>CM067299.1:111250851-112570851 GCA_034231615.1 Meghimatium bilineatum | reverse complement strand
CAGGAATACCATATTTGTCCCTTTTTGCCTGAGCCTATCTGGTACGGCACCCTTTCTCTCGCGAGGATGTTTCTGGTATAGGAAGACTCGACATTAGAGTTAGGCCAGGTCTTTTTTCTTTGCTATACGCCCATTATTGGGTATAGTTCTCTGCCTATTAGGAATAAAGGTAACTAGAAGCTCGTCTCGAGCTAACAGGGCTTGTAGTTCCCATTTCCGTAATCGTTTTCACTTTCTATTTGCAGTTGGCGCTGCCCTCTAGCGCTGTTCTGCCCTTTCAATTTTTCATAGTACTCAGTATGAAAACTATTTGTCTTTCGCCATGCATCCACCTTTTCATGCTTTTTTCATTGGCCGCCCCTCCAATGTTCGACCTGGACTAACTAGCTTCACTGTATGTTAACAGTGTCGCTGTATGTGGTTTTGCTGGTGGTGTCGGAGATATTGTCTGTCTCTTTTGCAATCTCTTTCCATCTGCTACCTCCACACTCTCGGACACGATCCCCAAATGATTTGGCCAGAATCAGCTCGAGCTGCTGTTTTTCTGTTACCAGGGTGCACCGCGAGGAGGTACATTTGGGATATGGCTATCTGCTAACCCTGGGTCCGCCTAGAGCAATGCGTTCCTTTTGCACCCCACAAGCTTGAGTAACTTGTATGTGGCGAGGCATCTTGGGAATAACAACATCATCCACACTGGCTAACACCACACGCCTAACCAACGAGAAGTAGTTCCATTCATCACATTCGACTCATCACATTCGATTATCACATTCGATTCATCACATTCGATTCATCACATTTGATTCATCACATTCGATTCGTGTTACTCCAACTTGTGAGAAAATATTGCAGAATCATTTTTCAGTTGATTATTTTATATGGCTCAAAATGATATTATTAATTTACAAATGGTCCTTGGCACAAAAAGAGTTCACGCTGATAAGGTTGTTTGGAATAGAATGCCGCCAATTTATAACTGAGAAGCAATAATCATCTCTTGGTACAGTTACTCTATTCTGTTCACATAAAACAAGCAGCCAAACATTCATATGGAAAAACGTATGCAACGCTAACCCACAGCAAAAGCAAAAATCAAATAAATGCAAATATAAAATATTTGCTGTCTCCTTGGAGTCTTTGATTGAAACTAAATACAGATTTAGAATAAAAAAATAAATATTTGTCCAGACAATATAGAATAAAAGATATTTAACAGGCGAGTGATTTAACATACAGAAATATTTTTAAACTATACAGTTTTAACGAATATTTTTTTATGAATAATTTACGTTTAAGCTAAAGGGATTTATAAAAACTAAAAGAAAATATGCAGAAATATTTTTTCTTAGTGGAGACATGACTTTAAATAAAAGTGTTTTATACCAAAAAACTTCAGTAAACATTGGGAATTAGTGCATCTTATCTGCTGGGGATCGAACACAACAGACTTGAGAAAAGCTTAATGTGGGTATTTACGAAATATAAAGGAATTCTGATGTTCCTCCTTCGAAAGCGAAGATGAGCAGGCATTAAAACGGGTCGAGTAAGGATTATTTGTTAGTATGTTCTCAAATTGCCGATGTATCCATTCTGTACCATGTTCCAAGTTTTGCCTGTTAGATTTTTGTTTCGCTACAGCTTGGTACATATTAACGGTTAAGAGTTGCAGTTTCCCAAAGAGCTTTGAACAATGCTGCATTGCCGAAGAGATAAATTGCAAGGAGCTGTGGTTTTCCCAATAGCTTGGGTCAATGCTGGAGTGCTTGAGAGATAAAGTGTTAGGAGCTGTGATTTTGCAAAGAACTTGGACCAATCATGTGTTATCTGAGAGATAAAATGTTAAAATCTGTAGTTTTCCCAAGAGCTTGGTTCTATGCTTGAGAGATAAAGTGTTAAGAAATTCAAGTATGAATGATATTCTTCCACAAAGCCAGTAGATAAACGGGATGATTTATCTAACCCGTTTCATAGAAAACGGAACATGCATTTTAGTACTCGAAATTAGCCAAAAAGCGGGTAAAACGCCTCCCCCCCCAATCGATTTTTTAACACAAATTACATCGGCAATTATCATATTTTAAAAAGGACTGACATTTGAAACTGGGCAAATGACTATTTTTTAAAAATAGTTTACACCCAATATTGCACCCAAAATTACACCCAACATTACACCCAACATTACACCGAACATTACACCTAACATTACACAGAACATTACACCCAACATTACACCCAACATTACACCGAACATTACACCCAACATTACACCCAACATTACACCCAACATTACACCGAACATTACACCCAACATTACACCAAACATTACACCCAACATTACACCCAACATTACACCCAACATTACACCCAACATTACACCAAACATTACACCCAACATTACACCCAACATTACACCCAACATTACACCCAGCTAAACATCTTCTAGCTCAGTGTTTCTCAATCTTTTCGTGTCCATCGTCCCCTTGAGCCATAAAGTGTGAGCTACCCATCTCCCCTTAACCCCACTCGTATCACAAGAGTAGGTAGAAACATTGAACAAATTCGGACAGCAGGAATTAATCGTGCATATATTCAGAATAGTGCTACATGATGTTGATGATAATAGAGTAACAGTTTAGTTAATGCTCAACTTAACCGATTATTGTCATGTTCACAATGTACAAATGTAGTAGTTTACTTACTGTTGCTCAGGAAATACTCAGCGTCTCATGGCTGAACTCGATGAAGTGAAATCAGTTTATCAATGTCTGGTTGAAAATCACTTAACATCAATTTTAAATCACCACTTTGAGCAACCTGCATGTGATTTATTTGTGAAAGTAGTCTGGTGATTGCACTAAACTCACGTTCCGTCAAATGTGATGTGGGAAATGCAATAATCAATTAATTTACAATTTTCCCCAAAGTTTTGAATAGCGACCGGAAATTTCCTTCTGTAACCAAAAATATTAGTATTTCGCCCGTGTGTTTCCGAGGCCACAAGGAGACGACAAACTCCACAACAGTACACACAATGGTCATATCCAGAAAACTCTTCTACCCCTGATGCTGAAAGGCAACAAAGGGTTTAACGAACAGATAGTTGCCGGGGCCTGAGAGGGGAGCAAAGAATAGCTACAATGTTTATTTTCCATTCATGTCGTTAGATGCGACTAAGGAAGTTATGGAATGGAATTGGCTGTCCCATTCCATATAGGGTCAGTGACACAAAGCCATGTTGAAGGTGGATGTGACATGCCGAAAGGCTCAGATATCGCAGCAATGCTGTAAACGATGACACAACACTTTATGTTCTCCGGACTACATCCTGCTAATCTACAGGAGTTTGAGAACGAGCGCAGAAGAAGAAGAAATACTGGTACAATTTCTTAAACTTCGGTGTAAGCTCAATGTCATTTCTTATTCTAGCACTTCTTTATCCAATGCTCGATGGTCAACTTTCTCAGTTTCTGCAAATGGATTTATAAACCAGTCGGGGAATTTCCATTGACAACAGATCGTTAAATCACTCTGACGTGTCTGTTTGCAACATAAATGAACGGTTACATTAAAGTGCATTATTTTTTAACAATTTCCCTATAAAATTCTGGAAGCCTAGTTAATAGTGAACTCGCTTATTATCATTGGGTTACAGCGTGCCAGGTTCGAACCACGTCAGGACAAAACAATAATCCGCGGTCGTGATGTATCGCCTGACACGACTGCTCATCCAGCCGACATAGCTGTAAATGGGTACCAGACGCATGAGATAGGGGAAGTAAAAGACAGCAAGGAATAGAACTGGCCACCCCAACTAATAGTTACTGCGGCTTAGTACATGAAGAGTTATCTTCATTCACGACGGTAGGTTGCTGCCATGGTACGTACCTTTACCCGAGATATATATATATATACATATAGTTATAAATAAACACTTTAAAAATCCCAGTTATATTTATTCTATATTGTTTAAACTGTGTATAACGAATTTCTGCTATCACGTACATATATGGTCCGTCCAGACGAGGTTGTTATAACGGGATTCCACTGTATCCACTAATAACTCCGTGGAAATGTGTGGTGGATAATAAATTAAGCTGACCTAGACCAGCTGTGGGAGAACAGATTCTTGGGGTCGATGTCTCGAATAAATATATATATATATATATATATATATATATATATATATATATATATATATATATATATCTATATATATATATATGTATATATATATATATATATTGCTCGTTATAAGGTATTCAGTGGAAAATTAGAGGCCACAAATATGTGACTATAAAAGAATGTCGAGAGTTCCATGGGAAGTTATAACAACTAATGAGAAGTGATGAAAAGTCAAATATGAGACGTGGGTCAATTAATAATTTTATAAAGAGATAGTCTAAACTGTGGTCACCTTCTGAGACAAGGAGGTCTATAGAGCGCATATATAACCAGCATGATGGAAGGCTAGAGAGATCGAAGTCGAGATTGTGAGAAAATATTGATTTAACAGTATAGCATGGCGAAGATTCAAAATCGATCAGAATACAGGATACTAGAAAGAAACTGTTGTGGAGATCTATACTCGCCTATGCCAGATGACACCTTTTCTGATGATAATGATGAATGGTGAAAGATTTTTTTCCAGCCCTTTGAAGTTGCAAAATAACACATTTCAATAGCGTTCAAGTTCTGTAAGCGAGGCTAGAGGTCAGTGAATACAGTTTGTAAGCGAGGCTAGAGGTCAGTGAATACAATTTGTAACCGAGGCTAGAGGTCAGTGAATACAATTTGTAAGCGAGGCTAGAGGTCAGTGAATACAATTTGTAAACGAGGCTAGAGGTCAGTGAATACAATTTGTAAACAAGCTAGGGACATCTGTTTTGTGCAGAAAAACCCTTTATTCACAATATACAAGAGAACGATAACCAACAACAGAATGGGAAGAGTAAATAGTACATACAAAAATATAGTAAGCTGTGGTCATGAGACGTATCTTGTCACTAGATACAAGTAGATCCAGTCTATACAATAGATTAGTCTAGTCTAGATCCAGTCTAGAGAATAGATTAGTCTAGTCTAGATCCAGTCTAGAGAATAGATTAGTCTAGTATAGATCCAGTCTAGAGAATAGATTAGTCTAGTATAGATCCAGTCTAGAGAATAGATTAGTCTAGTCTAGATCCAGTCTAGAGAATAGATTAGTCTAGTCTAGATCCAGTCTAGAGAATAGATTAGTCTAGTATAGATCCAGTCTAGAGAATAGGCCGAAAGATTTCATACTTCATCACTTTAATCCAAATTCAAAACCTATCCGTGTGTTTCCGAGATTAGGTTTCAAGTATTGTATGTGTTGAAGGTCCTCTTCACGCAACGGACATGTCAATATGTGCTAGAACTTCGCTTCAGTGAATCTCTCAGGGCATAACGGCTGATGGTTCCAGTTCTAATTTGTTTACTGCTCTTTTCGAAATTTTTGTTAAGTGTTCTCTATGGGCCATACCTATTCTCACTGCCAATTCGCGCAGTCTCGATATTGACACATGCTCACTTATCGCAAACTGGTCTGATCGTGCGGACTCACGAAGAGCAATGAGTATGTCTGCATGGTCCATAGGCTGTCCATCTTTTATGATTGTGTGACTAGCTAATTTGTCGCCCCTTTCGTTGCTTCCACGCCCGCGTTTCCGAGGACAAAGATGAGCTTGATTTTTCGTAGTGATGCCCGTATTTTTTTATCTCTCTAATGACCCCATCCATCCCCTACGCACATCCCCTGTTTTGACTTTCTGAATCATATTCATTGAGTCACGTAATATGCACGTATGGGAATAGGCTTGCGATTCCAGCCAGTTAAGTGCCTGCGCTACGGCAAATACTTCTACTGTTAGACTGTTTGTTGTTACGGTAAAGGCTCCATTGGCTTCGTGTACTGTTCTTCCTTGTCATCTGGCAGTAAAAGCCCATGTGCATCGGTGGTGACGGATGACCGTCACGTCCGTGTAATGATGTGTCGCAGATGAGTGCCTTGACCTTAACATCCACGCTAACGGTGCATTGTTCCCTGCACTCTCTATTGAGTGTAATAGCGGTCTTCACTGCCTCTTGTCTTGAAAGGCCATTTCTGGTGCGTAAATCTGTTTAACGTGTCTTCGGCAAGATCAACGCTTTGCCTCTCTTGAGCCTGCATCCCTACACACAAGAGATCTCACTGTGTAATGGGTGGTCTGTGTCACAATTCACTCTGAGGTATGCACCGGCATACCACATATCAGTTCTGTGATATATACTCGGAAAATCAAAGAGGAACATCATAGCCACACAGGGTGAGTCACTGGTGCAGCCAAGGATGTTCCGGATAGTCCATTTTGAATTCTCTCTAGTCTCTCAAACTGTGTGTGACTGGCGGTGATAATGTCTCCTGTATATTCAATGACAGTGAGGACAAGAGGCTCATAAAAGATTACGAGCTGTCATTGTTTAGTATCAGCCTCTGCCATCAGTCTCTGAGCTGAAAGACATTTCATGGCTTTTGCGAACACATTCGAAAAGGGAGCAAAGAATCGCAATGCTGTTACATGACATGTATATCGTAAGATTAGACTATACAGAACTAGGGGTTTAGTTGGGTGTCCAATCAATATAGAGTCAAAGTGACCAGAAGGCGTACTGGAATCGGATGTGACGCTCAAAAAATTAGCTATCGCATTATGCTATAAACCATGACAAAATACGGTTACTCCTCTTGACAATATCCAGCGTATCTGCAGGATATTGCAATGCAGAAGAATCTAAATACCACTGCAAGTAATCATCCATTAAGGCATTAATCAGTCAACCACAAGTTGACTAATAATAATAATAACCACAATGAAGATATTAGCACAAAAAAGCCCTCCAAAGATCTCTATACTCAGCCACTCGGAGGGTTGTAGAAAAATCATGCCCACCGAATTTCTTTATATTATCAATATGTGATTATATTTTACCGCTTGTTCTCCTTCCAACCTCGACTGTCACTTGTAAAATAATTTAGACATACATTTATCGGCACAAATACATAATATAAATTTAACAAAGGGTTTGCTATCTGCTTACATTATTCAGTCTATATACAAATAGAGGCATCTAATCACTCAATTCCTAATATGAAAAATATTAACAAGACAAAAACTACTAATATTTGTGAAACGTTGTTCAGAAATAAAGCAAATTAGCGTCAACGTTTTGTTAAGAACACTTCGATTAGAGACGAAGTCATTAAGATAAGTTTTTCGACTTGGCTTATGCTCCAAGTAGAGATAATATCCTTAAGAAGTCCCTACTTGATGAGCAGGTCATGTAGTTGGCACGTTGAACTATTAAGTGCCACAAAATATTCTTTTATAATGAGATGCAGGTTACATTCTTTAATTGTGATCAGGGAAGCCACTCAAAGACAAACTAATTTCTTTAGGAATTTTTTGACACAAATCCTGGCACATGGACACCACCCAATCATCGTTTCCTAACGTGCATTGACGTGGGAGGAATCCGTACAAGTAGCAGAAGAACGAAATGAACAGGTTAGAAAATGTGAAATCAAACTTTTCCCGACGTGACCATTTCTTGCACATACCCACACTTCACGCTAATCTTTCTAGGCTTTATGCTGAAGAACACTCAGAAACCCACGAACATTATTCTTAATATTCCCAAAACTTAAATTTTTTCGTAACCTTTGATGGACATACCAACATTTTTACCTTTGATCTAAAGTCACAGTTTTTGAAGTTTCTACTTGTTCCTTCTGTAACCCGGATGTCGTGACAGCATTGATATGGTTACCCTTTTCATCATCTTTTGCCAAATCCGTCTTTTGTCAACCATCTTCTAAATTCCGTATACGATGAAATATTTGTACATTTTTATATTGTCAATCCATTTTTAAATTTCATTCTATGCTTTTATTTTCTTGCGGATTGTCTCTGAAATATAGTTTTATCTTGAACGGAAGATCTGCTCATACTTTTTTTAAACCCTTCTTTAGCAAAACCCAGTTCAGCAAAAGTTGCATTTTTCCTTGTGTTCTTTACTGTAGCCCATTCATTGGGCTAACCATCCGGGTATAATGTTACATAATTTATAAGTTAAGAAAAAAATAAGAAAACGTAGTAGGTAATAGTAGTAGTAAAAGTAGTTCTAGTAGTAGCATTTGTAGTAATAGTAGTAGTAGTAGTAGTAGTAGTAGTAGTAGTACTAATAGCTGCAGCAGTAATAGTTATAGTATTAGTAGTTTTTGTTGTCGTTGCAGTAGTAAAAGTAATAGTAATAATTTTAGTTGTAGTACTTGCTACATTTGTAGTATTTGTTGTAGTAATAGTTGTTGTAGTAGTACTATTAGTTGGTGTAATAGTAGTTGTTGTTGTAATAGTAGCGTAGCAGTAAAGATAAACAAAAATAGGTAGATGTGTTACCAAAGTAAAACATAAAACAACCTAACAACGAGATACAGGGTCAGACGACGTTTCGACTAAAAAGCCTTCATCAGGACAAACAAACGACCACAAGAAAATAAATCTTACATGGAGACTCCGGTCATGATGCTCCATATTTGCTTCCTCCATTATCTATCTGCTATTGTCCTCCTCTCCTCTTTATTATAACCCTTTTTATCTCTATGTAATATTTGTTTTATTGTGGTCTTTTGTGTATGTAGTAGACATATTTCTCCATGTTGTATGCAAACATTATATCCATACAAGTATGCAACCATTTGATGAAATCAAGGCTGGTCATAGATTTCTGACGAAAATGCTGGCTAACAACACTATCGTTTATGTGATTCATTAATAACTTCAATTGAAAAAAAAGAAATGGACTTTTTTTGTCCCGGAATTTCATTCAGAAAGTTGAGCTAGTTAGATGACTAGGAAGTTCACTCATTGAGACCTTCGCGGGTGCATACGGAGTACCTGCATCTGAGCTGTAATTCTCATTAATGTACATTTTTACGACGATTGATGATGACAGTTCTTACAAATGGCAATCACTTTTAAAAATTGTAGAAGAGAATGAAAGAAACGAAAAGTTAGAAGGAGTAGCTTTAGAAGAAAATCAACGAAGTCTGCTTGCTTCGGTATAAAGAGTCGAACATTTTATTTTGTACTTGTGCGAGCTGAGCTAAAGTTTAGCCTATAGATAGATAGATGATAAACTTGTGCGAGCTAAGCTAAAGTTTAGCCTATAGATAGATAGATGATAAACTTGTGCGAGCTAAGCTAAAGTTTAGCCTATAGATAGATAGATGATAAACTTGTGCGAGCTAAGCTAAAGTTTAGCCTATAAATAGATAGATGATAAACTTGTGCGAGCTAAGCTAAAGTTTAGTCTATAAATAGATAGATGATAAACTTGTGCGAGCTAAGCTAAAGTTTAGCCTATAGATAGATAGATGATAAACTTGTGCGAGCTAAGCTAAAGTTTAGCCTATAGATAGATAGATGATAAACTTGTGCGAGCTGAGCTAAAGTTTAGCCTATAAATAGATGGACTTGTGCGAGCTAAATAGTAAAGGGTTTAGCGAATAGATAGATATATAGACTTGTGCGAGCTCAACTTAACACCAATCATAGTTGGACAAGCGTATTTATTGCTCTGATATTATGGCCCTATAGGAAACGAAGTTGGGTGGGCATAATACGTTGAGGATCGCCGACTTTCAAAGTTTTTATAACAGACGATACCTCGGACATGATATTTTTGTGAGAAAAGCAGTGGAGTAGCATCAATCAACGGCAAAATGCTACAACTTAAATAGCGCACACAGACTTATAGTAATTTGCTGTAAACATTACAGAAAGATAATAACTGGTTAATTATGTATTTGAAAGTTATGGACTTGAAAAAAGTCTCCCTTGCTTGAAGCAGGACATCCCAGTCATGTTTGAAGCCAAGATCGTTTGGCGTACAAAACGAATACGACAGTGACGTCACGTCAATGCCTTCAAAAGACCGAGTGGGAAAACCCGTTGATCTTTTAATATCAACCGAATTGTCCTATAGTAGATAGCAAGTACGCTGGTTTCAGGGTAATCATACGTTTAGAAATAATTTATGAATGATAACACGAAAAGGGAAATTTTCTGTTACAGTATTTTATCTATGCTTATAAACATTTATAAACATTTATTTATCACTACGAATCAATTCATTGGGAATGGAGTGCTACAGAAAGATCTTACGAATATCATGGACACAGAAAAAGAAGAACATCGAAATTTTGATATTACTGAAACTAAGTGAAGGGTGACGTCTTAATACCATCATAAGAAGGAAGCTACAGTATTGTGGACACTTAAAGCGACATTATGGTATCGAAAGGCTGATTATAAAGGGCAGAGCGCCAGGCAAGATAAGAAGAGGAATATCAAATAGATGATGGACCAGCAACATCAAAGAATATATGCACATGTCTCTGGCCAATGAAGACCTGTTTGCCTGGGACAGAATAGCGTTCAGAGTATGCACAATTACGACAACGATCTGAAAAGAATATGTCAACCTGTATATATATATATATATATATATATATATATAATTCAGCACAAGGTATTAGTCTTTTAGTTCATACAATTGCTGATACAAGTAATAGAGAGTTGCTAGGCGATTTGGTGCCATTGAACGGACTGGTTCAATTCCCGTTAGACTCAATAATTTTTAATTTGTCCTCTTGCTTCCTTCGTGAATTTACTTGTATGAGCAGTTATTTGAAGCAAATTTGTACTGTCTATATATGTTATCCATGTTTACACGAAGACCTATCGGCCCTTGTAGAACTAAATAAGGATATTATATGTTATATGTCTGTTGTTACTGATGATACTTCAATACCTATACGGGATGTTGTTGTTGTTGTTGTAATAGTCCTTGTCTCGATTGGTCTGTTCTCAGCGACTAGAGTGCACAGTTTGAATGTCTTTATCGCATCTTTTTTTTCGAGATGCGGTTAGTCACGTACGGAAAATCTCGTGTAGGAGAGTTGCTAAGCGATTTGGTGCCGTTGAATGGACTGGTTCAATTTCCGTTAGACTCAAGAATTTTTAATTTATCCTCTGACTTCCAATAAATAGGGAAGACAGCTTGAAGATGTCTTGGTTGCTACAGACCTTCTATGTATAAACGATGGTTGTATAACAAAAGTAACAAACAGAGAGAGTGACGAAAATAGTGTTTTTATCTGGTTTTGGTGTCTTCCTCTATAGCCTCAGTTTGCAGATGTGATGTGTTGGGGTATCATGGGGTATCATACTTATGAAAATGATGATTCCCTTTCCGTGTCTAAAATAAAGGAGTGAGGCTTGAAATGTGGGCGTGGCAAGAAATGAACATTATGTTCAACAAATAACGTTTGTTAACCAACAAAGAACTGGAACTGTCAACCGTCAGGTAATTACGGATACATTCAGGGAAAGATCCTAGCACCTATCGATGTTACAGTGTGTGCAATGATGATTATCTCTCGACTAACTAACGCTGGTTATGTTATTTGACTCAAGGATTAAATACGTACAATTAGTAGTAGTTATAGTAGTAGTAGTAGTAGTAGTAGTAGTAGTAGTAATAGTAGTAGTAGTAGTAGTTGTAGTAGTAGTAGTAGTAGTAGTAGTTGTTGTTGTAGTAGTAGTAATAGTAGTAGTAGTAGTAGTTGTTGTTGTAGTAGTAGTAGTAGTAGTAGTTGTTGTAGTAGTAGTAATAGTAGTAGTAGTAGTAGTAGTAGTAGTAGTTGTAGTAGTAGTAGTAGTTGTTGTTGTAGTAGTAGTAGTAGTTGTATTAGTAGTAGCAGTAGTAGTAGTAGTAATAGTAGTAGTAGTCACTCATGCAATCATTTAGTTAATTAGTTATTATTTATTTATTTAGTTAGGTAGTTATTTAGGTATTAAATCAGCCAGTCAGGCAAGTAGTTATTTAATTAGTTAGTTACACAGTTGTTTAGAAAGCAGTCAGTCAGGTAGTTAGTTAGTTAATTAGTTAGTTACTTATTTATCAGTTATAGTGATTAGTTGTAATGTTAAATGTAGCAGGAACAGAATTAACTCAATAATATAGCACATTTCCTAAAATTTGCTATTTAAATAGGAATTATGTAGAAAAAAATAATACATCTATGAAACGAAATTCTCTTTACAATGCTAAAACATTACTGTACTTCTAACGTTTTTTCTTTTCCCAACACTGGAAACAACATTCTCTTTAATGTATCTATAAGATATACCAGCTTTGTCACCAAATTCTTCGAGCTGTGCCAACTAATGTCTCCGAATGTGCCAACCAATTTCTCCAAATGTGCCAACTAATTTCTTCAATATGGCAACTAATTTCTCCAAATGTGCCAACTAATTTCTCCAAATGTGCCAAATAATTTCTCCAAATGCACCAACCAATTTCTCCAACTGTACTAACTAATTTTCCAACTGTACCATTAAATTATCATCATTTATCACCTAATGTCTCCAACTGTACCAATAAATTATTCTAACTTTGCTAGCCAATTTTGGCTGGGAGAATTAAAAACGGAACATAAAAGGAGACACCAAATATCAGTATATTTTATACAATAATTTTTTTTAAAGTGAACTTATATCGGACATGTGCTTAGATTGTACGAAAGCAGATTGACAATACAAACATTAAAATAATGGATACCAGATGGCGACAAAAAGGGACGAAGACCAAGAGAAACCTATCTCAGACCAACTTTAAAAAACAATAAGAGAAGGGTCTAAACAAAATGGAGCAACTACACAAAGCACACATCGCTCAAACTGGAAATCCTTGGTTTCAGTAATATGTGTTCTGTATTCGGCTTCGAATAACCATTACATAGGCAGATTGTTCGAATACATTCCACAAACTGTGTCAACAAATATTCCAATCTATAAAAGCACAATTCTATCCATATCCAACGTGCTTTTACAAAATTATAATCATGCATAAAAATTGTATAAGATGTTTCTTGAGGGAAAGACAAAAACAAGTAAACAGTTCAGTTGATTATTGGATTAGATCAAGTGAAATCTCCACGTTGAATGTTAGATGTAATTCACCTCTATCTTTCTGTTTTCTGACCTGGTGTGATAAGAGATGTGATATTCTTCTCTTCATAAAGTCTACCCACTTATAACGCTGTCTGTCCCTCGTCTGTCAGCCTTCAATGTTACTTTGCATTTTGATTTTCTGTTAAGTATTTTTATATAGCTAAAGTCTATTATTTCTGTCATTTTTAGTGTAAGTCATATTTTTCTGTTCATTCCTAAGACCTACTTAATATCTGCGTGTATGTTCATGGAATGTATCCCACAAGGTTTCCAAAATTTCAAATGTTCATGACCAATGTTTCGTTCAATTATTTTTTTAAATTATTACTCAATTTGTTAACGTTGTAACAATTATGATGTTGTTTACTTTTTATACGATATTTTATCTGAAATTTTACTAGTAGACATTACGCAATGGCAACAATCTAGCAACCCTGTTATCCCATCTACTTCAGAACAACATTCCCATGGTTTCAATATGACGTCTAATTGATAATTCATCGTTGAAATAATTCATCGTTTATGTTTCATACATTAAAGTGAAATTAATTTTGCAGTGTCCCCAGTGAATTTAGAAATTGTATATTTTTGTTTATGTTCTTAAATGTTCTTGGTAATATCTATTATCTTTCAGACCTCATTCTCGTATTGTATCTGCAATCATTTCTTGGCACAGTACAAGTAGACGCCACCACATATTTAATTATTTCCCTTGTCTACGTTTGTAAATTTCATGTTCATCATTTAATAATTGAAATATTTATTTATTTAGGGTTGGGGTTAGGGTTAGTTATGTAAACCACAACTATCCCTAACCCAAACCCTAAAATAAATTCATATTTAAAACATTAAATGATGAACATTTCTTTACTATATATCAAAGAAACTTTAAACTCGTTCGAGTATTCCACTATTCATGTTTAAAACTAGTGCGTGAGGGATGGACTGGAAACAAAGTTTCAACCATTAACAAGATATATCTTCGCTCCAGAATCTGAGCAATGACATCCACAACAGGACAAAAAATATCGCCATTTGAAATGAAAATAAGAGAAAGGTCCGTAGAAAATAATTAAGGGAAATACGATTCAATACACTCTTCTAAGAAAGCCTGAACGTACAAGATTGACTTCTCAAAACAATACACAAAACACAAGCTAATATATAAAGAGGGCATATAGAAAGGCACAATGATTCATCATGGATCGAAAGTTTAAGAGGAAAGGAATGCGAGGCTAAGCAACATCTCAATAACACATATAGAAGACCTTGACAATATGCCACTGAAAGAAGCAGAACAGCTTGCACAGAACCGGAAGGCTTACAGTATGTCAGTGAAGAAAACGTTCGTACATTTCACTTCATATAGAAAAAAAAGAAATCTTCCACATGCCTTGCTAATAATTCTGTCATTTTTCATTTTATTTTTACATTTGTTTGTATGTGCAGTCATTTCCAACTCATTATGAAAGCTTCTCACACTTTGATACAGCCTGATGACCGAATATTCCTATTATTATGACTATGACAGTCTGATTGTAATCTGATTATCTCGTAATTGTAGTTGGAATATTATATATCAACTAATATATTTGATATCGATTACAGAGAAACATTCGATAGAGATACGATACTTGATTTGATATCAGTAACCGTAGAATTTTGATTAAGTACCCTATTTTATGTGAGTACTGATAACCTTTCGATACAGTACACCGATTTTCTGTGAGTACTGGTATCGTTTTGATCAAGTACACGGATTCTCTTTGTGTAGATATAGAGAGACGATACCTCATATGAATGAGATGCATAAACTTAGAATACAGCCAACGAAAACCTTAGAGGATGGGACAGATCCAAATATATCAATCAATCAATAAACCCATAACCCTTCAGGGTCGTAGGGGTACCACATTGGATGCTTCAGCACACAGAGTCCTCCAGCGAATTATATCCTCAGCGATGCGGATGAGTGTGGAAATATCTTGCCCTGTCCATTCCTTGATGTTGTCTGTCCATGTCTTTATTTGCCCTACTCTGCTTCTTCCACCCTCGACAGTTCCCTGCAGTATTGTTTTTGACAAGTGATCGTGCCTGCATACATGTCTGAACCATGCTAGTTTTCGTCGTTTCACTATTGAAAGCAATGGCTCCTGGACACCTGCACACATCTCTACTTTATTTCTTACGTACACATTGGTCTTATGTTCCCTAAAGGAAATTCGTAGAATTCTTCTGTAGCATTTATACTCGAAAGCCTGTAATCTTCTCTCCATGTCCGCAGTGAGTGTCCAACTCTCACAACCATACAGCACAACAGAAAGCACCAGCGACTTATACAGTTTTACTTTCACTCCAACACTGATGTTGCTTTTCCAAATCACAGTTAGCCTTGACAAGGACGCTAGAGCCATCTCCAGCCTTATTTTTAGTTCTGCTTTGCTTTCAAAATATATGCAGTTGAACTGGAGACTCGTATATGACTTTCTATCGAGAAACTAATGATTGAGAAAACAATGCTAGAGAAAGAAAGTAATAATATAGAATGTAATAATAAAGTAATAATAGAGAGTAATGTCACAATATTAATTATAAATAAAGTAATGATAGAGAAAGTAATCATCATCAGGTGACATTTTCTTTTCCTAATGTAGTCTTCCCTATGGGTCTCTGTAGTTCTCCGCGGTCGTGAGCACATTGTTCAGCTTCTTTTAGTGACATGGACAGGCAGAATATAATTATACAGAAATTAATCATAAATAAAGTCAAGATAGAAAAAGTCAGGATATAGAAAGTCAAGATAGATATAGTAATGATAAAAAAGTAATGATATAGAAAGTCAGGATATAGAAAGTCATGATATAGAAAGTCATGATATAGAGAGTCATGTGAAAGTCAGGATAGAGAAAGTCATGATAGAAAAAGTCAGGATATAGAAAGTCAGGATATAGAAAGTCATAATATAGAGAGTCATGATAGAGAAAGTCATAGTATAGAGAATCATCATAGAGAAAGCCGGATAGAGAGAGTCATGTGAAAGTCAGGATAGAGAAAGTCATGATAGAAAAAGTCAGGATATAGAAAGTCAGGATATACAAAGTCAGGATAGAGAAAGTCATGATAGAAAAAGTCAGGATATAGAAAGTCAGGATATAGAAAGTCAGGATAGAGAAAGCCAAAAGAGAAAGCCAGGATAGAGAAAGCCAAAAGAGAAAGCCAGGATAGAGAAAGTCAGGATATAGAGTCACGATATAGAAAGTTATAATATAGAGAGTCATGATATAGAAAGTCAGGATATAGAAAGTAACTATAGTGAAAGAAAGGTAATTACTTACTATATAGCTAGATTGTTGACTAGATTGTTGAGCTAACTGAAAAATAATTGGAGACTGGGTAAAAAGAAATTAGAGCTAACTGATAAATAATCGGAGACTGGGTAAAAAGAAATTAGAGCTAACTGATAAATAATCGGAGACTGGGTAAAAAGAAATTAGAGCTAACTGATAAATAATTAGAGACTGGGTAAAAAAAAAAATTAGCTAACTGATAAATAATCGGAGACTGGGTAAAAAGAAATTAGAGCTAACTGATAAATAATCGGAGACTGGGTAAAAAGAAATTTGAGCTAAATGATAAACAATCAGAGTCTGGGTAAAGATGAATTCTATACATGTCATTTTGTTGACAATATTTGCATAAAACTTTAAATTTAGAAAAGTTAGCAAACACAAACATTACGTCCAGTATGGCCTTCTTGTCCATGACACTGACGTTACTATAAACGTTATGCTATCAATTGTGTCAGTGCCATAGATACGTTTTCTTTATGCTGGGGGGGGGGGAGGGGAAGTGGTTACCTGAAAATATGTCAGTCGTACGTTTTCGTGTATTGGATCCACCTTTTGATGAAAAATTTCATGACCTTTTGTGAAACATCTTTAAGTGGAGGATTTTTTTTTTGTATTTTGCCCGCCTTTTGGACAAGTATAGAGCTACAAATAAAAAGCTCATCTAATATATATATTTATATATATATATATATATATTATAGATACAAGAAATTCCTGCTGCCATGGCCAAGTTCTATCTGGCGCGATATTTTACATAGACTAATTTAATATTCGTTGTGGCAGCACAGGTGTCTATTTTTGGAGTCTGCAAAAGAGGCAACCTCCCAGTCTGCCTAGTTTCGTGGATGTATTTTCGGAGTCTCCAACAGACGCAACCTCCCAGTCTGCCCAGTTTCGTGGACGTATTTTTAACACTTGATAATTATCATCTTTAACATATTTGTAATTTGTTTGGAAGTTATTAGCTTCTTTATTTAATTCAAAGTACATTTGTCCATTCTTCTTCTGTTTTTACCATTTAGTTCACATTTTTCCCCAGCTATAATTGTATGCCCAAGATATAAACTATTCGTTAATTGTCAGAGGAACGTCTTCCAATGAAGATGGACTATGGTGAATTTTGTGTAGGTAAGCGTTCGCGTGCAGGACATAGAAACGTTTCCATGACTACTTCAAAACACATCTCAAGCACTTCAGGTTTAACCCAAGCTCTTGAGAAACCACAGTTCTTGGCCGTCCAGCCTAGAGTGGTCACATCAGTGCCGGTATTAAATGTTTTACACAGAGAAGAATACTTCTGTCGATTGAAATGAGACACAAACACGAGGAAAGATCACAATTTTCCCCATCACCTCAAGATCTACTACATTCTGTTCACACTGCAGCCCAGATTTGATTCATAAATCATTTAACGTCTTACAAGAAATCAAACCTAACGCCTTTTTTTGCAATGCCATACTCATCAAGAAGGACCATCATCATCATTATCATAAACTCGCTGCAACATCATTCCCTGTTTTTTAATAGTTAACTTTGTTCATTTCCTTTCTTGATTATCATAGGTTTTGTTTTCTGAATATTGATCTCCAGTCCATGTTCTGCGCTAATTGTAGCTTCGAGGTTGTTTAAAATTAAAATCTTAAATAAAGTATTCCAGCAAATTACAAATACTTTAACTGCCATCCTTAAAACAAAAATATTGGCAGGCTACAAGAAAATGTTATGTCTATTTTAATTTCTGTCACACTTATAAGACGTCTCTATTTGAAACACCCTAACATTATTTCCATTTTATTTTTTAATTTACTGCTCATTTTCGGAAAGTATCACTAGTAAATAAAAGACGATATGAGAGATTGGATATATATGACAATAAACAGTATGTCATGTGACAGTTGTTTCCTGTCGATGCAGGGAACAGGGAATATCCCTTAAACACACTGTAAAAGAGCCTTGGTAACAATAGGAAGGATGAAATTGATTGAAAAATATGTAACTTGTGAAAATAATTTAAAATGTGATTGACAAGCGAACAGAGAGCGTAAAACGAATAAGAAAAAGGATTTAATCAAATGGAAACAAGTCACTAATAACAAGAAAAGCATTCAACATATTTTTTAGACCACCATTTTGAATGAAATACAAGTGGAGGTAATCAATATGCAGAGAGGAAACTCAAGATGTTTAGCTTGCGGCAAACAATCTCGTTGACTTGAACACAGGAGAAGTTTACAAAAACCTGCGGGTATGTGTTATAACATCGTTGCCAGATGTAATCTTCTGTAACTCTTACCTCTTTACCATCATTAAGTACCATCTACGCAACGACGCTTAGCTGCAAAGGTTCTCCAACACCCTCTGTCTCTTGCTTTTGTGGTGCACTTTGCTAGACTATCCCGTCCATCTCGTGATGTTTCTCTCCAACTTGTTTATCAGCCCACATCTTGCTCGCCTCCCCTTGACTTTACCCTCAATTAAGGTCTTCAACAAGGTGTCCTGTCTTTTAATATATTCAAAATTCTTTATTTGTTTTATGTTTATTTCATTTAGTGGTTCTTTTTTTCATACGAAGTGTTGATAGAACCTCTTTGATTACTTCTCTTTCCATGAAGTTCTCCCTATTCTTATATATATATATATATATATATATATATATATATATATATATATATATATATATATATATATATATATATATATATATATATATATATATATATATATATATATATATATATATATATATATATATGTACATCTCAAAGCAATCAATTCTGTCTTCTAGTTGTTTGTTCATTGCCCATGTTTCTGAGTGATAGATTAATGTAGAATTTTATATTTTCATGTTTAGTTTGTAATGTGTTTAGATGTCAATATCGTACCTCTAAAACACACGGGTACAGTGTATCTTCAAAGCAGGGGTTCTCAACCCGGTACTAACGAGCACACTGGTACTCTGGAATTGTTATGTGGTGCTCGTGCCATATAAATTAAAAAGGGTTCTCGCGCACTATAGGACATGAATTCCCCTTACACTTCAAACGTTGTTATACATACCGAAACAAACAGTGTTATTATCTACTGTCATGTGGGAAAGGAACAGGAGAGAGAGAGAGATAGTGTGTACAGTGCACTGAAGATGTTTATGTGGGTAGTTTTCACGTTCACTTTCAATTTACCTTTCATTTTATTATATGTTTGTATGGTGCTCTTACACTCAGTATTATATGTGTACGGTGCTAGCACACTCAGTATTACATGCGAGCGATACTTTGACACATAAACTACAATCATGATCAGTGGTCACTTTGCTGGGACTTGATAGTGGTCACTCAATTGCCTGGATAAATATCGTGGATACATCAAGAACTGTTGTTTTCTCTGCGAGTGGGTTAGCCATGCGTGAAGCAAGGTACATCATAAGACATTAGTCAATATGGCAGCTATTGCAGCGTGGCAGTAAGATTGTTAAGAACACAACACTTGTCGACACCAGCAAGATTTTGTTGCAACCCTTGCACATTTTCTCCCACTCTTGCCACACTAGATGAAAACATAATAAATCAACAGGCCCTTATGTGGACACCTGAGGGTAAAATAAAACGAGGAAGGTCTAAAGCAACTATAAAAAACATACTTAAAGATGGCGAAGTAATGGGCTGCAAGACCATACAAGAACACTGCAGGCAGCAGACCGCAGCACATGGGGAATCAAACCTCTGCCTTATGTGCTGCCTGCGGTACGAAAGGAACAAACTAACTTACACATTAAGCTTGGTCTCATTAACATATTGTTTTTGCGGCCAACCTACACTATGAACGTTCGAACTGGCTCACCGACACAAAAATGTTGCACATATCCGATCTAAATATCTGCACTATTAAAAAAATATGTATCTTTTATTCATCAGACAATCCCTGTGTTAGATTACCGTAAGAAAACATTCTCAGAATGATTAGAAAACTAATACTCTCTTAACGACCAAGAGTAAACAAATTAATAGCTCCACAAGGTACTCTGTCAAATTACGGCTTGTGTGTGCACGCTAAAACCAAATACTTACCAGAGCTATAGCCGCCTGTATAATCACGAAATTGATACAGTATTATAGTCGATGTTCAAATATCTTTAAATCTCACACGCCCAGACTGCTATTCAGTCACCTTCGACATAATTATAAGAACTCTGTACAGAATTAATTAAAACTTAATTTGTTACGTTTCTGGTTATTTTCGTGATTTTCGTTGATCATTATTTATATACTTGAAGTCACATGCCAGAAATATCCACGGCCGACCAACGAAAGAACGGAAATAATAAAAATCGGCCTTTCTTGTTATGTTTACATTTTCTGTACACATGCCTTCTATACTGGAAACTGGTTACGGCTATTCCATATGCTGTTCACAATTGATGGACATTTGTTATCTTCTTTATCATCTTAGACTTATGTTTCTCTATTATTAGACACTTCTGTCCACTCATTGTATTTGACTATGTGGTATCACATTTAGCCACTTCTGACCACTGATTGTATTAGTTGGTTAGTTAGTCGTCGGATCATCATCACTGTAAACTGGACACGTCCATAGTTGCTCCGCTCTCTCACTGATTGTATCCGCAATTACACTTCTACTGACAGTACCGGTCAAATGCTGGTTGACTCTCATTCTTCTGCGCCCTCCAAATAGTATTTGACTATATATCAAGCGACATTCTTTCCAGAACGTTGTCTTCGTCGTGGATACTCTGTACGCCCATCTGTTCCGGGCAAACAGGCCTGCATTAGCCAGACATGTGCATACATTCTTCGATGTCCCTGGTCCATCGTCTTCTTGGGCTTCTTCTTCTTCTTTCTCGGCACTCTGTCCTCCAGAATCAGCCTTTAAAACCATCATGTCACTTTAAGTATCCAAAATACTGTAGCTTCCTGTCAGCCTTTCTATACCATCATGTCACTTTAAGTATCCAAAATACTGTAGCTTCCTTCTTATGATGGTATTTAGAAGCTACCCTTCAATTAGTTTCAGTAATTTCAAAACTTCACTGTTCTTCTTTTTCTCTGTCCATGATATTCGTACGATCTTTCTGTAGCACTTCATTTCAAATGCATTTATATTTTTGGATATTGTCTTAATTAAAGTCCAAGTCTAGCATCCATATGTTGCCACTGGGAAAACGCATGATCTTAAAATGATTTGACGACGTGGTATCACAAATAGCCAGTTCTGACCCCAATGTATACCTGATTTAATTGTATCTAAACAGACACTACACAGATACTACACAGACACTATACAGACACTACACAGACACTACACAGACACTACACAGACACTATACAGACACTACACAGACACTACACAGACACTATACATACACTATACAGACACTATACAGACACTATACAGACACTACACAGACACTACACAGACACACGCTACACAGACACTATACAGACACTACACAGACACTATACAGACACTACACAGACACTATACAGACACTATACAGACACTACAGACACTACACAGACACTATACAGACACTACACAGGCACTATACAGACACCATACAGACACTACACAGACACTATACAGACACTACACAGACACTATACAGACACTACACAGCACTATACAGACACTATACAGACACTACACAGACACTATACAGACACTACACAGACACTATACAGACACTATACAGACACTATACAGACACTATACAGACACTATACAGACACTATACAGACACTACACAGACACTACACAGACACTATACAGACACTATACAGACACTACACAGACACTATACAGACACTACACAGACACTACACAGACACTATACAGACACTATACAGACACTATTAGCCATATGTTCAATCACCCATATTCACTTCTCACGGCATGTATTCAGGTCATACATCTGTTATTCGGTGTTTCCCTTTCAGGCGCCAGTAATACATGAAGTTTTCATTAGACAAGGGAATTGACCATGGATGCAACCAGACACTTCTCATTACAGCCAATTCTTCAAAATGTCTATTAAATTTCCACGAACTTCATTCGATTATTGTAATATAAATCTAAAATACTATTATTTTTGTCATGGAATTTTAGAACTTCTGTTTCATATAATATTTTCCGACTTCCTGCATTGAAAATTAATTTCTTGTAGTTACTTTCAGAATCCTCTTTGGCCAACTCTTCTTAATGAGGTTTTGAAATCTAAGACAAAACTGTCTCCTGCTCGCAAGCTATTGTACACCATAAAATCAATAGCATAAAATCAACATAATATAATTGAAATGTAACAATATCAATATCAATATATATAAACATGAAGAGACAGTAACTTTTGCTTGTCTATTTCATGTTTTATGTCTTTAAGGAAAGTATTAACATTATGTGTAATTGTTTTTGAATGTTGTGGTCAAGAGCGGAAAACCTGTTTATTTGAGTTGCAAGGTGATTCGGTGCCGCTAGAACGAATATGGTTCAATTCCCGTCAGCCTTAAGAGTTATTTATTAATGTCTGATGAGATAACTGAAAGGCATAAGGTTTGCTTCTGAGATGTGGATTCATCTATTTGCACACAGCAGACTACCTTCAGATAGCATACCACAGAAAGCTATGCTACACAGATACAGTGAAGGCGGATCTAGAGGCCGACCACGAAAATGATGCAACACCGAAATAATGGAGGCGACACATTCCACAATATACTCAACACACACGATGGCCATCTCCAAAAAAACTCTTCCATTGATAGATAGACAGACAGACAAACAGACTGACCGACCGATCGACAGACAGACAGGCAGACAGATAATGTGGATATATAAAAGAAAGAGACCTATATGGAAAGAGGAAAACTAACAAACAGGTTCCAACAACACTGTATATGAGAAAATATCTATTTTACAAAACAATACACATTATTTAAGACAACACTTGAAGGGAGAGTCGAGGGAAGGCGAGCAAGAGGTAGGCAGAGAAACAGGGGTGGGGGCATCAGAAGATGGATATGATAATCTATCAGAGTGCACCACCAAGACAAAAGACAGAAGATATTGGAGGTACGTTGCATCCAACCTTCGTTGCAGAGACGGCACTTAATGATGATGATAGTTATTCATTGATTTTAATATGATACATATGTTGCGTGATGTATTTTATTGATGTTTTAATGAATATCTCTTCGTAAAGAGCATGCAAGATGCCGATCACACAAAACGCAGGTCAAGACTCCAGCATTCACTTGTACATCCACTCGTGTAATGGACAAATACCTGCTGACAATTGCGTTCTCCCTTGTTTCAACACACGGAAATGGCTGTCAAGTGCGGTAAAACAAAAAACAGAACTCATTTTAATGTGAGTGACAATAGAAAACCATCACAGGTTTTTCTCTATTCATGAGCATCGAACAAATTAATAGCTACACCTGCAAATATAAGATTTCAATTGAGGTGAGACTCGTCAGAAGTTGAGACACTTCTAAAGGTATTATAAAACCAAATCCTTGCTTAAAAAATTGTACACTAAAATATCGCAAAACTGAATAGGGAATTCAGAATAGAGGTGTTGAGATGGAATGAAACAGAGCATTCAGAATAGAGGTATTGAGATGGAACAATATAGAGAAATCAGAATAGGGGTATTGAGATGGAACAATATAGAGAAATCAGAATAGTGGTATTGAGATGGAATGAAATAGAGAATTCAGAATAGAGGTATTGAGATGGAGTGAAACGGAGAATTCAGAATAGAGGTATTGAGATGGAATGAAATATAGAATTCAGAATAGAGGTATTGAGATGGAACAATATAGAGAATTCAGAATAGAGGTATTGAGATGGAACAATATAGAGAATTCAGAATAGAGGTATTGAGATGGAGTGAAATATACATGGCATATCGTGTATGAAAATGATGATAGAGCTATGGCAGTTGATCTCACATTGCTGATGACGTAACAACCAACACACAGTGATTCTATAGACTCTCAGACGGATCAATTGGTCCTTGTAACATTGAGGTCTAATGGAACATGCTAAATGGTGTCGTCATCGAGGTATTTACATACCTGTGCAGCCATTGTTTTGTTTTTGTCTTTGTTTCTCTCGGCCCGTCCATATTTTTAGAAACGTGAGAATATGCTCATTGGATTTCGTGATGAAATCGCATATTTGTTTTAGAGACGCTGTGTTGTCGAATTCGGAAAACGTATAGTCTAAAGTTGCAAGGTGAATAGCTGCCATCTTAACAGATATGGTTCAAAATCACGTCTTCTGATTTTTCCAGAGCATGCTGTGTATCTAATGTACATGATAGTGAAGGAGTGGCTTACTATTTCACCTACGTCCAAAGAAGGACATTAGGGGCAACAAAAGAGTTGATGCACTGGCTGACAGTTCTGGTGGGTTTGTAAGAAAGGGACAGAGCATACTTATCTACGTTAGTTATGAATACGCTTCAAAGTGATGGAGAGGAGTATGGGAGACAGAATGTATATGTTCATAGAACAATAGAAATATGAGTGTACAGGGGAGAAGAAGCGTACTCTCTTGATATAACTAAAGAATGAATAACTAAGAAGGACTGAAACACAGAGCTTATGCACATTTTAGTTAAACACAGAGCTTATACACCTTTAGTGAAACACAGCGCTTATGCACATTTTAGTGAAACACAGAGCGTATACGCCTTTAGTGAAACACAGAGCTTATGCACATTTTAGTGAAACACAGAGCGTATACACCTTTAGTGAAACACAGAGCGTATGCACATTTTCGTGAAACACAGAGCGTATACACCTTTAGTGAAACACACAGCTTATACACCTTTAGTGAAACACACAGCTTATACACCTTTAGTGAAACACAGAGCTTATACACCTTTAGTGAAACACAGAGCTTATACACCTTTAGTGAAACACAGAGCGTATACACCTTTAGTGAACACAGAGCTTATACATCTTTAGTGAAACACAGAGCTTATCGACATTTTATTGAAACACAGAGCGTATACACCTTTAGTGAAACACTGAGCTTATACAGCTTTAGTGAAACACACAGCTTATACACCTTTAGTGAAACAACCAGCTTATACACCTTTAGTGAAACACAGAGCGTATACACCTTTAGTGAAACACACAGCTTATACACCTTTAGTGAAACACAGAGCGTATACACCTTTAGTGAAACACACAGCTTATACACCTTTAGTGAAACACAGAGCGTATACACCTTTAGTGAAACACACAGCTTATACACCTTTAGTGAAACACAGAGCGTATACACCTTTAGTGAAACACACAGCTTATACACCTTTAGTGAAACACACAGCTTATACACCTTTAGTGAAACACACAGCTTATACACCTTTAGTGAAACACAGAGCGTATAAACCTTTAGTGAAACACACAAGCTTATACACCTTTAGTGAAACACAGAGCGTATACACCTTTAGTGAAACACAGAGCTTATACACCTTTAGTGAAGCACAGAGCGTATACACCTTTAGTGAAACACAGAGCTTATACACCTTTAGTGAAACACAGAGCTTATACAGCTTTAGTGAAACACAGAGCTTATACAGCTTTAGTGAAACACAGAGCTTATACACCTTTAGTGAAACACAGAGCTTATACAGCTTTAGTGAAACACAGAGCTTATACACCTTTAGTGAAACACAGAGCTTATACAGCTTTAGTGAAACACAGAGCTTATACACCTTTAGTGAAACACAGAGCTTATACACATTTTAGTAATTCTTGAGACTAACGGGAATTGAACCAGTCCGTTCAACGGCACCAAATCGCCTAGCAACTATTGAGCACGCGTTCTTCCGTACTTGACTTGCCGCATCTCCAAAAAAAAGATGCGATTTCATCAAGCCATTCAAACCGTGCACACAAAGTCACCAGAAGGAGACCGATCTAGACAAGGACTATTACAACCAACAACAAACATTCTGAAAAAATACCTATCGGCCCTTGTATAACTAAATACGGATATTATGTTATGTGTTTGTTGTTACTGAGGATATTTCAAAACCTGTACGGGATGTTTGTTGTTGTTGTAATAGTCCTTGTCTAGATCGGTCCGTTCTGGTGACTTTGTGTGCACGGTTTGAATGGCTTGATGAAATCGCATCTTTTTTTGGAGATGTGGCTGGTCAAGTACGAAAGAAAGCGTTTTCAATAGTTGCTAGGCGATTTGATGCCATTGAACGGACTGGTTCAATTCCCCGTTAGTCTCAAGAATTTTTAAAATTGTCTTCTGGCTTCCTACTTTTACGTGTATACACATTTAGTGAAACGCTGAGCTTATACAGCTTTAGGGATGTAGGGGTAGATAGTTGAGCATGTATGGGTATGCCTGCTCCAATTCTGCTATGATGGTCCTAATCAATATTCAAGAAGTGACATATGGTCTAGAAGATTACTGTACAACTAAAATCACTAACGCTGAGACATACAATATTCAAAAAGTGACATATGGTCTAGAAGATTACTGTACAACTAAAATCACTAACGCTGAGACATACAATATTCAAGAAGTGACATATGGTCTAGAAGATTACTGTACAACTAAAATCACTAACGCTGAGACATACAATATTCAAGAAGTGACATATGGTCTAGAAGATTACTGTACAACTAAAATCACTAACGCTGAGACATACAATATTCAAAAAGTGACATATGGTCTAGAAGATTACTGTACAACTAAAATCACTAACTATGAGACATACAATTTTCTATATAACCATACTGATCAAAAGTAGGTACGGTTAAATTTGTAGTGCTACAAAAGATGGACGATAACTTCGGAGCTTCTGTCTGTAAGATTTACACATTAGAGAAAGATCGATAATTCCAAAATATGAAAAAAGCAACATTACTGTTTTTCGAGAGAATCAATTATTGAATCTCTTCTTCTTCTTCTAGCTGCAGTTTGACATGCACACAGAGAAAATCCAGTTTAATTAGTGAATTTTAGCATGGGTACAAGTAACGACTACACCAACAATATAAAAGAAATTACATCAGTTCGTCTGTGTTTGCTCACTGTTGCTCACTGTTGCTCACTGTTGCTCACTGTTGCTCACTGTTGCTCACTGTTGCTCACTGTTGCTCACTGTTGCTCACTGTTGCTCACTGTTGCTCACTGTTGCTCACTGTTGCTCACTGTTGCTCACTGTTGCTCACTGTTGCTCACTGTTGCTCACTGTTTGCTCACTGTTGCTCACTGTTGCTCACTGTTGCTCACTGTTGCTCACTGTTGCTCACTGTTGCTCACTGTTGCTCACTGTTGCTCACTGTTGCTCACTGTTGCTCACTGTTGCTCACTGTTGCTCACTGTTGCTCACTGTTGCTCACTGTTGCTCACTGTTGCTCACTGTTGCTCACTGTTGCTCACTGTTGCTCACTGTTGCTCACTGTTGCTCACTGTTGCTCACTGTTGCTCACTGTTGCTCACTGTTGCTCACTGTTGCTCACTGTTTGCTCACTGTTGCTCACTGTTGCTCACTGTTGCTCACTGTTGCTCACTGTTGCTCACTGTTGCTCACTGTTTGCTCACTGTTGCTCACTGTTGCTCACTGTTGCTCACTGTTGCTCACTGTTGCTCACTGTTGCTCACTGTTGCTCACTGTTGCTCACTGTTGCTCACTGTTGCTCACTGTTGCTCACTGTTTGCTCACTGTTGCTCACTGTTGCTCACTGTTGCTCACTGTTGCTCACTGTTGCTCACTGTTGCTCACTGCTGCTCACTGTTGCTCACTGTTGCTCACTGTTGCTACACTGTTGCTCACTGTTGCTCACTGTTGCTCACTGTTGCTCACTGTTGCTCACTGTTGCTCACTGTTGCTCACTGTTTGCTCACTGTTGCTCACTGTTGCTCACTGTTGCTCACTGTTGCTCACTGTTGCTCACTGTTGCTCACTGTTGCTCACTGTTGCTCACTGTTGCTCACTGTTGCTCACTGTTGCTCACTGTTGCTCACTGTTGCTCACTGTTGCTCACTGTTTGCTCACTGTTGCTCACTGTTGCTCACTGTTGCTCACTGTTGCTCACTGTTGCTCACTTAAGACAGTTGCTATATGAAATATTTTAACAAATTTGACATAGTCCTCATACAAATCTATATGCTGACAACAACACTTGATGAAGATGATGCGAAGGAGTAATATTACTTTTTAAAAGAAATTATGATAACAAAGATGCAGTAGAAATGTTCATCTTTTTCCTCTGTGCTTTTTATCGCTTTTCTCAAACTTTATACACTTCATACCTTTCACCCCTTAATACTAATAACCTTTCCTACACCACATTCCCTTCACCCCTTACTGAAGACATTTAATCTGTTATCTACTTATACCTAATGTATACTACATTCAGACCAGCATGGCGGTCCAGAAATAAAAAATACTATTTCTTCACTTCCAGCCGTGAATGTTTATTGGTTTTACTGTTTCATTGCATTCCTATAAATTACAAGTTATATAGATATTGTATCCTTGTGTTATTAAAGAGCTGTTGGGCGCTGCCAATTATACTTAACCCCCACAGAGACACTACGCATGATAGTTAACACATATGTCGAAAAAAGACTGGACAGGTCAATTTTTTCTACACTCATCCGCTTCACTGAGGATGGAAATCGCTGGACGACTTCTGTGTTTACGCATAGGAGTCTCCTGGGTATGAAAGAAAGCTTCGAGAAACTGCTCGCAATTCCTAGGGATAGCGAACAAACACTGCATCTAATATATTCCTACCGCGATATGGCTTTATTTATGAATTTGGATGTATCCTTTTGTGCAATGGTTATGTTTCTTCAGAGCTATATTTCACACCCAGGGGGAGGTGCCAGTTCACAGCGATGTGCAATGTATTAAATCCAAGAACCATAAAATCAATATTTATTATTAACCATCTACGTATAAATATTAGTTATTGATACCTGACCAATGATTCCAACATTCTTGAGTTTAACGTAAATTTAACAGATCTGTTCTAGCGGCACCGAATCAAATTGCAACTCAGCTGGGTCAATTCTCGTTAGACTCAAGAATTGTTCATTTATCCGTACGCTTCCTACTTGAATTTAAATGATTCAAACAGCATTAAATTCTACATTATCACTAACAAATTGTTCACCATGACAATTATATAAGTGAATCTTCTATCTAATAATATATATATATATATATATATATATATATATATATATATATATATATATTATATATATATATATATATATATATATATATATGCCATTGCCTCTACCAAGAGACTCATTCAACTGACAACTGTTACATCTCCATTAAGGAGACCACCCTGACAGATCGCTTAATATTAAAACAACATTCTTCTCACAGTCTACAAGTATTACTAAAGCCCATATATATATATATATATATATATATATATATATATATATATATATATATATATATATATTGTAACACAGTTATGTTGTGTCTTTTCTGGCAGATTCCATTAGATATCAGGAATGTTGATAATTCTGTTCGCACACCGGACATGTCCATAGGTGCTCAGATCTCATAGGCTGACTATTATGGTGGCGAGGCCAACTAATTAGTCGGCCTGTTCGTTTCCCTCTACGCCCGCGTGTTCAGGGACAAAGATAAGCGTGAGTTCTCGTAGTGATGCCCGCATTTTAGCTCTCTGTAATGACTTCAGTCACACTCTACGTACTTCATCTGTTTTTACTTTCTGAATCATATTCAGTGAGTCACTTAGAATGCACGAATGGGAATATGCTTGCGATTCCAGTCAGTTAAGTGCCTGCGTTATAGCAAATACTTCCATTGTTAGACTGTTTCTTGTTGCGGTAAAGATACCACTGGTTCTGTGTACTTCTTCCATTTGATCTGGCTGTAAAGGCCCATGCGCATCGGTGGCGACAGATGACCGACCCGCCCGTGTAAATCACAACATCTGTGTCATCGGTATTCTCGCATAAGAGTGCCTTGACCTCAGCATCCACGCTCATGGGGCTGTATTTCCTGCACTCTCTGTTAAGTGTAATGACGTCTTGACTGCCTCTTAAAAAACCATAGGAATAGGTATGCATGCCTCGCCAGGAGTTATGTTTTCTGGGGCGCATATCTGTTTACCGGTATCCTCGACATGATCTATCCACGATTTGCTTCTCTTGAGCCTGTATCCATTCACACGAGAGAGCTCACCGTGTAGTGAGTGGTCTTTGTCAGAACTCACTCTGAGGTATGCACAAGCACACCACATATACATTTTATATATGTTCGGAAAATCAAGGAGAAATCTCATAGCAACACAGATTGTTTTCCTGGTGCAACCAAGGATGATCCGCATTGCCTCATTTTGAATTCTCTCCAGCTTCTCAATCGGTGTGTTACTGGTGGTGATAGTAGCCACTGAATATTCAATGACAGTGAGGAAAAGAACCTCATGTAAGCTTACGAGTTGTGATTGTTTAGTGTCAGCCGCTGCCATTACTCTCAGAGCTGAAAGTCCTTTGCTAACCTTTGCGATAACATGATCGTGTTTCCGAAAATAAGACTAGGATCAAATCGCACACCCAGGTATTGTAAGGATGAGGTCCTGATTACATCGTACCCTCTCATCTCCACCGTCGTTGTCGCAGACTTTACGTTGTGATTGTTAAGAGAGAACCATGTCACCGCAGCATTCTTTTGGTTAAACAGTGCCCCTGAATCTTCACACCAGGAGATAATACTGTCTAGCTCATTCTGCAGTGATCAGACAGTTTCTGTTCTATCCCTTCCCTGTCTGTATATCAGCATATCCGCGAAAAGACAGTGCTCTACCTCTTCCGTCGATTTGCTACTGTGTGACTGCCATGGTGTAGACATTGAATAATAAGAGTGAGGTGGGAGATCCCATTTCAACAAATAACTTTTAATACGTGTAGAAAGCTCAGTAAAGTAAACAAATTAAGTCGCTTGTTCCTATATTCAGAGGAGAATGTGTGGGAATGTCTGATTTGTTGCAGACTTAATTGAACGTTAAAGATACTAATAGGCTGTAGGCGTGCATTCATTTTCAGTTAGTTCATACGACTGACGTCTTTTACACTTTAATTCATACGACTGACGTCTTTTACACTTTAGTTCATACGACTGACGTCTTTTACACTTTAGTTCATACGACTGACGTCTTTTACACTTTAATTCATACGACTGACGTCTTTTACACTTTAGTTAATACGACTGACGTCTTTTACATTTTAGTTCATACGACTGACGTCTTTTACACTTTAGTTCATACAACTGACGTCTTTTACACTTTAGTTCGATAAGATCTTGGACGTTTTTATTTATTTAAGAACTCCTGATGTTTTTCAGATAAGAACTTTCCCTTTCTAAAAAAAAAATAGGTTAAAAGTTAGCAGTAAAATAAACTGACGAATCTGCACTCAGGACAAACTAGTCAATAATGTTTTCATTCATTCGATGACAGCACGATCGACTCATCGACTGTGCTTGTAAGCAATGTGTGCTAAAACAACAAGTTATCCAACCGTGCTTCCTTAGATGATGTGATCGAAATTTCCTCTTCCTTATCCCTAATGATAATTTCTGCATTCATGTACCCGCACTGATCTAACCAAACTACATTACATTAAGTTGCGGCAAATGGCACAATGAACGTAACTTACAGCAATTATGATCTATTTGAACACAGAATATAATTCTGCGTGTGTAATAAGTAGACAATAGTTGGCGTCAGTGCGACAAAGTAAATGTGATGTCAACACATAATTATCTTCAGCATATCGACCTGCTTGTACCCTTCAGTAATCACCTTTGCAGAGAAACGGTAAGAAGGATTAATGTTATAACATAGACCAGACGTATCATGAAGTCTTGAATTTTATTCTAAAGTTGCCACTTAAAGACTAACCAAGACAAAAATTGAAGAAAATAAGGAGAAGAAAATAAAGAAAAGAAGAAAGAAAAGGAGACAATACTCTAACCACTTAGCAACTCATCGTCATCATTCAGTGCCGTCTCCGCAACGAAGTTTGGCTGCAACAGACCTCCAACACCCCCTGTTTCTTCTCTTGATGGTACACACTGCTAGACTGTCCATCTCGTGATTTTAATCCCCCACATGTATTTCTGCCTAACTCGTGCTCGCATGCCCACGACTTTACACTCAAGTAAGAATTTCAACAATGTGTCATGTCTTTAAATATGTTCAAAAGATTTGATTTACCTGATCTTTATTATCTTTAATGATTCCCCTATCATACAAAGTGTTGTTAGAACCTTTTTGTTTTCATCTATTTCCATGTAGTTATCCCTATTCTTCTATAGAGCTACATCTCTAAAGCATTAATTCTGTCTTCTATTTTGTTTGTTTATTGTCCATGTTTCTCAATAATATATTATTATAGAATAGATGTAGCAATTTATAATTCTCATTTTTTAGCTTTGTAATTTATTTAGATATTCATATTTTCCTCATGTCATTGAAAGTACTTTTAGCCATTCCTATTCTACTTTAAACTTCTCTTTTACATCTGCCATCATTTATGATTTTGTCTCCAAGATAATGATAATTTTTACTTGTTGTAGTATCTCTCCATTTTTATGTTTAGCATCTGTTCTTCTGCGATTTCGCTGAGTGCTTTTTTCCCTTATGCAGCTAGCTCTTTGAATACTCCAATACCAGTTGACATTATTAATGACTTTTAGGTTTAACTCAGACTAAAATAACAATCTCCTGAATACTACATCCATTAACTTATTTCTACTTTTGCTGTAAGGTATAGAAGAATTGAATGACGCTTGGTTTACTGACTATAGTGTGTTTTGTCGCTCGGTATGAACTAATATTGTGACTTCACAACACATCGGAAACTCCTTCAATCCACATTCTTCTTGGCCTTCCACCGCCTCTTGCTGTTCTCATACTATATGTTCTTGCTGCCACTCAAAATGGGTTCACTCTCAATATGTGACTAAGTCATTTCAGTTTATGTTTTTAAATATATTTTACCAACGACGGTGCTCCAACAGTTCTTGCTATCTCTTCTGACAAGACATATTCTTGTTCTGTTTTGCTACTTTTCTTTGGCTTCTTCTTTTTCATCGTTCATTCTCAAACTCCCGTTGGATATTCCCTGTAGAAGGACCATGGTCCTACAAGATTTTCAGCAGAATGTAGTAAAGAGAATACAAATGCGTTGTGTCGCTAATTTATTTGCGTCAATGGCCCGACACGTCCGTATTCGATGGTATTTTCTTGGACATCTCATTTCACATGTAGTAAGCTTTGTCTTTTGCTCTTTAGTTAGTATCCAACTCGAAATTTATAACACAATGTTGGTATGAATATTAAATCTATGATTTGCATTTTGATTTCTATTGGAATAGATATATATTTCAATTTCAGTGTAAGTAATTTATTTAGTTGTCTTTTGAAATTCTTGTCTAGATCTCCATTTCTATTCTTCAATTGTCTGTAAACCAATTCCCAATATATTTAAATAGCACATTTTTTCAACAGATGATCATTTATCTTTATTTTGTTTGTATTGCTTTCTCTGCCTATACACATTCAATATCTCATCTACTTACTGTTTTCGTGATATATCACCTTACATCTTTCTTCTTGTCCCCCCTTGATGTTTTTCTTAGTATCACTCCATCTGAATCTTAATTATACATTCGTGTTGTCTGGAAACATTATTCCAGACAATTATGAGTATATGTGCAATCGATCACTGTTAAGAGCAATAAGAGAGATCATTACTTTGCAATACGATTATGTATAGCAGCTGCCGATACCGTCATTAGATTAGTCTGTCAGTAAACGGGAGATGTTTTCACGTAATCAATGTAACGCATTGTGTTTATTTTAGTGAAACAGCGCCACATTTTTTGCTTCAATATGCGATTGAATCGCTCGACAATGACTGCTTTGACATCCTCATTTTCAGATGTGAAGAAATTAAAATCGCTTTCTTTAAGAAACTTGATAATAATTTTATTGGTAAATTCTGACCCTTTGTCAGTTAAAAAATGTATCGGTGTCCGCTTTTTTAAAATAATGCTTACCACTTCGACTAATGTTTTTTCCAGTTTTGTTCTCGATCGGGACAGCCCAGACGAATTTACTAAACACATCAATACATGTCACCAAATACGAATATCCATCGTTGTTATTTCTTAACTTTATAAGATCGATTAATTCAGCCTGAACCTGTTGGTCTATGCCTCCTGTTATGATAGCACGTCTCTTAAAGTGACGACAAATAGGTTTATATAAAGTGTAAAATATCCTGTTTTGTTTTGTTAAAAGTTCGATCCTAAGTTGTAGTCTCTAACCCCTCCATACGGGCCAGCTTTTCTAGGGTTGTAGGGCTGGTTGGACATAATTTATTCTAACATGTTTCCAACGTGAGAATTTTAGTTTTTTGTAGGAGTAGGAATTTTAGATTTTCTTTTCATCCTGCGATTGTATGTAGGTTGTGATAGTTTAGGGGTCACTTCAACTTTGTCTGGAATTTATTTTCTCAGGGGGTTCTTTCATAGGTACCACTGGAGGTAATTTGATATCTATTAGATCCAACGCTCTGATTTTGTACTGGTCAAGTCGCGTCAAATACTGTTGTGATGTTTGTTGATATAATCTAACTTTATCAGCATTAAATAAATCAGTACAATCAAAAATATATTGAATTTTATGAGCCGAATCTCTCATGCTATCTGTTAAAGTGTTAGGTGGTATCAATCAATCAATAAACCCATAACCCTTCAGGGTCGTAGGGGTACCACATTGGATGCTTCAGCACGCATAGTCCTCCAACGAATTCTATCCTCAGCAATGCGGATGAGTATGGAAATATCTTGCCCTGTCCATTCCTTGATGTTGTCTGTCCATGTCTTTATTTGTCCTCCTCTGCTTCTTCCACCCTCGACAGTTCCCTGCAGTTTTGTTTTTGACAAGGAATCGTGTCTGCATACATGTCCGAACCATGCTAGTTTTCGTCGTTTCACTATTGAAAGCAATGGCTCCTGGACACCTGCACACATCTCTACTTTATTTCTTACGTACACATTGGTCTTATGTTCCCTATAGAAAATTCGTAGAATTCTTCTGTAGCATTTATACTCGACAGCCTGTAATCTTCTCTCCATGTCCGCAGTGAGTGTCCAACTCTCACAACCATACAACACAACAGAAAGCACCAGCGACTTATACAGTTTGATTTTCACTCCAACACTGATGTTGCTTTTCCAAATCACAGTTAGCCTTGACAAGGACGCTAAAGCCATCTCCAGCCTTATTTTTAGTTCTGCTTTGCATTTACCATCGCTGCATATACTGGATCCGAGATATTTGAAGGTATTCACCTCCTCAAGCTTATGTCCATTAGGTGGTATATTTATTTTTCAATCAATGTTTCTACTAGACGATGATCGATCAACCTCTTTTTCTTGATCATGATTATACAAGCAAGATACTAACCAGCACACTCGGTACAAGTTTCTTGATCATGATTATACACGCAAGATACTAACCAGCACACTCAGTACAAGTTTCTTGATCATGATTATACACGCAAGATACTAACCAGCACACTCAGTACAAGTTTCTTGATCATGATTATACACGCAAGATACTAACCAGCACACTCAGTACAAGTTTCTTGATCATGATTATACACGCAAGATACTAACCAGCACACTCAGTACAAGTTTCTTGATCATGAATATACACGCAAGATACTAACCAGCACACTCAGTACAAGTTTCTTGATCAGGATTTACACGAAAGATACTAACCAGCATACTCAGTACAAGTTTCTTGATCATGATTATACACGCAAGATACTAACCAGCACACTCAGTACAAGTTTCTTGATCATGATTATACACGCAAGATACTAACCAGCACACTCAGTACAAGTTTCTTGATCATGACTATACACGCAAGATACTAACCAGCACACTCAGTACAAGTTTCTTGATCATGACTATACACGCAAGATACTAACCAGCACACTCAGTACAAGTTTCTTGATCATGACTATACACGCAAGATACTAACCAGCACACTCAGTACAAGTTTCTCCATCGAGACCAGCACCGTGCAGAGGTGATGGGGCTTAGTTCAGCCATCAGGGGCTGGAAACTAAGACTGGTCGGGCAGTCCACTCGAGCAGGACCATAGTCCTGCCCTAGTAAGCAGAGTGCTGAAGACGGAGGCATCTAGCCAAAAGGCGCACAGATAATCAGGATGCCACGCACAAAACACAATGTAAACATATCTGCATCTATAAATAGTTATGGTGCCTGCCCTGTGGCGGACGTTCAGGCAGGGACGGTGCCGGACCCTATACCTCGAAAGGGCCCAACCTCAGTTACTGGAAGTCCTTCTCAATTGCCCCGAGGAGCCAGGAGGCAAGGGAATAGAGCTACTGGCCAAACAAACAAACGACCAATAAAAATAATGCACTGGAATGCTGAGGGTATCAACAGTAAAAGAGATGGATACAGCAAAACATTGGAACTTGAAAATGTCCTCAGTGAAGAACAAGTTAACATATGCTGTATCCAAGAAACACACCTCAGCAGCGACATAGCATTCAAAATCAGAGGCTACCAGTGCTACCGATCTGACCGAAAGGACAGGCGAAAGGGTGGAATTCTGACACTTGTTAAAAACAATATCAGCGCATGTCAGCTTGAAGTATATATGGAAGGGGCAGAATACCAGATGCTCCACCTAAAAACAGACAGTGCAGAATTCCATCTCCTGAACTACTACTTCCCAAATGATAAACCATTGGCACTAGACACAATTCCAGACAAAGAGAGACTTATGGTGTGTGGTGACTTCAACAGCCACTCTCAGAGCTGGGGCTACGATCATATCGACAAGAGAGGTGAGGAACTTGAGAGCTGGCAGGATGAAAATAATCTCATCCTTATTAACCAGCCAGTAGACTCGCCAACCTTCTACTCGAGAGCATGGCACACCACCTCTACACCAGACCTAGCATTCCACTCACCAGGCTTGGAATGGAACATCACACGTGTTGTTGGAAAGCAGCTTGGAGGTAGTGACCACAGACCAGTATTTCTGGAAATCCACAATGAATTTACCACGGACAGCAGCACGCTCACTAGGTGGAACTATAAAAGGGCAGACTGGAAAATGTACCAGCATTTAACCAGTGTTCTAGCTAAGGACATGAACTTGGACAAAGACATCAATAGAGCAGTGAGTGAATTTAATAGATGTATACTACATGCTGCTAGTAAAACCATACCCAGGGGGGGGGGGCACGCAAAAACTACAAACCCTACAGGAATGATGAACTGGAAAAGCTGCAAAATGAGATGGAAACATCTAGACAGCAGGCTGAGAATAGACCTAGCTAAGAACATCACAACAAATATCAACAAACAAAGGCTAAATTTCAAAGAGCCAAGTTACAAGCCAGACGGAGCAGCTGGAAAGAAAAAACAGAGTCGCTGAACCTAGAAAGAGATACTAGGAAATTATGGAAACTTGTAAAACAACTAAATGATGAAGGTACAGGGAGAAATACCTGGATCACACTTTATAAAGATAGAAACATTTTAACAGGTAAACATGCAACTGATTACTTTGCAGATTCCTTTGCAGAAGACAATAACGTCAAAGTCAGCCCAGATAAACAACAGGAGGTTCGAGAGAACCAGCAAAACATTGGACAAGGTGAACCTATACCTGAAGTCATGGAGGCACCAATCACAATGAGAGAACTGGAGCATGCAATATCCAAATTGAAAATGAAAAAGTCCCCTGGAGCTGATGGAGTGTCCAATGAAATGATTAGAAACCTGGGTAGTGCAGCAAGAGCAAAGCTACTGCAGATCTTTAACACAAGCTGGTCCACAGGTAATGTACCACAGGCGTGGAGAGAAGCAATAATGATACCACTCCTCAAATCAGGAAAGGATGGCAACACAGTCTCCAACTACAGGCCCATCAGCCTCACAAGCTGTCTATGTAAAACAATGGAACGCATTATCAATCTTAGGATGCAGTGGTACCTTGAAAGTGAAAACCTTCTGGTATCACAGCAAGCAGGTTTCAGACAGTGCTACTCTACTGAAGATCAGGCAACCTACCTCTCCCAAGAGATTGAGGATGCCTTCCAAGAAAAGAAACTGGTACTAGCAGCATGGATAGACCTCAGGAAAGCATTTGATAAGGTCTGGAAAGAAGGGCTCCTAAAGAAATTGCGAAATTGCAGGGTTAGCTCAAGAATGTACAAATGGGTAAAAGCATACCTGCATAATAGAAGAGCCAGGGTACAATTAGATGGTCGCAAGAGCAAGAAAGTTCTACTGCGTCATGGAGTTCCCCAGGGAGGAGTCCTGTCACCCACACTTTTCTTGGTTTACATCAATGACCTAGTTGCTGAACTACCACACGGGATCAAAGTGGCAATGTATGCTCACGACCTGGTGATCTGGTGCCCGGAAGAACATGCAACAGTGGCCACTAAACAAATACAAAGAGCTATCGATGCCCTAACCTTATGGGCTAATAGATGGTGCGTCAGCATTAACACGGATAAGTGCAGCACTACACTCTTTACCCTCTCACCAAAACAAAAAGCTGGTCATATCAAGATAGATGGAGAGCTCTTGAAAGAAGACAAACAACCCACATACCTCGGAGTTACTTTTGATGATAAGCTGACATGGAAGCAGCACATAAACAAAGCAACAACAAAAGCCAGGAGGAAGCTAGCTATCCTGAGAAAACTAAGTGGAACCACATGGGGAGCCAGTGGAAATATACTCAGTAAAGTTTACCAGCAAGGCATAAGACCACACCTGGAATACGGTTCAGCTGCGTGGTGTCCTGCATCAAACACCACATTACAAGATCTAGATAAAGTGCAAAACCAGGCACTTAGAATAATGTTGGGAGCAATGAAATCAACACCCATAGCAGAGATGCAGAAAATGGGAAGAATGCAAACACTTGGCGAACGCAGAGACACAAAAGTACTAATTCAAGCAGAAAAGTTTCAGTGTATGCCAAGTCATCCAATGAAGGAAAGATTCCAAAATCTAGCAATGGCACGACTGAAAAGGAGCAGCTTTATCCATCAAGCTAAACGACTCCGTAGACAACTTACAGACCTACCTGAAGTTGACAGCCCCTTAAGGTCTGTACCAGAGCAAACCCCGTGGAGTGAAAGCCATGGATTGCCAATATACATTCAGACCCATGTGAAAGGAATACTAAGCGAGGACGAACAGAACAGTGTGCAGCGAATGACAGTCACCCTCAGTTTCCTGGATGAGGAATATCCACAAGATATATGGGTCAGAGTGTACACAGATGGGTCAGCACCGAATGCTGTGAGGAATGGAGGTGCAGGTGTATATATTGAATATCCACACAAGCCTAGAGATACAATCAGAACACCGACAGGAAAATTCTGCAATAATTATGATGCAGAAATCCAGGTAATTAGTGTGGCAGCTAAAAAACTGTTGAACTCCAACTCTGACCTACAGCCTGTGGTATTCCTGACAGATGCAAGGTCAGTGCTTCAAGCTCTCCAGTCTGGAAAACTAACAGACTTAAAAAAACTACTTAGCGAATTGTCTTACCAGTATAGGGTAACCATACAGTGGATACCCTCTCACTGTAGAATACCAGGAAATGAAAAAGCAGACCAACTGGCTAAGGAAGGTGCTGCCGAAGACCAACCAGATATACCAATCACCTACCATCAGAAAAAACAGATGATCAAGTCAATAAGAAAGCCACAAACACCAACACAAGATGACTATCACATTATGAACAGATCAGAACAAGTTATAATTCTACGTCTCAGAACAGGACACAATCGACTCCGCAGTCACATGTATACAAAGTTCAAGAATGGCAACACGGCCATGTGTACATGTGGACAGGCAGCACTGAGTACCAAACATATACTTCAAGAGTGTTCTGAGCATGAAATGCTGAGGCAGACATATTGGCCAGAGGAAACAACACTGGAATCAAAGCTCTATGGGACACTGTATGAACTACAAAAGACAGTGAGTTTTATTAAGGAGACAGAATTACAGATATAGACATGTTTCAAGTGAACGAAAGAAGAAGAAGAAAAAAAAGAAGTACAAGTTTCTTGATCATGATTATACACGCAAGATACTAACCAGCACACTCAGTACAAGTTTCTTGATCATGATTATACACGCAAGATACTAACCAGCACACTCAGTACAAGTTTCAGTAATGCGCATATGAAACCACCTTTTTGAAGAATATGTTTCCGCCTTTTCGTTGTGGTATTTGTGCGAGCGAGTGCTCTGAGATTAGTCTTATGGCGACGCAGTAACCTCTTTTGATACTTGGTAAGTCAAACATTCCCTTTTAAGTTGTTGTAGGAGCATTCACACAGGGTGCGCATGAGTTTCAGTAATGCCGATTTTTTATTATACTCTTCACTGCAGTTTGTTTAGCTCGATACAAGTCTTTTAAATTGGAGTATAACGTTTCACTGCTTCAGAAATTTTCATTTTGGTACGTACACTTCTTGATGCTCATCAGGAAATATGTGTCTCCACATTCTTAAATGATTAGATGTTGTCTGTCTGAGATCTATCAGTAAATAACCGTGCACGGTGGATGTTGCGTCTGTAAAACTTTATTAGACATAACAATTCTGACCGGGGTACATTTACTTGACCTAATATATAATCTTCGAACCGCCACATGGGTGCTTGAAAAGCTCAATGTTGTGTGAATTGAGGCTGATGCTTCTCTGCTCTTTGTTCTTCCCAAACAGATTCTGGACAATATACAACAAACTCAGATTCTGATGATGACTTCCTTTAGTGAATAATTCAGTAATTCGGCTCTCTGTATCACTCATCAAATCATCGATAGTCTTGACTTATCACCAAGTCATTGTTCTACATCTGGTAACTCTTCAATAAATTGAACACCAGGCATGGTCTCATACGCCGACTGACATTCACCATAACACCAGATAATTTCCTCTGGAGTAGGGACCATCAACTCATTCACATGCTTTAAGACCCTTTGCACAAAAACCGTTTTCCACACCCAGATGGACCCGAAATCATAGCTGTAAAAGGATGTTTCAACCTTGTATCCATTTCTATTAAAGATCCTTTTAACAACATGTGATATATATATATATATGACTACCGCGCAAACAACTGGTGAGTCTGTGTTGACATCTGGCTGATATTACTAAAATATATCCGACCAACACCATCTTGGATGATTCTTGGACCCGTAGACACCTAGCTTGGACCAGTACCCTAACCCGTAACGGGCCAGTACGCACCCATCGTGAGCTCGTACCCTAACCCGTAACGGGTCACTAGACCACAATCTTGGATCCCGTACCCTGAACTGAAACAGGTCACCACACACAGTTCCATCCCTATAATACTACTCACAGATGTTGTTCCAACAGTTCTATCCCTATAATACTACTCACAGATGTTGCTCCAACAGCTCTATCCCTATAATACTACTCACAGATGTTGTTCCAACAGTTCTATCCCTATAATACTACTCACAGATGTTGCTCCAACAGTTCTATCCCTATAATACTACTCACAGATGTTGTTCCAACAGTTCTATCCCTATAATACTACTCACAGATGTTGCTCCAACAGTTCTATCCCTATAATACTACTCACAGATGTTGTTCCAACAGTTCTATCCCTATAATACTACTCACAGATGATGTTCCAACAGTTACTTTAATCTCTTCATTTCTCATATGATCTCTGCTTGTTCTGTTTGCTGCATTTCATACCCATCTCATTTCACATATAGTAAGTTTTCTCTTTTGTTCTTTTGTTAGTGTCCATGTCTGACATTGATAACGCTATGTTGGTATAAAGATTTAATTTCTGATTTGTCTTTTGATTCCATTGGGATAGATTTTTGTTTTACAATTGGTGTAAGTTCACAATTCACGTAGTTGGATTTTGTATTTGTGAATTCTTGTCTTAAGCTATTTTTCCATTCGTCCATCGTCTGTAAAAATTATCCCAATATATTTAAATTTGTACACTTGTTTTAGTAATTTATCATTAATCTTTCTTCATCATCAGAGTTTGCAAATAAAAAAATTACTTCCGTACTGGTTGCTAGTGCGCGCATACTCATATAGACGTGATTTCTACATGTCGCTTTCTAGCGCATTGTTAAAAAGTTAGCAGATTTAGTTCCGACTAATATGCACATAAAGGCCTTGTATTTTCCTTTCCTAAAACAGTTGTATTTCTCTATCTGATGTTTTTATGAAATTCTTGTTTGAAAGCGGCAATTAAAACTATATTCCTTCATATATTTTATATTTGTAATTGTTCAAGAGAATGTAAGGAGTTTTCTATCCTACAGTTAGTTTCTTGAAAAGGTCCCGTTTGGACCAATACGTGGAAAATTGTCCTGTTTTGTTTTATTGATTGTTTTATATACTTTGTTATCTATTTTTATCTATTGTTAGGTTTTCTAGTAGCCAGTTTAACTTATTTTGCATTACTACATTCTTAGAAAGTATTGATTTTTTAGTTAACCAACAATTACATATGATTACATGGATTCCATAAGACCACTTTTTGGGTTCAGATGTGCATCCTCGCAGATTTATCCACCTTCTAAACCTGGCTCAATTTATTCGCTAAAGCAAGTACTTCGAGGTAAAGTAGGTCATCTTGCATGTCGCACAGCTGAGATGAGAAAGACAATGACGAAGATGATGTTGATTATAATGACGATTACGATGACAACGATAAATATTTTAAAAGTGACGGTTGCAGAGAAGTTGCCACAGGTAAAGATGATGACAACAATGTTATTGTCGAAGTCACAGGTTGCGATACTAATACTATTTGTTATAGTAATGAAGGTATTAATGCTATTTGTGATAACGGATTCGATACTTATTTATAATAATGACGATACTAGTACTATAAGCTAAGATGGTGGCGTGTACAAAACAGACACTATGTTGATGGATATATTTATATAAGCTATAATGGTGAATATTCTAGTAACGCGAGAGTTATACATATTATAAATAATATAAAGTATTATGAATATACACTCAACATTAGTTATAATTGTGAGCACAAACATAATACTATTATAATGGGTAGAATGGGCATAATATCAGTAATAATTGTGAGGATAAGCATATTACTTGTTATATTGGTGATGATACACATATTAATAGTTATAATGGTGAGGATGTACATAAATAACTTAATATAATAATCAATATAAGGTAATATTGCAGTGAAACGGAACAACAATAGTGCTTACGTAGATCACATGAATACTGTTGTGATCACACGAATACTGTTTGTGTTCTAGTGAAATATAAAAAAAACCTGTGCTCTACGTAACGCACTATTAATATAACAATTACATTACTGAATTGCAGTGAAAATCATAGCCCCCCCCTCCTACTGCCACTGCTGCTAGGTTATACCATAAATTATTCGGATATTGATTGTAATAAAGATCATAAATTTCAAATTACCTGATACATTGGAATCATCCATTAGCATTGCAACAAGTTGTGGTACTTTAGGTGAGTTGAAGAAATGTTCACTTTGTCTTTGGCCACTGGTCAGTAATGCCAAAAATGAGAACAACGCAAAATTGTTAACTGAAAACAAATGTGCGGTACTCATGGTGATTCCAAGGAAAGCAGTTGGTACCCTTTTTTTAAAAAAAACAGAAAAATATTCTTATTGACCGTATAATACTGATAGTTGAGTATTTTCTTTTTCGTAACAGTGTAGTGCTACGAACTCTTTATCAGATCGTACTAAATAGAACAGACTCTTTTCTTATCCTGTATTAGTTACCGCTTTAATACTTGCCTACGAGTTTTCAAATAATATCCGTATTTTGTGTTTTAAAAACTACTATTTTCTTTTAAAAAGATGTCCTCTTGAAAGTCAATCCAGATATTCCTACTTAATTATATTATAGGTCTTAGCGTTGTAAGTCTGGGAACTTCAAAAGTCGCTAAAGCTAATTAAAGTTTATTTCTATGAAGGTTACAGAAAATTGACCGCTAAACCTCACTAAATTAGACTACCGTATACGGAGACTATATAACAGTGGGTGGACATTTTGTGCGTGCGGATCAATGGCACGACGGATCCGTGCGTGGGAGTTGGATTACGCGTGCAAGTGAGAGCGCCACTAGTTCTGAACTATGGTTACAATTGCTGCAGAGTCGAGCAAAATACAACCCTCTTATTTATCTGTCAGTGTTTATAGCTCAATCGCTATTTATGCTCACGCACTGTCTCACTTTATCACATCACACATACACACAAAAGCAAACATATGCATACGCAAATGATGTCCGAAAGTATTGTATTACCAATGTGATTTATGTATTTGAAATAATGAACTTGAAGATAGCGGTCGTAAACACAGAAAATATTTAATCATAAATATTCACAATGTCGTCTGTTATTACATTGTGCGTCATGTTTATATTGAGAAATGTTTACATGGGCCTGTACACACATTATGTCAACAATTAAGATCGAGGGGATCTTTAAAAGTTTTACAGTTCGTGATTTGGGGGGGGGGGGGTTGACAAAAGTTGACAGCAATAATACTGTTTTTTTTCTGCCAAATTAAAATGCTTAAACTTCCCCCTAAAAATTATATAAATTGAAAAAAATGTAGTTTTTTCACACCCTTTCTGATTTACAGAATTGTACAGGGGGTTGGTTAACATTTTTTGCATGGGGTATGGGGGTTTCCTACATTCTTGACGATTTTTAGTATGGAGAAGGAGTAAAATGTTGGAAAAATACATACGTATAATTTGGAGCAGCCTCTTCATATACCATACATTTATTGCAACCAGAACTGCCTAGAGCCGCAAAGCTAAGACGGACAACCTGCATCTCAGTGACAACCTGAATCTCATTAATATATCTCTTGTGGCACGTATCCATTTAACTAAATAGTTTAACCTGTTTGTAAGTAATATAGATTTTGTGAACAAGTCTCAATGTAACGAATTAGTTTAACATGGATCTCAGTAATATAGATTTTGTGAACAAGTCTCAATGTAACGAATTAGTTTAACATAGATCTCAGTCATATATATTTTGCGAACAAGTCTCGATATAACCAAATAGTTTAACTTGGATCTCAGTCATATATATTTTATGAACAAGTTTCGATATAACGAAATAGTGTAACCTGAATCTCAGTCCTATAGATTTTGTGAACAAGTCTCGATATAACGAAATAGTGTAACCTGAATCTCAGTCATATAGATTTTGTGTGAACAAGTCTCGATATAACGAAATAGTGTAACCTGAATCTCAGTCATATATATTTTGTGAAAAAGTCTTCATCTAATTAAATAGTTTAAAAGACGTGGGAGATTGATTTAATTTTACTGGGTTTGCCTATGTAATCCGAGCCATTCATCTGAGCAGTATTTAGAATGTTTACTCAAAGAATCACCTTCTTCGTTCATTCTCAAACTCCTGCTGATTAGTAAAATGTAGTCAACATGAACTGTTATGTTGTTATGTTCCATGTCATGTTATGTTCCATATTCGATGGTTTGCTTCATATGTGTTGTTTTGTTCCATATGTGATGTTATGTTCCATATGTTTTATTATATATGTGTTGTTTTGTAACATGTGATGTTTTAATTTATATGTGTTGTGCCATGGATTACAGCTTAGCTACGCTATTTGCGTATTTCGGCCTGACACATCCGATGGCTGCATGTCATATGTGCAAATTTGACGATATAGGATGGGATAGCCAACTTCATCCCTCACACCTCCTTAAAACACGTAGCTCTGTAGCTTCATTCATAATTCTAAGGAACTCCAAAAATGTACTTGTAAACAGAATGCCAAAGCTCAATATTAAAACCCTCACCAAGTGAATATAAGGCAAATATATTAACTACTGCGCCACATTTAATAGTATTTATGTGGAGTAGTATTTAACATATTGCAGCGTAGTAGTTAACATATTGTAGCGTAGTAGTTAACATATTGTAGCGTAGTAGTTAACATATTGTAGCGCAGTAGTTAACATATTGTAGCGTAGTAGTTAACGTAATAGTTCTCGTCGTCCGTCTGTAGAACACTTGGTTTCATGGTTAGCAACAACAATAGCCATTCTTCAATCAAGTCCCTGGTCAGTCATATAATCTTGTGGCTCCACGGTTATCATCTTTCTAAAGTGACGTTGTTTGATATTTACCGTGATATTTATTAATGCTTTTGTGCCGGCAGCCACTGAAAACAGGGGAAAAGTCAAATAGCTTCACTGTTAAAGGATGAGCCAATTATTAATCCACAGGATTGTCTAATTGACGAGGGATTCGCGTCAATATTGGGCATTAGTCTCAGTACTGTGTGTTCATCTCTCTATCTTCCACTTTTCTTATCCGAATGGCTTCCGGTGTAAACGGTACACAGTGACAAGCAAAATTAAATTAGCATCGAAACTGTCACATATCATTTTATAAAGATCGCTGGTGAATTGTAACACATGACTTTGCGCTGGAGATATCAGATGAATAACTCGTTTAACCAGCTACATCTATTTGCAGTGTGATTTATATATTCCCAGTTGTTAAGGAATGAGGTTGTTCATAAATTACTTCAACAATTAAGGGGAGGACAGGCGGTAAAAGTTGAGAGTTGTTGACAAGAAGGGGAAGGGGGGAAGGAGTTTGAGTTGGACACATGTTTGACATCAGTAATATTGTTTTGTATAATTAAATTACTTGAATAGGGAGAAGTATGAGAAATAATAATTATAAAATGCTATATCTATTCTACATTAATGTATGACTCAGAAACATGGACTCCGCCGAAGATGGATGTGTCGGGCCATTGGAGCAAATAAAACGGCGACACAACGCATTTCCATTCTCTGGACATCTAGCAGGACCATGGTCTTGCTACAAGAGAGATACAGTGGGAGTTTGAGAATGAACGCTGAAGAAGAAACATGGACACCAAACAAACAATTAGAAGCCTTTGACAATTGATGGCTTTGAGATGTGGATATATACAAGAGTAGGGAGAACATCATGGAAAGAGAAGAAAGCTAACAAAGAGGTTCTAACAAACAACACTTAATTTGAAGAAAAAAAAAATTATTAAAGGACATAAAGATCAAACAAATAAAATATTTTGGACACATTAAAGACACATTTGGACCTTGCTGAAGACCTGACTACTCAGTGACAAAGAAAGAAGATGATGTCTAGTCTGATACCGTAACTTACTGGAGAGTCTGCAGTGCAGCTATTATGCAATACTGCGGATAGATTATTGTGAAGATCAATGATTACCCACTCAAACCGGCATGGCACGTCATCGTGATTATTAGTTTAATAATGCTTTAGTTTCGTAACATGTTGGCAGTTCGAAAAATATTAAACGCTTTGAAGCTGTCAGAATCTACAGATATGATTAGTTTTCTGAGTAATATAATGTTTCATTTGTTTAGATTAGATCGGTATTCTTGTCTCCGTTGTCATATGTGGCTCTCAAGCAATCAAGTGTTATGTTTCTAAAGTAAATTTAGTTGATTGTTTTGTATATGTTTTCATAAAATGTTTATATTTATAAGTTTAGGTTTTTACTTTGATGCTGAAAAATTGATTAGAGCAAAATTGTTTGATTGTTGTTCTTCTTCAGCACTCATTCTCAAACTCCCGCTGGATCTCTCTTGTAACAGGAGAATGTAGCAGAACTAAATGTCCAGAAGGATGTAATCGATAGAATGAAAATACGTTCTGTCGCTGTTTTATGTGCGTCAATGGTCACACACATCCATCTTCGGTGGATGTTACATTGCTTAGTTTGTTATGTTAGAGGATGTCGAATAATAATAATAATAATAATAATAATAATAATAATAGCCGTTCGTGAAATTCTAAGTTCTGGAATGAATACGTCACATGACATATAGCCGTTCGTGAAATTCTACGTTCTGGAATGAATACGTCACATGACATATAGCCGTTCGTGAAATTCTAAGTTTTGGAATGAATACGTCACATGACATATAGCCGTTCGTGAAATTCTAAGTTCTGGAATGAATAGGGATGGATTACTTCATCGCAGGCTATGAAAACAATAGTTTCAAATATATATATGTGTGAGTGTGTGTGTGTGTGTGTGTGTGTGTGTGTGTGTGTGTGTGTGTGTGTGTGTGTGTGTGTGTGTGTGTGCGTGTGTGTGTGTGTGCTGTTGTATCTCTCTGGTGATTGCGGAGATGACTAAAAAGTCCAATCCTGTCATAGAATTATCTGCTGTGTTAGGGGCACATGTGTTGGACGTCTGTGTTTTTATTTTTCTATCTTTTCGGGCAGTACGTTTTCCGTGTGCTTCCGAGATTTATGCTTCTCTGCAATGTATCATTGCTGATGTTCAGGCGTCATAATGGGTGCTTTCTTTGTGAGAGTATCCTAGGATATATATATAAGATCGTATTCTCATAAACACATTTAGATCGTAGCCGATGGTGGTGTGAAACACCATCGTCCACATGGTACTGGAAATGTACTTTGATGAACTAGTTGTGGCCAAAAACAATATTTGCATAGTAGTGTCATAAAATCGTTTAAGATCAACAGCATAGACGATCGGCTTCATAGCACACAATTCCATAGCTTTAAGAAATAATCCGGACGAGATAATAGACATCTCAGAAAGAATCCACTTTAAGAACATGACGTTGAAAGTTGGTTTCAAACCTGCAACCTCTTGAGTACAAAGTGAACGGTTTAACCACTGCGCTAGGAAGATCACAGAATGTTTCACAAATGTTTTTTAAAGTATGAAATAAAGCTCTTTAGGGAAAACTCAGTGGGTGAACCATCAAAGTGAGTTTGTTTTAGCAAAAACATATCGGGTAACTACGACTATTATGGAGGATAGACGTTAATGTAATCCTGTGACATTTATCGCTTTGTTAGTATCATACTTCAATACCAATACAGGAAGATCAAAATAATACGAGATGTATTAAAATTTGAGCCAACAACATCAATGAAAGGCAGATTTTTTTAAAACTCATCCAAGAATTATATTTATAGAGGATAAGACATATCAAGAGAACATAATGAGAAATGTTAAACGCGAAACAATGTAACAAAAAATCAGCCCCATACACATCGGAAGTCTACAGATAACAAAAATTAGATGCACAGACGACACAGTGCTATTAACATCAAGCACAGACGACACAGTGCTATTAACATCAAATGCGAAACACTTGCATGAACATGATACTTAATGCTTATCCGATCCCCGGGGTTGCTAGCTTTCACTCTTTCTTCCCTGTGCCAGGTGGTGGTATGTGCATGTCTTCTCCAACTGTGTTGTGTCTGTATAAAGGGTGTTAGTGATGGACGGGTTTGGTGGTAACAGTTGTTTTTGTGGGTCTTGTAGTGCAGGGCATTCAATACTGTCTTGTTTTACTGTTTTCTCCTCTCGTCTGTTTGCAATATGATGTATGGTCTGCGGTAATTTTTTGTAGATGTTTGTTAAGTTATGTTGTTCGTAGCCTAAATATTGTGGTTTGATCTTTGCTGTGTAGCCTATTTATGCTGTCGTATGGATTTGCTTGGGACATGTCTGAATATAAAACTTTTCTTTTTGAGCCAGTGGCCCAGAAGTTCATCCATTGTTGTTTACAGTTGTTGCGGATAATGTGTTGAGCTGTTCTGAGGTTGGTGAGAATTATGGTTGGTGAATAATTGGTTCCTTTTTTTTGCCAGTTTATCAGCACTTTAATTCCCACTGATACCTGTGGGTTTTGTATCCACTGTAGTGTAGTATTGAAGCCATAGGATGTAAGTATGTTTGTAGCTTGAAGTATCTTGCTTTTAGTTTTCTCTGCTGTTGCATTCCAGTTTTCAAGGGCTTGTAGAGCAGACATGGAATCAGTGAATATTACTAGGTTTTGTGGACGTGTTGCATAATTTTGTTGGATTCCAGTTTTCAAGGGCTTGTAGAGCAGACATGGAATCAGTTAATATTACTAGATTTTGTGGACGTGTTGCATAATTTTGTTGTATTTCGTGATGATGTATGAGAGTGTCTCTAATATTGCCTTCACCTTCGTCATAATCTGGTGGTCACTACCAACCTCCATGCTACATTAAAGAAAATTATATGTTTGTATAGTGAATAATGAATAGTTTTTAATGAAAACTCCACCAGCATTTTATCTTTATAGTTATATGTTTTTTATGTCGTAATGTCCTGTTGTGAATCATCCTCTCCCTGGAGTAGAGGGCCGTCCAACTGTGGCATTGCACTCCGTCATAGAACCTGGGTCGTGTGACCCGGACTGTCAAGAACTCATGGGTTTAATGTTGTATGTCGAACTGACACCCATAAACCATCTGGAGGAAAGGGAAATCTGAGGTGAAACCATCCAATCCAGGAAGTGACGATCCAACATGTCTTTCCAAATTTGGCAGACATAGGAGGGCATGGTCAGTCTTAGTCTCCAGCCTCTGGTGGCTGGACTAAGCCCCATCTCCAATGAACATAATAAAATCAACAAAAAACAGTGAACAACAAAACATGTTTCTAAATATGAAAAAGACGAAAATAATGACAACGGACAAAGTGAAAACAATACCTAGAATTAATATTGATAACAGTGTTTTACTAGAAGTTACAAATTTCGTATATCTAGGAGGGAGGATTAACAGTGCAGGAGACTGTGCAATGGAGATCAGGAGGAGAGCCGCAATAGCAATGTTCAAATTAAAACAAGTGAAAAAACTATGGCACGGTGCAAACACTGCAACTAAGGTATGTTTGTTACGTACATGTATGTGCCCAGTGGCAACCTATGACTTCGAAACATGGACAATAAATAAAACTACAGCCAAGAGTACAGAGGCCTTCGAAATTAAGTGATATAGAAGAATTCTGAAAGTACCGTGGACGGCAAAAAAAGACCAACCAAGACGTGCTAAGAAAAATCAACGTCCAAGAAGGCTAGCTTTTAAACACCATATTAAGAAGGAAGTTAGGTTTTTTTCGATCATGTTACGAGAGACACCATGACATTGAAAGAGTGTTGGGGGGAGAGAGGCGATAGGAAGCAATAGAGGTAGAGGCCGACCACGACGTTGTTGGACAAGAGATATTCAGGAATAACTGCACAAATCGCTAGAGGAAGCGGGACAACTTGTCAGAGACCGCGGGGATTTCAGGAAATTCATAAAGAGACTACGTTCTGGAAAGATTACGTCACATGACAAGAACACATATCAGAGATTTAGGTGGCAAATATGAAACATAAAAAACAAACATATCAGCTATGTTATCTAACTAATACATTGTTAGTTATTTCATTGGTTAGTTAGTTAGTTAGTTTGGTTGGTTTGTTGGTTGGTTAGTTGATTGGTTGGTTAGCTAACTGGAGAGAACTCTAACTGGAAAGCACTGGTTTTCACAGTATGCACCTTAATCGGTGATGAAGGAACTTACTAGACAGATAGACAGACAAACAGACAGACAAATAATAGATAGATAGATAGATAGATAGATAGATAGATAGATAGATAGATAGATAGATAGATAGATAGATAGATAGATAGATAGATAGATGGATGGATGGATGGATGGATGGATGGATGGATGGATGGATGGATGGATGGATGGATGGATGGATGGATGGATGGATGGATGGATGGATGGATGGATGGATGGATGGGTGGGTGGGTGGGTGGATGGATGGATATTTTGTTCTGGTTCTCAAAGATAATCTAAAGTTTATGCTAATAATATATATGTAAAGTCTTCAGAAAGCACTTCTTGTAGTAGTGACAGATCTCAAAGCATTACTTGTAATTAGTGACAGAGCTCAGAAAGCACTACATGAGTACAGGCAGAACTCAGAAAACACTACTTGTAAAAGTGGTAAATAGTAAAAGTGGTAAATATCAGAAAGCACTTCTTGTAGTAGTGACAGAGCTCAGAAAGCACTAATTTTTGTAATGGTAAATCCCAGAACGCATTATTTGTAGTAATAACAAATCTCAGAAAACACTGCCTGGAACTCCAAGATACTAGAAAACAAGCTCTATGGTCCTCATTCTACACGAGAATCTTACTGCGGTCCGCCGACCCAGAAAGATTGCCCGCCTCTGTTTCATAGCAAAGCTGCAATACTTGCATCTTACATTCCCGTGTATCGGTTTTCCCACACGTATACACTTTTTCCATATGACTGTTAAAGTAATAAATTTATTATTGTTCGACACTAGAAACAAGTCAAATTCAAAAAAAGATAGTTCACGAAATGTTAGTGTCACCAGTTCACAGAATGAGACATGCTTGTGTCATGAAAATGTTAGTAATGTCGTCATGTAAGCGAATGTCCAAGTAGAGAAGAACACAAAATAATTGATTTTTAAACTCCACTAGAATAGAAAACAATTGATGTCACTCTTCGCCCACTTATCTCGTTAACAGAAGATGTAAATGTTACAGCAGGAAGAGAATCGAGACAGGTGATAGACAACATTACAGAAGTATCATAATATAATGGACTTGTTTGCAAGATTAAATTTCAAACTTTAAACTCTGGAACGGATAACTTATAGAATTGTTGGCTTAACCGTCCCACGATTTACAACGAAAAAATTAGGAAGGAAGGGGGTGGGGACCTGTAAAAAAATACCAAACCAAATTCAGCTAAAAGGAGAGATTAAAAGAATAAAGGTGTATAGTTCCGCTCTGATTCGTTTTCAGTCGGGGTAGCTAAATTAAACGGAGATTTATTTTTTTAAAGGTAACGTTTCTTGTGTAGTAGTGTTAATTTCTTAGAAATGCAATATCCTGATATAGTTATATATGGTGACATATCCTAATTTCATATATATCTATCAGGTGACATATCCTAGCTATATATATATATATATATATATATATATATATATATATATATATATATATATATATATATATATATATATATATATATATAGAACTAGGATATGTCACCTGATATCAGGTGATGTGACATATCCTAATTTTATATATGAGAAACTTAGAGATTAAAGCTTAGTAGACCTACATATTTATTTCATAGACTACACCAAGGCATTTGATTGTGTTAAACATCATCAAACATGGTCCATAATTGGAGATATGGGCTACCCCTAACGCATACAACTTATTGAAACACTAAACCAAGCACAACAAGCAGCAGTAAGAGTGGAGGGGAAAAACATCTTAATGGTTCTATGTTCGACGTGGAGTGAAACTGGGTTGTACTCTATCCTCTTATTTTTTAACATCTATGCATAGAATATAATGAGAAATGTAAGAGAAGAACTAGAGGAAAATGAGTTTCATCCATTAAACATCCGTGGGTACAAGTTTCAAGAAATAAGATATGCAGACAACAGTCCTCTTACTACACATCCTGAGGGGCTGAAACAGCTAATCACAAGAAATACAGAGAGATCAAAAATCTATATCTAAACGCACAGAAAACAAAAATTATAATAACAGACAAAATTAAGATAAAATCGATAATTAACATAGACAATATATAACTAGAATGTGTAAACAAATTCGAATATCTGGGAGCAAATATAAACAGTTCCGGAGATTGTTCAGTCGAGATTAGGAGAAGACTCGCAATAGTAGCATTCAAATTAAACACAAATGAGAAAGCTACGGCAAAGTAATAACGGCGACATTACGGTAACCTATTTAAGATCATGCATTTCCCCAGTGGCAACATGTGGATGCGAGGCTTATACTTTTAAACAAGACAACATCCAGAAGGATAAATTTACTTGAAATGAAGTGCCACCGAAAGATCCAACGAATATCATAGACATAGAAAAAGAAGAACATTGAAATTAGGGAACTAAATGAAGGTTGACTTCTAAATACCATCATAAGAAAGACGCTACAGTAATTTGAAGATTTAAAGCGACATGATGGGATCGAAAGGCTGATTTTGAGGACAAAGTGACGCGATAGAAAAAAAAAAGAAATATCAATAAGATGATGGACCAGCGACATCGAAGAATGTATGAACATGTCTTTACCCAATGCAGTACTGCTTGTTTGGGACAGAAAGGCCTTCAGAGTATCCACGACAAAGACAGGGTTCTGGAAAGAATATGTCACTTGATATAGCCATATATATCAGGTGACATATGCCACTCGATGAAGACATATATATCAGGTGACATATGCCACTCGATGAAGACATATATATCAGGTGACATATGCTACTTGATAAAGACATATATCAGGTGACACATGCCACTTGATAAAGACATATATATCAGGTGACATATGCCACTCGATGAAGACATATATATCAGCTGACATATGCCACTTGATGAAGACATATATATCAGGTGGCATATGCCACTTGACAAAGATATATATATATATCAGGTGGCATATGCCACTTGACAAAGACATATATATCAGGTTGCATAGGCCACTTGACAAAGACATATATATCAGGTGACATATTCTTTCCAATACGTAGTCTTCTTTATGGATATTCTGAACTTGTCACGGTTCTCGACGAGTTGACCTACTGTGGCCATGAGCATGCTTAAAAAACTGAGATGTCAGTTATTCACCGAAATCTTAGGTGGTCCTTACTCCTGCGGTCCACACCTTGCATTATTAATTATCCCATGCTGTTATGTCTCTTTATATGGCTAAAAAATCTTAGATTTCTTATTATAATGTCGTTTAGGAGCCAAATCTATTCAACTTTATAAACCAATATCCGAGCAGATCAATTGGTGAGATGATTGAGGTGATAGCCTCTAGCAGATGAAGAAACGTATGTATATCGATACACATTATAGCGGTATTATATAATAATAAACAATAAGAAAGATAATAATGACATTTCTTTTCGTGCTGGGGCATGTGGGTGTTCGTGGTAATGAAAGAGCAGATAAACCGGCGTCATGCGCGATTGTGGCACAGGGAAATGGGGCAATTGATCGAGCTGACGGTTTGAACTCCTTAAGAGATATAGCATTCGAGAGTGTGACTAGTGTGGATGATGATTCCTTTTCAATGGCCAGGATTGGAGATCAGTGTTTGAAATGCGGTGTTGCTAGACGTGAACATTTTGTAGAGCGCAGAAGAATGATGGTCAACCAGCATAGGACCGGTACTGTCAGTAGAAGTGTAATGGCAATACACTCAGGGAGAGATCAGAGCAACAATGGACGTGTCCAGTTTGCAATGATGATGATCCGACTAACTAACTAAAATGAATAAAGAGTACTTTCTGAAAGAAGGTGTAGGTTCAAAAGACGTGGAGGATTGACTCCATTGTACTATGGTTACACCATAGTGAGTAATCACATGAGTACCGTTTAAAACAAGTAACCATCACGCGATAATCTCCAGGAATCTCAGGGAAAATCCGAGTGGTATTCGAACCCGCGACATCTTTAACGCAAAGGAACTGCTTAACCACTACGCCAGAGAGATTCCATTTTGTTTTAAAGCTGTGATATACCTAACCAAATTGTACTAACGTCTACGGTTGAAAAGAGCGTGTATCACCATAAGAGGTACACGTTTACTTAACGCCTTTGATGTTTTTGAAAATTTGTATTCTATTCAAGGGTTACGGGTTTATTGATTGATTGAGTGATTGATTCTATTATATATATATATATATATATATATATATATATATATATATATATATATATATATATATATATATATATATATATATATATATATATATATATATATATATATATATATATATATATATATACATATATATACTAGAGGATTTCCGTGACACAGTGGTTAAGAAGGTGCGGGTTCGAATCTGGCTTGGATGTCTTGTTTACAAGGATGATATTTGGAGCTCCCTGAGAATTAACGATTCAAGCTAGGGGGCTGCATGAAATAAGTGATATTCTCGATTACGACGTATCTATGGCGTATATATGGTAAAAACGAAGTACAAGAATGTTTATCCTCTAAGCCAGTACTAACCTCTTCTTTACAAATATTAATTCATCTGCACTAGTTAACTGCAGAAAGAGCAAGGTATTATCCAAGAAACCCTTAACAAACGAATCGAAAACAGTATACTTATTGGACGCCCTTGTAAAAGGTGGATAGATAGTGTATTAGAGACACTCGGAAATATAACAGCGGAAGAGGCAAATAGAAGGGCAAAAGACCGTACACTCACTCTCCTCTGAACACCGAAAGGTATAAGAGGACACAAAGAAGAAGAAGAAGACTAGTTAACAGTTTTTCATTAACGCCATATTTGTACATAATGTATCTATCTAATCAAGACAGTCTGGCAGATTACACCATACTAGTGCATATGTTAATTTTAGGGTTATTAGATACCCTTATTATTTTCAATCATTTTCTATGAAAGTCTTAGAATCTTTGAGTCACAGGTATCCATGCGCTTCTGCGACACAATAACGCCAACGGTTGCGAAGACCCATTCATCAAACTCAGAGGAAACGTATTATTAAACACCCATTTTGTTACAATATTTTTTTTAAAAGCCGGTGCTTACAATTTTAGAACTCTTAATTTGGGCTCTATCAGGCAGTTTTAGAAGACTCGAGAATGTAAGTTGCATTACTCAGTTCATATATTTTCTTTTTAACTGGCAACACGCGATGAAATCTCACTTTTCGAGTGTGTCTGGTTCCTCATTTTATATAGAAGTTCATTTATATCACATTCCCCATTCTGCCTATGGCAAGGGATTATTATCACGGATATTTTTAGATCTTAATCTAGTGCAGACGTTTCGATTTTATTTCCTTTCTTGATCTTTAGCATTTGGGGGCATTTTATGGTTTATATTTTTTCATATAAAGACTTGTGTATCATCCCATATATTCAATTCTCTATATCTTGCTAAACATTTCCATACACTTAATTTTGTTAATGGTATTTGCTTTATCTGCACATAAATTTAAAGAAGTGTATCTTCATTATATTAACATTTATTCGAAATTTCGTTTTTTTCTTACATAACTACTCTTTCTAGTCTTCATTGTATTTTCATTTATTCGAGCTTTCGATTTTTTCTTACAGAACCAAATTTTCATAATATTTTTGTTTCTTTCAACTTTCGCTTTTTTCCCCACGAAACAATTCTTGCTTATTTGCTTATAGTCTTCATTATATTTATGACTATTCAAGTTTTCATTTTTTTTATTCTTATAGAACATTTTTGTGTTATATTATCACTTACTTTGTTCTTTCCAGTCATGTATATAACCCTATTTTTATTCCGTCTGCTGGGTGTCTATTTTTTCAAGTTGTCTTGTGTTGTGTGACATCTTTAATTATGAATCCCAACTATTGTTATCTGTGACGCCAGAGTGGTTCCATTCTTCTATTTTAGGGCATAGAAGATCTCCGGCCCACGCATGCGTTTGTCTTTTATTGGTCCGTGATTGCAGTTATAATAGTAAATTGAAGAGTAGTCGAGATTAGAATAGTGTGGTAGGTTAGATATAACTTTTTTTTGTATGAATATTTGTTACAGATTGTTAGCTGGCTGTATTATATCGATTCGAAAGTAGCGCAAAGAACTACGTCATAGTTTACAATAATCATGCGTGTTTCTCCCAAATAGAGTCAGTTATCTTATCTGATGCAACGGATCATCTGTGACTTTGCAGAAGAAGCCAATTAAATTTACGCAAAAAAAAGTTGGATCAGCCCAGACGTGGGACGATGGTTGGAATTATCTTGCAGGACTCTTCTTTAGAAGGATGTGAAATTAAAGTGACACCGGAATCTTCAAATCGTGGGCGTTTGTGAATATGGTGATAGCTAGGCAAGACAGCGGGAAAATGGTCTAGCATACGTGACGGTGGTTAGCATTGTGCTTGGTGGCCATGCGTGTAATTAGGAGAAGCAGTTCTCTTGTAATATTGGTCTACTAGCGATATGGTTACAGACATCCACAGTTCAGTGCATGTGGGAAAATCACTAAACGTATTAGTTACCAACGCCGAAATCGGATATATTAGGCCATACGTGCAAAATAAAACGACTGCACAACGTATTTTTATTTGCTGCACTATATCCTTCTGGAAATCTGGTAGCACCATTGTCCTGCTTTAAGAAAGATTCTGTGAGAGTTTAAGAACGAGAAAAAGGTCATTAAAGGTTAGAGGCGAAACTTATTCCAAATCAAAGGTTAGAGGTGAAACTTACATACAGATTATAGGTTAGAGGTGAAACTTTCATACAAATTATAGGGGTTCAAAGGGAACGCATTGCTCTAGGCGGACCCAGGGTTAGCAGATAACCAAGATCCCAAATGTACCTCCACGCGGTGCACCCTGGAAACAGAAATACAGCAGCTCGAGCTGATTCTGGCCAAATCATTTGGGGATCGTGTCCGAGAATGTGGAGGTAGCAGATGGAAAGACATTTGCCTGCACAAGAGACAGACAATATCTCCGACACCACCAGCATCACCACATATAGCGACACTGTCGACATACAGTGAAGCTAGTCAGTCCAGTCCGAACATTGGAGGGGCGGCCAATGTAAAATGCACGAAAAGGTAGATGCATGGCGAGAAACATAGATTTCATACCGAGTACAATGAAAGGGCAGAACAGCGCTAGAGGGCAGCGCGAACTGCAAATAGAAAGTGAAAAGTCCATAGGAAAGGGGAACTACAAGCTCCGTCAGCTCGAGACGAGCTTCTAGTTACCTGTGTTCCTTACAGGCAGAGACCCAGACCCATCCATTGGCGTTTGGTAAAGCAAGAAGACCTAACCCAACTCTAATGTCGAGCCTTCCTAAACCGGAAATATGCTCGAGAAGAGAAAGGGTTCCGTACTCGATGCGCTCAGGCACAAAAGGGACAACGATTTAGCCCTGGCCCAACTCTACTGTCAGGTTTTCCTACACCGGAAATACACTTGAAGAGAGAAAGGGTTCAGTACCTGATGGGCTCAGGCGCTATTGGGACAAGGACGCTCAGCTCGAGAACGCCTTGCTCTCAAACGCGTGGTGTGAGACTCGAACTTGGACAAGGGGTACACGATGTCGGTGAATGACACCTCGGCTAAGAGGGCGAAAGAGCCAGGGTCCAACTCCTCTGTTGAGTTCTTCCCCTTAAGGAACCAGGCTCACGGATGAGAAACGGTTCAGTACCCAATGGGCACAGGCACAGCACGTCCAATTACACGAGGCAAGTTCATAGACAGTGGAACACCTCGTTCGAGTCAGACGAGAGCAAAAATAAATTGTCTGGGCGAAGAGTCTCCACTACGCGTGCCTGGAGACAGATATAGAGGCTGTCACAGGCTAAGGGTAGCCCACCCGAATTGTCAAGGCATGCCGAAATCGGATGTGCTAGGCATACAAGGCGCATAACGGTGGCACAACGTAATCACGCTCCCGGCGGAAATCGCACGGATATACGTGATGGTTACAATGGAGCGAACGAAAAACAAACAAACAAACATACAAATTATAGGTTAGAGGTGAAACTTACATACAAATTATAAGTTAGAGGTGAAACTTACATACAAATTATAAGTTAGAGGTGAAACTTACATACACATTATAATAGGGTAGAGTTGAAACTTACATACACATTATAAGTTAGAGGTGAAAGTTACGTACAAATTATAGGTTAGAGGTGACACTTACATACAAATTATAGGTTAGAGGTGAAATTTACTACAAAGTTAAAGGTTAGAGGTGAAAATGACTACGAAATCGAGCAGAAAATGTAAAACAATTAACACGATAACATGTTATATCCATGAAAAAAGCAAGAGAAAAAACCTAATCTATCATATGAATCAATGGTTTGTTTTGTCTTGGATTCACCAGAGGCTGCAAAAGCATGTGGTGACAGAAAGAAGAAACAGAGAAATGATAGCTATGCGGCTATTTTCATAGCTAGTGACAGAATAATTTTGACAGAGCGTATTAGTTACAGAACCTTTGGTGTTGGAAGCAGAGGTTCAAACCTTGATTGATGAAAATTTATCAGAGAGAGAGATATATAGTAATATATCATCATCATGTGGCATATTCTTTCCACAACGTGGTCTTCCTTATGGCTTCTCTGAACACTCCACGATTCTGGGCGAGTTGAACTGCCGCAGCTAGAGACATGTTTAAGCAATCTGATATATCCCTGCATTATCGCCGTCTTGTGTGCCCTCTTCCCCTGTTACCGTCAACTCTGTCTTCGGCTATTAATCGTTCCATGCTGTTAAGTGTCTTTATATGATAAACAAATAAAAAACAGCTCTGTTGTTAGGATGTTGTTAAGAAGCCATCCATTTTCAATCATTTTGATGTTAACACTTCCTGATTTGTCTTTTTAGCTGTAGGTGGAATATGTACAATTCTTCTGTAGCATCTCATTTCGAAAGCAGCGATTCTCTTTGCTATTGTGTCATGTGACGTATTCCTTCCAGAACATTGTCTTCCCAATGAACTCTCTGAACCTCTCTCTGTCTTGGGCGATGTGGCTTGCATTTTCTAGCGATGTATTCATGTTATCTTTAATGTCGTCAGTCCATCGTCTTCTTGGTCTGCCCTGTCTCCTCTACCCAAATACTCTTCCCTCCATTATTTGTCTTTATAAACGGTTGTTTCTCTTTATATGACCAAACAGGAATAACCAACACTCTGGAATCTTCAATGTATTCATAATATCTGAGTTTCTGATTTTTTTTCCTTCCGTGTTATTCTAAGTGTCTTTCTGTAGCATTTCAGCTCGAACGCGTTGATCTTCTTTGCCGCTGTTTTACTTAGGGTCCATGTTTCACAGCCGTATATTGCAACCGGAAAAATAAAAGTTCGTAACATTAGCACTTTCGTTTCTATTTTCTTGTTTTTCCAAATGTTTTTCAACTGTGTTATTTTGCAATATGCCATTGCCAATCTCTTCCTTATTTCTGCCATGCAGTCTCCTGCACTGTTGATGTTTGCTCCTAAGTATTAAAATGTATCCACACATTTGCTATAATTTTAATTAATGTTCATATCTCACAAACGTATATTGCCAATGGAAATACACATGTTCTGATCATACATAATTTGTCTTTGCTGTTTATTCCTTGCCAAATATTTTTCAGCTGCGCAAGTTTCAATGTAGCCATTTCAATTCTCTCGATTTCGACAGTCAATAAACGTTAATCCTGCTAGTGCAACTGTATGCAAATAATAATTACGTAGGAAACAGGTAATGAATTCTTACTGAACGATGGCTAACACACTACCACTTTTGGATGTTCACATGAAATGATACACACAACAAAACACATGATATAATCCTACAAATAACAATACATAAGGCATAACCGACGTTTCTACTAAAAGGCCTTTATCAAGATACGCACATAACAAAAGACGACGAGTAGAAATGATCACACCACAAAAACTTGTCCGAGCAAAATATGGATGTGAGATGCCGGATGGATAGGAACAAAAATTACATAAAAACGTAAATATCGGTGGAAACGAAACGAACAGAAAGATGGCGTAAATGATGGAACAAAATGAATAAAGACAAAGATCACACCGACCGAGAACTAGACAAAGGAGTGTTTCCTACGTAAGTAATATCTTGATGTCGACATAACAATCTCCTGAGCTATTTATGTTTTTGCCCCAAATATTGGAAATTTGTTACGGACTCTAGTTCAAAATTATTAATTTTATCTTTGGTTGTACTTTCACTTTATCTGTTGTTTTTTTTTTTCTCTTCCCATTTAAGTACAAATTTTGGGCTTCACTGTTCTTTTGTTGATAGTAATATTTACTTTAGACCATCACCATTTGTTGTTAAGAGAACTGTGTCGGTATAACTGATTTCTGGGATCTGGTGACCACCGATGATAAGAGGTTGGAAGTCAGCATACGTCATGTCGTCTTCAACGTTTCGTATTATGTTTGTTCAGCGTAGATGTTCAACGTGTGCATCACATGTGTATCACAGACGGTGATAATGTGCATCCTTGTCTAACTCCTTTCTGCATATTAAACCATTCTGATATTGTTTCGTCCACTTTTATTGTTGACTCTTGTTTGTGGTACAGCATTGCGATTAAATATGTGAGATGTTTTGGAAATCAATGTCTGCCATAATCTCTTCTTCTTCTTTCGTTCACTTGAAACATGTCTATATCTGTAATTCTGTCTCCTTAATAAACTCACTGTCTTTGTAGTTCATACAGTGTCCCATAGAGCTTTGATTCCAGTGTTGTTTCCTCTGGCCAATATGTCTGCCTCAGCGTTTCATACTCAGAACACTCTTGACGTATATGCTTGGTACTCTATGCTGCCTTCCCATATGTACATATGGCAGTGTTGTCATTCTTGAACTTTGTGTACATGTGACTGCGGAATCGGTTCTGTTCTGAGGCTTTCATAATTGATGATATCGTACACTTTCGAACGCCTTGCTGTAGTCGATGAAACGTGCATGTATGTCTATATTGAATTCCCTGAATTTTTCGATAATGATTCTCATGTTGAAGACTAATCGATAGTAATCTATACAGATGGTTATTTTGTGCGGAATGTGCGCAACTCATGGGTGACAAAACAGATGACAAGGAGAATTGTGAGTGAAAATAACGGTGCTTTTGCTATGACAATGTGTAGCTTGACCCTGAAGATCATGCCGGTAACCAGGGCAATCAAATTGGATATAGCCAAATTGGATAACGCCCGAGGTTGAAAGGGACGCACCTCATACAAGAGAGACATTTTACTTAACCAAACCAAACTAATAATATAATAATCAAGATTATGTTCACTATCTAGTTTGTCCCCGTTTCTTTAGAACTAATGCCATTTTGCGAGAATAGCTTGTTATTTGATCAGCCCTTATTAGGTCCCCCTCTTCCCACCCCCCCCCCCACACCCCTCCCCCCCCCCGCCTCCATTTCCAGCAGTATCTGGTTATTTCCCAACACCGAAGCTTTCTCTCGGTCTGTTCAGGGTCATTGAGAATGATTATATGAGTGTTACTGATGCAGCCATAGAATTACAGAAATGTTGTTTTATTTTAAATTTTATTTCTTTGGCAACTGCTTCTTCTCTTTTTCTGCAATGAATGCTCTTGTCCAACATTGGTCGTACATAGAACGGTTTGTTCTAGGTCTACTTGATTTGCAAGGATGTTCCTGTGTGCCAAATTGTGATTTTGTGAGAAGAAAGTTATGACAGTAATCGTATTTGTTTTACTCCTGTTGATCAGTTGACCAGAATGATTTGTTTTTAGCCCAACTCTGAAACGATATTTTGAATGCTTACAGTTTGGTGCATATATTTAATTGTTTCCCGAGGCTCCTGTTTTCAGCCCCGTTCTACTTAGGCAAGCTATTCCCGACTTCAACAGTAATGAATGTAATAATATTTGTCTGAAATATATTGATCAGGGGACTTCCTGCAAATCTGCATTGTTTTACACAATATAAAATATTTTTTTAGCTGCAAAATAATTATGCCTTGGTCACCATCTTTACACATTCACGACTTGTATTTTGAGAAACCAAGAACCATAATTTTAAATGACAAATTTTTATAGCAAATATTTAAATAATATATTTTAGAAATTTTTGCAGTGTAGATATTTGTCGAAGTCGATATTGTAATTGGTTTTCAGCTTCACTGATCACTTTTAATGAAATTTCCCCCAAGCCATGCGTTAATGTGTTTTGTGTCTCATACACCTGCTGAGGCAGACTTCATATCAGCTGAGCAATTTCTAGAAGTTGTAGCTATTTCCAAGTTATCGATCAATACGTCACAAAATGACCAGAGTATTGGGCACATTTAAATGACCATACGGTGTCTCTTGGTGATTGCTTTTTATTCTATTCTGGCACAATGCAATTATTGGGAAGTGTTCTGTACATAATGGAGAGTGTGGGAAGATACTGGTGTTGCAGAAAGATGTCTGGGCGGTTGCTATTCCTGTCCATGTTGTGTTTCAATTAAACCTACCCGCTATATGTATAGAAAGCTGTTAATTTTTTCTGCTTAGTATTTTCTTGTATTCGTCTCGCTTTCTCGATCTGTATCTAGAAGTCAGTTGTGTGATAGTTTATGAAACGTGTGTGTATGATACAGGTACGTGTAGCTTGCGTGTGCGTTAGTATGTGTGTGTGTGTGTGTTTGTGTGTGCGCGCACACCTAGCATAACTGGGGATGGGAGATGAAAGCATCTTCATGTGAGGCACCATCCTTTCAAGCATGTACTTCAAGACTATCTTTACTGTATCAGGGCGTGCAAATATTAAAATTTTTTTTATAAAAAGTGTACATCTTATGGTAATCAGGAGACTGAAGTAAAACAAAAACACCTCCATACAAATCTATAGTTCCTTTGCCACGTTTGTGGTTCATTCTGTGTTCATTCTGTGGTATCCCATTCTGTGTTTGTTCATCCCTATCTTGATAAACACTTTTTGATCGAAACGTCGATCCTGTATATTGCTCAATATACACGTGCTATTTAACCCTTTTTATATTTTGGGTCAATGTTGAATTATATTATTATGAGACAATCATTTATTTATAAAGCAATAATTTCAAATAGTTCTCTTTCTGAGTCACGCCTCCTGGACAGGTCCTTTCTGAGCCCAGCCTACTGGACGGGTCCTTTCTGAGCCCAGCCTCCTCGACGGGTCCCTGATGACCCAAATGCTATTTTTTTGACTCCGTGTTCTCATTTTCCCAATCAAATTCTCTGGGGCCACGTAATGTCGACGCTGACAAACCATCTGTCGAAAATATTCTCATGTTTTGTTCAAACTAGCCCGACCTATATTTATAATTAGAATAATCTGAATCTGGTGCTCTTATCATTTTTTTCTTCAAGTAGAAACTCGGCAATGTGAGGCAAGTTTCTCATAGGATTAAATAAATAGCCCCCATTCTGAACTATGGTGTCTTAAACATAGCAATAAAGGACTTAACTAGTCTGATACAAATTCTTAATTACAAGGTGTCCAATATATCACCGTACGAGAGATCGAGGCACGAGAGATCGAGAACAAATTTCTTTCTGTGTGACACCTCTGTGTCCCCTCTGTGTGACACGTAGACTTCTAGGTGGTCCGCGGATCATCATCATCAGGTGCCATGTCGGGTGGCGTAGGCGGTCATGGCTCTCCACAGCTATCTGTCCACAGTATTATGTATCAAAGTCGTTGTTGTTTCCTTGCCGTGCCAGGTTGTCAAACTGTCTAATATTTTCTCACGTTGTCGCCCTCTGTCTCTGGTGCCTTCAATCTTGCCTGTTGTGATTATGTTCTCTAAACCTGCCTGTCTCATGAAGTGGCCAAAAAATGATTATTGCCTCTTTCTTATATTGTTGATTAAGGTCCGTTTCGCATTTAACTCTTTCAACACCTCTACATTAGTTTTTCGCGGTTTGTCCGCGGATAAACATTTTTAATTGAGTAGGTGGCACTGACCTATCGGGGGAAGGGTGGATGGCAAGGTAGAAGGTGATAACTCACAAAACAACAAAGTCAAGAAGGTGGAAGGTGATAACTACATCACAAAATAACAATAATTATGGCGGTAAAGCTAAAAGGAAACCTTGGTGTCTTGTAAAGAAGGTCGATTATTTTTCTTTTTAAACACCATACCTTTTTGAGGCCACGGAAGAAATTTGTCACACAAGGGGGCTACGGCCAAAAATGACTGAAATCCACTGCGTTGGATCAAATTAAAAAGATGCTCAAATGTTAACCTACTCCCTTGCAAACGCCATAAATATTTAAACTATAAGTATAGGCCTGTCTTGCACTATAACATGAAAACCAAAGTTGAAGTATCATTATCGACTTAAAAGTTCGCCCTTGTGTTGTCGGGGCCTGAGAATATAATAATAGCAACACTGTTTACTTTCCATGAACATCGTAAGAGGTGACTAATAAGGTTATGGGATTGGGTTTGCTGTCCCATCCCATATAGGGTCAGTGACCAATCAGTGACCCAAAGACGTGCTGAAGTTGAATGTGTCGAGCCGAAAGGCACAGATATCGCAGCAATGCTGTAAACCATGACATACAACGAATTTCGCTCTCCTAAGTACATCCTGCTAAGCAGCAGGACTTTGAGAACGAACACAGAAAAAGAAGACGAAGACAAATTAACATTTCACAACAAATTAATTTAAATCATTCCGCAGCAAATGGTGTTTGAACCACGTCCGTTCAGATAGCACCCATTCGTACCGCAACTTCAGTCAATACATTTTCCGTCTTCGACTACACCAATTACAAAAAAAAAAGATGATATTTTAGTCAAGACATACAACGTTTGTATTTTATGAATATGGAACGGTCGATCGACACACAGACAACAACAACACACTCACTTTATAGGTATGCAAATTTATCAGGAACAACAAATATTTAACATTACTAAGTGCCGAAAGGTCTCAGTACTACAAGAAACTATTAGGTCGACGTGTAAACATACATAACACATACGCATAAACATCGAAGCGCCAGTTCTGACATAAGTAATTGGATAATATAGTCCAAAATAACAACTGTCAAATAATGCATGTTTCCCATTAACGAGTTGCAGGGATGGATTTTGTAGCTGTGTGATAAAGGCAACATGCTCTTGTTGTCGCCACGTCATGTACATGGTGAGTTTTTTAATTTACCATCCGACAGGAGAAAAATCTAGTTCTTACCGGGGAATGAACTCTAGATCTCACTAGTGTGAGACCAACGATCTAGCCTCTCAGCCATGCGCCACGAATAATAGAATATAGAAGCAAATACAACTAATATTTATGTAATTATTTATATGTGTACACGTTATCACATTTAGCATCGTCTGGTTCACTCTATATTAAATACATGGCCATTCTTAGTATTTTAATGGCGTATTGGTTAATCGGTTAACTTTGTACTCAAGAGATTGTGAGTTCGAATCCATCTTGCGACATTTTGTGTGCAAAGAGGATTTGTTCTGAGATCACTGTGAATTATCGCTTGAAGCTACGGAATTACGTGCTATGAATGGTACGCTCAACAGCTCCATAGCCATTTCGTTGAGAGGGACGTAGTACATATAGGGTAACCGTAACCTGAATACAATGAAGTCAATCCTCCACACCTTTCAACTTTCAATTAGGTTGTCCCTATTTCTGTTCAGAACTGCTCCATCCACCACAGTATCGCTCATAAATGAACCTGCTCTTTCGTTGCATCTGACCCCTGTATGACCAGGGCTGTATAAACATGTACCACTATGGACAACCGAGTTGCTCAAGTAGAGTGACCCATGGGTTGAAATTTTAGTCATCAACCGAGTGCCACTGGAATTGCTTCTCGGGGATGTCGACAAATTACATTAACAACTAGGGGGAGAGTTTGGAAAATTTTGACAGCTTTTGACAAGGGAGTAAGGGGTTCACAAAAGATGACGTAAAGAATAATATTTTATATACACCAATTATATTAAAAACTTGACACAAACATACAGTTGCTTTCGTACTTTTTCAGCTTTTTAAAAGATTTGTTTACATTTAGGGGGCGGGGGAGGGGGGTGTTCGTATACAGAGTGCGATTTCTGTCTCTATACCAGTCCATTTCTTATACACTTTACCCAATTGTTTTACTTGCTACATTAGTTAGAAACTTTTCTCTTTGTCCACCTCCATCCACTATTTGCCTATTCATAACTCTTCCAATTCACAAACTCTGAGCACCGTTTCCTCTGCTTCTTTTATCCATAACTTTTCACACTAGTTTTGTTTTCTCCTTGTTCCATCTAGACGTTGTCAATGTTAACTACACTGGGGTATGCCTTTACCTGAGTCACTGAACGTCGTACCTTAAGATGGACAAACCTAGCAAGAATCTCATAGCGGTGATGGGAGAACTTTAGTACATCCTAGCATTACCCTCATATCCTTATTTTGGATTATATTTCAATCTATCCACGTGTTCTCTAAGTGTTCGCAGATCGAGACCATCATGACAGATAACACTACTTTTTGCATCAGCATAAAATGTGGTCATTGTTAAGATGTCTGCGATCCTCCATTTTACTTTCTGAAACACGCTGTCAACATGTTTTCTGAAAGAAAAATATCAGTCCAAAGTTTGTGCTATTGTCTGGATGTAGGTATGTTCGTAGTTATGAGTTTAACTTTTATTTGGAGAGGCGGACAATACATATTCTGTATTCGACTACACACATAACCCAAAAAAAAATGATGAGAGTTTAGTCAAGTTTACCAACCTCTGTATTCTTAAGTTACTATGAGTATGAAAGTACCACTTTCTACCGGCGGGTTTGACTTAAAAAGATAGAGCACGGAAAAAATTAACACCTACAGATAGACACATCAGCACTAAAACAAACATATATGCAGCAAAATACCTTGTAGTTGTAAGAATAGATATGAACATCTAATGATAGAATGCAGGGAACAATACAGAAGGAAAAATCTAAAAGAGAAAATATACAACATATGGGACAGCCTAAGAAAAAGTATTCAAACATCAAATCAAAATTTACCAATAAGAAAAGTCAAGAACAAGCAATCATTGATGACAGATGAAATATTAGAGAAAATGTAACAAAGAAAGAAAGCTAAAAATACCCCAAAATATTTACTTATAGACAAAGAGATACATAACATGTGCAGAACAAAGAAACAACAATGGCTAGAAACAAATACAGATAAATAAAGTAGATGTCACTACAACAGAAGACAAAAGAAATGCATAAGGAGATAAGACAAATCACAGAAAGACAAATCATAAATGTGGGTGGCTGCATTAAAGATAAAATTGCAAAAATTATATTTCATATATCAGAAGTAATTACAAGATGGGCAGATTATGTTATAGAAATGTTTGATTACCAACGGAACAAAAAAACCAACAATACACAACAATGATGGACCAGCAATATTGAAAGCAGAATTAGAAAACACAATAAAATCAATAAAATGTGGAAATGCCGCGGACTCCGACAACATAAATTCATGATACAAACTCTAGATGAATTTGGTGTAAAAGTAAAAAGTAACTCCTCTCCCTCGCAGTCTTTATTTCCCGGATTAATCCTGTACCAATTTAAGACTGGGGACTGAACCCAGGACCACTCATATGCGAAGCCAGTGCGCTAACCACTGCGCTAACGCGGATCCATTTTGGTGTAGAAACTAGTAGACAATATACAAACTCTACATGAATTTGGTGTAGAAACTAGTAGACAATATACAAACTCTACATGAATTTGGTGTAGAAACTATCACAGAACTTATAACATATATGAAACAGAACACACACCTAAAGACCTGAAATCATCAATATTCATATTACTTTGTCAACAGATATAACAACACAACAAGAAAAAAATCAAAATAGACAATACCGAGATAGAATGTATGGATACATTTGAATTAGGAGCAAACATCAACGATGCAGGAGACCGCATGGTAGAAATAAGGAATATATTGACAATGGCATATTGTAAAATAACAAGTTGAAAAACATATGAAAAAAACAACAAAATAGAAACGAAATATCAAATGTTAAGAACTTTTATTTTCCCGATTGTAACATACGGCTGTGAAACATGAGCCTAAGTAAAACAGGGGCAAAGAAGATCAATGCCTTTGAGATGAAATGCTACTGAAAGATACTTAGAATATCATTGAAGGATAAAAAGAGAAACTCAGATATTATAAACACATTGAATATTCCAGAGTGGTGGTTACTAAACACAGTAACAAAAAGAAAACTACACCTGTTTGGTCATATAAAGAGACACAACTGTTTAGAAAGACAAATAATGGAGGAAAGAGTACCCGGGTAGAGGAGAAAGGGCAGAACAAGAAGACGATGGACTGACGACATTAAAGATAACATGAATACATCGCTAGAAAATGCAAGCCACATCGCTCAAGACAGAGAGGGGTTCAGAGAGTTCATTGGGAAGAAAATGTTCTGGAAAGAATACGTCACATGACATCAAAGGGGGAGGGGGGAAGTGACTCCTAGTACAAAATATGATGTTTAGTTTTCTAAAAGAGGGGGGATGGGGAATCGATTCCTAGTACTAAACATCATGTTTAGTTTCCTAAAAGGGGAGGGGGGGGGATTTCACTCCAAGTGCTAAAAATAATGTTTAGTTTCCTAACGGGGGGAGGGGGAGTCGATTCCTAATATTAAATATAATGTTCAGTTTAATAAAAGATGGGAAGGGAGGGGGGTTGATTCTTAGTACTAAATGTCATGTTTAGTTTCCTAACTGTGTGGGGGGGGGGGGAGGAGAGATTGGACTTCTCTTATTAATATCGTGTTTAGTTTTCTAACGAGGAAGGGGGGGGCGGGAGAGAGAGATTTTTCTCTTACTAAATATCGTGTTTAGTTTTCTAATGTGGGGGGGGGGGGTTGGGGCGGGAGAGAGATTTGACTTCTCTTACTAAATATCGTGTTTAGTTTCCTAACGGTGGGGGGGGCGGTAGAGAGATTTGACTTCTCTTACTAAATAACATGTTTAGTTTCCTAACGGGGGGGGGGGGCGGGAGAGAGATTTGACTTCTCTTACTAAATATCGTGTTTAGTGTTTTAACGAGGGGTGGGGGGAGGTGGGGCCGGAGAGAGATTTAACTTCTCTTACTAAATATCGTGTTTTGTTTTCTAACGGGGGGGGGGGGGAATTTGACTTCTCTTACTAAATATCGTATTTAGTTTTCTAACGGGGGGGGGGGGGAAGAGTGATTTTACTTCTCTTACTAAATATCGTGTTTAGTTTCAGTGGTCACTTGCAGTTTACACAAAGCTACCGTCTGTGTTCCAGTCATCCTCAAACGGACGTAGTAATGCTTGAGCTGAAAATACCAAAGAATTATCGATTGATATTCCTGGCCTAGCTTGTAGGAATCTCATTATTATTTCACTGTAGTAAAATAGTGGAATTCGCGGTTCTGGTAATCCAGTCGCCCCGACCTCTGGATTTTAATTTTTTATCAAATCATTTATCAACAATTAATTAACGAAACATTAACCGACTAACAGGCAGGTTTGGAGAACATAGTCACAACGGGCAAAATTGAAGGCAACAGAGACAGAGGGCGACAATGTGAGAAAATATTAGACAGTTTGGCAACCTGACACGGCAAGGAAAAAACAACAACCTTGATACATAATACTGTGGACAGAGAGCTGTGGAGAGCCATGACCGCCTACGCCAGCCGACATGGCACCTGATGATGATGCATCGATTAACATTGTTATTAAAAAAATAGGCAAAATAATCCCCAGCTTTATGGAAAATAATAACTCAAGATCCCCAGTTGTGATCGAAAAAGATCAGATCCAGTGGGAAAAGGCGCAGAAGTTGTAACAAAAGGAGTGTACGATTTATATAGATTAGAAACTAAAATAAGAACTTAGAAATTCCAGCAGCGAGTGGATTGTTCAAACGGAGATAACTCAGATATGTAAAGCAGCCGGAAGTACCAGTTTTGGGATTTTGCACACAATTCGAAGAAGTCTCTGAAAACATCTGAAACTGAAACTGAAACATTTAAATAATTTGGTACCCTTTTTTATTGACATTAGAAGTTTTCTATTAACGCTTTATAATTATGGTTGACATAGTTCCACACCTATACTCCTATTATTATATAAGTTGCAGGTGAGCGGGTAGTTCGTCACTATCATTATCAAATTCAATCACAGACAATCGTCATATTCGTCTTATTCATCATTCATAGATTTAGATTCATCATATCATATATTCGGTACGCCCATATATTCATATATCATAGCAGCCATAGGCCTCTTAGTCTTAGCTACTTCGACAACATTTTCAAAATATTGCTACAGTATTAACAATACTATAGTTAGATACCCCTTGAGGTAAAGTACGGATTAGTTCTTCACTGTGCTATAAATAGCACACTGTTGACAATTTTAACTATCCAACGTCATGGATTCCCGTGTAACACCAATCATAATAATGGCTGCCATGATGTCACATCCGACAATCACAGTTCAACTCAAGACACAGACGAACTTATGCATAATCTGTTTGTTTTCCAATTTACACGTTTTTTACAATTTCCTATTATTTGTGGTGAGCGATCAGTATTTCTGCCTGCTACACACAGAGCGAGGTGCGCGCACACATTCTAGGAAAGGTTGGGAAACACCTCGAAACCAGAGCGAAAGCCACAGTGTACACCAATTCATGAAATCTGCCAGTATTTCTAATCCTAACCTTACTCTAAGTACTTAACCGTAAGCTTGCCAAATCACACAACAAAGGTAGGATAACACCTTGAAACTAGAACAAAGGTCACAGTGAAGAACTATACTGTACTTGCGCCAGCCATTGAGAATTGCAATTCAACGATACCTCATCCAAGTCTGTACATCAATCAAATTAATTTGTTATCAAAATAATTTACAATGTAAATTAATTTAATATGATGATGATACAACTATATAGGAAACTATAAATAAAACTTTTGATAAAACAGCTGAGCTGACAATTTCTGAATTATCTTTGTTATTTTCAATAATACAACACACAAACTATGCATTTTTGTGTTCATGTAGACAAGATGCTTATGTTGATCCCATTTCTGGAATTTTCAGATGGACACAGAACTAATTGACATTCAAAATGGCTGCTAATTTGCATAATTATAAAGAAAATAAAATAAATATCTATTAAGCATAGTAAAATACCACATAAATTATATATTTTTGTATTCACAAAGACAAGACGCAACTGTTGATCAGATTGCTGTGATTCTCAGAGGCATGTACAACCAATTTGCATAATTAAAACAAATGTTGATGTTTTAAAAAAATTAACTGCTGTTTTCAGCAACCTTTGACAGCCTTAACAGTTACATATATAAAAAGAAAAATAGCTAAAGAACATAATAAATCTAGTTGCAAACTTGTAAAACAACATCACTAAATGTAAATCCTAGTCACAAGAAATTTATAACCTAAGCAATATTATCTGTACATGCGAATCCCGGATGTTCAACTATAAAATACTAAATACAGTATGTATTCTATAATATGATAACATTATCATGATGATAATCACAATCAGTAGTATTAAGTATAGGCCCCCTATCATATATGTTATGTTCATAATTATTTGATTAAATCATTATCATGGAATCTCATCTTTCTCTTTGACTGATGTGTGGTTTTGCTAGAGCGTAGCCTAATTTATTAAACATGGCTCACTAGCTTTGCCCAACTTCAAAATGATATATCACAGCAAATATATAACAAACTCATTGAAATTTAGTATGCGAATTTGAAATGGTATAATACTATAGTAGACCAACCTATGATTTAAATTTTTCATGAAAATACAACCATTGGTTTCACCTTTTGTTTATTTTGAGATAAGCCTAGGCCTATATATAATTATATAGTAAAGTACAGTAATAATAGAATTAGTAAAACAAGGCTGCATTATGTCACCATTACTTTTTAACTTGGCTATAGACTGGGTTATGAAAAATTACACTCCAAATGGAACATTTTGGTATAAGACGGGCAGGCGATAAAACTCTTAATGATCTTCATTTTGCAGATGATTTAATGTTATTAAGTCCAACCCCTGATAATGCACAAGATATATTGAATCGAATTTGTCACCTTTCAGAACAAATTGGCCTCCAGGTCAGAACCTCCTTCGCAGTAGTCCCTTTTGCGATTGTAGGATAAATACTTATTTCAACATTTCTGTCACTGATGGTGGCACCCCTGGTCTGCGCTTTTCAGACTAGTCCTTAATTTTCTCATTGGTTGGCCTGAATATCTTAGAATAGGCAACCCTTACTGTTCTCTAAGTTATGAGAATGAGAGGTCACACAGAACAATATTGGATGATTATGGAGGTTGTCACAGAGCAAGATTGGATGATTATGGAGGTTGTCACAGAGCAAAATTGGATGATTATGGAGGTTGTCAAAGAGCAAAATTGGATGATTATGGAGGTTGTCACAGAGCAAAATTGGATGATTATGGAGGTTGTCACAGAGCAAAATTGGATGATTATGGAGGTTGTCATAGAGCAAAATTGGATGCTTATGGAGGCTGTCAAAGAGCAAAATTGGATGATTATGGAGGTTGTCACAGAGCAAAATTGGATGATTAAGGAAGTTTGTGGTGACTAACCTGTGTGTAGGGACATTGTCATGATGCACAATCTAATTGCCTGTGCAACACATCTCAGGGCGATGTCTCCCGCACATTGTTGCAAAGACGTTGTAGGACTGTTTTCGAGAATTCTGCATTTTTCCCCTAGGGATATGTTTATGATCAACCAGCTCATCAATGTCGAATCAACATGGTTTGGACTTTCAGCTATCACGTCTTGATGTGGTCATCCTCAAAGAATCTGCGTCGACTTCTGAAATGGGAATACCACTCAAATATTGTAATCTGCTTAGACAGGACTGCAAGCTGATTGCAGCATTTCAAAAGACATAGCACCAGTTTTTTTCCAAATCCAAGTTGAAAGTAGATGATGATTAACACCCATTTTTTAAATGTAATAAGACAATCTAGGTCTCCTTCACTTATAGAAAAGTATACTTAGAGGAGCGCTGTAACCCACAAGTTGATAGTGAGTTTGCTTGCTATCACTGCATTACAGCATGCCAGGAAACAACGTCCTGACAAAAAAATCCGGGTTATGAGTTCTCGCTTAATATGACCACTCCTCCAGTTGACTCAGCTGTAAATGAGTACCTGATGCATAAGTTAGGGAGGTAAAGACAGCAAGAAATGGAACTGGCCATCCCACCTCATAGTTGCTGTGGGAATTAGCCTAAATCTCTGAACTCATCTTCTTTGACTCAGTCAGTCATGGTAGTGGAGATGTCACGACTCGTTGTGGTTGCTAACATAAACATTGCTGGAAATTTAGAAAACAGAAGGGAGCACAGAGCATCATCATTTATGAATTAAGCTATAGGGCTTCCTGTAATTTTTCTATTAAAGCTAGTTTAGCAATTTTCAAGTAAACCCTTTTTTTCATGTTGTTCTTGTATTTTGTCTTCTTCTTCAGCATATATTCTCAAACTCCCGCTGAATCTCTCTTGTAGCAGGACCATGGTCCTACTAGATTTCCAGCAGGATGTAGTTTAGAGAATGGAAAAGTTTTGTGTCTTTTATTTGCACCAATGTCCTGACACAATTGTCTTTGACACATTTTTAAAATTTAATTTCTGAAATGTACACTTGCATGTTTACTTACAATTTTGCTTTAATGTCTACAGTGTTCTACATTAATGGATACCTTCCTGATTCTAAATAAGGGCTATGTGACACATGTCATAGATCCGAGCAGTTTTTGGATGAGATTGGGAACTGGTAAGTATTAGTCTGTTACTGAACTGCACCATCTATAGATATTAAATATAAACTATTGTTCTCAGAAATGTCTTAGAAAGCTTAAATATTGGCTGGGAAGAATTCTAATCAAACAAGCAAATAAGACAAGACAATAAACAACAATAGGAAGAAAACATAGATTGAACATGTAGGAAGAATGAATGAAAATTGACTATTCATCTATCTATTGTCATTTCTACTTGCGTCGTTTGGGGAAGTTGGAGTTGTCTGTCTTTGGCCATTTAGTCATGATTGGTCATGATCAGCCTAAGGTTTCTTTGATTGTCTCCACCCATCTAGTTCTGGGTATTCCTTGTGCCTTGTAACTTGATCTTCTGCTGTTGTATACGTGAAGAGCTGGTTGCATTAGTTCTATTCTCATGAGGTGACCAAACCGCCTGGTTTACTGTCTTTCAATGTAGTCTTGACATAAGATGGTTTTTATTTCTTTCCTGATATTTACATTTCTTCATCAATCTCTTCTGGTGACATTTATAGCTTTCTTCAGACATTCTCCTTTCATGCACTGTTATCTATTTTGCTAGTGTCTTTGTCAAGGGCCATGTTTGATATTTGTAACGCAAAGTTGATATGAAAATACTGAATACTGTTTATCAATTTTCATTTTGTAGCCATGCAGATTGATGGTTGTTTGAGTATTGGCAACAGTAAATCACAACATTAGCTTTCTGACATTTTGACTCTTTTAAGTTTTCCATTCTCTGTAGAGACATTTCCTAAATATTTGAACTTGAGAACTGCTTTAGTTTTGCACCATTGGAAGATACATTTAAGGCCGGGTGTTCTGCTTAGCTACATAGTCACTATTTTAGATGCTTTTAGTTAATTATTGTATTGTTTGGAGCAGGTGTGTGTGTGCCGCTTTAGTTAATCTTCAGATTAATATTAAACTTTGATCATCTGAAATTAGCAGTTTATTTAGTGAGCTGATTAACACTACAAGCCTTAAAATGAGTGTCAGATGGCAAAAACGAGAGGAAGACCAAGAGAAACTCTTTGCAAACACAACCATCAAAAAATGGTATGACTCTGGATCTCAACAACATACAAGAGCTACACAAAGCAGTATAATGTCGCACAAATTGAAGAGCACTGGTTTTTACGCTATTCATTGTATTCAGCAGTAAAGGAATAGCAAGACCCTGCCAAAAAAGTCTTGAAAAGGAATAGAAAATATAAGCAGTTGAAGTGAAATGCTATAGAAAGGTTCCAAGAATATCATGGACAGAAAAATGATTTAACACGGACGTCCGTAAAAACCTGAACATAGAAGAAGATTAACTCCTCAAAGCTATGAAATAAAATGAAAGCTAACATATTTTGGACAGAAAAAGAAACAATGGTTAGAAAAATTATTCATGGAGGGAAAGGTTGCATGATACAGAATATCGAAGATGTTTTTGAATATGACACAGGAAGAGGTAGGTCAGCCTACATAGAATTTAGAGAGTGACAGTGAAGACAACATTATGAAAAGGATGCTACACATAGAAGAAGAGGATCCTATAGATTGGTAACAGGTCAAATGATTTCAATTTTTAGAGTTATTTACATTTTGTTTGTTATTGGAAGTTTGCAAAGTGTTTATTAAAATTTTTCTCAGTTTAGTAGAATTTTGGATTCTTCTTCAACGTTCATTCTCAAACTCCCGCTGAATCTCTCTTGTAGCAGGACAGTGGCCCTACTAGATTTCCAGCAGGAAATAGTCCAGAGAGTGGAAATATGTTGTGTCACCATTTTATTTGCGCCAATGGCCCGATTCATTCGTCTTAGGCGGGGAATTTTGGATTCAATCACATATCTCAGGACTCCGCTATTTGTGAGATGTGAAACTAAATATAACATAAACTGTGTTCTTTCCTTGGCTCTATTTATCAGACAGTGGTTATTTATTTATTACTTTAAATGTTAATTTATTTAGGACAGTTGTATGAGTGGCTTGGGAGAGTTGTGTGGGTGGGAACAGAATGGGGTTAGGAAAGGTTAGTATGTACTAATTTCTTACAGTATGGTGTAGAACGGTTTAACGTAGTCTAGAAAAACTCAGAATGATTTTCTAAGCTAATGTCATACCATGTGCCTGTGCGTATATCTTTTCATCTGGGAGCACTCCTCGCATCTGTAACAAACTTCGCACATTTTTATCTGTCAAATGCAAGTTCAGTATAGTTACGGTAGCCATTTTGTAACTGGTGAACTGGCATAGTGATGCCACAAACTGCACAAAATTTGGGATTGATTAAAAAAGTGTGGAAGTGTATTTGTTATGCCAGAGATATGTGATACAACTGAATTTTGTACTGTTGGCCATTCATGTATATTAACATTCTCTGTGAACTTCAGAAACAGACTTTAGGGAGTTTATTGAGTATGAGAAGACACTCGACAAGTACTTAAATGAGACCGGAAGAGAGGACTGTGTTAGCATTGGCACTCTTTCGCAAGGAGATTGTGTCATGGTGGCTGATGCAGGTCACGGAGGGATTTTATCTGATGATGATGAGAAAAATACAGATTTCCATTGGAAAAGAGCCAAAGTGGCAAGAGTGTAAGAAATTTCCTTTGGCATTTTTGGTTGAAAATGGTTTAATTATATTGATTGGTAATAATTAGTTTTTTTGGTTTGTATTAAGAAATCATATTTTATTTTAACAGCCTGTAACACACTTGACATTTTGTGTTGCAGTGAACGCACCATTCTTGTCACTTATTGGATCAATTTCAGTATTGTGCCTCAACTATGGCACAATTCTCAGTTTCTGCTGTACTGTTTTCCAAGTAGTTCTTAGTCTTCCACATCTATTCCTTTCCACATGTGTCCAACTTGCAGCAGTTGTCACAAGTTCAGTTTCCCAAAACAAGCTCACAAATATAGAAGTTATATCTTTGTCACATTAAGAAGTTCTTTTTAAAATTTGTTTTGGATCAGAATATGCATGGGAGCTTTTGAAGACACATTATTTAGAAAATTAACAGTTCTGACATATTATTTTCTGTAAGTTTTCAGATTTCTTCGGATCATACAGGTCTCCAATTAATTACATTTCAGATCCACAAGTAATGTCTTTTTTTTTGCTCTCAGACTCATGCATATTAGCAGGCTATACCTGTACTCTAAAACTAAATGAATTTCATCATGGTTTACAATTTAGTTTCTATATCTGTGCACTCAGCCAAGCACATCTAACTTAATTATGTCTTCTGTGTCACTTTATCCTTCTTCTTCTTTCTGTCCTCATGTACCTTTCGGTGTTGAGGGGAGAGTGAGTGTACAGTCTTTTGCCCTTCTATTTGCCTCCTCTGCTGTTATATTTCCGAGTGTCTCTAATACACTATCTATCCACCTTTTACGAGGTCGTCCAATAGGTCTCCTGTTTTCGTATCGTTTGTTAAGTGTTTTTTGGATAATACTTTGCTCTTTCTGTCTGGTTATGTGGCCGTACCATTTAACTTGTTGTTTCTGTATGTATTCTATTGTTGGCTTGATCCCTAATTGTTATCCTTAATCCTGTAAAACTTTATCCTTAAGTGTATTATGTCTACCTGCCTTCTTCAGCATTGTATAAATGCCTGGGATATTAGCTCTAGTGAGTATTCATTATCAGGTTTTTATATTGTCACTTTGTAATCTGAGAGGTCTGTGGATACAGCATGTGTCCATATTGAGGTCAACTCCTAAAGATGTAGATGGGGCTTAGTCCAGTTAATAGAGTCTGGAAACTAAGATTAGTCAAGCCATCCCCTACATCAAGCAGGAGCACAGTCCTGCCCAAGCAAGCACAAGTGTGTTGAAGTCGGAGATAACAGGCTAAAAGGCACACCAGCAACCATGGTATCATGCAACCTGATTAGATAATGACCACAGAGACAGATATCCACAAAAACTGTATGGGATCCCCAAGGTGGTTTCAAATACAGCAGCATTCATCAAGAAAACTGGACTTGCTGTGTAGATATTTTCAACTGTGATGAAGAAGATTATTCATGTATGAAAGTGATTTAAAACTGGCATGTCTGTTGTACACTGTGTCTTGCATACCTATTCGTATATATATGAGTATGTGTTTGTCATCGTCGTAGAAGAAAATATCCAATTAATTTCTGCTGAGTGAAGACTTGGCAGCTCAATAACATTCTTAACAAAGTGATGATGCTCTGAAGTTGACTTAGTGATGCATACAGTGAATTAGCGATTGTTAATGATGTTTGTCAAAGTTTTTTCCTGGCAGTTGAGCAGGAAGGGCAGTCAATAAGTAGGTGTTTGGTTTTGTTGGGATGAGAGCAGTGTCTACACTTGGGCGGTTGATGGTGCTGATACAGTTTAAATGACTATTGACTATAGTATGTCCTGTTTGAAACTGAAAAAAACACGGATTGATTTCTCCTGCAGAGTTTATTTATGTTTTCATTGTTTTTTGTGTCTTTTCACAAAACTAATTTTGACCAGAAAGTAAATTTGCCCATCTCTTTAGCGAGATGTTCCTTATGTTGTTTCTGTATTGAACAACAATAGATGTATTCATTGTTGTGGCACCCAACAAGACCTCCAAGAAAGTTGACTCATTTTGTTTCTGGTACTAAACAAGTTGACCATTGCCTGCTTCATTGGCTTAAACATATTATGTGTATATTTCTGAAGACTTCCCAGTTTACTCTGATGAAAATGGACACCAATTTTTAAGCTAATTAAAAACTGAGGAGGAAAAGAGGTAGGGGAAAATCAAGAGAGAAGATTCTTGACAATCTAGCATTGTGGCATGGAAGAACATTGGTATCAGAAATTATTGACAGCACATGGAAAAGAAGGCTGTGGAAAAACATGATAACCAGCATCACATGGCATAGACCATAAGAAGAATTAAAAACTCAGAATCACTGCCAGCATTTTGTGCTCTGGTGCTTGTACTACCAGAAAACTGGCAGAGATTGAGCACCTATGGGACTATTTGTTGATTCAGTGATGTCCATTGTTACTAGTTTTCTAGTTCAAAACATAAACTCTCCAAAGAATATATGAACCTAACCCATGATTTTATCTTACTGTTTTAGTGATGAAGAGAAAGTTGATGTTTTTTACATCGACCTTGGATACACTGAGATTGTTGATATGTCTCATGTGAAGAACATCAATAGAGAACTCTTTGAATACATTCCACCTCAAGTCTTCCAACTTGGCATTGCAGGCATTAGACCAGTAAGTTCATTCTTCGTATGTTAGTTTTGTATTTCATATTTTAGTTGTGTATTTCATATTTTAGTTTTATATTTCTTATTTTAGTTTTGTATTGCTTATTTTAGTTTTGTATTTTAGTTTGCTAACATGGTTACAGATGATATATTGTATCTTAATATGATATCTTTCTCCGTGATTGTTATTTGACCATCAATGTGTATGCAACTTGGAGACTGGATGAATTCTGCATCAAATCTTGCAGGAGTATTACAAAAACTTGTACGAACATATGAAATGTGCATACCATCATGCAACAGGAACTATAAGCATTCATACCATTCATCTACAGTTGAAATAAATGCAGAACATATGGGTCTATTCAGAATACAACTAACAAAATGTGTGAAATTACTCAATATGCTATTTTGTTTTTCAGTATGGTGAAACGATAACATGAAATGTAAAAGTGTTATATAAGGACACATTGCATTTCCTATAGAGAGTATAAGACAAATTACCCGGTATACGTATGAAATATAGATTCGTATAGGTACACAAGAATTGCTTTTAGCAGTAAAACAATGAAAAAATGGCATGTTAGGATGTAAACAGATATGTCCTGGATCGACAACATCAAGTAATGACCTGGACATGATTTTTTCTCATCATCATCATCAAGTACCGTCTCTGCAACAAAAGTTGGCTGCATCGGATCTCCAACATCCCCTGTCTTTTGTCTTGGTGGTGCACTCTACTAGACTAACCTGTCCATCGTGTGATGTTACTCTTCCACTTGTATCTCTGCCTACCTCTTGCTCACTTTCCTTTGACTTTTCCCTCAAGTAAGATCTTCAATAAGGTGTCATGTCTTTTAATCTGTCCAAAATATTTTATTTGCCTGATCTTTATTTCTCTTAGTAGTTCTTTCTTCATATTGTCTTTAGCACCTCTATATTTGTTTTCTTCTCTTTCCATGATGTTCTTCCTATTCTTCTATATACCCACATCTCAAAGGCATCAATTCTGTCTTCTAATTGTTTATTTAGTGTCCATGTTTCTGAGCCATACATTAATATCGAATAGATGTAGCATTTTATAATTCTCATTTATAACTTGTTTGTAATTTGTTTAGATGTTAATATTTTCCTCATGTCATTGAAGGTACTTTTAGTCATTCCTATTCTCCTTTTAACTTCTGTTTCACATCTGCCATCATTTGTGATTATGTGTCCAAGATATTGATAATGTTTTACTTGTTGTAGTTTCTCTCCATGTATGTTTATGTTTAGCTCTTGTTCTTCTGTGTATTTGCTGATTATCATGGTTTTTGTTTTTTGGATGTTTATATCCAGTCCATATTCATTACTTGATTTATTGACTTGATCTATTAGTCATTGTAATTCATGTTCACTTTCTGCTAAAAGAACAGTGTCATCTGCATATCTAATGTTGTTTATTATTTTCCCTTTGATCTTTAGTCCTGGAATTTCTTCTATATTTTTAAATAATTTTTTTCTACACTCGTCCAAATGGCTGAGGACAGATGTGTTTGGAAGGCTTTTTATGCTGCGGTCTCCAATGTGGGCATCCCTACTACCGTGACGTGACGGATTACGGGTCTTATTAATATTATAGTTTTTAACACATGATCCAGATAAATATTGAAAATTGTTGAAAAATATCCATACCACCAGACAAATGATAACATGCTAGCAGCTCAACATAAATGAATTATAATCTTCAATCTCCATTATAATCTTCACACCAGACTATTAATTTCAACAAGCCAGACTAGAAATTTCTGATTAATATTACTGTGATAATGACTTCAGAATCTGTCTTTCAAAAGTAAACAGAAAAGATTTATTTGCCTAACACCAGTTTCATTGCATGGACATCTCTTTGGAGAACTCAACAATATAAAATCGCAACAGCTTGAAACTGATCATTTTTATCTGGACATATTCTGTCAGTGTGTTGATGAGGCTTGAAAGGGCAGGTAAAGAATAACATTTATCTGGACATATTCTGTCAGTGTGTTGATGAGGCTTGAAAGGGCAGGTAAAGAATAACATTTATCTGGACATATTCTGTCAGTGTGTTGACAAGCTTGAAAGGGCAGGTAAAGAATAACATTTATCTGGACATATTCTGTCAGTGTGTTGCTGAGGCTTGAAAGGGCAGGTAAAGAATAACATCTGGACATATTCTGTCAGTGTGTTGACAAAGCTTGAAAGGGCAGGTAAAGAATAACAACACTGGGACCTGCCCATGCATGTCATTAAAGATAGAGTTGACTATTCCATCCAGTAGAAGATCAAAGATATTCTCAGAGTAACAATAAGTAACTCAGAGTAACAATAAGAGACAATCATAAATGAAAACATGGATAATAATGAAGTGCTTTGTCAAGTTTTTTCTGTTTTATCATCACTTTGAAGCTATCATTTCACCAAAGCGTGTCTCAATTTTTCCTTCACTATCTGTGTTGTCAGACAATTTTCTTCCTCCATTTTACTGCTTTCCCACAAGAAGATATTTCATAAGTATAATTTAAACTGCTTGTCAGCTGTCTCGTTCATGGACAAGCAGAGCCATTGGCTTGTTTGAAAGCAAAGTACTGAAACAGGATGTTTTGGTGTCTCTTGTGGATTATGATGAGGTGAACAAGTATGGTCAAGTACTCATTTATCTTAGGTGAGCTGTTTTATTAGCTTAGCTGAATTATTTTATTGACATTAGGACAGCTATTTTATTGACATTAGCTCATCTATTTTACTTTCATTTGGTGACCTATTTTAGGGACTTTTAGATCAGTTGTTTTTCATTGTCTTTGTTGAAATGTTTTATATAATTTTTTTAGCTGTTTTATTGACTTTAATGAGTGGTTTGATTGACTTTGATGTAGCCATTCAAATTGTTGGAAAGGGGGACCAAGGGCATTGAGGAGAAGGTATACTTGACATTTGCACTTCAAGGCATCAAAGTAAATCAGCAATAGAATTAATAACACAATAGGGAAAAAAATTTTTGTCTTGCACTCATCAACTTTTTGGGTTGCAGGATACCTGTCTGCCTGCTGGTATCTCTGACTTCAGCACCTGTGCTTGCGTGGGTAGAACTGTGGTCCATCTCGATATTGGGTTGGCCCGACCAATCTTAGTTTCCAGCCTCTTTGGCTGGACTAAGTCCCATCTCCACTTCAAGGAGTTGCCACAATGTTTCTTACTTAAGCAATATCTGTCCTGCAAGCCCTTGACAACGATAAACTCCCAAACCTGAAGGAAGCCATACAAGAAGTGAGCATCCAAGAAGGTTAGTACTATGGTGGATACTATCCCACTGTGACATACCAGGAAATGAAGAGGCATACAAGCTGGCTAAGGATGTAGTTACACAAGAGCAAAAAAGACCAAGAAATCACCTACCAAGAAAAGAGGAAAGCTCTCAGGAAAGTGGAACACCCAAAAAGACAACTATCTTGACAGAGCTGAGCAGGTTATTATCTTCAGCCTCAGAACGTTACACAACAGACTAAACAGCCACTTAAATAGACTATGACTGGTTCCATCGCCAATGTGTACATGTGGACAGGCAGCACAGACCACTGAATATATCCTGCAATACACTAAACCAGTTAAGGGAAGAACACTGGCCCACAGAGATGGATATCCACATAAAGCTGTTTGGAAGGGAGCACCAAGGAGCTTTCAAATACAGCAGAATTTATTAAGAAAACTGGACTTGCTGTCAAACTACGAATGAGAAGAAGAAGAAGACTAGAGAAATAAAATGCACGGTTTGAATGGCTTGATGAAATCGCATCTTTTCCTGGAGATGCGGTTAGTCAAGTACGGAATAACACGTGTTCAATAGTTGCTAGATGATTTGGTGCAGTTGAACGGACTGGTTCAATTCCCGTTAGTCTCAAGAATTTTTAAAATTGTCCTCTGGCTTCCTACTTAAATTTACTTGTATATACAATTATTTGAAGCAAAATTGTATTGTCTATATATGTTATCCATGTTTACAAGAAGACCTATCAGCCCTTGTATAAATAAATACGGATATTATGTTATATGTTTGTTGTTACTGAGGATATTTCAAAAACCTGTATGGGATGTTTGTTGTTGTTGTAATAGTCCTTGTCTCAATCTGTCCTTTCTGGTGACTTTGTGTGCACGGTTTGAATGGCTTGATGAAATCGCATCTTATCCTGGAGATGCGGTTAGTCAAGTACGGAAGAACGCGTGTTCAATAGTTGCTAGGCGATTTGGTGCTGTTGAACGGACTGGTTCAACTCCCGTTAGTCTCAAGAATTTTTAAAATTTTCCTCTGGCTTACTAAATTTACTTGTATTAGCAAATATGGCACATTAAAAAAGGAGCAATCTATTGATATTAAGGAGATTATTTTCTTTTTACATTTTTAATCTTTGCAAATGTCTGGAAGCATATACTGGTATATTACATTCATTTTACTTAATTCATTTTACTTTACTTTACTATATTACATATTTATGCTTTACCTGAGCAATTGTGTAGAATCTGTGTTGTCTTTAGTTACAGACTCTCTGTCAACATTACTGTTATATCCCAGAGATAAAGATGGGAACTGGTACCAACATTTGAAATAGAATTTGATAATAAAGGTGTCCATATATTCAAGAGGATACACTTGTGTTCCATTTACTTTGATGCAGAATTCTGGACAGTTTCTTGTAAATGACTAGTCACTCCTATTTTATTACCGTTTATTCTGATGCCTCTCTCTCCTTAAGTAACATTTACAAAATTTGTGTGTGTACAGTTCTCAAACTCCCACAAGATCTTTCTTATAGCAGGACAATGGTCCTACTAGATTTCCAGCAGGATGTAATCCCAGGACACGAAATGTGTTATATTGCAGTTTTATTTGCGCCATTGACTAATACATCCAACTTTGGGGGTGGTAATTAATACGTTCAGTGTTTTTACCAATTTCGCTGAATGGTTGATGGCTGTAATGATAGTGGGAAAATCATATGAGAGAACTGGTTACCGTACTTACACGCTGGTCAACAATCTCAAGCAAGTTTGATTTTTTGCCACTGTCTTGTCTCTTATTGACATAACCACAGATGCTGATACACTTTTGTTTTAAATAATCTTTTCACGGCTGTTGTGTTTTTTGTTTTAAACAATTTGATCAGGATGTTTGCTATTTGCATATCATCTACAGACACGGTGATTGCATGTGGCACTCTCTCACCCATGAAATGTTGGAAGAAGAACTTGGTTGTTTGGTATGTGTTCATATTTGATGAGAAAGTTGAAAGAAATAAAAAAAAAAGTAAGAAAAAAAGTTTAACAGTAATGATTTCACGTGTCCATTCTACAAAAGTATAATTTTATGTGTCCATTCCACAAATATCATTTCAATGCTGCCTTGTTCAAGGCACTATTCAATATCAGTCTTGTGGGCGTCTGTCGCTATGTAGATAGTGATACCTACAGCTGTGAAAAGTGACCTAGTTAGCATTTAATTTGCTGCCCAGTGTACCCTATGGGAACCAATCCTCCTTTCATATGGCATTGGCCTACTATTAATATGACTACAGACATCTTCCATTCAGTATAAATGGTAAAACACTGAACACATGAGTTACCACATCGAAGTCTGATGTGTCAGGACATTGGTGCTAATAAAACATCAACACAGCACATTTCTGTTTTCTGGACTACATCCTGTTGAAAATCTAGTAGGATCATTGTCCTGCTACAAGAAAGATTCAGCAGGAGTTTGAGAACGAGCGCTCACCTGTGCCAATCTGACTTTTTCTATAATGTTTCTCATATTTAATAAATATCTTTTGTGCCTCTGACTGACTGAAATCCTGCTTGTACTTTGTTAACTTCCATTTCTATTTGTTGTATTCTTTTCATAACTATTCTTAGTAAGATCTTGCTTGCTTGGCTAATTAATGCATTTGTGTAATATGGATGTTAACATCTTGTAGTAAATATTTTGTTGTTCTCTTTGTAGAATTCACTAAGCAGACAAAAATTTGTGAGATAGCACAGCTGACAAGTCACATATATAATTAAAGTCAAGCATGTAACTCTTGGAAACCCATTCCACTATTTATTCAGTTTAGAGGTCTACAAGTAAATTAGAACAGCAATATTATTATTGATTTTATGTATTTTTTCTTGATTAAAAAACTTGTGGTTAAAACATTAATTCAATCTGTTTTATGAAATGTTAACTATATTATTGTGTGTGATTCAGTTTGTTTTATGAACTAAAATGATGTGAAATTAAGTGTCTAAGAAAAATGACAATAGTTACTAAACTAGATAAAATAAGAAAATAAGAAATTAAAAAAGAGTAGGTATAATATGTATTGAATATCTTGAAATAAAAAAGTAAAATGATTCGGTCACATTATGAGAATGAAGCCAAACCAAATTCTAATAATAGCTTATAACAAAAGAATATCCGAACATAAATCCAAGAAAATGGTGGATACAAAGCATCAAGATAACCTTAAACAAACATGAACTCAACGTAACAAAGAAGACACATCTGACCCTGGAACAAAAAACTGTGACTCCCACCTGTACACTTAATCGCAAGTGCGGATAATATAGACCATCATTAACCTGGGAAAGACAATAGACAATATGAACTGACAAAATGTATTACTTTATATTTTAAATTGATAACTGTAAACAGTTTTACTTCAGTGCTTCAATGATTAATTTTCCTCCACAGCCTCAGACTACTATGCCTAGCTTCCAGGAGTTTCTTAACGAGGAAGCAGTGAATGCAGGTTACTTTGTTAACTCAATTTATCTCATGCACACACTATCTCACTATATTATATCTCTATGTTAGTCTTATATGTATCACTCTTATTCCTAACTTTTTTATCCTTGCAATCATATCTCTATTTCTATCATAATTTTCCTTACCTTTCCTTTCTTACTTGATAATTCAATTTATGTTAGAAGTAATGTTACTATTTTTCTTCTTCTTTGTGCAATCTCAAACTTCCGCTGTATCTCTCTTGTAGAAGGACAATGATCCTACTAAATTTTCAGCAGGATATAGTCCAGAGAATGGAAATGTGTTGTGTTGCCGTTTTATTTTTGCTAATGTCCCAAAACATCCGTCTTTGGTGGATATTTCTATTTTAATCCTCCATTACATAAATTTCCTTGCCACTTTTTATATTCTTCTGACTTTCAACGAAGTATAGAGCTCGTCGGTGACAGACAAGATACCAGGTTCAAATCCTGCCATAAGTTATTGTGCATCCAGACCCTTCAGAAAGCAATAGTAAACTAATGAACGGGTTATATTACCTAGAAAATTACTACAGCCAAACATTTCTGGATTGATGGCTATGTCCTGAATAGAAGATGCTACCAATTAATTCTTGAAACTCTGTTTAATTTTTTTAAATTATTTCACCTGATTATTTTTATAGTCTAGTCAAAACACATGTTTTAACAACTGACTAGTTTTTTTTAAAAGTTGTCTTTAAGTTGGAGTTCTATTGTTGGCAAGAATTGTCTAGTTTTTGGTAAATTTATCTTTTACCATTGTTGGTAAGAATGGTCTAGTGTTTGGTAAATTTATCTTTTGCCATTGTTGCTAAGAATGGTCTAGTATTTGTAAATTTATCTTTTGCCATTGTTGGTAAGAATTGTCTAGTTTTTGTTAAATTTATCTTTGTGCATTGTTAGTGAAAATTGTCTAGTTTTTGTTAAATTTATCTTTATGCATTGTTGGTAAGAATGGTCTAGTTTTGGTAAATTTATCTTTAGCTATTGTTGGTAAGAACTAACTAGTAAAAGTAGATTTCTTTTTTTGCAGCTTTGACAAGAGCTGAACAACAGCAAGAATCATTTGTACACAATCTTGATAACAGCAATGAGAATGTTGATGATGGTGCTGATTTCATGAAGGATGCAAAATCTCATAAAGAGGAAATATCAAAGCATGATCTGCCTGTGTTGCCATCAGAGTCAAATCTTCCACTTCCTTCTGACTTGTTGACAGACCCATCAGTCTCCATTTCACAGGTACATTAGATGTCCCAAACAGAAATGCTTAATGGTTCCCTATTTTTGTTGAATTTGTATGTTGTAATATCTTCATCAAAAACCTATTTTTGAATGAACGTAAGACCACGATTATGACAAGCGACAGAACCACTAACAAGTTCTCAATCTCGTTCAATAACAGAGAACTAGAATGAGTTACTAGTTTCAAATACCTTGGTTCTCCTTTAACCAACAATAGAGATTGCTATGAAGTCAGACAGGTTGTAATGAAATAATAATATATTATCATAATTGTGGAAATTTTTTAATTGCTGTGCTAAATTTGTATGCTCTGACAAATATTTTTAATATATTTATTTATTTTCCTGAACTACCATTGGGTCATTAATTTTTATCCCTGTAAGAGTTTTCCTATCACATTGTACTTAGAATTAAATATAAAAAGGGAGGTTTCACTTGCTTACTGGGTTAACAGGCTCTTTTATTGACTTCCTGGAGATAAGAAGTTATTGTGTTCATCTTGTACATTGGAACTCAAGAGTTTGTCACCCATTTGCAGTATGACCATGATTGGACTTCTAGAGAGTGGTCACTTCAAAATTTCACTCGAACTCAGTTTTGTCAATTCCACAAGGTTGTGAGTAGTTGCTATGTAACATTTTCAATACTATTTGTTTTTAATATTTCGATCTAGGTCAGCTTTTGTCTATGTTCTGTATAGAATTACTCGTTTGACAATAAGTACCTGGACTTATAGATCAGGATACAAATAATAGGACGACTGTCTTCTTTCCAGGCATATCATAGGAGGCAACTAAGCAAAATTTGAGGTTAGGCTGACACCTGTAAAAAAAATCATAACTGCATGCCTGTCTCGATTTATACTTTTGTTTGCTATCAGATGTGACAAAGAAAGGCAGGCCAGTGGATTTTGTACCTTTGTCCTTTTGTGGCAGACTCCTAGGTGGCAGAGAATGTTAGATGTACCATCACTGTAAGATGGGTTAACATATTTCACAGAAGATTGATAAACTAGTTGGCCCAGAAGTATATGCTATGCTACGCTCTTCACATGTCGTGATCACGCTGAGATACTGCCAAACTGTAGTGTCTCCATTTGGAGACGAAAGATACATCCAAATGCAACCATACCTTTGAGACAACAAATCTTATATGAGTTCAGATTTTACTTCGATTACTCAACATAGGACAAGGTCCTGTTTTGATAGAAATACTTTGGGTTGTCAAGAGCTATCTGCTCACTGTTAAAGGGATATTAGCCACTCAAATAATGAATGGAGTGCAGAATGGAATCTGGCGCCGTCAGATTGTCAGACAGCCTTTAAAGGATTAATAGTACTCAATAGAGAGTGTAGGGAATGGTGTCTGACAGTGGTCAAGCCAGAGGTACTCACTCTGATCTGTGAGAATTCCAGGGAAGGTGGTATGATTATATATACAGATGGGTTGGTTGAGAGACACATCAGGAGTGCCTGAGCCTTCACGGCTCAAAGGTGGGGGGAGATTATAAGAGAGGAAAGTGGTGCATTCGCTCAGACGACAAGCAGCATGACGATGGAGATTTTGGCAGTAACCAAAGCTTTGAAATGGGTGTACTCGCAGACTGTCTGCGAACGTGCCTGTATACTCAGTGACTCCATGAGCATGATTGTGAAAGTTCAGGCAGGGTACATTCGAGAACAGTGGCTGGATACAGGGAATAATTCCTGTGTGCATAGAGTTTAATTTTTATTTTTTGTGCCGGGACATGCGGGAGTCCGGGGTAATGGGAGAGCAGATAGGTTGGCTCATGCTGCTATTACGGCTGTTGGTGGAGCAATGGATCAGGCAGATATTTTGAATGCTCTACGGGAAAACGCATGAAAAAAGACTGTACAAGTGAGGATGACTTCTTCCATGACTAGAATAAGGGAGCTTGATTTGAAAAGTGGTGTCGCTAGAAAGAAGTGATTTCGTGAGCAAGAAAAAAATGATGGTCAATCAACAGCATACAGGGACCATCAGTCAATGTGTAATGGTGGATACAATCAAAGAAGAGATCTGAGCACCTATGGACTTGTCCAGAGTGCAGTGATGATCATCCAACGAGTAACTAACTAGCAGCTCAAATACTCTCCCTAATGGGAAAAATGCAGTGTGACAGTTGTTTTTTTTACAGATAAAGGGATTACTTTATCAGCATAATCACTGTTAAAATATAATGACACTGTTACCATCCCAACACAACCATTTCTTTGTGGCAACAAACTTTATATGATTTTGAGTGTCACCTCGGTTACTTAACTAATGAGGATCTGTGCTTTTGTCAGAAAGGTTATGGGCTGTGAAGAGTTACCTGCCCACCTCTAAAAAGGATTACTTAACATTTGTATATAATTTTTTATTCTTGGTAGGGCCCAATTGGGAACATGGGTTGAATTGGCTATCATTTTGAAAGGGCATCTCTTAGCTATAGCTTTTCTTTACATGCCTCATTAACAATTCTGTTTTTTTTTAGTCCGTTTTTTCAGCAGAAATTGTTTACTTTGCAGCTCATAGGCTAGAGACTGATAACTGGTAAATTCAGATGAAAAAAACTTTGGCATTTCTTCTTTCTTGTAGATCTTTTCTTTTCACTTTATACGCCATTATGTCTTGCAACATCAGGGGTAGAATAGTTCCTTGGAGACGGGTTTTTTTTGTGTGCTTCATATATGTTAGTATTCATTGATTCTTTATTTCCGTAATTCATCTTTTGAATGGTCAGCCCCTGGTTTTGTATTCATGGTGTCTGTATAGCAATGCTTTTTTGAGGGGAAATATCTGATGGTAGTCTGGAAGCATGAGAAAACCACTTAATCAGTCTTCTGGTGTAATCCAGTAGGTAATGTAGATAATACAATATTCTTTTTGTAGATCTCATGGCAGCTGCTATGAAATACAGTTCTGGGTTTTGCACTTTTTCAACCGTTTTAGCAGCATCATTTTACTGTTTTATTCAGGGCAGCCAGAACTCAAATGCGAAAGTTCCAGCCTTTGTCTTAAGTTCCCTTCAACTCACAAGGCAGCTAAACTTGTTAAAGATGCATGAAGATAAACATGAATCACAACGTCGGAAGATGCGAGCCATACTTGAGCAGGAGATAGAAGACTGTGAGGAAGATGAAGAGAATGATCAGGAAATTGAATGGGGTAAGTGTATTTTCAGTTTTTCCTTCATTAAAGAGTGGACAAATCACACGACAACATTCCGACAAATTAATTTCATATATTATTGCACTGAGCTTCCTTTTCTCATAGATTTAAAAATGTAACTAAGGATACTGATCTAGCTTTTTGCGTGCAACCCCCCCCCCCCCCCTCCCACACTCAGTGTGTAGTGCGCATATCAAGTGAGCTCTCATCACCAAACATGTGGAATGTTGGTTGTGTCAGAATATGTGTCTTTCTCAGAATTTCATTCCATTTAATTATGTTAGCTTTTTGTTCCGTAGAAACCTGGTCACTAATTTTTGTATAGGATTGTTATAGAGAAAATTTCTATAGCTCTAGACAAAATTTGATATAACTCTAAAGAAAATTTCTATAGCTCTAGACCAAATTTGATATAGCTGTAGAGAAAATTTCTATAGCTCTAGACAAAGTGTGATATAGCTGTAGAGAAAATTTCTATAGCTCTAGACCAAATTTGATATAGCTCAAAAAAAATGTCTATAGTTCTAAGGAAGATTTATGTTATTTATTTTCCTTCAGGTAAAACAGATCTCCAAATAGGAGAAGCAACTGTTTTTGATGACTTTGACAGTTGTATTAGACAAGAGATTTACAAACACAATCCGCGAGGATCCAGTCCAAATGATTTACACGAATTCTTTCATGGTGAATATTTTTATTCAGATTTTAAGACATATTCAGATTGTATCTACATTATATGTTGTTCATGTAGTATCTATGTTCATTATTAATACTTGTTATGTTGTTCATGTAGTATCTATGTTCATTATTAATACTTGTTATGTTGTTCATGTAGTATCTATGTTCATTATTAATACTTGTTATGTTGTTCATGTAGTATCTATGTTCATTATTAATACTTGTTATGTTGTTCATGTAGTATCTATGTTCATTATTAATACTTATGTTGTTCATGTAGTATCTATGTTCATTATTAATACTTGTTATGTTATTCATGTAGTATCTATGTTCATTATTACAACTTATGTCTTGTGGAATTTGTGTTCATTATTACTACTTATGTTATTATTATTGGGTGTGTTACGTTATTACTACTTGTTATGTTATTATTATTGGTGTGTCTGTGTTGTTATTACTACTTGTCGTTATTTTTGGTGGGTGTGTTATGTTATTATTGGTGGATCTGTGTTACTTTATGTCTTTATATTTATTTATATAATGTACTTTATATTTGTTATTTTATTATTGATGGAGAGTATGTATGTGTTATTCATAGTGATTTTGAGTACCATATGTACAAATTCTGAAAACGTTTTGACTCCAAGTTGTGAGGCCAATAGGTACCTACTATCTTAATGGACCACGTTCAAATCCTGTTTGCTGCCTTCTGATTTTTTTCATTATGAGAGTGAAGCTATTTTGTTGTGATGAAAAGACAGCTCTTGAGCAACTGTCATTGTGAGAGTAAAGGTATTTTGTTATGAATGAGAGGCTGCCGTTATTATGAGACTATTTTGTTGTAATCGAAAAATTGATATCATCAGCTGAAGTTGCCAAATCCGTACTTTGAAACACTATCATCATGTAACATAGGAAATAGTGTGTGAGATAGGAGTGGCAGAGGGTGGTAAGAGAGAGAAGAGTGGCAGAGGATGGTAAGGTAAAAGGTTCCTGTTTATAAAGTGAATTTTGTAATAGAAAAGTTATGTATGGAGTTACATGTTATGGGTGTATTGTAGGTGGTATACTGCTTTGTTGCGAGAAACAGAGTACTTATAGATTAATCTGCGTACAATTCTTCTTCTTCTTCTTTCGTTCACTTGAAACATGTCTATATCTATAATTCTGTCTCCTTAATAAAACTCACTGTCTTTTGTAGTTCATACAGTTTCCCATAGAGTTTTGATTCCAGTGTTGTTTCCTCTGGCCAATATGTCTGCCTTAGCGTTTCATGCTCAGAACACTCTTGAAGTATATGTTTGGCACTCTGTGCTGCCTGTCCACATGTACACATGGCTGTGTTGCCAATCTTGAACTTTGTATACATGTGACTGCAAAGTCGGTTGTGTCCTGTTCTGAGACGTAGAATTATAACTTGTTCTGGTCTGTTCATAATATGATAGTCATCTTGTGTTGGTGTTTGTGGCTTTCTTATTGACTTGATCATCTGTTTTTTCTGATGGTAGGTGATTGGTATATTTGGTTGGTCTTCGGCAGCACCTTCCTTAGCCAGTTGGTCTGCTTTTTCATTTCCTGGTATTCCACAGTGAGAGGGTATCCACTGCATGGTTACCCTATACTGGTAAGACAATTCACTAAGTAGTTTTATCAAGTCTGTTAGTTTTCCAGACTGGAGAGCTTGAAGCACTGACCTTGCATCTGTCAGGAATACCACAGGCTGTAGGCCAGAGTTGGAGTTCAGCAGTTTTTTAGCTGCCACACTAATTGCCTGGATTTCTGCATCATAATTATTGCAGAATTTTCCTGTCTGTGTTCTGATTGTGTCTCTAGGCTTGTGTGGATATTCTATATATACACCTGCACCTCCATTCCTCACAGCATTCTGTGCTGAGCCATCTGTGTATACTCTGACCCATATATCTTGTGGATATTCCTCATCCAGGAATTCTGAGGGTGACTGTCCTTCGCTGCACACTGTTCTGTTCGTCCTCACTTAGTATTCCTTTCACATGGGTCTGAATGTATATTGGCATTTCATGCCTTTCACTCCACGGGATTTCTTCTGGTACAGGCCTTAAGGGGCTGTCAACTTCAGGTAGGTCTGTAAGTTGTCTGCGGAGTCGTTTAGCTTGATGGATAAAGCTGCTTCTTTTCAGTCGCCCCATTGCTAGATTTTGGAATCTTTCCTTCATTGGATGACTTGGCATACACTGAAACTTTTCTGCCTGAATTAGTACTTTTGTGTCTCTGCGTTTGCCAAGTGTTTGCATTCTTCCCATTTTCTGCATCTCTGCTATGGGTGTTGATTTCATTGCTCCCAACATTATTCTAAGTGCCTGGTTTTGCACTTTATCTAGATCTTGTAATGTGGTGTTTGATGCAGAACACCATGCAGCTGAACCATATTCCAGGTGTGGTCTTATGCCTTGTTGGTAAACTTTACTGAGTATATTCCCACTGGCTCCCCATGTGGTTCCACTTAGTTTTCTCAGGATAGCTAACTTCCTCCTGGCTTTTGTTGTTTTGTTTATGTGCTGCTTCCCTATCAGTTTATCATCAAAAGTAACTCCGAGGTATGTGGGTTGTTTGTCTTCTTTCAAGATTTCTCCATCTATTTTGATATGACCAGCTTTTTGTTTTGGTGAGAGGGTAAAGAGTGTAGTGCTGCACTTATCTGTGTTAATGCTGACGCACCATCTATTAGCCCATAAGGTTAGGGCATCGATAGCTCTTTGTATTTGTTTAGTGGCCACTGTCGCATGTTCTTCCGTGCACCAGGTCGTCAGCATACATTGCCACTTTGATCCCATGTGGTAGTTCAGCAACTAGGTTATTGATGTAAACCAAGAAAAGTGTGGGTGACAGGACTCCTCCCTGGGGGACTCCATGACGCAGTAGAACTTTCTTGCTCTTGTGACCATCTAATTGTACCCTGGCTCTTCTATTATGCAGGTATGCTTTTACCCATTTGTACATTCTTGAGCTAACCTTGCAATTTCACAATTTCTTTAGGAGCCCTTCTTTCCAGACCTTATCAAATGCTTTTCTGAGGTCTATCCATGCTGCTAGTACCAGTTTCTTATCTTGGAAGGCATCCTCAATCTCTTGGGAGAGGTTAGTTGCCTGATCTTCAGTAGAGTAGCACTGTCTGAAACCTGCTTGCTGTGATACCAGAAGGTTTTCACTTTCAAGGTACCACTGCATCCTAAGATTGATAATGCATTCCATTGTTTTGCATAGACAGCTTGTGAGGCTGATGGGCCTGTAGTTAGAGACTGTTGCCATCTTTTCCTGATTTGAGGAGTGGTATCATTATTGCTTCTCTCCACGCCTGTGGTACATTACCTGTGGACCAGCTTGTGTTAAAGATCTGCAGTAGCTTTGCTCTTGCTGCAATTCCCATGTTTCTAATCATTTCATTGGACACTCCATCAGCTCCAGGGGACTTTTTCAATTTGGATATTGCATGCTCCAGTTCTCTCATTGTGATTGGTGCCTCCATGACTTCAGGTATAGGTTCGCCTTGTCCAATGTTTTGCTGGTTCTCTCAAACCTCCTGTTGTTTGTCTGGGCTGACTTTGATGTTATTGTCTTTTGCAAAGGAATCTGCAAAATAATCAGCTGCATGTTTACCTGTTAAAATGTTTCTATCTTTATAAAGTGTGATCCTGGTATTTCTCCCTGTACCTTCATCATTTAGTTGTTTTACAAGTTTCCATAATTTCCTAGTATCTCTTTCAAGGTTCAGTGACTATGTTTTTTCTTTCCAGCTGCTCCGTCTGGCTTGTAACTTGGCTCTTTGAAATTTAGCCTTTGCTTTGTTTGCTGATATTTGTTGTGATGTTCTTGGCTAGGTCTGTTCTCGGCCTACTGTCTAGATGTTTCCATCTCATTTTGCAGCTTTTCCAGTTCATTATTCCAGTAGGGTTTGTAGTTCTTGCGTGCCCCCCTGGGTATGGTTTTACTAGCAGCATGTAGTATACATCTATTAAATTCACTCACTGCTCTATTGATGTCTTTGTCCAAGTTCATGTCCTTAGCTAGAACACTGGATAAATGCTGGTACATTTTCCAGTCTGCCCTCTTATAGTTCCACCTAGTGAGCTTGCTGCTATCCTTGGTAAATTCATTGTGGATTTCCAGAAATACTGGTCTGTGGTCACTACCGCCAAGCTGCTTTCCAACGACACGTGTGATGTTCCATTCCAGGCCTGGTGAGTGGAATGCCAGATCTGGTGTAGAGGTGGTGTGCCATGCTCTCGAGTAGAAGGTTGGTGAGTCTGCTGGCTGGTTAATAAGGATGAGATTATTTTCATCATGCCAGCTCTCAAGTTCCTCACCTCTCTTGTCGATATGATCGTAGCCCCAGCTCTGAGAGTGGCTGTTGAAGTCACCACACACCATAAGTCTCTCTTTATCTGGAATTGTGTTTAGTGCCAATGGTTTATCATTTGGGCAGTAGTAGTTCAGGAGATGGAATTCTGCACTGTCTGTTTTTAGGTGGAGCATCTGGTATTCTGCCCCTTCCATATATACTTCCAGCTGACATGCGCTGATATTGTTTTTACAAGTGTCAGAATTCCACCCTTTCGCCTGTCCTTTCGGTCAGATCGGTAGCACTGGTAGCCTCTGATTTTGAAGACTATGTCACTGCTGAGGTGTGTTTCTTGGATACAGCATATATTAACTTTTTCTTCACTGAGGACATTTTTAAGTTCCAATTTTTTCCTGTATCCATCTCTTTTACTGTTGACACCCTCAGCATTCCAGTGCATTATTTTTATTGGTCATTTGTTTGTTTGGCCAGTAGCTCTATTCCCTTGCCTCCTGGCTCCTCGAGGCAATTGAGAAGGTCTTTCAGTAACTGAGGTTGGGCCCTTTCGAGGTATAGGGCCCGGCACCGTCCCTGCCTGAACGTCCGCCACAGGGCAGGCACCATAACTTTTTATAGATACAGACATGTTTCCATTGTGTTTTGTGCGTGGCATCCTGATTATCTGTGCGCCTTTTGGCTGGATGCCTCCGTCTTCAGCACTCTGCTTACTTGGGCAGGACTATGGTCCTGCTCGAATGGGACTGCCCGACCAGTCTTAGTTTCCAGCCCCTGATGGCTGAACTAAGCCCCATCACCACTGCACGGTGCTGGCCTTGATGAGGACCTGCGTACAATGAAGACAATCCTCTACTTACATCTTTTGAGGTTTTGATAAGGTTAAATAAATATATTGTTAGCAATAATTAACCTTTAGCACGCTGTGTTTACAATCCAGGCAATGCATTCCGCCGAAATTGTGTTATGTCTTGATTTCGGAAGGTGAATTCCACCGCCCGGTTCGCTAAACCTGAAACTGATCGAAAAAATCAAGATCTGTAACTTTTTGACAGAATGTTTTGGCAACATTGAGAAGAGAAGTTATCGCCATTTTGTTAATATGGAGGGGATAAGATGTCAAGTGATTTTGAAATGGAAATCAGAGCAATTTATAGTCTTCTGCATCGCAGCAAAGCGACATGACAGTGAATCAAGTTTATTATACTTTTCTATCATCGTATATTCAGTGAAATCATCATTTTTTCAGCTGGAAAAGTGAAAAACTTGAGAGCTAAGTCCTTCATATTCATTATTTAAAATATGCCACGAGGTTTCCATTATGTAAAATATATAATAATCAACAGATTTCATAGCTGGGATCAATCAAAATACGGTACGCCTAGATCTAAATAGGTCTAAATCTGTCTTTATCACTTTCTCATACGTCTTGTATCACACACATACAAACAAAACTTACACCAATATATGCAGAATTTAATTCTTTATGTATATGTGCAAATATGATTTAAATATTTGTAATAACAAAAAAGTTATCGCGATTTCAAAACAGCCACCGACGATTGCATAACATTTCCAAAAACCAATTCCGCGGCAGGAGAGAAATTGCATAATTGTAAACACAGCATGCCTAAGGTTAATGTTTTGAATTCAAATTTCACCTGTGGGCCTTTTTCTTGGATCATTGTACGCATGTGTTACTATTTTTTTATATTATAATAGAAAAACCCAAATACCATGAAGGAAAAACTCTATCTGAAACATGTCTCTTTCAAGAAGAAATACAAGAAACATTCAGGTGAGACTTTGTCATTGTGTACAGCTATTTCATGCATGATATTCCAGCAGGAATCAGTATGGCTAGACAGTACAGTTTAGTCATGATAGCAGTCAGAACAGCAGAATATTAAAAAATCATATTCACATATTAAATATATATAGATATATATATATATATATATATATATATATATACACACACAACACCGCATATTCCGTGTATAAGTCAGACGTGACTTTAATGTCCAAAAAATGACAAAAGTCGAAAATCCGTGTATAGGCAGAGGCAGGAAATATAATAATACCCGTAACATTACTGTGGAATCCTGTTATTATAAGAATGAAGAATAAGCGAAATATCAGGTAATACTAAAAAGGAATACTCTAGTATAAAGTTTTGCAATGGTAAGATGCAAGGTCCTTTCTTTCATTTGAAACCTGACTGTACTCACATAAAATACAACAATGAGGATAATATAGTGTGACCTTTGCCACCGGAGTGTTCCCCGATATCAGATTCATTCATATATTCAGTGCTGTATTCGCAACAAAAGTTTGCGTCAACGCTGGCGATAGCATCAGACATTATGATAATTTCAAGTCTGTTCAATGAATGGGTAAACTTTTATCTTGGCTTTAATATTTATCTTCAAATCGCACAGTGGAAAGGAAAAGTGTGAAAACAGTTTTTGTAAAGACGAGTGGTCAGAGAAGACACGTTTCATTGTTGTTTTTCGGTTGCTTGGCAAATGGGGCACATTTTCTCTCCCTCACACCCCCCCGACGCCACCACCACTGCCACATGTTTTTTAAAAAAAAAAGTCTGAGCAGGCAATATTCTTTCCCAAGTGGCTTGTTCATGCATGACCGGGCGTACTGTCAAACCGAACTGTAAACCATGTCACAGTGTATTTAATTCTCCTGCTAATCTGCAGGAGTTTGAGAACGAATGAAGTATAAATCTATAGCAAGGTCATATTACACAATATATTTTTCATTTTTCTGAATGTTGTTTTTGCCTGTCTTATTCTGCTTCTTATTTCTGTTGAACTTCTTCCATCTGCTGTAATCGTTGTACCTTAATATTTGTATTGGTGGACCTGTTTTAATACTATATCATTCACTTTGATCTTGCAAGGTGTGGTATTTTGTTTCTTAGAAGTAACCATTACTCCTGTTTTCTTTATATTTAGGAAGAGGCCTTTCTCTCTACTTTCTGTGACAACTACATTAATTAAATCTTGAAGGTCTTCCTCACTTTTAGCAATCAGAACAGTGTCATCCACATATCTCGAATTATTTATGTTATGCCCTCCCACTGATATTCCTGGGATATCAACTATTGCACACATTATGTTTTCACTATATAAAGAGAACAGATCTGGTTAAAGTGCACATCCCTGTCTAACTCCTTGTTTGATTTGTTGAAAAGTACATGTTCTTGATGATTCTTAAATCCTTACTGTTGAAGTTAAAATTCTCTAGCATATATATAACTTCACTATAACTTTATCAAATGCTTTTGTGTAGTCTATAAAACAGAGGTACAGATCTGTTTTTACTTCTATAGAACTCTCTATTGAATGAAGTATAAGACATATAACTGCAGGAGTTTGAGAACAAATCAAGTAAAAGACATATTTAACTGCAGGAGTTCAAGAATGAATGAAGTATAAGACAACTATAACTGCAGGAGTTTGAGAACAAATGAAGTAAAAGACATATCTAACTGCAGGAGTTTAAGAATGAATGAAGTATAAGACAACTATAACTTCAGGAGTTTAAGAACAAATGAAGTAAAAGACATATCTAACTGCAGGAGTTCAAGAATGAATGAAGTATAAGACAACTATAACTGCAGGAGTTTGAGAACAAATGAAGTAAAAGACATATCTAACTGCAGGAATTCAAGAATGAATGAAGTATAAGACAACTATAACTTCAGGAGTTTGAGAACGAATGAAGTAAAAGACATATTTAACTGCAGGAGTTCAAGAATGAATGAAGTATAAGACAACTATAACTGCAGGAGTTTGAGAACAAATGAAGTATAAGACAACTATAACTGCAGGAGTTTAAGAATGAATGAAGTATAAGACAACTATAACTTCAGGAGTTTAAGAACAAATGAAAAGACATATCTAACTGCAGGAGTTCAAGAATGAATGAAGTATAAGACAACTATAACTGCAGGAGTTTGAGAACAAATGAAGTAAAAGACATATCTAACTGCAGGAGTTCAAGAATGAATGAAGTATAAGACAACTATAACTGCAGGAGTTTAAGAATGAATGAAGTATAAGACAACTATAACTGCAGGAGTTTAAGAACAAATGAAGTAAAAGACATATCTAACTGCAGGAGTTTAAGAACAAATGAAGTAAAAGACATATCTAACTGCAGGAGTTTAAGAACAAATGAAGTAAAAGACATATCTAACTGCAGGAGTTCAAGAATGAATGAAGTAAAAGACATATCTAACTGCAGGAGTTCAAGAATGAATGAAGTATAAGACAACTATAACTTCAGGAGTTTGAGAACGAATGAAGTAAAAGACATATTTAACTGCAGGAGTTCAAGAATGAATGAAGTATAAGACAACTATAACTGCAGGAGTTTGAGAACAAATGAAGTAAAAGACATATCTAACTGCAGGAGTTCAAGAATGAATGAAGTATAAGACAACTATAACTTCAGGAGTTTGAGAACGAATGAAGTAAAAGACATATCTAACTGCAGGAGTTCAAGAATGAATGAAGTGTAAGACAACTATAACTGCAGGAGTTTGAGAACAAATGAAGCAAAAGACATCTATAGCTGCAGGAGTTTAAGAACGAATGAAGTGTAAGACAACTATAACTGCAGGAGTTCAAGAATGAATGAAGTATAAGACAACTATAACTGCAGGAGTTTAAGAATGAATGAAGTATAAGGCAACTATAACTGCAGGAGTTTAAGAACGAATGAAGTAAAAGACATCTATAATTGCTACACATTTTAGAAAATAGTTTTTTATCTATAAAATACCCTATGATTTGATTGATGTTTTTCTTGTTGTTCTGCTATAGCAGAGAGAAGATTAAAGCAATGCCACTGACAGACAAAGAAAACTATGAAATTCAGAAGACAATTAGTGAGGTAAATGTTATGTGAGGTAAAAGTTATGTGAGGTAAATGTTATGTGAGGTAAATGTTATGTGAGGTAAATGTTATGTGTGTATAAACAGACAATACATCTTCACCTTTTGATACTATCAATCAAGGATCCTCATTACTCTTGTCTATAGTGTTGACAATCAGATCCCCAGTACTCTGTCTATAGTGTTGACAATCAAATCCCCAGTACTCTTGTCTATAGTAAGTAAGTAAAGTAACCCATAGCATTTATTAATGCCGTAGGGGTGTGAGATGTTAGCGCTCTCACATTTCACAGGATCTGCAAATGAGGGCGGTAGCCATCTCCTCTCCCTCGCAGTCTTTACTTCCCAGATTAATCCGGTACCCATTTAAGGCTGGGTTGACCTGGGAGCCGTTGCGATCTGAAAACATTTCCGCCTCAATTGAGGAATGAACCCAGGACCACTCATATGCGAAGCCAGTGCGCTAACCACTGCACTAACGCGGCTCCCTTTGTCTATAGTGTTGACAATCAGATCCCCAGTACTCTGTCTATAGTGTTGACAATCAGATCCCCAGTACTCTGTCTATAGTGTTGACAATCAAATCCCCAATACTCTGCCTATAGTGTTGACAATCAAATCCCCAGTACTCTGTCTATAGTGTTGACAATCAGATCCCCAGTACTCTTGTCTATAGTGTTGACAATCAGATCCCCAGTACTCTGTCTATAGTGTTGACAATCAGATCCCCAGTACTCTGTCTATAGTGTTGACAATCAAATCCCCAGTACTCTTGTCTATAGTGTTGACAATCAGATCCCCAGTACTCTGTCTATAGTGTTGACAATCAGATCCCCAGTACTCTGTCTATAGTGTTGACAATCAGATCCCCAGTACTCTTGTCTATAGTGTTGACAATCAAATCCCCAGTACTCTTGTCTATAGTGTTGACAATCATATCCCCAGTACTCTGTCTATAGTGTTGACAATCAGATCCCCAGTACTCTGTCTATAGTGTTGACAATCAGATCCCCAGTACTCTTGTCTATAGTGTTGACAATCAAATCCCCAGTACTCTGTCTATAGTGTTGCAATCAGATCCCCAGTACTCTATAGTGTTGAGAATCAGATCCCTAGTACTCTGTCTATTCTGATGACAATTGGATCCCCAGTACTCTGTCTATAGTGTTGACAATCGGATTCCAAGATGACATTCTTTCATATTAGTTATTGGTAATAACTAATGGAATAGCAATACCAACATCATTGCACTCCGGGTAGACCCAAAGTGCTCTGTCTCCTCTAGCAGATGATGGTATGCATACTAATAGTTCTTGATGCTCATTTGTTGAAGACACTTCTTATTGTGCCAGTTATTCTCGTACTCAATTGAATATCAGACTCTCCAAATCTCAGTCTAGATATTTAATCAATTGCTTTGTCAGCATCAAACAAGTGCTCTCAAAACAGTTTCAGATCATCCCTCTGATCCATTATCAATATCTCCTCACCCTTTCATATGTCATTAAAAAATGTCCAACATTTTCTCTTTGCCAATGTTTTATTTATTAACAAATCTCCAACATTTTCTCTCTTTGCCAATGTTTTATCTACTGAGATTTCTTCTTCAGCATTCGTTCTCAAATTTCCACTGGATCTCTCTATAGCAGGACAATTGTCCTCTAGATTTCCAACAGGATGTAACTGGTACAGAGAAGGAAAATGTGTTGTGTCGCCGTGTTATTTGCACCAGTGTCCTGATACATCCGTCTTTGACGGGTAATGCCATTTAAAAGAGAAGCAAAGAGTGATAACAGTTTCCTAACATGCGTGTTGTAAGAGGCGGCTACAGAGGTTGGGCAGTAGGGTTGGTTGTTTTCACCTCATGATCTCTGATGAAATGAAGACCCATGCCTGAAATGCTGGGAGGAAATAAATTTTTTATGTGCAGCCTGCCTCCAGTTTGCAAAAAAAAATAGCAAAATCCCTTTCAAAGTACAGGACTGTCCAGCTTGTTGTGTTGCACACTACAGCCCCAAGAGGTCAAACAGTTATCTGGGAGTTGCAAAAGTATGTACAATTTTCCAATAAAAAGAAAAAATTGCCAGAGAAACGTTAATATGATGCTGAAAATTAAATTCAACCAAGTTCAAGTTCAACATGGAATAGGAAATGAGAGCAGCAAACTCATCTGGGTTCTCATCTCATCTCATCTAGAACCCTTTGGTTTCTATTATCATTATCTTCATTATATTATCTCTTTGTTTCATCCCATAAACATTTTGATAAGCCCTGATGTCTTGCTTGTCTTCTGATGACATGGACAACCTCTATCAGATGCTTGTCCTCTGATTATTTTTTGAATCATTTAATTATCTTAAAGTCCTGTATGAATCTAGACCTTGTTTTTCTTTTGGGTTGTCACACTGGAAAGATTCTTCTGCCAAAGATAAATACATGAAACATATTATATGAAGTGCAGAAATACATTACAAATACATGAAACATATTATATGAAGTGCAGAAATACATTACAAATACATGAAACATATTATATGAAGTGCAGAAATACATTACAAATACATGAAACATATTATATGAAGTGCAGAAATACATTACAAATACATGAAACATATATGAAGTGCAGAAATACATTACAAATACATGAAACAAATTATATGAAGTGCAGAAATACATTACAAATACATGAAACATATTTTATGAAGTGCAGAAATATATTACAAATACATGAAACATATTTTATGAAGTGCAGAAATACATTACAAATACATGAAACATATGAAATGCAGAAATATATTACAAATACATGAAACATATTATATGAAGTGCAGAAATACATTACAAATACATGAAACATATTATATGAAGTGCAGAAATATATTACAAATACATGAAACATATTATATGAAGTGCAGAAATACATTACAAATACATGAAACATATGAAATGCAGAAATATATTACAAATACATGAAACATATTTTATGAAGTGCAGAAATACATTACAAATACATGAAACATATGAAGTGCAGAAATATATTACAAATACATGAAACATATTATATGAAGTGCAGAAATATATTACAAATACATGAAACATATTTTATGAAGTGCAGAAATACATACAAATACATGAAACATATGAAATGCAGAAATATATTACAAATACATGAAACATATTTTATGAAGTGTAGAAATACATTACAAATACATGAAACATATGAAGTGCAGAAATATATTACAAATACATGAAACATATTTTATGAAGTGCAGAAATACATTACAAATACATGAAATGCAGAAATATATTACAAATACATGAAGAAACATGTATGAAATGCAAAAATATATTACAAATACATGAAACATATTATATGAAATGCAGAAATATATTACAAATACACAAAACATTAAATGAAATGAAGAAATATATTAAAAATACATGAAACATTATATGAAATGTAGAAATATATTAAAAATACATGAAACATATATGAAATGCAGAAATATATTACAAATACATGCAGATGCCAATAAGTGATATTGGGTCAAATGGCAAAAACTTATATACTAGTTTGATTATTGAAGCAGAAGAATGATATATAAATAATTGTGAATCCATCATAGAATACATTTAACTGCGTCCTATTGCTGATTATCTACCCTCTTTTGTTTACATAGTTCGCTGCCATAGTTACATTATTAAGATAGTACCACTTAATGGCAATGTTGTAGAGTTTTCCTTGTCAAAAACAATGCTGCTGGGAACTGTTGAAGGTGAAAGAAGCAGAGGAGGACAAATAAAAGCAAGGACAGTCATTTTAAAGGACTTGACAAGATGAGATTTTTCCATCGTTAAAGATAGAAATCGATGGAGAACTCTGTGCGTTGATGCATTCAATGTGTTACCCCTACACTCTGGTTGCAGGATTATAGATAGATAGATTCACTAGCATATAGTGTACAATTCTTGGTAGTGTCTATTTTCTAGCCTACCTACTGTAGCTTTTGTTTCTGAGTTATGGATGGAGATGTTTGGAATCATCGCCAATTACTGAGTAAATCTTCTGTTGACTGCAAGAGATACACCACCTCTAGGAATTTAGTACATTGAGAGTGGATTACCTGTGGGGATGCCATGAGTGTGGACATGTTAAAGTCTAACTGGTTTCATGTTTAAGATCTTTCTTCTTAATGAAAGTAGGCAGGGATTGTTCCCTAGTGTAAACACTCTCACTTCATCCATCTGTGATTGAATGTCTGACTTTTGAAGTTTTGAAAATTCATAGAACAATTGCAGTACACCATGTGAAAATGCTAATCTCCAAAACATAGAAACATGACAACATTCAACACAAAATGCTGACTTTCAAGCATAGAAACATGACAACATTCAACACAAAATGCTGACTTTCAAGCATAGAAACATGACAACATTCAACACAAAATCACAGACTATGCTGGAAAAACAGTAACAATACAGGTGACACAAGTTTACTGCCAGCAGTGAAATAAACAATAAGAGATATCACTGTGGAAACAACCTGATGCACTGGACATGTAAGCATTGTATTTGGGCTGCCTCATATGTACCCTGTCCCTCTCAACAAAGTGACATGCCACCTGCTGAGAGTACAACTCATAGCATGTAACTCTACGGCTTCAAGAGATAATTCTCAGGGAGCTCTGTGAAGAAATAATAAACCCACTTTATAAACAAGATGAGACAAGCCGGATTCAAACTCGCAATCTCTTAAGCTCAAAATGAACGGCGTAACTACTATGCCAAGGAAATTCCCTGATGTCCAGATTCTATTGGGTATTTTTGTTATTTTATTTTGGCTTTTATGTTATACCTGTCACAATATTGTATGCATTTCTTTATACTTCTTGTATGTATGCATTCTTTATACTTCTTGTATGTATGCATTTATTTATACTTCTTGTATGTATGCATTTATTTATACTTCTTGTATGTATGCCTTTCTTTATACATCTTGCATGTATGCATTTCTTTAAACCTCTTTTACATGTAAAATATAATCATTCTGGTTTGGTTTTTTTGGGTCTTAATTATGACTGGTTATTCTTTGTGTCAGATCCTATTGAGTAAAGATAATGGAGAACTGGAGTTGGTGTGTGTTCTAATCCACAGTGTTATTGAACCAGGTGTGTACAATTATAAGTGATGGTGACATCATTATCAGGTGACATGTATTGTATCAGGTGCCATGCAATCTATCTGGTAGATGCAGTAGTAGACATGCATTCATGTGCCTTGTATGTATCTGAACATGTACTTCTAAAATTGTATTTCTGAAAACAATTACATTATTCACAGTATTCATTAACATGAAAATGGAAGTTACAAGATACGGAGAAGACCAAGAAGAAGGTGGTTTGAAGGAGCTGCCAACATTTTGAGTCATAACAATATTACTGCATATCAAGCGACCAAACGTGCCATAGCCCGAAATTCGATCGTTATTTAATGATGTGATGCCTTACAGCAAAACAAGAGAAAAGACAATAGATAATCTGAAGTCTATATTGATTTACTATTTATTTATTATCACTAATTTGCAAGTTTTTGTATGTTGTAAATTCTGAAAATCTTCAAAAACATCAGATAGACATAAGCAAGAGAATACACAGACATATTTCAATAAAATAAGCCATGTTTGTTCTAGGACATGAAATGGAAACAAAGATATAGCAACACTGATTTTTCATGCATTTTGTAAAAGGCAACTAAGAAGATATAGAGGTGGATCTGGCTGTCTTATCCATTAGGTCACTATGACCTATTAAAAAAAAGAGATGCTGAAGTTGAATGTGTCTGGTTGAAAGGTGCAGATATTGTGAGCAATCTGTATACCATTACATAAAACATTGTTCTCTATAGTACATAAATAAATGTGAAACAGCAGTATAAATGTGTACCACGTGGTAGTGGTAAACTAACCCATAGCATTTATTAATGCAATAGGAGTGTGAGATGTTAGCAATCTCCCATTTCAATGGCTCTGCAAATGAGGGTTGTAGCCATCTCCTCTCCCTTGCAGTCTTTACTTCCCGGATTAATCTGGTTGACCCAGGAGCCGTTGCGATCTGAAAAACATTTCTGCCTCAACTGGGGAATGAATGCGAAGCCAGTACAACTCATACGCAAAGCCAGTGCGCTAACCACTGCGCTATGCTCCCGTGTGGTAGAGAAATATAAAAACAAAATTTATGAAATTGGTTAAATACGTTTTATGTACAGTCTACAAGAAAGAATAAATCTACATTTCGATCAAGAGGCGTTTATCAATATAGGGACAATAAAACACAGAATTAACCTTTTTGAACCCATAGGTGACTGGAAACACAGTCAAATATATGTTACTACGCGTCCGTCAGCATCCTGGAGCGCCAGGTCACTATGCCTCGATTACTCAGTACGGAATTACACGAGTTATGCTCACGTGACGTAGAATTCCTACCATGTGAAGCTAGAATATGTCACAGCCTAAAAGTCAAATTCCTTTGCGCAATGTGGTTGATAGAATGAAGATGCAATCTCATTTTGTCACATATGTCTGAAATAAATTTGGTTAATTTTCCACGCCATATTTCATTCAAATGTATATCGATTATGTTCCGACGATGATGATTTCTTTGGAATTACAGTTGTATTACAGTTGTTAGCATAAAATAGTATTCAAACATTACATTCTGAGAATATATCCAGATATTTCTTTGATTCATATATGACTAGTACATTGTATATAATGAAGATTGTGTCAGATTGAAATATTTTGTACGTCAAATGTTGAACCTCATGTCATGGAATGTGATTATCATGGTAGGTAATATATACACGTTTTAGTTGTTGTTTTTGTGATTTGTGTGTTGTTATATTATAAGAATGTTTGTTTATTAATTGAATAACACAAAAACAATATTTATCAGGGTTACCACGGGACAGCATGGAAAATAATTACTTGTATGTCAGCCCATGTCTAGTCTAATTAGTCCATGTTAGTCTAATTTTTTTGGGGTTTATAGTCCATGATTTACATGCATAAAAAATAATTGGTTCAATATAACATCCCAGCACTCGAATACGGGTCTGCACTGATAATGTTCCATTACACAAAATGGATATTTTTTGGAATGCTGAAATTTATATTTACTAATTAATATATACAAAAATATTAAAGTGGTTAAATAACAGTTTTACGTTAAACAATACACAGAATTGACATTTCTACATTTCTTTTTAGCAACCAAACGTACCATAGCCCGAAAACCGATTATCATTCAATCCTGCGACGCCTTACAGCAAAGCTGAGAAAACACTAGATAGATAGACATTTCAACGTCAAAGGTCTTTATAAAGATAGGGACAAACAGACACAGTGGAACCAGTGTGTTCACTTGTATCCTGTAACTCACTGTTTTCATATATGTATTGTATCTGATAATTTTATGTTGAGTCATTCAACTTATATGTATTGTATCTGATAATTTTATGTTGAGACATTCAACATATATGTATTGTATATGATAATTTTATGTTGAGTCATTCAACATATATTTCCAGTTATCATCTCAGAAAACCACTCAACTTAACATGTCAATGTTCATGTTTATTGTTATAATTTTTTATATTTTCTTGGTGACTTTCAGACATTGATACCCCGTGTGACAGAATAGTAGCAGTGTTTACATCTATCTTAGAGACACTGATTCGTAACCCGAATCTGGACAGACAAATTATATTTGGTGTACTGGAAACATATTTGGGTAGGTAACATTTATATAGTAACATATTGGGTAGATTGTGTTTATGTACGAGGTAGAAGGCTTTTGCATAAATGCTCACTTGCTCAGCAGTGATGGCGCCATTCGTGGACCTTCCCAGGACTGGTATGCTACTTCCTGGAGACTGGGTTATAACCACTGGAGTTATTTTTTTTATTTCAAACCACAATTGAGTGAATTTGAAACTTTTGCTTGCTAATCAACAAGTGAATGACTAGTATTGTACTACTATAGCTCCCATGTTTATGTAAAGACATCAAACCCCTGGCTGTCATAAGTGCATAGATTATGAATGAATTGTCTCCAGTCTGCCCTGTAGAATATCTCTCCAGGTGTCTTTCTTTTCACTTTATACTCCTTTATGCCTTGCAGTATCCGGAATAGAAGAGTTTTCTAGAGATGTCTTTTTCGTGTGCTTCATATATACATTTTGTTTCATGACCTCATTTAATTCTGTAATACATCTTTTGTATGGTCTGCCCCTGGCTTTGTGTCCATTGTGTCTATATAATAATGCTTTTAATGGGCACTATCTGATGGTAGTCTGGAAGCATGGGAAAACACTGAATAACGTAGAAAGGTTACTATAAAATACTTAAAATAAAATATAGAACAAGGACAAATTTCTACGTTGCTGTCCAACTGGGACTTTTTCAAGAAACAAATAATCAAAATCACAAAATCATAAAAACATTGTCAAATAGAATGACTTGAACATGTTTCTCTCATCTTGTTTCTTGGTGTCCATATTTGATATTGGTAGTATAGTGATGGTATAATGATCATTTTATATAGTGCAGTTTTAATGTTAATGTTCATATGTTTGTTTCTCCTGATCTTTCAAATGAATTTCCATGTGATGTTAGTGTCAGTGAAACTTTCTGTCATTCTTCTTTAAGTTCATTTAAATCTTTTAATTACCATTGTATCCAGTATCAATGGCTGTCTTGTGATACAGCTATCTGCATTATGCAGTGTATGTTCAATAATTCCTAGATATAAGGTCTATCTATTTATCTAGTATTGCAATTTCCACTTGTGTTGCTGAGCGTCATGGAGAAAAGTAGCCCGATCTGCTGTTGTATGCACGAAGGGCTGGTTGCATTGGTTCAATTCTCATAGTGGCCAAACCACTTAGTTGCCATCTTTCGATGTAGTATTGACGAGATAATTTGTATTTCTTTCCTGATATGTTTATTTCTCCGTCAGTCTCTTCTTGTGACATTTATAGCTTTCCTCAAATATCTCATCTCACACACTGCAATCTTTTTCGCTAGTGTCTTTTTCCCATTTCTCTACATCACCTGATTTCACCAGTATTCTTAATCAGGTTAATCTATCTAAAACACATACTCCAGGGTGTCGGCTGTGCACTCATCCCTATTAAACTGTTGACCATCACCTTTTTGAATGCCCAGCGCTTGATGACATCAGGAAAATGCTTCTCCCTCCAGAGCCAGACAAATGTAGCACATTATATGGAACAAAAGAACAGCTCACAAACACATGCATATATCACACAATGGCATTGGGTCAAAGGGCATGAGCCCATGGACTGCTGGATCAGCAACCACCCATCAAAAATTGTATATGCTGGAGTCATCTGATCATCTATTTACAGCTATATCATTTCCTGAACCACTCTTGCACAAGTTTGAACCAAGATGTCTCATGCAGTAATGTTTATGGGATTGTATATTTGAATATAGTCAGTATATTGGCATTATTCCTAAGAGATGAACAATATGCTCTGTAATATGTCCGTATCATTGGTGGTGACAAAGAGAGTTCTTCGGAGCAAATAACATGAATTCTAACAAATGGATGAGAGTCTTGAACAATAAACAGGATAGTGGAAAATTAGCGGCAACAGAGATGTGGTTTTATAGAACAATGTTCAGAGTACCAAGGGGAACTATATAAACTAATAAGGAGGTGCTGTAAGAGTCAAATGCAAGATCCAGGTTACTTAATAGCATCAGAAATAGACAATCTTCAAAGAGTCAATAACTGTCTTGATAAAAGATACTGGTAATAGAGAATTGTGGAGTTCCATATTATACTTCCTTCAGCACCACTTGTGGTGATTACAATGATATTTAAATAATATAAATGTCTGAAGTTATAACAAATCCATGATCTACTTCCTTCAGCACCACTTGTGTTGATTACAATGATATTTAAATAATATAAATGTCTGAAGTTATAACAAATCCATGATCTACTTCCTTCAGCACTGCTTGTGTTGATTACAATGATATTTAAATAATATAAATGTCTGAAGTTGTAACAAATCCACAACAGTCTACATTTTCATAATTTTTTCTGCATATTACTAGCTATTTCATTACATCTTTTATTTAAATTTATATTCCATTCAGCATATTTCCAGAATCGTATGTTTGTTTCCTCATATAGATAGATATATAGATTGTATAAATATTAAATAGTTTCAGAAAAGCATTATTCTTGTGTGCATTAATTAAAAATATGTTTTTAACATTGATTAATCAAATGAAATTTCAGAAACTGCTGTCTTTGAAGAAGCCATTGAAATGACTCTACAATCACTCAGAGACAACTTTGTTAAGGTAATTAGTGATTTTTCTCATTAGTGTGTGTTTACAAAATTTTATTACTCTGTTCCTGGATTTACCTGTTTGTTAAGGTAAGAAAACATGTTTGCAATTGATAAAAGTTATGATTAAATTGACCATAAATATATATTTTTTTATTTGCTTTTTCTGCGCACTGATAATATATATATCAAGTGACATATTCTTTCCAGAGCGTTGTCTTCTTCATGAATACTCTGAACGCCTCTCTGCACCAAGCAAGCAGGTCTGCATTGACCAGAGACTTGTTCATACATTCTTAAATGTCACTGAATGTCAATCTATCGTCTTCTTGGTCTTCCTCTTCTCCTTTCTAGCACTCTGCCCTCTAGAATTAGGCTTTCGGTATCATGTCTCTTTAAGTGTCTAAAATACTGTAGCTTCCTTCTTATGATGGTATTTAGAAGCCAGCCTTCATTTAGTTTCAGTAATTTCAAAATTTCTATGTTTTTCCTTTTCTCTGTCCATGATGTTTGTAGGATCTTTCTGTAGCACTTTATTTCAAATGAATTTATTCTCCTGAATATTGTCCATTCATTCAAATTTGGTTGTACATACGGTGGAGTATGAGAGAAAATTCTAAACATCTGAATTATTGACATGGTTGTGGGTTATCAGTGATTAACCGATGTCATTGAATTCTGGTTATAGAGCTAGAGTAAAACACCAAGTAAAAGTTGCATAGACATCAAGCATATACTGTGCACACATGTGGACATAATTCAACCAATATAATGTACATGTCTTTGGATCACAAATGAGAACTCTGCTTGACCACGTGATACAACAACCAGGAAATAGATAGATTTGAACATTATACACACATTTTACGGCAGAATGGGCAGCAATCAGAGAAGAAACTCTTGCTGCTTGTATCATCCCACCTGGAGAAAGAAAGAATTGTTAACCTGATCGATTCCAAACCTGATTTGCAAGCCCTCCAGAACCCAAGCTCATTCCACATGAATGACTTTAAATCAATTCTATCTCAACTCAACAGCAAAGCAGCAGAAGTGTTCCTCCAGTAAAAAAATCAGGGAAATGAGATAGCAAACCATCTAGAGACTAACGGGAATTGAACCAGTCCGTTCAACGGCACCAAATCGCCTAGCAACTATTGAACACGCGTTCTTCCGTACTTGACTAACCGCATCTCCAAAAAAAGATGCGATTTCATCAAGCCTTTCAAACCGTGCACACAAAGTCACCAGAATGGACCGATCGAGACAAGGACTATTACAACAACAACAAACATCCCGTACAGGTATTGAAATATCCTCAGTAACAACAAACATATAACATAATATCCGTATTAGTTATACAAGGGCCGATAGGTCTTAAATAATAGCTGTAATGTAATAGCTGTAAAAACCATACCTCAGTATCAAGTTGTTACTGAGGATATTTCAATACCTGTACGGGATGTTTGTTGTTGTTGTAATAGTCCTTGTCTCGATCGGTCCGTTCTGGTGACTTTGTGTGCACGGTTTGAAAGGCTTGAAGAAATCGTATCTTTTTTTGGAGATGCGGTTAGTCAAGTACGGAAGAACGCGTGTTCAATAGTTGCTAGGCGATTTGGTGCCGTTGAACGGACTGGTTCAAGTCCCATTAGTCTCAAGAATTTTAAAAAAAATTGTCCTCTGGCTTCCTACTTATATTTACTTGTACAAACCATCTAGCAAAACTGGAAGCAACTACCAACAACAAGATATAGAATATTCAATATCATTTCCAGAATTGAAGCTCATAAAAAACTCCATATACATGACAACTCACTCATACAATCAAAAAGATGATGCTATCTACATAATTGAAAGAAAAGAACAAACAATCATTTTTTTATTGAGACCAGGCCACAACAGATTCAGACAACATATATACAAGATGTTTGGAGTTAGTGACATCGATATGTGACCCTGTGGACAGTCTCAAGAAAACACAGAACATATTTTACAGAACTGCACACTGTTCTGAACTCTAGAAGAAAACTATGGCCATCTGACACAGCTCTAGTAGACAAGCTGTATGACGCTGTCTCATGGCTGTTCAGACGGTACAGTTCATTGATAAAATTCCTGTCAGCATTTGACTTCGACTGGAGAATGAGGAAGAAAAAGATTATACTTTGAATACTTCCACAAAACACTATGAACAAATATAGTAGTTATATATAATAGCTGTAGAAACCATACCTCGGTAACAAATGTTCAAGAAGCATGTAACAAATGTTCACGAAGCATGTAACAAGTGTACAAGAGGGATGTAACAAATGTTCAAGAAGCAGGTAACAAATGTTCAAGAAGCAGGTAACAAATGTACAAGAGGGATGTAACAAATGTACAAGAGGGATGTAACAAATGTTCAAGAAGCATGTAACAAATGTTCAAGAAGCATGTAACAAATGTTCAAGAAGCATGTAACAAATGTTCAAGAAGCATGTAACAAATGTACAAGAGGGATGTAACAAATGTACAAGAGGAATGTAACAAATGTTCAAGAAGCATGTAACAAATGTTCAAGAAGCATGTAACAAATGTTCACGAAGCATGTAACAAATGTTCAAGAAGCATGTAACAAATGTACAAGAGGGATGTAACAAATGTTCAAGAAGCATGTAACAAATGTACAAGAGGGATGTAACAAATGTTCAAGAAGCATGTAACAAATGTACAAGAGGGATGTAACAAATGTTCAAGAAGCATGTAACAAATGTTCAAGAAGCATGTAACAAATGTTCAAGAAGCATGTAACAAATGTTCAAGAAGCATGTAACAAATGTACAAGAGGGATGTAACAAATGTACAAGAGAGATGTAACAAATGTCCAAGAAGCATGTAACAAATGTACAAGAGAGATGTAACAAATGTCCAAGAAGCATGTAACAAATGTTCAAGAAGCATGTAACAAATGTTCAAGAAGCATGTAACAAATGTACGAGAGGGATGTAACAAATGTTCAAGAAGCATGTAACAAATGTTCAAGAAGCATGTAACAAATGTTCAAGAAGCATGTAACAAATGTTCAAGAAGCATGTAACAAATGTTCAAGAAGCATGTAACAAATGTACGAGAGGGATGTAACAAATGTTCAAGAAGCAGGTAACAAATGTACAAGAGGGATGTAACAAATGTTCAAGAAGCAGGTAACAAATGTACAAGAGGGATGTAACAAATGTTCAAGAAGCAGGTAACAAATGTTCAAGAAGCAGGTAACAAATGTCCAAGAAGCATGTAACAAATGTACAAGAGGGATGTAACAAATGTACAAGAGGGATGTAACAAATGTACAAGAGGGATGTAACAAATGTTCAAGAAGCATGTAACAAATGTACAAGAGGGATGTAACAAATGTACAAGAGGGATGTAACAAATGTACAAGAGGGATGTAACAAATGTACAAGAGGGATGTAACAAATGTACAAGAGGGATACGCTATGACATTTCCTGCACCTATTGATCTGCTTAACATGTTTGTGAAAGTGGGCTTGTTCAGATACATTTTATAAAGATATTTTTAACTACTGTTTATCTGATCCTTCCAGCTACCTCAGAGCATCCACAGCAATTGCAATTACCACATGTTTGTTAGAGTTCTGGCTGCATTGTTCATATATGTGGAACATTGGCCAGTTAGGTAAGATATAGTGCTTTGTCCATTGACTGGTTAGCTAAGATATGATGTTCATTCTTACATGTGGAACATTGTCAGATCACGTAAGATATGATGTTCGTTCTTATATGTGGAACATTGTCAGATCACATAAGATATGATGTTCATTCTTACATGTGAAGCATTGTCCGATCATGTAACATGATGTTCGTTCTTACATGTGGAACATTGTCAGATCACGTAAGATATGATGTTCGTTCTTACATGTGAAGCATTGTCCAATCACGTAACATGATGTTTGTTCTTATATGTAGAACATTGTCAGATCACGTAAGATATGATGTTCGTTCTTACATGTGAAGCATTGTCCAATCACGTAAGATATGATGCTTTGTTGTTACATCTGAAACAGTGGCTGGTTAGGTAAGATATAATGTGTTGTTCATACATATGTGGAGCATTGGCCGATCACGTAAGATATGATGCGTTGTTCTTACATCTGAAACAGTGGCTGGTTAGGTAAGATATAATGTGTTGTTCATACATATGTGGAGCATTGTCAGATCACGTAACATATGATACCTTGTTCATATATGTGGAGAATTTTACAGTTAGGTAAGATATAATGCTTTGTTTATATATGTAGGTGACTCTAGTCTGGCAGTTTCTGGTCAGACACTGACTACGCAGATGAGTACTTGTGGGAAACCATGTGCTCTGATGGTACAGCAGGTTCCTCTCAACGAAGTGCTTGGTGACATCCCTACTTTGGAGGAAACTTGTAAAGCAATTCATCAGCTATCTAGTGGAGAAACACCAGACTCCAATTCAATCGAAATATATAAATATGGTGATAAAAATCTAGTAGAGAAACTTCATAGTATTTTCCAGCGGTAATGGAAAAGCAAAACTGTTCCACCAAATTTCACGGATCCACAAATTTTAGGTGTTTATACACCCGTCAAGCTTTGATGTGGTCACCAAAGGGCAAGAGAAAATGAGGAAGACCAAAAGAAACTTTACGTATAAATATTACAAGAGAACATTTCAACATTGGTATCAGAAACAATGAAGATCTAAAGCAAATTGCAATGAAACGAGAGACATGGAAATCTATGATATCCGCCCTATGTGCCATCTTTGGCCCTAGAGGAATAACTAACTAACTAATAAACGTAAAGGAAACCGCTAATCCTGTAATAACCTTCGAGGCATCTGTCTATTAATATAACTGGGAATATATCAACTAGAATCCTTTTGAACCATCTGACATCACATCTTTAATGTATTACATTAGTAAACAAATTTTCAAATATTTTTTGTACCAGACTTTAAATACGTCATTTCTTATTGATTTTGGCATGCTGATTTCAAATATTATAATTGAATTCCCCAATTGGCTATGGTTTTTTTGTTTATGATGATTATACATTTCAGGTATACTTGTTTAATCTTTTTGATGAACAGTTATTCTTTACACTTTAGCATTATAAAACTTGTTATTACAAATTCATTCAAGTGATATTCCACCAAAAAATGTTAGAACAAATAAGAAACACTTTAAAGTTCACATATAATGTTTCTAAAAGGCACACTTGAACTCCAACCATCATTATTCAGTTGCTGTTTCGGCTCTCTTTGATTCTTGTAGTCAATCAGTGAGGTGTCTCTTGTCACAGTCCAACAGTAATCAGCAAGCATTGAAGGGCCCTAAATGCATTTTTCGGTAAATGTGTGACATTGAAAGGGCATTAACATACAGACTAAGTTGAAAGTTTACAGAGCAGTGGTACTTCCAGTGATGTTATATGCTAGTGAAACATGGACTGTGTATAGATGTCATGTAAGGAAGCTCAATAACATTAGCACAACTTGTCTCAGAAATGTTATGAACACCAGATGGCAAGACAAGATTCTGGACACAAATGTCCTTGACAGATCTGGTATCCCTAGCATTGACACTATTCTGATGCAGACACATAGTCATTAGACAGGTCATCTGGTACGTATACCAGGTCATCTCTTATCAAAGATACTTCTCTATGGTGAGCTGGAGAACAGTTTACGTCTCAAGTTGGCCAAAATAAGCGATACAAGGACTCGTTAAAGACCTCACCGAAAACCTTTGAAATCGACCAAGATACATGGGAAGAACTTGCACAAAATAGATCTACATGGCGCTCTACAGCCAAAGTACATGCATCATCTTGTGAAAACAGGAGAAATGCAGGAGCTCAAACACGGAGAGTAGCTAGAAAGTCATAGATAGTCCAAAATCCTCTACAGTGCTTCCATGCCTGGACTGTCCAATGACATGTGTGGCACATATATGGCTTATAATCTACTAACTTATGGGCAAGGACATGTGCGGCTCGAATATGGCTTATATCTACTAACTCATGAGCAAGGAAATATCTCTGAATTTAATTCACAACTGAATTTCACAAGTGGATATAACAAATGGTCGTCATCATCTTGTGATGGACGAACATGTTGTTCTATTCTGTGTGTTTGTCTCTATCTAGATAAATCGAAATGTCGATTCCTTATAGATTGTATTAATAAGTCGTCTGTTTTATCCTATGTTCTCATCTATCTATATTCTAATTATTTCGAACACTCAATGTATATAATGTTTATCCTAGTGCTCGTTCCTGTGTTCAGATGTTTGCAATGAAGTTAATGGAACGATGGGCAATCTTTAACAATAAGGTAACAATACTGAAATTTTTCAGCATTTTTGTTTGTGCCAGTTGTAATTTCAGTATCATTTATTGTCCTTGACTGTTGTTGATGGTTAAGTAACTCTACAACTTCTTGTTCTAGGTTTGATCATTTTAAAAAAAAGAAGTTAAATTGCAGTTCTACGAATGGGCACAATTAAAACAATTTGATGTTTAGCACTTTACAAATCAATTTAATCGGTCATTGGATTTACATTATAAAACCTAGGTGACAAATTTTGATGATAGCAGAAACCGCGATGAAACTTCAGAAATATAGTAACCGTAGCACTACTGTTACTAAAAATAGCTTGCACTGAGAAGTACATTCTTCCAAAATTTTCAGCATTCGTGAAATAAATCTATAGACGTCGTTCTTGAGTATTAACGATGAATAATCAGAGTTTTCGACGCTGAGATTGTATGATATATAGAAAGTATTGTAAATCTAAGCGTAGCATTATAATAAGTAGGATTTTGAACTTGAAATAACTCTGGGTGCTTTCAAATTTATTCTGAATGTGTATTCATTACGATGCATAAAAAATTTCAAGGCTCTTTTGCAAGGGTTCAATTATATACAGATTTTTAAAGACTGCGATGTTGATGTACAAGAAAGTGTGTACACCCTCGGTGATGGGAGATAAGTACACTATGGATTGCATGTCACTAAAGTGTTAGATCACTAATGTTAATTGTTGTAGGTATTTAGGTTTGTGGACTCGTTTCAAGGTTGGTGTCGTTTTCAGATGAATTTAATAGTGTTTTAGGTTAGAATATATTAGTTGTAAAATAAGCTATTAGGGTTAGAGAATAAGTTATTATGAATAGGCTGTATTAGTTGTAACAGGTAAAGCTTGGAACTTGGTAATGAAATTTTTGCTAATTACTGACAACACACTTAATAACACACACAAATCAACATTTCAACCTGGAGATCTCCACAATTAGTTCTGACATATGACCCACTTTGATAACCCCTGCACTATACCGCAGAACCAACCATGTACGATTATGAAATATACAATTAAAGCATGTTTTAAGTAGCAGTAGTGAACACGACAACTTATTACTTCTCGTTTTTCAACAGAGAATACAAAATCAGGAGTCCAGTGTAAGTTTGGAGCGTATGTACTTGGAATGTGTGGAGACCTTCACTGACATTACATGGAAGACATTGAATCTACAGTTTCCAGAACACTGTTGCTTATTACTTGAGGAAATAGAAGAGAAGCTATTACATGATCATACAAAAAGGTAAAATTATAATATCTTTTTATAACAATCTTTGCAATCGTTATTAATAGCAAATAAGGCAATAAGTTATTTTGCAATTTGCAAAACAGACTTAAAAATAACAAATGAATTAATAAACTTGCATAAATTTAGCATGATTATTCATTATTCATCTCATTCATTATAACCCACATACGAGGCGTGTTCAAATGAAAACGGGACTTGTGGATTTATTTAAAAAGTATCATACGCAATTTAATATTTTCAACGGAATTGAACAAAGCAACCACTTGTGAATAAGAATGCACCTGGGTTCATCAGAAAAAATCTCCGTATGCATTTAGGCAAGCATCCCACTGTTTAGGTAGACGTCGAATGCCGTCCGAGAAAAAGTTGCGTGGCTGTTCTCTGAACCATGTGGTCACCGCTGTCTTCACGTCTGCGTCGCTGTTGAATCGCTGGGTGATGAAGAACTTCCCAATTCTTCTTTGCCAATGTTTCCTGCACAATTTTTGCGCCTGACAACAATATGCGCCTGACCTGGCCGTGCAAGATCTGCCGTTAACTCACGTCCGTCTTTAAACATACACCCACTCCATCACTCTGGTCCTCGACAAACATTTGTCACCATATGCTGCCTTCATTCTCCGATGAATGTCTACTGCTTGACATCCTTCAAATGAAAGAAACTGGATCACAGCACGCTGATTCACTTTGGACGGGTTCGGAATCACACCCGCCATATTGTTAACAGTCTTCTGCAGCACATATGCATGCTGGGAAGATGAACACGTGACCGTATGTAAATTATTGGATACTCATTACTAGTGCAAAATGTCATCAATATCAGTGCGCTCTATCACGCGTGGTGTAACAAGTCCCGTTTTCATTTGAACACGCCTCGTATATATATATATATATATGTGGTGGTGTTTGAACCGCAAACTCCAGAAATCAGAATATGATGTTTAGTCATTTAGGAACATAGCCCAAAAGTGAGTAAACTCCTTCCCTCTTAAAGATTTTCTGCGAAAAGATAATCAAAAAATTAATTTATAATTTCTATGAAAATGGTAATTTTCATGACCGTGTTATGGTAAACCCTCCCCCCCCCCTTTCCAACCCTACTGAACATATCTATGGCCCTGTTTCTATCCATTGTTGCATCATTATTGTTCTCATAAATATCTTATGCCAAAACGTCAATCAATGTTGTCCATATTCTTCTTTATTATAATTTGCATTATCTTATCGTAGTAGTTTTTTGTAACACATACTTGTGCTATTATATAATATTTATTTTCATATTTGTGTTACAATGGCCAGTGCCTGCTCATCGATTTTCTCAAGCTTTCTGATAATTATGTGGTAACAATTTTAGTAAGCATAAGTAAATCCAGTGCTTTTTTTTCTGGGTGTATACGGGTATGCTGTGCCCCAACCTTTTTTTATTCCTGAAATATTTGTTGTTGATACTTTATTTATCAGTCTAAAGAAACTTCATGTCTGTGAACAAAGAGAATTTGAATGTGAAAAACTCTTAGAGAATCTTACATTTTCAGCTCTAGGTTATTGGACAATGCACAACTAGGATACACAATTGTTGTGTTCAGTTTTGGTTGAGAATTTTACATTTTCAGGTCTAGGTTTTTCACACTGAGAGGGGGGGGGAAAGGGGGCTCTCAGTGTGTAGAGGGCAGATCAATAGATCCACAAGTAGACATATAAATAACCCAAATATCGGAGGATGTCCGACAAAATGAAAGTGCCACAGTAACCAGACAAATAGAGTTAAAAACTAAATAAGGTAGACAGGTTACTGAAGAAAACTGTCAATATAAAAAAATAGAAAATAACAATAAAACAAAGAACAAATACAATTGTCGATGAAATGTGTCTTTATCTATATTTTGTTGCATTGAATAATGCACATATTTGTTTTGTTAAAAAAATAGGCCATATTTGCTTAACCTGTACTGCCAGGTTATTCAAGATGGATAAAAGAGATACATAGGCTGCAGTTGTTTAGTGACCATCCATTCGATGAGGATACAGCAATTGATGGATACATCTATTCTGCGTTTTTAAAATTTGGGTATCAAATGTTGCGCATGAGAGGTTCAATAATGAGTGTAATTTAACCAGGTGCTGCTGGAACTATCAATATGCATACAACTTAACACCTGCTGTAAGAGATGAACCTGCAGAAGCCTTATGTCAACAATATTTAATGTGTATACTCTTTCCATAGGTGCCGGATGTCAAAATATGTCACCACTGAGATAACTATTTGTAGTCATGGACAACAATCTCCCATTAAATTTCCTATCATGTTTTTATAATAAATATTTTTATTATATTAATTTTTAATTATCCAAAATTTTCCTTGGATTTTTTGCGGAGATATATAAGCTCAGTCGTAATTTATCCGACCATTTCACATTTGCAAGCCAAACTGTGTGGACTTAACCGCAGTTGTGCCATGTTTTGGGAATTCTTAATGGATGATGATTCAGACGATGATTTTTAAAGCTTTAGTGTTGCAGGTACTGTAGATCTATGTATGGGGGTTCAGGGAGAGGTTGATAATATTTAATAGTTATGTAAATAATGTCATTTACAACAAGAAATTTGTGCAACATGTTGTGTATAGCTAGGCCTATGAATAACCTTACACAGTAAGTTCTTTGTGTGCGTTTGTCAACACTTTCAATGTTTATTCTCCACAACATAACACTGATACACACACAAGCAAACAACACCTCCAAACCATATCCAACATCCACTTATCTCTGTTGTCTCTAAATTTGAAATCAATAACTCAATAACCGATGAAATCAATAACTCAATAAATTAAAAAAAGTTATGCCAAAAAAACCATACACAGAAAAACCAGAAGTCTTAAAAAAATGGCCGGGTTTCAGAGGAAGTTGCATAACTTTTATCTGGGTAGCTACAGGTTAAGCACATGTGGGTCTGTCTGGAGTACCATAAGGTAAGTTTTATAACCATCCACAATCTGTTGGTTATTTCTTAGGAGCCAACCTCATTACTCTGAACATACTCTTTTAATATGATGACGGCGAAAATTTTTGATGAGGCAATATGTACTGCATACTCCACACAAAAAGCTAATCTACAGGAAGTCAGTCCCGTGAAAATCAGTTTTCGGGTAGGTATCATAAGATACTTCTTCACCATTGAAGTTGAAAAAAACTGACCCCCAAGGCACTAAACTTGAAAGAAGATATTTATGCAATGCAACTGAATCTATGTACCATAAGGAGAGTGGTGAAAATGTTCAAGAGTGCAGGCACAAAGTAAACAGTAGGGACCAAATATTGTCCCAGTTTTGCTGTTGACAGAACGATAATCTAGCCCACAGGAGCTTCTTTGCAAAGCAGGTTGTGGGAAACCCAAGATTACCTAAAAAAACTGCACTTTCATTGACCAATATTGGACTGGATATCATGTACCCAAATTTTGAACATCTTGAATGCATGATTAGCAATGGAGACTATTCAAAACAAATCCAGAGACTAACCACAGCAACTGAGACAATTCTAAAGAATTCCAGAGACTGATCATCGCAATGGAAACTGAAATCTCTGGGCATTAAACAGCTAAAAATGAACAAATGCCTTGGATTTTTCTGTTGTTTAATGTATGAAGTGTATTTCATTTGCAGTATGATTATTATTTTTATTGTTTATTCTCTGGTTGTTCTGTGTTTTTCTTGATAAAGACTTGATGATTGAAACATTGCTTTAGGCTTCTTTGTATAGTGTTATCTATATTTTTGTGTTATCTATGTATCAGTTGATCTCTGTGCAAAACTGACTTCCTTGTGTTTTTTTTAAAAGTAGGACCTTCTTCCAGTAGACACTTCCCAAGAAACTTCAGTACTTACCTCTTTATTCATCTTGAAATTATTTTACTTTTACAATTACCATAGACTTAATTACTGATTTATTTACATTTTCTTAAATTTAATGTGAGCACACTGAAAAATTATAAGAATATGTTAGTTTTGTGTGTTAGGAATTCTTATATATCCTTACATTTGCTGTGTAATATAAGTGGATGTCGTGTGTTCGAAATTCTGAGATTCCTTACATTTGCTGTGTTTTATAAGTGGATGTCTTGTGTTAGAAATTCTGAGATTCCTTACATTTGCTGTGTAATATAAGTGGTTGTCTTGTGTTAATAATTCTGAGATTCTTTACATTTGCTCTGTTATATAAGTGGTTGTCTTGTGTTAATAATTCTGAGATTCCTTACATTTGCTGTGTAATATAAGTGATTGTCTTGTGTTTGCTATAAGAAAAATCAAAGAGTTAAATAATAGTAATATATTTGTTTCATGATGAAATCTTCAAAGAGGAAGCTATTCTATTTTCAGGTGTGTTCGAGCTCAACTTCTGAAGATTTACATCAAACTCAAAGCAAATTTACCAATGCTCACACCGAGAAAAACTTCTAGCAGAGATGTGGCTAGCCAAACAGATAACAGACTGGGTCAGTTTTGAATAGAAAAATAGATTTTATATACAGTGGAATCCATCTATAGCGCATTCTATTATAATAAATTTCCCTATATAACAACACTTTTCAAAGTCCTCAATTATATTTATTCTATATTGTTTGAATATTATTATATAGAAAATTTGTGTTATTACATACATATTTTGTCAGTCAGGACCAAGTTATTATAACAAGATTCGTATAACAACATTCGTATAGACTATGTCTTTAATTTCCATATCCACCCATAGCTTGTAAGTGTTGTAACGGTACCACATTTGATGCATCAACACAGTCCTCCAGCGATTTCTACTCAACTATGCGGATGGGTGAGGAAAAATCTTGACCTGTCCAATCATTGATATTGTCTACCCATAGTTTTTTTGGCGACGGGAGATAAAAGGGAAAAGGATAGAGAATGCAGGAGCGGGGAGGTGTAAGGAGGGGCTACAAATGAATTGTCCAACGTCATCTTGGTCAGCCTCTGCCTCTAGTGCCTTCTATCGCTCCCTCCAACAACACTCTTTCCATGCCATCGTGTTACTTCACGTGGTTGAAAAGACCCAACTTCCTTCTTAATATGGTGTTTAAAATGTGCGCAGAAGCTTAAATTTGGATCAGGTTTTACAATTTTGATGAGACTTTGAAAAAGAGGGAACACTATCCCTGGTCCAACTGTACTGTCAAGTATTTCTATTTCCTGTAATAGTTCCAGGCTTACAAATGATGAAGGGTTCAGTATCTAATGGTACATGGGAACAATTTGCCATCTATTTACACAAGACATGTTCCCTGACAGCTGAACACCTTTTACATGGGAACAATTTGTCATCTATTTACACAAGACATGTTCCCTGACAGCTGAACACCTTTTACATGGGAACAATTTGTCATCTATTTACACAAGACATGACATGTTCCCTGACAGCTAAATACCTTTTACAAGACATAGTTGACACCAGTCAACTTGATGTTAGGCAAATTCTTCTCCCTCCGAGTCCGGATAAATGGAACACATATGAAACAAATCAACAGCTCACAAACACATGCACATATCACACAATGGTATTGGGTCAAAGGTCATGAGCCCTTGTACCACTGGATCAGCAATCAACCAACCAACCTTGAAACTGCCACACAAGGACATGTTTAGGCTTACAAAAGTCCAGGGCTCAGTGAGTGACAATCTATTTTGTAAGAGTCAATACACACCTATTGCATTGTGACAGATAGAAAGTCAATGCTATAGGCCAAGGAAGCCCACCCTTGATAAATTAAAGATTTGCTAGGCCTAACTTACACAAATTAACTGATAGGATAACATACTTCTTACTACCCTGCATAAATAACATGGAAATTAATGTTGGTTACCTGATAGCAAGCACAGAAAAAGATCTCTTATAGTTCCTAGCTATCCAAGCTAGTTATTTATTTTTTATTTATCAGATTTTATGATCAATGTTGCTGAATCTAGCTAGAATGTTACAATAGTTAGTTAATAGTCAGTCAGTCCCTCTTTTGACAAGTTTGGTACATAGGGCGGATGTCATAGTTCTCCATGCCTGTCGGTCAGTTGCTAGGGATTGCAGGTCTTGTGCATTTATGCCTGCTGATTTCAATTCATTCATTAATGTTCTTCTGAGCGTTGTTTTTGGTCTTCCCTGTTTTCTTTTCCCATCTGGTGTCCACATGAAAGCTTGTCGTGGGATTCTGTCTTCCTTCATTCTAAGTATGTGGCCGATGTATGTCCAGCGGCGTATTCTGATGATGTTCGTCAGATATTCTTGTTTTGTCTCCTCTCTTAGTATGTCATTTGATTTGAAGTCTTTCCAATTAGTATCTGTGATTTTTCAGAGGCATCTATTCTCGAAGGCAAACTATTTTCTTATCCATTATTGCGGTATATTTCCAACTGTCACATCCATATGTCAATGATGGAATCACACTTGCATTTTAGTTAATAACTAAGCTGTAATGTACCAATCTTCAATTTTCAAACATTTCTTGATATTGAGGGATGGTCTTTGATGGGTTGTTATTTGTTTCAGTCATATCAAGTGAAGAGAGTCAGGATTCAAGTGCAAAACATGATCTTACAGACAGAACATTAAGCTCAGACAACGCCAAGTCTCTCGGCAGGCCTCTCCATCACAGAGTTTACTCTTTTGATGTTCCATTCACTCCAGATCTGGATGTTGACCAGACATCTGAGATGATATTGTCTTCATCTTCCCAAGACAGATGCTATAAATCATCTACAGCTGCACTAGATCAGCCTAGTACTGGTACATCAAATACTAGTTGTTATCAGCACATTACAGATGACATGAAGTTATTACCCAAATCTGGCTACAAATTTTCTCCACATTTGGGTCAGAAATTTTTTTTAGATAGTGATTTCTCTAATGAATCTGTCAAACATGAGGCAAACAGAGACAATGAAATACAAGATTCACCAAAGACAAGTTCAAGTAAGTTGAGTATCAATGCTCCAGAGTTTATTATGAAATCGATCTCAGGAAGTACAGAACAGGTTGGCATAACGAACTTATGTGATGATTCTCTGTGTTATCAACCTGTGACTGATACAGGTCTTGAATGCAAGGATTCACAAGATTCTGACATTGCATCGGTCAAGTGTTTACTGACAGATAATGTAGGACTTGGAGTAAAGAAGCAGAATTGCTTTACAGAAATAGACACAGATGAAGAAGATTCAAACTCTGTTGGTAACAATACAGATGGACATTTAGAATACGAAAAAGATATCAGTTGTAGAAGTGATGAAATGAATCTAAGTGTGTGTTCCTCTACAGATCTGCAGAATTTCTTGTTTGAGACAAATCCAGCATCATCTGTGGATGAGGTTAGATCTGCAGAAGGCAGCAACAAAAAGGCTTGTATTCAGTACTCATCTTATGAGTTACAAGCATTGAACACAGGTCTTTCATTATATCAGCCTTTAGTAAATATCATAAATGAAGATTGTGAGATAGATTGTGTTGTTCAGAATGTAGAAACACATAAAGTAGATGAACAAGAAAAGCAGAGATTTGTTTCTTCTCCACTTCTTAGATACAGTGGAAGCGGAGGCACTCCACTTGACATTTCACTAGGACCAAAGTCAAATTCAGCAAAATGGAAAAGTCTTTCAGAACTTCTGCCAGCAAGTTGTTTTAAATCTGGCCATAGCAACTTTGGTACATCAGTTGATCCTATTCAGTTTCCTCCAGAAAATCATGACACTGATGCTTTAGCAACAGATCGACCAAGTTCTCTAAAAGACATTGCAATTAGTCTCCTCTCAACTGCAAACCAACCTCTGTCAGAACATGACTGTCAAAGTCCCTGTGAAAGTACTGTTTTCAGTGATGTGAAAGATAAGATCACACCAAGAAGTGAATTTGTGTGTGATGTGCCAGATGAGATCACATCAGCTAGGGAACTAGTGAGTGATGTTCCAGATCAGATCACATCAGCTATGGAACTAGTGAGTGATGTTCCAGATCAGATCACATCAGCTAGAGAACTAGTGAGTGATGTTCCAGATCAGATCACATCAGCTAGGGAACTTATGAGCAGCAGTGTTAAACCTCGACCAGAGTGGCCAGAAGTATTTTTTAAAAGTGTAAGACCAGTTGAAGAGGATGATGCAAAGTCTTCTAGTCATGACGTATACTCAAACACAAGTACAAGACAAAAAAACAAACATAAAATAAAGTTTCGCCCAATTAATGAATTTTTTACAGAAAAATCCTCTGTGAATGACCAGAACAAAGTAAGCCAATCAGATTCTAACTTTGAGGATGAAAATTATGATTCACACATAGAAAATCTAGATTTTGGAGGTCAAATAATCCATCAATCAAAACTAGGAGCAGTATCTGGCAGTTCTAGCAAACGACATTATTTGTTCCCTAAAGAAACACAATACCAACGTAAACCAGATCCTTGGATTCCAGGCAGACGTAAATGCACAAGGTGTGGCAGTGAGGACCATACGATCTATGACTGTACAGAAAAGGATCAACTCCAACAATTCTACGATGAGAGTTATGTTTTATAAATAAAGTATTCAAGATTCAAACAGACTGGAAGATAGTTTACACATAGTACAGACTGGAAGGTAGTTTACACATAGTACAGACTGGAAGGTAGTTTACACATAGTACAGACTGGAAGGTAGTTTACACATAGTACAGACTGGAAGGTAGTTTACACATAGTACAGACTAGAAGGTAGTTTACACATAGTACAGTCTGGAAGGTAGTTTACACATAGTACAGTCTGGAAGGTAGTTTACACATAGTACAGTCTGGAAGGTAGTTTACACATAGTACAGTCTGGAAGGTAGTTTACACATAGTACAACTCATAGAAGAAATTATTAAAAGGAAAATAAAAATTTTAGGAATTGCAGACACAAGAACAAAATGTAGAGGTGTGAAGAGGGCACACAACAACTTTACCGCCCTCGTAAAAGGTGGATAGATAGTGTATTAGAGACACTCGGAAATATAACAGCAGAGGAGGCAAATAGAAGGGCAAAAGACTGTACACTCACTCTCCCCTCAACACCAAAAGGTACATGAGGACAGAAAGAAGAAGAAGCAGTGGCAAGGTGGTGCCAATGTATATTGTCTGACAAGGTGGTGTCGGTTGCATATTGTCAGTGACAAGGTGGTGTCAGTTGTATATTGTCTGACAAGGTGCTGTTAGTGATGGAAAGATGGTGTCATTTGTATATTGTCAGTGGCAAGGTGGTGTCCATTGCATACTGTCAATGAGAAGGTGTCAGTGACAAGATTGTGTCAGTTGCATATTGTCAGTGACAAGGTGTCAGTTGCATATTGTCAGTGACAAGTTTCAACATTAGCAACATAATGGTAAAAAAAAATGTATGTCAAATAATTATCATTTTATATCCATGATTGTGTTAGCAATATTGCCATTACTTAGCCTATGGCCAGTTTTTATTTGCTACATCTGTGTTATCTATGGATATGATCAGACTTCCTAGATGCATTTTTGGTTTGTTTTAACATTTTATTTTCCATGTAGATCTTTGGAGGGCATTGATTCATGACCTATATATTCTCAGTGCATTGATAGCTGGAGCCTGAAAAAGCAAAGCAAATAAGGACATGATTTGACATAGAGAATATAGCACGGAATCCATGAACAAATTCTGTACATAATGTACACCTATGTGTAAACTGTACACTTCTGGTAAAATTGCGCGAGACGACAGTTATGTTGTTCCTCAGTCGTCACAAATGGAAGTGTATTTGAGGTTTTCCTGATACAACACTGCAACAGGATTAGAAATCTGACATTGAGAACTCAAAGTGCTTGTAGTAAAATGGAGGGTTTTCTAAAGACAAATGCTAAAGGATATGAAAACATCACATTAAATATGCTACAATCAAAATTTGCGGACTGAGAAATAAGAAACAAGATCTTATAGATGAGATGAAAAAGATAGGCATCAAGGTCTTGGGATTAGCCAATACAGGAATTAAAGACAAAGGCTGTAAGAAAGTATACCAAGACTACACATTTATATTTAGCGGAGTTGACCCAGTTTCAAAAGCTAAACTTAGGATAGGCTTTCTCATAGATCCAGCACAAGCCAAGAGCATTGTTCAGGTCACACATCAAAACGAATGTTCAATAGCGGACACGATTACAATAGACAGTGTAAAAACATTTATGTAGGCCTCTGCCCCATGTAACACACCAAACAACAAAAACAAAAGAGGAATTTTTTGAGGATATAAACAGATTAATAGATAACAGCAACAATGAAGATGACATATATATTCTGGGAGATTTTAATGCACATCTTGGCACAAATAGAGAAGGAATAGAGGAATATAAAGGACCTTTCAGCGACACAATAAACAATATTAACGACAACGGTTATAAACTAATAGATACATGCATCCAGCACAACCTCTTTATAGCGAGGGGCTTCTTTAAATATAGACAGTCACAAATGTATAAATGGAACAGCTTGGAATGCAAGAGACAGCTAGACAAAAAGAAACAGTGGACGAAAAATAACAGACACACACTTAATACCTAATATGTGTGCAGACACTGACCATAAGGCAGTAATAATAACAGTAAAAACAAATAGAGCGAAAAATAACACGCATAAGAAAAGCACCAAGGGCAACTTGGCCAATTTCATACAGAAATCGGAAGAACTAAACATGCGTGAAAATTATATCCAGGAAGTTAACGAAGAATTTGCAAAGCTACCAGAAAACATCCATCACATAGAAGAAGAATGGAAATATTTCAAAAATGCCATCATTAAAAAAAACAGGAAATATATGCGGATATAAAAACCATAAAAGTACAAAACCAACGATAACAGCTTGTAGGACAGAAGAGGTAAAGAACACAACATATGATCAAAAACAAAAATACAAGAAATGGGAAAAAAGCAAAACACATGAAGATTACTTAGCAAACAAGACAGCAAAGATTAACACCAAGATAATAATCAAATCTGCAAAAATTATGCCATGGCAAGAATATGGAGAAATGCTTAACAAGGGTAGACAAAACACACCAAAGATGTTCTACAAGAAAGTACAAAACATGAGAAGTAAAAAAGACACGAACCAACAGAAATAATCAACGATGAACATGAACATACTAAATAGACCCATAAATAGAACATGAACATACTAAATAGACCCATAAATAGAAAAAAATGTACTTCAATCAACTGTTAAACTTTAAGGGAGAAGAAGTGATAACAACAATAAATACAATAGAAGAAGACCTAGAACCATACAACCTGAAATCCGAAATTGAAGACATAGATAAACATGTACCAAATAACAAGCACCAGGAATAGACGTCATACCTATAGAACTAATAAAAATGTTAACAGTGGCAGGTGTAAAGTGGATACACAGACTGTTCAATGTGATATGTTCAATGTGAAAAAATGCAGTAAGATGGACTGCACTATGTATAGAGGCATAACACTCTTGAGCCACATAGGAAAAAATTAGCAAGATACTAGAGAGAAAGATGCGCGCATATATAGAAATACGACTCAACAACAAGCAAATGGCCTTTCGGAAAAATAGCATTCACAGCACAAAATAGAAGACTGGAAATAGCAGATATCTTCTCCTGACGCTGAAAGGCAACAAAGGGTTTTGCGAATAGATAGAATGTACACCTATGAATAGCCAAGATTGTAGTAGTAGTACACTGTCTGCCTCCACTAGCCCATAACCTGTCATCTACACATGCCCTGGGTAACTAAATGTCCAGCATGAGCAGATTGAAATCCTATATTTTCTCTGGAATGAAAAAGTTCCATGAGGGCTTCCCATGACGCCAAGCAGCACACATGGATAACACAAGACGAGTATATCACAACCAATACCATTTCTTCACAGCTACACAACATGGATTCGTGGACAATAAATAAACAAAACAATGAAAAACTGTTGGCAATAGAGATGTGGTTTTATAGAAGATTGCTGAGAATATTCATAATATAAGACCTGTAACCCATCAGGGTCATAGGGTTGTCACACTAGATACATCAGCACAAAATGCCCTCCAAACATATCTGTTCTTTGTCATTCGGAGGAGTGTAGAAAATCAATCTCAGACCATTCCTTGATGTTATCTATCCAGGTTTTAATATCTTCCTCCTTTCACCCTCAACTGTTCTTTGAAAAATAATTTTAGAAAGTGAGTCATGTCTCGTTACATGCCCAAACCAAACAAGTTTACGACATTTCATCACTGAATATAGTGTAAGATTTCTGTGTGCTTGATTTTACTCAGTACAGCCCAAATCCTCTCAGAAACTTGGCTTATCAGCAAGCAGAAAAACACAAAACTTTTGAGATTATTATGGTACAAAATAGTGTGTTCAAATATTGCGCTAATTTTAGCCCACATATTGAACGCACAATTTTGCACCCCCTTTTAAGACATGAGCCAGAATCGATACTGCACAATTATATTTTGGTGAGGAAACAATTCCTAGTCATCTTGGTAATATTTTTTTTTATGGTTGTTTTACCTTAACTATTATTTGTTTCTTGATAAAGGTCCCAATAGGACCGACACGCCGATAATTGTCTTTGTTCTGTGTTTTATTGTTATTTATTATTATTTTATATTGATTAGTTATCTACAGTAACTTGTTTACTTTATTTAGTATTTACAGCTTATTTGTCTGGTAACTGCTGCACTTTCCATTCTGTCGGACATCCTCTGATATTCTGGTTATTTATAGATTATTATGGACAGCTATAAAAACTAACGAAGATGTACTGAAAGAGTCAAATTTGAGACTAGGGTTACTGAATAATATCAGAAAGAGACAATATTTATTTTTTGGACATGTTATAAAGATGTCTGGAGAACATAGCTACATCAAGAAAGATGAAAAGAGGACGGCAATGTTAGAAAATAGAAAATTATCTGGCATCGTGGCACAGCAAAAAGTCAACAACAATCCTGATAAAAGGTACTGGAAATGGAGCTTTGTGGAGATCCATGATTGCCTAAACTAGTTTGCACAGCACCTAATGATGATTACAACTCTGAATATACAGATTTTACAAATTAGTATGAGCAGTCCCAGAGTGAGAACTTGCAGCTCTGAATAGAAGTCCCAGAGTGAGAACTTGCAGCTCTGAATAAAAGAAGAAGAAAGACAAAAATCAATCATTATGATATTATTGTCAAATTATCATTATATCATATCTTGCAAACCAGCAGTGTGTAAATGTGTGCTAAAAACAGATATGTATAGATTTGTAAAATTAATCTGGAAAAAAAACAACATTAAAATACAAAATATTGGTGAGTTCCATTTTAAAGCTAATTATGTCTTTGTAACGTTGAATGATCGTTATAATCATATATATCGGTCTCTCGTAGCTTTGAATCGACAGTGTAATCTTCGTCATGACATCAGCATTTTCTTCATACATTTTAAATTCTGACCTTTGCCCAAATAAATATGTGGATCTTCACCAACTTTCTTTAGTACCATTAGAAACTATCATAAATTCTGATGAAAAAACAAAGCAGCCTGACAAGAAAATGTGCTTAAGAACTTTTTTAAACATATAAAAAATACCAATATTAATGATAACAGCAGGCATAGTGTGAAAAGTTGGAAGCAAAAATTATCAAACATAGTGGAAAAAATATTTGTCCTCATTGTTGAAAATGGACTCTTCCTTGCATTGATCTATCAAACTTCGTTCTGTCAAAGATTGAAATGTTGGCATCTGGTGTAGTCATGTGTGATATTGGGAAAACCTATAGATTCGAAATATACCCGCTCTGGATCTTTGCTCCCATCTACCCTATACTTCAAGAATGTTATGAGTATGAAATTCTACAGCAAAGGTGCTGCCCATAGAAAAAAACACTAGAGTCAAACTATAGATCTTTGTATGAGCTACAAAAGACAATGAAATTTATTCAAGAGAAAAAAAAAATCAGATATAGACACATTTCAAGCTAAAAAAAAAAAAAAGAATAAAATATGTTAATGCCATTTTAATATCTATTTTATTGCAAGATCACATTCAAGAAATTAATTTGATACATCAGTGATCCGACTGTGGCAAGTTACTTAGCGTCTTTATAGTACCTAGCAAGTTTTGGATGGCAAAGGTACCAGATTCAATTTCCACTGCAAATAATTGTGCATTAAGGACATTTAGAAAGTAGAGAATTGCCTATAAAAGCATTACAGCAAAAACAAATCAGAGGGAAAGGACTGCAGCTAGGAGGCCCTACAGCGAACCCGGCTAACAGAGCTACATCCTAGCAACAACCAGGCAGACAAGCCACAAAAACCACAGGTCCCCAACCGCCTCGATATAACCAATGTGGACACCAGTCCTAGGTTGAAAGAGGCGGGCCTCGACCATATGAGGCATAAACCCCTACTTAACAAACAAACAAAATCGGAGGGTGATCACTATCACAAAAAAGTGTGCTAGCAATTTTCTTTACATCAATGAAGTTTTCAGATATTTAAACAAAACGAGTGGCATGATTTCTAAATATACTATATCATTATCCAAGAATAGCAGTGTGGTTAAATTCAGTATAAAAATGACAAATAAATCTGAAATTGACAGAATTTACTTCCAAAGTTGTGCAAGATTGTTTTATACAGAAATATTAGTGTTTCATTTTGACAGTTTTTCTTGAGCATTTACGGTGTGACTTTGTTTTCATATTGAACATTTACAGTTTGCCTTTTTTTCTTTTGGACAGTTATAATTAGATTTGAACAAGTTACTGTTTTCATATTTCATTGAAATTTCTGATGTATCATTAAAAGATTGAAAAATTTAATATGTTGTATATGGAATGATATTCCCACATACTCCACCTTTTTAATATTAGGCTTGAACAACTTCCGTGATACAGAGATAAAAAACACACAGCGTCTGCTAGCCATCATTTGATGTGCATTGCGCACAGGTGTTGTATGCACCTTTAGCAAAAGTTTGTTTCGTTCCATAATGAACAATTTAATGTTACTCTACCACCTCAGACTCTACCACCTCAGGTCTTCTGGGTATGAAATAAAGTTCCAGAGAAACTTCTCCATTGTACAACAGAATACAAGAATTCCATTGTTCGTAATTCCCATAGGTTGAAAAAAAAACACGTGATAATGGTCATAGTTGTACTATCTATCTTGTCTTTTCTCTGCTTTTGCAGTCAGGCAGTTTCTGGCTAATGACTGGCTAGGCAGCTGAGCACTTACTGAGAAAATATTGTGCCATGGTTCTGATTTATAAGTCATATATTCACACATATGTAAAAATAATGTGACATGGCGCTGATTTATAAATTATATATTCACACATACGTAAAAAAAGACATTACACTTGGTAAATTTGTTTAAAAGAAGTTCAGATTCATATTTTTTACATCACAAAAACATTCTAAGAACATTAACAAAATATTTTGTATTTCTTAATCATTCATTGCACTTGGCAATCCTGTTCCCATAATTCAATACAAAGAATCTCTCTATAGCTCATCCTTTTATAACAATTTTCCTTATTTAACAATACACCTATTCTTCTCAGCATTCCCAACTATATCTATTCTTTTTTTTTAAATGTGTTTATATATGTATTTAAATATATATAATATATATACACATGTAGCAAATTTATGTTATTATATATTTCATAGATTGTTGATCAGGTTGTTATAAAGTCAAATCCCATAACAATTTATGCAATGGTTTGCTTAGCACAGAGAGAAAACCTCATGAAAATTCTAAAAGAATACTCAACCAACACAGACCAAACACCATCAGCTACTTCACCCTAGGCGATCTGAGCACTTAGTCTGGTGTGCGTAGCAGACCAACATTGAAACTGTACTACACATAATACAACAGTTATACCCAAGAGACTATGAAGTTATGCAGAACACATGGCCAGTTAAATTTATCTGTCAGTGGTATAAAACTAAAGCAGGTCTCAGAGTTCAAAATTTAGGGTCTTTACAGAGGATGGTAAAATCGATAGAGAAATAGAAACATGATGTCAAAAAAGCCAATGCTGTGACTTACCAGCTGTCGCCAATACTCAAACACCCAAAACAATCTGCAATAGTGCTTACATAATACACAGGTTGTTGAATGTTTCACTTGAACAAGACGGACTATCATTAAGGGGTTATATGGTTAAAACATGAAAACAGACAAATGACAAGACATTTTCAGTATTTCAAACCATTACACCTTTCTCAAGAATATATAAAACAAACAGTGAAAAACAATGAAAACAGTAAAAACAATGTTACCACCACAGAGGCACTAGATACACTATATAACATGTAAACAATACAAAGTTCAAGGTGAAAATGATGTATGTGGAAACAAATTGAGGAACAGTCATCAATGTGTACCAGCAGGAAGATTTTTCTGACTCCTGTCCAATAATGTGCATCCCTCTTCTTGCTGGTACACATTGATGACTGCTCATCTCTCAGTTTGTTTCTTTCCTGGCATCTTCATTTCTCCATCTCTCTCCTCTGGTGACATTTATAGCTTACCTCAAACATCTCATTTCACCAACTCTGATATTTTTTGCTAGTGTCTTTGTCAAGAGCCATTTTTGACATTGGTAACACAAACACAGAGTTGATAGATCAAGACAGATGGAGAGCTCTTGAAAGAAGACAAACAACCCACATACCTCGGAGTTACTTTTGATGATAAGCTGACATGGAAGCAGCACATAAACAAAGCAACAACAAAAGCCAGGAGGAAGTTAGCTATCCTGAGAAATCTAAGTGGAACCACATGGGGAGCCAGTGGAAATATACTCTGTAAAGTTTACCAGCAAGGCATAAGACCACACCTGGAATATGGTTCCGCTGCGTGGTGTCCTGCATCAAACACCACATTACAAGATCTAGATAAAGTGCAAAACCAAGCACTTAGAATAATGTTGGGAGCAATGAAATCAACACCCATAGCAGAGATGGAGAAAATGGGAAGAATGCAAACACTTGGCGAACGCAGAGACACAAAAGTACTAATTCGAGCAGAAAAGTTTCAGTTTATGCCAAGTCATCCAATGAAGGAAAGATTCCAAAACCTAGCACTGGGGCGACTGAAAAAAGCAGCTTTATCCATCAAGCTAAACGACTCCGTAGAGAACTTACAGACCTACCTGAAGTTGACAGCCCCTTAAGGCCTGTACCAGAACAAACCCCGTGGAGTGAAAGCCATGGAATGCCAATATACATTCAGACCCATGTGAAAGGAATACTAAGCGAAGACGAACAGAACAGTGTGCAGCGAAGGACAGTCACTCTCAGTTTCCTGGATGAGGAATATCCACAAGATATATGGGTCAGAGTGTACACAGATGGGTCAGCACAGAATGCTGTGAGGATTGGAGGTGCAGGTGTATATATAGAATATCCACACAAGCCTAGAGACACAATCAGAACACCGACAGGAAAATTCTGCAATAATTATGATGCAGAAATCCAGGCAATTAGTGTGGCAGCTAAAAAACTGCTGAACTCCATCTCTGGCCTACAGCCTGTGGTGTTCCTGACAGATGCAAGGTCAGTGCTTCAAGCTCTCCAGTCTGGAAAACTAACAGACATGAAAAAATTACTTAGCAAATTGTCTTACCAGTATAGGGTAACCATGCAGTGGATACCCTCTCACTGTGGAATACCAGGAAATGAAAAAGCAGACCAACTAGCTAAGGAAGGTGCTGCCGAAGACCAACCAGATATACCAATCACCTACCATCAGAAAAAACAGATGATCAAGTTAATAAGAAAGCCACAAACACCAACACAAGATGACTATCATATTATGAACAGATCAGAACAAGTTATAATTCTACGTCTCAGAACAGGACACAACCGACTCCACAGTCACATGTATACAAAGTTCAAGATTGGCAACACAGCCATGTAGACAGGCAGCACAGAGTGCCAAACATATACTTCAAGAGTGTTCTGAGCATGAAACGCTGAGGCAGACATATTGGCCAGAGGAAACAACACTGGAATCAAAGCTCTATGGGACACTGTATGAACTACAAAAGACTGAGTTTTATTAAGGAGACAGAATTACAGATATAGACATGTTTCAAGTGAACGAAAGAAGAAGAAGAACAGAGTTGATATAAAAATACTGTTTATTGTTATTTGTCCCTATGATGATACAGTATTAGGAAAATCCCTCCAGTGCCAGATAAATGAAGCACTCCTATATGGAACAAAACAGCAGCTCACAAACACATATATATCACACAATAACATTGTGTCGATAACATCAGACAGATAATCAAAACAATACCAGTATTGGAACACATCAATAGACAACAGATCAAGTGGTTTCACACGCTTCCAGGCTACCAACAGATAGCATGCCACAAATGGCCATGACACATAGACATCACGGCTATAAAGCCAGAGGCAGACCATGTAAAAGATGGATCACAGAAATCAAAGAAGTCACAGGAACAAGCTTACAAACAGCACACAAGAAGGCCATCTCCAGAGAACTCTGACACCGCACGGGATACAGTGTATAGATTGAGCCTTGTGTTATTTCTGTGCTTTTCATTGGCAAGTGTCAAACAGTCTACATAAATTGACTATTTACCAGTTGCATCAGTATAAATGATTGTTTCAGTAAGCAGGATCTATATTCTGGAGAAGAGTGTAGATTTTTGTGTCTATAGAATATTAACACATTTTCTATATATCCACATCTCGAAAGTTTTCTTTGGTTTTACAAATACTTGTCCAGTATCCATATTTTGATACGGCACTGTAATTTTGATACAATACCGATATGTGTAATAATAATTTACATGATTAGTGAAGGACATCCGTTTTTTATTTGAAATACAACATTTTTCTTATCTTGAAGAACAACTGTTTTCAACAGCAGATGTGCGTCGAATTTTGTCCAGATCATAGTGTATAAACATAAATTAATAATAAAGGTCACAGTTCAGGTAATCCTGTCACCATTTAGAAGGTGGCAAACTAGATTGAACCCAGGTCCATTTAGCTGACAGTAACTCTTGCTATACCTGAAGCAAACCATGAACTCCTTGAAACTGTATGATGATCGTGTTTATTTTATGTGCAGTACAAGTTGTTATGGTCATGTGTTATATGTGCAGTACAAGTGGTTATGGTCATGTGTTATATGTGCAGTACAAGTGGTTATGGTCATGTGTTATATGTGCAGTACAAGTGGTTATGGTCATGTGTTATATGTGCAGTACAAGTGGTTATGGTCATGTGTTATATGTGCAGTACAAGTGGTTATGGCCATGTGTTATATGTGCAGTACAAGTGGTTATAAATTGTATGGCATTATCATATCAACAATGGCTAACATTCTGTTCAATAATTATGTAAAGCAGGCATTGATACAGAATCATGGGAACAAGATGCCATGGCTCATATTGCATGGAGGAGAAAAATCTGGAATGGTATAAAGATATAGGAGAACTTAAATAGCAGATAATTCATGGGCAGCATGTTTAATAAGACACAACAGCACACAATGGTACAAGCGGGACTATGATTCCTTTTACATGCTGTGGAAAACTTTGTGGCTTAGACTGGTCTTTTGAGTCGCATCCATCATTGTCATGGGTCGTAGATTATGTTTCTTATAGAACAGAAATATTATCATCTGATAAGATGGAAATGGTACCTACTTCTGCTACTTAATGGCATTCTTCTTCTTCTTCAGCACTCATTCTCAAACTCCCTCTGGATCTCCTTTGTAGCAGGACCATGGTCCTACTAGATTTCCAGCAGGATGTAGTCCAGAGAATGGAAATGCGCTGTGTCACCGTTTTATTTGTGCCAATGGCCCGACACATCCGTCTTCGGCTGACTTACTGGCATAATTTTCACTTTGCACAAAAATGAAAAAAAAACTCTCATAGGATTGTAAAAGAATGATTCATTTTCTATGTCCAAAATAAAGAAACGGATTGAAAAGTGACGTTGCCAGAAATGAGCGTTACTGTAGGCTTTAGGAGAATGTTTGTTCACCAACAATGTACTGAAACTGTCATCATGTAATGGTGGATACACTCAAGTGAAGATTGGAGCACCCATGAGCGTATTTGGAGTGCAATAATAATGATGTCCATAATCATGTATAAGAGGAGCATGTTTCTGTGTTACACATCATGTCTTGCTACTTGCTGGATACATCATCAACACAATGCTGTCTCTTCTTTTTCTAGGGGTACTGCATGACGCTCTTTCTCTTCTGTCAGTGCTCTGGCTGGATGCAGAAATACTGAAAATACTACACCCTGCAAAAAATAAATGATAAAATATAATATCTTGCAGAAAAAACATGAAAACATGACATCTTGCAGATGGGGAAAATATATTAAATATGATGAAATCTTTCAGATGATAGATAAGAAAAACATAACTTGCAGATGATAGATAAGAAAAACAGAACAGCTTGCAGATAATAGATAAGAAAAACAGAACAGCTTGCAGATAATAGATGAGAAATGCCAACAGAGCACCTTGCAAATGATAGATAAGAAAAACATAACTTGCAGATGAGATCAGAAAAACATATCCCTTGTTGATAACATAAGAAAAACCTAACACCTTGCAGATAATAGATAAGAAAAACATAACACCTTGCAGATAATAGATAAGAAAAACAGAACAGCTTGCAGATAATAGATAAGAAAAACAGAACACCTTGCAGATAACATAAGAAAAACAGAACAGCTTGCAGATAATAGATGAGAAATGCCAACAGAGCACCTTGCAAATGATAGATAAGAAAAAATATAAGTTCATTTTGGTGTATTTGTAGCAAATAAAAATATTTTAGTATCTAGATCACAGCTTCTTCGACATAATTTTATCCTGTACAGTCAAACCCCCAATATAACAACTTGGCCCGACGAAATATTCATGAAATAACAGACATTCACTATCATCATCAGGTGCCTTGTCAGCTGGCGTAGACGATCATGGCTCTCTATCTCCAGTATTGTGTATCAGGATCGTTGTTTCCCTGCCGTGCCATGTTGTTAAAATGTTTTAATATCTTATCACATTGTCGCCCTCTGTCTCTGTTGTCATCAATCTTGCCTGTTGTGACTATGTTCTCCAAACCTCCTTGTTTCATAACATGGCCAAAAGAAAAAGATTGACTTTTCTTATGTTATTGATTAAGCTGTCTCACATTTGACTCTTTTAACACCTTCATATTAGTTTTCCTGGCAGTCCATGGTATTCTCAGCATTCTTCTGTAGAACTGCATCTTTACTGCCTCTAAATTCCCACTTTCCAGTTTGTTTATTGTCCAAGACTCTCATCCATATGTTAGTATAGGGGTTATATAGCACTGCAGAACTCTCTTCCTCACCTCTAATAACAAGGTCATATTACACAATATATTTTTCATTTCTCTGAATGTTGTTTTTGCCTGCCTTATTCTGCTTCTTATCTCTGAACTTCTTCAATCTGCTGTAACCATTGTACCTAGATACTTGAATTGGTGGACCTGTTTTAATACTATATCATTCACTTTGATCTTGCATGCTGTGGTACTTTGTTTCTTTGAAATAACCTTTCCTTCTGTTTTCTTGATATTTAGGAAGACATCTTTCTCTTTATTTTCTGTTACATAATTAATTCTTCTTGAAGGCGTTCCTCACTTTTAGCAATTAGAACAGTGTTATTGGCATATCTTAAATTATTTATGTTATGTCCTGCCACTGATATTTCTTGGATATCAACTATTCACACATTATGTTTTCACTGTATAAAGTAAACAGAACAGGTCTGGTGAAAGTACACATCCCTGTCTAACTCCTTGTTTTATTAGCTGAAATGGGTCAAATTTATTTCCTACTCTTATTGCTGCTGCTTGTTGCCAGTACATGTTCTTGATGATTCCTAAATCCTCACTATCGATGTTCAAATTCTCTAGCATGTGTATAACTTCACTATGTTTAACTTTATCACATGCTTTTGTGTAGTCTATAAAACTGAGGTACTGGTCTGTTTTTACCTCTATAGATCTCTCTATTAGTGTTCTTGAAATATATATGTAGCAGTGTTGGTATCTTTGCCTTCTACGAAGCCACATTGTTCTGGACTTATTTCTGATTTTATTTTGTTTCTCACTTTCTTCAGGTTGATTCTGAGAAGTATTTTTGTTATTTGGCTCATGAGGCTGATTGTACGGTTCTCTTCACATTCGGTGGTCCCTGGTTTCTTTGGTACGGCTATAAATATGGATCTCATTACGTCATCGGGTATGTGTCCGCTATTGTATACGTCATTCATCAATTTAGTGATTATTTCTACTCGAAAGCCACCTAAAGCTATTATTTATTTCCTCTAATGTGATATTGTCTGGTCCTGGGGCTTTGCCATATTTCATGTGCCTTAGGACCTCCCTTAATTATGCTGCAAGTAATGATGGACTCTCGCCATTATCTATGTTTATCTCTGGTCTATTGTCATCATAAAATTCTTTGATATATTCTGACCATCTCTGTACTATATGATCTTTTCCATTCGCTATATACACGCTAAATACAGCACAAACAATAAACATTGTGGATTTTGAATTGTTAAATTGAGAAATATGCTATTAAGGGATGTGCTATAGATGTGTTCCAATAAATTATTATTAAATCTCTTATAAGATAAGTTCAACATCTACACAGAGAACATTTGTAAACATATAGAAGGGTTGAATCAGATCACATAAACGTTCTCTTTACAAGGGGATGGGTTTACCTTTATAAAAAAAAGTCATTCGTGCATTTTAGTTTTTGTATGTCAGATCTTTTTGACAAAAAAATTGATGACTTTTTGTGTGTGAAAAATCGCTTGTAGGGGAGGGGGGAGAGGAGGTAGGTTTTTGCAGAAGTTCCTAATACTAAATGTCAAGATATACAAAAATAGGTAGGTGTGTTACCAAAATAAAACATAAAACAACCTAACAACGAGAGACAGACGACATTTCAATACTAAATGTCATGTTCCATTTGCTACTTGTGTGGGGGGGGGGGTGCGGATTGTGTAGGGGGAGAGGATTGAATCCCCATCCCTTATCTACATGCCTGTTTTGATATGTTGCTATATAGAAGAATAGGAATGACTTCATGGCAGAGAAGAAAACAAACGTACAAAGATGTTCTGATAACACTTTGTATGAAAAAAATAATTATTTAAGGAAATAAAGATGAATCATATAATTATTCTGGACATATTAAAATACATGACAGCTTGTTGAAGACAATACTTGAAGGTAAAGTCAAAGTTAGGCAGAGATAAAAGTGGGGGAGAAAAAACTACCCGAGATGGACATTTTACAATCTAGCAGAGTGTACCACCAAAGCAAGAGACCAAAGTTGTAGGTACTTTGCAGTAAATCTTCTTTGCGGAGATGGCACATGATGGTGATGAAGACATCTGACCAATCACGAAAAGTTACTTTCTTATTACTTACAAGTACAAATACAGTGGAATCCTTCTATAGCTCATCCTAACAAATGTCCCTATTTAACAACACTTTTCTTTACTGTGTCTAAAGCCTACTCTTTATTGTGTAATTCTTGAGACTAACGGGAATTGAACCAGTCCGTTCTACGGCACCAAATCGCCTAGCAACAATTGCACACGCGTTTTTCAGTACTTGACTAACCGCATCTCCAAGAAAGATGCGATTTCATCAAGCCATTCAAATCGTGCACACAAAGTCACCCGAACGGACCAATCGAGACAAGGACTATTACAACAACAACAGACATCCCGTACAGGTATTGAAATATCCTCAGTAACAACAAACACATAACATAATATCCGTATTAGTTATACAAGGGCCGATAGGTCTTCTGGTAAACATGGATAACATATATAGACAATACAATTTTGCTTCAAATAATTGTTTATACAAGTAAATTTCTTTATTGTGTGTACTGTATATAGAGAAATTGTGTTAGGCCGTATTACATACATATTTCATCAGCCCGGACCAAGTCGTTATAACGGGATTTGACTATTACTTTCCACAGACTTTGATTCGTCATATGCCCCCCTATATGCCTATTATCAGGTAAGTGGTAAGTTGTAAACACTAAATTACTAAAGTGGGTCTTTATTTCTTCGTTCAAATGGCGAAACACGTATGGAATTTCAGACAAAAACAGATATATCATTCGATTAGTTGCCAGAAGACTGCAAAGGTTATTCAATTACAGACGCAGAAGAGCAAAAATACTTTCACCTTTTGCAACAGGCAATCAACCTTTGTAGCACCATTTTTCTAAAACTCAAGTGAGCAGTTTGCAACAAACAAATTCTTGAGTTCTTCATTTTTAATTTCTTTATGTTTTACTGAATTTGTATGAGAGCTATTCTTGAGACATCATGTGTGGTTTTTTAAGTAGTTTATTAGTTTTTGACTCATGCAATTACCTTTCATTTTCATAGCAATAATCTTGAGTATTTTTTTTCTTAGATCAAGGGATACTTTCACTTAAGACCACGAATAGATTTTAGTTAATATCACAAGACCTAAAAACAAACATATTTTTAGTTAGGCCCCTATATCCTCAGACTAAAACAACACATTTTGGGTAATAGGCCTACTATTGTCTATTATCTATCCTCAGGTTACAGATGGTCAGAATATACACACTTGCCGATAAGCGTAGGATTGGTGACTGAGAGATTTAGCTGTCTATCCAAGGCTAGATGTGTCGCCTTGGCTGCATTGAATCCGTATTTGTTCAGTGTTGTCTTGAATGTATCTAGCAATCTTGTTCGAGGTCTTCCTTGACCTTGTATCCGGATCTTCTTATGGTGTATGTTTTTGTTGGTAGTTGGTTCATTCTCATAAGGTGTCCAAATAATTTTATTTGTTGTTTCTCGATGTTTCTTTTCTCGGGCGTTTCTCTTATCTGACTTCCATCTTGATCTTTGGTTGAGCAGTAATGGTGATAGCTGGTATGTCACTATGTTTGCTTTCTGGCATCTTGTCTCGATCTCTCTGTCTAATTTTCCGTTGTCTGTGTTTCCCTTGTATTTAAATTCAGAAGTTTGTTTCACTTTAGTTTTGTTTATTGTTATGTTCACTAGATTTGGTGACTTGCTGATTTTCATTACTTGTGTGTTCTGCGTAGGTTATTTATTTTCATATTATATTTCGCGCATGTTATACTTCGCGCATAAGGTATTGATCATAAGCAAATAGCAATTCGTTGATTGCGTTATTTAATTCCTCATCAGATTATCGATAACCTTTTCCTGATCTATGAATATTGAATTGTGTTTAGTAGTTGATCATATTCTATTGCTTTTTCACCTAGTAGTCTCAAGGAAAAACGAACATCTGTACAACTATTTCCTCCCCTGTATCCAATCTGGGAGGAGCTCAACTGTGGGTCTGTGATGTAGCTTAGACGTATTTCTAATATTCAATATTAATAATATAGGCATTTAATTTAGATCAAAATGGCGGCTAGCTACCCGAGTGTATGTGTGTGTTTTTGTGTGTTTTTTTTTTTTTGTATGTGACTGACAACTTAACCGAAAATAATGTATTAATTCACAAGTTTCATCTCGGATGAAACGTTAGTTCTTTCGATTAAAAAGTCCACTCAGTGAAATCTAAGCCTGTGCTTACGGAGTACGGGCATCTGACTTGAAATTCGCTCGACTGTATCCGCTGTTTACATGTTGGTCGATAGAAATGGCGGTGAAATTGAAACGCTGTTTAAAGAGGTGGCAAGAAGAGAAAAGGGAGATACGAGATACAACACGATCTGACTTTTTTTTTTAAATTGCGTGTTCTTTCTTTTCTAGAATGTGGCCAGTGTAAATAATCGACGACCGGAATAGGACAAGTCCGTCTATGGCGCAGTATTGCAAAAGACAGAATGTTAGTGGTGTTATCAGGATCGTAGGCTTTCAGGGCTGTTAGAATATAGGCCTACGGTCAATTCCGGCAAGTTGTTCGAATACATTCACGTATTTATTAATGCACTCGAGATATAAACGTCCAGGTGATGGAATAGCGTTATCCTGCAGCTGCAAGTATTTCATGTTCAGAACGTTCAACATACATTTGTGCTAGTTGACGTGTAGACATGTCATGCAAGGGATTCGCAGGGTTGCAAGTGTCTTGGGGAGAAACTGGAGCAAGAAAGGCAGATACTTTCCTGTGATTACTTTAATGAACAACGCACATTCTGTAGCAACACCCAACAAACACACTGGGAAGAGATCTAGAGGACGTTGTGCTTTTGTAGACCTAGTATGCATCAATGATGGTCGCATTGCAAGAGTAACAAAGAGGGACAGTGACGATAATAGTGTTATTGATCAGGCGATGTTGTCTTCTGGCACGGCTTCCAATTTATAGATGCGATGTGTTACATCATGGCAGCGATTACCTCCCGTGTGTTCTATTAGTACAGAAAGACATACAACACATCGCCAAGTCTGTCCATTATGTCTGCTCACGGTCTGATATCACCAACAAATTAGGCAAGAAAAACGCAAGCTTCAGAAAAATGGGAGTGTTCATCAACCCCTCTTGATGGAACAACGAGGTACACAATGCATGGCACAACAAATGGCAGGAAGTTGCAAAAGTAAGAAAACTAGTGTCTGCCCAACTTAATATTGTATTACAACTGCAGCAAATTAAAGATGATAAAGTTCAGTAGTTCAAAGAGATTGCTAAATCAGTTAACAAGACAAGATGTAAGAATTTTTGACAAATTCTTCTTTCTCTTTCGTTCACTTGAAACATGTATGTATCTTAATTCTGTCTCCCGAATAAGACTCACCATCCCGAATAAGACTCACCATCACACAGACCTAATTACAGCGCCGCCCCCCTCGGCCAATATGTCTGTCCAAGCGCCATACTCAGAACACACCCGAAGTACACGTTTGGCACACTGTGTTGCCTGTCCACATGCACACACGACTGCACCGCCAATCCCGAATTTTGTGCACATGTGACTGTGGAATTTATCGCACCCCGCTACAAGGCGCAGAATCACAACCTGTTCTGATCCGTGAACACTGTCACAGTCATCCTGTGTTGACACCTGTGGTCTGCCACTAATCCGATCATCCGTTTCCTCAGACAGCTTGTCACCGGCACATACGGCTGGTCCTCGGCAGCACCCTTCCTAGCCATCCGGTCTGCCTTCCCATTTCCTGGCACTCCACAGCAGAGGTCATCCACCGCATATCTACTCCACACTGGCAAGACAGTTAATTAAGAAGTTTCTGCAATTCTACCAGCTTTCCAGACCGGACATTTTGACAAATGACAGATAACGAGACAAGATGGAAGGATTTTTGACAAATGACAGCTAATGAGACAAGATGGAAGGATTTTTGACAAATGACAGCTAATGAGACAAGATGGAAGGATTTTTGACAAATGACAGCTAATGAGACAAGATGGAAGGATTTTTGACAAATGACAGCTAATGAGAAGTTATTAAAGCTATTTTGGCGCCTGCATAAATACATGAATGGCCCAGCAAAACGCAGATTCATTCCCAATTTCCAGAGCACACATCTCATCTGCATAAGATTGATGATATGAAGGTCGCAGCTCTGCTTGCAAATTACACTGCACGAATTGGTCAGAGAAATGTGTGGACATATCAAAAATCATATCAGTCTGACAAGGTATGTAATCTTCTCATAATCATGTCAATCGGACCAGGTCTGTAACCCTTTGAGGATTATGTCAATCTGACAAGGTCTGTAACCCCTTGAGGGACATGTCAATCTGACACGGTCTGATTGAACTTTCTTTTTTTTTCCTCTCTTTATAATTCTGTATGACTAAAAAATCAAATGTGCCTGGAACAGAACATCATACTTGAGAGATAAATCTTGCTCATGCACGTAGTTATAACTAACTTTCAACACAAACTGCAGATAATTGATGCTCACCTGACTTTTGGCAGCTCTGACAAATCCCATGTTGGATGACACGGTAACAGCTTGCAGTGAATCACCTGTTCCAAAAATTATCTGTAAATACAAGTCAGAGAAAGTTTATGTTTTTCTGTGACATTCAGAGAATGTCAATATAGTTCTGTGTGTGCTTTCTTCAGAGAATATCAATCTATTGTCTTTCCCCATGTTGTTTGTTATCCACTCTTGCCGTTAAGCGTAGGGGTGGTTGGAGCTAAAGCTTGCGTTCTAAAGTCAGATGTGTGGTCTCGGCTATGCCATGATCGCGTCTGTTCAGGATGTCCCTGACGTTTTCTATCCATCTTTTCCGTGGTCTTCCTCTGTCTTTGTATCCTGATCACATTTGGTTATATGCCTGTATGGGCAACTTGTCGTGATGCATTCTCATAATATGACCAAACCACTTGATCTGCTGTCTTTCTATGTAATCTGTATACGGTATTAGACCCTATACCTATTCCTTCCCTGATATCTTCATTTCGTAATCTATCGAGCCTGATGACCCCGTCGGTTTTCCTCAAGCATTTCATCTCACATATCACTATCTTTCTGTAATGTGAAGATGAGAGAGACCATGTTTGGCACTGGTAACACAGTGTTGGTAGAAATATACTGTAGATCATTAGTCTTTTCTTATTCTTCTTCAGCGTTAATTCTCATCTCCCGCTGGATCTAGCAGGACCATGGTCCTACTAGATTTCCAGCAGGATGTAGTCCGGAGAATGGAATTGCGTTATGTCGCCGTTTTATTTGCGCCAATGGCACACATCCGTCTTCGACGGAATTTTTCTTTTAACTTCCATCTCGATCTTGGGGTGAAGAAGTAGTGGTGACAGTTGGTATGTTACTGCATTTGCCTTTTAACATCTCATCGCTATTTCTCTATCGAGGCTTCCATTTTCTGTAAAATACTACCGAGATATTTGAACTATGTTACTTGTTCTCCTCCAATGTTGTCTATCTGTACGTTTAGTGGGCTCGGCGTTCTGCATATTTTAATAGTTTCCGTCTTTTGTCTATTGATCTTCATGTTGTACTGTCTACTTGTTGGTTAACATGATTTTGTAGTTGTTCTTCGTTTTCGTATATGAGGCATATTACATGTTGGAAGTAGGAATGTTAGATGTTGTGAGTAGACATGTGAGATGTTGGAAGTAGGAATGTTAGATGTTGTGAGTAGACATGTTAGATGTTGTGAGTAGGCATGTGAGATGTTGTGAGTAGGCATGTGAGATGTTGGAAGTAGGAATGTTAGATGTTGTGAGTAGACATGTTAGATGTTGTGAGTAGGCATGTGAGATGTTGTGAGTAGGCATGTGAGATGTTGGAAGTAGGAATGTGAGATGTAGGAAGTAGGAATGTGAGATGTTGTGAGTAGGCATGTGAGATGTTGGAAGTAGGAATGTGAGATGTTGTGAGTAGGCATGTGAGATGTTGGAAGTAGGAATGTTAGATGTTGTGAGTAGGCATGTGAGATGTTGTGAGTAGGCATGTGAGATGTTGTGAGTAGGCATGTGAGATGTTGTGAGTAGGCATGTGAGATGTTGGAAGTAGGAATGTGAGATGTTGTGAGTAGGCATGTGAGATGTTGAGCGTAGGCATATTACATGGTCTCTTGATTCTCCTTGATTCTTGATTGGAAACTGGCCTCACAGCACGTGGGGCATTCCCAGAAGAGCTCCGCCCTCTGTTCCAGCAGACATCCGACTCGATGGTGTTTCGAGTCAAATGTCGCCTAAACAGACTTCGACATCAGGGCACAACTCTGGCCCTTGCTACAGGTTTCTTTGTTGTTTCGCCCACCAACGCCGTGCCCGTAACTACTTCAAGCACAACCTCGGCCTGTCGGAACAACTGTTATCGAAGGTTATGACTACGGGATGGTATAGATGACATGCCATGAAGCTTCTATAAGAAGATAACCTCAATATAAAGGCATGTCATCTAATAAGGTTTTCTGTTGCATAGCTGGTTTGTCTAGTGAGCCATTAGTGAGACCCACAGACGCTGTTGAGATTACATGTTGAGAGTAGGCAGTTCGCCCGTGTGTTGTCTGGGTCCGAAAAGGGAGCAAATAATAGCAACATTGTTACCTTCCATGCATGTCGTAAAGGCGACTATGGAGGTTATGGGATGGAGTTGGCTGTCCCATCCCATATAGGGTCAGTAACCCAAAGCCATGCTGAAGTCGGATGTGTCAGGTCGAAAGGCGCAGATATCGCAGCAATAATGTAAACTATGACGCAACGCATTCCGTTCTCCGGACTACATCCTGCTGATCTTCAGGAGTTTGAGAACGAACGCAGAAGAAGAAGTAGGCAGTGAGATGTTGAGAGTAGGTATATTACATGTTGAGAGTAGGCATGTTGCATGTTGGCTGGTAAGAGATTTCGCCCAACCGATGAAGAAAATATCTTGTAAATACCGACGCAAGTCCGTCTTGGTGTAGATGTATTGCTATAAAATGAGAGATTTCGGTGTGCAGGTTATTTTGTAAAAACAAACCCTAAACAATCACGATACAGCATTTGTATACGTGTTTCATGCTTACATTGAGATGTGTATACGTGTTTCATGCTTACATTGAGATGTGTATACGTGTTTCATGCTTACATTGAGATTTGTATAATGTCTCATGCTTACATTGAGATGTGTATAATGTCTCATGCTTACATTGAGATGTGTATACGTGTTTCATGTTTACATTGAGATGTGTATACGTGTTTCATGCTCACATTGAGATGTGTATATGTGTTTCATGCTTACATTGAGATGTGTATACGTGTCTCATGCTTACATTGAGATGTGTATAAGTGTCTCATGATTCCGTTGAGACGTGTATACGTGTCTCATGCTTACATTGAGATGTGTATAATGTCTCATGCTTACATTGAGATGTGTATAATGTCTTATGCTTACATTGAGATGTGTGTACGTGTCTCATGCTTACATTGAGATGTGTGTATGTGTCTCATGCTTACATTGAGATGTGTATACGTGTTTCATGCTTACATTGAGATGTGTATACGTGTCTCATGCTTACATTGAGATGTGTATAATGTCCCATGTTTACATTGAGATGTGTATACGTGTCCCATGTTTACATTGAGATGTGTATAATGTCTTATGCTTACATTGAAATTTGCGGAGAAAACGTCACATTACTACCATATCTGTCTGATAGACTAGGTAATTAATTCAACAATCGTTCTGACCTTTCACTTAATGCATCAGTACAGGTCTCTAGGGTGCAAGAGAACACTCGTTAATGGTGCCAGACTCGGGTAGAGTCAACATGCCGCTGTTATGCCCCTTGTACAGTACTCATAGAAATATCAAGTGTGGCAATTCATTCCCCACAGGACAATACCCGTCTGGTTTATGATAATTCATTCATTCATGAGATAGAATTCACCACTCAGGGCAAACGTGTACATTCATTAGTTGTGGTACTAAAAGATTTGCTTCCATCGTTGAAGAACAGAACAAATTTGTTGGATTTATAACGAAATGCGATCTCATTCTGAGCTTTACACTCATTCTACACGTTTTCCGAATAAACTGGTCTGCCGAATGTTCACGTTATTAAGTGCTCTCGAGACAATGATAAATGAACTTACGATTATTGTCTCTCAAATATTGATCAAAAGAGAAAGAGGGTTGTAATAACGAATGCCGTGGGAGGACATTCAGACATACATTTGTTAGACTAGATTCTGATCTTTCTTTCCTGCTCACAACTAAGCTCGATCCTTGCTCCTCTGATCTAAAATAAAAACATGGTATAGATATAGTGAGTTTAGTCAATGTTGGACATAATATACTCCGCGAGCCAAGTGCAGCCGTCAGTCTGTTTTTACTGGCCTGCCAGGATGATTTAACTTCCTGGCTTTACAAAAATCGTGTTGGTCCCATCTCACGTGGAAAAAAGCCCTGAACCTTCGATCCCCACCACTAGTTTAGACATATCGCAGTCTTGTTATAAACGGTAATGAAACATAACAAGGCATTAATTTGTGATGTGAAGAGTAGGAATGTAGTGTATACAGTTAATCCATCTATAGCGCATTCCTTTATAACGAATTTACCTATATAACAGCACTTTTTCAAATTTCGAATTAATTTTATTCTTTGTTTTAATTAATGTATATAACGAATTTCTGTTAAAACATAGCCTACATATTTTGTCGATCCGGACCAAGTTGTTATAACAGGATTCCACTGTATTAGGACCGTATATACATCTTCGACAATGGGAGATTACCTAAAAAAAAGTTACATTCCTGGTTCGTGTGGGCTTTTTAGTGACCGTTTTTTGTGACAACCAGTAAGGGGAGGGTCGGTGATGTGGTTAACCCACATTTTGGGCTTGATTCCAAATACTCAATATCATGTTCTGAGTTCCTAAGGGGAAAGGGTATGGATTTAAACCTCCCACTTATCTACTGACTCGGTCAATATATATACATGTGTGTGTGCGGTATACGTTTATTACAGACAGTGGTGAAATTCTGCCTAGGCAAACTAGGCAGCAGTTCATGTCCCCAGCCACAATGGGAACTCCAGCCATGGGACTAAGTGGTACACATTGCAAGGACACAAGACAGTTTTTTTGATAATTTACCCTGACTCTGCCTGCTGTTTATGAGGGCCTCTAGGTCAGGGACACTGGTTCTCCTAACTCCGGCCCTGCTTACAGTTTCGATACACTGTAACACAAGCTGTACTTACTTGTATACTATGGATCAGTACTCGCTTAGCCATGCTATAGTTGTGATATTATGTTACCAGGGTTACATTGTGATTTGGGATAGATCTTGGTCAGCTCCGGTTAATAGACATTAATCTGTCACTTCATCCAGTGATTCTCCAGTTATAATACTTCAGGAGATCTTCCTAAGAAATTTGCAAAAGAAGGCAAACATAAGGTATGACAAAGACACTATTTGTTCTAAGGGAGTTCTCGCAACTTCCCAGATGATATAGCAATCAAATAGTTACATCCCGTTATAACAACTTGGTCCGGACGGAAGTTTTAAATATGTAATAACAGAAATTCGCTATAAACAGTACAAACAATAAAGAATAAACATAATTGGGTATTTTGAAAAGTGTTAAATAGGGAAATTTGTTATAAAAGGATGCGCTATAGAAAGACTACTGTATACTTAAAAAGCTCTGGTGAGTTACCTTCGATCTCTCTTTGATTCTTCCCTGGCAGCTGAGTGCCGAGGCCCGTTGCGACGGTTGATCTCTAACCGCCTGAGCACGTGCTAACACTTCTGTAGCACGTCGCTTTTCCGCCTGCCCACCTAAGACATTGAGAATGGACTGAAAGCTGGACATGGCAGTGTCACAGATGAAGATTTCTTTGCCTAATTTGATTATTAAAATAAATAACGTGAGATATACAATTATACAATAATCCAATAAAGTCAATTAGAGTACAATCTCCGTATGAAGAAACGGTATGCAGATAGAAGGGGTCCCGGTACAACATTTCAAAAATTTTAGTACTTGCGTTGTAATATAGAATATTATGTTTGTTTGGGGAAAAAAATGCATAGCGATAAATAGAACCTATGTCATTGCCCATCAGGACAAACACAATTACGGTTACACTGCAGAGCAGATACCCACAGGTCAATATCATTCTCTCACTGAAACTTAACGTGGCAAAATCCAGTCCGCTTATTTCAATCAGAAATTATAGAGGACATTCAGCATAACTGTACGTCCATCACACGATAATGACCATTTGTTAAATCCACTTTATGATATTAAATTATAATTATGTCCTAGTTTATGGGTTCGTTAGTTGGTTCGTTAGTTGCTAATCCATCGGTTAATGGGCGTATGCCCTTTTACCAAATGCCAGTGATAACATTTACATATTATGTTGGGTAATAATACTTGGGTTATTATACTGTGTAATAAGACCTTGTCATTAGAGGTGAGAAAGAGAGTTATGCAGTGCTATTTAACCCCTATACTAACATATGGGTGCGAGTCTTGGACAATAAACAAACTGGAAAGTGGGAGATTGGAGGCAACAGAGATGTGGTTCTACAGAAGAATGCTGAGAATACCATGGACTGCCAGAAAAACGAATGTAGAGGTGTTGAAAGAGTTAAATGCGAAACGGACCTTAATCAACAATATAAGAAAAAGGCAATCTTCTTTTTTTGGCCACTTCACGAGACAGGCAGGTTTAGAGAACATAATCACAACAGGCAAGATTGAAGGCACCAGAGACAGAGGGCGACAACGTGAGAAAATATTAGACAGTTTGACAACCTGGCACGGCAAGGAAACAACAACGACTTTGATACATAATACTGTGGACAGATAGCTGTGGAGAGCCATGACCGCCTGCGCCATCCGGCATGGCACCTGATGATGATGATTATGTTGGGAAGTCTAGATTTTCTACCTACCAGGATCAATGCTAGAAAATAACTGCCATGTTATAGTTATTTATTGTTAACATTGTTAGCTAGGATTTTATAGTAACCTCTTTACTTTATTCAGTATTTACCACTTCTTGAACACGCTGAGCATGGAATGATCACTACATGCTATTTGCCATGCCCGTGTGAGCTTGTCTCCGTTGTCGGAGCTGATGTATTCATCCTTTTTCTCGCAAGATGCTGCGTATTTTTGTCACTAGAGAGTCATAACTATGGCTTTCTGTTCTTTTTAATAGCATGTCATAGTCTTTCAGCCGCTGTGACCATCGACAACAGAAAAGCTGTTGTCTAATTGGACAACATCCTTCTACTCTGACAAATTTGACTATTATCGGATTTCCATTGACTGTCGATACACATTAAACAGGACACTTAATAAAAATCACGGAAAAGGCAAATGAGTCATTATAGAAGGCTGTTTTCCAATTAGCCAACATGTCTTATATTGTCGATGGTGTGTCAGAGCTGTAAATTTGTTTACTCAACATATTTTCAAATCGTTATTCCATAGTAAAACAGATTGAAGACATTCGCTTAGTGTGGAAGCTAGCGACTCCTTTACATTTTCATGTGTTAGTTTTCTGAAATATATTCATTTGTATTAGTTTCATTGGGGGCGCCTGGCAGGCTGGATGCGAATATTTGTTTTTGACAAAATAAGGCAATGGTCGTTCCAACAGTCTGTGTCACAAATGGATTTTGTCACTCGAGCATTTTGAAGGTCCATTCACTTGACAATTACACAATAAGGCGCAAGTTACGAGATCACCATGGACAATGTATTGACCTGCTATAAGCTTGCTTTGATCTGCAGATTGTAGGGCGGAACAAGATATGTTTGAGCTTATTTTGATCAAAACTGTATGTACAGTCTAGTTTTTATATTTTCCCCTTCTCCAAATATCGTCCTCAGACATCTACAGTTTTCAGCCTACAGGTCAGACATTAACCTTAAATTATTTTTCGCCACAATTTAAAAAAAAAATTCAGATTCATTCCAATAACCCCTTCCTTCTTCCTCGTTTGTCCGAACGGAATCAGACGCTGGAGTTCTTAAATGCACTGTGTAGTGGTCGCCAGCCTCAAGAAGGGCACTCTTGTCGCCAGAGCTGTTTTAGATGACCACATCTTTCTTCTTGCGGTGTGACACACAAACACAGAACACATTTGACAGAACTGATAGTGGGTAGTTTTCTCGCAGATTGCACGTATGTGCACATGGCGGTATAGCCAACTCCATACTGTATTAAAATGTGCTATTTAAATGAAGATGTGAAACTGACAGTGCAAGGAGAAAACCATGAGCAAAAAGTATTAAACAATATAGAAACGATGATATGGGATTTAACAAAAATGGCATACAAATTGCAGAACTACGAGAAAAATTCCAGTTCTGTATAGTTCAAACATTTTTAGACTTCAACTTTGTTAAATATAAGTTTACATATGACATAAATAGAATAACACGTTGGGTTCATCTGATATCATTAATGCATTAAGGGGCTCGTCAGCTCGGATAATTTTCTAAAGGGTTCTCAAGATTGCGAGAGCAACCACGGTCGAAGCAGCCCGTACTAGAGAAACATAATAGATACACGAAGACACTGATACATCAGCATGAAACTGGAACTGTCAGCCACTACACTCTGATGGATTTGTTGAGACGGGAATTGGAGCACTTATGGACTTGTCTTGTTTAAAAAAGAGGCAGACCAAGAAGGAGATGGACGCAAGACACCAAAGACCACCTGACATGACAGTAACAGAAGCCGGGAGACTATATTATAGCTCTAGATCTACAGAAGTTTCGAAAGGCTGTATTTGCTACATCCTGTTCAGGATACGCTACCTGTTGATGATGGACTTGTCTTGCCTGGTACGCATTGATGATAATTTGCAGTCATAACACCAAGGAAAACTGGAGCAGCTATAGACTTGTCTGGTGCGCAATGATATAAACATGTCTGGTGCGCAGTGATATAGACTTGTCTGGTGCGCACTGATATAGACTTGTCTGGTGCGCACTGATATAGACTTGTCTGGTGCGCACTGATATAGACTTGTCTGGTGCGCACTGATATAAACATGTCTGGTGCGCACTGATATAGACTTGTCTGGTGCGCACTGATATAAATTTGTCTGGTGCGCACTGATATAGACTTGTCTGGTGCGCACTGATAAATACTTGTCTGGTGCGCACTGATAAATACTTGTCTGGTGCGCACTGATATAGACTTGTCTGGTGCACACTTATGATAACCTGCACTAATAGCTCCAAGGAAAATGAAACGTTCTAGACATCACAGATGCTAAGTTTGACCAACAAATGCTGAGTTTTCAATGCAATACTGGAACGTGAAACGTAACAGTAAACTGAGTTATGAAGCAGACGGTTTTCCTACAAGTGCTCAGATATCTAGCCAGTGGCTGACCAACGCCGTCTACCGCACTTGCTCATGTGAAAGACACTATTTCAGAAATACTATGCCAAAAACACTATTTCAGAAATACAATGTGAAAGATCTTATTTCAGAAATACTATGTGAAAGATCTTATTTCAGAAATACTATGTGAAAGATCTTATTTCAGAAATACTATGTGAAAGATCTTATTTCAGAAATACTATGTGAAAGATCTTATTTCAGAAATACTATGTGAAAGATCTTATTTCAGAAATACTATGTGAAAGATCTTATTTCAGAAATACTATGTGAAAGATCTTATTTCAGAAATACTATGTGAAAGATCTTATTTCAGAAATACTATGTGAAAGATCTTATTTCAGAAATACTATGTGAAAGATCTTATTTCAGAAATACTATGTGAAAGATCTTATTTCAGAAATACTATGTGAAAGATCTTATTTCAGAAATACTATGTGAAAGATCTTATTTCAGAAATACTATGTGAAAGATCTTATTTCAGAAATACTATGTGAAAGATCTTATTTCAGAAATACTATGTCAAAAACTCTATTTAACGAATACATGAAAGACACTATTTCAGAGAATACCTCGTGAACGACACCATTTTATATACTATGTGAAAGACACTATTTCAGAAATACTATGTGAAAGACATTATTTCAGAAATACTATGTGAAAATCACTATTTTACAAATACTATGTCAAAAACACTATTTCAAGAGTTCGAAGTGAAATATTATTTTATAAATACTATGCATAAAAGCACTATTTAAAATATATTATTTCAGATAAACAACAAGAAATCACAAAAAGCTAATCTAGTTCACACAAAAACGAAAACCTCGACTCCCCACAACGATTAACAGAAACTGCGTACCAAATTAACCCCACATGTGGTGAGACAAAAACGAAACCCAACTAATATCATATGCGAACTAATCCTCGCTATAACGCACGCCGGGATATTGTGTAAGATACTTAGATGGGTTTATGTTATCATGACCCTGACAGTTGTTATGTGGTTATAGACAAAAACAAGATGTTTGAATGTGAAACAGACAAACACGAGTGGTAACGTCTGGAACAAATTTGAATGCGCAGACATGGAGTGCAAACGTGTTATGTTTAAAAGTAAACATCTTATTGAGTACCAGCGTTCGTCCGAGAGATGTAGCAGTTTAAGTTTGTTACAGAAAAGCTCTCACAGGTGGAATAGTCGAGAAAATGTCGCTGTAATGTCTATATGTGGATTCTGGAGTTATTCTTTGAGGGGGAAGCAAAAGGCTTTCTCTTGATGCTCATGACGATGTCATGTGGTATTCGCGAGCACTATGGTCATGACATGTGGTGCTCACCCCGTGCGAATTAAAAAATGCTTGCTAGCACTAACGATCAAGTTCCCATTGCAATTCACATTTTGTTATACAAACCGAAACAAACAGTGTTACTACAGTATCCAAACAAATATTGTTACTACAGTATCGAAACAAATAGTGTTACTACAGTATCACGTTTTCACTTCGAAACTTCATCCTGGCGTGACTTACGTCAATAAAAGACCTGTTGGTTAGAAGGGGAAACATGCGTTCTTAACGACTCGTTTGAGTATTCCCGCGATTTTCATTGGTCCCCATGATTATACTTTATGGGACAGTCAATTATAATTAAGGGAATAGCTAAGGAGTCATTTTATAAGGCTGTATTTACCTTCAACCAACAAGTCTTCTATTGACGAAAGTAACGATTCTGTAGCGGTCTGCTTTTTAGAAATGGCTATCATTGTCTATCTATTTCAGTCCTTTCATTTTATTTTCTGTTGCTACTATTTTGATGGTTCATTAATTGTTGGCCCATGGGTTCATGTCCTTTGACTAAATACCGTTGTGTACAGTGGAATCCCTCTATAGCGCATCATTTTATAGCAAATTTCCCTATATAACAACACTTTTCAAATTCCCCAAATATATTATCCTTTATTGTTTGTACTGCATATAGCGAATTTCGTTTATTACATACATATTTTATCAGTGGGAGCCAAGTTGTTATAATGAGATTCCACTGTATATACTCGTGTATATACTGTATATATATATTTGTGAGCTGTTATTTTGTTTCATAACGAATGTTCCATTTTATCTGGTTTTGGAGGGGGAATCATGTTTCTGACATCATCCAAAGCTAGACATTCACAAATGTGGTGTCGGCCATACCACAAATCTAGTGGTGGACATACGACACATGTGGAGGTGGACATACCACAAATGTGGTGGTGGACAGTTTTGTATGGTTGTGACTATTCTAGCAGGTGCCGCATATGTTCTTCACCTGAGACCATTTCCTATACCTCTCCTGTAGACTAAATAAACTACAATGCCTTTTCTATTACTCTCAATAATTATATCACTTCCAATTTCCTATCTATATTGAAGTCATGAAGTTTTCCCTCAAGTCAGAGTCTCCTACTTTCTGTCTATTACCAAGATGAAATTTTCCCTAAGAACGTAAATCAAACGTCCAGCTTGAGACCCCCTCCCCCCCCCCCCTTCCAACGCGCCACATATTTTGAGCCGTTGTCACGTTTATAATTTTGTTCGTGTCAACGTCAGAGACAAATAAAGACAGAGAGATAAGACATTGTCGGACATAAAGATAAAATAAAGATAAATGTTATACCAAAAGATAAAGAGATAGAAAAACATTGCTGAATAGAGAGACAGAGATAGTGTAGTTCAAAATGCAGATATGTAGCGTTATCAGTGGAGGTGTGGTGGTAATGGTGGTTTTAGTGGTGATGGTGGTTTTAGTGGTGATGGTGGTATCGGTGGTGCTTTCGGTGGTAATGGTGGTTTTGGTGGTGATGGTAGTTTTAGTGGTGATAGTGGTTTTAGTGGTAATGGTAGTTTTAATGGTGACGGTGGTTTTATTGGTAATGGTGGTTTGGGTGGTAATGATGATTTTAGTGGTGATGGTGGTTTTAGTGATAATGGTGGTTTTAGTGGTGATGGTGCTTTTAGTGATAATATGGTTTTAGTAGTAATGGTATTTGTAGTGGTGATGGTGATTAAAGTGGTGATCAAAACAAAGGGTTTAGTCTGAATAGCAGACCCTGAACTTGACGTACATTTCCCAGTTTCCACAGGGGATTATTAAGACAATACAAACATTTGTAACCATCAATACTACAAGATCTATAACAACTACCCTTCTATCATCCTTACCTCTAAGATAGTTCTCTAGTACATGCAAGACTGGGTTATTCCTTTCTTCCTGTGCCTGGAGAGTGAGAACTTTATCACGGAAGTTGTAATGACAGTTGCCATTGGTAACGGATGACACAAGAGCAATGAGAGCAGTAATGTCCAGATTGACACGCGTAATTGAATTCATTGGCTGATGGGCTGTCAGAACGGAGCTAAAGTCTGGCGGACTAGCTACGAGATGTCGAAACAATCTGTCAGATTTATGTTGTGAATTAATTAACTGGATAGAATTCTTGGAAAATGTGGGGGTTTCAACTGAAATATTTGTCTGAAATGATGCTACAGCGCAACCATCATTATGGTGATGGTGCTGGAGTACATGCAATATCTTGGGTTTCTCAGAGTCATCCAAAGATACAGTTGACGCTGGAGTACTACACGCATTTTCTACAGAAGAAATTATAGAAGGGTATTCATTGCTGTCCATATTGGCACAGTCTACGACGTGTGTATCTTGATACCACCAATTCCAGTCATCACATTTAGCAGCATCCACATTTTCTTGGCCGTCCTCTTCTAAGACTGACCCCAGTTTCGATTCAACATTAACATCCACGGGCACTATCTCACCCCATACGAAAATACCCATTTCTTTTAGGCAGTCCGCCATTGGCTGTGTCACTTGATTGTAAAATGCAAAGTGTACCTGACAAATATATTTGGGAAAAAAAGTCAACAGATTTCGTGTGATTTAATTTAAATAAATTATTATAGATCTCATGTGATTTCATTCAAATAAATTATTATACATATTGCTAAGTCTTATGTTAATTATTATAATGACAATGATGGAAATGATGATAATGATTCTGACAAAGGAGCCTGAACATGTTTTCGTTCTGTGATAGCGTGGGATAGAGTAAGTGTGTATATGACGACTAAGGTACTGGGTTCGAATCCCGCCGCAGGCAATTGTGCAACCATTGAACGTATTTATATTGCCAAGAAAGTCACTACAGCCAAAAATACTGGGCTGATGGCTGCGTCCTGAATAGGATATGCTACCCAAAATTTGCTGGGTTGATGCCTGCGTCCTAAATAGGATATGCTACTCAAAAAAATTGTATGATATTTCATTGTGTTTAACGAAATCTGTTGCTGTGCGGATATCTTTGGGAGAAGATAATTCTACAGGAGTAAACTCACACAGAACATTCAGAATCAACCCCAGAATATGAGTGGGATGACCATAGATTTGTCTTCAGTAAGGATTGGATAGGGGGGGGATGTTATCTTTAAAGAAATGTCAATGGCCCATTTTTAGTGACCAATTCCCATTTTTACTGACCAATTCCCATTTTTACTGACCAATTCCCATTTTTACTGACCAGTTCCCATTTGTACTGACCAATTCCCATTTGTACTGACCAATTCCCATATAACTAACGAATTTTCTTGTTCGCGAACAATTTAATGACATTTTTGTAAAAAAATCTTTAGGGGATTTGGGGGGGGGGGGGGGTGGAGTGAGAACTAGTCCTGCCCTTGGCTAAATTCCTGGTGGTAGAAGCAATGTTATGATTTCCAAAGGGATGGTGGGGTACAACCACCCTCAGCCCCAGCCCCCCCCCCCCCATCTCCGCCCTCTTTATCTAGGGATGTAGATGTTCGTAACAATGTCACACTTGGTATTTCCATGGATCTCACCTGCAAGATCGAGTGCAGGATCATGTCATATTGGCAGCCCATGCTCCTCACACTCTACGCTCAGACTTGCCCCCCCCCACACGACCAACATTCCAACGATATATACACGCAAATGAATGATCTGGAGATGAATGATCTGGAGATGAATGATCTGAAGATGAATGATCTGGAGATGAATGATCTGGAGACTTAGTAGTTGATGATGGTAATTGAGATGTTAGGGACTGTACATACATTACATCAGCAATTGAGGGAGAGGAACAGTATAAGCGAAGTATGAATAGGCAATTGAGAATAGGTGAAGTGTTCACAAAAGTTATAGTCAACAAAATCGTTGTTTAACACAATTTCTTTATATTTAAAACATTTGTCTTAGAATCTGTTGAAAAAAAATGTATTTCTTCCGTCCTTTTTCTACTTTAATATTATTTTTTTGGACGAGGGGGGAGGTTAAGCAAACGGATGGGGGGGGGGGGGGGTTCCATGAGTAAATAAAATTGACAAAATATCAGTGATGTAATTAATAGACAATTAGCTCAAAATATACCAAAGTTCACTTTGACATGATAAAATATGCCAGTTCACTCTGACATGACACAATAAATACCAAATTTCACTGTCACATGACAAAATATAGCAAAGTTCACTTTCATATGACAAAATATACCATAGTTCACTTTCATATGACAAAATCTACCAAATTCAATTTGATATGACAAAATATACCAAATTCACTTTGACAGTCTACAATATAACACCTACTAACTAATGGGAAATCAAGCCTTCTTGATGACTCATTAGACTACTCCCGTGATTTGCATTGATCACTATGACCATACTTTCTGTGACAGCCAATGAAAATCAAGGGAATAGTCAAGCATACTTTTTTTTTATAAAGCTGGATTTCCCAATAGATCTTAGAATATAGACCACAATGACACCAGAACAATGTGTTTGTTATTGCAGTCAACATGTACCTGTGGAGTACTGAACTCAAACGGATGACATGCAGCACACTTTAGGTAATCCTCAGCCTGGCTAACCAAATCTCTTTCGCCAAACTGACCTTGACCTATATTATACACATACAATTCAGTTATTTGTACATACATATATGGGAGATAATTATACATTGAAATAGTGACGGAGACTAGCCCGTTGGCAGTCAAGTAAACGAGACTTTATTTGTTACGTTTTTTATTATTGTCGTGGTTTTCTTTGGTCACTATTTGTATACTTAGAGTCAAATGCCAAAAAAAGGCAAGCCTGACCAACGAATTCACGGAAATATTTTTTTTTAATGTTGACATTTCCACTGACAAAATCTGTATAGTAGAGCCATCATCATCATCAGGTGCCATGCCGGCTGGCGTCGGCGGTCATGGCTCTCCACAGCTCTCTGTCCACAGTATTATGTATCAAAGTCGTTGTTGTTTCCTTGCCGTGCCAGGTTGTCGAACTGTCTAATATTTTCAAGATAAACAAAAATAGGTAGATGTGTTACCAAAATAAAACATAACACAACCTAACAACGAGATACAGGGACAGACGACGTTTCGACTATTAAGCCTTCATCAGGACAAACGAAAGACAACGGTACAACGAATCTTACATGGAAACAAACGTGGTTGATAGGGAGGAAAGAGGAGGAGAGATAGTGAATGGATAGTGGAGGAAGTAAATAAGGAGCGGCATATTGGGGAGGAAGAGAGTATGGGGAGAAGAAGTGAGGAGAGAAAGTGCACGGAAGGAGGTGAGGAGCGAAAATGGATAAGGTGTGGTAGTAAGTAAAATAGATAAGGTTAAATTAAGATACTTACCTCAAAAGTGGCAACACGCAATGAGTATAACGAATAGATAGCAGAGGAAGCAGAGATGGAGCAGCCTAGCAGGGAGGAAGAGGGTATGGGAAGAAATGAGGAGGGGAAAGTGCACAGAATGAGATGAGGAGTGAAAATAGTTAAGGTGTAATAGCAAGTAAACTAAGATAAATGAGGATAAATTCAGATACTTACCTGAAATGGCAACAGGCAATGAGTATTAGCATACAGCCGTCATGGGAACGCAAAAGAGGATGGTAGGAGAGATCAGATGAGGGAGAGAGAGAGAGAGATGGAGATGAAGAATAAAGAAGAGAAAAAAAAGGGGAGAAAAGAAAGAAACGACCGAGCAGATATAGGCAGTGGAGAGAGACTATAAGTAGGAGTAGATAATAGTGGGAAGAAAATACAGTGATAATACAATGATGTATGTAAGTGAGAGTAAAATATAAAATATAGGTGATAATATATAAAAAAGAACTTATCTGATACGTTGAGAACTGGCTAGCTTGAAACCAACAGTCACACTGGTGGGTCAGGGTCAATGGACAATGAAAGCTAGTAAGGCAAGTAGCGTCAATAAAATACCAACATGCCAGATTGTCACACCACAGGAAGCAAGAGGACTACAGAAATGGCCGCAGGGAAGATTGAGCGATAAGTATAAAGGTCCAGTATATGACGAGAGACCGACTGAAATAATAGGCAGGGCCGTAGAGAGAAACCCGAGGCGGGTAAAAGTTAAATATTTTCTCACGTTGTCGCCCTCTGTCTCTGTTGCCTTCAATTTTACCTGTTGTGACTATGTTCTCTAAACCTGCCTGTCTCATGAATGGCCAAAAAAAAGAAGATTGCCTTTTTCTTATATTGTTGATTAAGGTCCGTTTCGCATTTGACTCTTTCAACACCTCTACATTAGTTTTTCTGGCAGTCCATGCTATTCTCAGCATTCTTCTGTAGAACCATATCTCTATTGCCTCTAATTTCCCAATTTCCAGTTTGTCTATAGTAGAGCCAGATAATTATAAAATATAATATTTATTACCTATTACCTAATACCATACCTAATGATAGTGCTGTCACAGCTGACAACATAACTAGACATTCTTGTTCCTCTGCGTTCGTTATCCCTGTAGATTAGCAAGACGTAGTTCGAAGAACGAAATTCATTGTGCTATGGCTTACAGGTTTGCAGCGATAACTGCTTCTTTCTGTCTGACACATTTGACTTCAGTATGGATTCTGCCTCACTTTGACCCTACATTGGATGAAACTCCACGCCATGATCTCCTAACTGTCTCTTACTACATATGTGGCAGGTAACCAGTGTTTATATTCGTATCTCCCTTTTCGGACCACTCCAATATACGGGTGATGAATTTGCTGTAGTAAAGACCTGTGTACAGAAAGTAAACAAGACACGAAAGGCTGATTTCCAAGCAATGTGTTGGTCAACCTTGACCTTTTTTGGCATGTGGCTCCATGTATATAAATAATGACCAACCATAAATACAAAAAATGTCACGAATGAAGGCTTGTTTACTTTCTGTACTAATGTCTTTAATTCAGATGGTCTCACAATTACTTGACTGGGACTTTCCAAAAGAGGAAAATTATATGGAGATCTAGATCGCGTGTTAAATAATCAAAACACATCTAATATAAATACAACCTGAATGAATAAACAAATCTTCTATAAATACAACCGGAATGAATAAACAAATCTTCTATAAATACAACCTGAATGAATAAACAAATCTTCTATAAATACAACCTGAATGAATAAACACATCTTCTATAAATACAACCTGAATGAATAAACACATCTTCTATAAATACAACCTGAATGAATAAACAAATCTTCTATAAATATAACCTGAATGAATAAACACATCTTCTATAAATACAACCTGAATGAATAAACACAACTTTCATAAATACAACCTGAATGAGTGTTCTTTATCAGACTTTGTTTCTGGGCATGGACAATGGGATGCTAGATAAGCAAACAAGCATATTTTGTCTATATTCTCTAGTGTCCACATTTACAACTATCTTGTCTGTGCGTTACGAAAGGTGAGAAAACAATAGCATTACTGCTTATTTTCTATGTAGCCGTAAGAAGCGACTAAGGTGGCTACGCGGTGGAGTTGGCTCTCCCGTTTTAAAGTGAAAGTAGGTGAAAGTGACCCAGAAGCCATTTCTGATGTCCGATGTGTCAGACCTAAATGCGCAGATATCACATCAATGCTGAAAACCATGACACAGCACATTCCGTTCTCCGGACTACATTCTGCTAATCTGCAGAAGTTTGAGGAAGAACGCAGAAGAACGACAACAACAACTATCTACATATATTATTCGCCTAGGCTATACACATTCTCCTTATTCTATTGACTTTCTACTGAAGCTTATGTACGGTTAACCTTTCCATTGCCATTTATGTAGACTAACACGCAAGACAACGCTTGCTGGCATTCAATCAAGCCCACTTTATAAATTGGTCTCGTTAGTACCACACGAAGACGGAACACAAGAATTGCTTATTTGAACCTTCTAGTCAGTGTACTACTAATACGATCTTCATGTCACTTCCGCTGCCAACACGGATACTTGAGATTGGCGGTTCTCCTGCCGGCTGAGGTTCAGATCATCTTCAGTTATAAAATAATCCTACAGGTCAAGTTTCTGAATTTATTAATTAGCTGTCAATCATTGAACGTAGATTCTAAGATCAATAGTAATTCTGTATAACAAGTATTATATAGCACTATGTATCGTCATCGCGTCAAATTTTTTTCGAGTTTATTCTCAAATGTGTGCACATCAGATGGGTGTAGTAGAACAGCATGACAAGCAGGATTTACCTATAAGCTAAACAAGCTATAGCTTAGGGCCCCCACATTCTTGGGGACCCCAAAACATCATATTTGACACTGACATATAATATCTGAACTTATAAAGGGCCCAATATTTCAAATACCTTAGGGCCTTATCAAGTCTAAATCCGGCGCTGTCAGCGTGAGAATTGAATGCGTTGTCATGTTTTATAGCTTATCTGCGATATCTGCGCTTTTCAACCTGACATTCGACTTCAGCATGACTTCTGGGTCGTCGTTGGACCTATGTTTGGATGAGTTAGTCAATTTCACTCCAAAACACCCTTAGTCACGCCTCTTACTGCATATAATAATAATGTTAAGATCCATAACCCGTCGGGGTCGCGGGGTTATTCTTGGGTCACTTTGCCCTTTCATAGAATTGGACATCCAATCCCCTCAAACATCCCTTAGTGTTCTCGTGACACATACATGACAGGTCCCAGTGTTTCTATTCTTTGCAATTATAGCTATACATTTATTTAACATTCCTGAGAAATTACCCACTGGTGATGAGAAACACATGTCACCAAACTCATGCCCCCCCCTCCAACCTGAACGTGAACACAGCGGGAGCCAACTCACTTCATCCGAATCTGCGGTTGCAAGATGTAATGTTCACACCAGATAACTATCACGCAATGATCACATCGCCGAGGCTCGTTGTCCGACCCCAGGTAAAATATGTTGTTTATCTCCTGGCTTTCGTCCTGATGAAGACTTTATACTCGAAACGTCGTCTGTCTCTGTGTCTCTCTATTAGTATGTTTATTTATAAATAGTGTTAACACTTATACCTATTATATTTATTTTTTATGCGCTGTGTTACCCCAGCCCTAAAATTTCCAACGCATCGTGTTGTTTCCCGACACAGGAGGTCTAACTCTTGAAGACTCGTAGATGATTGACGTCTGGGATTTGAAATCTTAAGAGTAAGAAATAAGTTCAGGATAGATCACCCCACAGAACATAGGAAGTAAGAGCTAATCGATGGTAAGTCCTGGTGATATCAACTATTGTAGAATCAAGTAAATGTGTGAGAACATGGGACAGGAGACGAAGTAAGCAGACAATTCATACAAAAAGACAAGCGTTCTCAAGACGGTGTTTGCGAGCACCATGGTGCTCTCGTAATGACAAGTAGTTCTCAAGACGGTGTTTGCGAGCGCCATGGTACTCTCGTAATGACAAGTAGTTCTAAAGACGGTGTTTGCGAGCGCCATGGTGCTCTCGTTATGACAAGTAGTTCTCGCGTCATGCGAATTAAAAAGTGCTCGGGATTATGAATTTCCTTAGCAATTCAAACTTTGCTGTGCACAACCAAACAGTCTTACTATTCATGATTATGGTGGAAAATAACGAGTGAAGAAGTGTGTACGGTACAATGAAGATGGATATAGGGCCAGTTTTCAATAAGATGGTTATATGGTCAGTTTTCAATAAGATGGCTACATGGCCAGTTTTCAATGAAGATGGTTATAGGGCCAGTTTTCAATAAGATGGTTATATGGTCAGTTTTCAATAAGATGGCTACATGGCCAGTTTTCAATGAAGATGGTTATATGACAAGTTTTCAATAAGATGGCTATATGGTCAGTTTTCAATAAGATGGCTATATGGCCAGATTTAAATAAGATGGTTATATGGCCAGTTTTCAATAACATGACTATATGGCCACTTTTCAATGAAGATGGTTATATGGCCAGTTTTCAATAAGATGGCTAAATGGCCAGTTTTCACGTTCACTTTCACCTTCTACAGTACAAATAATATAGAAAACAATAATTGGGGATTTCGAAAAGTGTTGTTATATAGGTACATTTGTTATAAAAAGATGCGCTATAGATGAATTCGAGTGTATATGTTATGATGAATCCCATATTCAGTGTTACATCTGGGAAGTGATCGCCGTAAAAAAGGTTGAAAACCTCTGCAAGAGGAGAATGAATTTGTATGAATACTTTGGAGCAACTAAAGGGCAAAAGACAAATCCTGGCAGAAATGTAATGGTAATAGGTTGATGATGTTTTCATATCAATGTAACTTGGCTTGTCAGAAATTGGGCGGGGTTGAGATTCGTGTAGTCGTCACAACAAAGAGTCGGATAAATCAATGAACATGTATGACTGAAAGGTCAGCCAATATTTCTGTTCTATAAACATGCCTGTTTGCTGTTTGTGGTGCGGGGATTAACAGCCGGAAGTTATATCAGGGCATTTAACTATAAAGAAAATAGTGGATGCTGCGGTTCTGGTAACCCAGTCACCTCGAGCAAAGGATAATGGAGACTTACTGTATTATACGAGGGCGAATTGAAACGTTTTGGCTCCAGAGCCATAACTTTGAGAACCGCGCTCCGAGCCACATGACATCTATGTGAAAATAATCTCTAAAGTGATCACCGTGACATGTAAAATCATGCGCCTAGAACTTTACGCATGCGCACAGCAGACATAAAATGGTGACGTGTGTGGAAATATGGCTGGTGCAATATGCTATGATTGAATTCATGGTGGCGGGAGGTGTGCGCCCATCGACAGGATTCAAAGAATAACTGCGGTATATGGTGATGCCAGTGTGGATTGTAAGTACTGTCAGAAGCTGGGCAAGGACTGTAAAAGATTTCTATCAAACGACGTCGAGCTGCATGACCTGGCGCAAAGGGGACGTCCGATCACAGTCGTGGATGCAGACCATCAAGCTCGCATGAACGAGCACTGGTTACCTAAAAGATACTAACCATGCCATGTCAATCTTTGCTTCTATTTAACTGTCATCTGCTCGCGCCTATCGACTATTTCTGCTGGATATCTGCTCCATTTATACCTCCATCTAACACTCAGAGGGTCTTAAGTTCGTAAAGTTCTTCATCGACCAGCACCCCCATCCCTCTATGTCTACTTCTACCCTCATCCGTCTTGCCGAACGTGTACTCAGTCTCAGTTCCTTCGAGTTCGATGGGCAGATCTTTGACCAAATCTGTAGGCTTGCCATGGGCACTAAGATGGGACCTAGCTATGCCTGCTTGTTCATGTGCCACCTTGAGCACCACGTATGGGAATCCTATGGGGGACCTTTCCCATCGGTGTTCCATAGGTATATCGATGATGGAATCGGCATCACTGACATGTCTGAGACTGACTTGGCAAGCTTCATACAATTCATTGACAATTTTAACTCGGCCATCAAGTTCACATTGGAGATCCCCACCTCCCATGTCAGTTTCCCTGTCACTGTAAGTCAAAGTTTTCCTAGTTTCACTGTCCCTGTAAGTCAAAGTTTTCCTAGTTTCACTGTCCCTGTAAGTCAAAGTTTTCCTAGTTTCACTGTCCCTGTAAGTCAAAGTTTTCCTAGTTTCACTGTCCCTGTAAGTCAAAGTTTTCCTAGTTTCACTGTCCCTGTAAGTCAAAGTTTTCCTAGTTTCACTGTAACTGTAAGTCAAAGTTTTCCTAGTTTCACTGTCACTGTAAGTCAAAGTTTTCCTAGTTTCATTGTCCCTGTAAGTCAAAGTTTTCCTAGTTTCACTGTCACTGTAAGTCAAAGTTTTCCTAGTTTCACTGTCACTGTAAGTCAAAGTTTTCCTAGTTTCACTGTCACTGTAAGTCAAAGTTTTCCTAGTTTCACTGTCCCTGTAAGTCAAAGTTTACTGTTCTATATTATTTTCCTTTTGATATAGTGTAATCTCTCTATAGCGCATCATTTTATTACAAATTTCCGTATTGAACTACACTTGTCAAAATCTCGAATTATAATATTCTTTATTGTGTATATAGAGAATGTATGTTATTACATATATATTTCGTCTGACCGGGCAAAGTTGTTGTAATGGGATTTGACTATACAGTTGAATAGCTTCCGGTTGTCAAGAGCAGGTTATCATTAATTTCAATAATTCTAATTAAGACTTGGTTTCAAATAGAGTTTTACTTCTGCTTCTTCTGCGTTCATTTCGTTCATTTGAAACTCCCGTTGGATCTCTAGCAGGACAATGGCCCTACTAGATTTTCAGCAGGATATAGTCCAGATAATGGAAATGCGTTGTGTCGTCGCTTTATTTGCGTCAATGATACATGTACTGGTATGTGATTGTGGGTACAAGATATCACGGATAGTGTTGCATGGAGAAGAAATGATACATGTACGGGTATGTGATTATGGGTAAAAGACACCTCGGATAGTGTTGCATGGAGAAGAAATCATACAGGTCATGTCATGTGACGTATTCCTTCCAGAACGTTGTCTTCCCAATGAACTCTCTGAACCTCTCTCTGTCTTGGGCGATGTGGCTTGCATTTTCTAGCGATGTATTCATATTATCTTTAATGTCGTCAGTCCATCGTCTTCTTGGTCTGCCCCTTCTCCTCTTCCCAGGTACTCTTCCCTCCATTATTTGTCTTTCTAAACAGTTATGTCTCTTTATATGACCAAACAGGCGTAGTTTTCTTTTTGTTATTGTGTTTAGTAACCAACACTTTGGAATATTCAATGTGTTTATAATATCTAAGTTTCTGAGTTTATCCTTCCATGATATTCTAAGTATCTTTCTGTAGCATTTCAGCTCGAAGGTGTTGATCTTCTTTGCCGCTGTTTTACTTAGAGTCCATGTTTCACAGCCGTATGTTGCAACCGGAAAAATAAAAGTTCGTAACATTAGCACTTTCGTTTCTATTGTGTTGTTTTTCCATATGCTTTTCAGCCGTGTTATTTTGCAATATGCCATTGCCAATCTCTTCCTTATTTCTGCCATGCAGTCTCCTGCACCGTTGATGTTTGCTCCCAAGTATTCAAATTTATCCACACATTCTATCTCGGTATTGTCTATTCTGATTTTTGGTTGTTGTGTTGTTATATCTGTTGACATGATTTTTGTTTTCTGCGTGTTTAAATACAAATTTTGTGCTTCGCTATATTTCTTTGTGTTCTTGATTAGTTGTTCCAATTCCTTTATATCGTATGAAAGAAGTACTGTGTCGTCTGTGTAGCATAGTTCCGGGATTAGGAATCCACCTATGTTTAAAGCGTGGTAGTCAGTGTTGTGTATGTCTTCTCTCACGTTCCTCATTATACTTTCAGCGTAGATGTTGAACAGGTATGGGGAGAGTGTGCACCCTTGCCTTACTCCACTCTGTACCTCAAACCACTCTGAGAGATCGTCCTCTAACTTCACTGCAGCCTTTTGATCTTGGTAAAGTTCCTCTATTAGATGAATCAGATGTCTTGGGAAACCCATGCTGTTCATTATCTCCCATAGTTGCTGGTGTTGGACGCAGTCGAACGCTTTTGAGTAATCTATGAAACACATGTGCAGGTCAGTTGAAAATTCCCTACACTTTTCTATGATCAATCTCATATTAAGAATGTGATCTCTTGTTCCTCTGCCCGATCTGAAACCAGCCTGTGTTTCATTTATCTCCATCTCTAATTTCTGTTTGATTCTTTGCATTATGATGTTTAGCATTATTTTACTTGCTTGACTTATAAGTGATATAGTTCGGTAGTTAGAGCAAATCTGAAGGTCGCCTTTTCCATTTATACAGGTACTGGTATGGAATTATGGGTACAAAATACTCGGATAGTGTTGCATGGAGAAGAAATGATACAAGTATTGGTATGTGATTATCGGTACAAGATACCTCGGATAGTGTTGCATGGAGAAGAAATAACATGACCATCTTACAAAAGTAATATCTGTAACATTCCCCATGATTTTCTTTGCTGACTTTGTGTGCAGTGTATCAACAGCCAATGAAAATCGTGGGACATTCAAATGCATTACTTTAGGAGGATGATTCATAATGTATCCCACATGTCTTATATTGTTAGTCTTCTTCTTCTTCTGCGTTCGTTCTCAAACTCCTGCAGATTAACAAGATGTAGTGCAGACAACGGAAGGAGTTGTGTCATGGTTTATAGCATTGCTGCAATATCTGCGCCTTTCGGTCTGCCACATCCGAGTTCAGTATGGCTTTGGGTCACTGACCCTATATGGGATGGGACAGCCATCTCCATCCGATAACCTCATTAGTCTCCTTTTATGACATGCGTGGAAGGTAAACAGTGTTGCTATTCTTTGCTCCCCTTTCGAGCCCCGGCAACACACGAGCGATATTGTTAGTGTCTCGAGACTAATTGCAAAAATATCAAAACAAAGCCTCCCCCTTTTACAAAACTGACTAAATAGAGGCATTGCACACTACAAACACTGTGAATAAAAACGGTATCTGGGACTTGCAAAATATCTGTAAAACTTCATACAAATAAAAAATATGCCAGAGAATTTCTAATCTAGTACTGAATGTAATACTGCATCGCAGGAAACATGAAATAACAGTGGTAACCTCCAAGCCTAATATGCGTAATTGTTTTACTGAATATCTGTATGACTATCTGACTTTCTATCTGTCTGTTTATCCATCTATATCATCATCATCATCGTTGTCACCCAAAATTTCCACGAAGGTATTACATGAAAAAATCAAGAACTTTCCACTTCTTCTATATATATATATATATATGTTTATTCATGTACCAACTATCGAACAGTAGCACAAAGTAGTCAAGCCAGCAGATTACTACTGCAGATCATAATGAAAAGAATAAAAGGCAAATTAGTAACAGAAATTCATGAAGTTCAAGCCGGTTTTCGTGCAGGAAGAGGAACAAGAGACCATATATTCATCATGAGGAATTTAATTGAGAAATGTAGAGAATACAGCTTAGATTTACATGTGTGTTTCATAGACTACATCAGAGCGTTTGATAGTGTTAAACATCTCCAGTTATGGTCCATCATGGGAGACATGGGCTTCCACAAATATCTAATACATCTTATTGAAACACTATATCACGAACAACAAGCAGCAGTAAGAGTAGAGAAGAAACATCTGAATGGTTCGCTGTTCAAAGTGGAGTTAGACAAGGATGTACTCTATCCGCTTATCTTTTTAACATCTATGCAGAGAAGATAATGAGAAATGTAAGAAAAGATCTAGAGGAAAATGAGTTACATCCAATAAATATCGGTGGGTAGAAGATTCCACAAATAAGGTAAGTAGATGACACAGTCTTCCTTACTACACATCCTGACGGACTGAAACAGCTAATCAACACCAAAGAAATACAGTGAGATCCCAAATCTATATTTAAACGAACAGAAAACAACAATTATGGCAACAAACAAAACAAAGATCAAACCAGACCAATAATCAACATAGACAATATAGAATTAGAATGTGTAAACGAATTTGAATATCTGGGAGCAAATATAAACAGTTCTGAAGATTGCTTAGTCGAGATTAGAAGATGGCTATTGCAACACTCACATTAACAAAAATGAGAAAGCTATGACAAAGTAGTAAAACGACACTAAAATAACTATTTAAGATCAAGTGTTTTCCCAGTGGCAACATATGGATGTGAGACTTGGACTTCAAACAAGATAATATCCACACACAAAAAAATTCATTTGAAATGAGGTGTTACAGAAAAAAATTTAAGAATATCATGGACAGAGAAAAAGAAAAACATTAAAGTTTTTTAATTACTGAAACTAAATGAAGGATGGCGTCTAAATACCATCATAAGAAGGAAGCTACAGTATTTTGGACACTTACATCGAAATGTTGATTCTAGAGGGCAGAGTACCAGGCAAAAGAAGAGGACGACCAAGAAGACGATGGAGCAGCGACATCGAAGAATATATGCACAGGTCTTTGGTCAATGCAAGTCTGCTTGCCAAGAAAACAGAGAGGCGTTCGGAGTATCCGCGACGAAGACAACATTCTGGAAAAAAATGTCACTTGTTTTATATATATATATATTCCTTTGCTATTATATCAATGACCTTTTGAACATTACACTGGGAGAGGCTGGGCTACTTGTACAGAACTAAGAGACTTATAGAGTGACAGTCAGGACAACATTATATAAAGGGCCCGGTACATAGATATATTCTTTCGCTGAATTGTGTCGGGTACAGTAACTATATTTGGAAACACTCAAGAAAATAACAACTAGACACCAACACACAAAGGTTATCAAGTAGAAAGTGAAAAATAACAATATGACATGAGAAAAAAGGTTTAGTCAGGATCAGCGTCGATATTAGGAGTATGGTCAAGACTCTACCCTTGGGGCATCAGAAATAATTTGATATTGACTAGTATTGATTAACTCTCCATACAAATACAACGTATCCGGCACAGGGAGGTAATCAATACCGGATGTTAAGATCTTTGACGAAAGTTTAGTTTACAAATATGGTCATCTATTTTAGATTTCGCCATAGCTCGGTTACAGTGAATTGTATTTTTGTGTTACTAGATGGTGTCCATTTTCTCCGTAAGGTTTGTTCTCCAGACACTTAGTATCTGAATAGTATTATTTGGAAGGAAAAATGAAAACGTGTGAAACTGGATCAGTGTTTTCTATCTACCTATCTATACGCTGTGGCCCTTGTTTGCCTTGCGGCGTCAGGGGTGGGAGAGTTCTCTTGAGATGGCACCGACCATAAAACAGTAATAGTATCTGTAAAAACAAACAGGAAGAGAATAGACAAAAACAAACATAACAAACTAACAACAATTAAAATACACAGACTTATGAACGAAACGTTATGGGAGCAATACACACACAAATCGCAGAAAAACTTCAAAAAAATTACCAGTAGATACTACAACAGAAGAAGAATGGAAATTATTCAAAGACACTATAACACAAACAACAGGGGAATCATGCGGATACAAGAACAAAAGTGTAAAGAAACCAAAAATAACAGCATGGTGGAATGAAATCAAAAAAGTCACACGGGAAAAGAAACAGAAATATAAGAAATGGGTCAAAAGTAAAAACTGTGTATTGCAACCTCAAAACGGGAGCTAGGACAATATATATTGTATTGTTACCTGCATGCATGTCGCAAATAAATAATGTAATGTTACCGGACATATATGTCATAAAAGGCGACTAAGAAGGTTTTACGCTTATCTCATTCCATAAAAATTAAAGTGACCCAGAAACATGCTGAAGTCGGATTGTAGGGCTTAAGACGCAGACATCACAACTAAGTTTAAAAACTAACCCAACGCATTCGTTTATCCGGACTATACCCAGCAACGCATTCGTTTATCCGGACTATACCCAGCAACGCATTCGTTTATCCGGACTATACCCAGCAACGCATTCGTTTATCCGGACTCTACCTAGCAACGCATTCGTTTATCCGGACTATACCCAGCAACGCATTCGTTTATCCGGACTATACCCAGCAACGCATTCGTTTATCCGGACTATACCCAGCAACGCATTCGTTTATTCGGACTCTACCCAGCAACGCATTCGTTTATCCGGACTCTACCCAGCAACGCATTCGTTTATCCGGACTCTACCCAGCAACTATGCAGGAATGTGAGAATGAACGTAAAATAATTAAGAAGAAATTATCAGTGAAGTTATTGAGGAAGTTGTCCGTGAAGTTATTGAGGAAGTGTTAGTGAAATTATTGAGGAAGTGTTAGTGAAGTTATTGAGGAAGTGTCAGTGAAGTTATTGAGGAAGTGTCAGTGAAGTTATTGAGGAGTGTTAGTGAAGTTATTGAGGAAGTGTCAGTGAAGTTATTGAGGAAGTGTCAGTGAAGTTATTGAGGAAGTATCAGTGAAGTTATTGAGGAAGTGTCAGTGAAGTTATTGAAGAAGTATGGTGAAGTTATCGAGGACGTAGCAGTGTAGTTATTGAGGAACTGCCAGGAACTGTCAACTTTAGCTTACATTCGGATATCTACCACAATATTATTAAGTTTTCACACATCAGGCGAACATTGATACTGTAACCATGGACGGGGAATGTCGATAATAATGATGACGTTGCGGTGATTAAGATCTCTTAAGAAGTGCGAGTTCCACTCCTGCTGTCTTCGTCATGCAGTGCAATTTTACTTTCAGCTCAAGATTGCTGAACTGCTTGGCATTCATCGTGTCTTTTAGGTCTCCCTGCACTGCTTGGCATTCATCGCGTCCTGGAGGTCTCCCTGCATTGCTTGGCATTCGTGTCCTGGAGGTCTCCCTGCACTGATTGGCATTCGTATCCTGGAAGTCCCCATGCACTGCTTGGCATTCATCGCATCCTGGAGGTCTCCTTGCACTGCTTCTTTATCGGGTAAGACAGCCAAATTTACCCCATAACTTCATTAGTAGCCGTTTACGACGTGTATGGAAGGTAAATAGTTGTAATATTCGTTGCTCTGCTTTCGGGCCCCGGAACACAAGGACCAGCCATCGTCAGTTCCAGCTTTATGCGTGATACTGCTGCTTCACTACCAGTCCCAATGCTTGATACAGATTGTTACATCGAAACGTTGATATGGTATCTTTTTGTGACTACTGAAATAGTATTACACTTCAATTGTGTCTATTAGTGTAGACTAAGCCAGCGTTTCTGAACTTAGATCATACGCCTCCTGGAGACCAAAGGTGGAAGGGGGACACTGAAGAAAAAATTGAAATTGTGGGGCAATATACCTGTTAAAGAGGGACACAGACCTGTTAAAAAGTACAATATACCTTTAAAAATGGGACACATAATTGTTAAAAGGGGTCACAGACTTGTTAACGGAGGCTACAGACCTGTTAAAGAAAGTTACAGACCTTAGACATGTTAAAGTGAACCACAGACCCATTGAAGAGGGCAACAGGAAGGTATCAATTTCAACGAGAAATAAGAATATTTATATCGATAAATATTAGAGCACTTAAACAACCTATAAAGACAGTCAATGGCCTTAATTTTAGTCCACACGAGGACCAAGGAAGAACCTTTGTCTCGAAATGGGGCCACTCGTCAAAAATGATAAGAGCCACTAAAGTAAGCCAACACATCATTACAATAACGTCATGTACAGTGAGACTACGCGTGTGCCCAGAACATCTCATTGTGACTGGTTTCGTTCTGATGTATTAATCTCTTTCCGGTACTTCTCCCCCGATAGAGATCCTGAAGGTTATTGGAAACTAGAATTTCAAACTATTTATTCTAACGTCAATACAGCACGAGGGATGTCATAGTACCCAAAGATCAAACCTCTCACGATGAACTAATGTTTGCTCCAATTTCACTGAGACAACAAAGTCTGATTGCTTTGAGAATATGCAGACGCAAAAGAGTTTTGAATCTCTGAATTTGACTACAGAAACCACGGTGAGATTGTCAACAGTGGTTAATGCACCAACTTTTCTACAATGTACTAATGGAAATCAACATTTGCCACTCTTAATATGATACTCTTGTGGGAATACTAACTTCCGTCGTAACTGTCTCGTACGCTAGCTAAAGATTATAAGATGTCTATTTCCTACATACTAACTAGAATATTATATATATATATAAAAATGATGATGATGATGTTCGTCCGTCGTGATCGACGATGACCAAAAACTCAACCATAATAATAATAATAACAATAAATAATAAAATAATAAAAGTTAATAGTGCGTTTTTAAATGACTAGCAAGTCCAATGCGCGCACAAAATGTTCTTTTACAGAATTGACAACAATAGAAGGTATCTGTGTGAGGTTGAGATGTTTTTTCTTTTCTTCGTGTCCGCTTCTGTCTTGCTCTCTTCATATTTAATTAGTAAAGATAAGTAAATAAATAGGTTGAGAAATGACTAGCGCTGAAGTTGGTTTATAGTGTGGAAGAGTTGCGCTAATCGTCAACCACACTCTCTCTCCTGAGTTTTATCTTGGTCCAGTGGCAAGACAAAGTCGAGACAACTGGGAGAAAATCAGGTGCAGTGGATGGCCAGAGCGTACTATGTGTCTAACTGTGCCATATGCTGTCCACACAGCTCTGCTGTTAGCGCCTATGTACCCGTTGAGTTACCTGCCAACTTCTTCCAAGTATTTCACCGCAAACAGACTTTTTAAGCCTAGGTAGACAAAGCCTTTGTTAACAATGCTAGGTTGGCTTATTTCTTAGCACTGTGAGTGTCCATAATAGCTGCAGTGTGTCGCCCAATATCACATCGACTGTAACAGGTTGACACCGTGTCAAAATAGAAATATATACTCGCACGCACACATACATTGCAATCCCGCCCGTTACAATAACTTGGTCCGGACCGACAAAATATGTATGTAACAAACAACAAAAAATCTTTATATACAGTACAAACAATATGGAATGAATGTAATTGGGGATTTTGAAAAAGTGTTATATAGAGAAATATGTTATAAAAGAATGCTCTACATATTCCAATGTATATACATACACATATACGAGATCTATGGATTTATGAAGGAAATTGATTTGATTAATTGATTTGATTAAATGATTTGATTAATTGATTTGATTAATTGATTTGATTAATTGATTTGATTAAATGATTTGATTAATTTAATTGATTAATTGATTTGATTAATTGATTTGATTAATTGATTTGATTAATTGATTTGATTAATTGATTTGATTAATTGATTTGATTGATTGATTTGATTGATTGATTTGATTGATTGATTTGATTAATTGGTTTGATTAATTGATTTGATTAATTTATTTGATTAATTGATGTGATTAATTGATTTGATTAATTGATTTGATTAATTGATTTAATGAAATTATTAATTAAACATGTTAACTTGCTTCAGACTAATCCAAGCCACTTTGATACCGGATGTTGTATTCTCGAGAACATTTATTCCATGTTCTTCTCTTCTTACTCTTCCGCGTTCGTTCTCAAACTCCTGCAGACTATCACGATGTAGTCCGCAGTACGAAAATTCGACGTGGCACAGAATATAGCTTCGCTGCGATATATGCACATTTCGGCTTGATACATCTGACTTCAAAATAACTTGCAGGTCACTTTGACTATGAGATGTTACAGCCACCTTCACCCACACAAACCTCCTTAGTTGTCTCTTTCTTATATACAGTAATGGCAGGAAAGTGTTTGAGAAATCGTCTGGCTACTCCATAACCACATCGATCACGCAAATGGAGATAGAGGCAGTGACTGCAGTACTTATTTGGCTGGCGGCTGAAGTGACAGCTGACACTGTGATGATCTCAGACTCACAAATCATGCTTCGTGAGATAGACAGGCGCATACCAAAATTGAGTGAGTCCGATCATGAAGGTGCCATAGATTAGGAAAGAGCAAATTTACTTACGGAAAAACTGTGATTGATGGCACAGACCTGAGACTATATTGATAACCTTATAAGACAGTCTATTTACTATAGAGTAAAGAAGACAATACTGCGGGTGACAACATGTGCATACAAAGAAAGACAGAACTGGGAGTAGCTAGTAGTCTGTAGAGAAAGTGTTGCATCTGGAAAGATCCAAAGAATGGAGTGTATGTTTAATTCCATTGTCTTCACAAATCTGTCCGCACATATTTTAGTACATATTTCATTAAAAAGTATACATTTCCTTTCCCCCCCCCCCATCTACTCCCAAAACATTATGTATATGGTTTCAAAAATTATGAAAGTTCTTTCTACTCATTCCCCCCCAACCCATTCAGTTAAAAAATGTTTTTAAAATCAGTATGCTCTACACCCATACACATTAATGCTGTTCAAAAAAAGAAACGCAACATTTTGGAGTTTTGTAAAAAAAAATATTTGCTGATTAAAAACTTTCGTTACTGCATGTTGTCATGTGAAGGAGTGCAGTGAAAGCTTTCCATGGGATGTGGAAATAAAGGCCGCTTTGCCATAGCAGACGTCGTGACATGTACAGGGAGGATTTTTATTGACCTCCAAAAGATAAAATCCTGTCCCAACCGCGAATTGAACCCGGGACCTTAATGCGCTGATTGGACATCATTAAACCTATTGACTGTATCCAACTGGTCATTAACATCTCGTGATTACATGAAGTGTACTCACCTCATTATTCATGAGGTCATGAAAGAGATCAAGGTCAAAATAACATTTTTAGCAATAACTCCTGACAGGTTCATGATTATCCCGTAAAACTTAATGAACCCAATACTCTCTAATCATATTATTGAATGCCTATAAACGATTGACGGTCCCCGAATAAATTCAGCTGAAAATTCAATTATCAAGTATGGCTCATCTCACAAAAAAACAACAATACATCATCATTGGACGTTTATAGACTGGACAATCACAAAGTGTAGTAGTCAGAAAATGTATGTCGCTAGAAGCATCAATAGTCGCCTTTGAATGCGATTTCAACAAACGGGCTCAGTGGCACACAGTTCGCGAAGTTTAAAAGACCCAAAGTCACAACCTCTGCCGAAGACCGCTTCATACGGCTGCGTCACCTCAGGAATCGATTTGCATCTGCGTCCTCCAAAGTCAAGTCAATGCCAGCATTTCGTCGAATTTCAGATCAAACGGCCATGAAGCGGCTGGACGACGCTGGTCAGTGGGCTAGAAGACCCCATAGAGGTCCTGTTCTTACGAACCGGCACTGCCAGAACTGATTGCAGTGAGCGAACCAGCATTATCAATGGACCGTTGGGGATGACTGGAGACTGTATTAGTTTAGTTGTCTTCATGCTATGGTTGAAACATTAATTCCGTAAAATAAAATTTCTGGACACGTTTGAAATAATGTTGTGTTCATTTATTTTAACAGTATATATATATATATATATATATATATATATATATATATATATATATATATATATATATATATATATATATATATATATATATATATATATATATATGTATATTAAAACGATTCTCCTCCCAATTTACATATAGATTCTAGAACAAGCAGTCTCCCCAAATGTGTATCAATTGTTTTACAAACACCATAAAAACCCACAAGCAACATTTACATCTCAGACCACACCATCAGTTTTTAGATTACAATTTTAGCTTTTCCAACGAATAGATAATAGGCAAAAGCTGGTATTTGTGGACAGACCTCATCGCAAATAATCAATGAGTAACAGCTAACGACAGTACAGAATAGTTCGCTATTGAATTGTTGCGTCCGATATTGCAAAGCTATAAAGCCCGACTAGATCTGTGATATTTGGATGCTATGGTGCCCGTCTGAATACATGTATCCGATACTGGGAAATTCCCATTGTCTGACTGAATCCCTGCGTCGGATACTGGGGAGCCGTAGTGTCCGAATTATACAGTCAAATCCCTGTATAAAAACGTGGTCCGGATCAACGAAATGTATATGTAACAACATAAATTCCCTATATCCAGTACAAACAATACAGAATAAACAAGAGGTAGTTTCATAAAATTCCAGGAATGATTGGATTATATAGAATAAACAGGAGGTAGCTTCAAAAAGTTCAAGGAATGAGTATATTATATAGAATAAACAGGAGGGTAGCTTCAAAAAGTTCCAGGAATGAGTAGATTATATAGAAATGAGTAAGAATAGAATTATCTACACTACACTTCCTTCAAAGTAGTTCCCTTCAGTAACTATACACTTTTGCCAACATGCATACAGCTGCTAGAAACATTCGTGTAACCCATTCTTTGACATTTCTCTCAGCTGTCGTGTCGCATTAATGATAACGCCATCTGCATCCGTGGATCGCTGCCCCTTCAGTGCCGTTTTCAGTCAAGAGAACAACAAAAAAGCCGGTTCAGGGTCGGGAGAATATGGAGGATGTTACAAGGTAATAACGTGCTTTGTGAAATGCTGTTTTACGAGCAGGGATCCATGTGCCAGCACATTGTCGAGCTGCATAATCCAACCGTTTGTTCTCAGTTGCTTCTGGTCTTCTTCTTCTGATTGTATTTTATTGTGGTATCACCATATTATTTACTAAGCAATGTTAGCACCTCTGGGGTGACTTCTCGAATTAAACACAGAATTTGACATTTGTACGTTGTTCAACCATTTTCAACTCCGACGATGCAACTAGCACAACAAACAAACAAATATCTATCATTTCTTAGAGAGTATGGGAAAGGACAAAACATGTCATGTCCTTTCGTAAAGGTCATTATCAACTTCTAACCGTATAATCCCCATGAAAACATCTTTCATTCAAACACTAGTTTATTTCTCTTGGAAGTTTTTGAAGCTACTTCATATAATTGGGGATTTTGATAAGTGTTGTTAAATTGGGAAAATTGTTTTAAAAAGTTGCGCTATAGTGGAATTCCATTGTATTTGATAGGAATTGTATCACTTGCACAGATAAGGAAAAGAAGAAGCATTTAAATCCCAATAAAAAAAACTACGACGTTGTTATATAGAAAATAATGCATACTGCTAACTGTATGTTGAACATTATTGATACTATTAGTGTTCAAACAGAGAAAGTGTTTGCGGTTTGAAAGAACCTTCCAAATTTTTACGTTTTGTATGAGTTAATTATGCCAAAATGCGTGCCGGGACTCAAAAATAATAGTGACACTGTCACCTGGCATGAATGTAGTATGCGACGACTAAAGGGGTTTAGGAGTGGATATGGCTGTGCCATCCCAATGTGATCAAAATAAAAGTGATCCAGAAGCCATACTAAAGTCGGATGTTTCAGGTAAACATGCGCAGTTATCGTAGCTGGGTTGTAAAGCATAACACAACGAATTCCATTCTCTGGACAACATTCTAGTAATCTGCAGAACTTTTAGAATATACGCAGAAGAAGAAGATACTGATTACTCCAACACTTATTTATCCCGTTGAAACGATAGTTTTCCGCATTAAGCGAACCAACATTTATCGCAGTGCTACACTATCTCTTGCGAGCTCTGTTGACGCACTGCTGACTGGAAATCAACATTTCAACAAGGCTAGAATGAATATTACATTTTACGATGACATCGCAGAGGTGTCTTCGAGAACAAAAAACACATGGATGATTTCACTGATCATAAGTGAAACATGAAAGTACAGATCGAACACGAATATATATACACTTTATAACTATATTGATTTTTGTTGAAAACCATATTAAACATATCAAGAACGTGACAAAATGCTACATAATCCTTCTTACCTACGATATATATTCACTTTATAACTATATTGATTTTTGTTTGTGAAATTCGTGTCTAATACGGATTTCAATTTCCATTTTGTTTTAAAATATAATATTAAAGAAATTCACGTGGACCATTTTTTTTTATTAGCGCCTGTTTGTTTGTTGCATCCAGTGTTACCACTGATGTTTTAGTAGTAACCCAGATCACCACGTAAAAGACTCCAGATAACCAGACTATATAATTCAATAAAAATAAGGTCATAGTGCTAGCAAATATACATAAAAACAAAACAAAGGTCATTCGCCTATTCTATCTATCTATCTATTCACTAAACCGTTTGTTTCTTTCAGCGTCAGGGGTAGAAGAATTTTCTGAAGACGGCCCTCTGGTATGCTGAGTATATTGTGGAATTTGTCGCCTCTTTTTTTCGGTGGTCCATCGTGTTCGTAGTCGGCCTCTAGGTTTGCCTTTACTGTATCTGTATAGCATAGCTTGCTGTGGTATGCTGTCTGATTGGTGTCTGCTAATGTGTGCAAACCATTTGATCTGTTGTCTCTTAATTTATTGGTGTGGTGAAGGTTTTTTGTCTAATGACCTCACTCCTCTCTCTGTCTCTTAGCGATATTCTTAGGATTCTGCGTAAGCATACCATTTCAGCTGTCACATGTTTACGTGTGTCTTGTGCTGTCGCTGTCCATACTTGGCAGTGAAAGCATAGCATTGATATAATGTTCGTTTTGAATAGTGTTATTTTCGTGTGTAAATCTACATTTTTATTTCTAAAGATTTGTGTCTTTTTCCCTAGGGTTTGGTATGCTTTGCTACAACTATTGTGTATTTCATTGCTGCTCTTGTCGTCTGTTATTATATTACTTCCTAGGTATGTGAATTCTGTCACTTGGTTACGTCTGTTGTTTCGAATATATATATATATATTGGTGTTTCTTTCTGTTCTTCCTATCTTCATTACTTCGGTCTTTTCTATATTTATCTTCATGTTAAAGGTTTGACATGTTTGATGTAATCTATCTATTTGTCTTCGTAGTTCCTCTTCTTATGATGCCACCAGTGCTTGATCATTTAAGTTATCATTCAGATTGGGTTTTTTTTCGTTGTCTTTACTACTTTGCAGATGTGATTTATTTTATTTTATGAACAATAGGAGGAATAGTGCACATCCCTGTCTCACTCCCGAGAGAATATGAAAATTATTAGATGTACCTGTGCATGTTCTTACTGAGCATTGACTATTGGCGTATATGCTCTGACACAGGTTTATCAGATGTTGGGGAACTCCATATGTCTGTAGTGTTATCCATAGCTGTGATCTATCCACTCTGTCAAAAGCTATATCTTGGTCCACGAAAGCCAGATATAAGTCTTGGTTATGTTCTGTTGCTCTTTCTGAAAGTTGTTTGATGGCGAAGATGTCTGTACAGCTTTTATTTTTCCGAAAACCCATTTGCTTGTTGTTGAGCCATGGTTCTATATATGCGCGCATCCTTCTCTCTAGTATCTTGCTAAAGATTTTTCCTATGTGGCTTAAGAGTGATATGCCTCTATATTTAGTGCAGTCGCTCTTCTTGCCTTTTTTCTTCCAGATGGGAACAATCACCGCTGTATTCCACTCCTGTGGTGTCTTTTTTGTCTTCCATATCACACTGAACAACCTGTGTAGCCACTTTATACCTGTCACTGTTAGAATTTTATTAGTTCTATAAGTATGTCGTCTATTGTTGGTGCTTTGTTATTTGGTGCATGTTTAACTGCGTCTTTAATTTCGAATTTCAGGTTGTATGGTTCTAGGTCTTCTTCTATTGTATTTATTGTTGTAATCACTTCTCATTCCTTTAAGTTTTACAGTTTATTGAAGTAATTTTTCAATCCTCCCATGATTTCCTGGGGCCTATTTAGTATTTTACCATGTTCATCGTTGATTATTTCTGTCGATTCATGTCTTTTTTACTTCTCATGTGTTATACTTTCTTGTAGAATATCTTTGGTTTTTGTTTTGTCTATCCTTGTTAAGCATTTCTCCATATTCTTGCGATGACTTAATTTTTGCAGATTTGATTATTTTCTTGGTGTTAACCTCTGCTGTCTTGTTTGCTAAGTAATATTCATGTATTTTGCTTGCTGCCCATTTTTTTGTATTTTTTTAAATCTTTCGTTGCGTTCTTTACCTCTTCTGTCCACCAAGCTGCTATCTTTAGTTTCGTACCTTTATGGTTTTTATATCCTCATATGTTTCTTGCTGTTTAAATGATGGAATTGTTTGAAATATTTTCATTCTTCTTCTGTGTGCTGGGTGTTTTCTGGTAGCTGTGCGAATTCTTCGATAACTTCCTGCATATATTTTACGAGCACGTTTAGTTCTTCCAATTTCTGTATATCTATATGCCCTTGGTTCTTTGTGCTTTTCTTGTGCTTGTTATTTTTCCGATGATAATAATGATAATGATTCCGATTTTTTGAATGAACTGTGCGCATTGATAAATGAGAAACACCATCTGAAATTCACTCAATCATGTCAGACAAGATGGATGACTATTGAACCAGCCATTGTCAGAATATTGCAGCAGAAGTCTAGCTCCTAACTCATTTTAATATACAGTAAAAATCCAATTACTTGGCCCGGACCGACAAGATATTTATGTTATAAGAAAAATTTTATATACACGGTATAAACGAAAAAGAAAAAAAATGGTTTTTGCCTATTTTTTTGAAATGTTAAATAAGGATGCACAGGAAATATTTGTAATAAAAGGATGTAATCATTTTCTGACCACATCAATGGGCCATGGGGGTCAGGGCCGGTCTTAGGCCATAGCAACCTATGCGGCCGCATTCAACTCTTCTACACCTGACGCCGATAGGCAGCAAAGGGTTTCATCAAATATATAGACAGATAGAATTGGCGGATGACCTTTTTTTGTTTTTATGTATATTTGCTAGAACAATGTCCTTAGGACTATGTCCTTATTTTTATTGAATTATATAGTCTATGGTTATCTGGAGTCTTTTACCTCGCACTTCATAGGCCCATAAATTAATATTATAATTTATTTTATTATCCTCTTCCCTACCCAGACTGGGCCCCGCGCATTCCGTTTCGCGTTGGGCCCCTTAGTTGTTAGGGCCGGCCCTGATGGGGGTGACCATAATATTGAGGGGACGGCCATTATGTCGAGCTTTCCAGATGAACAGACTCCTCGCGGACTTGAGAACCGCTAAACATGTCAATTTGACATAAGTGAACCCTTTAGGACCAATGCTCGTCAGTCGTATGGGTGATATCGTATTGTTTCGTCATTTCTCTGTTTGTCTTGTTTCATCGATATGTGGATTTATCTATTTTCTATTTGTGTTGTTCACCTCTACCTTCTAGTTTTAACACTTTCGAGTTATATCCATATTTTGCTCTGCCATTTGAAAGTCAAATTTCTCACTCGTCGATTTTGTTATGTATGTAGTCTTGATAAAGGCATTTCGGTCGCAACGTCGATTTTCTTATTATTACTTGTATTTCCAATGATTAGCAAAACTTCATTACCCTGCTACAAGTTTCACCTATTCGGAGGGATAGTCAACCACACGTACAACCCCTTAGTTGTCTTTTAGTTCATTTATGACAGATGGTAGTTTTACTATCACATGCTCACCTTTCGAGCCCTGTAACACAAGATCATATAATCAGCCTAAAACAGCTGCACATATTTTAAATTACTACAGAGAGTCTTTCGTCAATTATAAAGTCCTGTGAACTCATTGATCCATCCTTAAAAAATGACCTATTTGACTTTTTCATGATTTTTATTGGCCACTGTGTGTATACTTTATGTCTCCGGGGAAATTTAAATAACTTTTTTAAGGATGAGCTGATGAATGAATTCACAAGACTATATTTGACTCAGATATAGGCACACGCTATTTTTTAAATTAGGCCAGAGAATGTGGAAGAACATGATTTACGCAAAAACAGCGATGAAGAAATACAAAACTAAGAGGTTCATTACGAGAAATAATGCAAGCAGAAACAAAATACAGAAGGATAAAGAAGCTTGTGGAAGTGTAAACATCACAGGAAATCCATTGAATTACCGCTAAACTGAGATCTATCCAGCGTTGCCGCAGATGGGATTTAAAAAAATTATATCTGAGGTTTTGGGTCGTCGTCTGGGGTTATTTTGGGAAAACTTACCATAATCTGATGAATATCTTGTTATGAAATCCTAGGAATACAATCATCATCATCATCAAGTGCCGTCTCCGCAACGAAGGTTGGCTGCAACGTATCTCCAACATCTCCTGTCTCTTGTCTTGGTGGTGCACTCTGCTAGACTGTAACCTGTCCATCGTGTAATGTTACTCTCCCACTTGTATCTCTGCCTACCTCTTGCTCGCTTCCCTTTGACTTTACCCTCAAGTAAGGTCTTCAATAGGGTGTCATGTCTTTTAATGTGTCCAAAGTATTTTATTTGCCTGATCTTTATTTCTCTTAGTAGTTCTTTCTTTATATTAAGTGTCTTTAGCACCTCTTTATTTGTTTTCTTCTCTTTCCATGATGTTCTCCCTATTCTTCTATATACCCACATCTCAAAGGCATCAATTTTGTCTTCTAATTGTTTATTTAGTGTCCATGTTTCTGAGCCATACATTAATATGGAATAGATGTAGCATTTTATAATTCTCATTTTTAACTTGTTTGTAATTTGTTTAGATATTAATACTTTCCTCATGTCATTAAGGTACTTTTAGCCATTCCTATTCTCCTTTTAACTTCTGTTTCACATCTGCCATCATTTGTGACTATGTGGCCAAGATATTGATACTGTTTTACTTGTTGTAGTTTCTCTCCCTGTATGTTTATGTTTACCTCCTGTTCTTCTGTGTCTTTGCTGATTATCATGGTTTTTGTTTTTTGAATGTTTATATCCAGTCCATATTCATTACTTGATTTATTGACTTGATCTATTAGTCTTTGTAGTTCATGTTCACTTTCTGCTAAAAGAACAGTGTCATCTGCATTTCTAATGTTGTTTATTATTTTCCCATTGATCTTGAGTCCTGGTGTTTCTTCTATATGTTTAAAGATATTCTCTGTGTAGATATTAAATAAGCTTGGTGATAAGATGCATCCTTGTCTTACCCCTCTTCTTATTTCTATGTCTTTTAATAAATTCAATAAAATATGGGTAAATCATCTCAACCCGTTACTTTTTAAACAAAAAAGGTCATCAATACTATCAGAGAAACGATGGGTTTGTGCAGGCGAAATGGCGAAGACAAACGTAAGCCTGTGACAGCTGAAATGGCGTGCTTACGCAGAATCCTAGGAATATCGTTAAGAGACAGGGTGAGGAATGAGGACATCCGACAAAAAACCGGCATCACCCTAATCTTAGAACACGTCAAGAGACAACAGATTAAATGGTTTGCACACATCAGCAGATTACCATTAGACAGCATACCACAGCAAGCTATGCTACACAGATACAGCGAAGGCAGACCTAGAGGCCGACCACGAAAACGATGGACCACTGAAATAAAAGAGGCGATAAATTCCACAATATCCTCAGCACACAAGAGGGTTGTCTCCAGAAAACTCTTCTACACCTGACGCCGATAGGCAGCAAAGGGTTTCAGCGAATATATAGACAGATAGAATAGGCGGATGACCTTTTTTTGTTTTTATGTATATTTGCTAGAACAATGTCCTTAGGACTATGTCCTTATTTTTATTGAATTATATAGTCTATGGTTATCTGGAGTCTTTTACATGGAGATCTGGGTTATTCCTAAAACATCAGTGGTAACACTGGATGCAACAAACAGACAGGCGCTAATAAAAAAAATGGCCCACGTGAATTTCTTTAATATTATATTTTAAAACAAAACGGAAATTGAAATCCGTATTTGGCACGAACTTTCACAAACAAAAATCAATATAGTTATAAAGTGTATATATATCGCAGGTAAGAAGGATTATGTAGCATTTTGTCACGTTCTTGATATGTTTCATATGGTTTTAAATTCTTAAATTCTTTATATATTTCATGAAGAATCCATTTATTTAGTTCTTGGCGTCTTTAATATGGTAGCCATTTTTTAAGTTCTTGATGTTTTTGATATGATAGCCATTTGTTACGTTCTTGATATGTTTAATATAGTAGCCATTTGTACGTTCTTGATATGTTTGATATCGTAGCCATTTGTTACGTTCTCGATATGTTTGATATGGTAGCCATATGTTACGTTCTTGATATGTTTGATATCGTAGCCATTTGTTACGTTCTTGATATGATTATATGGTAGCCATTTGTTACGTTGTTCTATTTTTCTATACGGTGTATCCCTTGTTGCCTTGCGGCGTCAGGGCTGGAAGAGTTTTCTGGAGATGGCCTCCTTAGGATAGGTTGGGTGATAACATGCATCCTTGTCTTACCCCTCTTCTTATTTCTATGTATGGTGAGTAGCTGTTTTCATGACTTATTGGTGCAGTCTGTTCACAATATATATTTCTAATCAGTCTGATGTCTTTTCAATCTATGTCTATTTCTTGAAGACATTTGATTCATTTTTCATGTTCGACTCTGTCAAAGGCATTGCTGTAGTCTATGAAGCAAATATAGATACTTTTTCGGACTTCTATATATTTATCTATCACTAATCGGATGCTAAATATAGCTTCTCTGATTCCTTTGTTTTTCCTAAAACCGAATTGTTCTTCACCGACCTCTGTGTCTATCTTGTTTTTAATTCTTTCATGTATTATCTTGAGAAGTATTTTAGTTAGATGACTCATTAGACTTATTGTTCTATATTATGTACAGTCCACAGCCCTGGGCTTCTTAGGTAGTGGTATGAATATTGATGATGTTAGGTATGTGGCCTGTTTCATTGCAAAGCTCTGTGGTAATATCAACACCAAATAATTTAGAGTTTTTATTATGTCTGCTGTTATGTTGTCGGAGCCTGCAGCCTTTCCACATTTTATTGATTTTATACTTCTGCTTTCAGTATTGCTGGTCCATCATTGTTGTGTATTGTAGGTTTTCTGTCCCGTTGGTCGTCCAATAGTTCTGTCGAAATCTGCACATCTTGTAAATACTTCTGTTTTATCAAATATAATTGTTCCGTATTTATCTTTAATGCAGCCACCTCCAGTTATAGGATTTTTCTTATTTGAGATCTGCCTTATCTCCTTATGCATTACTTTTGACTTCTGTTGTATGAACATCTCCTATATTTCCATGCAATTTTTTTCGCTGCTCTGCACATGTTACGTATCTCATTGTCTATAATTGTGGGGTATTTTTAACTTTCTTTCTGACATTTTCTCTAATATTTTATCTGTCATGCAAAATACGATAGGCAAACTTTTGAAAACAATTATGGACTGGATGGTATCGTGTCATCTTGAGAGAAATAAGTGTTTACCAACGTTGTTAAGAGTGTATCACCCAGGAAAGAAGATTTGGCAGAATGCAGTCATATTTGCGCAGGATGTTTTTGAGGTGTTGGATTCGCAAATGGAGACAAGTGCGATCGCAATATATCTTGTGGATGCTTACAATAGGGTGTCCTTGGATATCTTGATGGACCAGCTGTTAAATCTTGCAGTAAATCCTTTTTTCGTGCAGTGGATTGGTGCTGTTCTACTGCACAGGATAGTAGTTCTTAAGTGTGGTAACTGTATATCGGCACCAAAGGTTATTAGTCCGGGTCTGCCACATGGATCAAATCACAGGCACTGGCAGAACGATGTCGTACGCCTATGACATCCTAGGGTAAAGGCAGAGCAGAAATCGAGAAGACTTCGTCGTAGAACTACAGGGGGAGCTGGACAGACTGACGAATTGGTATAGCTATACGGGAGAAGTGGTAAATCCTTCTAAGGCATTCGTGACTTTGTTTTCCATGAACAATCACATGGTAAAGACACCTATGCCACAAGTTTCGTTGTCCGGGAACAGTTTAGACAGAAACAGCACAATGCCATACCTGGGTGTGTTTTTTGACAGAAGTCTTGAGCTTCAGGGAATCCCATGTTGACCACATTATCATAAGGGCAAGCAAAGGCCTAACAGGAAAGAAGGTTATGGCTGCTGCGAAGTGTGAGTAGAGGTTGTTCTTTCTTTTGTACCAGGGTTTGGTTGCGGCTGTGGTGGAATATGCACTGGCAATTCTGACTCTTAGCCAAACTCAGGTCGAAAGACTGGATAGATTCCAGAATGCAGCAATGCGTATAATTTTTGGGTGCACAAGAGACACACCGATAAGAGCTACACAGTACCTACTCGACTGTCCAACGGCAGACCATATATTACAGTATTGCCGTGCACGGGCGTACCTTCAAATACATGCACATAAGGAACTCCCGTTGCATTCCGAAATACAGAAAGTTAAAGGCAGCAGACTCAAGAGAGGAAGGCAGTAGATGGGACGTGCTGTGGATGTCATACAAAGCGTGTGCAGATTGCAAGATATGGCAGCAGGTGCGGAATGGATAGGTCTACCCTCAGATTTCGAAACGTGTTTGAGGGTAGTAATAACACTTAGCAGGAAGGCAGAGGATGGTGTGGTATCCCACTGCTGTGGAGCAAGAGGTGCAGGCTTTGGTCAGTGAGAATACTAAAGAGGGGGATGTAATTATATACACTGATGGATCTGTGATTAGACCTGTTCGCAGTGATTGGGCCTTCACAGCTCAGTGTGCAGGTTTGTTTGTTTTTTGTTTTTCGTTCGCTCCATTGTAACCATCACGGATATCCGTGCGATTTCCGCCGGGAGCGTGATTACGTTGTGCCACCGTTATGCGCCTTGTAGGCCTAGCACATCCGATTTCGGCATGCCTTGACAATTCGGGTGGGCTACCCTTAGCCTGTGACAGCCTCTATATCTGTCTCCAGGCACGCGTAGTGGAGACTCTTTGCCCAGACGATTTTCTTGCTCTTAGTCTGACTCAAACGAGGTGTTCCACTGTCTATGGACTTGCCTCGTGTAATTGGACGTGATGTGCCTGTGCCCATTGGGTACCGAACCGTTTCTCATCCGTGAGCCTGGTTCCTTAAGGGGAAGAACTCAACAGAGGAGTTGGACACTGGCTCTTTCGCCCTCTTAGCCGAGGTGTCATTCACCGACGTGTACCCCTTGTCCAAGTTCGAGTCTCACACCACGCGTTTGAGAGCAAGGCGTTCTCTAGCTGAGCGTCCTTGTCCCAATAGCGCCTGAGCCCATCAGGTACTGAACCCTTTCTCTCTTCAAGTGTATTTTCGGTGTAGGAAAACCTGACAGTAGAGTTGGGCCAGGGCTAAATCGTTGTCCCTTTTGTGCCTGAGCGAATCGAGTATGGAACCCTTTCTCTCTGCAAGTTACTTCCGGTATAGGAAACCTTGACAGTTGAGTTGGGCCAGGACTGCCATCGTTGTCCCTTTCTTGCCTACACCCATCGGGTACAGAACCCTTTCTCTTTGCAAGCATATTTCCGGTTTAGGAAGGCTCGACATTAGAGTTGGGTTAGGTCGTTTGCTTTACCAAACGCCGATGGATGGGTCTGGGTCTCTGCCTGTTAGGAACTCTGGTGACTAGAAGCCCGTCTCGAGCTGACGGAGCTTGTAGTTCCCTTTCCTAGGGACTTTTCACTTTCTATTTGCAGTTCGCGCTGCCCTCTAGAGCTGTTCTGCCCTTTCATTGTTTCATTGTACTCTGTATGAAACATATTTGTCTCTCGCCATGCATTTACCTTTACGTGCATTTTACATTGGCCGCCCCTCCAATGTTCGGACTGGACTGACTAGCTTCACTGTATGTCGACAGTGTCGCTATAATGGTGATGCTGGTGGTGTCGGAGATATTGTCTGTCTCTTGTGCAGTCAAATCTCTTTCCATCTGCTACCTCCACATTCTCGGACACGATCCCCAAATGATTTGGCCAGAATCAGCACGAGCTGCTGTATTTCTGTTTCCAGGGTGCACCGCGTGGAGGTACATTTGGGATCTTGGTTATCTGCTAACCATGGGTCCGCCTAGAGCAATGCGTTCCCTTTGCACCCCAGTGTGCAGGTAAAACGATCAGGGAAGAGAGTGGGGCCTTTGCTGTGACTACGGGTAGCATGATCATGGTGACTAGGGCATATGAGTGGCTAGGCACACAGAAGGTAACACAGGTCTGCATCTTGAGTGACTATATGGGTATGATTAGGAAGGTACAAGTGGCTCTCTTTTTGCGAACAGTGGATTTAGAAAGGCAAGGTTGAAAGTAGCTACATTTATTTTCGTACGGGGAAATGTGGGTATTCGATGCAATGGAAGAACAGATCAACTGGTATCATACGCGATTGTGGCACATGGCGATGGGGCAATGGATCGAGCTGACGTTTTGAACTCCATAGGAAATATAACACGCGAGGGTGAGATGATTCCTTTTCAATGGCAGGACTTAATATCAGGGTTTGTAATGCGGTGTTGCTAGTATGAACATTTTGTAGGGCGCAGAAGAATGATGGTCAACCAGCTGAGGACCGGTACTATCAGCAGAAGTGTAATGGAGGATACACTCAGGAAGAGATCAGAGCAACTATCGACGTTTTCAGTTTGCAGTGTAGATTATCCGACGACTAACTAACTATTATTGGTATTTTCGATAACGTAGTGATTTGTTACATTACTGGTATGTTTTATAGCGTAGTGATTTGTTACATTACTGGTATGTTTTATAGCGTAATGATTTGTTACATTACTGGTATGTTTTATAGCGTAGTGATTTGTTACATTACTGGTATGTTTTATAGCGTAGTGATTTGTTACATTACTGGTATGTTTTATAGCGTAGTGATTTGTTACATTACTGGTATGTTTGATTGGTTAGTTATTTGTTACATCCCTGGTATATGTGATAGAAAAAGATATGTTAAGTCATCGATACGTTTGATGATGTAGTCATTAATTTAGCACCTTCGATAGGGTATATCAATAGGGCAGCCATTTCTTAACTGTTTGGCATGTTTAATGTTTGGCATGTTTAGCCATTTGCTAATTCATTGGTATGTTTGATAGGGTAGCCATTTGCTAACTCATTTGTATGTTTGATAGGGTAGCCATTTGCTAACTCATTGGTATGTTTGATAGGTAGTAATTTGCTAACTCATTGGTATGTTTGATAGGGTAGTCATTTGCTAACTCATTGGTATGTTTGATAGGGTAGCCATTTGCTAACTCATTGGTATGTTTGATAGGGTAGCCATTTGCTAACTCATTGGTATGTTTGATAGGGTAGCCATTTGATAATTCATTGGTATGTTTGATAGGGTAGTCATTTGCTAACTCATTGGTATGTTTGATAGGGTAGTCATTTGCTACCTCATTGGTATGTTTGATAGGGTAGCCATTTGCTAATTCATTGGTATGTTTGATAGGGTAGCCATTTGCTAAATTGTTTGGTATGTTTGATAGGGTAGTCATTTGCTAACTCATTGGTATGTTTGATAGGGTAGTCATTTGCTAACTCATTGGTATGTTTGATAGGGTAGCCATTTGCTAACTCATTGTTATGTTTGATAGAGTAGTCATTTGCTAACTCATTGGTATGTTTGATAGGGTAGTCATTTGCTAACTCATTGGTATGTTTGATAGGGTAGCCATTTGCTAATTCATTGGTATGTTTGATAGGGTAGCCATTTGCTAACTCATTGGTATGTTTGATAGGGTAGCCATTTGCTAACTCATTGGTATGTTTGATAGGGTAGCCATTTGCTAACTCATTGGTATGTTTGATAGGGTAGCCATTTGCTAAGAAGGTATTTTTAAAAGGGTAACCATTTAAGTCCTTGTTTAATAGAGTAGGCATGTGTTAATTCTTTTGTATGTTCAGAAGAAAAATCTAATGTAGATGTGTTGAAAGAGTAAAATGCGAAACGGACCTTAATCAACAATATAAGAAAAAGGCAATGTTCCTTTTTTGGCCACTTCATGAGACAGGCAGGTTTAGAGAACATAGTCACAACAGGCAAAATTGAAGGCAACAGAGACAGAGGGCGACAACGTGAGAAAATATTAGACAGTTTGACAACCTGGCACGGCAAGGAAACAACAACGACATTGATACATAATACTGTGGACAGAGAGCTGTGGAGAGCCATGACCGCCTACGCCAGCCGGCGTGAAATCTGATGATAATGATGTTTAGAAAGACAGCTATTTGTTAAATCGTTACAATATTTTCCTTTTTTTGTGTAAAATTATTCTATCAAACAAATTAGCCTCCTATATCTATCTATCTATTCGCTAAACCCTTTGTTGCCTTTCAGCGTCAGGGGTAGATGGTTTTACTGGAGATGGCCCTCATGTGTGCTGAGTATAATGTGGAAATTTGTCTCTTTTATTTCGGTGGTTCATCGTTTTCGTGGTCGGCCTCTAGGTCTGCCTTCACTGTATCTGTGCAGCATAGATTACTGTGGGGGTATACTGTGTGCAAACCTTTTGATCGGTTGTCTCTTAATATACTCCAAAATTGGGGCGGTGCCGGTTCTTTGTCTAATGTCCTTATTCCTCACTCTGTCTCTTAGCGACATTCCTAGGATTCTGTGTAAGCATGTCATTTCAGCTTTCACAAGTTTACTTTTATTTTTGTGATATCAATACGTTTGCCTCCTATCATCATCATCAAGTGTCGTCTCCACAACGAAGGTTGGCTGCAACGTATCTCCAACATCTCCTGTCTCTTGTCTTGGTAGTGCACTCTGCTAGACTGTAACCTGTCCATCGTGTAATGTTACTCTCCCACTTGTATCTCTGCCTACCTCTTGCTCGCTTCCCTTTGACTTTACCCTCAAGTAAGGTCTTCAATAGGTTGTCATGTCTTTTAATGTGTCCAAAGTATTTTATTTTCCTCCTATATCAATAGATTAATTATCACGCACTGTTGCATAACCTTGTTAACATGAACTGAGACAAGTCTCGTACACGCCACATTCTTGGTACCTTGGCACCACCACTTGTTTCTTACCAGACTGCCGACACGATTGCGTTCCGGACTCAGATGTGAATAGACCAATTTGGTGATTATCTCTGGAAAATACAACTAACATATTCATGAGAGACACACTAGTGGAGTACATTTCTAGACAAGAAACACTACCATTTGTACACGAGGCGATAATGAGAGTTATTTACACGTAAGCGGTGTATGGGATTCAAAGGTTTACACTTCATTCTATGTACTTGTCGTTGATGTACTTGTTACTTCTATGTACTTGTCGTGAAAGCTACTGTACATGAAGGATAAATTTGCATCAATAAACAACTGTCTAGTATACGTCTTCAGCTTAGAACCCGTGTGTTCGTTTTCTTCCCTTTCCATGAAGCTCTCCCTATTCTTTTATATATTATATCTCAAAGATATCAATTCTGTCCTCTATTTGTTTATTTATTGTCCATGTTTCCGAGCAATATAAATAATATACATAGCACTCAATAATTATCACTCTTTGTTTGTAATTTGTTTAGATGTCAATATTTTCCTTATGTCACTGAAAGTACTTTTAGCCACTCCCATTCTGCTTTTATTAGAAGACAGAATTGATGCCTTTGAGATGTGGGTATATAGGAGAATAGGGAGAACATCATGGAAAAAGAAGATAACAAATAAGGAGGTTCTAAAACACTTAATTAAAGAAAGAATTACAAAGAGAAATAAAAATAAAATAAAATGGTGTGGATATATTAAAAGACATGACACATTAATGAAGACCTTACTTGAGGGTAAAGTCAAAGGGAAGCGAGCAAGAGGTAATCAGAGATACAAGTGGAATAGTAACATCACACGATGGACAGGCTACAGTCTAGCAGCGCGCACCACCATAACAAGAGACTGGGGATATTGGAAGTCTGTTGCAGCCAACCTATGTTGCGGAGACGGCACTTGATGATGATGATTCTGCCTTTAACTTATGTTTCACATCTGTCAGCATCTATGATTATGTGTCCGACATATTGGTAATGCTATACTTGTCTTAGCATCTCTCCTTTTTTGTGTTTAACATTTGTTCTCCGATTTTGCTGCTTATCATGACCTTTGTTATTCTGGATATTTATATCTAGTTAATATTCTTTACTTGATTTATCGACTTGATCTATTAGTCTTTGTAGTTCATGTCCAATTTCTTCTAATAGGACAGTGTCATCTGCACATCGTAGGTTGTTTATTATTTTTCCACTGATCTTGAGACCTGGCGTTCTTTCCATATGCTTAAAGATTTTCTCTGTGTTGGTGTTAAATAGACTGAGTGATAAAATATATCTTTGTCTTACCCCTTTTTTATTTCTATGTATGTTGTATTTATATGTCCGGTTCTGTGGCGTCCTGTAATGGCCAAGATACCGGATTCGAATCCCACCACATGTAATTGTGCATCTGGACCGTTCAGAAAACAATAGCAAACTACTTCACGTATTTTTATTGCTTAGAAAATCAGTACAGCCAAAAAATACTAGGTTGATGGCTACGTACTAAGTAGGATATGCTACCAACTTTTTTTTATATTGTGAGTAGCTGTTTTGACACATTATTAATGCAGTTTGTTCCCAATATAAATATTCCTAATTAGTCTAATGTCTTTTCCCATCTATTCCAATTTCCTGAAGACATTCAAATAATTCTCCATGTTGGACTCTGTCGAAAGCCTTGTTGTAGTCTATGAAGCAAATATATACATGTTTTAGTCTTCTATGTATTTATTTATCAATAATCAGATACTAAGGAAATGGAAAACACAGAAAGGCTTGTTGACATGGCAACAGTGTATTGTATATTGACTATCCATCCCTTCTCTGGTTCCTGTGTTATTCCAAAAACAAAACTGTTCTTCACTGACTTCAATGTCTATCTTCTTTTTAATTCTTGCATGTATTATCATGAGTAGTATTATGGTTATGTGGCTCTTCAAACTAACTAATGACTAACTATTAACTACAAGCTAACTGTGAACTATTAACTAATAACTCACTAAATAATAACTCACTATCTAATTAACTACCACATAACCGCTAGCTAACTACTAACAATAGCTACAAAGCTAACTACGAACTAATACAAACAAATTACTGACTACTTGCTAACTAATAACTAACTACTAACTAACTAATAACTAATTAACTACTAGCTAACTACATGCACTAACTGATAACTAACTACTAATAACTAACTGCTAACTAATTAGTAACTAACTCCGAATTAATTAATTTTTATTATAGAAAATAGTCGTCTATATCTCTGATTATTGAGAAAGTAATAGTGAACACTTGACAGATTGTTTTCACGAAGATTATGAGCACTTTGATTATGACTTCATATAATAATATTTGTATTACTCATTTGTTAGTTCATACCTGCCCAAACAAGATGCAATGCCTGTGCCTTCCTAGCGATAACCTTCATCCAAGCATGACCCCCGGCCAGTACTATGTCCACTACGAGAGAATCAGTACGTGCAGGAACAACAAATGCTTGAAGAACTTGGACAACTCCAGGAAGTAGTTCCGCGGCATGCACCAAACTTGAGAAATGGCTGAGATTGCTGCTCTTCAGATGACTCTTTTGTGTGATCGCATCCTGCATCTGTAGCTGTTGGAAGACAAACGGTAATATAACAAACATTCTCATGAAGACTGAGAGCTTCAAATATTCCTTTTTATAGCAACATTCTGGGTCAAATAGCATGATCCTAGGGACAGCTGGACCAGCAGCCAACCAACCATTCACTTTTGTTGGTTGGTTGGTTGGTTGGTTGCTGATCCAACGGTCCATGGGCTCATACTCTTTGACCCAATACCATTAAATGGCATTATATTGCTGGGAATTATGTGGATTTTCGGCCCACCCCGAGACAGAGCCAGAGAATAACTATCACACCCCCAGGAAGGCAGGCCTCAACCTATGCACTGCTCCGAGCCACTGTAGCCAAGATAGGGTTCACTGTGCTCATTCCCTGCTACCAAATGACTACTGGATATTCCGAACTTCTCTATTGCTCTAGGCATGCAACCAAATGTTCAAGTCAAAAGGATTGTCACGTCATCAGTCACTGTGCCCCCACGATGGGTCTCATCCATATGAAAAAACAGTGCCGTCAGTTTCCTCCTCCCCAGTGCTGCACAGTACATCTCTGGCTCCCTCCCAACTATAATAGTGCATACATATATTCAAGTAAACATGAAACACAACTCAACAACAAAATAACAGCACAAGCAGCATAATTGTATAGATGACGTGCCATGAAGCTTCTATAAGAAGATAACCTCAATATAACGGCATGTCATCTACTAAGGTTTTCTATTGCATGGGTGGTTTGTATAATGGGCCATTGGTGAGACCCACAGACGCAACCACATGCGTACCATTCACTTTCATTGAGATCTTTGAGTACGATAATTTATTTTGTGTCCCTTTTCTTTAAAAAGAAAAATTGTTGGGAAATTTCAATAGATATCTCGTATGATCCGAATCAATAGCATAAAGAATGTAGGACGGGTTCAAGCGATCCCTGTTATTAGATCCCAAACCGTAAGACTAAAGTTACAAGCAATACCTCTTATTAGACCCCAAACCATAAGACTAAAGTTAAAAGCAATCACTCTTGTTAGACCCCAAACCATAAGACTAAAGCTACAAGCAGTCCTTCTTATTAGACCCCAAACCATAAGACTATAGCTACAATCATTCCCTCTTATGACTATATTTGTTGACTATCTTACACATTACAACCAACTCCTGCCGTTACATGATAAATTCCGTATCACATTCGTGCATGAAGATATCAGTGGCCAAGCCAGTCATCGGTATGTGGTCATAATCCACTCTTTTAAATGTGTGTTCAATGAAGAGACGGCAGAGTTAAGTTGAGAGGTATAACATCGTTTGCATTCTGAATGTCGATATTCAAGTATTTAGATGTTGAGAGGTATAACATCGTTTGTATTCTAAATGTCGATATTCAAGTATTTAATGTTGAGAGGTATAACATCGTTTGCATTCTGAATGTCGATATTCAAGTATTTGAAAGTTGAGAGGTATAACATCGTTTGTATTCTAAATGTCGATATTCAAGTATTTAGATGTTGAGAGGTATAACATCGTTTGCATTCTGAATGTTGATATTCAAGTATTTGAAAGTTGAGATGTATAACATCGTGTGTATTCTGAATGTCGATATTCAAGTATTTAGATGTTGAGAGGTATAACATCGTTTGTATTCTGAATGTCGATATTCAAGTATTTGAAAGTTGAGAGGTATAACATCGTTTGTATTCTGAATGTCGATATTCAAGTATTTGAAAGTTGAGAGGTATAACATTGATTGTATTCTGAATGTCGATATTCAAATATTTGAAAGTTGAGAGGTATAACATCGATCGTATTCTGAATGTCGATATTCAATTATTTGAAAGGTGAGAGTTAATAACATCGTTTGTATCCTGAATGTCGATATTAAGATAGTTGAAAGTTGAGAGGTATAACATCGATTGTATTCTGAATGTCGATATTCAAGCATTTAGAAGTTGAGAAAGATGGCATCCATGAAGGCGAGTCCACAGTAATTACATTAAGAAGTGTGGTCATTAGAAACGTCAATAACAAAAGGTAACGCAATTGCTATCGAAGAACAAACGTAGTACTGTGGCAGTCAAGAACATACTTGAATCATATGTGATATCTCTTCTCTAGCATCGGTTTACGTCGTGTGGCAACCAGTGCCTGGACTTCGTCTTTAGGGTGCAAATAATAGATGCACTCTCAATTTCCGGGAATATCGTATGACGAGGTTAAAGAAACTTGCGGGATAGGATGACAACGTGTCCAAAAAAGTTATTATTGTCACTGTATGTTTTGTTTCAATGTTTTACTTGTGTATTTGAAATGGTCCCATCGATTACAAAGATATAAAAGCCAGTGGATAGTGCATCTTTGTCTTTTTCTGCTTGCACCAAGGTGGCGGGGAATTCTAGATATACCACAACTAAATGAACACATGGTGACAACAGGAATTAGAAAAGCAAGAAGGGTAGGAAGGAACCAAGAGAGAAGATGTTTGACAACCTGGAATTATGGCATGGGTAAATATCGGTTTCGGAAATGATGAGCACAAGAAACAGAAATCTGTGAAAAGACATTATAGCCAGCGCCACATGTCATGAAAAATAGGATAGAGTAAGAGCAATTCCTTATTCATTACATTGCAGAAAAACGAAAACTACCCCTGCGATCTGCGCATCTCGATCCCCCATCGTCTTCTTTTCCATTGATATCATCACATTTCACAAAGATCACCGTTTTCTTCTAAGAGCTCACAATAACAATACAGTTCAATCCCGTTATAACAACTTGCTCCGGACCGACATGTATGTAATAACAGAATGTCGTTATATATACTATAAACAGTAAAGGATAAATATAATTGGGAATTTTGAAAAGTGTTGTTAAATAAGGAAATTTGTTGTAAAATAATGCGCTATAGAGGGATTCCACTGTAAAATGCTTAACGACCAGAAATGCACAATAATGAGAGAGAGAGAGAGAGATGGAGAGGTGGGGAAGGGGGGAGGTGTAGTACAATATGAAAATAACCTAGTTATTACATATTGGCTACGGTGTCCAGCAATTTTCCTAGCACACCTTCCTTTTCCCGTGCCCTTGAAACTCTCCTTTCATACTTCTGCCATTTGCTAACTTCCTTTCTGTCTAATCCATTAAAAATGCTCGTATTCTTGAACTCCTTTTTTCCTATATCGTATTTGCTCACTCTGTTCTACTCTCTTCGTCCTCTCCCTCACTCCTTCCTCTGTCTTTCCATCCCCCCCTCTCCCTTCTTGTCCCTCCTTTCTCTCCTACTTGCAGTCTTTGATTTTAAACCTGTCCCTCCCGTTCATCTTATACCTCATCCAGAGGTCACGTGACTTTATTATTGATCAGGGTTGACAATGGCGTGAAGCGCGCGCGATCTGGGTTTTTATTTCCCCTGGTCTTCGGCACCTACTGCTTGCCTCATTTCTAGGAATACGTGCCACACGCGGGCACTCAGTACTGCTCACAGATGAATTTAGTGTTCGTTGTGTCAGGTGACAATGTATTTGGCTTGTTACCTTCAAACAGCAATACCACAAGTGTAATAAGATATTGCTAATAATTTATATCCATGTAGGACAGTTTAAAAATATGTGAATGTAGGACTATTTAATAACATGTGAATGTAGGACGTTTACTAACACTAAGGTATGTGAATTAAGGACATTTACTAACACTAAGGTATGTGAATTAAGGACATTTACTAACACTAAGGTATGTGAATTAAGGGCATTTACTAACACTAACGTATGTGAATATAGGATATTTACTAACACTAAGGTATGTGAATTTATGATATTTACTAACACTAAGGTATGTGAATGTATGATATTTACTAACACTAAGGTATGTGAATTTATGATATTTACTAACACTAAGTTATGTGAATTTATGATATTTGCTAACACTAAGGTATGTGAATTTACGACACTTACCAACACTAAGGAATATGAATGTAGTACATTTATAAATACTAAGGTATGTGAATTAAGGACATTTACTAACACTACGGTATGTGAATTAAGGACATTTACTAACACTAAGGTATGTGAATTAAGGACATTTACTAACACTAAGGTATGTGAATTAAGGACATTTACTAACACTAAGGTATGTGAATTAAGGACATTTACTAACACTAAGGTATGTGAATTTAGGACATTTACCAGCACTAAGTTATGTGCATGTAGGACTCCTTAATAACATGTGAATTTGCTAACATATGAATTGTAATATTTACTAACACTAACGTATGTTACTGTATGAATATTTAATATTTACTAACACTAACGTATGTTACTGTATGAATATTTAATATTTACTAACACTAACGTATGTTACTGTATGAATTTATTCTAGCATCAGACTGTGGCTAGGGATGCCATATCTGCCAAGGACATTTGTGTCCGGAATCTTGTCTTGCCATCTGATGTTTATATCTTTTCTGAGACAAGTTGTGTGAAAGTGATTTAGTTTTTTTTCCACATGTTATCTATACACAGTCCATGTTTCGCTATCGTATAACAGCACTGGAATTACAACGTCTCTGTAAACTTTCAGCTTAGCCTGTAAGTTAATGCCATGTCTACGTCACACATTTGCGTACAATCTGCTGAAAGTACTGCTTGCCTTGGAGATCCTGGTATACAATTTGGCATTTTGTGACAGTGTACGGGAATCGTTTGTGAGACGTGGACATTGACATCGACAATAAAAATGAAACTATCTACATTCGAAATGAAATGCTATATAGAGGTCCTGAAAATATCATGGACATAAAAAAAAGAACTAACGCAGATGTCCGCAAATATTCGAACAACAAGGAAGACTGGCTTCTCAAAACTATACAAAAATGCACTTAAATATTTCGGACATATAAAAAGACACAATGGTTTGAAAAGATTAATCATGGAGGAGAAAGTTCCAGGGAAGAGAACAGGAGGCAGATCAAGTTCAAAGACCTTCTGAACATGACACTGGAAGAAGCTGTGCAGCTCACACAGAACCGTGTTGCTTAAAGGTTGGCAGTGAGGACAACGTTCTGCAGAGGACATGGCACATAGAGAGAGAGAGAGAGAGAGAGAGAGAGAGAGAGAGCGAAAGAGAGAGTATGTGAGTCTATTCACAACTTTCAGTGCTACGTCATTTACTTGTATACAGCGCTTTTGATATATTTTGCCAGGTGCTGGTTGTAACATGACTTTTGTTATCTCCGTAATAGTAAACCCAAAGTTGCTACACGCTTAGAGAATATGTCTATAATAGTAAACCCAAAGTTGCTACACGCTTAGAGAATATGTCTATAATAGTAAACCCAAAGTTGCTACACGTTTGGAGAATCTGTCTATAATAGTAAACCCAAAGTTGCTACACGTTTGGAGATTCTGTCTATAATAGTAAACCCAAAGTTGCTACACGATTCGAGAACCTGTGTATAATATTTGTATATCAGTCTTATAGTCTGCTTCATCGAAAACGTGTATTCGCCTTGGCTATTTTTGACATGTGATTACCAGTATATAAATAGTGGCCAACGAAAATCACAAATATCATTTTCTTTTAAACGTAATGAATTAAGTCCTAATTAATTCTATACTGGGGTCTTCTACAGCAGAGGATCTCAGATGAATGGTAATTGTCGACAACGATATACGCACAACAAAGGAGGGAGGGGAGGAGAAAATAAACCACAAGCCATCGGGGGGGGGGCACAGAGAAGTAACTATTTCACGATATTTAATACGAAATATAGTAATGAACTTTGAGCAAAGTCTACAATGATTTTATACTCCGGTGGGGGGGGGGGACCCTCGGAATAATAATTGTTTTAAAAGAAGGCCACGGGTGGAATATTATTGAGAACCCCGGATTTGTAGGATAAATATAGTTTGTATCATATGTTCCGTGTTGTCGAGGGCCCGAGAGAGGAATAAATGACAATAATTTGTGTCCATGGATATTGTACGAAGCGCCTAAGGAGGTTTAACGGTTGGGTTAGCAGTCCTATCACATATTGGGTCACAGTGACCCAGTAGTCATGCAAGAAGTCGGATTTCGCAAGCAGAAATGAGCAGATATCGCAGACTAGCTGTAAGCCCATGACACAACGTATTATTTCTGCGGGCTACATTCTGTTAATCTGCAGGAGTTTGAGAAAGTACGCAGAAAAAGAATATCATGATGTGTGAGATAATGTGCTTTTTATGTGTGAACACATAACTATGACATAACTCTGACATAACTGTGAATGTTGCCGCCAGGCGTCCAGTAGTATTCAGACAAAAGGTGAGTATGGCTGGAAGATATAATACTCATGCGTTGAAACGTACATTTGCTGTCAATGCGTTATAACTCACCTTTTATCTGGCTTAAACACTATAAAATGCCAACTTCTACACCATTTACGCTTCTTTACTTGCTAAAACAATCTACTCTACTCCCTAGTCCGTGCCATTGTTCACGTTCTCAGTGGACAGTTATACCAGTTTATGTGCACTCATCACAACAATAAACTGACTTCTTTTCACTTCACGTCTTACGCCTATTTTCCTTGTTCTAGCAAACTACTTGTTCTAGCAAACTACTTGATTTAGCAAACTACTTGTTCTAATTTTCTACTACCTTTCCTTAATCACCATCATCAGGTGTCATGCAGGCTGGCGTAGGCCGTCATGGCTCTCCACAGCTCTCTGTCCACAGTATTGTGTATAAAAGTAGTTATTGTTTCCTTGCCGTGGCACGTTGTCACACTGTCTAATATTTTCTCACGTTGTCACCCTCTGTCTCTGTTGCCTTCAATTTTGCCTGTTGTGACTATGTTTTCTAAACCTGCCTTTCTCATGAAGTGGCCAAAAAAGAAGATTGCCTTTTTCTTATATTGTTGATTAAGGTCCGTTTCGCACTTGACTCTTTCAACACCTCTACATTAGTTTTTCTGGCAGTCCATGGTATTCTCAGCATTTTTCTGTAGAACCATATCTCTGTTGCCTCTAATTTCCCACTTTCCAGTGTGTTTATTGTCCAAGACTCGCACCCATATGTTAGTATAGGGGTTATATAGCACTGCAGAACTCTCTTTCTCGCCTCTAATTAAAAGGTCATATTACACAGTATATTTTTCATGTTTCTGAATGTTAAACCTGCTTAATACTCACCCTTATATTCCTCCATCTCACCCTACAACTAATGCGGATGTTTATTTTTTTGTTGTTGTTTGCAATCTTCCTGACATTAGTATTTTTGAAGAAGAATTCAGACACGAAACTGCAAGACAGAAGCGGACACGTAGAAAAGAAAAAACATCTCAACCTCACACAGATACCTTCTATTGTTGTCAATTCTGTAAAAGAACATTTTGTGCGCGCATTGGACTTGCTAGTCATTTAAAAACGCACTATTAACTTTATTATTTTATTATTTATTGTTATTATTATTATGGTTGAGTTTTTGGTCATCGTCGATCACGACGGACGAACATCATCATCAGTATTTTTGACAGTAAAGTATCTATCCACATCAAGGGCCTCAAGTTCGTCCCTCTCAGTCCTGTATATGATCAATACTCTCTTCTTCAAGACATACACCATTACCATCATCGTCTTCACATCTATTATTATTTCTTTGATAAAGAGTCATCCGATACTTACTATTTGTTCTCTGGATATCTATCTATTCGCCGAAACCCTTTATTGCCTTTCGGAGTCAGGTCTAGAAGAGTTTTATGGAGACGGCCTCTTGTGTGCTGAGTATATTGTGGAATTTGTCGCCTCTTTTATTTCAGTGGTCCATCGTTTTCGTGGTCTGTCTCTAGGTCTACCTTCGCTGTATCTGTGTAGCATAGCTTTATTTAGTATGCTGTCTGATGGTAGTCTGCTGATGTGTACAAACCATTTGATCTGCTGTCTCTTGATGTATTCTAAGTTTGGGATGGTGCTGGTTTTTTGTCGGATGTCTCATTCCTCACCCAGTCTCTTAGCGATATTCCTAGAATTCTGCGTATGCATGTCATTTCAGCTGTCACAAGTTTACGTTTTACGTTCACTCTCTGGATATGATAAAAAGTAATACCCTTGGACTCCTAAGCCTGGTGCATCCCAGGCTGTTGATATTTACCTCAAGAATATCCTCTATGACATTCATTCGCATCATCACAACCGTATCAGACGCTACAATATTACCCTTCATCACAACCGTATCAGACGTTACAATATTAGCCTTGCTGAATCACGCGCCTTGTCACAACTTCGTGATAACATTACTATTATACATTCTGATAAGGGTAGGTCACAGTTGGGTGGCCATGGAGATTTACTTCCAGGAGGGCAACAAACAACTTTATAAGCCCTCATTCTACACTGCACGTACATCTGACTCCACTGTGCCCAATCATAAGGTGGTCAACAATACTGTGAAAACTCTAATCCGCAACAACCTACCCACCACTGCTGAGGTTCATTTCTCAATGAAAGCTGTTTCTTCTTCTTCTTCAGCGTTCATTCTCAAACTCCTGCTGAATTCTCTTATAGCAGGACCATGGTCCTACTAGATTTCCAGCAGGATGTAGTCCAGAGAATGGAAATGCGTTGTGTCGCCGTTTTATTTGCGCCAATGGCCCGACACATCCGTCTTTGGCGGATGAAAGCTGTTTAAGCTGACTTGTTTTCTAAAAGCTGCCTAAATTTCATAAGGAATCCAATCTTAGTAGACCCATCGTCTTTGCTTGGGCTTGTCCCACTGAGCGCATACCCACTTTCTTTGATAGTATTTTCCAACCCTTAGTAGAGAAATTGCTTTCATTTTTAAGACACCAAGCATGCATTAACTATTTTTTATTGGTTGGTTGCTGATCCAGCGATCTATGGGCTCATGCCCTTTGACCCAGTGCTATTGTGTGATATATGCATGTGTTTGTGAGCTGTTGTTTTCTTCCATATAATGTGTTCTATTTATCTGGTCCAGAGGGAGAAGCACTTTCCTGATGTCATCCAGCGCTGAGCATTAGAAAAGGTGGTGGTCAACAGTTTCCTAGGGATGAGTGCACATCCGGCATCCTGGAGTGTGTTGTGGTTGTATTCTGTTCAGGTGATTGTTAAGTTGTACATGTTGTGTGCGCAGTCTGAAGATGATACTCTCGTCTTTCCTTCCCAGGAGGTTCATGTTGCCTTTAGGGTTTGGGCTGGTCGCATATTTATAGATTTCCCTTCCAGTATTTCCCATGGTCCATCTGTTCATTCAATTTTCTTTGTTCTCGATGAAAGCTGTTTAAGCTGACTTGTTTTCTATATGCTGCCTAAATTCCATAAGCAATCCAATCCGGGCAGACCCATCATCTTTGCTTGCGCTTGTCCCATTGAGCGCATATCCAATTTCTTTTATTGTATTTTCCAACCCTTAGTAGAGCAATAGCTTTCATTTTTAAGACACCAAGCATTTATGAACTATTTGTTCTTCGGTTTAGTTTTCTTCTGACCGCACTTAATCGTCTGTTCTTACTTGATGCCAGTTCTTTGTATACTTCTATACCCCATTTTGATGGGTTTAGGGTTCTGCATTTTTGTGTGGATAGTTCCCATCCCTCTCTATCCACTCCCACTATTATCCGTCTTGCTAAACTGGTGCTTACACTCCACTTCTTTAAAATTCGATAGGCACTTTCTCGCTCAGATCAGTAACGTTGCTATATGCACTACGATTGAACCCAGTTATGCGTGTCTTTTCATTGGACATTTTGAACATCAGATTTCGGAGACCTATGATGGCCCTTTTCCATTTCATTTTCATATATATATTAATGAAGGTGTAGGTATCACTAAGAGAACGTTTCACCATCGATATCAGAAACAATGAAGATATAGAGCAAATTACAATGACATCCGCACTATGTGCCGTCTTTGGGCCTAGAGGAATAACTAACTAACTAGGTATTACTAATAAGTCTGAGATAGCCCTAGAGGAATAACTAACTAACTAGGTATTACTAACAAGCCTGAGACAGAATTATCTCGTTTAATCAACTTCATCAACAATTTCAACCCTGCTATTCAATTCACATCTAACATTTCTACTACTTCTGTTAGCTGCATTGACAATAGTGTCAATATTCATCTCCCCTTACCTCATAAGATATGTTTACTGTGTTGTTCGTTCGTCACAAGTGATGATGATCATTTGTTACATCCACTTCTGAAATTCAGTTAGAGTTATGTCCTTGCTTATGAGTTCGTAGATGGCTAATAAGCTATATTTGAGCCGCAAATGTCTTTCAACAGTTCGGGCAACGAATGGTCACTATAAAAGGTATTTGATCAACTATGACTTTCTAGCTACTCTCCACAGTTACGCTGCTGCATTTCTCCTCATTTAACAAGATGGTGCGCCCTTCTTTGACTGTAGAGTGTCTTGTGTTATTTTTTGCAAGTTCTTCCCCATGTATCTTGATCTATTTCAAAGGTTTTCAGTGAACTCTTTAACGAGTCCTTGTAGCGCCTCTTTTGGCCACCTTAAGATTGTGTACCCTACTCCAGCTCGCCGTAGAGAAGTATCTGTGGCAGGCGATAATCTGGCATACGTATCAGATGACCTTCACAACGACGCTGTGCCTGAATAAGAATAGTGTCATGCTAGGTATACCAGATCTGTCAAAATCTATGGTATGCGGAATCTTGTCTTGCCATCTGATGTTGATAACTTTTCTGAGACAGGTTGTGTGAAAGTGATTGAGTTTTCTCACATGATGTCTAAACACAGTCCATGTTTCACTAGCGTATAACAGAACTAGAATTACCACTGCTCTGTAGACTTTCAGCTTAGTATGTAAGTTAATGCCATTCTATGCCACACATTTGCGTACAATCTGCTAAAAGTTCTGCTTGCCTTGGCGATCAAACGTTGGCATTGTGCAATAAAGTACTAAATAGGTATGTGAATATATTCACAACTTTTATTTGCGTTTATGCAGGTCTCAATATAGATTTTGCCAGGTTCTGGTAGTAACATAACTTCTGTTTTCTCCTTGTTAATAGCAAGCCCAAAGTTAGTACAAGCTTTGGAGATTCTTCTATAGTACTTTGTAGATCAGCCTCAGAATTTTCATTTATGGAACAGTCATCAGCAAATAAGATAACCATCTACTAGAAACCTAATGATTCACGTGGTTTTCTGCTTTACACGTCCTCTTATCCTCCTGCTTGTCGCAATTCTCTGATATTCTCCCAGCTTCTTCACCTTCGTCCCTTATGTAGTGATGATGACGACTTTTTAAAATAAATCCTCTGAGATTATTTCTTTCGAAGACGCTCGTTCTCCTGACAGTGTCCTTTTATCGACTTTGCTTTGTGCCCGCAAGTTATCTCGCCTTGATACCTTGACTTATACTCATGGCACTCCTCTGATAGAGTTAAACGTGCCCTTACCTGTCATCCCCTACCTCTACTGTCCATTGTATCTTGCTCAAACATGATTCCCTTCTCCAGTGTGACCTCATACTCGTGCCGTCTTCCAGGACATCCTATGGAAGCATACAGCGTGACAATAAACCTTCATTATATCTTAGTTCACACTCACCTTAGGACATATGTTCCTGACGATTTTGGCACCGTTCGTTGGAAACGCGTTCGTTGCTACATTGTCCCTACGTAGTTCAGATGTGTTCAGATGTTTTATTTCCTAAGTACACTTTCACTATCAATGAGGCCTTTACATGTGAATCCCGTAATGTAATTTACGTTATCATATGCAAACGTTGTAACAAGCAGCATATAAGTGAAACTGGCTTACGATTGAGCGATCGCTTCTGTAGGCATCTTCAAGACATCAAACACGATAAACCTACATCTGTCGCCACACACTTCAATGATGATGGTCATCGTGGTGCCCTTGATATCCAGGTCATAGCCCTCAGATCCTGCATCACTGATGATAGATCAAGGTCATCATCATCAAGTGCCGTTTCCTAAACAACGAAGGTTGGAGGCAACGGACCTCCAACATCCCCCGTTTCTTGTTTTGGTGGTGCACTCTGCTAAGTGTGCTACGTAGTCTAACGAAACTACTAAGTGTTGTTAGAACCTCTTTGTTTATTTTCTTCTCTTTCCATAATGTTTTCCCTATTCGTATATATATTCACATCTCAAAGGAATCGATTCTTTCTTCTAATTGTTTTTTATTGTCTTTGTTTCTGAGACATACATTAATATAGAATAGATGTAGCATTTTATCATTCTCATTTTTAACTTGTTTGTAATTTGTTTAGATGTTACTTCATGTCATTTCCCTCATGTCATTGAATGTACATTTAGCCATTCCTATTCTCCTTTTAACTTCTTTTTCACATATTCCATCATTTGTGATTATGTGTCCGGTACGCATAATCTAGGGATGTCCTTGAAAATCGGGTTATTTTTTATTTTTGTACCCTCAAGCCTTTTGGACTCAATTTCTTCAAATTATTGGTTTAGTTTTTGGTAATTTATCTGTTTGTCCCATTCTCACGTGTATTTGTGTTTTTGTATATTTCCTGTCTGACCTGTCTGTATTACCTTAGACCCAGCTCAATCCTGCAGGTCATCTCCACATTCAACTAGGTCAATGTGGATGTCAATCGTGTTGTTCCTGCTCGTTTTTTTTTAATGTATATGTGTATGTTATCTTGATAAAGGCATTTTTATCAAAACGTCGATCACGATCAACGTACTGTTATTTGTATTTTTAAAATTAGCATCCCATAGTCCGATAGTGATAATCTGTTAGTCGTCGTCAGGTAAAACTACAAAACCTGTGTTCTACGTAAGTACTATTGATATTGTTATACAGTTTTACAGTAGTATTATCTTTTATTTATTGCCATATTTGTGTTTTCAATACGTTTGTCCGCGCTACTAAAGAAAACTTGTCAAAGTGGGTATAACCAATTTTTACAATCATAGTTAGAAAATATAATTACTGTAAGGGAAATCCAGGAACTTTTGGTTTACACACCGCCTGCTACTGTGACGTGGCAAATCTTGTAGTTAGTCATTGCTTACATCTAGATGTCCATGCAGAAGTCTAAACTTCGTATGTATCACGTAGTATAGTCCATGCAGAAGTCTAAACTTCGCATGTATCACTCAGTGCAGCCCATGCATGGTGTAGGTCCCTTAACATTAGTAACATCACATTTTCTCATTCTTTAACATCTAGAAACATTTCTGGACGTCCTCAAACATTTCCTCACGCTTTGTGTGATTCCCCATCCAATGTCTTGACAATGACTGCAGACAGCAAACGGACACTAACAGGTGAGGGTTGAATTTGTATAAAAATCCTGTTCTATCGCCTGTCACTTAGTTCCGGCACTGGTTTCCGGTTGCCTAGGCAATGGTGACAGTTGATATGTCATTACGTTATTTTTCTTTGCTTTATGGTTTCAATTTATCAATTCGACCATCTTAAAGTACATTTCTCATGAATTTAAACTTCGTTGAATGTTGCAGTTTGGCTGTTTGTGGATAAATCGAGGATCATTGGTCAAATAACTGATCTTCATTATGTATATCTCTTTTGTCCATCTTCATGTTATATTTTTCACCAGAATGTGAAATAATTGTTAAAGTTACGCAAATATATTTTTTCATCATACTTAAGAAACTTTTTTTTTTAATTTGTAGAATATCAAATTTAGGAAGTACACATATATGTATGTATCTTATCTTATCTTAGTTAGTTAGTTAATCGTCGGATCATCATCACTGCAAACTGGACACGTCCATAGTTACTCCGATCTCTTCTTGAGTGTATCCGCATTACACTTCTACTAACAGTACCGGTCCTATGCTGGTTGGCCATCATTCTTCGGCGCCTTCCAAAATGTTCACTTCTAGCAACACCGTAGTTCAATCCCTGATCTTTAATCCTAGACATTGGAAATGATCTTATCTTATCTTACCTTATCTTATAATCTAATCTATCTATATATCTATACCTACCTACCTACCTATCTATCTTTCTATTGTCTTTTTTGTTTGATGCTGTGAGGATTCGCGGGATTGAATGACGATACGTTCTCGGGCTCTTGCACCTTTTTTTGTCGCTTAATATGCAGTAATACTGTGCAGTGTAAAAATGTTGATAACTCCTTCAATTCACCTTCTCTTTGTTCTTCTTCTATATCTTATTGTTTCAATTTTCATGTTGTATGCTCAATAAGGTTCATTCTCATTAGGTGGCAGAACCATTTCTGTCTCTGTTTTTCAATATATTTGACCACAGATGTTGTTCCAACAGTTCTTGTAATATATTCATTACTCACATGATCTCTTCTTGTTCTGCTTGCTGCTTCTCTAAGACATCTCATCAGTACCCATCAACTCATAAATGTTTTTGCTGTAGTGATTTTCTAGGCCACATAAATATATTAATTTGTTTGTCATTGCTTTCTGAAAGGTCCAGACGCACAATTTCCTGTGCCATCATACTTTAGCCATTTATAAACAGTCACTCAATGGAAGCGTCATTTATAAAACAAAGTCAGAAGCGTCATTTATACAACAAAGTCATTAAATGGAAGCGTCATTTATAAAACAAAGTCATTAAATGGAAGCGTCATTTATAAAACAAAGTCATTAAATGGAAGCGTCATTTATAAAACAAAGTCAGAAGCGTCATTTATAAAACAAAGTCAGAAGCGTCATTTATAAAACAAAGTCAGAAGCGTCATTTATAAAACAAAGTCAGAAGCGTCATTTATAAAACAAAGTCAGAAGCGTCATTTATAAAACAAAGTCAGAAGCGTCATTTATAAAACAAAGTCAGAAGCGTCATTTATAAAACAAAGTCAGAAGCGTCATTTATAAAACAAAGTCATTAAATGGAAGCGTCATTTATAAAACAAAGTCAGTCAATGGAAGCGTCATTTATAAAACAGTCACTGGAAGCGTCATTTATAAAACAGTCAATGGAAGCGTCATTTATAAAACAGTCAATGGAAGCGTCATTTATAAAACAGTCAATGGAAGCGTCATTTATAAAACAGTCACTGGAAGCGTCATTTATAAAACAGTCACTGGAAGCGTCATTTATAAAACAGTCACTGGAAGCGTCATTTATAAAACAAAGTCAGTCAATGGAAGCGACATTTATAAAACAAAGTCAGTCAATGGAAATGTCGTTTATAAAATCTCACTCAAAGGAAGCGTCATTTATAGAAAAACGAGGACTTAATAGTTTCTGCGTAGAAAGGATTATTTCTCGGCTCTACTCTACTTCTCAAATCTCTCTCTCTCTCTCCTCTTCTCTCTTTCCCTCCCTCCCGTCCGTCCAGGCGTGTGTGTAAACACGCACACAGATAGACAGAAAAAAACTAATAGGCAAAGATAAATACATTGACAGAAAAACTGGCAAGAGATAAAACATAAATAGAAGAAAGAAAAAGAACAGGCAGAAAGATATAAGTAGACAAATGTAGACATACAGAAATAAATACAGAATCACACAGGCAGATAGAAATAGACGTACGGAAATTACGATTCAGACAAAAATATTAACATAGACAGATCATCATCATCATTAAGTGCCATCTCCGCAACGAAGTTGGCTGCAACGTATCTCCAACATCTCCTGTCTCTTGTTTTGGTGATGCACTCTGCTAGACTGTAACCTGTCCATCGTGTGATGTTACTCTTCCACTTGTATCTCTGCCTACCCCTTGCTCGCTTCCCTTCGACTTTACCTTCAAGTAAGGTCTTCAATAAGGTGTCATGTCTTTTAATGTGTCCAGACAATTTTATTTGCCCGATTTTTATTTCTTACTTTATTAATAAGTGTTTTTATTATATCTGTATTTGTTTTCTTCTCTTTCCATGATGTTCTCCCTATTCTTCTATATACCCACATCTCACATGCATCAATTCTGTCTTCTAATTGTTTATTTAGTGAAGTTTATATAGACAGATATACACATATAAATAAACATCTTTCGACACATACAGAAATATATAGAATATAGACAGACAAATAGATACAGATATACAGACAGCCAGAAAGAAACAATTAGGAAAATATATATACATAGACATAAAGATATAGATAGATAGAAAGAATTAAACAGACAAAATACAGAGAATGATACAGAGAGGCAGAAATAAATAAACAGGCAAAAAATATACAAAGAAAATACAGACACAGATTGACGAATATAGACAAATATAAATGTAGATAGAAAGACACACAGAGACAGACATAAAGCCAAGCGATTATCCATGTCTGTGACATCAGAGATTATTTCTAATGATGACAGCAAAACCTACAATCATGGATGCGAACGTAATGTGTTTTTCAATAAACAAGTCTGACAAACAACGCAATGTCACGTACAATGTAAAATTGCAGACGAATTGTTCTGACATCTGAAACATAGACAAAGCTTTCTAATAATTTTCTTGAGAATTCTTGAGAATTTCTATTTCTTATTTTTCTCGGATATTTTTTTACAACTATGTTTTCGAATGTTCTATTAGTGTTCTTTATTCTTACATTTGAAATTTTTTTTGTTTATTTGGATTTCTCATTAGATCATCTATCTAAGTAAATCTGAACGTGGGATATTTATCCGACTGGGAATGCTGGGGACAATAATTTCCCCCCTCTGGGACAGAGGAAACCTGTGAAATTGGATAACCACATTTTCGTCTAAAGGGGGGGGGGCGATGGTAAAGGAATATTACTATTTATACGATGTTCAATAATATAACATAGGCAAACGCTTGTTAAGAATTACTCATATAGTACACACATATACAGAAGACAAGGCAAATATACAGAACACAAGACAATGTATAGAACACAAGACAAATATTTAGAGAACAAGGCAGATATATAGAACACAAGATAAATATTTAGAGAACAACACAAATATATAGAAAACAAGACAATTATTTAGAAAACAACACAAATATATAGAAAATATATTTGTTCGGCAGCAAATAAACAAACTTTCAGGTGATCGCGCACCACTTTTAGTAAGAGAGGGGGTCAGAGAAAATCCTAGAGTGATAACATAAAAGGTGTGATTTGTCTACACTCATTGTCCTGGCTGAGGGTAGAAATGTTTGGAAATATTTTTGTACTGATGTATCCAGAGTGACACCGTTACGACACTGACTATTATGGTTCTCATTAATATTATTATTACTATTATTATTATTATTATTATTATTATTATTATTATTATTATTATTATTATTATTATTATAAGAGAAGTGTCTAAAGTGAATAAGTGCAGTAATAAGTTTACAAAGTGAATATGTAAACAAAGGTGGAGAAGATAACAACAAGTATGGCCATAAACAGCTAGTGGCTAGCGAGGGGAAATGGGCAAATCCGAGTAAACTTACTACACAGCCCTTAACCTGTAAACTGACCTAGCACGTAGACAGGGGATACACAAAGTGCAAAAAAAAGAAACTTAAATGGAGAGGAAGGCACATCACGCGCAAAAGAGATCAGCAATAACAACAAAAATAGCAACCATCAACATCTGCGGCATTAAAGACAAGGAAGAACAACTCATAGAAGAAATGATTAAAAGGAAAATAAACAAAGAAAAACTATGGGAAACATTAAAAATTTATAGAGTATGCCAACATTTAATTAACGTTTGTAGAAGTCTCTATAACAACAGCAGTTGCACTATAAGAACAGCTGCAGGCTACACAGAGGACTTTGTAATTAGCACAGGAGTAAAACAGGGATGTGTATTGTTCCCACTACTTGTTATTACATACATGGACCATATAAACAAAACAGCAAATTCTAATGAAGCAAATGAACTGCTTTTTGCAGATGACCAGGTTTTATTCCACAACAGCATTAAAAACCTGCAAGACCACCTAAGCATAATAGACACAGCAGGCACGCAATTTGGAATGAAAATCAACATAGACAAAACAGAAGTAATGAATATTGCAAGAGAAAAGGAGAACATCAACATACAGATAAATAATAAACAACTAAAACAAGTAGATGAATTCAAATATCTGGGCAGCACATTGAGATATAACAACAAACAAGAAGCAGAAATAAACGCAAGATGTAATAAGGCCTGTCAGGTCATTGGTCAATTAACACCTTTACTAAGAAACAAAGATATTACACGAGAAACAAAGAAAGCTCTTTTCAACACCATTTTCTTACCAACATTGTGTTATCAGTGTCAAACTTGGACATTAGATTCTAGAACAATTCATAAGATTAACACCACTGAAATGAAATGTGTGAGACGTATGATTGGAGTTAGCTTGTGAGACAAAATCAGGAATGAAGCACTAAGGAAACAATTAGGGATCAAGTCAACAATAGAATACACCCAGAAACAACAAGTTAAATGGTACGGCCACATAACCAGACAGAAAGAGCAAAGTATTATCCAAAAAACACTTAAACGATACGAAAACAGTCGACCTATTGGACGCCCTCGTAAATGGTGGATAGATAGTGTATTAGAAACACTCGGAAATATAACAGCAGAAGAGGCAAATAGAAGGGCAAAAGAGCGTACACTCACTCTCCCCTCAACATCGAAAGGTACATGAGGACCGAAAGAAGAAGATTATTATTATTAGTAGTAGTAGTAGTAGTAGTAGTCGCCCGTGTGTTGCCGGGGCAGAAAGGGGAGCAAAGAATAGCAACACTGTTTACCTTCCACACATGTCGTAAAAGGCGACTAAGGAGGTTATGGGATGGAGTTGGCTGTCCCATCCCAAAGAGGGTCAGTGACCCAAAGCCATGCTGAAGTCGAATGTGTCAAGCCGAAAGGCGCAGATATCGCAGCAATGCTGTAAACCATGACACCATGCATTCCGTTCTCCAGACTACATCCTGCTAATCTGCAGGAGTTTGAGAATGAACGCAGAAGAAGAAGAAGAAGAAGAAGAATAGTAGTAGTAGTAGTATATGCACAATAAATCCAGCTTTGACACAAGCTAAAAAGCTTTTCATTAGACTCAAGTTGTTTGTGGAAAGGTGATCAAGGAAGAACAATTATTCCCCGAAAATTTGCCACGGGTGAAAAAAATTTGAGAACTACTGACTGAGATACAAACAAGATGTTAGAAAGTTAATGCTGTGAGTTACCAGCTGAAGCAAACATTCAATCACTCAGAAATCTGTATATCGAGAAAACAACATTAAATAAACAGTGTTTCAATGCTGTGACTTACCAGCTGTAGCCAATATTCAATCACTCAACAATCTGCATGGTGACAAAACACCATTTGATCAACAGTATTTCTATACCAACGTCAAGCATGGCTCTTCACAAAGACACTAGCGTGTGAAATACGATGTTTTAGGAAATCGATAAATGTCACTAGAAGAGACCGACGGAGAAATGTTGATATATGGGAAAAAATAGACACCATCTCATGGCAAGACTGCATCGAGAGACAGAAAACCAAGTGGTTTGGCCACTTAATGAGAATGGAACCAACTCAACCAGCCCTTCATGAGTAGAACAGTAGGTGATCGGGTTTCAAAGCACGAGGAGTTCCAAGAAATAGATGGGTGGAGATAATCACAGAAACCTTAAAGAGACACGAGCTGACCATGGTCAATGCGACCCAAATACAGACAATTTCAACTTTCCCCACGACGCTTAACGGCACACATGGAATGACAAACAGACGGACAAATAGATGGATGGATGGATGGATGGAAGGATGGATGGATGGATGGATGGATGGATGGATGGATGGATGGATGGATGGATGGATGGATGGATGGATGGATGGATGGATGGATGGATGGATGGATGGATGGATGGATGGATGGATGGACGGACAGATGAATGGATGGATGGAAATAGATGGATGGAGATGGATGGTTAGAAATGTTGTAGTTGATGACTAATGAAAGTTGACGGATAGACTGACAACCTGTCACCAGTGAACTGCTGTTAAAACCTCTTTGTTTTATTCTCGTTCCATAAAATTTATTTCTATTTGTATTTCTATAGAAATATCAAAAGTATCAATTCTGTCTTTTAGCTGTTTGTTCAGTGTCCATGTTTCTAGAATATCCATGTTCTCTAACCATACATGGTGTATAGTGTAAATGTAGCATTGTCCAACTCTCATTTGTTTATTTGTTTATTTGTTTATTTGTTTATTTGTTTATTTGTTGGGAGTTAGTGGTTTCCTCTTGTCATTGAGAGTGCTCTTTTATTATCTTTTAACTTTTGTTTCACATCTACCATCATTTGTAATTATGTTTCCATGGTACAGGTAATAGTTTCCATGGTACAGGTAATAGTTTCTATGGTACATGTCATAGTTTTCATGGTACAGGTAATAGTTTCCATGGTACAGGTAATAGTTTCCATGGTACAGGTAATAGTTTCCATGGTACAGGTAACAGTTTCCATGGTACAGGTAATAGTTTCCATGGTACAGGTAATAGTTTCCATGGTACAGGTAATAGTTTCCATGGTACAGGTAATAGTTTCCATGGTACATGTAATAGTTTTCATGGTACAGGTAATAGTTCACTTGTTGCAGTATCTCTGTGTATTCTTGTTCTTACCGTTTGTTCCTCATTGATTTTGATGATTTTGATGATATTTGGTTTCTGTATGTTAAATGTAGTTTATAATCTCTGATTGATATATTAGTTTATGCAGTTTATGTTTACTTTCTGATAAAGGGACTGTGTCATTGAAAATATCCCCAGTTGAGGCTGAAATGTTTCTGTTTTCCAGACCGCAACGGCTCCCGACTCGACCCAACCTCAATTGGATACCAGATCAGTAAACACTGCTAGGGAGAGGAGATGGTTACCGCTCTCATATAGCAGAGCCTCTGAAATGTGAGATCTCTAACATCTCACACCCCTACCACAGATAAATGATAATAGCTATCTTTCCTTTGTTTTAAATTATCATGTTGTATACTCTTGTTGCTCAATATGTATTCATTCTCATTAAGTGACCGAACCATTTCATATTTATTTATTTTTTTCATTATCGCAGAATGCTTATTATTTTCCATTGATCTTTAGCTCTGATATTCCTTGCATCTGCTTTAACAAATATTTGCAAATATTAAATAGACTGAGGGGGGGGGGTTACATAATTGTATAACTTATCCTAGCTATATATTCAAGTATTTCTCAACCGCTGGGCTGCCAGATCTTCTTCTTGCATTGTAAAGTTATATATGAGTATATAGAATGAATTTGAATCGGTCTTATAGAAAACAAATTGTTTACCGGACGACGGTCTTACAAAAGTTGAAAACACTGATATATATACTATACTCTTTTTTTCTTCTAGCTTGGTCGACTGGAACTCTTGCCATAACTGCCCACAGTCAGGCCACGTTGTATAAAAATCACTATCTAGATCATACAGAGTAAAGTGGCATATGATGGGGCTCACTTCCCCTTCAATTTTTCGACTTCGCTCCAGCTATGAAGGTAAGAATAGAATAAATTGAGACAATGATTTCTTCAATAGAACGTATTTCTTCTTGGAGATTTATCACAGAAATTGTATTCGTATATCCAAGTTATTACACAAAATGTTCTCATGTACATCAGTTATACCATAAATAACATTCGTATGACGTAGCTATTACATAAAATGTATATCTCTGCATCAGCTATTACATAAAATGTATATCTCTGCATCAGCTATTACATAAAATGTATTCGTATGCCCAAGTTATTGCATAAAATGTATATCTCTGCATCAGTTATTACATAAAATGTATTCGTATGCCCAAGTTATTGCATAAAATGTATATCTCTGCATCAGTTATTACATAAAATGTATTCGTATGCCCAAGTTATTGCATAAAATGTATATCTCTGCATCAGTTATTACATAAAATGTATTCGTATGTCCAAGTTATTGCATAAAATGTATATCTCTGCATCAGTTATTACATAAAATGTATTCGTATGCCCAAGTTATTGCATAAAATGTATATCTCTGCATCAGTTATTACATAAAATGTATTCATATGTCCAACTTATTATATAAAATGCATTGTTAATATTCAATTATTATATAAAATATGTTCCTACGACCAAGTTATGACATATAATGTATTCCTGGGATACCGTTATTACATAAAATGTATTCTTACGACGAAGTTATGACACAAAATTTATTCCTCGGATACCGTTATTACATAAAATGTATTCGTATGACAAAATTACATAGAAAATTTAGTCGTATGACCAAGGTATTAATTATCATCAATTGCCGTCTCCTCAACGCAAGCTATCTGCAAAGGGCCTCCACCATCATGTCTCTTACCTTAGTGGTGCACTCTGACAGACTGTAACCTGTCCATCTCATATTTCCCTTCCACTTGTATCCCTGCCTACCTCTTGTTCGCTTCACCTCAAACTCTACCTTCAAGTAAAATCTTCAACAAGGTGTCATGTCTTTTAATATATGCAACATATTTCAATTATCATACCATTACATGCTTTCTGTTCTGCCAAGACACTCATGTATGAATGTTTTCAGTTCTCTGATTGCCTCTTTATTGCTTTTGTTTGCTTCTTAATAACGGGATTAAACTTATATGGGACACTTGCCGGTGTACGCTCATTTCAACCTAATATCAGTATATGATTGTTATATCAGAATGTGTTAGCTTTTATCTGTGTACGATTGTATGGACTTGAATGAACTTAGATTACAGTGTACGCAATTATTTGGAAAGAACACCCATCAGGTTAAGCGTCTTTGGGGGTACATATGGGTTAACCCGAGTACATTTAAGGCAATCCGCTATGCTGTTTAAGCTCTTTCTTCTTCACAGTCTTCACATAACGGTTCCAGGATGTCATGTAATATGATGTCCAGTCTTAAACGTAATAGTCTCACATTGCCAAGGATTTTCATCTCTTCCTTAATCTGGCATGTCTTAGATGGTGCCTTTAGAAGAACATGTGCATGTCTACCTTCTGTATTAGTATCCCATCCTATTATCTTCTTCATCGTTCATTCTCAAACTCCCGCTGGATCTCCCTTGTAGCAAGACCATTGTCCTACTAGATTTCTAGCAGGATGTAGTCCAGAGAATGGAAATGCGTTGTGCCGCCGTTTTATTTGCGCCAATGGCCCGGCACATCCGTCTTTGGCGGAATCCTATTATCAATTCCTTTAATATTGTGTCCGTTATTATGTTCCTGATTTCAGAGCTTCCACGTCCTATATTAGCATTGATCTCTATTCCATCAAGGATACCTTTCTTGGCTTCCTTGGCCGCTGTCTCATTTCCTGTAATTCCAACATGAGCTGGAATCCACATTACATTAACCTGAATATCAATGTGGTGTAACTGTGTGGTTATATGCCACATTTCTTTGATTATTTCTCTAGCTATCATGCTTATTTTGGAGTTTATTTTAATTCATTCACTGAATGTAAAAATTACAGTAGGACGTTTAACTAACAGAAAAACTAACTAACAATAGTAATCTTATAAATACTAAATAGATAACTAAAGAAAAACTGTCAATACTGCACATTTTCCGTTAGAGAGTTGCAGGGAGTATTTTAGTGGCTTGTATGATAAAGGTACATCCCCTTGCTGTTGTCACGTCATGCACAAGGTGAGTTTTGTTTTTAAATTTAACTACTCACTGAAAACAATACAGTCCTTACCGGGAATCGAACTCTGGGCCTCAGAGGTGTGAGATCGACGCTCTAACCTCTCACCCATGAATCTCTCGGCAACTGAGGAACCCCCCCCCTCCTCCGCCTCCCCCATATTGCTGCTGACATTTCTCTGCCATGCAACAGCTCCTATTTCTGACCATTGAATTAAATATTCTTCATTGTAGTTTATTTAATTTCCTTCACTTCGTATATTTCCCAAGGGAATAGATTTTCTCCTTGTCTTATATATTCTATTTTGACATTTTTGCCTACTCTTTGTTCTGTCTATGGGGCTGCGGAGGTACGTGTATGGTTCTATCTCCTCAAAGGCTGGCTCACTTAAGTTTATCACGTTTTCATTCATTATTTCATTCCCTACACTAAATGAATTATTTCTCAATTGTTATGTGTATTTCAACATAGCATGGATACACAAGAATATACGTTACGGTAACAGTTGGTTCCTATGCACAAGACTGTATGTTACGGTAACAGTTGGTTCCTATACACAAGAATATACGTTACGGTAACAGTTGGTTCCTATACACAAGACTGTACGTTACGGTAACAGTTGGTTCCTATACACAAGATTAAATGTTGTGGTAACAGTTGGTTCATATACACAAGATTAAATGTTGTGGTAACAGTTGGTTCATATACACAAGATTTAACGTTGCGGTAACAGTTTGTTCCTATATACAAAATTAAACGTTGCGGTAACAGTTGGTTCCTATACACAAGATTAAACGTTGCGGTAAATGTTGGTTCCTATACACAAGATTTAACATTGCGGTAACAGTTTGTTCCTATATACAAAATTAAACGTTGCGGTAACAGTTGGTTCCTATACACAAGATTAAACGTTGCGGTAACGGATGGTTCCTATACACAAGATTGTACGTTACGGTAACAGTTGGTTCCTATACACAAGATTAAACGTTGCGGTAACGGTTGGTTCCTATACACAAGATTGTACGTACGGTAACAGTTGGTTTGAATATATAAATATTGCCAGGTCCTTACTATGAGGATAGTACTTCCGTACTATGAGTTTTCGTTAATTTTTGTAGTAACTTGTTATTTGCTACTTTTCCGTACTTGCCACCCGAAAGGTAGCAAGAAAGGTAGACAAATAATAGTGAAACTTACTTGCCATGCATGTCGCAGGAGGAAACTAAGGAAGTTTTTAGGTGGCTGTCCCAACCCATACAGGTTGAAAGTGTCCCAGAAGCCATGCAAAAGTCGGATGTGTCAGGTCGAAAACCTCACATATCGAAGCCAAGCTTTAAACCATGACATAACGCATTCGTCTCTCCGGACTACACCATGCCAATCTGCAGGAGATTGAGAACGAACGGAGAAAAAGAATAAAAGATATACGAATGAAAACTTGCCAAATTTGTTATAACGTTCTTTCGACATATCGCCAGTACATCTAGAAACTGTTATGTAACCAAGCTGGTCGTATATTCTATCTAACCATCTCTGGGAGCCCGGCTTCGCGTTGTCCAAACATCATTAACACAAGATGTCACAATTGTGTATAGTTAGGATAAAGTTATTATTTTGGCAACAAAAAATAAATCGCGCCTCCCTTTTCTAATGAAAGGGGGGGGGGGGAATACTCAGATATTATAATCACATTGTAGATTCCAGAGTATTGGTTACTAAACACAATAGCAAAAATAAAATATACCTGTTTGGTCATATAAAGAGACACAACTGTTTAGAAAGACAAAGAATGGAGGGCAAAGCACCGGAGCGGAGGAAGAAAGGCAGACCAAGAAGACGATGGACTGACGACATTAAAGATAACATGAATACATCGTTGGAAAATGCAAACCGCATCGCCCAAGACAGAGAAGGGTTCAGGGTGTTCATTGGGAAGACAAAGTTCTGGAGTGAATACGTCACATGACACACACCTTTCTATTTGAAAAAAAAACAACCTAGATGAATAAAAGTGACAAGTGTCTTTTTTACATGATCATCGATAATTATAAGACATGTAGACTCATTGAGAATTATCCTTCTAAAGTAACGCATTTGACTTTTCCCACAATTTGTGTATACACTTTGTGTATACGTCATGTCGACAGCCAATGAAAATACGTGAAAAGTCAAATATCATCACTTCAGATGGATGATTCCTAGTTTATCTCACATGTCTTATATTTATCCATAGTCACGATTTATGCCCTAACAACTTAGAAAGGCAAAATAATTATACAAATTTATTTCGTAAAATAAAATGGCAAGGAGAAGAAATGAATTGAGAAAATAATGAACGTTCTATAAATGAGACATTTTGAAAAGTATATAGAAAATGATATTTTTAGTTTATAATAACATTCTGTCAATCAGGGAGTTTCCATTATGAAGAGTTTGTCGCGGTCAAGATTATTCAAAGTCTGGGACAGATTAGAATTGTTTTTGCATTGCAATCGTATTGCGCTTAATATGAAGTCCAAGGTCGTCTGAGATATGTGTGTCTAGTCAGTTTAGATGTGTATTTAATCCTTCACCTGTTAAACTATGCATACTCTCTCTCTGTGTGTGTGTGTGTGTGTGTGTGTGAGAGAGAGAGAGTGCGTGCGTGCGTGAGTGAGTGCGTGCGTCTCTCTCTCTCACTCTCACTCTCTCTGCAGAGATGTGAGATAACATCTGATCATCAATAATGTATACATTATTCAGATACAATATTATTGCTCAACCTCCACTTTGGTAAATAGAAGCATGCAGTCATACCTTCCTGCATGCAGCAGCAGAAAATCGGGCTACCAGACATGAGGAAGACCAGATGGTGGGAGACAAAGCGATTTTAAAGGGCTGACAATGGTCAATGCGACCCAAATGGTCGAAGACATACAACTACAACTTGCGCCACGACGCTTAACGGCACAAGTCGAATTGACCAAAGACACAACTCCAACATTCCAACGACGCTTAACGGCACAAGTCGAATTGACCAAAGACACAACTCCAACATTCCCCACGACGATTAACGGCACAAGTCGAATTGACCAAAGACAAAACTACAACTTGCCCCACGACGCTTAACGGCACAAGTCGAATTGACCAAAGACACAACTCCAACATTTCCCACGACGCTTAACGGCACAAGTCGAATTGACCAAAGACACAACTCCAACATTCCCCACGACGCTTAACGGCACAAATGACGATAGATAGATAGAGATCATAGTATGTGTCCCCTTGTGTAGTATACGTTTTTTGTATGTTTTTGTGTGGTTCTGATGAATACCTTTAGTCGAAACGTCGTCTATTTGTGTGGTTGTTGTTAGTATGTTGTGTATTGCCAACATGGCCCCGTACCAATTTCTGTTGTCCCCTTATATTACCATGAATTGATCCAGCCCTCACACTTCTAATATGCTGTTACCCGACATTGGAGACTAATCTCTTGGCTTGAGTTGGACATGTAACGAGACACATTTCACTTTCTAAAACTATCCAATAAATTCCGTCTCCGCAACGAAGGTTGCCTGCAACAGACCTCAAAAATCACCTGTCTCCTGTTTTGGTGATGCACTCTGCTAGACTGTAACCTGTCCATCTTGTGATATTACTCTCCCAATGATCTCCTATCTACCTCTTGATCGCCTCCCTTCGACTTTACTCTCAGGTAAGGTCTTCAACAAGATGTCATGTCTTTTAATGTGTCCAAATTATTGTATTTTCTTGATTTCGTAAGTGCTGGTAACTTTTTCCAACTTTGCTATTAACTCTTGAAATTCTTTTCTAACCCAGCTATAGATCAATATTATCAACGAAACGCAAGTTACGAAAAGGACGACCTCCGATCGATATAGAGGTGTTGTAGTCATGTAGTGTCTCCTGTATGATATGCTCTAGGTATATGTTCAAATGTATCGGCGACATTATGCATCCATGCCGAACTCCCACATTTGTTTTAAAGAACTCTCCAATTGTATTGTTTGATAAGACAGAACTACTTGCATTTTTATAAAGTGATTCAACAATGTTTATGACTGTGGTGTCAAAATCAAATTGTCTCAGTATGTTGCGCCACAGACCATCATGTGAAAACACGGTCAAATGCCTTTGTAAAAATCAATGAAATTGTGGTATAGATCACGTTGGTGCTGAAAATCTTTTTCAATTAATATTCTGATATTAAATATTTATTCAGCACTGCTTCTATTTGCTCTGAAGCCAGTTTGTTCTACAATTACTTCTTCGGACTTGTGTTTTATTCTGTTTTGTAGTATTTTGAGCATCACTGTACTCAGGCGTGTTATAAGGCTAATGGTTCTGTAATTCTTACACACACATTTCCTTTCTTATGAATGGGTATTATTAATGACTGTGTCCATTCAGCACGCTATATATATATATATATATATATATATATATATATATATATATATATATATATATATATTAGCGAATATCTAATACATAAATATTTCTTAGGTTCAGACCAAAGTTGTTATAAAGGAATTTGTATGTACTATATCAGAGCGTTTAGTATTAATGTTCAAGATCAAATCGTCTAGTCTATATGTACACACTGACCAAATCGTCTAGTCTAGATGCTTACAAATTCTGAATAAACCGTCTAATTGAGATGTCTGCAAAATAAGATCATCCGTGTGTCTACAAGATCGGATAATTGAATCTAGATTAGAATGTCCAAGTCTAGATGCCGATAAAATTAGATCGTCCAGTCTGAATGTCTGCATTATCAGTCGATGAGTCTGAATGTCTGCAGAAGTATCAGTCGATGAGTCTACAGGACCAGACATGAAACACAAAAAGCATATATAAACACAAATTTAATCAGTACATTGACATAGTCAATAGTACTGTATTTTCTTGTATGCTTTGTTCGTGATTGTTGATCTTAATATAGCGTGATCTTCATATAATATTGGCAATATGTGTTCCAGTGAATAGACGAGGACCAAATAGGGAGCAAAGAATAGCAACACTGTTTATCTTCCAAGCATGTGGTAAGAGGCGACAAAGAAGATTATGGAATGGAGTTGGTTGTCCCATCCTATATAGGGTCAAAGTGAACCAGATCCATACTGAAGTCGGATGTATCCGGCTGAAAAGTGCAGATATTGCAGTAGAGCTTTAAACCACGACAAAACATATTCTGTTCTCCGGACAACATCCCGCTAATCTGCAGGAGCTTGAGATATTCCGTTCTCCGGACTATATCTCGCTAATCTGCAGGAGCTTGAGACATTCCGCTCTCCGGACTATATCCCGCTAATCTGCAGCATGAACGCAGAAGAAGAAGACACAATTATTGTCTCAGGTATCTCCCTGATGATTGTCTCAGGTATCTCCCTAATGATTGTCTCAGGTATCTCCCTGATGATTGTCTCAGGTATCTCCTTGATGATTGTCTCCGGTATCTCCTTGATGATTGTCTCAGGTATCTCCTTGATGATTGTCTCAGGTATCTCCTGATGATTGTGTCAGGTATCTCCTTGATGATTGTCTCCGGTATCTCCTTGATGATTGTCTCAGGTATCTCCTTGATGATTGTCTCAGGTATCTCCTGATGATTGTGTCAGGTATCTCCTTGATGATTGTCTCAGGTATCTCCTGATGATTGTGTCAGGTATCTCCTTGATGATTGTCTCAGGTATCTCCTGATGATTGTGTCAGGTATCTCCTTGATGATTGTCTCAGGTATCTCCTGATGATTGTGTCAGGTATCTCCTTGATGATTGTCTCAGGTATCTCCTGATGATTGTGTCAGGTATCTCCTTGATGATTGTCTCAGGTATCTCCTGATGATTGTGTCAGGTATCTCCTTGATGATTGTCTCAGGTATCTCCTGATGATTGTCTCAGGTATCTCCTTGATGATTGTCTCCGGTATCTCCTTGATGATTGTCTCAGGTATCTCCTTGATGATTGTCTCAGGTATCTCCTGATAATTGTGTCAGGTATCTCCTTGATGATTGTCTCCGGTATCTCCTTGATGATTGTCTCAGGTATCTCCTTGATGATTGTCTCAGGTATCTCCTTGATGATTGTCTCCGGTATCTCCTTGATGATTGTCTCAGGTATCTCCTTGATGATTGTCTCAGGTATCTCCTTGATGATTGTCTCCGGTATCTCCTTGATGATTGTCTCCGGTATCTCCTGATGATTGTCTCAGGTATCTCCTTGATGATTGTCTCCGGTATCTCCTTGATGATTGTCTCAGGTATCTCCTTGATGATTGTCTCAGGTATCTCCTGATGATTGTGTCAGGTATCTCCTTGATGATTGTCTCAGGTATCTCCTTGATGATTGTCTCAGGTATCTCCCTGATGATTGTCTCAAGTATGTGCCTGATGATTGTCTCAGGTATCTCCCTAATGATTGTCTCAGGTATCTCCTTTATGATTGTCTCAGGTATCTCCTTTATGATTGTCTCAGGTATCTCCCTGATGATTGTCTCAAGTATGTGCCTGATGATTGTCTCAGGTATCTCCTTTATGATTGTCTCCGGTATCTCCTTGATGATTGTCTCCGGTATCTCCTGATGATTGTCTCAGGTATCTCCTTGATGATTGTCTCCGGTATCTCCTTGATGATTGTCTCAGGTATCTCCTTGATGATTGTCTCAGGTATCTCCTGATGATTGTGTCAGGTATCTCCCTGATGATTGTCTCAAGTATGTGCCTGATGATTGTCTCAGGTATCTCCCTAATGATTGTCTCAGGTATCTCCTTTATGATTGTCTCATAGGAGATGTCCTCTGCATAATGGTTAAGCTACTAGCTTTGTACAAAATGTTTCCAATTCTGCTCGCGGTGTGTTGTTCACAAATTTCATTTTTCTGATATCCCTGGGAACTATTTCTTGAAGTTACGGAGTTACGTGGTATGAGTGATACTCACCTCAGGCGTCGTCCCAATTAGTTAAGAATGATGATGGGACAACCTAAGTACAATAAATAAAATCGTCTACGTCATTTTAACCTTTATATATTATTGTGATTATATATCAACCTATGTCTCTATCTCGCTTTGTGTGTAACTGGATGTTTCTTTGTCCCCTTGTATTAATTCATAACTTGTTTTGCTCCTGTTGGAATGTGTTTCCTACACATATTTTTGCGGAAACCTCGAATTGGTCAAATGTTTGTGCTAATTATATTATCCGTGCTATTTTTATTTACATAGTTGTTTGGATATCATCATCAAACCCATAACCCTCAGGGTCGCAGGGGTGCCACTCTGGAAACAATACAAAAATCCCGCCATTCCTCTTTGTTCTTAGCTCCTTGTTTACGTGTTGAGAATGTTAATCATGTCTAGGCTGTAATATTATCAGTCTATTCCTTCTCTTCTCCAACTTATCTTCTTCTTCTTCTACCCTCAACTTTCCCAAGTAAGATAGTTTCGGAAATGGAATTGTGCTTCATCAAATTCCCAAACCACATAAATGTGCGACGCTTTAACCATGCCATGATCTGTTCTTGTTGACAAACAAGACAGTTTATTTTGTTTCTAACCTTTATGTTGGTTTTATCTTTTGTATATTCGATGCGCAATATTCGTCTGTAAAATGTGTTTTCAAACGCATTCTCGTCTCTATTTCCGCTATAACTGTCCAACTCTCACATCGTATAAAAGAATATGCATTATGAGAAATGTATCTAGGTTTATCTTCACTGCTGTAATTATTCTGATATTCCATATGTTATTTGTTAGGGTTAGGGGAGATCTAGGTTTATCTTCACTGATGTAATTATTCTGATATTCCATATGCTATTTAACATGAACATTACAACCGGTGCTATTTCAAGTCTGTTGTTGTTTGTGTGTCGACCGATAGGTCCATATTCATAGTAAACTGAGAATATGCACGTTGGAAATCTGGACTAAAATTGCAAATCTTTAGGGATGTGATAAAAGACGGAAAATGTGCTGACTCAAGGCGAGTGGGTGCCATCTAAGCGGACCTTGTTGATATCCCGTTTGCTGCATGAGTTTTCTTTATTAATAAATCATCGATGCTTCTATATTATATTATTTATGTATTCGAACATAGACCTAGTTCTTGCTAATTGGTAATGTAAAACATTATATAAAACTATAATTGGGAATGTAAAACATTATATAAAACTATAATTGGAAATGTAAAACATTATATAAAACTATAATTGGAAATGTAAAACATTATATAAAACTATAATTGGAAATGTAAAACATTATATAAAACTATAATTGGAAATGTAAAACATTATATAAAACTATAATTGGGAATGTAAAACATTATATAAGACTATAATTGGGAATGTAAAACATTATATAAAACTATAATTGGGAATGTAAAACATTATATAAGACTATAATTGGGAATGTAAAACATTATATAAAGCTATAATTTGGGTGGCTGTACAACGGAGAGTGCTGAGAATAAAACATGCGAGGGAACATATTTGATGCGTAGATCAAAAGAGAAAGATTATAAAAACGCGTATGAATGTCGTCTTGCAAACTACATTAGTCTATGTGATATTATTCCCTGGTAGTTTTACCGTTGTCTGCCCCTTGATGACACAGGTCAGAATAAGTCATCCGTTATTTCCACTGATGCAATAAGAAGATGGCGGGACAGCAGATAACATACTACAAACAAAATTAATTGGCACTGTCTGAAATATCACGACTGCCAGCAAATATTGAACGTTATGTCGTTGAAGAAATTATGTAATGTAACAGAAATAAGTAATGTAACTAACTAAATATAAACAGTTGTTTTTGACTGGTTTTCTACAAGCTAGAAGATAGAATTGATGATTTTGAAATGTGGATATATAGAAGAATGGAGAATTCATGGAAAGAGAAGACAAACAAACAGAGGTAAGAATTGATATCTTGAAGATATGGATATATAGAATAGGGAGAGGTTCGTGGAAAGAGAAAAAAAACAAAGAAGTTCAGACGACATTGAGTATGAAAAAAATTACTTATAAAGGAAATAGAAATACATGTAATACATATAAAATATTGTGGACATATTAAAAGACATGAGACCTTGTTGAAGACTTTACTTGAGTGTAGAGTCGAGGTGATAGAAGCAAGGAATGAACGTGGTAGGGGGGGGGGCACCGTGAGAGGGACAGAACTGCGTCATCAAGGCAAGAGATAGACGATGTTCGAGTTCCGCTGCGTCTAACCGTAGATGTGGAGATAGCACTTGGTGATGATGAATATGTTCTACCATAGTTAGAACTGTAAGCTAGGAAAACAGCAACAAGAAGAGATGAGGAGTTTGAAATTATTCTCCAGTGTACGACTTCCAGTGAAGAATAGTTTAACATTTGAAATGTTTCTCCAGTATACGACTTCCAGTGAAGAATAGTTTAATATTTGAAATGTTTCTCCAGTATACGACTTCCAGTGAAGATAGTTTAATATTTGAAATGTTTCTCCAGTGTACGACTTCCAGTGAAGATAGTCTAATATTTGAAATGTTTCTCCAGTGTACGACTTCCAGTGAAGATAGTCTAATATTTGAAATGTTTCTCCAGTGTACGACTTCCAGTGAAGATAGTCTAATATTTGAAATGTTTCTCCAGTGTACGACTTCCAGTGAAGATAGTTTAATATTTGAAATGTTTCTCTAGTGTACGACTTCCAGTGAAGAATAGTTTAATATTTGAAATGTTTCTCCAGTATACGTCTTCCAGTGAAGATAGTTTAATATTTGAAATGTTTCTCCAGTATACGTCTTCCAGTGAAGATAGTTTAATATTTGAAATGTTTCTCCAGTATACGTCTTCCAGTGAAGATAGTTTAATATTTGAAAGACAGTGATAGGACGAAAGTAAATTAATTTTAATTTCTAGGTGCTGTGACAATCAAACATCAGACGACAAATGTAGCTTATATGTTACGAATAAAACTATCAATGTCAGGATTTCGGAAGAGAAGTGTAATGAAGTTATAAACCTGCTTCATAATACAGGATTTAACCCATATGTGTTGTGCTATCTAAATGGTGATAATATAGAAATTATATCAGGCTCTGTAGTGGCCTGGTATGGTGTTACCGGGTTTGAATCCGAGGCAGGCAATTGTATATCCGGATCGTTCAGGAAGCAATAGCAAACTACTGAAATAATTTATATTGCCTAGAAAACACTACAGCCAAAAAATTCTGCGTTTATGGCTACGTCCTGAATAGGATATGCTGGCAATATAAAATATATGATTCGCAGTCGCTTTGAGCAAGTGCCCCATTGTGATACCGCCATTACTGGAACTTTCTTTAACAAAAAAAAGCAGCTTAAAAGACGTAGAGCAATGACTTCATTGTATTCGGCTTCCACATATGTTCCCAATATGTATCCCATATGTTTCCCATATATTTCTCATATCTATCCCATATACTTCGGCCTGACACATTCAATATCAGCAAGGCCTATGGGTCCCATTCTCCCTCTATTGGATCTAACCAACCCAATCCACAAAACCCACATCTTACGACATGTGTAGAAGGTTTGCTTCCCTCTTGAGCCCCGTCAATACACTGGTTATTTCTATTATTAATCTTCTCTATTTAATTTATCTTATATAGACTTAATCGCTCGAATGTGGCTGGTTCATTGGACGCCGATAATTTCCTTCACTATACTCTATTTTCTTCTATATGCATTGCTTTTCTCTCAACAACACAGCACGTTGGACATGCGGGAATATCTCTCGGAGCGCTAACCATGTAGCTCAACTAAACTCTACATAAAGGTAAAACTCTCATGGTAGCAACCTGCCGTCGGGGATGATAATAACTCTTCATGTACTACGCCGCAGCAGTTATTAGGTGGGGTGGCCAGTTCCCTTCACTACTGTATTTACCTTCTCCGACTTATACATCAGGTACCAATTTACAGCTGAGTCGCTGGAGGAGCGGTTGTGTCAGGCGGAAAATCACGACCCATAATGTTTTCTGTCCGGACGTGGTTTCGAACCTGACATGTAACTTGACGATCGTAAGCAAGCTCACTATCAACTAAGCCACTGAGCTCCTCAAATCCCACATACACTTCCGAAAATGCACGTGTAAAAGACCCGTGTGTTGTCGGGGCCTGAAAGGACAGCAGAAATGTGTAATAGTGTTCCGCCGTCGTAGGACGGAAATTATGAGGGTTGTGGTTGTCATAACTCCATCCCATTACTCAGATTGACGTTGAAGTCAGATGTATCATACCGAGAGGGCTAGATATCGCTACTAAACTATCAGAACTCCTTCATTCATTCATTCATTCATTCATTCAGTGCCGATTCAACAGCGATCGTTGGCTACAACGGATATACACCATCCCCTGCCTTTTGTCTTGGTGGTGCAATCTGTTAGACTGTGACCTGTCTATCTCGTGATGTTTCTCTCTTACTTTGTATCTCTCCCTACCTTCAACAAGTTGCCATATCTTTTATTACGTTTGAAATACTTTATTTGTGTGATATTTCTTTCTTTTAATAGTCATTTTCTCATACGAACGCTTGTTAGAACTCTCTGTTTGTCTTCTTCTCCTCCAATGATGTTCTCCCTATTCTTCTATATATCCACAACTAAAAGGCACCAATTCTGTCTTCTAGTTGTTTTTTTTATTGTCCATGTTTGTGAGCCATACATGTATTAATATAGAATAGATGTAGCGTTGTCTAATTCTCATTTTTTGCTTGTTTGTAATTTGTTTAGATGTCAATATTTTGTCTCATGTCATTGAAAGTACTTTTACAATTGGTATTCTCCCATTCCTAGTCAGACATCACAAACAGATAACATTCCTATTCTCCCATTCCTAGTCGGACATCACAAACAGATAACATTACTATTCTTCCATTCCTAGTCAGACATCACAAACAGATAACATTACTATTCTCCCATTCCTAGTCGGACATCACAAACAGATAACATTACTATTCTCCCATTCCTAGTCAGACATCACAAACAGATAACATTACTATTCTCCCATTCCTAGTCAGACATCACAAACAGATAACATTACTATTCTCCCATTCCTAGTCAGACATCACAAACAGATAACATTACTATTCTACCATTCCTAGTCAGACATCACAAACAGATAACATTACTATTCTCCCATTCCTAGTCAGACATCACAAACAGATAACATTACTATTCTACCATTCCTAGTCAGACATCACAAACAGATAACATTACTATTCTCCCATTCCTAGTCGGACATCACAAACAGATAACATTACTATTCTCCCATTCCTAGTCGGACATCACAAACAGATAACATTACTATTCTCCCATTCCTAGTCAGACATCACAAACAGATAACATTACTATTCTCCCATTCCTAGTCAGACATCACAAACAGATAACATTACTATTCTCCCATTCCTAGTCAGACATCACAAACAGATAACATTACTATTCCACCATTCCTAGTCGGACATCACAAACAGATAACATTACTATTCTCCCATTCCTAGTCGGACATCACAAATAGATAACATTACTATTCTCCCATTCCTAATCGGACATCACAAACAGATAACATTACTATTCTACCATTCCTAGTCGGACATCACAAACAGATAACATTACTATTCTCCCATTCCTAGTCGGACATCACAAACAGATAACATTACTATTCTCCCATTCCTAGTCAGACATCACAAACAGATAACATTACTATTCTACCATTCCTAGTCAGACATCACAAACAGATAACATTACTATTCTCCCATTCCTAGTCGGACATCACAAACAGATAACATTACTATTCTACCATTCCTAGTCGGACATCACAAACAGATAACATTACTATTCTCCCATTCCTAGTCGGACATCACAAACAGATAACATTACTATTCTCCCATTCCTAGTCGGACATCACAAACAGATAACATTACTATTCTCCCATTCCTAATCAGACATCACAAACAGATAACATTACTATTCTCCCATTCCTAGTCAGACATCACAAACAGATAACATTACTATTCTCCCATTCCTAGTCAGACATCACAAACAGATAACATTACTATTCTCCCATTCCTAGTCGGACATCACAAACAGATAACATTCCTATTCTCCCATTCCTAGTCAGATATCACAAACAGATAACATTCCGTTACACGGATTACTTTCTGATAGCCAGCAAGTTTTAGAAAAAGAATGCAGAAGTAAATCAAGATGAAACACTTTTAAACAAGACGCCATGTGCTGGGATTTCGAACCCGTCAATCTCGTGGACACAAGTCACATAACATTGTCCATGACCTGCTTGATACTGTCTATTTACTCAAGCTGATTTATTAAGTTTTTGCGTGTCTGGAATTGCATAATCATGCAAATTCATCTTATTTGCATATCAATAACTCTGAACATTTTTTAGATAGTCGTGATGTCCTTGAACGTGAGCTTCAACTTCGTTCTCCATGTTGTTGACTAGTTTATACTGGCCAAGATACATAAACAATGCAATACCGTTATAACAAACTGGTCCGAACCGAAGAAAACTTGATGTAATATAAACACATCATTATATACAATTATTTACAATAAATTGGGATTATTTTAAAAGTGTTGTGAAATCGGGAATTTCGTTATAAACGTATGCGTATAAGGGGATTCTACTCACACACTCTCTCTCTCTCTCTATCTCTCTCTCTCTCATATAAATATATACTTATATACATATATATATGCGCAGTAGTGGATGAGATTTACTTAGATATTCTAGGAGTTGGAATGTATGTTTCTTTCGACGATGTCACAGGAGTGAACGAGAATTATTTAGATATTCTAGGGGTTGGGATTGTCCGTTGGTATAGTAGAAGTAGGCGATAGAGATATATCATAATGACTATATATAGAATCAATGAGTTTCGGATACAATCAGCATACATATCTGTCGTCATTTGCTGAATGACATAGAACTATTATGGGATGTCTGGAGCTTATTTTTTATATGTTTGCCTTTTTTATTTCGGTGTTTCTTTGCCCCCCCCCCTCGTTTTCTATGTTCTCTATTCCTTCACGGGTAGTGCGTGTTTACTTACTCTATCCGAGAACATCGGCAGTAAAGACCACCGTACATAAAGTAAACAAGCCTTCATTCGTTACGTTTTTTATTACTGCCGTCATTTTCCATGGCCACTATTTATATACTTGAAGTTTCACGCCAAAAAAATCACAGGAGGATCAACGAAATTCAGCTAAATATTCAAAATCAGCCTCTCAAGTCATGCTTACCTTTCTGTAACACATTTACTGGAACCATGTCATAATCTCTATCTCTCTCTCTTCCTCTCATCTGGTATCTTCTTAATTTTGATCGTAATTTTGTCAAGTGTCTACTCCTGTCAATCACAGTCTACAATATAAGACCTACTGGCAAGTAGGAATTCCAGCATTTTAAAAATGAAACAATTGAATATTCCTTTGATTGTCATTGGCTGTCACAGAAAAGTATTGTCATAGTGACCAATTAAAATCACGAAAATAGTTAAAAGAGTCATTAAGAAGGTTGGATTTCCCATTAGTCAGTAAGTCTTATATTTTTTTACAAACACGCTCTATGAAACGATTACAAATCTTTTCTATGCCTGCATCCATTTATGAAAATCATTTGCTCTCTATACCCTGTTGCTTACCACACCCTCTACTGAACTCTTCCATCCTCAATCGTTCTTTCCCGCACCCTAAAAAGCTCTAAAAAATGTATGTAAACACAACATTGTAGCATAGTACTCCGGTACATCACACTATGTTCATTATTTTATTAACGCATATTACTTCCTGGCAAATCGGTTAGAAGAAATTATCTGGCACTGTTGTTTCAAGATAACGCACAACTGTCGTTTTAAAAGAACTAGGGTTAATGTCACACTGAAACTACAGATCTTAATCCACACATCCTGACATCGTGATGTCTGAACATCTCAGTTTGTTATTACTGTCTGGGTTGATAGAGTGTTCAAAGACCTAGCTCGCATTAATGGTATTCTACGAATTAATAGAATTGGTACTAAGAATTCCGGGGCAGGCAGATTTATGTTGTTGATTTAGATTCTGCATTTAGGAGGAAACATTTTAAACTATTTTCTTCTTTAAAATCGAATGTGATGTCCTGCTCTTGGAATCTACATCCATTACAAGAGACATTCTCGAAATGATCAATGCCGCAATTTGTACAAGTAGAATAATATTTAGTTAATCTGAGATATACAGATGACACTGTTCTTTTAGCAGATAGTGAACATGAAGTAGAAAGACTAATAGATCAAGTCAATAAATCAAGTAATGAATATGGACTGGATATAAATATCGAAAAACAAAAACTATTTTAAACAGCAAAGACCACGAAGAACAAGCGCTCAACATAAACATACATGGAGAGAAAATACAACAAGTAAAACATTATCAATATTTTGGACACATAGTCACAAATAATGGCAGATGTGAAACAGAAGTTAAAAAGAGAATAGGAATGGCTAAAAGTTCCTTCAATGGCATGAGGAAAATAGTAACTTCTAAAAAATTACAAACAAGTTAAAAATTAGAATTATAAAATGCTACATCTATTCTATATTAATGTATGGCTCAGAAACATGGACACTAAATAAACAATTAGAAGACAAAATTGATGCGTTTGAGATGTGAGTATATAGAAGAATAAGGAGAACATCATGGAAAGAGAAGAAAACAAATAAGGAGGTCCTAAAAACACTTAATATGAAGAAAGAACTACTAAGAGAAATAAAGATCATGCAAATAAAATAGTTTGGACACATTAAAAGACATGACACCTTATTGAAGACCTTACTTGAGGGTAAAGTCAAAGGGAAGCGAGCAAGAGGTAGGCAGAGATACAAGTGGGAGAGTAACATCACAAGATGGACATGTTACAGTCTAACAGAGTGCACCACCGAAACAAGAGACAGGGGATGTTGGAGGTCTGCTGCAGCCAACCTGCGTTGAGGAGACTGCACTTGATGATGATGATTTTACTTTGCTCTCTGTGTTAATATCTGGCAACTATTCCCCTTACATTTTATCTATTTATCCATGCCCTACATCAATCATTTATTTCTCCTCGTTACTACCCCATTGATTTATTTCTCTGAGTTCTTAAATCATTTATCATTTCTTCGTGTCTTTACATCATCCATCTATTTCTTGTGTCCAGCATCATTGATATATTTCTCTGTGTGCCTACATTATTGATATATTTCTCCGTGTGCTTACATTATTGAGCTATTTCTCCGTGTGCTTACATTATTGATATATTTCTCTGTGTGCTTACATTATTGAGCTATTTCTCCGTGTGCTTACATTATTGATATATTTCTCTGTGTGCTTACATTATTGAGCTATTTCTCCGTGTGCTTACATTATTGATATATTTCTCTGTGTGCTTACATTATTGAGCTATTTCTCCGTGTGCTTACATTATTGATATATTTCTCTGTGTGCTTACATTATTGAGCTATTTCTCCGTGTGCTTACATTATTGATATATTTCTCTGTGTGCTTACATTATTGAGCTATTTCTCCGTGTGCTTACATTATTGATATATTTCTCTGTGTGCTTACATTATTGAGCTATTTCTCCGTGTGCTTACATTATTGAGCTATTTCTCCGTGTGCTTACATTATTGATATATTTCTCTGTGTGCTTACATTATTGAGCTATTTCTCCGTGTGCTTACATTATTGATATATTTCTCTGTGTGCTTACAGTATTGAGCTATTTCTCCGTGTGCTTACATTATTGATATATTTCTCTGTGTGCTTACATTATTGAGCTATTTCTCCGTGTGCTTACATTATTGAGCTATTTCTCCGTGTGCTTACATTATTGATATATTTCTCTGTGTGCTTACATTATTGAGCTATTTCTCCGTGTGCTTACATTATTGAGCTATTTCTCCGTGTGCTTATATTATTGTGATTAAACACTATTTGAAATAAATATATAAAAGTCTACGAAAAAGAAACAGTTTATATCAAATTCTATGAATTTTTCAGAAAAATTTACACTAAGAAATAAAATAAAGATGCATGCAGGTGTACAAGATCAATTTCTTTCAATAGTGAAACTACGAAAACTAGCATAGTTTAGACATGTATACAGATATGATTCCTTGTAACAAAAAAATACTACGGGGACCGTGGAAGGGAGAAGAAGAAGAGCAAATAAAGACATGGACAGACAACATCAAGAGATGGACATGACAAGATTTTTCCTCACTCATCCGCATCGTTAAAGATAGAAATCGCAGGAGTCCTCTGTGTGCTGAAGCATCCAATGTGGTACCCCTTCTACCCTAATCTTACCAGAAGACAATACTCTTACCATAAGAATAATAGATCGTTTACAATCAAGTATAGAATATGGTTTATTAGTTTTCTGAATCGACATCTATTCTCGATTTCTACCCCATCTACCCTAATCTTACCAGAAGACAATACTCTTACCATAAGAATAATAGATCGTTTACAATCAAGTATAGAATATGGTTTATTAGTTTTCTGAATCGACCTTGAAGCAGTTTGCGCAAACTCATAAGTTTCTTCCAGCACACTTTATAGAGCGCATGCTGATAGTTCCCGTAGCTCTCTGCTTACATGCACACATAAACGTTCTCTCAGTAGCCCTGTTCTGTTCGCCCAGTAGATCATTCAAATTTTTTAAGTCGCATTATCATATCTCCTTTCAGTCTAGTCTCCTAATTTATAAAATGTTCATGTACAGATCTCAATATGTCATTCTTGTCTATAACTAAATCTCCTAGTATTGGCGGTTTCGACGCCAATGTGCCGTCTCTTTCATTTTAGAGAACATGAACATTAAAAAACATTATGATAAATCAGCAAAATCGCAAAGGAACAGACGCTAAACATAAAAATACACGTAAAGATACTACAACGGGTACTACCATTTGATGCCGTGGACGAATAATGAGTCAATAATGAATAAATAAGTAAAATCTTTTCTGTATTCACATTTTTTATCAATGTTGATGTCCGTAGTGACTCGACTTAGTCTCGCAGTATAGAAAGTAAACAAGTCTTCATTCGTTACATTTATGATTATTTTCGTGAATTTCGTTGGTCACTATTTATATACTTGGAGTCACGTGCCAAAAAAAAACAAGGTAGACCCAACAAAGTGCACGGAAATAATAAAAATCCGTCTTTCAAGTCATGTTTACTACGTGTACACAGGTCTTAAATGAAACTCGGTCATGGTCTAAACTCTGGAGCTGAAAATGACAGCTCATGGTGAAACTGTCAATACAAAACAATAAACAAACCCCGGAAAGTCGGTCTGCCTTTGCTCTTGTTTGTCTAGACTGATTGTGTTGCCGCTAGCTCACTGATCCGATGTAGCGGTGACGACAGGGCTACATTGATGCGGGTGAAGTCGTTTGGCCCACATACATTATGCAACTGATAACATTACCAGAGAATGTATAGGAGTAGTGTACAAACATCACTACCGTTGTCTGCGAACTGTAGGACATGATAACGGCGGAGATAGAGTCTGGTATTAGTGGATTTGTCCTGCAACATAACTCCAAGAATTCTACGTAGGAACCGCATGTGAAAGCTGTTTAGTGGTCTCTCCTGGTGCATATAGGATGCTCATGTTTCACTGCCGTAGATGAGTGTTTAGGACACAAGCTTGGTAAATTAGGAGTTTAGTTTCTATTGTTGATTTTTTTTTTCTCCCAGACCCATGTTAGTTCGTTCATTGTTGTACATTTCATGACACTATCATGTTTATATCGTGATCCAGGGATAATTTATTGTTGACTGATGATCCTAGATATGTATATTGGTCAATTACCTCTAGCGCGTCACCATCGATGACAACTTGTGCCTGCTTGGTGGCAGCCTGCGTCATAATGTGCGTCTTCTGTTTGCTGATTGTTAGTGCACACTCATGGCAGGCATCAGAGAAGGCAGCTAGTAGGTTTTGCAGTTTCTCCTCTGAGTGTGTTGTAATTGCAGCATCATCTGCATAGAGCAACTTAAGGACCTTCGTTATCCAGGTATTAGCTTTCAATCTTTGAGCATTGTGCAGGAAAACAGCTGTACACGAATGGGTGAACATACCACTCCCCTGGTGGCAAAAAGCATGTTTCAAGTTGATAGTACTTTCATGTCTCTGTGGAATGACTCAACTACACATAGTACTTTCATGTCTCTGTGGAATGACTCAACTACACATAGTACTTTCATGTCTCTGTGGAATGACTCAACTATACATAGTACTTTCATGTCTCTGTGGAATGACTCAACTATACATAGTACTTTCATGTCTTTGTGGAATGACTCAACTATACATAGTACTTTCATGTCTGTTTGAAATTTATACTCCCATGTCTGTTTGAAATTTATACTCCCATGTCTGTGTGAAATGAATACTCCCATGTCTGTGTGAAATGAGTACTTCCATGTCTGTGTGGAACGACTCAACTATACTTATAAGGGTTGGTGCACAGTTAATCCTATTATGAACCCTTTGAATAAATTCATACTACTTACTAAATTTAGTGAATACCTATATAAGTTCAATGAAAGTAACAGACAGATGCTGCTTTATAAGTTCAATGAAAGTAACAGACAGATGCTGATTTATAGGTTCAATGAAAGTAACAGACACATGCTGCTTTATAAGTTCAATGAAAGTAACAGACACATGCTGCTGTATAAGTTCAATGAAAGTAACAGACAGATGCTTCTTTAGTTCACGGTATTTCTCTTGCACTTCATTGTAATGAAATTATCATATCCGTAGTTAATAGGATTTCCTCGAACTATTATATTATATAACTACATTATTTGCAGATATTATTACCTTCCTTCGCCAAACTCTTCAGTCTTAAAGCTACTCCTGTTACAATATTATGCCCCCCCCCCTTCCAGTCTTCAGTCGTAAAGCTACCACTGTTACAATATTATCCCACCTCCCCAGTTTTCAGTCTTAAAGCTACTACTGTTACAATATTATCCCCCCCCCCTCAGTTTTCAATCACAAACAACGAAAACATTGTACACTGTCGTAGACGTGTTAATTCTAAATACTTATATTCTCCTTTTGAACAGTTTCATCCAACGCATCTCCTGTGAAGTGCTTTCTTGGTACCCAAATGTATTTACCACACGTTTCCCCACCTACACCCAGATTATGAAATCAGAAAGTGAGTTTTAGCACTAGGAATGTAGTCAACATGTGTTTTTACTAAGACAGGTCACCATATATTTAACACACACAGGTCACCATATATTTAACAAACTCACCATAAATTTAACACACACGTCACCATATATTTAACAAACTCACCATAAATTTAACACACACGTCACCATATATTTAACAAACTCACCATAAATTTAACACACACGTCACCATATATTTAACAAACTCACCATAAATTTAACACACACGTCACCATATATTTAACAAACTCACCATAAATTTAACACACACACGTCACCATATATTTAACAAACTCACCATTAATTTAACACACACAGGTCACCATATATTTACCACAAGACATATCACCATATATTTAACAAACTCACCATAAATTTAACACACACGTCACCATATATTTACCACAAGACATATCACCATATATTTAACAAACTCACCATAAATTTAACACACACAGGTCACCATATATTTAACAAACACAGGTCACTATATATTTAACAAACACAGGTCACCATATATTTAACAAACACAGGTCACCATATATTTATCACAACACAGGTCACCATAAATTTAACACACACAGGTCACCGTACATTTAACAAACACAGGTCACCATATATTTACCACAAGACATATCACCATATATTTAACAAACTCACCATAAATTTAACACACACAGGTCACCATATATTTAACTGACACAGGTCACCATATGTTAGTAGTGCTTACGTAAGCATCGAATACCTGCTTTTACAGAAATGTTTTCTTGGATACTATTCTACTGCTTCTCCTAGCCATAGAATTAACTTTTTCCCCGCGTAAATGGAATCACCGATATTCAAAGACATATTTCATCTCAGTAGACTTTACAATGACCGTATTCAATATGTAATACTGACTCAAGGGAGATCAAGCTTTTTTTAATGACTCGTTTGACTATTGCTGTGATGTTTTTCATTGGTCACTATGATTATATTTTTCGTAGCAGCCAATAAAAATCAAGGAAATACTCAAACGTAACAGCCAATAACAATCAAGGGAATACACAAACGTAGAAACCAATAAAAATCAAGGGAATACTCAAAGATAGCAGCCAATAAAAATCAAGGAAATACTCAAACGTAGCAGCCAATAAAAATCAAGGAAATACTCAAACGTAGCAGCTAATACAAATCAAGGAAATACTCAAACGTAACAGCCAATAACAATCAAGGGAATACACAAACGTAGAAACCAATAAAAATCAAGGGAATACTCAAAGATAGCAGCCAATAAAAATCAAGGGAATACTCACACGTAGCAGCCAATAAAAATCAAGGAAATACTCAAACGTAGCAGCTAATAAAAATCAAGGGAATACTCAAACGTAGCAGCCAATAAAGATCAAGGGAATACTCAAACGTAGTAGCCAATAAAAATCAAGGGAATACTCTAACGTAGCAGACAATAAAAATCAAAGGAATACACAAATATTTCATATGAAGGATTGATTAGCCAACGTCTCATACTGTAAACGGGCATGACCTTGACGTCAGGCAGCTGTCACTATCACATTTGTTTTCCCTGACCTCTGCTATTTACATATACAGCTTATTTGTGAGCGCATGAAACTATTTCAGTGTGCGTGCCTGTATATAAATAAAGACCGAACATAACGGCAGAAATTCAAGCTGCGTATTTTGCATGGGACATTTCGAGATGTCATTCTTCTGAGACTACAACAAATCTACGTTCACACGCAAACAAGACAGCTCTCGCCCGATGTTCCAGTTTGAGCAGGAGACTACGACTTGTCTATTTACAAGACAAATCGATTCCATGAGATTTAGCCTTGGTTAGTGAACTAACCGTGGGATGATTCACTTGAGGATAATGTGCATCTCCTTGCATCCCTCACAGAAACAAATCTATATTTGTTTTATATTTTATTTTTTGCACCATTGAGGTGTATTAATTAATATGGCGTTAGCAGGAACTTGAGATACGTCTTAAGAAGGGGGTTGTAAGAATTTGGGAGGGGGTGTGTTTGCTTAAAGGAAAAGGAGAGTAAATGGATGACTAATAGAACTGTGCACCAGTGGGTAAGTATATATATATTATATATATATTATATATATTATATATATAAAATTGTTCAATAGCAGTTTTGACTATTGAATTGTTCGTCGTTTCGACCTCTATTCCCCTTGAAAAAAAGTCATTATCCATATCGTGTGTACCCCCCCCCCCCACCCACCCACCCACGTTTCTTGAGAAAGTTGATAACCTTTTCGCGGATAATCGTCAGGTGTGTAGGAGAGGTTGTTTACACATCTTTTGGCTAAATTTCTAGTGCTTGCTAAAAGTGATGCTGAAAGTGATGTTTCTGAAAGTGATGTTGCTGAAAGTGATGTTGCTGAAAGTTATGCTGAAAGTGATATTGCTGAAAGTGATGTTGCTGAAAGTGATGCTGCTGAAAGTGGTATTGCTGAAAGTGATGTTACTAAAAGTGATGCTGTTGAAAGTGATATTGCTGAAAGTGATGTTGCTGAAAGTGATGCTGCTGAAAGTGGTATTGCTGAAAATGATGTTGCTGAAAGTGATGCTGCTAAATGTTATGCTGCTGAAAGTGATGTTGCTGAAAGTGATGTTGCTAAAAGTGATGCTGCTGAAAGTGATGTTTCTAAAAGTGATGTTTCCTTGACTTACAACAAAACTAGGAATGATAGAAATGGTCATCCAGCCTGTTGTCATTATTTTCCCAGAATATATGGACACAAATCACCAGGAGATTATGGGATAACACAATAGGCTGGAAATATAGTGGCTGCAATAACACAGCGCAACGCAAGAATGAATCTAAATATGTAAATTAAAGTATTATAAACAGTTAGTTTCAATTCCATTATTCTCTTCTCCCCTTTTTCATCCTCTTCTCTTTTTTCGCTTCTCACAATACTATTTGTCAATTTCTACAAGTAGACATCACAGCATGTTTAATTATTTCCCTTGTCTACATTTCACACGTACATTTCATTGCCATCATGAAATAATTTAATGTTTATGTATTTGGGTTGGGGTTAGGGTTAGTTATATAAAATACAACTATTCTAACCCAAATCCTAACACCAACCCTAAATAACATTAATATAGACAAGGGAAATAATTAAACATGTTGTAGTGTATATTATGGCGTGTATTTGTGCGGAACCTATATGTGTTCCCATATATGTCCGTCGTCTCTTGTCTTGATGAAGATTTTTAGTCTAAACGTTGTCGTCTGCCCTTTTATTTCGTTGTTTGAATATGGTTTTCCAATTGGTAACACTTTAATTTACCAATTTCCTTAGACTGAGTCGATTCAGGAGCCGAATGTGATTCAGAAGACACAGAAAATCGAACCTCCGACCACCTCGCTAGCCATTCACAACATTAACCAGTTATCTGACGCGGATCCTGCACATGATTATAAATTCAATAAAAACTGTCATCTCTTACGTCATATTACATATATATATATATATATATATATATATATATATATATATATATATATATATATATATATATATATATATATATATATATATATATATATATGTAATATAATATGTATATATAATATATACATATATTACATCACTCTTGTTGTGATCAAATATCTATGAGTAATCAAGAGTTTTATTCTGGTCCTTGATTCCACTACCGGAGTTTATCACCCATAATTTCCCATTTCACTGATTGCAGCCCTGTAAAGTGATTTTACGTGCAAGTTTCTCCCGCGCGATTTCTCCAACTGCCCTGCAATCTAGCCTGAATTTTTATTTTACACCGAACAGCTAATGGAATGCCATTATAACGAGGTTATAAAATAAAAGTTAAATAGAGTGGTCTGAAGAGATGTTTAGGTTTCATCTTTGTTCGCTTGTAAGTTTTAACTTGATCGAAGAATTGTGTTTTCGGTAGCTGTAATGACATAATTCAAACCTTAATTTGCAAGTTTACGATGTTGCACTTTCAGTGTCCCGACACTTGGCGAGTTCAACAAGATAACTCGTTTGGCAAATCAATAAATGACAATTTAAATGTGAAATAGAAAAGGCAGAACGCAACTTTATTTTTTAAACATAGAAAATTAAATATTTATGGAAAATGATAGATTTCCATTTATAAATACTGTGTGTGTGTGTGTATTCGCTGGCTACCACGCCCCTAGATAAGAGAGAGGTGGCTAGAGAGTTCCCCCCCCTCCCCTTCAGGAAATCAAAACAACTTTTAGTACTAGAAACTACTTTTAGTAATAGGAACTACTTTTAGTAATAGGAACTACTTTTAGTAATAGGAACTACTTTTAGTAATAGGAACTACTTTTAGTAATAAGAACTACTTTTAGTAATGGAACTACTTTTAGTAATAGGAACTACTTTTAGTAATAGGAACTACTTTTAGTAATGGAACTACTTTTAGTAATGGAACTACTTTTAGTAATAGGAACTACTTTTAGTAATAGGAACTACTTTTAGTAATAGGAACTACCTTTAGTACTAGAACTCAGCCAAAAGGTCTGGGAACTCTTCCCCCCCTCCCCCTAGCGATTTTTCACAAAACGATCATCAATAGAGAAATTTACACACGAAAACGCACGAATTACCTTTTTTTTTTAAAAGTAAATCCTCCTTAACGAAAACGTTTCTATCGTCGTTACTCTGGAGATTGTAAGATCATGCCCATCTATAAACTACAGTCCTAACACGGTCAAGAGTAATATCACTTCCGAGTCACGATCGGAGGCTCAGAAATGTAAATGTTACCAATGAATCAGTATATTGTGTAGCTGTTGTAATGATTTTAAAATGTGCAAAAAGCCTAGTTTTCTTGGGTATAGATTTAGCTATGATTTACCTGAGGAATATATTACTATGTACCAGTAACAGAATGGAGATATTTAAACTTTCGATGTGATTTATTTCTGATTTAAAAAATCATAGAAAGTTTTGTGTTCCAGGACGCACGTCGAACATCAACCAAACTAATGCTTGAGTAACACCCCCTGAGTACAGGGCTCCTCCAATAGGCAATGCATCAAGCCGAAAGGTGAAGCCTCCTGGGTATACAGGAAATCTCATAAACCTCCCTACTGCATATAGGAAGTAAGAGCTAACCGCTCGTAATTCCTGGGGTTCTCAAACAAACAATGTTTGCATAATGCTGGTAACGAAACTCGCCGCAAAATGGAGTTGTGGCTTTCAATATCAGGAGTTAGACAGGGATGTGTCTTGTTACTATTATTACTTATTATTTATATGGATAATATTACCAAAGCAGTAAAAACAGCACCAGACAACGTCCAAATGATCTAACTGAACTACTCTTTGCGGACGATTTGTTCCTACATCACATTTCAAGTCAAGAGTTGCAAGATCACACAAACCTACTCAACAAAACCTGCCTCAGTCCAATAACAACATAAGATCAATACAGAAAAAACAACAGATGTAATTTATATGGGCAGAGAACCATTAAAACCAACATGGATATATGAGAATTATTGAAGTAGGTGTAGAAATTTAAATATATCGGCAGCATTTTTACAAACAACGTAACAATGCACAAAGAGATCGGGACACGAATTCAAAAAGCCAACTAGGTAAATTATGAACTTATAACAATTTTAAAACACAAATCTATACCGATGAAAACCAAAAGGTAAATCATACATTCAATCTTCATATCAACATTGTGTTATCAATGTCAGACATGAACAATAATAAAATAACAAGAGAGAAATAGCGTGTGAAATAAGATGTGTAAGACAAACAGCAAACAGAACAAGAAGAGATCATGTGAGAAATGAGGAGATTACAAGAACTGTTGGAACAAGAAGAGATCATGTGAGAAATGAGGAGATTACAGGAACTGTTGGAACAAGAAGAGATCATGTGAGAAATGAGGAGATTATAAGAACTGTTGGAACAAGAAGAGATTATGTGAGAAATGAGGAGATTACAAGAACTGTTGGAACATGAAGAGATCATGTGAGAAATGAGGAGATTACAAGAACTGATGGAACAAGAAGAGATCATGTGAGAAATGAGGAGATTACAAGAACTGTTGGAACAAGAAGAGATCATGTGAGAAATGAGGAGATTACAAGAACTGTTGGAACAAGAAGAGATTATGTGAGAAATGAGGAGATTACAAGAAATGTTGGAACAAGAAGAGATTATGTGAGAAATGAGGAGATTACAAGAACTGTTGGAACAAGAAGAGATCATGTGAGAAATGAGGAGATTACAAGAACTGTTGGAACAAGAAGAGATCATGTGAGAAATGAGGAGATTACAAGAACTGTTGGAACAAGAAGAGATCATGTGAGAAATGAGGAGATTACAAGAACTGTTGGAACAAGAAGAGATCATGTGAGAAATGAGGAGATTACAAGAACTGTTGGAACAAGAAGAGATCATGTGAGAAATGAGGAGATTACAAGAACTGTTGGAACAAGAAGAGATCATGTGAGAAATGAGGAGATTACAAGAACTGTTGGAACAAGAAGAGATCATGTGAGAAATGAGGAGATTACAAGAACTGATGGAACAAGAAGAGATCATGTGAGAAATGAGGAGATTACACGAACTGTTGGAACAACATCTGTGGTCAAATATATTAAAAAACAGAGACTGAAATGGTTCGACCACTTAATGAGACTGAACCCTTATTGGCCAGCGACAAGGGCATACTATATGAAAATAGAAACAGCAAGATACAGAGGGTAGACCAAAAAATAAGCTGGATTGAAGGAGTTTCCAACATTGTGAGATGTTACAATATTACTGCATATCAAGCAAACAAACGTGGCAGCCCAAAACTGATCGTCATTCAATCCTGCGACGCCTTACAGCACAAGCAGAGAAAACTGATTGCCATTCAATCGTGCGACACTTTACAGCACAAGCAGAGAAAACTGATTGCCATTCAATCGTGCGACACTTTACAGCACAAGCAGAGAAAACTGATTGCCATTCAATCGTGCGACACTTTACAGCACAAGCAGAGAAAACGGATTGCCATTCAATCTTGCGACACTTTACAGCACAAGCAGAGAAAACTGATTGCCATTCAATCGTGCGACACTTTACAGCACAAGCAGAGAAAAAAACAATAGAACCCGCTAATTTTTAAACTTATCAAATAATTACAATTTTAATCATCGCATTCAGTATACTGTAAGCTAAAACTATATAGAATATATACTTAAAATCAGTTTTAGAATTGTTGTATTTTACTCTATTACATAACGTTAAAGTATCAGAGTTATTCGTCACTTTGCGTTCATAATAGACATCGCAGATCACTGTGCGTCTATAATATGGATCACGTATCGCTTTGCTGATATAAAATGAGGTAGCAACTGTAAATATGTTGGGAATCTGTTGAATATTACATATTGCAAACAAGAACCAGGAAATGCTGATGTTTAATCTTACCAACACAAAAGAGAGAGGGAGAACGGAACGTTGGTAACTTATTTGCATTGTGGGATATTCGATCGATGAACTGTGATTGAAGTTTCATTACTTCGTTTCGTTTTCAGTCCGGTTTGTTCAAAGGCAAGACAGCATGGCTCATGTCTCTACTGATCTATTGCAAGGAAGAGATGGAAAGAGAGGCTCACTGGTGGGTCAATGATGTCGTTGATGGCATAATATTGAAAAGAGATAGGGCCGACATAATAATAGCAGTCATTATCATCATGTCACATATACTTTCCAGAAGGTGGTCTTCCTTATGGATTATCTGAACACTGCGATTTGGGGAATTTACCTGGTAAGCTTGAGACATGATTAAGCAATCTGATATATCACTACACTATCATCGTCTTGGGCAGTCATAAATTTACTAAAATGTTAAGAAGACGACACTGCGACACATAGAATTATAGAAATGGAGGTGACTAGGGGTGAGGAGAGAAAGTGTGTCCTCTCTGAAATAATGCGAAGATCACATAATCATCATCTGACGGACTCGATACGGACTGAAGTATACATACTCTTGGGTGGCTGCTGGAAAGGAGGCTTTCGTATAAGTTTTATACACCAATTTTCATGCTTTCGTATAAGTTTATACACCAATTCTCACACTTTCGTATAAGTTTTATACACCAATTCTCATGCTTTCGTATAAGTTTATACACAAATTCTCACACTTTCATATAAGTTTATACACAAATTCTCACACTTTCGTATAAGTTTTATACACCAGTGCTCACCAAACCAGGGCCGTAGATACGTCTTCGGTAAGGAGAAGTAGTTGTTAGCCTCTTCACATTCTCATTGAAACACAATTTTCACACATCAAACACAATGGAAACCATGTTTGATTGGCATATTTTTGAAAATACCGCGCACAGAATTTAACTCTGTACGCACTAAATATTGTACTGCGAACTCAATAACGTATCCAGTACTGACAAGAGTAATTTACTCATGAAATGTTGCAACTGTCCAATACCGCATTTTGATCATTGCACCGAATAGAGATTTGAGAGAGAATGTAGCACGACGCTGATTTTGCAAGACAACCAGAACCTCTCGCGGTACACCAGTAAATGGATGTCATTATCATCCTTTAGCATCCGTCTATCTGTTGCCGAGGTCCGAAAGGGAAACAAATAATAGTGATAATATTACATACCATACATGTCGTAAACGGCGACAAGATGTCGTAAAGAGGCCCTGCGAGTGGGGTAGACTGGCACCATTCCATAGAAGGTCGAGTGATCCAAAAAACTATTCTGATGTCCGATATCTCATGCCGAAAGCTGCAGATATAGCAGCCAAGCTGTGTAACATGACATAATGCATTCCGCTCTCCATACTGCATTCTGCTAATCTGTATGAGTTTGAGAACGAACGCAGAATAAGATACTCTGGCAAGGTCGAGGAATGGAGTCATTGCTAGAGAGCAAGGGTTGGATGTGAAACTAATTCGGCGTGTTTTCGTCAACACCACTAGCCAGGCAGCTTTTTTACCTATGTGACAACATTATGCTATGACGCTGATTTATAATTAATTCAATTATCTTTTTTTTTATTAAAGGTAAGACAAAACATATATACAAACAAATAAAAAAACAAACGAAAAGGACTGCCCTTACACAAGAAAACATTGATACAAACTGATAATCATAAATACAATAATCAGGAAGTAAAGATGTAATTTAAATAATAATCATACTTCAAAGAGAGCAGAAAGCTGCTTATATAACGAGAATCAATATTAAGACAGTCTCAAAGATCCTAGAATGGAATTCTGGGTCCCATGTTATCAAGGCAGTAATGGTATCTTTTGGGTTCTATCTATCTATCGCCTTTTCTGTGCTTTTGCTGTAAGGCGTCGGAGGATTGAATTAAATTGGTTGTTTTTTTTGGCTATGGTATGTTTGGTTGCTTGATATGCAGTAATACTGTGACGTCTCCTTCGATCCACCTTCTTCTTTGGCTTTCTCTGTATCCTGCTATATATCTCAGTTCAAGTTTTAAAATACCCATCTTTAAAAGTTACGATAAGAGATTTAGGAGGCGGTGAGAACAATCCATTAGATACGGGATGGGATAGTTGAGATAAATTAGAAATTAGAACATCGTAATTAGCAAGACGAACAAGACGAAAAATTATAGCAACCACCCATTTCCTCTCTTTACTCTATATGATTGTAGGACTAAGACGTTCTAATAGTTTCTCAAGATCCTCCGAAATTATGTGAAATATTTTTTGTGTAAGAAGCATACCCTCACTCCCCTCTTTATTATACCAAAGTTGTATCTATGGTCTATGGAGGGGAGGGATATATAAACCATAAATCCTACTGGATTTTGTGTGGAACCATTTACCATTTTTTTAAGAGGGCATTGAGCCATCCACATTTTGCAATAACCATACGCCAGGAAATAATAAAAGTGAACTCTCGTCTACTGTTAAAAGACTCGTTCGTGCCTCGGTAAAATGAGATGTAATCCCCAAAAGTACAGGCTGGCAAGGGTCTACCGTCATGTACACATAGAAAATGTTCAGTTTAATGAAATAGATAGCAGACCTGTTAAAAAGAACAATAGTCATTACTGCATTAGGACAAGGGTGACAAGACATACCGACATTACTTCGGTCGTGACGTTCGACAGTATTATAAGACGTTTCAACAGAAAATGTAAACATGACCTGAAAGGCGCATTTTGATTATTTCCTTGCATTTCGTTGGTGGTTGGCCTTGACCATTCTAGGCACGCGACTCCAAGTTGTTGTTTTTGTTGTTCGTCCATCACAAGTGATGACGACTATTTGTTACATCAACTTTTGAATATTCAGTGACTTATTCCAAGTATTTAATCAGTGGCCAACGAAAATCATGACAATAATTTAAAAAATAAGGAATGAATTTTCATGTTCATCATTTAATAATTGAAAAGTTCATTTATTTAGGGTTTGGGGGGTGATGTTAGTTATGTAAATCACAACTATGCTAACCCTAACCCAAACCCTAAAATAAATTAATATTTAAATTATTAAATGTTGAGCATGGAATTTACAAATATAAATATAGACGAGGGAAATAACTCGACTATGTGGTGGCGTCTACTTGTACTGCACCATTTTCGCAAATAACTAATAAAGGATTGACGTGTATATGTGATATAGTTGTCAATGTGTACAGTTTCCATACTTGTTACAGAATATACCCAAGCTTCATCATGCTTGTAGTTATATGTAATATTTATTATAGTAAAGTGTTATGTAAGCAGACTTTATCCAGAACTATCGGTCTTCTTCTTCTTTCCTTCCTCTTTTACTCTTTACAGGTGTCGAGGGAAGAACTAGTGGTCACAGTACAGTATTTGGAGGTCAACGCACATTACTTAAAGTTCACAGTACATTATCTAGTAATCAAAGTACATGACTTAGTGGTCAAAGTACATTATTTAACGGTTATTTTGGGCTGAAGTACATAATGGTCTTTTTTAATTTGATAGATATAATATAAAAATTACCTTTTGCATCAAACCAACTTTGCCACACGCAACCTGTCTACAACTCCATAAGAAGCTGTCTATAAATTATGTCAATAATTAAGGGAAAATTAGTGTGAAAAAGGTTGACAGTTGTTGACGTAATTTCTAGACAGCTACTAACGGGTAAAATGTCAGTATTTACAATTATTTTTAAACCATCTGTTACTAGTTCTGAATAGACACTATATAAATATAAAGCATGATTATGGGCAGGAATAATATAAAAATGTTACAGTCGATAGAGAATTTTGCACGTTGTGTTGGTTCCGTCTGAAGAATGTACTCATTTGGATATGACAAGCCATGTATTGACAAGCTGTGAAGAAAATCTATAGGTAAAATTACTGCTCACACATCTTCAACCTAATAGATCTAACAGTGCTGCCTACGGTGAAATACTAAGACTATGGTCGAATGTTTGTTTGTTTAGATCCCTGGGAGTTATGAGTAATATGATTTGTATTACTTAATGTGATGTGAAGTTTTCTTTCTGTTGTATTACTTGATGTAATGTGAAGATTTCTCTCATTTGTATCACTTTATTAATGTGAAGGCCTCTCTCATGTATCACTCCATGTAATATAAAGATTATTCTCTCTTGTATCACGTTATGTAATGAGATTATTCTCTCTTTTGTATCATTATATGTAATGTGAAGGTCTCTCTCTTGTATCACTTTATGTAATATGAAGATTTCTTTCTCTTGTATCACTTTATATAATGTAAATATTAATCTCATTGTATTCATTTTATTCATATCCCATTCGTTTGTATCACTTTATGTTTTGAATACCTTGGTTCTCGTATCTACATTAACGGTGATAGCTATTATGAAGAATTCAACAGGAGGTTGGTTATCACGTTTAAGAAGCTGATACAAATGAAAAACATATGGCTGAGCTGCTGCAAAACAACAAAACTAATATTCCTAAGTGCTTGTATATTCCCAGTGACAATATATGAATGTGAATTCTGGACAATCACCAACAAAGTGAAAAATAAAATAGCAGCATCTGAAGCAAAATGTGACAGAAAAATCCTCAGAATACCATGGACCAAAAAGATCACCAATGTAGCCATTCTGAGAGAAATGAATGTAAAAGAAAACTGACTAAGCAGTATGATTCTTTCTTTAAAATACAATATCTTTGCCATATTAAACGCCATGAAAGCCTAGAGAAAAATACATTGGATGGGATGATGTCAGTGAAACGAACAAGAATAATACCAATAAGAAGATGGACGCAGGACGTCAAAGACCACCTGAACATGACAGTAACAGAAGCAGGGAAGACTAGTTCAAGATCTATAAAAGTTTCGAAAGGTTGTAATGACTGCTACATTCTGTTCAGGATCATGTTCATCATCAACTGATGATAATGATTACTTTATGTAATGGAAAGATTACTCTCTGTTGTATCACTTTATGTAATGGAAATATTACTCTCTGTTGTATCACTTTATGTAATGGAAATATTACTGTCTGTTGTATCACTTTATGTAATGGAAATATTACTCTCTGTTGTATCACTTTATGTAATGGAAATATTACTCTCTGTTGTATCACTTTATGTAATGGAAATATTACTCTCTGTTGTATCACTTTATGTAATGGAAATATTACTGTCTGTTGTATCACTTTATGTAATGGAAATATTACTCTCTGTTGTATCACTTTATGTAATGGAAATATTACTGTCTGTTGTATCACTTTATGTAATGGAAATATTACTGTCTGTTGTATCACTTTACGTAATGGAAATATTACTCTCTGTTGTATCACTTTATGTAATGGAAATATTACTCTCTGTTGTATCACTTTATGTAATGGAAATATTACTGTCTGTTGTATCACTTTATGTAATGGAAATATTACTGTCTGTTGTATCACTTTATGTAATGGAAATATTACTGTCTGTTGTATCACTTTATGTAATGGAAATATTACTGTCTGTTGTATCACTTTATGTAATGGAAATATTACTCTCTGTTGTATCACTTTATGTAATGGAAATATTACTCTCTGTTGTATCACTTTATGTAATGGAAATATTACTCTCTGTTGTATCACTTTATGTAATGGAAAGATTACTCTCTGTTGTATCACTTTATGTAATGGAAATATTACTGTCTGTTGTATCACTTTATGTAATGGAAATATTACTGTCTGTTGTATCACTTTATGTAATGGAAAGATTACTGTCTGTTGTATCACTTTATGTAATGGAAATATTACTGTCTGTTGTATCACTTTATGTAATGGAAATATTACTGTCTGTTGTATCACTTTATGTAATGGAAATATTACTGTCTGTTGTATCACTTTATGTAATGGAAATATTACTGTCTGTTGTATCACTTTATGTAATGGAAATATTACTGTCTGTTGTATCACTTTATGTAATGGAAATATTACTGTCTGTTGTATCACTTTATGTAATGGAAATATTACTGTCTGTTGTATCACTTTATGTAATGGAAATATTACTGTCTGTTGTATCACTTTATGTAATGGAAATATTACTGTCTGTTGTATCACTTTATGTAATGGAAATATTACTCTCTGTTGTATCACTTTATGTAATGGAAATATTACTGTCTGTTGTATCACTTTATGTAATGGAAATATTACTGTCTGTTGTATCACTTTATGTAATGGAAATATTACTGTCTGTTGTATCACTTTATGTAATGGAAAGATAACTGTCTGTTGTATCACTTTATGTAATGGAAAGATAACTCTCTGTTGTATCACTTTATGTAATGGAAATATTACTCTCTGTTGTATCACTTTATGTAATGGAAAGATTACTCTCTGATGTATCACTTTATGTAATGGAAAGATAACTCTCTGTTGTATCACTTTATGTAATGGAAATATTACTCTCTGTTGTATCACTTTATGTAATGGAAAGATTACTCTCTGTTGTATCACTTTATGTAATGGAAATATTACTCTCTGTTATATCACTTTATGTAATGGAAATATTACTCTCTGTTGTATCACTTTATGTAATGGAAATATTACTGTCTGTTGTATCACTTTATGTAATGGAAAGATAACTCTCTGTTGTATCACTTTATGTAATGGAAATATTACTCTCTGTTGTATCACTTTATGTAATGGAAAGATTACTCTCTGTTGTATCACTTTATGTAATGGAAAGATTACTCTCTGTTGTATCACTTTATGTAATTGAAAGATTACTCTCTGTTGTATCACTTTATGTAATGGAAATATTACTCTCTGTTGTATCACTTTATGTAATGGAAAGATAACTCTCTGTTGTATCACTTTATGTAATGGAAAGATTACTCTCTGTTGTATCACTTTATGTAATGGAAAGATAACTCTCTGATGTATCACTTTATGTAATGGAAAGATTACTCTCTGATGTATCACTTTATGTAATGGAAAGATAACTCTCTGTTGTATAACTTTATGTAATGGAAAGATTACTCTCTGTTGTATCACTCTATGTAATGTGACGTCTCTTTCTTGTATCACTTTATGTAATGAAAGGTTTATCTCACTTGTATCACTTTATGTAATGGAAAGATTTATCTCTCCTGTATCACTTTATGTAATGGAAAGATGTATCTCTCCTGTATCACTTTATGTAATAGGAAAATTACTATCTCTTGTATCACTTAATGTAATGTGAAGCTTTTTCTCTCTTGCATTACTTGATGTAATGTGAATGTTTCTCCAAAAATTATACTCGGAGGACGTCACTTCTCAGCTGTGTAGAATTCTCAGAAGGAGCGAGGAGTTAAAAAAAAACATGCCTGTAGAGATTATGGTTTCATAAACTGGGCGACAACACCTCCTGGGGCACAGAAGACGGCAGAGAGACAATTCAGGGTTAAAGGAGCGAAAGAGCTTTCAAGAACAATGTATCAATCAAAGAGCACAAACAAAACTTGAGGATACTGACTACTGTTATGTGCAATAAGATAAGAGCTACAAATTGGTTGATAGTCATTGAATTCTACCTGAAACATGGTTCCAATCAGGATTATTTAAATCAGCGACAGAATGCTGTTATAAATGGAAAGTTTTTAACTGTATTAAAATGAAAATAAACTAAAACTTTTCAGCAAGAGTACAATGAAACGCAGAGAAACCTAGCAATTCACTTTATCAATTCAATGTGGCGTCTTAAAAGATAAGGTGTTATAACGTCCTGAGTGTGATTGTTATTGGTTTTCTTGAAAAAAAAAATATAATGTGTGACTGGTTATCTTAGCGAGTCTATCAATCTTTTACGTGAGCTTTCGTATACCGTACAGTAGTTTGCAAGAGTTCTGGCACGTATTGGTGTTAAAATGTTTGTGATTCTCCAGGAACTTACATTCCTGTGTAGTGTATGTGTTTAAAAGTTGTATGTGTATGTTGCTGTTGTTGTTATCTGTGTGTCATTCTACTGGTTGATATTTATAATAGCTTGGAAATATACATGTTGAAAGTCTGGATATAGTAACTTGCAAATATACACGTTGAAAGTCTTGATATAGTAGCTTGGAAATATACACGTTGAAAGTCTTGATATAGTAGCTTGGAAATATACACGTTGAAAGTCTTGACATAGTAGCTTGGGAATATACATGTTGAAAGTCTGGATATAGTAGCTTGGGAATATACATGTTGAAAGTCTGGATATAGTAGCTTGGGAATATACATGTTGAAAGTCTGGATATAGTAGCTTGGGAATATACATGTTGAAAGTCTTGATATAGTAGCTTGGAAATATACATGTTGAAAGTCTTGTTATAGTAGCTTGGAAATATACATGTTGAAAGTCTGGATATAGTAACTTGCAAATATACACGTTGAAAGTCTTGATATAGTAGCTTGGAAATATACACGTTGAAAGTCTTGATATAGTAGCTTGGAAATATACACGTTGAAAGTCTTGACATAGTAGCTTGGGAATATACATGTTGAAAGTCTGGATATAGTAGCTTGGAAATATACATGTTGAAAGTCTTGATATAGTAGCTTGGAAATATACATGTTGAAAGTCTTGATATAGTAGCTTGGAAATATTCATGTTGAAAGTCTTGATATAGTAGCTTGGAAATATACATGTTGAAAGTCTTGATATAGTAGCTTGGAAATATACATGTTGAAAGTCTTGATATAGTAGCTTGGAAATATTCATGTTGAAAGTCATGACTAAAAAGATATCTTTGTTTTAGTGATGTAATGTGGTTGAAGATATAAAACGTATTCACTCACGTTGCGAGCTAGGTGAGTAGAAGCTTTCTGAGCGGACTTGGTTCAAATCCCGTTTGCCGTATTCGACCAAGAAAATAGAAACTCCCGTAAGAAGTGCCGTCAGTACAGTTTTGAATATATTAAATACAGATTCATTGTTTTTCTTCTTAAAAACAATAGCCATTTTACTTGATCGTCGTTTTCCTATGAGGCTAAGAAACTGTGTGTCATGTGACGTATGTGTGCATCATGTGACATATGTGTCTGTCATGTGACGTGTTCCTTCCAGAACGTTGTCTTCCCAATGATCTCTCTGAAACCCCCCCCCCCCCTTCTGTCTTGTGCGATGCATTTTCTAGCGATGTATTCATGTAATCTTTAATGTCGTCAGTCTATCGTCTTCTTGGTCTGCCTTTTCTCCTCTACCCAGGTACTCTTCCCTCCATTATTTATCTTTCTAAACAGTTGTGTCTCTTTATATGACCTAACAGGTGTAGTTTTCTTTTTGTTATTGTGTTTAGTAACCAGCACTCTGGAATCTTCAATATGTTTATAATATCAGTTTCAAATTTTTTTCCTTAAATGATATTCTAAGTATCTTTATGTAGCTCCATTGGAAATTTCTAGGCACAATATTCCCGTAGGTTGCCATTGCTAAGAAACTATCGAGGTAAATTGTCCATTTCAAGAAGGTTCACTCTGACAAATGTAACGTACATTTTGGGATTAAGTGAGAAACATAAAATTCTGAGGACATCGCAAAATATGCTTGTCTCAGTTTTTCAAAAACGAAAATAGTGTTCTGACGTCATACAATATGGCAGCGGTTATAGCCAAATCTAGCAAACTCGAATACCATTGCGGAAGAATATAGTATATCGGCGATTCACAATGTTTTAAGAACTGTATTGCTACAATTCTCGTACACCGTCTTAAAACATATTCTTCATAAATGAATCATTGCTTTTCTCATGTCTTCTCTCATTACTTTCTCATATACCCTCTCTCACTACATTCTTATATGCCCTCTCTCATTGCTTCTCTCATATGTCCTCTCTCATTGCTTCTCTCATATGTCCTCTCTCATTGCTTCTCTCATATGTCCTCTGTCATTGCTTCTCTCATATGTCCTCTCTCATTGCTTCTCTAATATGTCCTCTCTCATTGCTTCTCTCATATGTCCTCTCTCATTGCTTCTCTCATATGTCCTCTCTCATTGCTTCTCTCATATGCCATATCTCACTGCTGCTCTCATATGTCCTCTCTCAGTTCTTTCTCATATGCCCTCTTTCATTACTTTCTCATATAACCTCTCTCAGTTCTTTCTCATATGCCCTCTCTCATTGCTTTCTCATAATGCCTCTCTCATATGCCCTCTCTCATTGCTTTCTCATAATCCCTCTCTCATTACTTTCTCATATGCCCTTTCTCGTTACTTTCTCATATACCCTCTCTCATTACTTTCTCATATGCCCTCTTTCATTACATTCTCATATGCCCTTTATTTCTACTTTCTCATATGCCCTCTCTCATGACTTTCTAATATGCCCTCTTTCATTACATTCTCATATGCTCTCTCTCATTACTTTCTCATATGATCTCATTACTTTCTCATATCTCCTCTCTCCATTACTTTCTCACATCATCTTTCTCATTACTTTCTCATATTCCCTCTCTCATTACTTTCTCACATCATCTCTCTCATTACTTTCTCATATTCCCTCGCTCATTACTTTCTCACATTCCCTCGCTCATTACTTTCTCACATCAAGTCTCTCATTACTTTCTCATATTCCCTCTCTCATTAATTTCTCATATGATCTCTCTCATTACTTACTCATATGCCTTCTTTCATTACTTTCTCATATGCCCTTTATTGCTACTTTCTCATGTGCCCTCTCAGTACTTTCTCATATGCTCTTTCACAATGCTTTCTCATACACTCTCTCTATCAATGCTTTCTTATGTGCCCTCTCTCAGTGCTCTCTCATATTCCCTCGTCTGTACGTCGTCTCCTAAAAGGAGTCAGAAAAGGATGGATCATCTTACCATATTTATTCAACATTTATGCAGGAAACATCATGTGAAATATACGAAAAGACCCACATTATAAACTCCTTTAATATTGGAGGACATGAGATTCCAGGAATTAGGTATGCAGATGACACCAAAATATTATTTAAAAAAGGCCTCACGTATTTGGAACACGTGATTTATGTCAGTTAAACATCATGTCGATGTACAAAATCTTTTCATCAATGCAAAAAAAGACAAAAATGATGACAATATTCAGATATGGCTCATACCTACAATAGTCATTGACAAATCACAACTAGAACATGTCAGAGACTTTGAATATCTCCGGTCAACCATCAACACCACAAGAGATTACTCTTATCCGGTTATCTTAATGAATGCTGCTGTATTTGAGAGCTCATAAGCATCCCCATACAGTTTAACATGCCTACACAGCAGGTCAGTTTTCTTAATGAATGTTGCAGCATTTGAGAGCTCATCAGTGTTCCCATACATCTTTCTGTGGATATCCGTCTCTGTGGACCAGTGTTCCTCACGTAACTGATTTGGTGTAAAGCAGTCTTGAAGGATATGCTCCGCCGTCTGTGCTATATGCCCAAATGGACATAGAGGTGATGGAACCAGTCTTAGCCAATTCCAGTGACTGTTTTGTATGTTGTGTCCTTCCCTGGTGAGGAAGATGATAACCTGCTCAGCTCTGTCAAGATACTGATAGTAGACTTTTGTGTGATCGACTTTCCTACTAGCCTTGATGGGCGTTCTTTTTTCTTTATATGTGATTTCTTTGTCTTTTTGTTCTTGTGTTGCTCCGTCTTTTGCCAGCGTATCTGCCTCTTCATTTCCTGGTATGCCACAGTGGGATGGTATCCACTGTAGTACTGCACTTTCTTTGGATGATTAATTTTCGCATGGTTACCTTTAGGTGTGAAAAATGTATCACTGTCAATGGCTTGAAGGATTTTTGCATCCACATCATATGGTGTAGAAGTCACCCTCCAATGGATACCTGGCCATATCGGAGTCCTTGGAAACGAAATGGCTGATAAATTAGCTAAGAGAGGTGCTGCCAGTTTCCCCCAAAAATCTCCCTACAAACATGCAAACAAATCCTAAGAAACAACTACAGACAAGAATGGTTACAACAGTGGTCCAGTTCAAAAACTGGACGCTCACTATATGAACACCAACATAAACCTAACCCAATGGATCCTCTGAAACAACTAGAGCGAGCAAACCAGAGTCTCACTTCCCAACTAAGAACAGGCCACGCCCCCATTAATAAACACCTGAACAGAATAAACCCATTACACGAACCAAATTGCAGACACTGCAACGCACAAGAAGAGACTGCTGAACACCTACTACTGCAGTGCCCAAAACTAAGAGACATCCGACAAGAACTATTACCACCACTTCCAGCTATACACAACACACTCTACACAACTGCACCCACAACTCAGGAAAACTTGTGAATTCGCCAAAAGGGCTATGTGAGGTCAAGAGCTTCCTGCTCACAGCGAAAGGGATTGAATCATCATCATTATCATCATCATCATGGCTTGTAGGACAAATATTGCACCGGTAAGAAAATCATCTGTTGACATTGGCGTTTTGTGTTTTTAATTGTGTTACTACGACTAATGAAATGGATGTGACTTCTTCTCTATTTTGAGCCGTGTATGTTTTATGATCAGTTACGCTATTTTTATGATCAGTTACGCTATTTTTATGATCCATAAAATATAAATTTACGGTGATATGGAACAAGGACATACATTTGAATTTAGTCCAGTCTTTGTTGTCTTCGGCGTGCCAAATCAAATGATTGTGCGGGCCATTTATGACCTATCATATTAACATATTATCATATTAACATATTATTTTAACATATTGTTATATTAACATATTATCATAATAGCATATTGTCATATTAACGTATTATAATATTAACATATTATTATATTAACATACAGAATTATCATATTATCATACTATCGTATTAACATATAACATATTAACATATTATCATATTAACATATTAAAATACTAACATATTATAACATAACGTACTAATATATTATCGTATTAACATAGCAGTCTTCACTATGGCCTCCATAAAATGGCTGACTAGAATGAATGTGTTCTCTTTAAGGTGTTCGATTAGCGGTTGTTCCTTCCCGAAAGTAATGGCAACCTACGGAAATATTGTGTCTAGATATCTCCAATGGATTAATCTAACAAACTGCATCTGTTTGGTCATATAAAGAGACACAACTGTTTAGAAAGACAAATAATGGATTGCAGGTACCTGGTCGGAGGAGGAAAGGCAGACCAGGAAGACGATGGTCTGACGACACTAATGATAACATAAATACTTAACTTTCGTTACTGCATGTTTTCCTGTGAAGGAGTGCAGGAAGGCTTTCTATAGGATGTGGAAATAAAGTCCGCTTTGCCATAGCAGACGCCGCGACATGTGCAGGAAGGATTTTGATTGTACCTCCGAAAAAACAAATCCTGTCCCAACCGTGGATTGAGCTCGGGACCTCAATGGTCTGAGAATGGCATTCTAACCAAACGGCCATGCTCTCATAACATGAATACGTCGTTGGAAAATGCAATCCACATCGCCCAAGACAGAAGAGCTCAGGGAGTTCATTGGGAAGACAACGTTCTGGAGAGAATACGTCACATGACATGACAATCATCACTTTTATTCTAGTGCACTTCTTTTGAGTGCGTTCTCATATTTCTGCAGAATAGGAGAACAGTGCGCCACATTAGTATATACGACTACCATATGGTTTTTGAGTCACCTATATTCTATCGGATAAAAAATCCAACCCCAAGCCCCAAAATCTCTGCAAGTACTACACCTAAGACGGACACTAGTGTTGTACTTCTTTCTTCCCCTTTCTATTGTCTATTGTCTTTCCCCAGGTGAATGCTTGTTGATCGCATTCACACTTGCCGTTAATCGTAGGGGTGGGAGCTTAAGCTGTCGTTCCAATGCCAGATGTGTCGCCGAGGTTGCATTTAGTTCATGTTTGTTCAAGGCTATCTTGATGTTTTCTATCCACCGTTTTCTTGGTCTACCTTTGGCTTTACGCCCAGATAATCTTGTATTATATGCTCTTATTAGTATTTGGTTTGGATACATTCTCATAAGGTGACCGAACCACTTTACTTGCTGTCTCTCAATATGTTCAATACATGATATTATACCAACTCTTTTCTTAATTTCTTATTTTATCTAGTTTGGTAAGCATTGCAGCTTTTCTCAGACACTTCATTTCACATGTGACGATTTTTCTTTGCTGCGAAGCTGTTAAAGACCATGTTTGACATTGATATCACAGTTTTGGTATACAAATTGTAGATATTATTTGGGGTTTTTTTTTAATTTTATCTTGATCTTTGGATGAAGAAGTAATGGTGAAAATTGGTAAGTCACTGTGTTTGCTTTCTGTCACCTTGTTTCTATTTCTCTGTCTAGTATTCCATCTTCGGAAAAAATGCTGCCTAGATATTTAAATTCATAAATATTAGCACACAGATTTCAGATTTCCCCTTTCGGACCCTGAAAATAAATGAGAGAATTTTGTGGGCATATTTCTGTCTTCTTTTATACGCGTCCTATTTCAATGTACAGCATCAAATCTGCCATTACCCGTTGTACAATTATACAGCTCTTCCCTGTTACCAACATTCTCTTATAAGATATTCTAAATAACACACGGCACGTCGAGTGAGATGATTTGGCATGCAGGGAAGGTTTCACGAGAGTTGAATAGCGTTAACAAGCAGACACTCAAACTTTGTTGGTCTGGACGACGAAAACGGTATAGTTTCAAAAGAACGCGAGTGCAAGATATCTTTAAGAATTTTAACGAGCAAATGAAATGAGAGGAGAGTTAAGAGGTTGCGGAGTGAAGGCATGATGATGTTGTGCAAAGATCGGAACGGGGGGGGGGGGGTGAGAAGTGTGTAAAACTGGCGACACAAAGATCTAATTTAATGTGTTTGTTTGGCATCTGAGTGTGAGGTCTCGTAGTGAAGTTTAAAAATACGAGAGAAATTCCGACATATAGTGTTATTGATGACTACGATGTGAGATCGATATTATATTACAGACGAGAGTTCGATATCTTCAGCTTGTTATTGGTTATGTGCCCTGCCGTGCCAGCTAATGTACTTATCCATGTATCATTTTTGCTAAGGATCTAATCTATTCGGAAGTAATCGGATTTTAATGGCTTTCGGAACGATTAAGGTGAAGGTCATGTCTTAATCTGTGTACACATTAATATAGATTGTATGTTTTTTCAGTTTTCTACAAAGCTGATTATACCGGTATCACCCGTCCTCGCATGTTTTCTTTTCTTTTTTTTTAAATAGAAACTTTCTTCGAGACAACATTTCTTAGGTCTCAAGAACGTGCCCTCGTCAATATGGAGTAACTGTCCCGGAGAGACAATCTGTATAAACCCAGTATACCATCTACTCCTGTCAAATGAAGTGCGTTAAAAAAGTACCACAAAAATATTGGATAGTATAAGACCGATCTTCATTTCTGGAAACAATTATGTAACCACTTCTTTCCCTGTTTTCGTTATCAAAATGTTACTGGCTAGCTCGCTGTAGTTAGAAGAGAATGTGTTGTCATAGCGTTTAGCTTTTCTGCGATATCTACGCCTTTCGATTTGACTGATCTTACTTCAGTGTAACTTCTGGGTTACTTTGACCCATGCATCAACTCCACTCCAATTCATTGTTGCCATTCTTTGCTCTTATGTGGATTATTTTGAATATAAGTGCTCTAACTATTTTTAATATAAGTGCTCTAACTATTTTTAATATAAGTGCTCTAACTATTTTTAATATAAGTGCTCTAACGCTTATGAATATAAGTGCTCTAACTATTTTGAATATAATTGCTCTAACGCTTTTGAATATAATTGCTCTAACGCTTTTGAATATAAGTGCTCTAACTATTTTGAATATAAGTTCTCTAACTATTTTGAATATAAGTGCTCTAACGCTTTTGAATATAAGTGCTCTAACTATTTTGAATATAATTGCTCTAACTATTTTTAATATAATTGCTCTAACTATTTTTAATATAATTGCTCTAACTATTTTTAATATAAGTGCTCTAACTATTTTTAATATAAGTGCTCTAACTATTTTTAATATAAGTGCTCTAACTATTTTGAATGTAATTGCTCTAGCGTTTTTGAATATAAGTCTCTCGGTTAAACAAATTCCTCGATTATTATACACTCGTTCCATGTGTCTGATGTTCCATGATTATACACTCGTTCCATGCGTCTGATGTTCGTCCTGCTACATACGCTTAACAAATAGCCGGCTGAAAAAAAAGAATAGAAAAGTCGTAGAGAATTGACTTCAATGTATTCCGGTTACCCCCATGTGCACGTTCCTCTCAGCCTAGCTGCCTGCCGATGATACCAGTAGTAACAAGTAACTATGTCATAATCCCCATAAATATATGGGGGGGGGGGGGCTCAACTTCAACAAGTCTAGCACGATTCGAACACTTGATATCTTCAGCGCAAAGCGAACGGCTTACCCACTACCTCATACAGATCCCCAAAAGTATACTCATACAGTATTATTAATATTCACGTCATTTCAATTTCTAAACTATTCTCTATAATTGATCATGTGTCCTGTTGTAGTGGGACAGTTTTATTTAGTTAATATGTTCCTTTGGTGCCAAGGGAGACACATAGGGTAGAAGTCATTATTCTCCATGCCTTGTAGTTCGCTGTAAGGTGTTATAGTTATTGGGTGGGTGGTTAGTTAGTTAGCTAGTTAGTTAGCTGGTTGGTTGATTGGTTGGTTGATTGGTTGGTTGGCTGGTTGGTTGGTTGGTTGGTTCGTTGGTTGGTTGGTTGGTTGGTTGGTTGGTTGGTTGGTTGGTTGGTTGGTTGGTTGGTTGGTTGGTTGTTGGATCATCATCACTGCAAACTGGACACGTCCATAGTTGCTCCGATCTCTCCCTGTGTGTATCCACCATGACACTTCTGCTGACAGTACCGGCCCTCTTCTGGCTCTAAAATGTTCACATTTAGCAACACCGCATTTCAAACCCTATTTTTTAATACTGGGTGGAGTTAATATCCATTGACATTGCCTAGTTCTTTCTTGTTCTTCGTAGTGTTGTCCTAGGTCGTCCATGATTTCGTTTTCCTGTTGCAGTTTTATTTAATATATATTTTTAATATAAGTGCTCTTACTATTTTGAATATAAGTGCTCTAACTGTTTTGAATATAAGTTATATAATATAATAATAATATATATATATATATATATATATATATGTATATGTATATACTATTCAAAAACATTATTTTATCGATACTTCTGTTACTTTCGTCTAGTATTGTTGTTTCTGACACAGGTATTTCATCGAAACTTTAATGTGTACTGTTCTTTTTCTTTATTATGGTGACTTCTATTATCTTTTTCTGTGTTCTTTCTCAAACTCCAGCAGATTTCACGATGTAGTTTGGAGAAAATAATGGGCTGTTTTATGGTTTGCAGCTTAGCTGCGATATCTGAGCCTTTCCACTTAACACATCTGACTTTAGCATGGTTTCTAAGTCACTTTAACCCTTTATAGGACAGGGCAGCCAACTCCGCCCCAAAATCTCCTTAGCCGCCTCTTACTAGTTGCATGAAACGTGAAAAATGTTGCTATTCTTTGCTACCATTTCACGCTCCGACATTTTTATTATCTTATGAACAATATTTTTTATTTACTCATAACAATAAAAATAATAATAATAATAATAATAAGAAGAAGAAGAAGATTCATAACCCATTAGGGTCGTTAGGATGCCACATTGAATACATCAGCACAAATCGTTATCCAAACAACTTTACAATCAGCCAATCGGAGGAATGTGTTTTATTTGGGGGAGGGGTGCTGCGGATAGTAAAATACAATTATAGTTTTTTATGTAATATTTATTTTCGTATTTGTGTTGCCACTGCCCACGCCTGATCGTCGAATCCATTCTGGCTTCCTGGTAATTATCTAATCAGCTATCACTAGTTGGTGTTCGCAAGGTTTTACATTAGATTTTGTGAACACATCACCCCCCCCCTCCCCCCATAAATAATGGATGCTAGAAATTACGTCAACGGTTTTTTGCTTTTTTTTTCATTTTTGTATCCACTTCCTTATTATAATTTGTTGACGCAATTTAAGGACAGTTCTCTCCCAGAGAAATAGCACCAAATTTATGGACAATTCTTTCCCTGAAAAAGCACCCAATTTAAGGACAGTGCTCTCCCAAAATAGCACCCAATTTATGGAAAGTCCTCTCCCAGAAAAAAGCACCCAATGTATGGACAGTCCACATTCATAAAAAGCACCAAATTATGAACAGTACTCTCCCAGAAAAAAAGCACTCAATTTATGGACAGTCCTCATTCAGAAAAAAAGAAACCAATTTATTGTCAGTTCTCTTTCAGAAAAAAGGCACCTAATTTATGGACAGTCCTCTTTGAGAAAAAAAAGCACCAACTTTATGGAAAGTCCTTTCACAAAATAAAGCATCCGATTTATGGACAGTCCACTCCCAAAACAAAAGCACCCAACGTTTGGAAAGTCCTCTTCCAGGACAGAATGCACCCGATTTTCGAATACATGATTATATATTTAATATTACTTAAACATTAAAAACTGACAATATAATACGATAAATAAGCAAAAAAGATATAGTTGCCTCATTATGCTACTGGTTATAATAAACAAATAATATATAGTTGCCTCATTATGCTACTGTTATAATAAACAAATAAGATATTGTTGCCTCATTATGCTACTGTTATAATAAACAAATAAGATATAGTTGCCTCATTATGCTACTGTCATAATAAACAAATAAGATATAGTTGCCTCATTATGCTACAATTAGAATAGGCAAATAAGATATAGTTGCCTCATTATGCTACTGGTTAGAATAGGCAAATAAAATATAGTTGCATCAATATGCCACTGGTTATAATAAACAAATATTATATAGTTGCCTCATTATGCTACTGGTTATAATAAGCAAATAAGATATAGTTGCCTCATTATGCTACTGGTTATAATAAACAAATAATATATAGTTGCCTCATTATGCTACTGGTTAGAATAGGCAAATAATATATAGTTGCCTCATTATGCTACTGGTTATAATAAGCAAATAAGATATAGTTGCCTCATTATGCTACTGGTTATAATAAACAAATAAGATATAGTTGCCTCATTATGCCACTGGTTATAAGTTATCACCGATACAAGAAGAAAATATGGAAAGAATAGAGGACGGTAAAGTGACTGAAAAAAATTTAGTTTGGCACAATAAGGCGTCAATTTGTACTCCCTTTTCTCCGATGATGTTGTGCCATTAGCTTCCAGTTTAGGGGAGATTTTTTGAGCGATAACTCCAGTGCCCGCCGATATTACATAAAACAAAATCTATTGGATATCCATTAAAGCCAGATTTCTATGTGCAGAAAAGCCAGATTTCTATCCGCAGATTGGAGTTGATCAGATATGGCTAAGCAATAAATTCATATTGCAAAATGAAGATCATTCATCGCTGACTCACTTGCTTGCTGACGTGAATTGCTGTTGAGCTCTGCAAATTAAGATGGCAGATATGGAGAAAGTTTAATAGATAAATCTAAAGCACGGGGGAATAAATGGAAAAGGAGTGATGGATTTGGGTAAAGATGGTGAGGGGGTGTGGGGAATTATACAAAATATTTGTTTTTCTTATTTTGTGTTATGTCGCACACTCCTGAAGAATAGCAGGCTGTAGTCCAGAGAAAGGAATGCGTTGTGTCATGTTTTACAGCTTTGCTGTGGATATCTGTTCCTTTCGGCCTGATACAACCGACTTCCGCATGGCTTCTGGATAACTCTGAACATATATGGGATAGGACAGCCAACTGCATCCCATAACCTCCTTAGTCTCCTCTTGCAACCTGCATGTAAGGTAAATAGTGTTGCTATTCTCTGATCCCCTTTTGTCTCCCGGTAACATATGGGCGATAAAAATGTCTAAAATAGTTGAAGAGAAAACGCGCTCTGTACCATTCCGCTGTTGTTTTTTTACCCTATGTAAACGATTTGTTTACCCTATTTAAACGATTTTATTAAAATGTACTCGGAATCACGGGTTACTTTACTGCTGTAAAACCCAGAATGTAGGCAGTGAAAACTTCTGTAAAGAAAGTAAACAAACCTTCATTGGTTAAGTTTTCTTTTATTATTGTCGTGTTTTCGTTGATCACTATTTATATACCTGGAGTCGCATGCTATAAAAAACTAATACCGACCAAAAAATTCACAGAAATAATCAAAAATCAGCCTTTCATGTCATGTTTACTTTCTGTGCACATGTCTTCACCTGAGCCCGGAAATGGTAAAATGTGGTCGCGACCACAAAAATTTTGGGAACCAGCGCCGTTATATAGTAAAAGGGCGAACACTCTAACTTGGCAAATTGGTGTCGTGACTTCAAATGAATGTTCCAAGTTTGAATCAAAAATATTGAGCAGATGTGACTGGAAATCACGTGAATGGCCAGACAATTCCGTCAATGAGATGCTAAGCAGCAAGCACGGATTCGTTGATAATTAGATTGAACAGACTAAGACTGAAGCTGGGAACCAGAGATGTTAAAGTTGATAAGAACTGGGAAACTGTTAATGGGAACTAACGAAGTGGGCCTATGAGTGATGGGAACTGACGAAGTGGGGCTCTGAGTGATGGGAACAGACGAAGTGGGCCTCTGAGTGATGGGAACTGACGAAGTGGGCCTCTGAGTGATGGGAACTGACGAAGTGGGGCTCTGAGGGATGGGAACTGACGAAGTGGACCTCTGAGTGTTGGGAACTGACGAAGTGGACCTCTAAGTGATGGGAACTGACGAAGTGGGGCTCTGAGGGATGGGAACTGACGAAGTGGACCTCTGAGTGTTGGGAACTGACGAAGTGGACCTCTAAGTGATGGGAACTGACGAAGTGGGGCTCTGAATGATGGAAACTGACGAAGTGGACCTCTGAGTGATTATTAACAAAAAATGGATGCCTCTGAGTGATAAGAACAAACGAAGTGGACCTCTGAGTGATATAAACAGACGAAGTGGGTCTATCAGCGATGTGAACAGATGAAGTGGGGCTCTTGAGTGATGGGAACTGACGAAGTGGGGTTCTGGGTGGTAGGAACAGATGAAGTGGGGCTCTGGGTGGTAGGAACAGATTAAGTGTGGCTCTGGGTGATGGGAACTGACGAAGTGGGGTTCTGGGTGGTAGGAACAGATGAAGTGGGGCTCTGGGTGGTAGGAACAGATGAAGTGTGGCTCTGGGTGATGGGAACTGACGAAGTGGGGTTCTGGGTGGTAAGAACAGATGAAGTGGGGCTCTGGGTGATAGGAACAGATGAAGTGGGCTCTGGGTGGTAGGAACAAATGAAGTGGGGTTCTGGGTGGTAGGAACAGATGAAGTGGGACTCAGGGTGGTAGGAACAGATGTAGTGGGGCTTTTGGTGGTAGGAACAGATGAAGTGGGGCTCTGGATGATGGGAATTTGTGATTTAAACAAGTGCATAAGCAGAGGTAGTCAGTGAAAATGAAGGTAGGGTGTGCGTGAGTGTGTGTGCATGTCTGATATGGGAAGAATACACAAATCACGGAATGTGAACCCTGAATAACTGGGGGGTTTTTTCCTTCCGATTTCCATGAATTGCAAGTTATAGAGCTCGTGTAAATGAGTAATAGAAGTTGTGTAAATGTGTAAATGAGTAATAGTATGTAATAGTAAATTTAACTCAAATTTAAAGCCCGAATCATTTGTAAAAGTGGTTTGGTGAATGTTATGAAACGAATCTATGTGATTAACAGAGGTGTAGCATCTACTGTGTGATTAACACAGAGGTGTAGCATGTGCTACGTTGGCACCATAGGTACCAAAATGACCCTAGATGTCAGACTTGAGAGAGATGCGGACATAGATATTCATAAAACAATATTGCATACATCTGATATTGAAAAAAAAATAAAAAATAATATACATAAGGACGCCGAATCGGACGCACAGATACTTATATACATAAAAACGCTGTATGACATATACACATATATATATCACATTGAACAGAGAAAAATAATATACTTAAGGACGCTGAATCTGACGCAGTACATATAAACTTATATATACATTTTCTCATTCTTTCTTTCTTTCTCTCTAACTCCATTAATTGCCAGAGATTAGTTCTTACTTCCTATATGCAGTGGGGAGGTTTCTCTGAGCTTTCTTTCATACCCAGGATAATTCAGTTTTCGGCATAATATGAAGGAGTCTTCTACTCAGAGGGGGTATATGTCACGATACGAGCTGATGGTTTGCCTGGGTCATCAATTGTGTGACTTTCCTCCGACGAGGCGTTTGCAGCCGACAAGCTATTCCTCGTGTCCCTATGGTCCCAGACCTAATTGCTTCTTTATGAGCCGTGTTGGGTAACGGCAACAGTCGATTTAGACTCAGATTTTATATACCTTTGTAGATGAGGTGCTGCTTTGCCAAACACGTCGTGAGGTCTGGGATTTCACCTATGCAATTGTCACGCACTCGCCTCGTCCGTTTGTGACTCCAACCCATCACCAGACGCGGCCTGTGTTTTGTGGCTCTTTAGCCATTTTGCATATCACCTAAAGAAGTAGGTAGATTTCGACTATCTTGTACAAGAAGCTTTGCAGTGTGTCCCTGGGTACAGAACCCAAATCTCTCTGTATGAGCCGTGTTGGACAACGGCGACATGCGAGTTGGGCTATGTTTGCAGTGTCCTCAATGAAATGACTTGCTGCCTCCTCTAAGTTGCCCATAGCGTCCACAGTGTCCTCAATGAAATGACTTGCTGCCTCCTCTAAGTTGCCCATAGCGTCCACAGTGTCCTCAATGAAATGACATGCTGCCTCCTCTAAGTTGCCCATAGCGTCCACAGTGTCCTCAATGAAATGACTTGCTGCCTCCTCTAAGTTGCCCATAGCGTCCACAGTGTCCTCAATGAAATGACTTGCTGCCTCCTCTAAGTTGCCCATAGCGTCCACAGTGTCCTCAATGAAATGACATGCTGCCTCCTCTAAGTTGCCCATAGCGTCCGAGTCTCAACACTGATTCGGTCATAAATTTTAACAATATCCCCGACATTTATTCAATGATTGTTCTTCGTGCAATGTGGAGCTATATTCAAAATATTTTTCAATACCCATGAATGCATGTTGAAGTTGGCGTATCCAATGCCTGAGTCATGACTCCTACTTTTAATGGGGTCCATTGTAGTAGGACATATGTTCTCGAGCATGAATTCACTTCCGCCAGTCGGTCTCGTGATGGACAATTGTGGCTTCGTTGCCTATCGACCTACATTCACGACAATGCCCTCTAGTGCGTGTTGACGTTTCGAGAATTAATGTGTACTCTTAGGATCACCATAACTTAGCGGGATCTACTCATATCGGGACATCGACATTGTATCTGCATTCTTGGCTGACCGAGGCGGAATTCACAGATGTGTTACGATACTGTCTGCCGACAGTGCTCGATCTGTGGCGTAGAGGTCTCGGACAGATTTCTTGTCTCTTTGCTGGCAAGTATCATTCCATCTACGGCCTACACATCCGCAGAAACGAGCCTAAAAGTGTTGGCCAGCAAGACAGCAAGATCAGCTCTCTTTCTTTTTCCAAGGTGCACCACGGGGAGGAACTTTTAGAAAATGTGTCATCTGCTAACCGTGGGTCTGTCGAGAGCAATGTGGAACCCTTTGCACCCCACTTATATATATAAAGACGCTGTAAACATCTGACATAAAACACAGAATATGTTATAGATAGTAATGATGTATACATATAAACTGATACAGATAAATATGATGTGTACATTTGACATAGAACATATAAACTGATACAGATAAATATGATGTGTACATTTGATATAGAACATATAAACTGATACAGATAAATATGATGTGTACATTTGACATAGAACATATAAACTGATACAGATAAATATGATGTGTACATTTGACATAGAACATATAAACTGATACAGATAAATATGATGTGTACATTTGACATAGAACATATAAACTGATACAGATAAATATGATGTGTACATTTGACATAGAACATATAAACTGATACAGATAAATATGATGTGTACATCTGATACAGAACACAGAAAATGATGGAGAAACGAAACCGATAGAAATGTGCAATCATTGTACCAGGCAAGGGAACCAATAGAAATGTTTTATTTAATTATTGACAATGAAATCTAAAGAATTGGAAGAAGGGGCGAGAAATAAATTATCTTTTCTTCTTGGTTATGACATATCTATTTTCTGATTAGAGTTTCTCTCTCTCTCTCTCTCTCCTCTCTCTCTCTTCTCTCTCTCTCTTATTTTCTATATAGTTGTTTTTTTTTCTAACACTCTAGAACAGTGTTTCTCAACGTGGGGCCCACGCCCATCAGGGGGGGGCATTGTGATTGTCCAGGGGGGTGGCAATTCGAACAAGTTGTAATTATGCTTCATTTAGGAAATATTTTAATTTATAAAATATTTATACGTTACATAGTGGGGCATTAGAATTTTAGAAAGACTTTGGAGGGGCATGGATAAAAAAAGATTGGGAAACACTGGTCTAGCATGTATCCACATGCATATTCTAGCCATTCCAAAGTTAAAAATGATAGATATACGGGGGGGGGGGAGAATTTATTGAGGCGGATGAATTCTATTAGAATTTCTGGGTTATTACAATGACGTTTTGGCCATCATGTGCTCTTTTGTGTGTGCAGATTTGAAAAACTGAACAAATCTAATGATCGATATATATGTTCCAGAAAATCACTTTGTAATAACATAAATATAGAGTACGCCTTTACACTGTAGGAAATAATTCATGTTAATGGGGGGGTAGAATTGGTAGTGTTGCGAAGAGAAGAGGAGGGGTGAAAGAGAAATAAGATTCTATACAGTCCGTCGATTAAGTCTTTGCAAGATTGCATTTATCACAGACACACAAATAGTGTGTCGCTATGTATTGGCGATAATATGTATATATTGTTGGTCCATTCTCAGTGACTTGAGTACACAGGTTGAAAGTGTTGACACGATCATATCCATTCTGGGGGATGTGGTTGGTCAAGTAAGGAAAACCTGTTTACTTGAGTTGCAAGGCGATTCAGTGCCGCTAGAACGGACATGGTTCAGGCTGACGGGAGCATTGATAATATGTATGGTACGCTGAATATTAAACACTCGTTTATGTATTTCGACTTCCGGTAAAATAGCGTATGATAAAAGCTGTGTTTTGTTGTGGCCATTTCCTTTGAGAGCTTCGGAGAGGAGTATGGCACCGTCGTATTACAACAAGCCCACAAAAATGTCACTCTTAGATATTAATCTCGAATGTGGATATAGACCTGGAGGCTAGAAGACTTGGAGAATATCAAGGGCGGGACATAGTGTGAATTTTACGAACTCACTGAGGAAAGGGACGCCTGGAGATATTTCGCCAAATGTCTCAATGTGACACATCTAAGAACCTTATGAGTTACGCGTTATATTATTGTTGTTTATTATTATATATTGTTATTCAGTATAAGAACACAAATATATTTGTCCAGCAGCAAATAAAGAAACTTGCTGGTTATCAAAAACCACTTTGGGCACTGGCGAAGCGGCATAAACTTGTTTGATTTGAACATGTAACGAGATACGACTCGCTTTCTAAAATTATTTTGCAAAGAACAGACGAGGGTGGAAGAAGGAGAGTGGTGGAGGAAATCCTGGATTGATAACATCAATGGATGGTCCGCGCATGGTTTCTCTACACTCCTCCGTATGGCTGAGGATAGAGTTTAGATAGTTTTTTTGTACTGGTGTATCCAGTGTAGCACCACTTCGACCCTGACGGGTTATTGTTATTATTATAATTATTATTATTATTTATTATTATTATTATTATTTATTATTATTATTTATTATTATTATTATTATTATTATTATTATTATTATTATTATTATTTATTATTATTATTATTTATTTATTATTGTTTATTATTATTATTATTATTATTATTATTTATTATTTTTTATTATTATTATTATTATTATTATTATTATTTATTATTATTATTATTTATTATTATTATTATTATTAACCTTTTATCTCCTGCAAACAACTAAAACAACAACTTTGACCAAAAACTGTGCCCGTGAGCCAATAAATTATCGATATGTATAATGACTAAATATGCAACGGAAAACCCTGACAGGTAATGAGTCTATTATTTTTTTAATATTAAAATTGAATAGCGGTTTCTATGTCAACCTAGCCTAAGACAATTTGTATCATATCTTATAAGAAATTAAAGACGCGGTCATGGTGCTGACCACATCATTCTTAGGTATGCCATGAGTCAATGAAATATACAGGCCTAACACCTGATTCTCCAATGAAAAGAAAGAAAGGTTGAAATAGCGTTGAGGATTTACTGCGCTGTACTCGCGTTACCTTATATGTACTATCTCCACGTAGTCTGCTAAAAGTATCACTCACAGTACGTAACTCCGTGGTTTCAAGCGATAATCCCCGGGAATATAAACAGAAATTCACTGTTCACAAGACGTCGTGGATTACTATGTCAGAGAGATTCCAGACTGTCACAGCGCAAGCCAATGATAAACTAATTAACCATTCATTATAATATCACAAACTAGCAACTACTTGTATAAAACACTAGGGAAAAACGATGTGAGGCGTCAAAGTTGCACAAATTAATATATGAAGTGTATTATTATATCCTATGGATGCTTCTTCTTTCTGTCCTCATGTACCTTTCGGTGTTGAGGGGAGAGTGAGTGTACGGTCTTTTGCCCTTCTATTTGCCTCCTCTGCTGTTATATTTCCGAGTGTCTCTAATACACTATCTATCCACCTTTTACGAGGGCGTCCAATAGGTCTCCTGTTTTCGTATCGTTTGTTAAGTGTTTTTTGGATAATACTTTGCTCTTTCTGTCTGGTTATGTGGCCGTACCATTTAACTTGTTGTTTCTGTATGTATTCTATTGTTGGCTTGATCCCTAATTGTTTCCTTAGTGCTTCATTCCTGATTTTGTCTCTCAAGCTAACTCCAATCATACGCCTCACACATTTCATTTCAGTGGTGTTAATCTTATGTATTGTTCTAGAATCTAATGTCCAAGTTTGACACTGATAACACAATGTTGGTAAGAAAATGGTGTTGAAAAGCGCTTTCTTTGTTTCTAGTGTAATATCTTTGTTTCTTAGTAAATGTGTTAATTGACCAATGATCTGACAGGCCTTATTACATCTTGCGTTTATTTCTGCTTCTTGTTTGTTGTCATATCTCAATGTGCTGCCCAGATATTTGAATTAATCTACTTGTTTTAGTTGTTTATTATTTATCTGTATGTTGATGTTCTCCTTTTCTCTTGCAATATTCATTACTTCTGTTTTGTCTATGTTGATTTTCATTCCAAATTGCTTGCCTGCTGTGTCTATTATGCTTAGGTGGTCTTGCAGGTTTTTAATGCTGTTGTGGAATAAAACCTGGTCATCTGCAAAAAGCAGTTCATTTGCTTCATTAGAATTTGCTGTTTTGTTTATATGGTCCATGTATGTAATAAAAAGTAGTGGGGATAATACACATCCCTGCTTTACTCCTGTGCTAATCACAAAGTCCTCTGTGTAGCCTGCAGCTGTTCTTATAGTGCAACTGCTGTTGTTATAGAGACTTCTACAAACGTTAATTAAATGTTGGCATACTCCATAAATTTTTTAATGTTTCCCATAGTTTTTCTCTGTTTACTCGGTCAAATGCTTTCTCTTGATCTATGAAGGATATGTATAAATTTTGGTTGTATTCTATTGACTTCTCTGCCAACTTTTTCAGAATAAATATTGCATCAGTACATCCTCTGTTTCTTCTAAAACCCATTTGATGATGCGAAAGTTGGAAAGCCACAAAAGCCACAGATAAGACTAGACTCCTTTGAAAACAAAGTACCATTATGAATGTTAAGTGGGGTGACTTTAAATCTAACACTACTATAAGAGAGGAAAACAAACAAACCTATATATCTTCCTTCATTAGACAAAGACGTTGGACTTACATGTTCAACCATGTTCTCAGAATGAACAGCCTAAGAATTCCCCAGCAATCACTATATTGGGTGCCACCTGGAGTAAGAAGAAGAGGGAGACCAAGAGAAACTCTACGAAGAACCATTAATAGAGAAGGCATGTCAATGAACCTAAACAACACGCAACAATTGAAAGACCTGGCAACACAAAGACAGAAATGTAAAACTATGGTTTCTGCCCTATGCGCCGCCTATGGCCCTGGAGGAACATAACATAACATAACTATTAGAACACGTAACTGGACTCATCCAACCAGGCAAGTTTCAATGGCTCTAGCAGTGAGACTCGCCAACATAAGACCTACGAGCGGACACAAAACAAGCCTTGATAAGTAATGATTTTTATTATTGTCGTGATTTTCGTTGGTTACTATGTATATACTCTATGCCACCTGCCAACGCCGACCAACGAAGTGCATGGAAATAATAAAAAAACATGATATTAAAAAGCGTGATTTAATTCCCCTCGCATGTCTTCTAGTGACGAGAGTCACGACACAGATACGTAGTTGATTAAATAGCCAGTGAAAATATGCAAGCAAGAATATAGCACTTTACTACCTTATACCAGTGGCTCTCACTGTGAAACCTGGGGACCACACAGACGTGGAGGGGCCATAGAAACAAATTTGAATTGGGGGGTGGGGGCATAGAGCCGTCCAGCAGGACAACATTGTGGTAATTTTTGTGAGAAAAAATGAACATATATGTCAATAAGTCTTAAAATGTCTTGCTTGGCTCTCAAGAACATATATGTCAATAGGTCTTAAAAGGTCTTACTTGGCTCTCAAGAACATATATGTCAATAAGTCTTAAAAGGTCTTGCTTGGCTCTCATGAACATATATGGCAATAAGTCTTAAAATGCCTTGTTTTGCTCTCAAGAAAGTTGATGACACCTTTTTTTAGGTCCGGGAAGTGAAATAAATCATATTTCCCCAAGAGGGGTCACGGTCAAAATTGTTTGAGAGCCACTGCCGTAGACATTATATTTGATATAACCCTTTATTTTATACGTACTGCGACTAAGATGTCTAGCCGAGACAGGGTTGCCAGATAGTTGGAACTATTACGGCCATAATCTAAGCAACAAAATGCCAAATTGTTAACTTATTTTTGAAAACTATTGAAAACATGAAATGAACTTGAATCCAGTGAAATACAGTTTGAAATGTCGTTTCTAATAACTGCATCTAGGACATTACGTTTTACTATGTTTCTTGGTTGTGTTGTTTAGCTGTTTTGAGATAAATAATTCTAACAAGATTACTATCTGGTTTCACCATACGTTTCATATTCTCATAGATTTAACCCTATATTACACAAATATCTTGGTCATTTTTGTGTTCACAATTTTAACGGTTCTTTCTCTTTAAAGCCAGGTGGATTTTTTTGTTTTTTCGATGAATCCTAGAAACGTTCAAGATGATACATTCATGATTTGTATGATATTAATGGTGCATTTAAATTTGTAAATCTTATTTTTATTTTTACCAAAAAAAGTGTGAAAGCTGAAATGTGTGGAAGCAAAAATGTGTGGAAGCAAAAATGTGTGGAAGCAAAAATGTGAGGAAGCAAAAATGTGAGGAAGCAAAAATGTGTGGAAGCAAAAATGTGAGGAAGCAAAAATGTGTGGAAGAAAAAATGTGTGGAAGCAAAAATGTGTGGAAGCAAAAATGTGAGGAAGCAAAAATGTGTGGAAGCAAAAATGTGTATGCATTTTATAAGGTATATTTTCTTATTTAGTCTGACTTTTGTTAGTTTTCTAAAATGAAATATTCTTATCGATACCACTTTAGTTTATTTATGCATTCAGTTATTTATTTTTTTATATATACTCTTCCCTTAAAAAATACATTATAGAGAAAATGGTATCACGCGTATAGAATCATTAATATAAATTTTCTAATTGTCTTATTTCAAGATTAAGCATACATTAACGTAATTCAATTAAAACATTAAGGAAATGCATGTTTATCATGGAAAACCTTAACTGGTGTATTAAAGAGAAAACATGAATAAAATGAATACATTTTCGAATTGGCCAAAACAAATACGGGATGTCAAGTTAGATGTGAAAATTACTAAATTTGATCAATTTAGCTATGAAATCGTCGATATGGCAACCATGAGACGGGCGCCATTACATCATTGATCCTGTTGAAAAGTAAATGCAGCTACTGAATGTTACATGTAAGATCAATTATTGTTATGACATGTGACCTTCACAAATGCGTAAACAAAATGTGACTCCAATGTTCCATGGCCCATAACTTTAGCAATGTCACATTATAGTGGGGTGTTTTTTAGCTTACTTCCTCTCACATTTAACAGTTCGTGTTGGAGAATGCTGGTTTCATGACGTTTCGGATATTGATATTTCTTATTGTCTCTTACTATCAAACATTCCTGGGTGTTATATTAATTAATTTTTTTGGTAGCTTTCTTCTTATCCTTCATTTATATTTCTGGATGTCTTCTCTATATTTCCTCGTGTCTTTTCTCGATATTTCTTGCCTTCTCTCAATACTCTCCTTCCTGCACTCAATATTTCTTCCGTTCTTTAAATATTTTCCTTCTCTCAATAGTTCTTTCCTTCTCTCAATATTTCTTCTGTTCCTTAAATATTTCTTTCCTTCTCTCAATATTTCCTCCCTTCTTTAAATGTCTTTTTTCCATTATGTTTACAAACTTGAATAGAACTCTTTATTTTCATCTTTTCTACAGTGATTATCTAAAGTGTTCTATGTCTGCTCACAGTCCACAGTCCACAAAACCTGTATGTATATATATATATATATATATATATATATATATATATATATATATATATATATATATATATATATATATATATATATATATATATATATATATATATTTATATATATATGAGAACGAGAGAGAGAGAAAGAAAGAGAGAGAGATTACTTTATTTTTCAAACTGTGCTCTACTATTATGCCTAGTGTTGCTATATAGTCTGTGTATGATCTGTTAAACCATGCCTGCTTTTCTCTTAAGTGGTTGTCTATAGCACAATATAGCAATTTGACAACTGCTTACACCGACTCTATAGAATGCCACAATTTGACAACTGCTTACACCGACTCTATAGAATGCCACAATTTGACAACTGCTTACACCGACTCTATAGAATGCCACAATTTGGCAACTGCTTACACCGACTCTATAGAATGCCACAATTTGACAACTGCTTACCCCGACTCTATAGAATGCCACAATTTGACAACTGCTTACACCGACTCTATAGAATGCCACAATTTGACAACTGCTTACACCGACTCTATAGAATGCCACAATTTGACAACTGCTTACCCCGACTCCATAATTCAGAATGCCACAATTTGACAACTGCTTACACCGACTCTATAGAATGCCACAATTTGACAACTGCTTACACCGACTCTATAGAATGCCACAATTTGACAACTGCTTACACCGACTCTATAGAATGCCACAATTTGACAACTGCTTACACCGACTCTATAGAATGCCACAATTTGACAACTGCTTACCCCGACTCTATAGAATGCCACAATTTGACAACTGCTTACACTGACTCTATAGAATGCCACAATTTGACAACTGCTTACACCGACTCTATAGAATGCCACAATTTGACAACTGCTTACACCGACTCTATAGAATGCCACAATTTGACAACTGCTTACCCCGACTCCATAATTCAGAATGCCACAATTTGACAACTGCTTACACCGACTCTATAGAATGCCACAATTTGACAACTGCTTACACCGACTCTATAGAATGCCACAATTTGACAACTGCTTACACCGACTCTATAGAATGCCACAATTTGACAACTGCTTACACCGAATCTATAGAATGCCACAATTTGACTACTGCTTACACCGACTCTATAGAATGCCACAATTTGACAACTGCTTACACCGAATCTATAGAATGCCACAATTTGACTACTGCTTACACCGACTCTATAGAATGCCACAATTTGACAACTGCTTACACCGACTCTATAGAATGCCACAATTTGACAACTGCTTACACCGACTCTATAGAATGCCACAATTTGACAACTGCTTACACCGACTCTATAGAATGCCACAATTTGACAACTGCTTACACCGACTCTATAGAATGCCACAATTTGACAACTGCTTACACCGACTCTATAGAATGCCACAATTTGACAACTGCTTACACCGAATCTATAGAATGCCACAATTTGACTACTGCTTACACCGACTCTATAGAATGCCACAATTTGACAACTGCTTACACCGACTCTATAGAATGCCACAATTTGACAACTGCTTACACCGACTCTATAGAATGCCACAATTTGACAACTGCTTACACCAACTCCATAATTCAGAATACCATCTGTCATGTATGAAGGAGTCTCAAATCAATAATATACGTTTGTCCCTTCCCATATTTAAAAAAAAAACTTTGTGGTTTAGTTGTTAATATCATTTAATCTATTTATAATAATCATGTTTAGTATTTGTATAATACTGAAATGTTTATATAAAACTCATGTTGTTCCTTCCCGAAAGTAATGGCAACCTACGGGAATATTGTGCCTAGAAATTTTCCAATGGATTAATCTGATATTTAAGACAAATATCAGAGGGCAGAGTCACTGGAAATAGGAGAAAGGGCAGACCGAGAAGACGATGGACTGACGACATTAAAGATAACATGAATACATCGTTGGAAAATGCAAGCTGTGTCGCCCAAGACAGAACCCCTGAAAAAGACAATACGTCACGTGATACATATAAAACTTATCCCATTATCCTTCTGTGAAGTGTGCAATCTGTTAAGATTTCCTTCTTATGAAGTGTGACAAGATACCCTTCTTTGCAGTGTGTTGGTATTTCTTCTCGCCCCAATACTTTGCAAACAGTGTGTACATTAGTTAAAGGGGAAAACAGGTTAATCAATAGCATTTATTAACGTTGTAGGGGTGTAAGATGTTAGCGATCTCATATTTCAGTGCCTCTGCTATATGAGGGCGGTAGCCATCTCCTGAACCTCGCAGTCTTTAATTCCCGGATTAATCCGGTGCTCAATTAAGGCTGGGTCGACCCGGGAGCCGTTGCTCTTTGAAAAACATTTCATCTTCAACTGAAGAATGGCCCCCCAGGACCACTCATTTGCGAAGCCACTGAACTAACCACTGCGTTACGCGGACGAATGTACACATTAACCCTGTTTAAATGTTATTATTGGCTGTAATGACCTCTGTTTGGATGCTGTTAGGTGCGGCTGCGTTTCGAATTTTTAGGAGAGTTATTTTATTTTCTATTTTGTTTTCCTTACTTGGCCTTTCCTTGTTAACCTGCAATACATTGTCTTGCTTGCATTAAAACTGGCGAAACGTGAGGTTTTGCTATATTTAAAATTTCTTCAAAATATTCTTTTCATTTCTTAAAATGTATTTTGTTATCATTAATAACCATACCTTTCTTGTCTGTCCGTTTCTTAACCTGTGTTGTGGTGTCACTAATAAAACTACCTTTCTTGTTTTAATAAAGACAACTTGATTTCTTATATATTCCTATAAATTTCCATGTCGTATTGTACAGGTCGCTTATATTTCCTTTTCTGTACCTTCTTCTGTTCTCCTATCAACTTGTCTATATCTACATACTCGTTGATGATGAAGCGTATACAAGAATTGTCAAGGCAAGCAGCACTTTCGGCAGATTGTACGCAAATGTGTGGCGTAGAAATGGCATTAACCTACAGACTAATCTGAAAGTCTACAGAGCAGTGGTACTTCCAGTGCTGTTATACGCTAGCAAAAGATGGACTGTGTATAGACGTCATGTGAAAAATTTCAATCACTTTCCCACAACTTGTCTCAGAAAAGTTATGAACATCAGATGGCAGGACAAGATTCCAGATGCCACTGTCCTTGATAGAGCTGGTATCCCCAGCATTGTCACTATCCTGATGCAGACACATATTCGTTGGGCAGGTCATTTGGTGCGTATGCCAGACTATCGCCTGTCAAAGATACTTCTCTATGGTGAACTGGAGAAGGAGACACGATATTAGGTGGTCAAAAGAAGCGCTACAAGGACTCGTTAACAGCCTTACTGAAAGCCTTTGAAATAGACCAAGATACATGGGAAGAACTTGCACAAAATAGATCTACATGGTGTTCTACAATCAAAAAGAGCGCATCATCTTGTGAAAAGAGGAGAAATGCAGCAGCTCAACAGCGGAGAGTAGCTAGAAAGTCACGGATAGGACAAGATCCGTCTACAGTGGTCATTCCATGCCTGAACTGTCCAAGGACATTTACAGCTCGAATAGGGCTCATTACCCATCTACGAACTCATAATCAAGGACATAACTCTAACTGAATTTTCAAAAGTGGATGTAACAAATGGTCATCATCACTTGTGACGGACGAACAACAATATATATTCGTGAAATATTACAATTTGATCGTTACGCTGTCTACATGTATCTGTGATAATTTGGGGATTTTTTTTATTTTTTCTAATTGAGAGTAGGTTAACGCTAGTGTCGTAACCAATTTGACAACAGCTTACAGAAGTTACACCGACTCTATTATTCAGTATGACATCTCTCTATGAAAGAACCTAAAAAGCATTAAATATGCGCTTTTCCCTTTTGATATTTCTTTTGACTTTCTGGTTTAGTTCTTAGTATTTATTCTGCTATAGCCTTGTCATCTCCGGTTTTGCATTTGTTTATGTTGTCCGGCTTTGTTTTCAGTCCTCTATCTATGAGGTGACATATTCTTTCCAGAATGTTGTCTTTGCAATTGATGTCCTGAACCCGACGCAATCATGTGCCAATCTGCCTGACTCCTCCAATGATAACTTCATATAGTCTTTGATGTCATCTGTCCATCTCCTTCTAGGTCTACCTCTTCTACTACCTTCCGGAATCTGCCCTCTAATATGCGTCTTTACGTTCCATTGTGTCTTTTTATATGTCCGAAATTGGTCAGTTTTCTATGTAAAAGTGTATTCACCAGCCCATCCTTCTTCTATATTCAGTATACTCAAAACCTCATTGTTCCTTATCTTTTCTGTCCAGGAAAGCCTTAATATTGTCCTATAACACTTCAGTTCGAATTCGAATATACTTTTGTTATTTATTGTTGTTGTATTTATAGTCCAAGTCTCGTAATATGTTGCAACTAGAAAAATGTGTGATCTTAGAAGTACAACTTTTTTCTCTTTATTCAGTAAAGTCCTCGAGTATCTTATCTTTGTTTAACCCAACTGTGCCTATTATTATTTTTTTTTCTGTTCCCATATTTATTATGTGATTTTTGTTACGTGATACCTCCTGACCTTCAATCCTGATTTTTCACTTTATGTTGCTGTCGGTTTAGAAGTTTCGCATAGGACTCAACACTGAGTTTTCAGTGACTTTTACCAGTGACGAGGTGTGAACTTCTCTCAGAACTGTATCAATAACAAGAAGCCCAACAAGGATGTCGATTTTATCCACAGACATCTAGATATGTACAGATGTGTGTGTGTGTGTGTGAGTGAGCCAGCGTGAGTACGTGCGTGAGTGCGTTCGTTTGTGTGTCTACAGGTCCTTTATTTATAGTACCGCGCTATTTGGACTGAGAATATACTTATGGGATACACATTCTATAGACTGCCCTTACACAAAACCACTCGTTAGAAACACTTAATATGAAGAAAGAATTATTAAAAGAAATGAAGATCAAGCAAATAACATATTTCTGACATTAAAAAGACACGTTACCTTGTCGAAGGCCTTACTTGAGAGTAAAGTCGAAGGGAAGCGAGCAAGACGATACCTTGTCGAAGGCCTTACTTGAGAGTAAAGTCGAAGGGAAGCGAGCAAGAGAAGGCAGAGATACAAGTAGAAGAATAATATCACGAGATTGACAAGCCAAAGTCTGGCAAAGTGCACCACCAAGACAATAGACATGGGGTATTGGAGGTCTGCAGCAGACAACCTTCATTACGGAGACGGCTCTTAATGATAATGAACATCGCGGAAAGATTAATAGCTGAAGGATGAGTTAACGGCAACAGGGGAAAAGGGCGCCCAAGACGACTATTGTGCCGTGATATATCAAATTGTCTGAATATGTCATTATGTGGCAACTGAGTCAGGTCAACTCGCCCAGAATCGCGGAGTGTTCAGAGAATCTATAAAGAAGAACACTTTCTGGATAGAATATGTCACATAATAACATTCAGGAGATCGTAGTGTGTTATGTCATGGTTTACAGCTTTGCTGCGATATCTGTCCTACGTAAGCATATCTTCTGGATAACGTTGACCACGTATGGAATGGGACAGCAAACTCCCTCCCATAACCTAATTAGTTACTTCTTAGGACATGTATGGAAGGTAAACAACCATTCGGGCACCTCGGTACTGGCATTTACTTATTTGTTCATTCATTATTATCTCCTACTTATCATGTTCATTTAAACTCCATATGTTATTATTCTCTATTTCCATTTTCTCTTAGCTTGTTGAATTTATCATTCCCATTCCACTTTCTTCTGCTCTTCCAATTCAGATGACGTGTTTTATATCATGCTTTAATCCCTTGCTCCTCTTATTGTCATACTACATTTGTTTATATGTAAAATTTGCTGTATCTGTTGTAATTTGTCTTGATGAAGCTTTCTTGTCGAAACGTTGTCTGTGTTTCGATGCTAGTATATTTCGTCTATAACTTGGTAACCTATTCTCCATTTCTGTCCCGTGGTGCCCGCCCAAGTGCTGGCATTTTCAGCACGTCTAGACAATGGAGATTTATCTCTATACTTCTTAACAGGCATCTGTTGTTATCCACTGTTTATTACTGCGAAGTGTTTTCCTAAAACGCCTGCATGGTGTGCTTTCCATATGCTGTTTATTTGTTGCCAATAGTCTTCTATGTTCAATGTCTCTCCTAAACTCTGAAGCGGTTTATATTTGTTTGATATCGTGATTGCAAATTCTTCGTGTGTTCCCTGTATTCTATGTTCCTCCAAATTGAACTATTGTATGTAATTTTAATTTTATTAGTATCTTTTAAATACAATCTTTACTAACTGATGTCTGTAATTTTGATTTTCTGAGCATCTTTTAAATACAATCTTTACTAACTAATGTCTTCAATTTTGATTTTCTGAGCATCTTTTAAATGCAATCTTTACTAACTGATGTCTTCAATTTTGATTTTCTGAGCATCTCTTATATGCAATCTTTACTTTACTTAACAGAAGGCGATGATATGATGTGGCATCTGCTTCTCTCCATACTTTCATATCCTGCAGTGGCAATATAAGCTTCCTATTCACACATATATAATTAATCAAGTTTCTGTTTTGTGGTCTGGTGATGTCCAACGAGAACTTTGTGTATTCTTTTATGTTGAAATATACTTCCTCCTTTCACGAGTTGATCTCAGGACTTTCGGCCAAAATGGCGTAGAAAGACAAATGGCGTAACAACGTTTTTGGGTGTTTGCCGATAAACGAAGTTTCGGAGAGAATTTCAGAGCCACCGAGTAAAATTCTTCCCATAGAAATGCTACTCTGGAGTATCGGCACAAATGAGGGTTCTAGTTTGGAAAGCGTGACTCCTAATGTTTACAGCAATCACAGTTTTTAAATTATTGCCCGATCGTAATTGTTTAGTAGTTTGTGATGTCATTGCCGAATGCAATTGCTTAGTAGTTTGTGGCGTTACTCTGCCTGTTCATATTCTATTAGCGTAATGGCTGCATAACCCTAGCAAACCTGCTATACCCGACAATACACCATATCTCCCAAACTCCAGCATGTTCCCACCCATAAAATCCTCATGAATAACAACCCCCCCCCCCCCCCCCTCATTTCTTGTCCTTAAATAATTATAAATTTAAAAAACGTCCGCTATTTGATAAATGTAGCCGGGGGGGGGGAATCAGCGAAAATAGGGAGAACGTAGTTTTTGTCTCACTTGAGACACAGATGTATAGAATTCATGGGTGGGATGGGGTAGGATTATAATCAGTTCTAACACTACCCCTAACCATTCCCCTCCTAAACTCTTGCATTATCCCTTCTCTTCCGATGTGCACTCGTTGCATAAAATTTGTGTTAAAATAAGCCATTTTGTGTTTCAAAATACAGTCTGAAATTACGCAATTTTCTTGACGGCACAAAAACAGTACGCACCTTAACACACTCGAAAGGAACCTGTGTGTACTATGTTATTTCGCTAACAATTTACATCCTGGTGAAATATAAGAGGGCACGCGTTGTAAACAACCAAATGAGTAATATTTAATTGTTCTAAATGAGATTAAGACTCAAGATGACGATGTCTGTCGTAGCAAGGTTGAATATGATTTGGAAACGTAAGATCAGTATTACAGTAAAGATAAATCTATTATGATCGCTGGTATAAAAATACATTTTTATACAGATGTGAACGTTGGACACTGAATGCAGACTCGTAAAGAATGATTCAGACTTTTGAAAACAAGTGCTACAGACGGCTGTTCAGAATTAGCTTTATAAAACACAAGACAAATATATTTGTCCGGCAGCAAATAAATAAACTTGCATCAATAACCAACTTTGGCAGTGGTGAAATATTTCTTACCTTAACTCAATATTTCTTGCCTTCTATCAAAATTTCTTGCCTTGTCTCAATATTTCTTGCCTTCTATCAAAATTTCTTGACATCTATCAAAATATCTTGCCTTCTATCAATATTTCTTGCCTTATCTCAATATTTCTATAACAGCAGAGGAGGCAAATAGAAGGGCAAAAGACCGTACACTCACTCTCCCCTCAACACCGAAAGGTACACAGAAAGAAGAAGAAGAAGAAGAAATTTCATGCCTTCTATCAAAATTTCATGCCTTCTATCAAAATTTCTTGCTTTCTATCAAAATTTCGTGCCTTATCTGAAAATGTCCTGCCTTATCTCAATATTTCCTCAGTATTTCTTGCTACCTTAGCTCTCCAAGAAAGCCGTACGATGAACAAAAGAGGTACCGCGTCTTTGGTCGTGCTTTCTAATCATCAGATCAATGTTCCAACATCGCACGTAGGGAAGTGTTAAACCTTGACCCACTCCCTCATATCTATAATTCTGAAAACTGACGGGAATTGAAAATCTCATTGAATATCTACAAGATTAATGTCATATGTCAGTACAACGTCGCTACATCTATCCACTGTAAAGAGATAAAAACCATAAGGATGTAAGGTATAAACTCACAGATTGAGAAAAGGGAGGGGGCTGCGATAACACGGGACCAAATGCAGTATAAATATAAATAATATGAAAAGTAAATATTACATTATCTATTTATGTTAATACTTTCCACTGTAAAATGAGTACTTGAACAACCGAGCTATGGGAGTGAAGGGATCGTGGTAGAGAACATGGCAGGCCGTCGCATTGAATACATATTACTGAGAGATCTATAACTTCTCACAGACTCACATAGAACAGCATGATGTATTAAAATATAAACACATACAAATCGACGTTTAGACGAAAAGACCTTTACTAATAACACAGAACATCATGATGTATTTAAAGATAAATACATACAAATCAACGTTTAGACAAAAAGACCTTTACCAATGACACAGAACAGCATGATGTATTTAAAAATAAACACATACAAGTTTTGTTGTGAGTTTGTTCTCACACTCACACCGGATCTCTTGTAGCAGGACAATGGTCCTACTAAATATCTCCTGTAGGAGGACAATTGTCCTACAAACATTTTAAGCATGATGTAGCTCAGATTATGAACATTCGTTGTGTCGCCGATGAAGTTGCGACAACGTTCCGACACACAAGACGGTAAGTTGTACTATGAGAATATTCATCCCAGCTCAATAACGTATTCAGCACCCACTTAGTATTTTCAGCATCAGAGCCGTAGACAAGTTTTCAGTAAAGGAAGGGAGGTGTTACCTTATAAAACATTTGAAAATTTCATTCGCGCATTTATGTGCGCTATTTATATTCGCTTATTTACATGCACTATTTACATTCGCTCATTTACGTGCGCTATTTACATTCGCTCATTTACGTGCGCTATTCACATTCGCTCATTTACGTACGCTATTTACATTCGCTCTTTATGTGAGCTACTTACATTTGCTCATTTATGTGCGCTATTCCTTTGTTGTCATGGGATTTTTTTGCAACTTTTTTATTGAAAAATAAAGAGAGCGAGGACTAGCAACACTTTGTTAAATTCATGGCACTAAAGTCATGTCTAATTTACAATGGGGGGGGGGGGGGTAACAACCCACCCTTAATTACGTGCTTGTACCGTTTTATATGCTACACTTATACAAATATTCATTTTGTTTCATCTGCAGATTACCCAGTTACGCCCCTGGATGTTTCCTCTGCAGATTACTCAGTTACGCCCCTGGATGTTTACTATGAGCTAATGATAGGCAAGATAAATACCTGCACAAAACATTTTTATTGAAAACACATTACGAGTATTACTTCCCCTTGCCAAAACTAGTGGATACTTGGAGGCGCGCACGCACTACACACGAAGAAAAAATGTTGGAGAAAATTCTCTGAACCAGAGATCTTTAGTAAACAACTGTCTGTTCTTCTCAAGAAATATCTGACTGACACTAATAAATCAGATCGTTTATGTACCTGCCAGCGGTTACTGTTTCCGCCATCATGGCGACGGAATCCGCTGAAGGAGAAGCCTTAAAGCTCAGTCCGGAAGTGGCGTCTTCAACAGCGTCATCAATATATATCAGGTGGGCTTGGGAAGGGCTTGGTCCTGTCTACATCCGTGGATTCCGAGTTCATTATCACAGGATTTCTAGCACATATGTTCAGCACAGCGGCCTGCTTCCACCAACAGCAAATTCCTACGGTATCGGAAATCTGGTCGCGGACACATACTATAAGGTAACAAATTATTCGATTCTTCCTCATCCACTTTACTGTACTTCGTGCCACATATCTTCAGTTCACCCCACTCCATTTGATGTCACTCTACAAAAATTCAGTTCACCTCACTCCATTTGACGTCACTTCACCTCACTCCATTTGACGTCACTCCACATACTTCAGTTCACCCCACTCCATTTGACATCACTCTGCAAAAATTCAGTTCACCTCACTCCATTTGACGTCACTTCACCTCTCCATTTGACGTCACTTCACCTCACTCCATTTGACGTCACTCCACATACTTCAGTTCACCCCACTCCATTTGAAATCACTCTGCAAAAATTCAGTTCACCTCACTCCATTTTACGTCACTCCACATACCTTCAGTTCACCTCACTCCATTTGACGTCACTCCACATACTTCAGTTCACCTCACTCCATTTTACGTCACTCCACATACCTTCAGTTCACCACACTCCATTTGACGTCACTCCACATACTTCAGTTCACCTCACTCCATTTGACGTCACTCCGTTGTACTCTACACTACAACTGCAATTCATCCCCACGTCTTCTCAATCTATCTTAATGCAGTTGACACCACACTGCTCTTAGTGGAGAAACCATATGACACTACTCTGCTCTTAGTGGAGAAACCATATGACACTACTCTGCTCTTATTGGAGAAACCAGTTGACACTACTCTGCTTTTAGTGGAGGAACCATATGACACTACTCTGCTCTTAGTGGAGAAACCATATGACACTACTCTGCTTTTAGTGGAGGAACCATATGACACTACTCTGCTTTTAGTGGAGGAACCATATGACACTACTCTGCTCTTAGTGGAGAAACCATATGACACTACTCTGCTCTTAGTGGAGAAACCATATGACACTACTCTGCTCTTAGTGGAGAAACCATATGACACCACTCTGCTCTTAGTGGAGAAACCATATGACACTGCTCTTAGTGGAGAAACCATATGACACTACTCTGCTCTTAGTGGAGAAACCATATGACACTGCTCTTAGTGGAGAAATCATATGACACTGCTCTTAGTGGAGAAACCATATGACATTACTCTGCTCTTAGTGGAGAAACCAGTTGACACTGCTCTTAGTGGAGAAACCATATGACACTGCTCTTAGTGGAGAAACCATATGACACTACTCTGCTCTTAGTGGAGAAACCATATGACACCACTCTGCTCTTAGTGGAGAAACCATATGACACTGCTCTTAGTGGAGAAACCATATGACACTACTCTGCTCTTAGTGGAGAAACCATATGACACTGCTCTTAGTGGAGAAACCATATGACACTGCTCTTAGTGGAGAAACCATATGACACTGCTCTTAGTGGAGAAACCATATGACACCACTCTGCTCTTAGTGGAGAAACCATATGACACTGCTCTTAGTGGAGAAACCATATGACACCACTCTGCTCTTAGTAGAGAAACCATATGACACTGCTCTTAGTGGAGAAACCATATGACACTGCTCTTGGTGGAGAAACCATATGACACTGCTCTTAGTGGAGAAACCATATGACACCACTCTGCTCTTAGTGGAGAAACCATATGACACTACTCTGATCTTAGTGGAGAAACCATATGACACTGCTCTTAGTGGAGAAACCATATGACACCACTCTGCTCTTAGTAGAGAAACCATATGACACTGCTCTTAGTGGAGAAACCATATGACACTGCTCTTAGTGGAGAAACCATATGACACTGCTCTTGGTGGAGAAACCATATGACACTGCTCTTAGTGGAGAAACCATATGACACCACTCTGCTCTTAGTGGAGAAACCATATGACACTACTCTGCTCTTAGTGGAGAAACCATATGACACTGCTCTTAGTGGAGAAACCATATGACACTGCTCTTAGTGGAGAAACCATATGACACTACTCTTTGTGGAGAAACCATATGACACTACTCTGCTCTTAGTGGAGAAACCATATGACACTGCTCTTAGTGGAGAAACCATATGACACCACTCTGCTCTTAGTGGAGAAACCATATGACACTACTCTGCTCTTAGTGGAGAAACCATATGACACTGCTCTTAGTGGAGAAACCATATGACACTGCTCTTAGTGGAGAAACCATATGACACTGCTCTTAGTGGAGAAACTATATGACACTGCTCTTAGTGGAGAAACCATATGACACTACTCTTTGTGGAGAAACCATATGACACTACTCTGCTCTTAGTGGAGAAACCAGTTGACACTACTCTGCTCTTAGTGAAGAAACCACTTTAATAGACATTAATTATCTTCTTTCTTGAAGATGTCATCCTTCTTCTTCTTCTCTTCTTCCTCTTGTTCGCAAACTTGTTATTCTCAAATTGAGTACATGTCACGCTTTTATCAACTGTGTTTCACATTATGTAAATCTCATAGCTTCATTGCAAAGGTTCTAAAATAGGAATATAAAATATTTATAGAACCACTGTGGTGGCAGTCTTTCTGACTTTCATCTCCTTTTCTCCGCCATTTTCACTTCACTGATTGTTGTGTTGGGTGTCCAGGCTTCATCAACTTGGGTGTTAACTTTGGTTCTCCTTTTAATGTGTGACTTTAATTTGTGAATCTTACATCTCATATTTATTTTCACAATTTTTTATTTAATTTATCTCAACATGTAGCTGAGGATATTTTTGTTGAATTATACTATAATTATATCTGATGCTCATATGGCAACACTGATGCCTGCATACTTTCTGTAAATGTTAGGAGGGTTGCCAATATTTAAGTAAACGACATTATAACAACAACCACAAAACCAGTTGATGTTTTGACTAAAAAGTCTTCATCATGACAACAACAAAAATAACACACAATTGAATATTACACTGAGACACATAATACAACAGGACGAGAGAAGAACATAGATAATAAAGGAGACGAGATACGAAGAAGAGATAATCAAAGAGAAACAAGTACGACAAGTAAAGAAGAAACAGCAAAAACAAACATTAAAAAAACCAGAATGATTTTTTAAAAACAATGGGGAAAAAACAGGGAAATAAATCAAATCATCTTATATGAATAGAATGAGGAAATTTGATTCTAGTTATGACACTAAGAAGAATAGAACTGCACATGACGACAGTAAGGTAGAACCTAGTGAAATGGAACTAACCATGACCGTAAAGTAGAACCTAGTAGACTGAAACTACACATGACAGTAAGGTAGAACTAAGTAGAAAACATGACAGTAAGATAGAAACAGGTAGAAACATCTCAAAGGCAGGTAAGACGAAGACCTTAAGGAGCTGGCAATGTTGTTCAACAAGAGCCTAGCGAACGGCACAGTAGAGGAGGACTGGTTGCATAGTTACTTGATCCCACTACCCAAGCCTGGCAAGAGTCATGCTAAGATACAGGGTTTCAGACTCATAACCATGCAGAATACGATCGGCAAGTTGTTAGAAAAGATTGTGGCGTGGAAATTGTCCCTACATCTAGAAAAGAATAATAGACTACCATCAACATTGTGAGGTTATCGTCCAGGTAAGAAGACTTGGCACAATGCCGCCGTGTTCGCGCAGGACGTTTTCGAAGGTTTTGACAAACGAATGGAGACATGCGCTGCTGGAATAGACCTGGAGGATGCTTATAACAGAGTGCCCTTGGATTTCTTGATTACCATAATGCTGCAACTCCAAGTAAGTCAATTTGTTGTCAGGTGGATTTTCTCTGTACTTTATCAGAGACAGGTTGTTCTTAGGTGTGGGAGATGGTCTTCGCCACCAACAGTCATAAATCTAGGACTACCACAAGGGTCACCTCTGTCCCCAGTACTATTCAATGTGTATACAGTTCAAATTACAATCTGTCAGATTGCAGGACCAGGGAGAACCATGTCTTATGCTGATGACATCTTGGTATATAAGCAGGGCAGAGATAGAGAAAGAATTGCCAGAAATTCATGAGGGAGCTTGATCGCATAGGAGAATGGTGCAGTAATTCTGGAGCTTTTGTTAATCCATCAAAGGCATCGATAACATGGTTTTCCCTAAACAATCACATAGTGAACACGTCCACGCCATCGGTTACTTTGAGAGGGGATGTCCTCTAGAGAACCAGCACAATGAAGTACTTGGGGGTCATGTTGGACCGAAGTCTTGAGTTTCAAAGATCATGTTGACCCGATAATTGTAAAGGCTTATAAAGGTCTTGCGGCGATGAAAGTTATGGCTGCTGCTCAATGCGAACAGAGACTGCTATTTCTGCTGTATCAGGGATTGGTGGTGGCGGTGGTAGAGTACGTACTGGCAATTCTGACACTGAGTCAAACTCAAACAGAAAGATTGGATAGAATCCAAAATGAAGCAATGCGAATCATTTTGGGGTGCACTAGAGATACGTCGGCTCGGGCTATGCGATACCTACTTGATTGCCCAACTGCGGAGCAAAGAATACAAATGTGCTGGGCGCGGGACTACCTAAAAATCACCGCTGATAAAGAGCACCCTCTACACCCAGAAATTATCAAAGTGAAAGGAAGTCGACTAAAGAGAGGAAAGTCGTGGATGGGGCGCGCAGAGGACGTTATACAGAGTGTCTGCAGATTGGAGGATGTACTACCTGGTGCCGAATGGAGTCTGGCCCCCTCGGATTACCCAAATGCCTTCGAAGGAGTAATAACACTCAATAGAGAGTGCAGGGAATGGTGTCCGACAGTGGTCGAGTCGGAGGTGCTCGCTCTGATCAGTGAGAATCCGAGGGAAGGTGATATAATTATATATACAGATGGGTCGGTTGAGAGACACATCAGGAGTTCCTGGGCTTTCACGGCTCAAAGGTGGGGGGAGACTATCAGAGAGGAAAGTGATGCATTCGTTCAGACGACAATGGAGATTCTGGCGGTGACCAAAGTTTTGCAATGGGTCAGCTCACAGACTGTCTACGAGCATGCCTGTATCCTCAGTGACTCCATGAACATGATTGTGAATGTTCAGACGGGGTACGTTCGAGAACAGTGGCTGGATGCAGTGAATAATTCCTGTGTGCGTACAGTGACTTTTATTTTTATGCCGGGACACGCGGGAGTCCGGGGTAATGAAAGAGCAGATAGGTTGGCAGCCCACGCTGCTACTACGGCTGTTGGTGGAGCGATGGATCGGGCAGACATTTTGAATGCCCTACGGGAAAAAGCACGAACAAATGACTGTACAAGTGACGATGACTCTTGTTCCATAATTAGAATAAAGGAACTTGGTTTGAAATGTGGTGTCGCTAGAAAGGAGAGTTTTCGTGGGCGAAAAAGAATGATGGTCAATCAACAGCGTGCTGGGACTGTCAGTCAACGTGTAATGGTGGATACACTCAAGGACAGATCTGAGCACCTATGGACTTGTCCGGAGTGCAATGACGATGATCAAACGACTAACTAACTAACTAACAGGTAGAAACATGAAAGCAAGGTAGAAACAGGTAGACAATATGACAGTAAGGTAGAACTTAGTAGAAGAAAACTGCACATAACAGTAAAGTAGAAGCAAGTAGAATAGAACTACAAGTGACAGTCAGGTAGAACCTAGTAAAATAGAACTGCACATGTTAGTAAGGTAGAACCAAGTAGAATACATGACAGTAAAGTAGAACTAGGTAGAAAACATGACAGTAAAGTAGATCCAAGTAGAAAACATGACAGTAAGGTGGAACCTAGTAAAATAGAACTGCACATGTTAGTAAGGTAGAACCAAGTAGAATACATGACAGTAACAGTAAAGTAGAACTAGGTAGAAAACATGACAGTAAGGTAGAGACAGGTAGAAAACATGACAGTAAAGTAGATCCAAGTAGAAAACATGACAGTAAGTTAGAACCAAGTAGAAAACATGACAGTAAGGTGGAACCTAGTAAAATAGAATTGCACATGTTAGTAAGGTAGAACCAAGTAGAATACACGACAGTAACAGTAAAGTAGAACTAGGTAGAAAACATGACAGTAAGGTAGAGACAGGTAGAAAACATGACAGTAAAGTAGATCCAAGTAGAAAACATGACAGTAAGGTAGATCCAAGTAGAAAACATGACAGTAAGTTAGAACTAGGGCTGTACCGGATTCAATTTTTTGAAATCCGGCCGGATCAGGATTTGGCCGGATTTATGAAGTGAAATCCGGCCGGTGCCGGATTTACAAATAAAAAAATAAAAAAATAAATATCGTACTACATCACTTGACTTAGGTGAGTGGAGACACTCGACTGTTCATTACTGCAGTTTATTACGATAGACATGGCAATGATGACGTATACTCATATTAAATCATTTAAATGTAAAATAATTATATTTACATTAGAATAAGTAATATTAAGTTCCATAAGTTCAAGATGAAACGTAATACATAAGCACATAATGCTAATTTAGTAATTTTAATTTTTAGTTTTCAGTTTTTAGTTTTCACATTGTTTTCAGTTGGCATATTGGCAGCTCAGTTACAACTCACAACAACAGTACATTGAACAGATTGAATTTATTGAAATACATTCATTCAGTACTTTCACTATTTCAGTCAGTCAGTCTTCATTATGACTGTGAAGTTGAACTCTCAGAGTCAAGAAGGGACGAGTTGTATTTCAGGAAAATCAACGTTTCCGCATTTTGTCGTACAATGCTACTACGCTGGTCAGTGATAATGTCTACTGCAGTACTGAACAGCCTTTCCGATGGCACACTTGTAGGTGGTGGTGCAAGAAATGCCTGCGCCAGTCTAGCCAGACTTGGAAATCTTTGCTTATTGGCATGCCACCATGAAACTGGATCTGCCTGTCAAGTTTGAAGTGGCTCTGACAGGTACTTTGTCACCTCAGTGTTAATGCTGTTGCCTTCGGCACTTGCAGAACGATCTGCGGTGGAATTTTCCTGACAATTGTGTCAAAACAGCTCCATAGACTGGACTCGTACTGTGTGGCAGGGCTCACAGAAGTCAAAACACTAGTACTACTACTAGTAGCTGATGGATCCTGTGTACTGACTGTGTTTGCTGAATGAATAATGGATATAGCTGCTAACATCAGATGGGTTCGTGCATCACTTCTGCCACGTTCGGAGAAGAAGCACAGCTTGAATCGAGGATCAAGTTGTGTTGCACAGCTGTAAAAACTGTTAGATTCAATGTCCGCAAATCTGCTGCTAACAGCTTCAAACAGGGCTGCTTTCATAGTTTTGATCCAGCATCACTACCTTCTTTCTGGAGGAAAGTTATGAATGTTTTCACTAATGGGATCACAACTGATATTGATGCCTGAGCTGCACTTATTTCACTTGTGAGTTCTTCAAATGGTGCCAAAGTAGCTACCACATTCTCCGTGACTGCCCACTGCTGTGCCGTTAGCCCAGTTACCAAATCAATTTCAACACAGTACAGGCTGATGCTGCGCCGTTGTTCTAACAGACGTCGTAGCATATAGAACTTTGAGTTACATCGTGTTGTCACGTCCTGGATAAGCTGATGGTGTGGTAGGTTTAATTCATTTTGAAATTCATGCAAACTATTAGTTGCTGACGAAGAGTGCTTGAAATGTCCTACCAATTTTCTTCCAGTACTGATGATGTCAGCAACATACTTTAGACTCAAAAGACCATCACGCGCACACAGCTGCAGTTGATGTCCCAATTTTTGGCCCGGTCCCATGCCTGCACAATTGACTGCTGGGTACTGCTGCTTGCTTTGTGCAAACACTGATTCATCATAGATGTGGTCGCCACGCCAATACACTGGCCTCCAATGATGCTTTTTTCCATCATTTTGTCATAGCTTTTTCTGTGCATCGATCGCAAATGGGTCTGCATTGATGATGTTGAGAAGTCTTTGGGACGATCTGATCGTTCACGCGATAACTGTTTGTCACACAACGTATATATTACCTCCGCTGAATCATGGCCTTTAACCTTGAAGTAATCACAAACGGCGCTGTATTACCTAGATTTTGATGCCATTTTTATTTTATCGGCAAGACCACAGAAATTTACGAAAATACGAAATATTAAAGTCCCACAGACGCATAAAGTAATGCACCATTAAAATTCAAAATTAGTGTTTATTTCTTATAATTCTTATTTACATCAGCGAAAAATAGTAAACCAGGAAGTGCTACTGTGCTATTGCCTAAAATTCGGCTTGTACAGTACAGAAAATTCACGTGACTAGGTAACACAAATACGGCCTAAATCCGGCAAAATTTGACCGGAGCCGGAGCCGAAATCCGGTACACCACTAGTTAGAACCAAGTAGAAAACATGACAGTAAGGTAGAACCAAGTAGAAATCATGACAGTAAGGTAGAAACAGGTAGAAAATGTGACAGTAGGATATAACCAAATAGAAAATATGACAGTAAGGTAGAATCAAGTAGAAAACATGACAGTAAGGTAGAACCTAGTAAAATAGAACTGTACATGATAGTAAAATAGAACCAAGTAGAAGAGAACTGCACCTGACAGTAAGGTAGAACCAAGTAGAAAACATGACAGTAAGGTAGAACCAAGTAGAAATCATGACAGTAAGGTAGAACCTAGTAGAAAACATGACAATAAGGTAGAGACATGTAGAAAACATGACAATAAGGTAGAACCAAGTAGAAAACATGACAGTACGGTAGAGACAGGTAGACAACATGACAATAAGGTAGAGACAGTTAGAAAACATGACAATAAGGTAGAGACAGGTAGAAAACATGACAATAAGGTAGAACCTGGTAGAATAGAACTAAGTGCAAATGACTACTGTCGTAGATTCGCTGGAGCCACGTCTCATGGCGAAGTGGTATGTCGAGTTCATCCCATAAGTGTTCTATGGGATTAATATCTGATTACATGGCCGGCCACGGAATTGTCTGGACGTTGTTGTCACCAAGGAACTGGGTAGTGAGTTGTGCCGCATGAAGTCGAGAGTTATCCTGCTGGAAAATCGACCCTATTGTAGTCTAAAATTGGAAGGAAGCGAGGATGAACAATTTCAGCGACGTATCATTCGGTGTTCAGGCGTCCTTCAATTTGCACCAGGTCACTTCTTCCCATGAAGTTTATCGTCCCCCCCCACCCACACATCACACATCAGTACACCTCCACCACCACATGGAGAAGCCTCACAAACGCTGTTCTTGGCGTAGCGTTCATGGAACCTGCGGTAAAGTCTTCTCTGTCTATCGTGTCGCTGAAGCACAAAAAATGATTAATCACTAAACCAAACCCGTCTCCAGTCATTCCCAACGGTCCATTAACGATGCTGGTTCGTTCACTGTCGATTCTAGCGCTGCTGGTCCGTAAGAACAGGGCCTCTGTAGGATCTTCTAGCCCAAAGACCGGCGTCGTGCAGCTGGTTCCTGGCCGTTTGATCTCAAATTCGTTTAACGAGCTATTGGCATTGAGTGGAGGATGTATATGCAAACTGATTTCTGAGGTGATGCAGACGTATGAAGCGGTCTTCGGCAGAAGTTGTGAATTTGGGTCTTTCATTGTGCGACCGATCTGCCACTGAGCCAGATTGTTGAATTCCCCATCAAATGTGACACATGGTGCTTCTAATCACATTAAATTGTCCGGCCACTACACTTTGTAATTGTCTAGTATGTACGCGTCCAATTATGATGTATGTTGTTCTGTAGTGAGAGGAACTATACTTGCGCATTGAATTTAAACTAAATTTATTTTAGGGCCGTTTATCTTGTATAGGCATTCAATAATATGGTCAAGACGTTTTGTATTCAGTAAGTTTCACGGGATTCTCGTGGACCTGTCACGAATTATTGCTAGAAATGTTGTTTTGACCTTGACCTCTTTCATGACCTCATGAATGAGGTGAGTACAATTCAGGTAACCACGAGAAGTTAATGACCAGGTGGACACATTCGATAGGTTGGATGATTTCCAATCAGTGAATATCTTTTACAACAGTAACTTAAAATCAATTACGTTTCTTTTTTTTTTAACAGTATATATTACTAATATACAGAGGCCGCGATAGCATAGTGTTAAGTCACTCGCCTGACAACAAGTAGATTAAGGATTTAGTTCACTCGCTTCTCCTGGTTTAAAATAAAAATTATTCCCGGGGTTCACCCAGCCAGAAGAAAGAGTGCCAGGAATTGCGCTTTTGGGAAGGTGGAGGATGTCCCCAATCGCTAATGAGAAAGTGCGGTAGGCGACGGTTATCAGGAGGTTTCTGGTCAGCCACTGCCGCGATAGCTTAGCACTAATGGGAATACCGTATGATATGATGTTAGTTCATAGCAGTTTATGTTTACCTACCAATGACGTATATATTATAGACAAGTTATATCACTAACAAATTTTTTACTTATGTTATATCGCTAGCATATATATTTAGTCGTTTCTAACAGAACTATTTTTAGTCATTTTTACAGAACTATATTTAGTCATCTCTACAGAACTACATTTAGTCGTCCCTACTGAACTATATTTAGTCGCTGCTACAGAACTACATTTACTTGTCTCTACAGAACTACATGTACTTGTCTCTACAGAACTACATTTATTTGTCTCTACAGAACTACATGTACTTGTCTCTACAGAACTACATTTATTTGTATCTACAGAACTACATGTACTTGTCTCTACAGAACTACATTTATTTGTCTCTACAGAACTACATGTACTTGTCTCTACAAAACTACAGTTACTTGTCTCTACAGAACATTTACTTGTCTCTACAGAACTACATTTACTTGTCTCTAAAGAACTACATTTACTTGTCTCTACAGAACTACATTTACTTGTCTCTAAAGAACTACATTTACTTGTCTCTACAGAACTACATTTACTTGTCTCTACAGAACTACATTTACTTGTCTCTAAAGAACATTTACTTGTCTCTACAGAACTACATTTACTTGTCTCTACAGAACTACATTTACTTGTCTCTACAGAACTACAGAGATTTAGAAATAAATAGTAGATGTAAGCAAAAATGACAGAATATAACACTGTTTAAAAACTAATTGCAGACTTTGCAAAGTATTTGATGATGTTTTTGACAATTACGAACTGTATAAATTATTCGATGATGATGTTTTTGACAATTCTCAAATTTGTATTTCAATTTCAGGTTTGCGTTACTATGTACTGCAATGACACGTCGTCGCCATTGAAAGAATGTGTAGACGCATCAACTACCAGCTGGCACATCCCTGTATCAATCGGTTCCAGCATTGGCGCGGTGCTTGCTCTATCCATAATAGTACTGATTATTCTGCTGTCTCGCTGTCCCGGCCTCATCCGGCAGCCTCGAACTGCAGCAGCCGAGTCCAGCAAGTATGACTCTATGTCATCCCACTTTCCTGATGACCGATATGAAATGAGTGACACTACCACTCACTACCACGACGACGATATGTTTTCTCAGCACAGCGAGGTCGACAGTCTATCAGACGCCAAGATGCCAGGCCGACACAACCACCTCCACCACCATAATCACCACTCACCACAAAGCCTCGCAGATCGATTATGTAACGGTAACAGGCTTGCAAACGGAGTAGGGAAAGCTTCCAGAGCATCTGTGCCATTAGGCAGAGTTGGGCGAACATTATCACTCACCGACAGACGTCACCCCCCAAACCATCAATACAGAAACAGACAGACTAGGCTAGCTCACCTTCACGCTAATTTTCACTCCATACAATCGGAGCCTGGCAGTATGCGACATGCTCCTCGTGTCAGCATTACTGATTTTCCAACATCTGCTGCAAGTACAGATCTTTCCCCTGTTCGTAAAACCCATAGCATCAGCACGTCCTCAACAAGTATGAACAACAGTAAAGGCGTCGCTGCTCAGACTTCAAGCCACAAACCGGCAGGCTTCAGAGAAAACCCTAGACTAATGTACCGGATAGAATCCACAACATCCACTTCCGAACCTACTATGATGGACTCGTTTGCAAATGAGACAAAACCAAGGCCGCCAAGACTTAAGAACTTGCCAAAGACATTACACATGAGCATGGACAGTGATACGATGGTTTGAAATGGAAGAGTTAATCTCAAACGTATACTGACTATGCTAATCTCGCAGAATTAAAAAAAAAGCAAACATGTTTTGAAATAACTTGAACTTTCCAAAAGTGAGTTTTCTTATTTGAGTATTTTACCAACACAAACGTCATACTGATCAATTCTTAAATATAATATCTATCAAATAGACTAATCGATTGGTCTGTGTTGTTTTCGATATTTGTGCTATGTGAGAAATGTATACAATTGTTTCTTCTTCTTCTTCCGCGTTCGCTCTCATATAACCACAACGAATATATCGTGTGATTTCCGCCGGGGAGCGTGAAGTACATTGTGCTGCAAGTTCCACAGCAGAATTGTGTTATTTGCACATCGGTTGGCCACTTGTGGTTAAGCATCCTAGGTCCAGCACATTACAATTGTTTGATTTGTGCTGAATCTGCGTGCTCATCAAATAAGACTATATTCCATGATTGTGGAAGAGAACTTGTTCAAACGATTTAGCTAGCTTATGGTATAATAAATAACAATGCTGATTGGCAATGCTGATTAGTAAATTATCTATCTCTCGTAGCGATGCGGTTGCGTGAATTTAAAGGACAAGTTCGAATTTTGCATGCAATCTTTTCATGTGTATCTACAGAATTGATTTCCCTTTCCGATAAATCAATAGAAAACTAGTGCAGAGGTTCTCATTGATGCTGGCGTAAAAAGATCAATAATATCAAACATTAGGGGCAGACAGTCAAGGTTTCTATGGCATTTGCTGAGAAGAACACAGCTTGAACACTTAATAACCACTGAAAAGATCAAAGGGAGGATAGAGGTCGACAAAGAGAAAAGTTACTAGATGGGCTTGTATCGTGGCACGGTAGAAGCTCACCAACAGAGCTTATTGACAACACAAGAGACAGAGAGTCGTGGAGAAACATGATCACCTACACCAGTCGGCATGACGATTGATTGATTGATTGATTGATTGATTGATTGATTGATTGATTGATTGATTGATTGATAAATTACGCATCAGGAACATATGACTACTGGCTGCCTGATTTAGGATTGTCAAAAAAACGTGCAAACAAGTGCATAAGTACCCATGTTCTCTTTCTGTAGCTTTGTCGACATCTGATGATATTCTTTTAATTTTCTCTTTTGTTTCGTTTCCTCTTTATCCACCCATTTTCTCTTTTGTTTCGTTCCCTCTCTATCCACACATTTTCATCATGCGCACTCTTCCAGGGTTCTGGTGTATCCCTTCTAGCGAGTAAAATGTGAACGTGGACAATAACGTTTCTTACTCGTGTGTCATCTTGTAGTCTTGATGAAGGCTTTTTGGTCGATTTCTCTATACTAGTATGCGTGTTATTAATGATAACCACAACTTCGTTACCCTTTACCAAGTTTCGCCTGATAAGCAACAAAGAATATTAACAGTATGAATTACAAGAGTATGCGATTGACTCACCATGAGGATGCCATTATTCCATGTCCAACAACAAACCACAAACTGAATCAATATACGACACGACAGAATTTCACAGAGATAATAACGTAATCTCCTATCATTAATACTATATGACTTGCCTACTGGCTTAGGCGATCATGAATCACTATCCCGTCGAAGACGGATGTGTCGGGCCATTGACGCAAAGAAAACGGCGACACAACGCATTTCCATTCTCTGGGACTACATCCTACTGGAAATCTATAATGGATCATGGTCCTGCTACAATAGAGATCCAGCAGGAGTTTGAGAATGAACGCTGAAGAAGAAGAAGAATCACTACAACTTTCTATTTCCAGTATCATTTATCAGTATCAAGATGCTTGATGACTCTCTGCCATGCCACGATGACAGACTATCTAATATTTTCTCACGCTGCCATCCTATGTCTTTTTTTCCCTTAAATCGTGCTCGATGTAACTATATTCTCGTCTTCAAGGGATAATAATGTGTCCTAAAAAATGAAGATTATTTCCTTATAATAGTATACATTTTTTTTGTTCGCTACTTGTTGTCTACACCGTCAGACAAATCTTACCTGAAGGGGGGGGCAATAGACTCTTACCAGGGGGGTCTACAGGTGGAGGATAGTGTAATCAACTCGCCCAGCTACACTCGAAATCACAAGACATAATTATATACACAGATGGCTCCGTTAATAGAAACACAAATAAAAGCGGTTGTGGTTTTGTTGCCTACAGAAACGGCGTGAAGTTGGTTGAGTTGAGAAATCTTCAGCATATTCTACTGTCACATCGAGCATGAGGATGGAGATAGAGGGAATTACAGCAGCTCTTAATTGGTTGATAACTGATACTTCATGCCACGCAAGATAGAAACGTACATGCTGAGAAAGGAATTATGGTACTTATTGAATAACTCAATTGTCCAGAACATTACATGGATATACTGCCCTGGTCATGCTGGGATCAGAAGAAACGAGAGAGCCGACTTATTGACTGGCAATGCGGCGATAAACGGCACAATGCTGAGAAGAGATAAAGCAGATTTAATGAAAACAGCAATAAATTCATTTCAAGATGAAGATGATGTCAATGAGGCTGAGAACGTATATATACAGAGAATGTTAGAAATGGGAGTATCTAGAGGGTAGTGGAGGAAATGTAAATTTTTTTGGAAAGTCCCGAAGATCACGCAATCAACACCTGACTAGGACTCTGAGTCTACATACACTGGGATGGCTGCTGGAACGGAGATTGGGGAACTTATGGGAGTGTATCACTTGCTGTGATGCCAGTTCCTTATCAAGAATTAACTGACTGCCAACAAAAGAACAGACAGGGTGCATGACAAAGGAATTGAATTGGCAATTGGCAAAGGAACTGACTATGTAATTGACACTCACTCGGTGTGTGACTGACAAAATAAATTACTGGGTGACTGAAGAAGGAACTGTCTAATTGATGGACAAAAGAACTGACTACAAAATATTGACTGGGTGACTGGAAAAGGAATAGACTAGGAGCCTGACAAATGAATTAACTGGGTGACTGGCACAATGTGTGACTGACAAAGGAACTGAGTGTGTGACTAACAAAATAACTTACTAGATGACTAAAAAGGGAACTGCCTGGATGATTGGTAAAGAAACGGACTGGATTACTGATAAAGAAATGGACTGGATGACTGATAAAGGAATTGACTGGATGACTGATAAAGGAACTGATTGGATGACTGATAAAGAAACTGATTGGATGAATAATAAAGGAACTGACTGTGTGACTGACATACATATACACTCAGTATGACTGACAAAATAACTTACTGGAAAAAGAACTGACTGTGATTGGTAAAGGAACTTACTGTATGACTGATTAAGTCAACACAAGTATAAACTCAATGTCACTAACTAATCACTCAACAGGCACAACTAAACTAGCTGTGGCCATCTTTCAGAAAGTACATCTAATCATTAAATTGAAAGGAAAAGGTATGTCCCATGGCAGCAGCCTGCCATCGGGGATGAAGATAATTTTTCATGTACTAAGCCGCAGCAACTATTAGGTGGGGTGGTCAGTTCCCTTCATTGCTAATCATTAAATTAAGAGGAAGACAAATGAAGGAACAATTTTCACAGCTCAGTCATGCAGAAACATTATAGTTCACAATTATGTTGCCCAAAATAATGTACCGGTACTCAGACTTAGTGACTGACTGAGTGATCAACATAAGAAACAAACTGGATGACTGACAAAGGTACTGACTGAGTGACTGACAAAGGAACAGACTGGGTAAATGACAAAGGAACAGACTGGGTAACTGATAAAGGAACAGACTGGGTGACTGACAATCTCTGGGGAACTCAATGATCTTTCAGATGTCAAATTCAGATGTCTCTTACAGCTTACAGATGTTTCAGCATATGTACACACACACAAATTCAGTGAAGAGATATTATTTGACAAGTTGATTTAGCTCTTTGGATAGTCTAGCCCTGTGTTTGGGTATGGAACACATGCCCCACAGAGGGAAATTTGATTTTGTAGAGAAGTAATTCAAAAATTATAAACTTACCGGAATCTTGAAACATCAAATCCCAATGAAAACCAAAAGGTGGCAAACTATAAATTCAATCCTTATTGCACCACTGTGTTATCAGTAGAAAGGGATATCTTATGCCCTAGCCATAGGGGGTATCTACAAATATCTAGTGCCAGACATGGACAATACTAAAGAAATTAAATTAACTGTATATCATTAAACAAGGAGACTCTAGTTTAAACTATAAACAACAAGACTTATTTAGATAAAACATATAAAGCAATAGGCAAAGAAAAGGAATCACTTTTTTGTGGAATCAAAAGTAAATAAAGAAAATTTGTACCGAAAGGTGGTACATGGTCCCCAAAAAAGTTAGGGAAACACTGATTTAACCTATTATTAATTGCATATACCAAGCTAGAGTGACCATCGAAAGGTTGTTTTTTCTTAAGGAATGTAGACAACAGATGCTACAGAAATAACATACATTGTTATTCATTTTGTATTTTATATAGAAAGACACATAAAAATTGATCTTACTAAAGTTCAAACCCACTTGGTCAAAACTGAGAAATCTGTGTTCTAACCATTCTACAAAAACACTCCATAGGGATGGCCATAAATTAGGTCCATCAACAATTAAGGGGGAGGCAATTCAATATGACAGTTGTTGACAAGGGGTAAGGAGATGATTGAGAATACAGGTCTGTATGCACAAATTAAATTGTTTGAATTTGAAAAGAATTTCTTAAAAAACTTAACAAATGTAGCCTTTTCCTACTTTCTGCTTAAAAAATGTTGAGGGGGGGGAGGAGAATTTTAGGATAATTAAGTAGGATAAGTCACTGAATTCTTGACAGTTTATGACAAGAGGGGAAAAGGTTAAAAACTGATTAAAAATATTGATTTTATTTATAAACAGCATCCCATGGTAAATTAATTCTTGCTGCACAATCATTCAAGATTTGTTCTGATAAAGATTAATGTAAAACAGTATATAAAAGTGTTAAACTCTGAACGGGAAGACAGGAATAGTAACTGTGATATAGTAACTGTGATATAGTAACTGTGATATAGTAACTGTGATATGTCTAGAATGTTGCAAGAGAGATGACTAAGGGTTTTGAATTTGGGGATGTCAAATGTATCGGATCAGTGACGCATATAAAATAGTAACACAATGAGTCTCCATTCTCTGGACTATATGCTGCTGAAAATCTAGTCTGACAATTATCCTGCTACAAGAGATATCTAACGGGAGTTTGAGAATTAACGCTATTAAACATTCAGTAACATCTAATAAAGTGACCCAAAAATAAATAAATCAATTAAGTATCATGCCGACTGGCATAGGCGATCATGCTTCCCCACAACTTTCTGTCTCTTGTGTTGTTAATAAGTTCAGTTGGTGACTTCTTTTTGTGCTACAGTTACAACCCACAAAGAAATTTGTTGTTGTTATCTTCCTCTGTCTCTTCTCCTCTTAATCGTTTCGGTGATTACTAAATTTTCATGTTTTACTTTTCTCATCACATGTCCTAAAAATCTTTTATTATCTGTTTATAATTTTTGCTATATTTTGTCATTTTACTCCAGTATCTCTGGGAGAAAACTACGCCTAAAAGAAAACTACGCCTGTTTGGTCATATAAAGAGTCATAACTGTTTAGAAAGACAAATATTGGAGGGAAGAGTACCTGGGAAGAGGAGAAGGGGCAGACCAAGAAGACGATGGACTGACGACATTAAAGATAACATGAATACATCGCTAGAAAATGCAAGCCACATCGCCCAAGACAGAGAGAGGTTCAGAGAATTCATTGGGAAGACAACGTTCTGGAAGGAATACATCACATGACATCTCTGGGAACTTCTACATGAGTTATCTTGGCTATCCATGGAATTGTTACCATTCTTCTTAAGAAACCACATCTCAGTTGCCTCAAGCTTATTTTGTGCAGTTTTAATTTCTTTATCCCAAATATGCTGTGCTGAAATCAGATGTGTCAGACCACACAAGAAGATACTGAAGCTAAATTGTAACTGATCAGAACATATTGTGATTATACACCTCATACCAGTACACAACTCCCTACGCAGTCACATGTGTACAAAACTCGAGAGGGCAACACAAACATGTGGGAAGGCATCTCAGACTGCAGAGTATATATACTTTAATAAACACCAAAATATGAAAAACTGAGGCAAACACACTAGCCCAGAGAAACAATACTGAAAGAAAAGCTACATGAACCTCTTTCCAAGTTAGAAAACACAGTCAAGTCTGTCTAACTATTTATCTATCTATCTAGCGCAAGAAGCGGAAGGACTAGACCAAAAATTCTCCTACCTCGAACCTTCAACATTCCTGCATGCACTGCAATAGAACTATCCGTGCACGAGTCGGACATCTACGAACTCACAAACTAAATTAGACACTTTTTTTTTAAAAGTATTTCTCATCGCATTTATTGTTTTCATGCCATGCTCATCTTCACTTGCGAAGGAGGAACATCATCATCTATCTATCTATTATATTATCTCTGCTTTTGCTGTCACATAATTGAATGACAATCGGTTTTCAGGCACATTTTGTTGCTTGATATGCAGCAATATTGCGATGTTCCAGGATGTCAATAACTGTACCATAGTTTAATCCACCTTCTTCTTGGTCTTCCTCTGCCTTTTGTTATTTCATTTATCATGTTTTATACTCTTGCTGCTGGCCAATATGGGTTCATTCTCATTAAGTGGCCAAACTATTTCCGTCTCTGTTTTTCAATATATTTGACCACAGATGTTGTTCCAACAGTTCTTACGATCTATTCATTCTTCAAATATCTCTTATAGTTCTGTTTGCTGCTTTTATTAGACATCTCATTTCACATATAGTAAACTTCATCTATGTTCTTAAGTTAGTGTCCTTATTTAACATTTATAACACAATGTCTGTATGATGATTGAATTTATGATTCAACTCAAATTCATAAAAGAGACAAAACTTCATATATAAGCACGCTCTAGATGTGAATAAAGAAGGAGAAACAACAGCTAAATAGTAAACCAAAGAACAAAACTGTCTGTTCTCCAGTCTACCTACTTCACATTTCTACTAACTTGTAGGAATTTAAAAATGAGTAGGCTACAAACAAAAAAACAATATTACATAAAGTACTTACATTAATAAGAAACTTCATTTCAGCATTGATCTTTCTCTCAAGCTTGCTTATTCCATTGATGTCTTTCAGCTTATGACATCGCAACTTCAAGGAATCTTGAAACTTAATGTATTCGTCTACACCAGGATGTATATTTTCTTCGACAGCAATGATTTCTAAATCCATGAGCACCTACAAACAAGAAAGAAAAATGGTACATTATTCTACCTCATTTATTACCCACACAGAATCATGAGGATAATGAAAGTAATTGAATTAACTGACAAAGAGTGACTGGCAAAAAATAACTACAAAAAAAACAAACAAATATGAAGAATATAGATCTTGCATTTTTTTGCAATGGATAGGCTTCTCCATAGCTATCCTTCATATCCTGCGTAAGTCAGTGGCATAGTGGTTTAGCCATTTGCTTTATGCTCAAAAGGTTGACAGTTCAAATCACACTTGTGACATCTTGTTTACCAAAGTGGATTTTTTCTAAGATCCCTGGGGTCATCACTTTAAGTTACCGAGTTACGTGCTATGAGTGCTACTATCAGCAGACATGCCACTTTGTTGAGAGATACAGAGTACAATGAAGTTAATCGTCTCCTTTTTTTCATCATCATCAAGTTCTGTCTCCGCAATGAAGGTAGGCTGCAACAGATCTCCAACATCCCCTGTCTCTTGTTTTGGTGGTGCACTCTGCTAGACTGTAACCTGTCCATATTGTGATGTTATTCTCCCACTTGTATCTCTGTCTACCTCTTGCTCACTTCCCTTTGACTTTACCCTCAAGTAAGGTCTTCAATAGGGTGTCATGTCTTTTAATATGTCCACAATATTGTATTTGCCTGATATTTATTTCTTAGTAGATCTTTCTTCATATTAAGTGCTTTTAGCACCTCTATTTGTTTTCTTCTCTTTCCATGATGTTCTCCCTATTCTCCGATATACCCACATCTCAAAGGCATCAATTCTGTCTTCTAATTGTTTATTTAGTGTCCATGTTTCTGATCCATACATTAATATAGAATAGATGTAGTATTTTCTAATTCTCATTTTTAACTTGTTTGTAATTTGTTTAGATGTTAATATTTTTCTCATGTCATTGAAGGTACTTTTAGCCATTCCTATTCTCCTTTTAACTTCTGTTTCACATCTGCCATCATTTGTGACTATGTGTCAAAGATATTGATAATGTTTTACTTCTTGTAGTTTCTCTCCATGTATGTTTATGTTTAGCTCTTGTTCTTCTGTGTCCTTGCTGATTATCATTGTTTTTGTTTTTTTGGATATTTATATCCAGTCAATATTCATTACTTGATTTATTGACAATCTAATAGTCTTTGTAGTTCATGTTCACTTTCTGCTAAAAGAACAGTATCATCTGCATATCTCAGATGTTTATTATTTTCCTATTGATCCTGAGTCCTGGCATTTCATCTATATTTTTAAAGATATTCTCTGTGTATATATTAAATAGTCTTGTGATAAAATACAGCCTTGATTTATCCCTTTTCTTATTTATATGTATGGTGAGTAGCTGTTTTCACATCTTATTGATGCAGTCTGTTCCCAGTATATATTTCTAATCAGTCTGATGTCTTTTCTATCTATGCTTATTTCTTTAAGACATTTGATTAATTTTTCATCTTGAACTCTGTAAAAGGCCTTGCCGTAGGCCTTTTTTAACACTCATTTTTTAACCTGTGTCAATCTTTGATAAAATGACTTTATTTGAAAGTTGGTCAATGACTATTGTACAATGTTAACTGGAAATTTTAGATCCAATTTGTACATCATATTTTCTTAATTTTAAGGTCATAAATGAATGCATAATTTTGTAAACATTCCATCTCTATTGATAATGTTCACAATGTGTTTAATCCAGAGCATATTTCTTAATCTTTTGCTCAGGAACGGTGTTCCTACAGTTTCTATAATTAATAGATAAGCATTGCTTGCATATGCTACAAAATTAGTTTATGTATGTATGTAAAGGGACTGATCATAAACTACCGTATTTCAACAGTTTCTTGCCAATGTTATCCATTCCCACCCCCCTCCTTTATCAATGATCTACAGACCACCTTCTTAATTATGTCAACTGAATTCCCCCCCCCTTTCCTATAACAAATTACATTTTAGCTGAAAAATGTTGGGGGAAAACATTTTTTTAAAGTTGTTTTTTTTATTTTAAATTCGCAAAATTTATGTTAATTCGTGTATAAAAATCCATGTCTACATCAACTTTTGTCAAAACTCCCCCCCCCCCCCTTCGCACCCCCATAACAGACTTAAACAGATGACGGGATTCACATACCTAGGAAGCAATATAACAAGACGGCAGGAGCAGCATAGAAATACACAATAGTTGTAGTAAAGCATTCCAAGCCCTAGGACAGATGACACTAATCTTCAGAAACAAAAATGTAGATTTAAACACCAAAATAACACTATTCAAAACTATTGTTGTGTTAAAGCTGTGCTATCATACATGGACAAAGACAGTACAAGACAAACGTAAGCTTGTGACGGCTGAGATGGTATGCTTGCGCAGAATCCTGGGAGTATCGCTGAGAGACAGAGTGAGAAATGAAGACATTAGACAAAGAACCCGTACCACTCCTATCTTGGAATATATTAAGAGACAACAAATAAAATGTTCTGCACACATCAGCAGTCTACCATCAGACTGCATCCCACATAAGCTATGCTACACAGATACAGTAACGGCAGACCTAGAGACCGACCACGAAAACGATGGACCACAGAAATAAAAGAGGCGACAAATTCCACAATATACTCAGCACACACGAGGGCCATCTCCGGAAAATTCTTCTACTGCTGACGTTGAATGAAAGGCAATAATAACAATAACAAAGTCAAAGGGTTTTCGAATAGATGTTAGGCTAGGCTCGTCAATTCCGAGTTTCATGCCTAGATGCTACATTAAGATGTTTATATTTATGATTAATATATAGTCCCATTATCAAAAACGATCCTTACTATTTGTTTATTAATATCAAAGGTGGTTATTCATAATCATACTCTGCCTTAGTTTTAAGTTGATTTCCTCGCTGAATCTTTCTTGTTGTGAAGTCACTAAGCATTTATTTCTCACAGTGGTTTCCCTTGACAACCGGTGTAGCATAAATTATATCATACGTTTGTTTAGATCCTCAGAAATTACGAACAGTAGGCCTATAGCGTCTGTATCGTTTGTTAAGTTTGGGTGGAGGGACAGAGAGAAAGATTTCTCCAAGGCATTATTTCATACACAGAGTGTCCATCTCTTAATGTTGTGCAAAGTTTGACAACACGCCTTCTACTTAGAGATTTGAAGCCATAATTCGTGTTTCTTTATTAGAAAGGAAATAATCTCGAATTTGTCCGTAGGAAAACCGCCAGGTCCCGATTCCATTCCAGTCGAAGTTTACGCCGTCAGTGGCCCTGTTATGACTGCTAAACTCACATAGCTCTTCCAGACGACGTGGAACCTGGAAGCGATTCCACAAGACTTTAATTACGCTTCCATCATACATATATGCATGAGAAAAGCAAATCGCATAGCTTGCGACAACTACCGAGACATATCCCTGCTCTCTATAACAGGCAAGATTCTGGCTTGGTTCCTGTTAAACAGACTGTAAGCCCATCTTGAGACAGATCTCCTCACAGAGAGCCAATGTGGCTTCCGACAGTGCAGAGGTAAGGTTGACATGATATTCATTGCCAGACAACTACAGGAAAAGTGTCGCGAACAGAACATTGGTCTCCACGCCACATTTGTCGACCTAATTAAGGCATTCGACACTGTAAATCGCGAAAGACTATGGAAAATAAATGCCAAATTTGGATGTCCCGAAAAATTCACCAACATGGTTCGCCAGTCCCATGATGGTATGACAGCCTGTGTGCAAGATAACGGCGCACACTCAATCCCTTTCCAGTAACTACCGGTGTCAAACAGGGTTACGTCCTGGCTCTGACGCTCTTCAGCATGGTATTTTCTGTCATGTTAAATGATGACTTCCGGAATAACAGTGCAGGAAATTGCTTTCGCCATCAAACTGATGGATGGCTATTCAATCTTAACAGATTGAAGGCCAAGACTAAAACGAAGACGGACATTGTTCGCCGACGATTGTGCACTAAACGCGACCAGTCTGAAAAACATGCAGATCAGCATGGACCACTTTTTTTTCACTGGCCTGTGATGCGTTCGGTTTAACCATCAGCACCGCGAAAACATTAGTAATGCATCAACCAGAGCCAGGTGTCCCCTACACAGAACCAGTAACCACAGTAAAGGGCCGAAAACTCTATACTGCCAATAAGTTTGTATATCTCCGCAGCACCCTATCGCAAACTGCGAAAACTGACGAGGATGTTGCCCTGCGTATTTCTCCCGCCAGTGTGGTATTGGGGAACATTCGTGCCAACTTCTGGATCAAGCGCAGTCTCAGTTTGACAACTAAGTTGGACGTGTAAAAAAGTAAAGTAACCCACAGCATTTATTAATGCCTTAGGCGTGTGAGATGTTAGCGATCACACATTTCAGAGGCTCTGCAAATGAGGGCGGTAGCCATCTCCTCTACCTCGCATAATTTCCTTCCCGGATTAATCCGGTACTCATTTAAGTTTGAGTCGACCCGGAGCAGTTGCGATCTGAAAAACATTTCCGCCTCAACTGGGGAATGAACCCAGGACCACTCATATGCGAAGCCAGTACTTAAGTTGGACGTGTACTGCGCAGTGGTTCCACCAACACTGCTTTATGCTGCATCATCCTGGACTGTCTATGCAAGTCACGCTCGACAGCTTAACTCTTTCCACATTCGGTGCCTAAGAGGCCTCATGTGAGTACGCTGGTAGGATCGGGTACCAGACACGGAAATCCTTCAAAAGTCCCGTATTCAAAGCATGCATGCCCTGCTGATTAGGTCCAAACACCGCTGGAATGGTCACATTGTCCATATGCCAGACAAGCACCTTCCAATAGATTATTCTGTGGGAGCTGTGCGATTGTCAACTTTCAAACGGAGCGCAAAAAAGGAGCTTTAAGGATCACTTAAAGAACTATCTCAAGCATTGCAGCATCAATCCTAGCTCCTGAGAAACTACAGCCCTTGATCGCTCAGCTTGGCACACTCAGATCACTGCTGACATCATTAAATTTTAAAATATATATATAACAATGAAACAGTGTAATTAACAGTGCAATTTACAAGAGACGAAAGCGGAAGGAAAAATCTGAAAACTCAGGGCTCTCAGCATTCCTGCATGCACTACAATAGATCATTTCTTACACGAATCCTATTTATCGGGCATCTACGAACTCACAAACTAAAACCAAATTAGACAACCACAAATGATCTGTTGTTTTTTTTCTATTTGTTCACCACATTTTATTGGGTTTTTTCATGCCATGTTCATCTTCGCTTGCGAAGGAGAAACACCATCATCAATGTTTCAAATAATTTGTTTTATTTGGTGACAGGTATGAAACTGAATTTGAATCATTGAAAATTCTTTTTAGTATGAAACCTCGGTCATTGAACATATGAATAGATGTTCATTTAGCATGTGCCTCTTCCCTTAAATGTGTTATTTGTATTCCTATATCAATGGATTGTTCGTTGTTTTTTTTTTTTTGTGCCGCCTGGGAACACAATGTAAATTTTCAACATTGCCATAACAGTGTGGCATTGAGTGCATACCCGTCTGTGAACATGTGTACATGGATATTCTTAGGATATTCCTTTTAACATGCAGTTATAAATATGTGTCCTGTTTCTGCGTGAGCCATCTTGACGTCAATGTTAGATATTTCTGATATGTATGTCGGTAGGTGTTTCGTTTTAATATTGAATACCACGATACAAGTCTAATGAGAAAGTGGGTTGTATTCCTTTCACTGCATCTGTATAAAAAAAAACAGGTTGAGTTTCTTCCTTTTCGTCTGCATCAAGAAAGCAAGCTATGTTTCTTCCTTTTCGTCTGTATCAAGAAAGCAAGCTATGTTTCTTCCTTTCCGTCTGTATCAAAGAGAAATATTATGTTTCTTCCTTTCCGTCTGTATCAAAAAGAAATGTAATGTTTCTTCTTTTGCTTTTGTGTCAATCAAGAAAGCAGGTTGTGTTTCTTCCCCTGTGTCTGAGTTAAGTAAGCAGACTGTGTTTGTGCGTCTGTATCAAGGAAGTAGGCTGCTTTCCTTCCTCTGCGTCTGTGTCAAGCAAGTAGGCTGCTTTCCTTCCTCTGCGTCTGTGTCAAGGAAGTAGGCTGTTTTCCTTTATCTGCGTCTGTGTCAAGGAAGTAGGCTGTTTTCCTTTATCTGCGTCTGTGTCAAGGAAGTAGGCTGTTTTCCTTCATCTGCGTCTGTGTCAAGAAGGGGTAGGGGGTGGAGGGGTAAATCATTGTTGCCAGAAAAGAGCGGAAAAATTACTAGAAGAATGTTCAACACACAGATAATCTATAATCTGCTGGTGGGACATATCGAATAACGAATGGAAGCACATATAGGCACCTTACTAACTGCCGATACAATACTACTTAAAGATCAGTCTTGGATAGCTGCTGAAACATAGAGATAGATCATCACTTATAGCAGAACGCAGGTCCGCAGATACGTCATCAATAAAAGGGGATGCATTTTTCTTTAAATTTCATTCGCCCATTTTCAGTGAAATTCTCCCCTTTCCATTACATTTTTACTGAGCTTTATTGCAGAACATCGTTACGTTGTGGTTGTACCAAACTATTGGTTATGTGCTTCATAGTGTTTACTGTTATATTCTGTTTTCCTAAAGAGGGAAACAATAAACATTCCCCCTTTTCCCCTTCCATTTTTCTACTGGTTAATGTGTTTATGTAATACTATGTTACTAGCTTGACTTATCAAAGCGATAGTCCCATAGTTAGTATAACTGTAGGTTGCCATTTTTTGGAAATGTGATGTAAACATATCTTTTCCAGTCCTTTGGCCATATACCAGTTTTCCAGATATTGCAACATAGGTTATGGTATATAAGGGCACTTCTCCGCATTCCTGAATCATTTCTGTTGTTATCTCATCGCGATTTGTCTGTTTTTAAATTTTGTATTGAGTTTCGGACCTCCTACCGTGTTGGCTCTGGTTCTTGATCTTCGTTGCTAAACATGTTGATGTTTTCTGTGTTAATATGTGTAGTTTCAGTGTACATTTCTTGACAGTACTCTTTCCATCTTTGTAGAATATCCTTTTGCGCCGTTAAAGTAGTACCTTTGTTATCTGTTATAACACGTAATGATGGTGTGAAAACTTTGTTCTGTATAGTTCTTGCAGCAGAAAACTTGTATTTGCTTTTACCTTGTTCGTGTAGTTCTATTTCTTTGCAAGAATTGGTTATATATTGTTGCTTATCCTGTCTAACTTGGTTTTTTTTAATTTATTGTCTTACGTTCTGCGTCTTTTCTTGACTTATGATTTCTTCTGTCTTCCACCAGCTTCATGGTTATGTCTGAAGTGTAGGTTTTTTGTTTTTGTTTTGTTTTGTTGTTATTCTTCTAAGAATATGTTTTTGGGCACTTGTGAAAATATCTCTCTTGTTTTATTTGTAAAATCTTCTGTTGTCATCTTTTCTTACTCTTCCATTAGAGCAGAAAATATGTTTGTTTTTTTATCTCGATGTTATATTGTTCTGGAATTTTGAATGTATCATACCGAGTCATGTTGCTGTTTTGGATGAGATTTTAGAGTTTTATTTTAAACTTTAATACAAGTAGTTCGTGGTCTGACTTTCAGTCCGTTTCGGGTTGTGTTTTACAAGAAAATATGCATGCTCTCCATCTCTGTTGTATTATGATAAAATCGATTTGATCCTTACTTACTCTATCCGAAGATTACCATGTGAATAATCTTCTAGGGTGTTGTGTGAAGAGGGTGTGATAGCAAGTTTGTTTTCTAAAAAAGAATATTATTTTGTTGTATGTTATTTGATAATTCGTCTGCTATTAGTGACTAGCTCAAAAAAGGTTATTCTGACTAGGGAAATCTTCTAAGAGCCCTCACAATGCACGAAAAATCTGTACACCACGTAAATGATTTTGGAAAATGGAAAAAAAATGGAAATTCGATTCGCGCAGACACAACTATTGATGCTGAATATCAACGAATTATGGATATAGATTTTCAGCATTGAAGAGTTCTCAATAGAATTATGTCAATAATTAGACTACTGGCCTCACAATACATAGCTTTTCGTGGAATAACTGAACATTTGTTTAAGCCGAACAAAGGAAATTTCCTACATTTGGTAGAATTTCTTCCTGAGTTTGATCTAGTTATGGGAGATAATATCAGGAATTTTCGACGTGAGTCTGATAAATGGTATGTGACTTATCTTAGCAATACTATACAAGATGAATTGATAAATTTGATGGAAAATGTAATTTTAAGCAAAAATGTCGAAATAATAAAAATCGCCAAAATTATTTTCCGATAATCGCCGGTTGTACCCCAGACGTAGGTCATAATGACCATCACTAATTAACAATAACAGTTGTCGCTTTTAACTCCATTCAAAATAAATATGAAATTGAAGAATTCGTTATTGATTTTTTAAAGCTAGTCATTCAAACAGAGAAGGTTTGACATATTTTAATCTGACACATTTGGAAAAGTTATATTTTGAGCTAAAATGGCGTAGAGGACAAGGCTTAGACAACGGAGCCAATATGAAAGGAGTAAGAAAGTGTATACAAAATAAAAGGTACTGTACTAGTAGAGACCAACACATAGTAAACGGAACAATATTTAGTGGAATGATGTTTACCCGTAACTATGGTACAAAGGGACATAACAACATATTATGCAAGGGAGAAAATCATAAATAATGCAACAAGTTTATTGGGACAAGTAGTATTGCATAAGAACGAGAGTAGCGTGAAATGTGGTGCCTCTGGTTGTTGTCCTTGATGTCCACATAAATTCTGTATGATAACTTTTAAGATGCTATAGAGATGTGACACGGTGTGGATTTTTTCTCCATTCCACGATAATCCACATTCATGCAATGTGCAGAGCGCTATTAAGTCCATTGTGCATCCGTAACGTGTATATAAACTTTAGGGGCTTTGTGACCTCTAATACTTTTTGGTTATGCGTTTTGATATATCCTACTTGGACGTTGTCCGCTGGTTTAAAGGGAAGCGCCTGTCTAAGGGAGAGATAAACTCATCATCTACCTGCCTACTTACGTGCATATAGTAAAAAGGCAATCATTTGTACTGCACGCTCATTATTTATGCGCGCTACACACTGAAAGAGCCCCCCACCTCAGTGTGTAGCACGCAGAAGGAATGTAGAGTACAGATACTGTCAAAAGGTAGTACTTTTCTTGCTTTGTAGAAACACAACTGATTCCTTCTTATTTATGGACAGACTCAAATCGTCTTGTGTGAGTTAGCAGCAGCCATGTTTGTTATTGTGCAACAAATACCAGACAATTGTCATGCACAGTGACTATCTAAAAATTGGATTAAAAACCTGAACGGTGTATTCACGTCTACTAGGACTGAACCGAATAGAATACTTGATAAATATCCAAAAGTGTCTTATGTGCCCTGCGTCTGTCATTTTTTAAACCTAGTTGTGAATAATGCAGAACAACAGCTATTTTTTCTATTGTACAAGAACTTTACATTGTTTTTCTAGTAAAGTATCACACTCTAAAACTACTCAGTGCTACTAGGTGGTCAAGCAGAGCAGATATGTTAAACCTTACGGTTTCAACTTTACCATATCCATGATGCATTATTTCAAATAATAGAAAACAGGAGATACAGAAATTAAAGTTAAAGCGAGAGGATTAGTGTTTTTTTTTAAATATATGTTTATATACGGTGTAATTCTTTGGTGTGATATTTTATTTGAAATAAAACATTATCGAAGCTATTGCAATCAGCAAATGTAAATAAATGTGTCAGATTGTGTAAGGATTTTTATCAGAAACCATACAACCAGTAAAAATGTATAGACAATATGGATATGATCAAATAAAAATTGCTGCAACTGAGATTCCTGAGAATCTTGAATGCAGTACAGAATCTCCTGCAGAAACTGAAGTTAGAGCCAGAAGGAAAATGCGTCAATGTGATTATGAAGAAGCTGTAGATGAACCCTTAACAGAGGAGAATAAATTTGAAATACACTTTTTCAATTATATTCTGGACATTACCCTTAATTTTCTGAAGAAAAACGGCCCATGCATCTGAAAGTCCACAAGAAAAATTTCACTTTTTATATGGCATTTTAAAACTCAAGCATATAGGTGACAAAACATCTGCGAAGGGTGTGTGAAATTGAAGAAAAAGGAAATGGCAGTGAATGCGTGGAGGTAGACACTGAGAAGAAATCACCTCCTAAAGTAATAATACAACTAGATAAAGCGTGTCGAAAATGGACGGGTGTCAGGGCCAGGTTACAGTGTATAAACTCGCCCAGCTACACTCGAAATCACAAGACATAATTATATACACAGATTTCTCCGTTAACAGAAACACACAAAAAAGTAGTTGGTGTTTTGTTCCCTACAGAAACGGCGTAAAGTTGGTTGACAAATCTTCAGCATACTCCACTGTCACATCGAACGTAGATAGAGCGAGTTACAGTAGCACTTGATTGATAACTGATACATCAAAATACTCTGGAATACTCACAGACTGTCAAAGCATGCTGCGCAAGATAGAAAAGTTCAATTTGAGAAAAGAGTGATGGAACTTATTAAACAACTCAATTGTCCAGAACATTACATGGATATACTGCCCTGGTCATGCTGGGGTCAGAGGAAACGAGAGAGCCGACTTATTGGCAGGCAATGCAGCGATAGACGGCACATTGCTGAGAAGAGATTAAGCAGACTTAATGAAGGCAGTAATAAATTCATTTCAAGATGCAGATGATGTCAATAAAGCTGAGAACGTACACATACGGAGAATGTTAGAAATGGGAGTATCTAGACTAGAGGGAAGGAAAAGTAATATTTTTTTGGAAAGTCCCGAAGATCACACAATCAACACCTGACCGGAATTCTGAGTCTACATACACAGAGATGGCTGCTGGAACGGAGGCGGAGCACTTATGGGAATGCCCCGCGTGCTATGAAACCAGTTTCTAATCAAGATGACAAAACGCTATAAAATGATTGCACCAGTCTGCAGTCAATACTTTCGGTCTAAAATGAATCAAAAATAAATGCAAATGATATTCTGGAAGAATTACGTGATGGATCCCGAATGCTGCCATATTCTATGAAACCTTTGGATGTTTTAAATTATTTGTGCCAAAATAACTTAATTACTTTTTATCCGAATACTGTTGTAGCTCTGATAATTTTAGTAACACTCCCTGTCTCTGTAGCTAGTGGGGAAAGAAATTTTTCCAAATTAAAATTAATAAAACACTACTTAATAAGTTCAATAAGTCAAATAAAACTTGAAAATTTGTCATTAATTTCTATTGTATCTACATAAGCTGCCATTCTAGACTACACATGACTATTTTAACGAATTTGCTAACGTTAACGGTGAAAATGTAGTAGGTTGTTGTAATTGATAGATGATAATAACATTATGTTTAGGTAGTTTATATTTTCAATATAAAAATAGTTTTCGTATATTTCTTACTGTTTAAATAATAAGTAACAATCTAAGATTTCGTTAAATAAAAAAGATGAAAAGGGCAGCATTTCGAAGACATGCTGAGAAAATCTACCGTAATCCTGCTCATAAACAAGGTCATAACTCTAACTGAATTTCATTTCAGAAATTGGATGTAACATATAGTTATCATCGTTTGTGATGGATAAACAACAGATCGATCAATCAAGTGCCTTGCCCAGTGGCGTAGGCGATCATTTTTCTCCACAACTATCTGTCTCTTGTGTTGTTAATAAGTTCAGCTTGTGACTTATTTTTGTGCCCCAGTGACAGCCCATCCAGAAATTTCTCTCATTGCCTTCCTCTCTTCTCCCCTTGATTTTTCTGTTCGTTACTAAATGTACAAGTTTTACTTTTCTCATTACATTCCCTAAAAATCTTGAATGTCTGTTTCTAATTTTTGCTATAATTTGTCGTTTTACTCCAGCATCTCTGAGAACTTTTACATTAGTATTCTTGGCTGTCAATGAAATTTTCATCATTTTTCTCAAAAACAAAATCTGTTACCTCCAGCTTACCTTGGGCACTTATATGTTTACTTCAGAATGGCCCACGGAACATTATTGACATGACAAGCTGACGCTCTGGGCAGTCTGTCACTGGACATTGGGTTTTCTCTATGTTAATGAATAATATTTATATACACACACAATGGGTATCACAAAGTAGAAAATGTTCGCACTCATTCGCTTTCGAAGTCTGAAAATCAACTTATGCATTACTTCGCGAACCGTGTCCAAAATAGTGCGCTTTGTAAAGTATATACGCACCAACTTCCGGTTGAATTTATGTGATTCTCTCTGCCTTCTCACAACAAACGGCAGTCTTATAGAATCAATACAAATATAATAGCTCTCTAATAAAGATAATTTTGTGCGATGAATATAAAAACTGCAGTGGAATCAAAGGCACACCAGATGTGGATGTGTATAAACGTGAAGTATCATTAACAAACAACAGATATGATAATGTTAAAGGTCGACTAGGAGATGGACCTGCAACAAGTATTGTGATATTATTTTTCAATCTCAAACAAATTATTTATAAGTAGATCTAGAAAAGAACCGCTGTGATTTAATCGAATATAAATTCAGTATCGTCTTAACCAATACAGCCTATCTAGCTGTCGACTTATGTGAAGAGTAGTAGTGATGCGATTTACAGCAGATATTTGGATATTGCTTCTAGCAGTGTTTCTGCTGATTGTTTCATGTAAGAACATTTGTAAACGTTGTACGTGCTTAGATCGCTTGAATTGTGTTTTATAATTCTTAACCTTGTCTCGCTGGGGGGCGGGGGGCCGGCTCGAACGGGGAGAAAAGAATAGCGACACTGTTACATCTAGTCATGTTGTAAGATGCGACTAAGAGGGTTTGGGAGATGGAGCTGATTGTCGCATTCCATAGAGAGTCAAAGTGATCCATAGACCGTGCTGAAGTATGATATTTCTGGCCGAATGGCGCAGATAGCACATATAAATGTAAACCATGATACAGCAAACTCCATTCTCTGGACTATATCCTGCTAATCTGTAGGAGTATTAGACTGAAGGAAGAACGATACGAGGTCATTCTTACTTCTTAATGTATTCTACAAGAAGAAGAATTATCCTGCGGTATACAGAGACCTGTGGTGTGTCACCCTTTCACATGCGTTCTCTGTACACAGAGACTTGGGATGTTTCTCCATTGCGCAAGTGTTCTCTGTACACAGAGAGCTGGGGTGTGTCACCCAAGCGCAGGAGATCCCTGAAGACTATCGTTTGCAGCTACATAGTAAAGCGATATGAGTGGTGCTATCAGCAGAAGGCGAACCGCATGGGAGAACTCGAGTACATTGGTGTCAATCCTCTACGAGTTGTGAACATTTAGTCGTAGCTAAAGAAAAACAATGCTTTCATTTGTCTTGTTAATTTCCTCATCAGAATCTTTATCTTTGAAGAGGATAGTTGTTTTTTCTTTGTGTCTCAGTTCCAATTGGAGCTGTGATATATGAGCTTTTTGACTTGTCACGTGTTTTCAAAAGGACAACTTTGAGGCCAGGTTTTCCTTTATAATTGCTACTCACTGTGCCATAATACAGTGACAAATCATGTTTACTATATCTTTATATTGAGTATTCTGCCGAAATGTGTCGGGCCATTGACGAAAATAAAATGGCGACACAACAAGTTTCCATTCTCTGGACTACATCCTGCCGGAAATCTAGTAGGACAATGGTCCTGCTACATGGAAGATCCAGTGGGAGTTTGAGAATGAAAGCAGAAGAAGAAGAAGATATTGAAGAAGATATCTGATATTCTGGCATTGACTGCATCTAAGAATGTCATTTTTTATGTAGGCCTTTACCTGTTCAAGCTACTCCGACTATTGCGATGATTGTCGTTGGTCATTTATTTATAACTTGCTACTTATACTTTCGCCAGGCAATGAAAAACGCAATAATAGGATTTACAGTGACTTAAATTTGGCTAGAACAACTACCTGTTAAAGTAGGTCATCGTGGTCTAGGCGCCAGCATCTAGATCTGTCTTTCTCAACGTGGATCATATTTTCGCCATAGGGGCTACGGATACTTGCAACAGCAGAGAGGTGACACGGAGATACATGTTGAAATTGAAGGGAAGAACAGGCCCGCCAAGATTGGGCACACGAATATAATTATTTCAACGATAACAACAAGATGTGTATGAATAAATTACAAAAAAAGATTTGCTATCTTGCACAGAAACTCAATGACTTTGCTATATTGCACAGAAACGCAATGACTTTGCTATCTTGCACAGAAACTCAATGACTTTGCTATCTTGCACGTATACACAATGACTTTGCTATCTTGCACAGAAACTCAATGACTTTGCTATCTTGCACAGAAAATCAATTTTAGGAGCTGGGCGAGGGGGGGGGGTAAAACGAAAATTGTATCGTAAAAGGGAACGAATATCAAATAAGGTTGAGAACCACTGATGAGAGTTGGACACTCACTGCGGACATGGAGAGACGATTACAGGCCTTCAAGTACAAATGCTACAGATGAATTCCACGAATTTCATATAGGGAACATAATACCAATGTGTATGTAAGAAATAAAGTCGAGATGTATGCAGGTGTACAAGAACCATTGCTTTCAACAGTGAAACGACGAAAGCTAGCATGGTTTTGATATGTATGCAGACATGATCCTTGCCAAAAACAATACTACAGGGAACTGTCGAAGGAGGAAGAAGCAGAGGAGGGTAAATAAAGGCATGGACAGACAACATCAAGGAATGGACAGGACAAGATAGCTCCACTCCACACTCATCCGTATCGCTGACGATAGAATTCGCTAGAGGACTCTATGCTGAAGCTTCCAATGTGGTACCCCTACGACCCTGAAGGGTTACAATGTTATATATATATATAAGGACATGCTACGGCATGACAGAATAAGTTTGTTGTTACCAATGATAGCCGGGATTTCCATTACAGTAAATAATAAGTCCTACTCCATATTGGTCCTGCATTCTCATCTCATCCAGCGTCATTGATCTTGTCTGGTGGTATTGATTCTTGTCGCCAACAAATGAAAATGTCGGATAAGTAAATATACGTAACTCTATGTGAAGTCCGGTAGTGTGGTACTCTGAAGAGTAGCAGTTCGCGCCTTTCCTTCTATCCAGACGATATTATTATTGTTTTTTTTCTATAAGAAATATAATCTACAATTCGTTACGTTTTTGACTATCATTGTGAATTTGTTGAACTATTTATCATGACCGTGTGCAGTAAAGTAGAGCTCAGCACAGAAAGTAAACAAACCTTCATTCGTCAGCTTTTTTTATTATCGTCGTCGTTTTCATTGATCACTACACTTGGAATCGCAAAAATATCCAAGGGGATTCCAAATATATAAATTGTGACCAATGAAAAACACGAAAATAATCAGTAACATAACTGATGAAAGCGTGTTTACTTTCTGTATAGAGGTTTTCTATACTGCGACGATCATACTAATTATATACTAGGAATCTCATGCCCAAAATAGCCAATACCGACCAACGAAATGTACGAAAATAGTCAAAATAGGCATTTCAAGTCATGTTTACGTTTTCTGTGCATACGTCTTCTATACGGAAAGTGATCATGGTGTAATAGTGAATCGGTATTTATATTTGTCTCCCCTTTGTCTGTTTATGTTTCTACAGGTCACCACAAGGTTGTGATGGCTGTGTCATGCTATCAATGCAATTCTTTTAAAGATCAAGCTTGCCTCAGTGGAACTTCACTGGATGCATTTAAGAAAAACTGCAGTGAAACCGCGATTGGCTGTAGGAAGCTGCTATATCTTAGTATGTATCTAAGTGTATGTTGTTAAATATGCTAATTTTCCTGACTGTGCTCTACCGAATCATGATAGTAGTGGTTATTGGCATGACCTTCGTTAGACCGAGACGTCCGCAGTAAAGACCTCTATCGAGAATTAATGAATTAATTAGGGCTACATCCGTTACGTTTTTAATTATTGTTGTGATTTTCGTTGGTTCCTATTTATATAACTTGGAGTCGCATGCTAGAAATAGCCAAGACCGACCAACGAAATTCATGGAAATAATCAAAATGCGCGTTCTGGGTTATTTTTGCATTTTCTATGCACAGGTCTTTTCTGTCGACGGTCACGGTTAGACAGCCCTGGGTGCAGCGTCACCTAAGTTCGCGATAAACAGTCGTACAATATTAACGTAATATAGTTGCAAGATAATAAAATTACCAAATAGTGAAATCAATGTAAATTAGAAGTGACAATAAACAAAGGAACAGTGGTTTTTTCTACGTTACTGCCCAACTTCAATAAGAAACAACTGCCTCATCGAGGCAACTCCTTGAAGTGAAGGTGGGACTTAATCTAGCCAACAGATGCTGGAAACTAAGATTGGTGAGATCAACCTAATATCTTGCAGGACCACAGTTCTGCCCACGCTAGCACATCTGCTTAAGTCATAGATACCAGACCGAGAGGTGCACCAACAACCATGGTATCATGCAACCCGACTAGTTGACATGTCTGCATGACAAAAAATAAACACGAAATAAAAAAACAAAATTATTTAAATGTTAAAAATGCACAGAAATGGTCTCATCACCGTGCATAAGACATTTTTACAATCCATCTCTGTTCATTTTTAATAATTAAATATGTTTGTTTTTATTGCCTGTTTGTTTCTGATGAAGGTTCTGTTGGACCTAACATAGAAGACTTCCTTGTTCCTTTGTTTATTCTTATTTATATTTTACATCGTTTTTACTATTTGGTAATGAGATTATCTTGTAATATTATTGCATTAACCTAGTATTTATCGTTTATTCCTGATATTGTTACTGCTGCACTCTCCACATTGTCGGATATCCTCTGACAGTTTGTTACTGCGGAACTCTCCACCTTGTCGGATATCCTCTGACAGTTTGTTACTGCGGAACTCTCCACATTGTCGGATATCCTCTGACAGTTTGTTACTGCGGAACTCTCCACATTGTCGGATATCCTCTGACAGTTTGTTACTGCGTAACTCTCCACATTGTCGGATATCCTCTGACAGTTTGTTACTGCGGAACTCTCCACATTGTCGGATATTCTCTGATAGTTTTGTTACTACATTAAGCCACTCCGAGTAAAGTTCCTATCATTGGCTGGCGAAAGGAGAAATAGTCAAGTATACATAAATGACCAATTATAATTATGAAACACTTCGAAGGTTCTGGTGACAAGAATACCAAACCGCAACCTCAACAATTTTTTATGGTTGTAAAGCTCTGATATAACCAAATTAGACTAACGTCCGCGGTTGAAAGAATCGTGCATGACCACAAGAGGTCCACGTTACTTAACCCACAAAAATGAGTAATAAAAACACAACAATAATCGGAGTGGCCTAAGGTAGTGACGCTACACATAGACCTATCCAATGAAGGTCTTGTTACTGGTTAGTTAGTTAGTCGTCGAATCATCATCACTGCAAACTGGACACGTCCATAGTTACTCCGATCTCTCCCTGGGTGTAATCGCCATTACACTTCTATTGACAGTACCGGTCCTATGTTGATTCGTCTGCGCCCTCCAAAATGTTCACGTCTAGCAACACCGCATTTCAAACCCTGATCTTTAATCCTGGCCATTGAAAAGGAATCGTCATCCACACTAGTCTCACTCTCGCGTGCTATTTATCTTAAGGAGTTGAGAACGTCAGCTCGATCCATTGCCCCAAAGCCCTGTGCCACAATCGCGCAATACGCCTGTTGATTTGCTCTTTCATTGCCTCGAACACCTACATGCCCCGGCACGAACATAAATGTAACTAATTTTAGCCTCGCCTTTCTCAAGGTCTCAATTCACTGTTCGCGAACGAGACCCAATTGTACTTTCCTAATCATACTCAAAGTCATTCAATATGCAGACCTGCGTTACCCTTTGTGTGCATACCCATTCAATGCCATGGTCACCGCCTTAGTCTCCATGGGCATGCTACTCGTACTCCAAGATGACGTCATAACACTCGGGGGGGGGGTGACAGTATAATGAAAAAGTCTATTCATCGTATGTGATAGTTGGTTGGTCTGATTGTTGGTGATTGGTATTGTCACAAGGTGAATGGTCACGAAGGCGAGTGATGTATTTCCGTGTTCTATTTGAGAGAGGTGTCTGGGTTGTTACTCTGTATTTTGCAGCGTTACACAGTGACAGATGATCTGTACAAATAGTCCACACAGTTCTTTAATATAACAGACTGACAATTGGAGTGAAAACGTTCAACTATTTAATTTCGAATAAGCGACATCAACTTCAGGCACAAATAGTACCACTAAACTGTGGTCTAAGTTCTCATAAACAATAGCAGCAGTAATAATAATATAATGTTTCATAGAAGGCAGCATCCAACTTCAAGTAATAGTACCAATTTACAGTGGTCTATATTCTCATATTGGTGGTCAGCCTGAAAATCGCTGACAATAAATTCATTCAGTGTAATCCTTGAACGATGAGTAAACTCCAACGTAATTCTGATCAGCTTGAAAATTGCTGACAATAAATATATTCAATCCCAGTCACACAGACTACAACTTGACCGCCTATCTCTAAACAGACCAAAACTGAACTGTCCGTTTCTAAAACTGAACAAAAAAAACTAACCGTGTGCAAAAAACTGAACTGTCCGTTCTTGCTCAAGCAACCAACTTTTCGCTTACTCAATCGCTCACACCAAACACACCGTATCGGGACTAACACACTATCGCTTAACTAGTAATTGAACCTAGTAATTAGTAGTGCTGGTAAGGTGAATATGTAGGGGGTAGGGAGGAGACAATGGTGCAATAATTGTCCTGGTGCAATCATTGCAGATCAGACTACAGGAGGACGAACGAACAGTAGCTTGTAGTCTGATACTGTCACAGGGGGATCGAAGGTGTTTGAGTTCATCTAACAATCATTAAATATACAGAATGAGGCGGCGACAATGAAGTTTTGCGAATCATTTGACTCGCGCACAAAAACATACATATTGTATTCTATCTCATTACAAGATTGTATTCAGTCAGTTCCTCTTTTGCAAAGTTTTCACATTGGACGGATGTCATAGCTCTCCATGCCTGTCAGTCAGTTGCCAAGGATTGCAGGTCGTGTGCATTTATGCCTGTTGATTTTAATTTATTCATAAATGTTCTTCTGAGCGTTGTTTTTGGTATTCCCTGTTTTCTTTTCCCGTCTGGTGTCCACATGAAGACTTGTCTTAGAATTCTGTCTTTCTTCATTTTAAGTATGTGGCCGATGTATGTCCAGCGGCGTTTTCTGATGATGTTCGTCACATATTCTTGTTTTGTCTCTTCTCATATGTCGTTTGATTTGAAGTCTTTCCAATTAGTATTTGTGATTTTTCTGAGGCATATATTCTCAAAGGCAACTAACTTCTTATCCATTATTGCGGTAGATTTCCAACTTTCCCATCCATATGTCAATAATCGAATCACACTTGTATTGAATAGTCGCAGTTTGATGTGTTTATTTGCAATCTTCGAACTCCAGATGATTGAAAGTTTGTTAAAGGGTATCTGATTACAAGCTTGTATTCTATCTGATTACAATTGTGTATTATCTCTGATTGCGAGCTTGTATTCTCTCTGATTACAATTGTGTGTTATCTCTGATTGCAAGCTTGTATTCTATCTGATTACAATTGTGTATTATCTATGATTGCAAGCTTGTATTCTATCTGATTACAATTGTGTATTATCTCTGATTACAAGCTTGTATTCTATCTGATTACAATTGTGTATTATCTCTCATTGCAAGCTTGTATTCTATCTGATTACAATTGTGTATTATCTCTGATTGCAAGCTTGTATTCTCTCTGATTACAATTGTGTATTATCTCTGATTGCAAGCTTGTATTCTATCTGATTACAATTGTGTATTATCTCTGATTACAAGCTTGTATTCTATCTGATTACAAGCTTTTTCTCTTTGATGACAAGCTGGAATGCTTTCTGATTACACGGTTGTATTTTCTTTGATTAAAAGATTGTATGCTCCGTGATTACAAAATTGCATGCTCTTTGATTACGCGGTTAAATGTTCTCTGAATATACAGTTGTGTGCTGGGTACGCGGTTGAATATTCTCTATTACATGGTTGTAGGCTCTCTGATTACAAAATTGAATGATCTCTGATTACACTGATGAAAACTCTCTGAATACACAGTTTATACTCTCTGATTACACGGTTGAGTTTTCTCTGATTACATAATTGAATGCTCTCTGATTACATGGTTGAGTTTTCTCTGATTACATAATTGAATGCTCTCTGATTGCATGGTTGTACGCTCTCTTATTACAAAATTTAATGCTCTCTGCTGATACGGCTAAATGTTCTCTGTTTAAACCGTTGTATGCTCTCTGATTACACGGTTAAATGCTCTCTGATTACACGGTTGAGTGCTCTTTGATTACACGGTTAAATGCTCTCTGATTACAAGGGTTTTTGCTCTCTGATTACATAATTTAGTTCTCTCTGATTACATAATTGAGTTCTCTCTGATTACATAATTTAATTCTCTCTGATTACGAAGTTGCTCTCTGATTATTAAAGTGTATGCTCTCTGATTACAAAATGTATGCTCTTTACGGTTGTATGATCTCTGATTACACTGTTGTATGCTCTCTGATTACACTGTTGTATACACTGTTGTATGCTATATGATTACACTGTTGTATGCTCTCTGATTACACGGTTGTATTCTCTTTGATTACACGGTTGTATTCTCTCTGATTACACGGTTGTATTCTCTCTGATTACACTGTTGTATTCTCTATGATTACACGGTTGTATTCTCTCTGATTACACTGTTGTATGCTCTCTGATTACACTGTTGTATGCTCTCTGATTACACTGTTGTATGCTCTCTGATTACACGGTTGTATGCTCTCTGATTACACTGTTGTATGCTCTCTGATTACACTGTTGTATGCTCTCTGATTATCACAAACTATTATAGCGACTGTCCATAAATTACTTCAGAAATTTATTGCCAATTGTTTTGACCCCTTTTCCCTTTGTCAACTATTGTAAAAAATCCAGGGACCGATTAAATGTACAAAAATTTGTAACCCCTTCTACCTTCTACACAAATTATTTAGCATAAACAGTATGGACATAAAACCTACTTAATTTGTTTTCCATATTTTCAAACAAATTAAAAGATTTTTTTGAGTGTATACAAAAAAGAACAGTATTGACGTCAACTTTTGTCATCCCCTCCACACTCCCCACTTCCTACATTGTCAACAGCTGTTAAAATGTTTGAGACCCCCTCCCCCAATTGCTGATGTAATTTATAGACAACCCCTTTGTAGGTGTTCGATGGTTCGATACACAATGAAGGTGATTGGATGTCTAACTACCTAACTGATTCATAAGACGGCATTCGGGAGCCTTCGTGCCAACGTCTGGATCAGGCGTGGTCTCAGTCTGACAACTAAGTTGGACGTGTACCGCGCAGTGGTTCTACCAACACTGCTTTATGCTGCGTCTTGCTGGGCAGAAATAACGCTTCAAGGATCACCTAAAATAAACTCTCTCAAGCACTGCAGCTTCGATACTAGCTCCTGGGAGACTACAGCACGTGATCACCCAGCCTGGCACACCCAGATCACTGCTGGCATCACGGAATTTGAAAAAGAAAGAACACTGTGGGCAATCCACAAGCGCAAGAAGCGGAAGGACAAATCCGAAAATTCTTCTACCCCGAACCTTCAGCACTCCTGCATGCACTGCAGTAGAACTTTCCGTGCACGAATCGGACTCATCGGACACCTACGAATTCACAAACCAAATTAGACAATTTTTTAATATTATTTTTTCTCATCACATTGATTGTTTTTCATGACTTGCTCACCTTCTAGCGAAGGAGGAGCATCATCATCATAAGACAATTGACTGTTAGATCATTTTGTTGTTTTTTTCCCTGTGATTACCTGAGCATATGGCGTTGCTATGGTATCAGCAAAAGCATGTTTTGTGATATTATCTTAATCCAATATCAGTTCATATTTATGTATATATATATATATATATATATATATATATATATATATATATATATATATATATATATATATATATACATAATTTTATAAATATATACAAAATATATATATCTATTTATGTGAGCGCTTGTTTATGTTAATGCACGTATCTCCATTCTGTGTCAATATGTATGCCTATTCTGGTGTGAGCCCTTTCCTATGTGTGGATACATTTACATGCCTGCCACACTTCTTCTTCTTCTTTCGTTCGCTGATAATGTCTATATCTGCAGTGTTGTTTCTTGTATAAATTGGACAGTGTTTTCCATTTCTTGTTTTGTACCATAAAGTTTAACATTCATTGGTGTATCAGAAGGCCAGTATGTGCATCTTAATGTGTCATAGTTTGCACATTCTTGAAGGATATGTTCTGAAGTCTGGTTGACTTGTCCACAATTACACTTTGCTGTTGTGCCAATTTTAAATTGTGTATACATATGGCTGTTTAGTCTATTGTGTCCAGTTCTCAGTCGAAATATGATGACCTGTTCTTGTCTGCTAAGTAGGTGGTAGTCATCCGTCATCCCGTGGAGGTAAGTTAGGCTTTCGTTGTGCCTTTATCATGGATTTCTTTTGGTGATAGCTGATTGGTACATCCGGTTGCTGCATGTTAGCACCTTCCTTGGCGAGTTGATCAGCTCTCTCATTTCCTGCTATTCCACAGTGTGATTGAATCCATTGCATTATAACTCTACACCTATTTTGTACTATGGACAATACCTCTTTTAACTCTGGAAGTTTATTGGATTGTAATGCCTCTAGTACTGACCTTGCATCTGTAACTATTACAATAGGGTGTGAGGTCCTGTCCAATGTTAACAGTTTCTCTGCAGCTGTATAAATAGCTTTGACTTCAAGAGTCATAGTTGTTGCAGTAATTCCCTGTTGGTATACAAGTGGTATCAGTGGTGCCATCTGGGTATTCTACATATACACCACTTCCTCCATTTTTTACTGCATTCTGTGCTGATCCATCTGTATATACTCTGGTCCATAGATCACTTGGGTAAACATCATCAAGGAAACTGAGAGCTGCTACTCTTTTCTGCAGATTATTCTGATGTTCATCCCCATGCACACCTGCTACTGTTGTTTGGATGGTCACTGGTAGGCATGTCCGTTTTTCCCATGGGGTGTGTTCTGGTTGAGATGTCAGTGGTATTGTTACCTCTGGTAGATCCGATACCTGTCTACGTAGACGCTTGGCCTGGTGTATGAAGCTGCTTCTTTTAAGCCGTCCTTGTGATAGATTCTGGAATCTTTCCTTCATTGGGTGACTATCGTGGGAAAGAAACTTTTCTCCATGAATTATAATTTTAGTATCTCTACGCTCTTTCAATGACTGCATCCCTTCGATATTCTGCATTTCTATGATTGGTGTGGATCTCATTGCACCTGTAATGATTCTAAGTGCTTGGTTCTGTACTCTATCTAGGTTTTGTAGTGTAGTGTTTGATGATGAACTCCATGCTGTAGAACCATATTCCACGTGTGGTCGAATGGCTTGTTGGTATACATTTTTTAGAATTCTTTCATTAGCTCCCAAGTTGTCCCACTCAGTTTTCTTAGTATAGCTATCTTCCTTCTAGCCTTTGTTTCTGCTTTGCTGATATGATGTTTCCATGTCATTTTGGCATCAAATGTTACACCAAGATATTTGGGTTGGTCATCTACCTTTAAGATAGTTTTATTTACATAGATGTTTCCTGCTCTTTGTTTTGGTGAAAGTGTAAAAAGGGTTGTTGCTGACTTCTCTATATTGATACTTACACACCATTTGTCAGCCCAATTAGTCAAAATGTCCATGGCTCTCTGAAGCATTTTTGTGGTAACCATGGCGCCGCTCTCATGTGTGCACCATAGAACCAAGTCATCTGCATATAGTGCTGCCGTAGTTCCACAGGGTATTTCTTCAATTAGATCATTGATAAATATGAGAAAAAGAGTAGGTAGAGTAGGTGATAGAACTCCTCCTTGAGGCACTCCATGGCGTAGTAATACTTTCCTACTTTTTTTGCCATTTACTTGTACTCTGGCTCTTCTATTGTGAAGAAAGGCTTTCGCCCATCTATACATATTTCCACATATCTTGTAGTTTCTCATTTTTTGAAACAATCCTTCTTTCCATACTTTATCAAATGCCTTCTGTAAATCAATCCATGCCACTAAAACTGATTTTTTGTCTTGAAAAGCATTCTCAATTTCCTGTGAGAGGTATGTGGTTTGATCCTCTGTGGAGTAGCATTGCCTGAAACCTGCCTGCTGTGGTGCAAGGAATTTTCTACTTTCCAGGTGAAATTTTAGTCTTAGGTTTATGATGCGCTCCATTGTTTTGCACAGGCAACTTGTAAGACTAATTGGTCTGTAGCTAGTTAGTGTTGTTCCATCTTTTCCAGGTTTAAGCAAAGGGACCATAATTGATTCTCTCCAGATTTGTGGTATTTTCCCAGTAGTCCAGCTAATATTTAGGATGTCCAATAGTTTCCTTCTGGCTGTTGTTCCTAGATTCTTTATCATTTCATTTGATATTTCATCAATTCCTGGGGACTTATTTAGCTTTAGTTTAGAGACTGCTAATTCCAATTCACTATATGTGAACAATGTATCCATAATTTCATCTGCGCTGTTTTCATCACTGATTCTAGTCTGAGCATGTTCCAATTTACTTTTTTGGTCGCTCCGCACTGTATGCTTTTTCTCTGGACTAATTTCAATATTGCAGTCTTGAGCAAATATCCTAGCGAAATTATCTACTGCTTGCTTTCCTGTAATCATTTTGCCATTCTGTACGAGTGTTATGTTTGTGCTTTTTCCTGTTCCCTCATCATTTAGTTGTTTGACCAGTTTCCACAGTTTTCTTCCATCCTTTTCAAAATTTAAGGATTCTGTTTTCTCTTTCCAGCTCTTTCTTCTAGCTTCTAGTTTGGCTCTTTGGAATTTAGCTTTTGCGTGTTGATGTTTGTTGTGATGTTCCTGGCTTGGATTATTTTCCACTTCCGTCCGTGCTTTTTCTAATTCCTCTTGCAGCAGTTCTAGTTGTTCACTCCAGTATGGCTTGTATTGTTTGCGTGCTCCTCTTGGTATTGCTTCCTTGGCAGCTTGATGAATACATTTATTGAACTCTTTGACTATGGCATTTATGTCTTTTCCTTCCATATCTATTTGTCCAGCTAAAACACTACTGCGGTGTTTAAATAGTTCCCCAATTTGCTTTTTTATAATTCCATCTTGGAAGGCTACATGCATTTCCTGTGAGTTCATTTTTAATACTAAGGAGGACTGGTCGATGGTCACTACCTCCAAGTTGCTTCCCCACTGTTCTATTGATTTCCCAGTTTAGGTCTGCTGAGTACAATGCCAAGTCTGGCGTGGAAGTGGTTTGCACTGCTCTTGAGTAGTATGTTGGAGGATCTTTTGGCTTATTAAGCAATAGAAGACATTTATCGTCTTGCCAGCTTTCAAGTTCTTCTCCTCTTTTATCCATGTGGTCATAACCCCAGCTTTGTGAGTGACTATTAAAATCTCCACATACTATCAGTCTTCCTCTGTACGGTATTGTGTCCAGGGAAAGGGACTGGTCATTTGGACAATAATAATTTAGTAGGTTGAAGTATGTGTTCTTGGTCTTTAGTTGAAGGACCTGATATTCTGCTCCTTCCATGTATACCTCAGTTTGATGTGCGCTGATATTATTTTTGACTAGAGTTAGTATACCTCCTTTTCTTCTGTCTATTCGATCAACTCTAAAGCACTGATAACCTGCAATTTTAAAGGCTACATCTTTGCTGAGGTGTGTCTCTTGTATGCAACAAATGCTGACCTGTTCCTTAAGAAGGGTGTTTTCTAATTCTAATTTCTTGCTAAAGCCATCTTTTTTGCTATTTACACCCTCAGCATTCCAGTGCATTATTGTAAGTGATGTCTCATTGGTTGGTAATATTTGTTGGTCAGTGATATTACTCTTGTGCCTCCTGGCTCCACAAGGCAATCGAAGAGGACCTCCAGTCGTATGGGGTGGGCCCTTTCGAGGTATAGGGCCGTGTGCTACTCCTGCCTGGTGAGTCGTCACAGGGTTAGCACCATAACGGTGTAATGCAGATATAGACATTCATGTGCGGTAATGCATGACATTCTGATGTTGCGGTGCGCCTTCTGGCCAAATGTCGCTGACTTCAGCACCTTTACTTGCTAGGCAAGACTGTGCGTCCTGCCCGAATGTGGGAGGGCCCGGCCAGTCTTAGTTTCCAGCCTCTGCTGGCTGGACTAAGCCCCATCTCCACGCCAAGGAGCTGGCCTCGATGGGGCTGCCACACATCTGTGTCCATTTTGTTATATATTTATTTCTTAACTCTTGGTGTATGTATACATTTCTATGTATGTTTAGGTTTGGTTTTATATATATGTTTATGTCTATATTTAGTTTCACATTCATTCCATGCGTTTTCAAACGATGATTCTTCTTGTATCCTTCCTTCCCCAAACCCACTCACCCCACCACCACACAACCTCATCATTACTCATCTATCATTATCATATGCCATTCTGGTTGGCGTAGGTGACCATGGTTCTCTGTTCACAGTATTGTTATCAGGATCGTTGTTTCCATGCCTTGCTAGGTTGTCAAACGAATATTTTCTCACGTCCCCATCTGTCTCTGTTCCCTTCAGTCTTGCCTGTTGTGACTATGTTCTTAAAACCTGCCTGTCTGATAAAGTGACAGAAGGGGTATTTTTCCTATCTTTTTCTTTTATTATTCTTGCACTCATTATAAACATCCCAACTACATCTATATTGCCTCTAATTTCCCACTTTCCAGTTTGTTTATAATGAATGCACGCATTTTCTCTTTTACTAGATGCGTTGCCATCCCTACGTTATGGAGACGGGGCTTGATGAAATCTAAAGTCATCTATTTTGTTTTTTATTGTGTTGTTTTCTGTTGTTTGTCTCTTGAAAAAGGTTCAATTTGAGCCGATACGTGGATAATTGTCCTGTTTAGTTTTATTGTATGTTTTTTTATATATATTTTTTTATATATTTTTATTAATAGGCCAGGTAAGTGTTTTAGTAACCTGTTTAATTCATTTTTTTTGACTATTCCAATATCAGTACAACTTTTCTCATTTATTATTATATATATATATTGTAACATTCTACCACAAACTGTCCTTCCCTATTTGATAATATTTCGCAAATTGATAATCTAATACATGTTCTTGTTATTTCAGTCAAATTTGATATGGTTGGAGCGATACATGAACGTGTTGCTCGTCAATGTTCCAAAACGAGGGTGGAAGTTGGCTGTACTAAAATGTATGGAACAAACGGGAAGCGATTCAAGTTGTTTACGTGTGAGTGCAATGGCGACTTTTGTAATGAATCGGCACGGTCAAGGTCTCCAACTCCTTTTGTATATATTGTCTCCATGGTCACGTCCATTGTTGTAGTGTTCCTGAGATAAACCGTGTATAAGGTACATATGTTTCTGATTACCATCTTGATAGATTATAGTATCCGCTAACATAATACAATCACAAACTACACATCTTTAATATGCTTATGACTTTCGCGTGAGTGCTCTTTACAAATTCTCATTAATTGTGACAGGTTTTATAACATTAAAATCTGGAAATTTAAATACTTCTTCTTCTTCTTCTTCTTCTGCGTTCGTTCTCAAACTCTTGTAGATTAGCAGGATGTAGCCCGGAGAACGGAATGCGTTGTGTCATGGTTTACAGCATTGCTGTGATATCTGCGCCTTTCGGCCTGACACATCCGACTTCAGCATGACTTTGGGTCACTGACACTATATGGGATGGGACAGCCAACTCCATCCCATAACCTCCTTAGTCGCCTTTTACGACATGCGTGGAAGGTAAACAGTGTCGCTATTCTTTGCTCCCCTTTCGGTCCCGGCAACACACGGGCGAAATATAAATACTATATATATTATTATCAAATGTACTTTCAGAGGTTACTTATTTGCTTTGTATGGTCACTTCTGTCGTGTTGTTAGTGTGGGAAACGTAAATTCTAGTTATATCATATTCTTATAGATGTTTCGTCGGGTTTCTTTTGTCGTAGTATTTCTCTGGTGATTTCACTCAATCTATCTCTTCTCCTTCCTCATGATTGCAGGTCATTTTTCATCTGATGTCACAACAAAATGTCGGTTAACTGAACTGTGTTCTCATAAGACGGCCGAAATGTCTAATTCTGTGCCTCCAACCAGATGTCGTGTTCACAATTTTTCTGACACCTATGCATATTATTCTATCTCTGATAGAGTCGCCGACTTTCATCACAAGTGACCGTTTCAATATAAGACATATTTGGCAGTTTAAAAAAAACAGAGCTGCAAAGTGACTAATTTGATATTTCCAGTGATTTTCATTGGCTGTCAACACAAATTATTATCTTAGTCGCCAATGAAATCACAGGAACAGTCAAATGAGTCATTTAGTAGACTGTTTTCCAATTTTCCAATTAGAAGCAAAGACTACTATGAAATTTATTGCGTCACAGAAGCAAATGGTTGTAAACAAATATTGAGCGAATTTCCTTTACAGAACTTGTACTATTAATTTTCTTTCATTTTTCTACTGATGAGAACTTGCCAAACTGGTTATTACGTCCTTCAACCAATTTTACCAGTGGATCCGTCAGCTTATAGAAGACCTGGTCACAGAATTAATTAGACCTTTATTCCTTGATTTTCTTCATTATTCTCGTGTTTTCTGTTGGTCAATATTCATATACGTGGAATATCATTCCAAAAATAGCCAAGACTACTCCAAGTATATAAATAATTACCAACTGCAATCACCACAATAATCAAAAATGTTACGAATTAAAGCCTAATTAATTCTGTTGAAAGGTCTATTGGAAACAGGCATGCGTGGACCAACAGTTATAAAATGCACGAGCTTCGTAACCGTTGACACTATAAGACCTGTGGTCTTGTTGGACAGCAGTCTCTTAAGTGACTCATTTGTCTGTTTCCGTGATTTTCATTGGTTGTCGGCACAAATGATACACAAATTGACCAATGAAAATCATAGGAAAAGTCAAATTAGTCACTTTAGAAGATTATTTTCTAATGAGCCAGTAGCTTCTTGTGTGTTCACTCTGATAACCAGCATGAAACAGTGTGGTTTCTGCCGAGGAGCGTGATGTAGGGCCTACGTTGTGCTTCTGGTTTACAGCGGAGCTGTGCTATTGGAGTCTTCCGGTCCAGAACATTAGATCTCGGAATGTCAGGCCTTATATTTAAGATTGGTCACCTGTATATACTCTAAAAGAAATCCCGACAACAATTGTTTATAACCGCCTGTTTCAGTGACGCTACAAATTACCTAGTCTTTACCTAGATGTTTGCGCTTTCACACACAGTTACATTTCTCTCTTGTGTCTTAGATAGTGTCCGTGTTTTGCACTAGTAATATACGTTTAGTATAAGTATGCTATTATTTTATTTTTGTACTGATATTTTAGATGATTCGGTCAATCAACTTAATATCAAAATTATTATTTGTTACAAGATTGCATTTTTTTTCAATACTTATTAAACGGCTATCCTTAAATTACATCATTAATTAGAGGGTTGGGGGGGGGGGTCTAAAAAGTGTTTATTGTTGACAAGGATAGGGAAGTGGGGGGGGTGATAAAAGTATACGTCATCAATTCTTTTTTATACATCAATTGTGGCCGTATGTGACTATGTAGAGATAAAGGGGGATGGTCAAGCATACGTGACCGTGGTGAGCTCTCAGTTTGGTGACCAGCCTGGAAGCACTAGAACCAGTTCTCTCGCACTGCTGACCTACTATACTAGCGATATGGTTACAGTCAACTGTTTGCTGGAAGTGGTAAAAACCACTGAAGATATTAGTTACCAAAGCCGACGTCGGATGTGTTGGGTCACTAGCGCAAATAAATCTGCCACATAACGCATTCCCGTTCTCTGGACTATAGACTGCTGCAAATCGTGTAGGACCATTGTCCTGCTGTAAGAGAGACCTGGTCGGAATATGAGAACGTACGCAAATAAAATTTAAAAAATACACAAATTAAAATTTTACTAAAACTTTGAAATTAATCATATAGTTTTTCGTATATTTTCTTCAAACAAAATTGTTGAACGATGATGAAGGGTATTAATTTTTGACATAATTAAGCAGGGGGAGGTCCTGATTTCATGACAGTTTTTGACATAAATAAGCAGGGGGAGGTCCTGATTTCAAGACTGTTTTTGACTTAATTAAGAAAGGGAGACTTCCTGATTTCATGACAATTTTTTACATAATTAAGCAGGGGGAGGTCCTGATTTCAAGACAGTTTTTGACATAATTAAGCAGTGGAGGTCCTGATTTGATGACAATTTTATACGGGGGAGGGTAAATTACAAATTGTCAAAAATATGTGTATGTTATTTATAGACAGCCCTTAAATTGCACACTTGTATGCTAACTTTCCAACTGCCATTTTAACTATGTTTGATGTATTCTATTTTATGAGTGCTTTATTTTGCTTCCAGTGTTTCAGTCGGTTTATTTTTTTAAAGTGCTTCTCCCATCAAGTAACAATACTTCTCCCATCGAATAACAACACTTCTTTCATCCAATAACAATACTTCTCCCATCGAATACCAATACTTCTCCCATCCAATAACAATACTTCCCCCATCCAATAACAATACTACTCTCATCCAATAACAATACTTCTCTCATCCAATAACAATACTTCTCTCATCCAATGAAAATACGTCTATCATTAAAGAACAATACTTCTCATATCGAATAACAATACTTCTCCTATCCAATAACAATGTTTCTCCCATCCAATAACAATGCTTCTCCCATCTAATAACCGTTCTTCTCCCATCTTAAAACAATGCTTTTTCCATCTAATAACAATGAAAATTCTTATAGATGTTTATGTTTTCCAAGTATATCCTTAAGTTCGGTGTTTCACTATAAGAGATGTATTTCTTATATACGATCATTATTTCTAGCTTCCGTTGTGAAGAGATTAGAGCAGTGTTTCCCGACATTTTTTCGACTATGCCCCACCTAAGTCTTTCTAAAATTATAATTCATCCCCCCCCCCTTTATGTAATATATAAATATTTTTTTATATTCCAAAATTGAATTATTCCTATGAAACCTAATTACAACTTCTTCGAATTCCCCCCCCCCCCCCTGAACAATCATATTGCCCCTCCCCATGGGGCGTAGGCCCCACGTTGGGAAACACTGGATTCGAGAGAAAATACCACACTGTCTAAGAGAGATACAGGACTAAAATAAGTTGGCTGTTCACCTTGTACTAGCAATGTCGTTGGCGTACGAGTAGTTCCTAAAAATTCAGTAATAGCCGAAAAACAATTTCTAGTCATGGTTTGTTTGAATTATTATTTCTTGGTTAGCATACTGGTTCCCAACCCATTGGTCGTGACCAAAATTTGATACAGAAGGGGTCTTTGCGCGGGGTCACCAGTTGGAACAGTAAATATATTTTTTAATTGTTTTTAACACATTTAATTTTAATAATATGCATCAACGCACGGATCCCAGGGTGTTTATATACAATATGTGTGAAAACTAAAGATCACATCACCGTATTATACTGCATTGTATTATTTCCATAGAACAGAGATGTGTTGTGTCGCCCATTTATTTGCACCCATAGCTCGTCACATCCGATTTCGTCGACGGTATTTAATAAGTTTAGTGTTTTACCAATTCCACTAAACGGTGGACGTTCGCAGTCAATTCGCTAGTAGACAACCAATGCATAGTGACATGTTTATCAGCATTTCTCGCACTGCACACTGACCCCTCTCACCAAACATGAATTTTAGCACAATCAATGTTGCTTGACCTCTTTTCCCTGTCTAAGTGCTATTATCGACCCGGCCTAACTATCAAAGAGTTATCTAAGTGTGCTCTCATTGTGTTTATACTTAGCTAACTCTCTCAACCTATGTCTTTATTTAGCGATAACGCTGTCGTTTGTGCTGTTCATAACAAATGTCATTTCCTTTTTGTTTTAAAATCAAATTATCTGTCATCAAATTATCATTTTCATTTCTAGTTGTTCACAACTTCATTCATGTAATAGCAGTTCTCATAATTTTCATAAACAAAGTAGTAGCATAAATGTAATACTAATTATCATTGTAGTATCAAACATAGTAGTACTAATCATTGTGGTATAAATCATATTAGTACTATTATTCTAGTATCACATATGGTAGTAATATAGTTGTAGTACTAATCATTGTAGTATCACACGTGGTAGTAGTAATCATTTTAGTATCAAACATGGTAGTACTAATCACTGTAGTATACAAATGATAGTACTATTCAGTGTAGTTTCACACATGTTAGTAGTAATCATAATATCAAAAATGGTAGTACGAATCGTTGTAGTGTCAAAATAGTAGTACTAATCATTGCAGTATGAAAGTTAACATTGTAATATTATTATCCATGGCAATATCCATTATTTAAGGATTAATCATGGTAGTATTAATAAGCGCTATAATATAATCATCGTATTATTACTCGTTGTGACATTAATCATTGTGGCAATGCTGCAATTAACCATCGTGCTAAAATATAGCACAGTAGAGTACTTGTCATTTAAATCCCCGTTTTATTGGGTCTGGCCCAAAGAGGTGTTAGGGTACAAATGCACAATCAAGGAAAACAATTATTACAACACGATAAATTGACGGACATTCCTACCAATTAGAGAAAAATAATTCGTCACAAAACATGGATTGACATTCCGTTTATTTTTCAATAATGATATTAAACGTGTATTTGGAAGAAGAACATCTTCGTATTTTTTTTTAAACAAAATAATCGTTGGTTAGGATCGAGTAAATATTTAGTAACAAGTACCTAGTACCCGATACCCTACAAATACATATATTTTATCATTTCTTTGCTAAAGAATTTACACACGTTGTTTGTTACATGTCTGTCTGAAATAACTAACAGTAGAGATAAAACAACATTGCCAAACAGTAGTTCAAATAAAGCGTTATATAGTGTTGGCATAACACAAACACGTGTTACAGTGTTAAAACAACATATACAAGTGTGTCACAGTGGTGAGAGAACACATACACGTGTTACAGTGTTAAAACAACACATACACATGTCTCACAGCATAATCTACATATTCTGGTTACTACAAAATTGTGTATGTGTGTTCGCTTGTGTAAGTGTGCGCGAACGTGAGAGGGAGAGAGAGAGTAAGGGGGAGGTGGGGGGAGGAGTAGAGTAAGACAATTTTACAATAATTATCTATAGGTCAATAATAAGACAGTGTGTGATAAAGTCTAAAATAAAATGTTTGACAAGAAGTTCTATCCAAATTTTACTTATTTTTCGTCTTAAAATTCTTTATAGTTACATTTCATGCTATCAATCAATCAATAAACCCATAACCCTTCAGGGTCGTAGGGGTACCGCATTGGATGCTTCAGCACACAGAGTCCTCCAGCGAATTATATCCTCAGCGATGCGGATGAGTGTGGAAATATCTAGCCCTGTCCATTCCTTGATGTTGTCTGTCCATGTCTTTATTTGTCCTCCTCTGCTTCTTCCACCCTCGACAGTTCCCTGCAGTATTGTTTTTGACAAGGAATCGTGCCTGCATACATGTCCGAACCATGCTAGTTTTCGTCGTTTCACTATTAAAAGCAATGGCTCCTGGACACCTGCACACATCTCTACTTTATTTCTTACGTACACATTGGTCTTATGTTCCCTATAGGAAATTCGTAAAATTCTTCTGTAGCATTTATACTCGAAAGCCTGTAATCTTCTCTCCATGTCCGCAGTGAGTGTTCATGCTATAGCCTACCTTGATACTTCTTTGTATCCATACATTTCATGCTATAGCCTACCTTGATACTTGTTTGTATCGATACATTACATACTATAGCCTACCTTGATACTTGTTTGTATCGATACATTACATGCTATAGCCTACCTTGATACTTGTTTGTATCGATACACTACATGCTATAGCCTACCTTGATACTTGTTTGTATCGATACATTTCATGCTATAGCCTACCTTGATACTTTTTTGTATCGATACATTACATGCTGTACTTCGATTATGACTTTCTCATAATTCAGCTAATAGTGAGGTTTTCAATATGCTGAATATAAAGGAAGAATGTTTGATGAGTACAGTTTAACATAGAAAACTGAAATATTTTGCACATATAAAAAGAGAATGGCATGAAAAGACGCATATTAGAGGGCAGAATACCGGGAAGCAGAAGAAGAGGTAGACCTAGAAGGAGATGGACAGATGACATCAAAGATTGTATGAAGTTATATACATACAACTGCCTGCCTTTTCATTGGCAGGCAGATTGGCATAGGATAGAGTCAGGTTCAGGACATCAATTGCAAAGACAACGTTCTGGAAATAATGTCACCTGATGACGATGATACTTCTGCTTACTTTTAAAGGAATATCTCATGACAGTAACATGTCGTTGGGAATGAAGATAACTCTTCATGTACTAAATCCGCAGCAACTATTAGATGGGGTGGTCACTTCCCTTCTTTGCTGTGTTTACCTTCCCCAACTCTTGCGTTAGGTGTCCATTTAAAGATTGGTCAATTGGGGGGAGCCGTTATGTCAGAGGAGAAATCACGGCCAGGAATTTTTGTGCCCGTACGTGGTTTCGAACCTGGCACGCTGTTCCGATGATAGTAAGCAAGCACACTATCCACTAGGTTATTATTCGTCCCTTTTACCTTTACTTTTTTTTACCTAGAAGGTCATAGTTCGTTGGATCTCCACGATCTCCACTATTTTTGCTATGGTAAAAGAGTTCAATTACAATCAGCCTGGACTGACGTCTACCCTTAAGAACAGCATGCCTCATTATAAATGATACGTATGTATTTTAATAATAACAACACAATTTTTTTGGGGGGGGGGGAAAGCACTAGGAATTTTACCAAACGCCGGGTAAATCTCCCGCCTCCCACCCCCCAAAAAATATCACACACAGACTTTCAACAATTTCCTATTAAAAAGTCACTGAAAATCTGATCAAAATGAAGGATTTTAACGCGAAAATTTGAGAATTACTGTTTTCTTTCTATTAATAAGTCCCCACCTCCTCATATCCCCTCCCTCCCCTCACTTATATATCTACGACCCTGTTTGCGATGGATAGGCATAATGCAAATAAACAACATTAGCCAATCAGTTTCTTAATAGATATTGTCATTTTATAATGTTTTTTATATTTATTTTGGTTGTTGATATTCTTTAACAAAACAGTATGCAAATCTCTCTCTCTCTCTCTCTCTCTCTCTCTCTCTCTCTCTCTCTCTCTCTCTCTCTCTATTCAACAAAGTATGACAGTAGATATCTGTATTGACATGTGTACACGTATGCAGTAACTGGGTGACGTTTCATTTCAGTTATTTTTTTTCAGCATTCAGGGTATGTTTTCTTGTTTAGAACTTAATTTATTGAAAAATAAAATGACCATCTTGGATATTTATAATGTGTTTGGACTTGTTTAATATTAGCTAACGAATTGTTTTTTATTATTGTCATCGTTATTATATTAGGAACACCTATAAAGTCATTATGTACAGACGTCACACAGATCCGAACGAAATACCATGTTGTTATACAAGCATATGATGATGTTGATGATGATGATGATGACCATTTGTTACATCCTCTTTAGGAAGTTTAGTTAGAGTTATGTCCTTGCCTATGAGTTCGTAGATGGTTAATAAGCCCTATTCCATCAGCAAATGTTCTTGGTCAGTCCACGCATGGAGTGATCACTGTAGGCGGTGTTTGGTCTACCTGTGACTTTCTAGCAACTCTCCGCTGTTGAACTGCATTTCTCCTCTTTTCACAAGATGACGCGTTGTGACTGTAGAGCGCCATGTAGATCTATTTTGTGCAAGTTCATCCCATGTGTCTTGGTCTATTTCAAAAGCTTTCAGTGAGGAATCCTTATATCTCTTCTTTTCCACCTTGAGATTGTGTACTCTTCTCTATCTCACCATAGAGAAGTATATTTGGCAGGCCATAATCAGCCGAACGAATCTGTGTCTGCATCACAATAGTGTCAATGCTAGGTATATCAGATCTGTCAAGGATAGTGGCATCTGAAATAGTATCTTGCCATCTGATGTTCACAACTTTTCTGAGGACAAGTTGTGTGAAAATGATTTAGTTTTCACACACGACGTCTAAACACATTCCTTGTTTCATTAGCATATAACACCACTGGAAGAACCACTGCTCTGTAAACTTTCAGCTTAGTCTGTAGGTTAATGCCATTTCTACGCGAAACATTTGCGTACAATCTGCTGAAAGTGCTGCTTGTCTTGGCGATCCTTGTATACACTTCATCATATTTGTTGACATTTTGTGATAATGTTCAAGGTAAAGATTCACAAACCTAGCTATGTTAATCTATTCACAACTAAATAGCCGCAATTCATATAAAGTATTAGTCATTACTAATGTAAATAAGTAAACTGTGACCTTGTAGACACTCGGTATTATTGTGTTATGTTTGATGATATTTCTCTTGTAGTCACTCGGTATTATGATGTTATATTTTATGGTCTTTCTTTTGCTCCTGATTTGAATAGATTTGTTAAAGTCCATGATTATATACCATTGATTCTTTAGCGTCAGCTCTCATATTTGCACTGGATCTCTCTCATAGCAGGACGATGGCCTTACTAGATTTCTAACAAATAAATTTAAGTAGGAAGCCTGAGGACAATTTTTTAAAATTCTTGAGACTAACGGGAATTGAACCAGTCCGTTCACGGCACAGGGGTGGAACACATTTGTCGTTGAACGTTGAACGGACTGGTTCAATTCCCGTTAGTCTCAAGAATTTTTAGATTTCTAACGGGATGTAATCCCGAGAATTAAGTTGGGTTACATCACGGTTTTGTTTGGTTGTTGGCTCAATAGATCCGAACTAACTTCGGTTGTGGTATATATATTTTCAGTGTTTGACCAATTCTACTGAACGTTGGACATGTGTAGCCATAGGCCATATCACTAGTATACTATTATGTACATTGTACATGTACTATGTACATTATAAAACTCAGGGGACACAGTGTGTGATTAACGATTAGTGCAACTCTTCTACACTGCAAATCAATTTCAGCTCTAGCTTTCCTCGTACATCTCATTTCACACGCTGTGATATTTTTCGCTAGTGTCTTTGTCATGGGCCATGTCTGTCATTAGTAAAGCAGAGCTGATATGAAAGTATAATTTATCTATTATCGTTTTGTAGCCATGTAGATTGTTGGGTGTTTAAGTTTTGACGACAGCTGGTATATCACTTCATTGGCTTTCTGAGACATCTTGTTTCCATCTCTGTATCGAGTTTGCCATCCTCTGTAAAGACACTTCCTAAATATTTGAACTCTGAGACTTGTTTTAGGTGGAGGAAATAGACCTTATGTGAGGTAAATTCAATAAACGAATGAAACTTACTGTATAAGTTAATAAAAATGGTGAGGTCCTCCAAGAACATATTAGTAATTCCAAAAGAGTCATCAATGTAACGATGATAAAGGATAAGTATATGACCATAGAAACTAGAACCAATAAGATATTAAAGATGCTCCCAAAAAACAAGCGTAACTATGGCCTATTTTGGTAGCATTGCTACACGACTACATTGATCCAAAAAGTGTCAATCAAACTCAGACTTGAAGACTGGAAAGTCATATGGGTGCGACGAAATGGTTGTTGAATTGATACAAACAGAAGGAGAATCAAGTGTTCAAATCTATCATGCCCTCTGTGTTAGGATTTGGAGAAGTAAATATGCCCAAAATAATGGAAATGATCACTGTTTATACGACTTCTGAAGAAGGGAAACATGAAACTCAGCACAAAATACATTGCGCTGATAAATCATGCCAGCAAGATAATTCTCAAAATAATCATGAAAAAAATGGAACAACAGATGGACATAGAAAACAATATGGCCCATGCAGGTTTTGGAGAGTAATGGTACTAGGGATCACATCTTCAACATGAGAAATATAATATAGAAGTCCAGAGAGTTCAATCCAGACATATACACCTGTTTCATAGACTACTTAAAGGCATTTGTCTGTGTAAAACACCACAAATTATGGAACAACATATCACCATCTCGTATCGCTCAGAAAAAATACTTTATCAGGAACAAAAGGTTTCTGTCTGTTCAAGAGAAAAAACATCTGACTGGTTTAAGATTCCAAAGGGATTGAGATATGGATGCATCGTATCACCACTTCTGTTCAACATATACACAGCATATGATGTAATGTACAAGAAGACCCACATTATGAACAATTCAGCCTCTTAATATCGGATGACATGAGATTCTATAAATTAGGTATTCAGATGACACCAAACTAATAGCAGGAAGTTCTACATGCTTAGAACACAGATATCAAAAAGAGATTTGCAATAGCCCTACAAAAAACATCACAGATGACAAATCTATGGCAATGGGAAAACAGAGTAACAAAGTTACACATATTAATAAACTATATTTTCCCAGTCGCAACATAGGTATGTGAGACGTGGTAAACGACATCAGCAATGGAAAAGAAAATATTGGTATTAAAAATTAAGCTGTTTAGAAAGGTCCTAAGAATATCATGGACAGGAATATGAACAAACGCAGATGCCCGCAAAGACCTGAACATAGAAGACTACTGGATCCTCAAAACTACCCACACACAGAAGTAAGTCAACCTATTTTGGTTCTTGTTTGTTTGTTTGTTTTTCGTTCGCTCCATTGTAACCATCACGGATATCCGTGCGATTTCCGCCGGGAGCGTGATTACGTTGTGCCACCGTTATGCGCCTTGTAGGCCTAGCACATCCGATTTCGGCATGCCTTGACAATTCGGGTGGGCTACCCTTAGCCTGTGACAGCCTCTATATCTGTCTCCAGGCACGCGTAGTGGAGACTCTTCGCCCAGACTATTTTCTGGTTCTTGTTTGAAACGCGTACCCCCTGATGTGATTATTAATTTGATTAGTTCCCTTGGCAATGTTTGCCAATTGATATTTATCAATTATTAATTTAACTATTCATATTTTTTTAGGGTTAGGCGTAAGGTTTGGGTTGGTGGGGGGGGGGTTGTTTTACAACAATAACTAACCCTAACCTAAAATAAAAAGGACAAACATAAACTAACACACATTGCAAAGGGAAATAATCACATGGGGGGGGGTTCCAAATAAGAACGTATTTTTAACATATAAAAAGACACAATGGTTTAGAAAGATTAATCATGGAGAAAAAAGTTCCAGTAAGAAAACAAGAGACAGATCAAGACTACGATGAACACAGGATATCGAAGACTTTCTAAACGTGATACTGGAAGAGGCTGTGCAGCTTGCATAGAATCGAGAGACTTACAGAGTAGCAGTGAGGACAATGTGATGCAAAGGACACGTCACATAGATTGATACTGAAAATAGCTCATGGTAACGATTAATTAAGCCAGTCGAATAAAAGTTGCCATAGTAATAAACTGGTTGGAACATTGGTCAAGACATAACTGGGGTGCAAAGAGCACATCGTTGTAAGGGATAATTGTACAGAGAAACAACATTAAGTAAGAACTACAGAAGTGAAAGTAGAAAAATCATGGGTAGTATCCTTAAGATATGACGGAAACAATTGCATACGATATTGAAATACCTCTAGGAACTGAATGATGAGTCCAGTAGGACAGGAATAGACAGATAATTGGTCTCCAGGTATCTTCAACAAAGATTGATACTTATCATCTTAGATTTTGCGAGCATCGCCGTGTCAGGGATTTGAGCCTGTCATTGTTCTCCAAGAAGCTTACTCTACCACCGAAGAGGGGCAAAGAATCAAACTACCTCGCATAAGATAGTCCATGAGTTTTATTTAGCGTTCATTCTCAAATTCCTGCTGTATCTCTCTTGTGGCAGAACAATTGTCCTTCTAGATTTCCAGACGGATGTATCCCAGAGAATGGAAATGCATTGTGTCACCGTTTTATTTACGCCATTGTACCGACATGCGTCTTCGGACGTCCATGGATCAGCTACATGTAGCACAACTGGAAAATGTACCAAAAACAAAATATAGCTCTCATCTGTTATGAGGTAAATTTAACACTTGACTTCCGCTTTCGTTTTCTCTAATAGCATATCAGTAGCATAAGATTGCAGACTTTGACCAGACTTAACTGTAGTGCTATAGCTTATAGTTCATGCGCATGAAGCTGATGATAAAATGTTTCGTCCTGCTGGCACAGCTGAAATAATACGTTCTCATCAAAAGGATGATAATTTCTTAAATTCATTAAGATCCTCATTTGCAGATATTTGCCAAAGAGTAGCAGGTATGTTTTTTTTTGTATTTCTAAAATGTAAACATTAGACCGGCCTACTTGTAATAGCCAATAGGCCAACTACTAGTACTAGGCATGTTTTCCCTTAGAGTGTTTAAGGGATGCTGCTGTGTCTTGTGTGATAAAGACCTAATGCGCTAGCTGTCGTCACGTCATATACAGGGTGATTTTTATTTTATTTTTAAATTTACCCTCCAGCAGAAAAAAACAGAAACACAAACAGTCCTTACTCTTAAAACTTCCAATTAATAAAGTTGAATATTACAACATATAAGAAACAGAATAGGGCAGACAAAGGCAGCATTCCTAAAATCAAAGAATATACTGTGTAATATATCCCTGTGAATAGAGGAGGGGGTGGTTCTTCAGAGTTACAGAACACAGATTCCAACATGTGGTCATTATATATGAGAATCTTGGACAATAAATTGGGGCAATAGAAATGTGGTTCTATAGAAGAATGCTGAGAGTCACATGGACAGCTAGAAAAATTAATGAAGAGGTGATGAAAGAGTCAAATGTGAGATGGGGGTTGTGTAATAATATCAGAAAGAGACAATCTTGATTTCTTGGACACATTATGAGACCACAATGTGTCTTCTAGAGATTGTAGTTATAACAGGCAAGAGAGATTGAGGATGGCAACCTGTGGAAATATTAAATAGTCTGACACCGTGGCAAAGAGTCAGCAATGATCCTAATAAGAGATACTGAAAATTGAGAGTTGTGCAGATCCATAATCACCCCTGCCAGTCTGATGATGATTGATATCACAATCATTTGACCGAATAAAATAATTGAATCAATTCAATGGTGATTATTTAGCTGGTGGTTAAACTTTAAGGCAATTTTTCGGAGTGGTCTATTATAGCTGCCCCACAGAATTGCTGAGAATGTGTAGAATTCGGTCTTTATCAGTAAGTAAAAATAAATTTGAGCATGTTTTCATGCATTAATACAATACATTTCATCTATTCATGATATATGTCAAGTGATTGTAGATACTGCAGTCATAACAGTGGAACATCTCCTTATTGACTGCCCTTACCTTTTAACTGCCAGGAAAAAACTTTTACAGACACCATTAACAGTCACTAACTTACTGCATGGATCACTAAGTCAACTTCAGAAGACCTGCATTTTTTTAAGAATTGCATTGTGTTGACAAGAGTAGCATTACTCATCAGCATTTTGATATCAACAACAACAATTTGCCAGATCATATCAATTCTGAGTATTAATATCATTTGGAAAATTAAGATAAGTAACACAAGACTAACATTGCTGATGTCTTGGTGGCCTCTGCTTCATAATTTGAGCAATTTTAAGATCAATCTATACACATTTCTAATGCTAACTAGAAATTATTTTATATGAATGTGAGATCTGGACACTAAATGCAGACATGGAAAAGAAGATTCAGTTGTTTTTTAATATAAGTGCTATAAGGTCTGTTCTTCTTTTGCTTTCATTATAAAAATCCTGCAAATTAAAAGGATATAGTCTGGAGAATAGAATGGTTTACAGCTTGCCTGTGATATCTTTGCCTTTTGTCCTGACACATTTGACTTCAGTATGGTTTCTGGATAACCACTTTGAATCTATATGGGATGAACCAGCCAACTCCACCACATAACCTCCTTAGTCACCTCTTATGACATGCATGGAGGGTAAAAAGTGTTGCTATTATTTGCTTCCCTTTCAGGCCCCAGAAACATATGGGTGCCTCGTTATCGTTCACATAGTTATATTTCTGTGTCTCTACCAGAATCAAGTGTTTTTTTTAGATCTCCTGCAAGTCTCAATATAGTTCTCCTGCAAGTCTCAATGTAGTTCTCCTGCAAGTCTCAATGTAGTTCTCCTACAAGTCCCAATGTAGTTACCCTGCAAGTCACAAAATAGTTTCCCTGCAAGTCTCAGTGTAGTTCCCCTGCAAATCACAGTGTCCCATGTTTTATCAGTAAAATGAAGCTAAGTAGGTGCCAGCAATTTGCAGGGGTCCGAGAGGAGATCAAATAATAGCACAAATAAAACTTGCTGTGCATATTGTAAGAGATGTTTGCGGAAGTCTGGGGGTGTTGTTCACTATCCCATTCCATAGATCAAAGTCATGTTGGAGTAGCATGTGGCAAGCCATATATTGCAGATATCGCAGGCATGCTATAAAACATGACACAATACATTCCATTCTGCAGGCTAAATCCTGCTAGCCAACAGGAGTTTTAAAACAAATGCAGGAGAAGAAGAAGAAACGAGGTAGGAAACATACATGAAAACATACAATGTCCTACAATAATATCACACAAACATATTAATTTAATTAATCATCATCAAGAGCCGTCTCTGCAACGGACATCCATCATCCTCTGTCTCTTGCATTGGTTGTGCACTCTAACCTCTCCATCGTGTGATGTTTCTCTCCCATTTGTATCTCTGCCTACCTCTTGCTTGTCTCCCCTAGATTCTACCCTCAAGTAAGTTCTTCAACAAGGTGTCTTTTAATAGTTTCAAAATACTTTATTTGTTCGATATTAGTTTCCTTTAATGGTGTTTTTTTCATATGAAATGTTGTTAGAACTTCTTTGTTCATTTTCTTCCCTTTCCACCAAGTTCTCCCTATTTGTTAATATATCCAATATCTCAAAGGCATCAATTCTGTTTTCTCATTGTCCATGTTTCTCAGCCATATATTAATGGTTGGTTGGTTGCTGATCCAACGGTCCATGGGCTCATGCCCTTTGACCTAATGCCATTAAATGGCATTATAGTGCTGGGAAGTCTGTGGATTTTCAGCCCACCCCGGGACAGAGCCAAATAATAACTATCACACCTCCAGGAAGGTAGGTTTCAACCTATACACTGCTCCTAGCCACTGTTGCCAAGATAGGGTTCACTGTGCTCATTCCCCGCCACCAATTGACTACTGGTTATGCCGAACTTCTCTATTGCTCCAGGCATGCAACCAAATGTTCAAGTCAAAAGGATTGTCATGTCCTGAGTCACTGTGCCTCTATGATGGGTCTAAGCCATAGGAAAAAAGCAGTGCTGTCAGTTTCCTCCTCCCCAGTGCTGAACAGTACATCTCTGGCTCTCTCCCATTCACAGAGGGTGCATACATATATATTCAGGTAAACATGAAATACATTTCAACAACAAAATAAAAGCATAATTGTATAGATTACATGCCATGAAGCTTCTCTAAGAAGATAACCTCAATATAACGGCATATCATCCACTGTTTCATGGGTTTTGCATGGGTGGTTTGTCTAGTGGGCCATATATTAATATAGAATACCGGTATATGAAGAATTTTATATTTCTCATTTTGGCTTGTTTGTAATTTCTTTAGATGTCAATATTTTCCTCATGTCATATAAAGTACTTTTAGCCTTTCATATTCTCCTTATAACTTCTGTTTCACATATGCCATCATTTGTCAGTATGTGTCTGAGATATTGGTAATGATCTACTTGTTGTAGTATCTCCCCATGTATTTTTATGTTTAGTGCTTGTTCTTCTGCGATTTTGTTGATTATCATTGTTTTTTATTTTTCTGTGTTTATACCTAGTCCATTTTCTTTATGTAATTTATCAACGTTGTCTATTAGTCTTTGTCGTTCTTGTTCACTTTCTGCTAAGTGGACAGTGTCATCTGAATATCACATATTGTTTATTATTTTCACACTGATCATGAGGTCTGTCATTCCTTCTATATGTTTAAAAATGTTTGCTATATAGATGTTAAATAGATTGGGTGATAAAATGCATCGTCTTACCCCTCTTTTGATTTCTATGTGATGAGTAGCTGTTTTCACATCTTATTGGTGCAGTTTATTCCCAATATATATTTCTAATCAGTCTGATATCTTTCCTATCTATGCTATTTCTTGAAGACAGTCAATTAATTTTCTATCTTGGACTCTATTTTGCTTTAATTTGAAGATCTTTAAAGATTAAGTTAGTAATACTTGGTCTATTTGCTTTAAGGTCTACTTATGATAAAAATTGCTCAAAAGCCTGAGTGGACTGACTTCACTATACCTGAGTTTTCCCATGTTTGCTCTGTGGCAACTCAACAGCTTGCTATCTGCAGAGAGTACCTATTAGATTGTGTAACTCAAGTGCTGTATTCCAGACTAACTCCTGAAAAATTGCATGTGAACTAAACAGCAATATCAGATTGTGATCACAAGATCATTTTTTTCTCTCAGATCCCATAGGATTATCAGTGAAGATGCAGAGTTATTTCAAAATATCTGGTTTTGAGCGATATCCTTGGCAAAATATGTGTTGCTCTTTTGAGATGACATATTTTATATGGGAAACCCAAGTAAAATGAAGTCAATCCTCTATACCTTTGTTCCTGAATTAACTAACACTTTCTTATCTAGGTCCAAGATTATGGATTCAGTGGCGACGACAGCTGGACATTACTGCAGATCTGGTTTATTTTTGCCTTACAACTTTATCAGGTAATAGATCAGATCAAATTAAGTAGAGTTAATAAACAAATTACCGGTACTTGATAAAATAGGGATTAGAGAACAAATATCAACAGACTAGAAAGAAGGATCCAGTTGAATTCCATTATAACAAATTGGTCCAGAATTATGAAATGTTTATGTACCGGGGTACATAATAACAAAAATTCATCATATAAAGAATAAACTAATTGAGGATTTTTAAAAGTGTCATTAAATACAGAATTATAAAGACTGTTTAAGCAGTGAGTAGATGTATGTAGCTGTCTAATATTAGCGTATCTGTTTCAGAACTCCAGACCGTTGGGGAGGAGTATGTGAACATCATTCAGACAGACAAGTCACTTAGAGCATTGCCATCAAAATGGGTGAGTTGTTAGACTTTCGCGGCCCCATCTTTTTATCAAACGGTTTCAGAATGCTACATTCATTTTTGGAATGCTATTTGTAATAAATAGGAAGTATCGTCCATGGCATTTTAAAGGATGCTGTGATTTTATGACAAAAGTTGTTGATGGCAGCAAATATGTCAATTTGTATAGTAATGTGTTGTATGTTTTTATATGTCTCTATAACCATATGACATATGTTGACACATAGTATATGTAGAGATGCAGTACACATTGGCATATAATAATTTATATACATATGACATACAATAGATACTAATACATGTAGAAATTGGTGACTTAGTCTCTGAAGATCATAGATGCAGCTCCTTGGGTTGATCCTGTAGGTAAGCAGATTATGATATGGCCGTAAAACAGTCTCTATCACATTTTGTGCTGCAAAAGCTGGGCTTGCATTCATTCTTTGTACTGCTGCCAGTGGACCAGTATAAATACCATTTAAACTGCCAGTAGATAGCATAAATATATCTAGTAGTTTGCTAGTCACAGAGTGGCAAGAGAAAAAGGGAAGACCAAAAAACAACACTGAAAAGGACTATTGCAAATAAAATTACAACAGTTAGTGTGAAAACGAAAGATCTGGAACAACTGTCTGTTGATCGACAAGTATGGAGAGCTATGACATCTGCCCTATGTGCCAAGCTTGGCACAAGAGGAAAATTATGGTGATGATTTTGCTGGAATATGTTCACCACATTAAGGAGGCTGTCTAATGATTGTCTATATGAACAGCTGGCCACTAGCATTATAAAGTTGGTTGCCCTTCACTCCGCTTCAGAGCAACTCTCATCAGCAACTGTGATACTACTACTGGTTACTTGTCTCCAGATATTTTTCCGAATGTTCCCATTTATTGACTGCACTTTCTCTCTCATGCCTTCATGTCTCTCTTATATTAGGTATGTTGATTATCCTCTTCGCACACCGGACACATCCATAGGTGCTCAGATGTCCACTTCAGTAAGTCTCCCAGGGTATAACGGCTGATAGTTCCGGTTCTATTTTGGTTCACTGCTCTTTTTGAAATCTTTGTCAAGGGTTCTATATGGGACACGCCCATCCTCACTCCCAATTTGCTCATTCTCGATATTGACTCATGCTCATTCATCTCAAAATTCTCTAATCGTGAGGATTCAAGTAGAGCCATGAGTATGTCTGCTCAGTCCATAGGCTGACCATCTGTTGTGGTGGCGAGGCTAGCTAATTGGTCGGCTCATTCGTTTCCCTCCATGCCCGTGTGTCAAAAATAAGTGATGCCCGCATTTTTGCTCTCTCTAATGACTCCACCCATTCCCTATGTACATCACCTGTTTTGACTTTCTGAATCATATTCAGAGAGTCACTTATGCACACATGGGAATAGGCTTGAGATTCCAGCCAGTTAAGTGTCTGCGTTACTGTGAATACTTCCATTGTTAGGCTGCTTGTTGTTGTGTTAAAGGTACCACTGGATTCGTGTACTGTTCTTCCTTTTGATCTGGCAGTAAAGGCCCATGCACATCGGTGGTGGCGGATGACCGACCCATTTGTGTAAATCACAACATCTGTGTCATAGGTATTCTCGCAGATTAGTGCCTTGATTTCAGCATCCATGCTCATGGTACTGAGTTCCCTGCACTCTCTATTGAGTGTAATGATGGTCTTGACTGCCTCTTGAAAGACCGCAGGGATAGGTATGCATTCCTCGCCAGAAGTTATGTCTTCTGGGGCACAGATATGTTTAAAGATACCCTCGGCCCGACGCATCCACGATTTGCCTCTCTTGAGCCTGCTTCCCTTCACACGTGGGAGCTCCAAGCAACTGCTTGTAGTCTCTTGGTTGCTCTTATATATATCTTTGAAGTGAAGGACAACCAACTTTCTAATCCTAGTGGCCAGCTGTTCATATAGACAATCATTAGACATCCTCTGTTCCTTAATGTGGTGAACATATTCCAGCAAACTATTAAACATACGAGGCGTGTTCAAATGAAAACGGGACTTGTGGATTTATTTAAAAAGTATCATACGCAATTTAATATTTTCAACGGAATTGAACAAAGCAACCACTTGTGAATAAGAATGCACCTGGGTTCATCAGAAAAAATCTCCGTATGCATTTAGGCAAGCATCCCACTGTTTAGGTAGACGTCGAATGCCGTCCGAGAAAAAGTTGCGTGGCTGTTCTCTGAACCATGTGGTCACCGCTGTCTTCACGTCTGCGTCGCTGTTGAATCGCTGTCCCTTTAGTGCTTTCTTCAACGGTCCGAACAAATGGAAATCACACGGGGATAAATCGGGACTATAGGCTGGGTGATGAAGAACTTCCCAATTCTTCTTTGCCAATGTTTCCTGCACAATTTTTGCGACGTGCGGACTAGCTTTGTCGTGGAGAAGAATCACACCTTGAGAAAGTCTGCCTGGTCGCTTAGCCTTGATGGTCAGTCAGTACTGCTTTATCAAGCACGGCTATGGCTTCTTCTGTTGCAACAATATGCGCCTGACCTGGCCGTGCAAGATCTGCCGTTAACTCACGTCCGTCTTTAAACATACGCACACACTCCATCACTCTGGTCCTCGACAAACATTTGTCACCATATGCTGCCTTCATTCTCCGATGAATGTCTACTGCTTGACATCCTTCAAATGAAAGAAACTGGATCACAGCACGCTGATTCACTTTGGACGGGTTCGGAATCACACCCGCCATATTGTTAACAGTCTTCTGCAGCACATATGCATGCTGGGAAGATGAACACGTGACCGTATGTAAATTATTGGATACTCATTACTAGTGCAAAATGTCATCAATATCAGTGCGCTCTATCACGCGTGGTGTAACAAGTCCCGTTTTCATTTGAACACGCCTCGTATTTATACTGCTGACCATAGAAGTCGGATGTGCCATTAGCACAAATAAAATGGTGATGCAACATATTCCTGTTCTCTGGACTACATCTTACTGGAAATCTAGTAGGACCATTGTCTTGCTTCAAGAGAGATCCGGAGGGAGTTTGAGAATGAATACCACAAAAAGTATTGCCTAGAAAATCACTGCGGCCTAAAAATGCTTGGTTGATTGCTATGTCCTGATAGGATATGCTAAAAACAACATTGTTGTTCTTACTCTGGATTTGTTACGTTGTCAGTGTTCTTAATAAAAGACTTTTGGTCAAAATGTTGATTCTTGTGTGTTGTTATCATGCGTGCATCCAGTGATTAACCTGTAGCAGCCCAGCTACAATTAGCACATATTGCGTCAGACACCCGACCATTTTTCATGACTTCTGGTTTTTCTGCACGTTTACTTTTTTAGCGTAACATTTTTATTTATAGAGATAAATGTATGCTGATATAATTTGGAGGTGTTATTTGCTTGTGTGTGTCATGTTATGTTGTGTACAATCAAAATCGAGAATGTGGACAAATGCACACAAAGAACTTACCACATCAAGGTCATGTGTAGACCTAGTTGTAGAAAACACGGTGCCTCAAATTCCTCATCGTAAATGACTTCAATTACATCACTATTACATATTATGAACATCTCTCTCAAACACCATGAAAAACTAACCTTTTATATTCGTCCTTTTCTGAATCAATCCATGAAGAAATAGTGAAAAATGTCGCCACCGAAGCTAAGCCTATGCATTTCGGTTTCCAAACATGAAAGGTCAAATAAATTTGTAATTAAATATTTATATTGCTGCAGAAAAGTAAGGAACAGTAACTCTGCATACACTACTGTAAGAGCATGATGGAAAATAAACAGACGATTATTGTCCATGGCTACGTCGATATAGATATTTGTCGACATCGGATGTCTATCGCTAGATGACATTTGATACAGGTTGCTACAGGCTAAAATTAAAATTTGTAGTGTATCCTATTCAGGATGTAGCAATCAACCCAGCATTTTTTGGCTGTAGTGATTTTCTAGACAATATAAATAGTTTGCCATTGCTTTCTGAATGGCTGAATGGAACGGTATGGATGCACATTTATCTGTGGTTGGAATCGAACTTGGACAGACAAGTCCATCCATCACAGACCTTGGCCATTACAGAAGCGCTCTGTACCACTGTAATCCAGTGATTAGCAAAACTTGATCACCCTGTTTCTAGTTTCACCTGTTGATAAACAAGAATAAGTGACTGAAAATACAGTCTTTCCAAACACACAATCAAGGAAAGAGAAAGAAGATGATGGAGACCCATTACTACCATCCTTCAAAGTGGAGATGGCACTCAATGGTAACTAAAAAGAGACTATTTTTGTTTATACAAAATTTCAAGCATTATTGTGTTTAGTCTGCTTATGATAACACTATTATCAAAGTCCATTAAAAAAAAATAATTAATATTTTGTTCTTTCAACCAGAGAAGAGCCCTAATGGTTGTGTTGCAAGTGTGTTCTCCATATATTCTACAAGCAACCTTAGACAAATTAGAACGACACCTACAAGTTTCAAGTCCATCCTCAATAAGACCGACCACTCGAGAGGCTATTTTGAGAATCCTTCCACTAATTCGAAAAGCAGTGACCATCTTACACAGAGTTCATTTAATGATGTTTTACATAAATGGCATTTTCTATCATTTATCAAAACGAGTAATAGGCATACATTATGTAAGATAAAGCTAACTTACTTCAAGTTAATTTCTGTTGTATTTTTAGAATAGAAGTGTAACTTTGAGTGTAACTAATGGATCATCATTAAAAGTTTGATTATATTTGTGAAAACATTGATCAATATTTAATTTGTTTTTATATTGTGACAAATTGATCAACGGAAAATATTATAGTCATTTATCTTATTTTACATGTTTCTTATAATTATTTTACCTACATTTTATATATATATATATATATTAATTACATGTGAGGGTGATTCAAATGAAAACCTTAAAAGTGTGATAGAATGGCAATGATATTGTCTTGTAATGAGCCAATATTGTTGTTAAGATTGTCCTGCATGTGCCATCTTGGTGCAGATGAACAATATGACATCATAATGGCAGTTTAAAGATGACTTCTCTAATATCAACACGCACCAATTAGAAGCAGAATTTTTATGGTTTTCTTCTCAGTTAAAGGGCAAAAGCCTATAGATATTCATTGGCAATTGAAGGTTCACTTTAGTGATGCATGCCCGTCAATCCAGCGAGTGTACAAGTGAAGTATGAAGTTTCAAAATGACATGAGTTATTTGAAAGGTCAGGCACATCGAATAGTAGCCAAGAATCGATAGCAGCAATGAAAACTCTGTGTGGGAAAACCACAAAGTGACTTAGTGATATTGCACATCTAGACATCATCCATGACATGCTACAGTTTCACAAAGTGCTTGCAAGGTGGGTGCAACTGCAGCTTGGCTTTCATGTCCAATTAAGAGGCACAACAGATGGTGTATGAGTGTTTAGACATCATGAACAAGATAATTTTTTCTATGAAATCCGAACATTTTATAGGAGATGGAAGCTTCGTAATGAACGAAATAATGACTAAAAAAATCTCAGTTGTGTTTTCTATTTTCTGAAATATTAACATCACAAAAAAACAATATTTAAGGTTTCAAGTTGAAGTGCCCTCATATTTACTCATTTTAGATCAAATAATATGAGCCCATGGTCAGCTGGATCAGCAACTAACCAACACATTTCTTTGTAGTTATTCTACATCTGTTTTTGATAATCCTTGTTTTACAGTTGTGTTTAACCCTTGTTGTACATGTTTCTTAATTCTTGTTTTACATCTGTTTTTGTTCATCTTTGTTTTATGTGTGTGTTACTCCTTACTTTATTTGTCCATCTATCCTTGTTTTGTATTTATGTTTGGTAATCTTATTTTATATATGTGGTTCTTAATCCTTGTTATTATACTCATTTTACAACTCTCTTTTAATGCTTATTTTATGTCTTGCATTATATTTATTATACTAGGATTAATATGTGTTATATTTATTGTAAAATTATATATGACTATGTTATATTTATTGTAAAATTATATATGTTTATGTTATATTTTTTGTAAAATTATATATGATTATGTTGTTTTTTTTTGCCATTCTTCACAGATCCAGTATATGTCAAGAGAGAGGGGCTTTAGTTCTCTACGTCCGTTTCAGATACTGGGTTATTTATCAGGTTTCCAGTTGCTTGCCTCCTTAATTATAAACTTGGTTCATTTAGTCACTGCTCTCAGGCATCAAAAGCAAAGTTCTCATTCTTCAAGTATTCTAAGGTGAGATATTTGTTATAACAATTTCTAACTGTAGTATTGTGCCTTATCTTTGTATGTATTTGCTAATTTTGTTTGACATATTTTTTCTTGAGAAAAGCTTTTTGGTTGAAACTTGATTTGCTGTTTTTGTGTACAACTATATCAGTTTGTGTTTTCATATTTTGCTTGTTGGTATTGAATTGTATTGAGGTCTACAGAATAATTTTAACACTTTACAGACCAACTTTAACGATCGTCGAAACTGCTATGATACTTCAGAAATATGTCAAACATATGGATAGTGATACTAAAAATAGCTCACCCGGGATAGTATGTTATACCAAAATGGTGGCGCCCATTAAATGCAGTCTATAGACGTCATTCATGAGTATTAATCATGAAGAAATCAGATTTTTAGAAGGTGAAGATTTTGTGATATATAAAAAGTTATGTAAATCTAGTCCTAGCATTATAATAAGTAGGATTTTGCACTTGAAATAACTCTGGGTGCTTTCAAATTCATCAGAAAGTGCAAAGATTCATGACAAATTAAAAGTTTGAAGGCTCTCTTGTACGAGTTAGTTTTATACAAATTTTTAAAAGATGGTGATATCAATGTCTAAAACATTTGCTAGCATCTCTGGAAATGGAAGATAAGTACTCTTTGGATTGCTAGTCAGTAAAGTATTATTGTTTACATGTCAAAAGTATATCTGGTGCTTCTGTGGTTGTAACATTATTTTTATTGTTTTTCTTATTTTTCACTGTTTGTTTTATATATTCTTGAAAAAGATCTAACAGTTCGAAACGTTGAAAATGTCTGGTGTATTGTAATTTGTATGTTTTCGTGTTTACACCTCATAACTCCTTAGTCTTAGTGATAGTTCGTCTGTTGTGTTCAAGTGAAACATCAAAAACATGTGTTCCATGTAAGTACTATAAGTGTGCCAGTAACATCTAAGAGCTAGACATGAGGAGTTCTGAGGCCAATGAGGAAATTATGTAAAGATAATGATGAGTGGGCTAATTGAGAAAGAGACCAATGGGACAGTAAGGAAGTAACAAGTGGAGCTATGCAGAAGTACTGAGTGGGGTTTGTAATATAGTGATGAGTGTGACAATGCACAAGTAATAAGTGGGGTCATTGAGAAGGTTATTAGTGGGGTCATTGAGAAAGTTATTAGTGATGTCATTGAGAAAGTTATTAGTGGGGTCATTGAGAAAGTTATTAGTGGGGTCATTGAGAAGGTTATTAGTGATGTCATTGAGAAGGTTATTAGTGGGGTCATTGAGAAGGTTATTAGTGGGGTCCTTGAGAAGGTTATTAGTGGGGTCCTTGAGAAGGTTATTAGTGGGTTCCTTGAGAAGGTTATTAGTGGGGTCATTGAGAAAGTTATTAGTGATGTCATTGAGAAGGTTATTAGTGGGGTCATTGAGAAGGTTATTAGTGGGGTCATTGAGAAGGTTATTAGTGGGGTCATTGAGAAAGTTATTAGTGATGTCATTGAGAAAGTTATTAGTGGGGTCATTGAGAAAGTTATTAGTGGGGTCATTGAGAAGGTTATTAGTGATGTCATTGAGAAGGTTATTAGTGGGGTCATTGAGAAGGTTATTAGTGGGGTCCTTGAGAAGGTTATTAGTGGGGTCCTTGAGAAGGTTATTAGTGGGTTCCTTGAGAAGGTTATTAGTGGGGTCATTGAGAAAGTTATTAGTGATGTCATTGAGAAGGTTATTAGTGGGGTCATTGAGAAGGTTATTAGTGGGGTCATTGAGAAAGTTATTAGTGGGGTCATTGAGAAAGTTATTAGTGGGGTCATTGAGAAAGTTATTAGTGAGGTCATTGAGAAGGTTATTAGTGATGTCATTGAGAAGGTTATTAGTGGGGTCATTGAGAAATTTATTAGTGGGGTCATTGAGAAAGTTATTAGTGGGGTCATTGAGAAAGTTATTAGTGGGGTCATTGAGAAGGTTATTAGTGATGTCATTGAGAAGGTTATTAGTGGGGTCCTTGAGAAGGTTATTAGTGGGGTCCTTGAGAAGGTTATTAGTGGTGCCATTGAGAAAGTTATTAGTGGGTTCCTTGAGAAGATTATTAGTGGTGTTATTGAGAAAGTTATTAGTGGGGTCACTGATAAAAGTTATAAGTGGTGAGTGGGACAATAATCAAGAGATGAGTTTACAGCCATTGATGAAGTGATTAGTTCAGCCATGAACAAGTACTTAGTGAAACCAATGAGGGGACCATGAAAAACGATGAGTGAAGTGTTGAAAAGTGATAGAGTGTTGAATTTAGCCAGTGAGGACATGTTTTTAAACACCAAACAAACTTACAGTCTGGACAGCAAAATGCATGCTTTAAACTACTATATCTGTGTCCCAATAATCCAGCACTGCACTTTTGGGCACCAGGTTGTCTTAGCTCTTCTGTTCCCACTCATTGACAGGACTTGCAGGTTGTCCAGGATCATCACACTGAGGTGGAGTATGATCTTAACAGTTCTGCTTCACTGATCTTATGTAGCTCCACTTTCTTGATACCATTACTGGCCGTATGTTGCCAGGGTACAAAAGGGAGCAAAGAATAGCAACAGTGTTTACCTTCCATGCATGTCATAAGAGGTGACTAAAGAGGTTGTGCGGTGGAGTTAGCTGTCCCATAACATATAGGGTTAAAGTGACTCAGAAGTCATGCTGAAATCGGATGTGTAAGGCTGAAATTTGCAAATATCGCAGCAAATTTGATACTACACATTCCATTCTATGAACTATGTCCTGCAAATCAGCAGGAGTTTGAGACACAACTCATTCTATTCTACTGTCAAAACTGTAAAATACTGTTTCCAGTTAAGGAGTTGCAGGGAGTGATTTTGTATCTGTGCGATAAAGGCCGCATGCTCTTGCTGTCGCCACGTCATGTACAGGGTGAGTTTTATATTTATCCTCCAACAGATAAAACTCAGTCCTTACTGGGGATCGAACTCTAGACCTCACTAGTGTGAGACCAACACTCTAACCTCTCAACCATGTGCCACACATATTCTCCTAACTATGTCCTGTTAATCAGCAAGAGTTTAAGAATGAACGTAGAAGAATTTCTATGACACTTTCAAATGGTTTCTATGACCTTATTTGTTTCCATGACTAGAGCACTTTCAAATGGTTTCTATGACCTTATTTGTTTCCATGACTAGAGCACTTTCAAATGGTATCTATGACCTTATTTGTTTCCATGACTAGAGCACTTTCAAATGGTTTCTATGACCTTATTTGTTTCCATGACTAGAGCACTTTCAAATGATTTCTATAACCTTATTTGTTGCCATGAATAATGCACTTTCAAATGATTTCTATAACCTTATTTGTTTCCATGACTAGAGCACTTTCAAATGGTATCTATGACCTTATTTGTTTCCATGACTAGAGCACTTTCAAATGGTTTCTATGACCTTATTTGTTTCCATGACTAGAGCACTTTCAAATGATTTCTATAACCTTATTTGTTGCCATGAATAATGCACTTTCAAATGGTTTCTATGACCTTATTTGGTTCCATGACTAGGGCACTTTCAAATGGTTTCTATGACTTTATTTGTTTCCATGACTAGAACATTTTCAAATGGTTTCTATGACCTTATTTGTTTCCATGACTAGAGCACTTTCAAATGGTTTCTGTGACCTTATTTGTTTCAGTGATGTAGAGACAGATCAAGAAAATGTTCGAGTAATGCCAAATGAGAAATGCCCATTGTGCTTGGGGAGAAGGCGAAGACCTACATTAACCCCCTGTGGTCATTTGTACTGCTGGTCATGCATTCATGAATGGTGCCTTTCTAAGGTAAGACTTGTATATGTTTCCATCTGGAATATGTAAATGCTGCATACATTATCTCTGTGTATGTAAGTTTGTATATGGGCCATAAATGTGACTTTGCTAAGGTCGCCAATGCTATTTGGAATAGCCATTGATTGGATCATGCATAAATTCATTCAAGATGAAAAAGATTGAGGCATCCAATTGCTCAAAAATAACACTTTAACTGACCTTGTTTTTGCGAATGACATAGCAATCTTAAACTCTACTCATCAACAAAAACAAGATATAAACAACAAACTATACACATTCGCAGATCAAATTGGCCTCCAGATCAACACATCCAAATAAAAAATCATGGAACTTACCAGTTCAACAAATAACATCTCAGTAAACAACCAAATACTGGAAAAAGTTGCCAACTTTAATTACTTGGGCAGCCGAATGTTTATTGACTGAGTCTCAATGACAGAAAAAAATACATGCATAGCAGTTGTAGTTTACATTCACTAAACTAACTAATATCAGGTAATCCAAAAATCTAGGAAGAAATACCAAGCTAAAGCTATTTAACTCCTGTTATTGTACCAGTATTACTGTATGGAAGTGAAAGCTGAATTTAAACTCAAGCAACAGACAAAAAATTAAACAATTTTGAAACAAATGTCTCCGGAAAATGATGAACATTCAATGGAGCGATTTCATGACAAATAGTGATTTAAGAAGCAAAACACAACAAGAATATGTTTCAAACGTCATAAGAAAAGGCAGATGGAAATACCTGGGTCATGTTTTAAGACTAGATGAAAACAGAATAAACCAATAAGCCCTTACGTGGACACCTGAGGATAAAAGAAAACGAGGAAGGCATAAAGCAACCCTAAAAAATACCATACTTAAAGAAGGGGAAATAATAGGCTGCAAGACCATACAAGAACTAAAACTGCAGGCAGCAGACCTCAACACATGGAAAATTAAAACTTCTTCCCTATGTGCCTATATTGAAGGAACAAACTAACTTACTTAAGGTGGTTGATGAAAGGAAGTTCCTGAAATAAAGAAGGTTCCCCCTTTTCTTGAGGTAAGACATCTTTTGGAAAATCCCTGAGGGTGGGAGGTTACTTTACACTTTTATGTACTTGTTTCTTACATGTTTTATGTAGCTAAACACTGAGGAGATGACACCAAGCATTCTATCTAGCTAAACACTGAGGAGATGACACCAAGCATTCTATGTACTTAAACACTGAGGGTGACACTAAGCAATCTGTGTACCTAAACACTGAGGACGACACCTTGAGTATGGTGCTTTCCTCTTATGGAAGTCTCCTGACACTTCATCTATATAGTGAGGCTTTCCCGTCGTGGAAGCTCCATGACACTTCATCTATATAGTGAGGTTTTCTTCTTGTGAAAGTTTCATGCTACTTCTAGTATTTATAGTGAGGCTTTCTTCTTGTGAAAGTTTCATGCCACTTCTAGTATTTATAGTGAGGCTTTCTTCTTGTGAAAGTTTCATGTCACTTCTAGTATTTATAGTGAGGCTTTCTTCTTGTGAAAGTTTCATGCCACTTCTAGTATTTATAGTGAGGCTTTCTTCTTGTGAAAGTTTCATGCCACTTCTAGTATTTATAGTGAGGCTTTCTTCTTGTGAAAGTTTCATGCCACTTCTAGTATTTATAGTGAGGTTTTCTTCTTGTGAAAGTTTCATGCCACTTCTAGTATTTATAGTGAGGTTTTCCTGTTGTGGAAGTTACACAACATTTCTATATAACTACATGTTTGTATCCTCTGATTAGTAAGCTTCTTCTCAATACCTTGTTAACTCACAAGAGTTTTCATGATGAAATAATGCTGTGGAGAACACATCTCACCACACAAAAGTATTTAAGAGCTCTATTGCTTGTATTTCCTTGGCATAAAAACATACATATTATACATAATAAATTATAAATGTATATAAAATGATAAATTTCCTAAATAGATAACATACATTCACATCAGTCTAACAACTGCTTGCTGTGAACTTCTTTATATTCTAGAGTGTACACAAACAAAAACTAAGACTTAAATGTATTTTACACTAAGTCTTGTTTCGTTAACCAATAGCCATATTTTTGTTTTATTATTATAGCAAGAGTGCCCATTATGTAGAGACCAGTTTCCTGTACATCGTTTGATTGTTCTACAAAATTATGACCACACATAACGCCAGCACAGAGTTTAGATAACTTTTGATGTCTGTTGTATACCAAATAGTCACATCAATGTTAATTCAGCAAGTACTACAGCTTACAAACGTCACAATGATTAGAGATTAACACTTTGCTGACCAATTTTGACGATAGTCGAATTTCCGGTACTGGACCTTGGAGACCAAATTCAACGATCATCGAATTTGTTATGATGCATCAGAAAAAAGGGAATACCCATTGCAATAATGTGCTAAAATTATTTTTTCTGGGAAATTAACTTCTGTAAAAATGGTGGCATGTTGGGAATAATGATATAGACCTAGTAAGTGAGTTTTTATCAAGAAATATCGGAGTTTTCGAAGGAAATATTGTATGATATATAGAAATTAATGTAAATCTAGGCCTAGCATTATGATAAGTAGCATTTTGCACTTGAAATAACTCTGGAGCTTTCAAATTCATTCAGAAAGTGCAAACAGTCATTACAACGCATAGAAAGTTTCAAGTCTTTCTTGCGCTAGATCGATTTTATGCGAATTTTTAAAGACGTCGCCGTTAATGTATAAAATTTTGCATGCAACCTCTGGAATGGCCAACAAGTACGCTCTGGATTGCTGGTCAGCAAAGTGTTAAAGAAATATCTGTTTGGAAGATTATGCTAGTTAGGCAGGTCAAAATACATTTTTATAAGTAAAGGTACTATGATAGCAGTACAACCCCCATTGTGACAATTAGTGTCTACCTGTGTGATTATTTCCCTTGCCTACATTCATTAATTTATGTTTATCATTTATTATTTTAAATATAATTATATTTAAGATTAGGGTTAGTTATAGGGTTAAAACATAACTAACCCTAAAAAATTAATATTTCAATTAATTACACTGCGCAACAAAAAAAAGTTTGTTTTTTTTACAAGTATAAAATTAGTCAATTCCTACTGAAAATGGGTTGAGAAAAACGAATATGACATCAGAAAATGTTTATTAGCTCTAGTTTTTGAGTTATTGTAATTTCAATATTTGTATTAAAAATCCTATTTCTTATTGTTTCCTTTTCCTCTTGTATACCACTTCTGGAGCTTCTCTTGTGACATTCCAGCAGTAGTCAGCAAGCATGGATGTATTCCACTTACCCTGGTACCTTTTTTCCATCAATGCAATGTCTTGGTGGAAACGCTCCCCATGTTCATCACTTACTGCACCACAATTTGGAGGGAAAAAATCAAGATGAGAATCCAGGAAGTGGATCTTAAGTGACATGTTGCAACCTAATTGTTGATATGCTGTCAGAAGTTCATTAATAGCAACAGGATAGTTCTCACTTCTATGATTGCCCAGAAAATTTTGTACAACACATTTGAAAGATTGCCATGCACCTTTCTCATTCCCATGAATAATGGCATCAAAATGCTCATCTTTCAACAGTTCCCTTATCTGTGGGCCTACAAATAATCCGTCCTTTATTTTACCATCACTAAGGTAATGAAATTTTTTCCTCAAGTACTTAAATGCCTCTCCCTCCCTATTCATGCCCTTGATAAAGTTCTTCATTAGCCCCAATTTAATATGAAGAGGAGGTAGAATTATTTTATTTCTATCAACCAAAGAAATTTGCTGTACATTCTTTTCACCAGGCTCCATAACCTTCCTATCAGGCCAAGTTTTCCTAATGTAATGAGAAGTTCTCTGTCGACTGTCCCATTCACACAGAAAGCAACAATATTTTGTGTAACCTAATTGCATGCCAAGTAAAATTACAATAACTTTCAAGTCTGCACAAATCTGCCACTGATGATCATCATATTTTATTGCTTTAAGAAGTAATTTCATATTTTCATAAGTCTCCTTCATGTGGACAGCATGGCCTATAGGGATAGAAGGTAATGAATTGCCATTGTGTAGCAAAACTGCTTTCAAACTTAACTTTGATGAGTCAATGAATAACCTCCACTCTTGTTGTATGTGCTCTATTTTCAAAGCTTCCATAAGCCCATTAACATCATGGCAAGCAACAATGCTATTATTCATTGTGAAAAATGGAGTTAGAGATTTCTGACATTCTCTGTACATAGACACCTTAACATTTTTATCCAGGAGATTCCACTGCTGAAGTCTTGATGCAAGAAGTTCAGCTTTTGTTTTAGATAAGTCAAGATCTCGAATTAAGTCACTTAGTTCATTTTGAGAAATTCTATGTAGAATATCAACAGAACCTATTGGTGTGAATTGAGTATCTTCCTGTTCAAAGTCAGGTTGTATTTCTTGACCACAATCTGCATCAAGCTCTATAACTTTCTGGTTGGGTGAGGTAGGAACAGGCAGATCTTTTCCATGTGGTACTGGCCGTATAGCTGATGGAATATTGGGGTAATTCAAAGTCCACTTCTTCTCTTTAGATATTCCGTGTTAGAGAGGAGGCACCATACAAAAATAGCAGTCACTTACATGATCTCTCGGCTCTCCCCATATCATAGGAATCGCGAAAGGCATTGACCGCACTTTGCCATTCAGCCAACCACAGAGTTTCACAGTACATGTAATACAGCAAATGTGAGGTGCCCAGGGTTTGTCTTGATCACCTATCTTACAGCCGAAGTAAAGATGATATGCAGTTTTAATTAAAGGTGTAATTTTCCGTTTTTGAGATGACAACGTCCCCTCGCCACAAACATAGCAAAAATTGTTAGCACTATTAACGCACTTTTGTGACATTATGGAATCCAATCTTTATACACATTCAGACATTTATAGCACTGGAAAATAAAATATATATATACTACTTGAAAATATTAATTATATACACATGTTGAAATATGTGGTTTGTTTTTTACATCAACACACGATTTAAACAATATAGCGGCCATTGAGAGAAGTCGCACGGTGTCAACATGCATTCGTCGCTGAATAAATTTTTCGTCAGAAAGATTTTCCACTTTTTTCGACACAATAAACAAGGAATATCACAACAATAAGAGCAAACTGAGAATTTTTAATGTGATATTCGTTTTTCTCACCACATTTTCAGTAGGAAATGATTATTTTCATGTCTGTAATTTTTTATGTGTTGCGCAGTGTTATTTATTGATATAATATTTAGATCAATTAACCACAAAATATGTAGGTAGGCACTAATGGGAAACAATAACGAAAATGGAGGTTAGGCTGCGATCATGGTACCTATGTGAATTTTAGTCTTTGCTTACATCAATGTCTTACTAAATTTATCATTGATGCTGGTGATTTTTGACTGAACAAAATTTATCATTGAAGCTGATGATTTTTTACTGAGCAAAATTTATCATTGATGCTGGTGATTTTGACTGAACAAAATTTATCATTGAAGCTGATGATTTTGACTGAGCAAAAATGTTTTAACAAGTTGCACTGATCACAAATATCAGGGCAGATGATAATTGACAAGGGAGACATTGTGAATTTCCTATATATGCATCTGTTGGACAAGGGCATCATGGTGGACGAATGTTATAGAGATTGAAGGGTAGGACTAGGAAAATATGTAATACAGGAACTATTAACAGGTATACCCTTTTTCATTTTTTCTGAAAGAGACAGAATTCCTTTCGGAAAGTCCTTAGTGTATTTCCGTTGATTCATATAACCAATTTTTGTGCAAGTTACTAGCTTCTGTTGAAGTATCAAGTATCACTGAGAAGTATCAAATTGTTGCGACACTGAACAAAAGTTGTATGAAAGTACAGAACAACAAACACACAGATGTCTAACTATCACTATGTGTCCTAGTGGTGGCAAGTGATTCTATACAAGAATTTGATTTTTCAGCTACACACCAGAGAGAGTAGTAACATAATTCTGAAACTATTGTCATTATTGCCAGAATAGATGGTTGTTATTATTAATATTACAATATCTATATTCTTTGGCATTCCTTTTAGTATAACCCTTTGAATTATTCTTTGTAATGTTGGCTATTACTCTGTACTGTTGAGTATAAATTAGTTAATTGTACGACAGATCATCCTGACTGCATATCGGCCAATAGGTACTTGGATCTACTCATGATATCCTTCAGCGTGTGGTGACTGATCACATCTACTCTGTGTTAGTTAACCAGTCTCCTCTAGTTACCTGCATAACATTTGTGTTTAGCCACACCCCTCTTAACATGATGTTAATAGTCTGCTCAAGGTTACAGATTCACCAGAATTAGTTATATCAGTTACTCATTTTATCTCCCTCGTGGCATTCAGAACATCAGTTTGTTCCACTGCCTCTCCGGTCCTCATAATCGTACCAGGGAGCCAGCTGTCTGTGGATATGTCCTGGCACAAATATAAAGTTGATTCTTGCCAGTTTAGAGTGTACGCTGTGCTGTTTGAACAAAAGCTAAAATGTTTGAGCCTTTAAGTCCTACACATTCAGTTGTGACTAGGGCATCTATCAGTCTTCCTTGTTCTTCAACCCTAGGTTTCCTATCCGACATTCTGCAGTAGGAATTTTCTCCAGTCTCATAAGGTGTCTTCTTCTTCAGCATTCATTCTCAAACTCCCGCTGGATTTCTCTTGTAACAAGTCAATGGTCCTACAAGATTTTTAGTTGAATGTAGTCCAGAGAATGGAAATGCATTATTGCTGTTTCATTTGAGCCAATGGCCAAACACATCCATCTTTGGCTGAATGACTACATTTTGTTGTTGTCTGTACATCACAAGTAATGATGATCATTTGTAAACTTGACTACTTTATTAAATTTAGCTAGAGTTATGTCCTTGGACAGTTCAGGAATAGGATGACCACTGTAGTTTTTTGATCTACCTGTGACTTTCTACCTACTCTACGTTGTTAAACTGCTGCATTTTACTTTTTTCACAAGATACTTTTTGTTTACTGTAGAGCATCTTACAGCACAACAAGTATACACTACAACTACATGTATATTTCTCGTGAATAACAAAATAAAAATATTGCTAATTTTGAATATTTCATTGTACTTGATTGTTCATTGTTATTGCCTTTTAGTCTTAGTACAAGGGTGTTATGAATTGTTACTACATCAAATAATTTTGAATAACTAGTAGATAATTTATAATAATTCAAAATTCAAATAATTTGTGTTTAATAAATGGTTGAGAAAGTCAATTTATGACTAATAGATCAAGAAATCAAATAATTTATATTTAATAAATAGTACCAAATAAGAAGCATGTCCTGTATAGGACATTGCTATTTAACTATTGTATTTCGCCCGTGTGTTGACGGGTCCAAAAGGGGAGCAAAGAATAGCAACACTGTTTACATTCCACGCATGTCATAAAAGGCGACTAAGGAGGTTATGGGATGGAGTTGGCTGTCCCATCCCATATAGGGTCAGTGACCCAAAGCCATGCTGAAGTCGGATGTGTCAGGTCAAAAGGTGCAGATATCGCAGCAATGATGTAAACCATGACACAACGCATTCAGTTCTCCAGACTACATCCTGCTAATCTGCAGGAGTTTGAGAATGAATGCAGAAGAAGAAGAAGAAGACTATTGTATTTGTAGGCACCACTATCTATCTATCTATCTATACGCTGTGTCCCTTGTTTGCCTTGCAGCGTCAGGGGTGGAAGAGTTCTCTGGAGATGGCCTTCTTGTGCGCTGTTTGTAAGCTTGTTCCTGTGGCTTCTTTGATTTCTGTGATCCATCTTTTACATGGTCTGCCTCTGGCTTTATAACCGTTATGTCTATGTGTCATGGCCATTTGTGGCATGCTATATGTCGGTAGTCTGGAAGCGTGTGAAAACCACTTGATCTGCTGTCTTTTGATGTGTTCCAATACTGGTATTGTTTTGGTTATCTGTCTGATGTTATCGTTTCTAATTCTATCTCTTAATGACACTCCGAGTATTCTTCGTAGACATGTCATTTCTGTTGTCAATATTTTTCTTTTGTCTTGTGCTGTCATTGTCCAGGTTTGGCACTGGTAGCATAGTGATGGAATAATAATAGTCTTGTATAATGCAACTTTAGTGTCTATGTTTACATTTTTGTTCTTGAAAATGTGTGTCATCTGTCCTAGGATCTGATATGTTTTGTTGCATCTATTTTGTATCTCTTTACTGGTTTTCCCTTCACTCGATATAATGCTTCCTAAGTAAGTGAACTCATTTACTTGTTTAAGGTGTTTATCATAGATGGATAAACTAGGCACCACTAATACATCCAATTAATAAAGTAATCAATTTTGAAATCAAGTGCCTTCAAAGAATATTGAACATAAAATGAACAGATTTTAAAACAACTCACTGAGGCAAGAGATAAATCAAGAATTTGTGACCAGTTTTATGACAAGGAGATGGAATTCCATAGTCCATATACATAAAATTAATAGAAACAGACATCCTAAACAAATCTTTATTTAAGAAGGAGAGAGTAGAAGAAAAGTAGGGTGACCAAAACAAGCTACAATACAGCTCAATATTGGGTATCACTATTACAGAAGGTAATGTTAATGGCTAACAAAGGAAACTCTAAGATGCTGTACAGCATGTGTTCTCAACCCGGTGCTCACGAGCACTATGGTGCCCTCAAAATGACATGATGCTTTCACGATACGAGATTAAAATTTGATTCAGAAGGCAAAGATAGGGATCAGTGTCATCAAGGTTGTGGTGACCAAGGACATGCGACAATGGGTACTTTTTTCTGCTTCTACAAATGGTGGTGCTATCTGTCATAGATTATGGCCTCTGCCTACTGATACTGTCACAAGTAGATAGATTGTAAAAAATCCAAAATGAGGCAATGAGCGCAGTACTGGGATGTACTAGGAATACACCCATCACTACAATGAGATTTTTGCTCTATCCGGTATTAGAGTGTGACATCAAGTAGAGCAAGTAAAGTCATATCTAAAAGCAAGAGAACATACCACCCAGTACAATAACATCTGGATAAGACAATGGAAAAACAAATCAAGCCCGTTAGGTCATGGATGACAGAAGACAAACTGTGAAGAGTATGTGAAAAAGAAGAAGCAGGAAGGGGCAGTGAATGGGAGGAGGTAGACATTGAAAAATATCACTGACTAAAGTAATAATTCAACTAGATAAATTATGTCAGAAATGGACTGGTATCATGGCACAGGTTACAGTACAAGAGCTCGCCAAGCTACACTCGAAACCACAAGACATAATTATATAGACAGATTAATAAAAATGAAAAAGAATAATAAAAGTCAACAGAAATACAAATAAATGCGGTTATGGTTTTGTTGCCTACAGAAACGGCTTAAGTTGGTTGAAAGATCATCTGCATACTCTGTGATCACATCGAGCATGGGGATGGAGATAGAGGGGGGTTACAGTAGCACTGAGTTGGTTGATAACTGATACATCAACACACTCACAGACTTACTTTACTTACACAGACTTATTTTACTCACAGACTCAAAGCATTATGCGCAAGATAGAAAAGAACATGTTGAGAAAGGAATGGGTTGAGTTATTGAACAACTAAATTGTACAGAGCAGTACATGGATATACTGCCCAGATCACACTGGAGTCAGAGGAAAGGAAAGAGCTGACACATTGGCAGATAAGGCTGCAATTGATGGCACAGTACTGAGAAGAGTTAAAGCTGACTTAATTAAAGCAGTTATAAATTCATTGTAAAATGAAGATGTTGACAAACGTCCACATACAAAGAATGATAGAAATGGAAGTGATTGATGATGATGTTCCTCCTTCGCAAGCAAAGATGAGATGACATGAAAAACAATAAATGTGATGAACAAGTAGAAAAAAACATTTGTGATTGTCTAATTTGGTTTGTGAGGTCTTAGATGTCCGATGAGTCTGATTCATGCCCGGAAAGTTCTATTGTGGTGTATGCAGGAGCTAGGGTTCCGTTTGTGTCGCTTGTAAATTGCCAGCAGTGTTGTTTTTGTTTTCAAATTTAGTGATGCCAGCAGTGATCTTGGTGTCAAGCTTAGTGATCAAGGAATATAGTCCACTAGGAGCTAGGATGAATGATGCAGTGCTTGAGAGAGTTTTTTACTTGATCCTTGCAGCGCTTTGTCTGCCCTCCGCTTGAACGTTTATCATCGCACAGCCCCCCCCCATAGAATAATCTTTATGGAAGACATTTGTCTGGCATACGGACGATGTGGCCAGTCCAGTGGAGTTGGGACCTAGTCAGCAGGGCATAGATGCATTGCATATGGGACTTTTGTTGAAGGATTTCCATGTCTGGTACTCAATCTTGCCAATGTACTTCCATGCGGTTTCTTAAGCACAGAAGGTGGAAAGAGTTACGCTGTCGAGCGTGTCTCGCATAGACAGTTCAGGATGGCGCAGTATAAAAGTGTTGGTTGAACCATTGTGCAGTACAGGTCCAACTTAATTGTCAAACTGAGACCACGCCTGATCCAGATGTTGGTACAAAGGCTCCCAAATGCCGCACTGGCACAAGCAATACATTCTCGTCAATTGTCACAGTTTGCGAAAGGGTGCTGCAGAGATATGCAAAAATATTAGCAGTATTGAGTTTCGGTCACTTTACTGTGATTACTGGTTCTGTGTAGGGGACACATGGTGCTGGTTGAAACATTACTTATGTCTTTGCGGTGCTGATGGTGAGACCGAACACATCACAGACCAAAGAAAGAGGTCCATGCTGTCCTGCATGTCTTTCAGACTGGAAGCGTTTAGTGCATAATCATCTGCAAACAAGAGGTCGTGAACATTGCCCATCTTAGTGATCACTTGTTCTATCCATGACTAGATATTGCCCCTGCCCAAGTTTTCTGATTGAAGACTTGTGGCACTGTGCTCATGTGATAAGGCACATTTAATACTTGTAAAACATAACAAGGCTTTTTTGACGAAATGTCCTGTCCATTTTGCTAGTGCTAAACATAATTATAGCTATCAGGCATAGCTTGACCAGGTGACATCGTGAACATGAGTGAACATAGCGGTGTGAAGATACCTGTTGACTGGTATGTCAACAGTTACACTATCCAAGGTTACATAATTTTTACATTGCACGCTTAAGAATACATAAAAATACAAAATAATAATGTAATCCTTAGCAAATAAACATAACATCCATGACTTGGAATATGTCACACGACATAACACGTCAGAAAGTATAGTTCAGTGTATTTAAACACAATATGGCGAGGGAATTGGTTAGAGGAGAGGTAAGAAAATGTACTCTTTTTGGAAAGACCTGAATATCACATAATCAACATCTGACTGGGACTTTGAGTCTACATACACTCGACTGACTAGCTGCTGAAACGGAGAGCCTAACTCTTATAGGAATGTCCTGTGTGCTATGACGTTAGTTTCTAATAAATAATCAAGTTTAAAAATGCGTACAAGTACTAATAATCATGAGCTCCCTTCACAATTCAAACTTTATTGTACACACTGAAATGAATAAGTGTTAATATCCATGATTATAAGGGAAAGAAAGGGAAGGGGGGGTGTGTACCACACAATAAAAATTATCATATGACCAATTTGAATGCTCTAGTGCTCACACATTCAGTATTATATTGAGTTGTGTTCACTGTCTGAACATGTTGAGATTCTTGATTAGAAACTGGCCTCACAGCATGTGGGACATTCCCATAAGTGCTCCGACCTCTGTTCCAGCAGACATCTGACTCAATGGTGTTTCGAGTCTAATGTCACCGAAACAGACGTCGGCATCAGGGCACAACTCTGGCCCTTCGAAAGGTTTCTTTGTTGTTATGCCCACCAACGCCGTGCCCGTAACTAGTTCAAGAACAACGTCTGCCTGTCGGAACATCATAACTGTTATCGAAGGTTACGACTACAGGATTTTATAGATGACATGCCATGAAGCTTCTATAAGAAGATAACCTCAATATAAAGGCATGTCATCTACTAATGTTTTCTGTTGCATGGTTGGTTTGTCTAGTGAGCCATTGGTGAGACCCACAGATGCAACCGCATGAGCAAACATGTTGAGAACATTTGCTGTACTTATGAATCTGCCACCCCTTTCAATATTTTCAACCACTGATTCACTGCATTGAATTGAAATGAGCACTGTCTACTACTATAGTCATCATCATCATCATGTGCCATGCCGGCTGGCATAGGCGGTCATGGCTCTCCACAGCTCTTTTTCCACAGTATTATGTATCAAAGTCGTTTCCTTGCCTGCCAGGTTGTCAAACTGTCTAATATTTTCTCACTATTATAGTACTTATGTAAAACGCAGGTTTTTATAAAGTTCCACTTAGACATGACAGGCTATCACTAAAACTAAGAGGTTATGATGTGTAAACATGAAAACAAACAAATTACAATACACAAGACATTTTCAATGTTTCGAACCGTCAAGTCTTTCTCAAGAATATATAAAACAAACTGAAAAACTGTTGAAGTGGAACTTTCTAAAAACCTGTGTTTTACGTTAGTACTATTGTTGTTACGTTTCACACAGTATTACCTTATATTAACTGTCTACTACTACACTGTATACACAGTACACACAAATATGGCATAGAAAAATGGCAACACTTGATTACTCTATAAGCATTTATTGAAAATCATATTGTAGTTGGCATCTATCATCTTAGAAAATAATTAATAGGAATATGAATAATGTTTATTAGGATATATGATCACAGGAACAAGCTATTTTATGATCAAAAATTGATTTATATATATATATATATAGATAGATATATCAAGTGACATATTCTTTCCTGAATGTTGTCTTCATCGCTGATACTCTGAGCACCTAGCTGGTCTGAGCAAGCAGGCCCACATTGGCCTGAGACATACATTCCTTGATGTTGCTGGTCCATTGTCTTCTCCTCTTTCCTGGTGATTACCCTCCAGAATCAGCTTTGCGGTGCCATCTTGTTTGATTTATATTCATTCATTCATTTTCCTTTTGCGCTGAATTTAGCAAAGAGGTCAGATCTCTCCAAATCTGTCTGTTCAAAGCTATTCTGTACAGTTCTTGAATAGTGTGAATACTGGTTCTTTTACTTTCTCTAAGTATTGTTCTTCTGAGTGTTTCGTTTGGTCTACCCCTTGCTCTTTTGCCTGTAGGTATCCATTCAAGAGATTGGTGGTGTATTCTGTTGGTGTCTGCGTGTAGGACATGCCGATGAGGATCAAGGGCGTTTTCTGATCTGTGATGAAATTTTGATGTGTCTCTTATTTTACCATTGATTTATATGGGTACTTGTAAACTGCATGTTGATACTTTGGTTGATAACTGATACATCAACACACTCGGTAATACTCACAGACTCTCAAAGCAATCTGGGCAAGATAGAAAAGTTCATGCTAAAAAAAAGAATGGTGGGACGTATTGAACAACTCAATTGTCCAGAGCATTACATGGATATACTGCCCTAGTCATGCTGGGGTCAGAGGAAATGAGAGAGCTGATTTATTGGCACGAAATGCTGCGATAGCATTGTAGTATAGTATTGAATGCAGTAATAAATTCATTTCAAGATGTAGATGATGTCAATGAGGTTAAGAACGTACACATACAGAGAATATTATAAATAGGAGTATCTAGAGGGGAGAGGAGGAAAAGTAAATCTTTTGGATGGCCCCAAAGATCACGCAATCAACACCTGACCGGGACTCTTGAGTCTACATACACTGAGATGGCTGCTGGACTGGAGAGCAGAGCACTTATTGGAATGCCCTATATGCTGTGAAGCCAGTTTCTAATCAAGAATCTGCATGGTTTCAGTACTCTTGACTCATTTGTTTGAGAACAAATTACCCACTAAATAAATCATTAATCATGGTACCCACCCCTCTCTTCTTATTTGAATCAAAAAATATTCATATCAGCAGGAACTCAGCTTCTTATTCTTCTGTATTTGTTCTCAAGCTCCTGTAGAATGTAATGCAACAAATAGAAAGTATTGTATCAATATTTATAAATTAAAAAAATATAGGTTAAATAGCAGTTTTACATTAAATTCAAGTAGGAATTTCTAGTTTCAATAGGAATCTCTAGTTTTACATTAAATTCAAGTAGGAATTTCTAGTTTCAATAGGAATCTCTAGTTTTACATTAAGTAACATAGCTCCAGTTTATATCTTTTTATCTTGTATTTATTTACCACATGCTATTTTTACTGCAGTCTTCAATTCATTCAATATGTGAAATGGTTTACAGGTTGGCTGTGATATTTTGGCTCTTTTGTTTTGGCTCTATTAGTTGCACCTTTTGGCTCGACATATCAGATTTCAATATGGCTTCTGGGTCACTTAGGCCCTAAATTGGTTGGGACAATCAACAAAAATCTCCTTATTTGCCTCTTATGATATACATGGCAGACCACAGTGTTGCTCATTTTTGCTCCCATTTTGGGCCTAGGGAACACAACCGAGGATACGAGTTAACTATACTTAAATGGAATAGCAGTGAAAGCTTATCCTAGCTGTACAACAGTTAGATAGTGACATCTCTGGTATAGCTAAGGCAATGTAAGATACAATTGGCTCATTCAAATGCAACAAGATGTCAATCACTCAAAGTAACCTGTTGAATGGCGTAGGCGATAAAGTTTCCTCACAATTCCCTATCTCTTGTGTTTTTAATAAGTTAATTCTGTGACTTTTGTCCTTGCTATCACAATAACCCATCTAGAAAGTCAAAAAAAAAGTCAGCTCTCCCTCTAATTTTTTAATGGTCAATAAATTTGTGCAATTAGTGATTACCTGAACCAACAGTGGTGCACTCTAGGCATCCCCATAAGAATTCCTGGCTCAATATATGTAAAGTTTTAATTTTATCATTATATGCACTATGAACCTTGCCCCATCTGCTTTATGCTAAAATTTGTTCATCTCTAACTACCTCAAGTTACTTTTCTTAGCTGTATGTGGTTTCATCATCCTACTCGAACATATTTCAGTAGATGTATGTAGTAATTGTAGAATCCATCTCAAAAACATTTCAGTAGGCATACATGGTAATTTCAGCATTCATCTCAAGCACATTTCATTAAACGTACGTGACAATTTCAGCATCCATTTCAAACACATTCCAGTAGCAGTACGTGGCAATTTCAGCATCCATCTCAAGCACATTTCAGTAGGCATACATGGTAATTTCAACAGCCATGCATGGTAATTCCAGTAGCCGTACATGGCAATTTCAGCATCCATCTCAAACACATTCCAGTAGCCATACGTGGCAATTTCAGCATCCATCTCAAACACATTCCAGTAGCCATACGTGGCAATTTCAGCATCCATCTCAAACACATTTCAGTAGCCATACGTGGCAATTTCAGCATCCATCTGAAACACATTTCATTAGCTATACATGGTAATTTCAGCATCCATCTCAAACACATTTCAGTAGCTATACATGGTAATTTCAGCATCCATCTCAAACACATTCCAGTAGCCGTGCGTGGCAATTTTAGCATCCATCTCAAACACATTTCAGTAGCTATACATGGTAATTTCAGCATCCATCTCAAACACATTCCAGTAGCCAAAATGGGTAATTTTACCATTCTTCAAAAAACATATCAGTAGCTGTACGTAGTTTCAGCATGCTTCCCAAAAACACTTTAGTAGCTTCTAGTACACTTTGAACAGTTCGGTATAGAAAATATTTTAACCTTTAGGGCTCTGAATTAAAAATTAAGAAACATCCCCTTGGTCCTGAATTCTTTTTTGGAAAATGTGCGTTATTGATGGTGGGTGTTTTGAAAACATTATAATTTGTTTGTTTTAAAAGATAGCAAAATAATTTTTTCATATCTAAATAAAGGAGTGAATAGTGAATATGGTCATGTTTTTGTTGTTGTTGTATGTATGATATGACAGTTGTGAGCAAGTTGTGAAGTTGATTTTCAGGAAAAAATTGCAAAACGCCATTTTAAAATCGAACATATAACTTCTTGACAACCCTAATACTTGAGTAATGTGTGGAAACATTGATAAAAACCTCATAAATAGCTATACTTATTGTATATATATTGTTTTATATCAATACTAAAATAATATGAACTAAAAAATGAATAAAACGTGAAGAAATCGCATATAACGTCCGTCCGGTCAACACTAGGTCTATCTCAACATGCAGCGTAATTATTGTCTATGCACAGACATGGCACCCCTGTAACATATTATTTTTTTGTTTTTGAACGACTACACAAACATTCTTATCAAATAACAAAACATATTAAACATAAAAAACAACAATTAAAACATGTAGTTACGATCACTTAGCCATGCCATGCGGTACTCAATTTGATAGTAAAATATGGCTACAAAATGGCCAACGTCGCTCTAGAAATTCGTTGACAAAATCAGCCGGCTTTCTTCGTTCTTGCAATCGTAATGAGTAAAGGAATTTGACCTATAAACTGTGACGTATTCCTAGCTTCGTTTGGCGGGTTTTATACGTCACGGGATCATTACTTCGTGAAGTTCCGTACTCTGGAATCGGGAGATGTCGTATGTAGCGGGATTTCGCCCGCAGGCACAAGGTACCCTGTGCTCATAGGCACAATATTGCAACCGCAGAGTCGTAAAAGTAAAAAGTATGAGCGAGATATAAAAAACTTGATCTAATGGGCTTAAAATGGCTGCAGACACAGAAATGATTGTATACAAACATATTCAATAACAATCATTTCCTGCAACTGTTATAAATACAATCTGTTGTTGGCAACATATGTGCATAGAAAAATTATGTTATAGCATATATATATATATATATATATAAACAATATCACCAAATAGCCAGTGTCGGTATGAGTGGACGGTATTCATGTCTACTTTCAACCTGCAGAGTTTTATGTAGATTTACTAACTTGACATGTTTGCATCCACAACAAGTTTTTATGTAGATTTACGAACTTGACATGTTTGCATCCACAACAAGTTTTTATGTAGATTTACTAACTTGACATCTTTGCATCCACAACAACTTTTTATGTAGATTTACTAACTTGACATGTTTGCATCATCCACAACAAGTTTTTATGTAGATTTACTAACTTGACATGTTTGCATCATCCACAACAAGTTTTTATGTAGATTTACTAACTTGACATGTTTGCATCCACAACAAGTTTTTATGTAGATTTACTAACTTGACATGTTTGCATCATCCACAACAAGTTTTTATGTAGATTTACTAACTTGACATGTTTGCATCCACAACAAGTTTTTATGTAGATTTACTAACTTGACATTCTTGCATCCACAACAAATTTGTATGTTGAGTTTTTATGTAGTTTTACTAACTTGACATGCTTGCATCCACAACATGTTTTCCATATAAAATCTAAGAACAAATAATAAGGTAGACATGATAAAGTTTATTAACTCTTTCCCCCATTGAGGTCAATTCCTTGAAGTGGAGATGGGGGCTTAGTCCAGCCAACAGAGGCTGGAAGGTGACACTGGTCAGGAAATCATCTATATCAAGCTGGACCACAGCTTGCCTAAGCAAGCACATGTGCTGAAGTCGGACATACCAGGCCTAAAGGCACACCAGCAACCATTTTATCATGGTATCAACCTGACTATTTAACGTGTTACAGAGAAAAAGAAGATTAACTCTTTCTATCCCAACCAGAACCAAGAATGTCTGAAACTTAACTACATTATATTATGAAATGTGGCAGGTTAGTTAGCTTCATTCACTTCTGTGTCATATGAACAGCGCAACGCATGCACAAGTTAGTCCACTGCTGGTTATTTTAACAAAAATGTGTTTTAACTACAGAAAGATTCTAACACGTTAATTTTCCACACAAAAAATTGTGTTGCACTTTATTGTATCTCAAGCTAAAAGTTTGAGTATCGTTAGTGCAAATACAACAAAAGAGATTTCTACTAGAATTGCATTGGCATCAAGTGCATTCAACCACCAGACAAACATCTGGAAATAATAACATACCAAACTACAATTGTTTAACTCCAATTAACATGGTTGCGAAGGTTGGAAAATAACAAAAGCACTTGAGAAGAAATTAAATTCACTTGAAAATAAATGTCTTAGAAAATGCTTTAAATATTCGTTGGGAAGAATTCAAGTCAAACACGCAAGTAAGAAGACACCACACTGCAATATGTTTCTACAACAGTAAGAAGAAAATTACCGACTTATATCAGACATGTACTTAGAATGAATGAAAACAGACTGCCACTACAAACATTAAAACGGGTACCAGATGGCAAAAATAATACTTTACAAAGAAACTCGGAATACTCGTTTTAATCATTTACTCTTTATTGTATACTCATTTACTTGTTGAATACTCATTTACTTGTTGAAAAATACTTGGAATCGACATTTCAGCACAAAGATCATATCCAGATGAGCAAGGAGAAATTCATTTGCCTTGGTAACTCTTCCAGACAATAGTATGCTCATTACTTGGATGGGTGAAATGGACGTGGATATTTCTCTTCCAGGAGTCAACAAGCAGGTGCTGTCTCAAAGAAATAAATCAACAGTGTCAGGAACAATCCAACAGCAAGCTGGAGACAGACTGCAGTATCACGTGGCAATGCAGGTATAAATGGAAATATGTAAAATCCTCTTACCCACACTCATTTCTCCCCATCTCCCCTCGCATATTATGTTCCATGATCTAGAATCTTCCTAACTTCAAACCTTACCTATCACTCAACTCTTTCATTTTTTCTTTCTCTTTTCATAGGGTTTGTTACTCTTTGTATTGTGTACTCTGATGTAAGATTAATCCTTTTTTCTGTCCTTATGAAGACTTTTTTGTCTAAACGTCATCTGTCCCTGTGCTCCATTTTTAGAAGACATAATAGACTGTCACTGGTTTGGGAAGACAAACATAATAATTGCTAAACATGGATGTTATGGGCCTGATAGATACACATAGCACAGCTTGTTGTAAACTAGAAGCAGAGAAGTACAACTTGCTTTAGCTCAAATCACAAGAGAACATCTAAGTGGGTAGAGTGAACAATTAGAAACATCAAACGTTTGATTGAATCAGAGTTTGCAACACTGTTTACCTTCCATGCATGTCGTAAAAGGCGACTAAGGAGGTTATGGGATGGAGTTGGCAGTCCCATCCCATACAGGACCAGTGACCCAAAGCCATGCTGAAGTCAGATGTGTCAGGTCGAAAGGCGCAGATATCGCAGTAATGCTGTAAACCATGACACAATGCATTCCGTTCTCTGGACTACATCCTGCTAATCTGCAGGAGTTTGAGAACAAACGCAGAAGAAGAAGAATAAATGAAGTTGGTGAAGAGAAACGTGCAGCTTAACTCTCTGAAAAAACAATGGATTTGTGAACTCCATAGGAAAGTAAGGAAGAGGTCAATAAAAATACGGCTCTGCACAGAATAGTAGAGATCAAGATGAAACGTCAGCTAATCCTAAGACTTTCTACAGAGGAACCAGCAAGAGTATCAAGTTTGTTGCTACCATGTAAGATTGCTGTAATATAATGATCACTGGCTCCTTGGACAGTGCACAGCTAACTAAAATAACTAGAATAGATTCAATTACATTAATTATGCCATATTTCAGTTAATTTTAACACAAACCATGAAAGCACTCTTGATTAGAAACTCTAAATGAAAACATAACTCTATATATTTATGTTAGCTTCGTACAGTACATGTCAACCTGTCAGATTTCCCTTATCAGATTATTGCCATATACTTTTAATATCTATATTAACCGTTAAAAACGCATCGAAAATGTGATTTATTTTCCTGCTTAAAATGTTTATGTACATGAGCGTATGTGCACCAGAATGTGCACAAGTAATGAAGATCGTGCAGTCCCATTGTTTTGTTGATGTGATGTTTCTTTCCCCTTTTTTATGATTTAAATACAAAATAGTGAATAAATTTGTGAAAAAGTTGAAATTTGTGTTACAGCACTAGCTCAATATAATCATATTGTACTAGTGCATCTGCGCAACCGTTTCCAAACAACTCAGATAGCGGCTCCTACACTGGGCTTATTATCACAAACACTGTGCAAAGGAGACTTCACTCTTCTTGCTTGCAAAAAAGAAGTCCTAACATTAGTCCTATCCTTACTAGACACCACATAACCTACAGATTGGCTTGGGCCCAACATAATATTCAGCAGCCAAGGTTTTATTTTTTAAATACCGCAGATTTGATTCAGCAAATGATTCATAAATGTGATACAAAAATAGTTTCAGTTAATTTTAAATCAACACATGCAGCGGCTCATGTAAAAAGATGCTGATGCGTTTTTATTGGTTGCTAGTATATATAGGGAGCCACGGTGGTTAGTGCTTTGCATACGAGTGGTCCTTGATTCATTCCCTAGTTGAGGCAGAAATATTTTTCAGATCACATTTTTAGAACTTCTGGGTAAATCCCAGCCTTAATCATGTACTGGATTAATCTGGAACGTAAAAACTGCAAGGAAGAGGAGATAGCTACTGCCCTCATATAGCAGAGACACTGAAATGTGAGATAGCTACTGCCCTCATATAGCAGAGACACTGAAATGTGAGATAGCTAACACCTCACACACCTTAGGCATTAACAAATGCTATGGGTTAACTTTACCTTTTTTTAGTATATATAAGGGAGATCTTCCTAGCACAGTGGTTAAGCAGTTCGCTATGTGCTCAAGAGGTTGCGAGCTAACCTGATCTGACTCGTGTCGCCTTGTTTACAAAGTGAATTTTTTCAGATCTCCCTGGGGATTATTGCTTGAAGCTACAGAGTTACATGCTATGAGTGGTACTCTCAGCAGGCAGCATTCCCCTTCATTCAGAGGGACATAGTACATATGGGGAAACCCAAGTACAATGAAGTAAATCCTCTACACTTTTGGAGACCTTATATATCTATATAAATTATATTATTACCTTATATATCATGATAAATCATTGTCGCAACCTTTTCCTCTTTAATTATTACACTAGTACATTATTTCTACGAGTTTAAATGATAAATCTGTGCCGCAACTTTTTCCTCTTTGGTTATTACACTTGCACATTATTTCTACGGGTTTGTTTGTGTGTTGGTTTATAATGTTGAAAAAATCCAAGCTAGAGGCTGAAGGTAATAGGTGTGAAAAGTTTACTACTGATTTGATTATAGTGTTTTAATGCCAATGTAGATATATTCTACAGCAGTTTCTTGAAAAATATGCCTTAATTGTAATAAATTTGCATGTCACCTTCTGGATATTTCAGAACTAAAATGCAAGAGATTAATTTTATAAATAGGCCTACATTTCATTACTGATTTTTGCTTCAAGTAATAAATGAACATTTATAATTAAATTTGCCAACTTTATATAAAATGTAACTGTTTTTGTTTAGTTTTTTCTTAGAGTTTCTGGATTTATGTGTACAATACTACATCTGACAGGTTGACAGGTATGAATATATTTTTGGGTTAATAACAGAAATCAATCAGATTGGGAACTGTGAAAAAAAGCACAAATATAACTTTCATACTAACAATTCTCATGTGTCCCAAACATTGAAACAGAATCAAACAATCTTTTTAACATCATCTAAAGAATCTTGTCTTGTCTTGTCTAATGCATCATCTATGATAAAGCTGTAAAGGAATAAAAGACATATCATCTCCAAGAAAATGGTATTTTCATATTTAGGTAAAATAGTTTACTTCCAGATATAAGAAATAGTTTACTATCAGATATAAGAAATAGTTTACTATCAGATATAAGAAATAGTTTACTATCAGATATAAGAAATAGTTTATGATCAGATTAAGAAATAGTTTACTATCAGATATAAGAAATAGTTTACTTACTATATGACATAAGTAATAGTTTACTATCAGATATAAGAAATAGTTTACTTACTATACGACATAAGAAATAGTTTACTATCAGATGTAAGAAATAGTCTACTATCAGATATAAGATATAGTTTACTATCAGATATAAGAAATAGTTTACTTACTATCAGATATAAGAAATAGTTTACTATCAGATATAAGAATTAGTTTACTATCAGATATAAGAAATAGTTTACTATCAGATATAAGAAATAGTTTACTATCAGATATAAGAAATAGTTTACTATCAGATATAAGAAATAGTTTATGATCAGATTAAGAAATAGTTTACTATCAGATATAAGAAATAGTTTACTATCAGACATACGAAGAAATAGTTTACTATACGACATAGGAAATAGTTTACTATCAGATATAAGAAATAGTTTACTATACGACATAGGAAATAGTTTACTATACGACATAGGAAATAGTTTACTATCAGATATAAGAATTAGTTTACTATCAGATATAAGAAATAGTCTACTATCAGATATAAGAAATAGTTTACTATCAGATATAAGAAATAGTTTACTATACGACATAGGAAATAGTTTACTATCAGATATAAGAATTAGTTTACTATCAGATATAAGAAATAGTTTACTATCAGATATAAGAAATAGTTTACTATCAGATATAAGAATTAGTTTACTATCAGATATAAGAAATAGTTTACTATCAGATATAAGAAATAGTTTACTATCAGATATAAGAAATAGTTTACTTACTATCAGATATATAAGAAATAGTTTACTATCAGATATAAGAATTAGTTTACTATCAGATATAAGAAATAGTTTACTATCAGATATAAGAAATAGTTTACTATCAGATATAAGAAATAGTTTACTAGCAGATATAAGAAATAGTTTATGATCAGATATAAGAAATAGTTTATGATCAGATTAAGAAATAGTTTACTATCAGATATAAGAAATAGTTTACTATCAGACATACGAAGAAATAGTTTACTATCAGACATACGAAGAAATAGTTTACTTACTATACGACATAAGAAATAGTTTACTATCAGATATAAGAAATAGTTTACTATCATATATAAGAAATAGTTTATGATCAGACATAATAAAAAATATTTTACTATAAGACATAAGTAGATATAGTTTACTATCAGACATACGAAGAAATAGTTTACTATCAGACATAATAAAAATAGTTTACAGTAAGACATAAGAAATAGTTTTACTATCATACATAAAAATTAATAGTTTACTATCAAGTATAAGAAAAAATAGTTTACTATCAGATATAACAAGAAATATTTTACTATTAGATATATCCTACTCATAAGAAATAGTTGATTGTAAGACATGAGAAATTGTTTACTGTTATTATTATAAACCTGGAGGAGGGGCAACCAACCCCTACCAGGCGCATCCACATGTGATGGATATTGGAACAGTCACCATATATGGGGTGTTAGCTGAAATTAAGCAGCTGCGGATTAAACCAACGTTGCTGCCTACCATGAAGGGTTGGGATATCAGGCAGCACTGGTATCTCCACTGAATAACCTAATATGTCAAGTGACGGGCAGCATCAAGCAAGTGTGAACCGCTGTAAGCTCATGCTGTTGGCATGGAGTTATTAACTCCATGTCAGAAATGAGCAATGGTAGGGGTATATTTGTGTTTTTTTACTATTGGAACTAGGATACTTACCAATGCCTTACAGAAAACAAAACTACAAAAACACCTTACAACAATAAATATAAGAAAAGATGCAAGATTAATAACAGGCGTAATCATGGAAGCTGCCAAAAAGAGTATACCTAGAGAAAGAAGACAAAACTACAAACCTTTCCAGAACAGAAACCTACAGGCAATGCACAATGAGGCCTCTGCTGCAAGATCCAACATGGAAACTAGACCAACAGAAACCAACGTCATTCAACACAATAGACTGCAAACAATTTTCATGAGAGGAAAGCTAAACAGCATTAGCTCCAATTGGAAAGAAAAAACAGCAACATTCAACATGGAAAAAAGACATCAAAAATGTGGCATCTTATAAGATGCAAAGCAGTATCATCTAAGACAAGGGAAAGTCCTACACTGGCACACAAGCTGAAAATGTTTTAGCAGAATCATATGCTGAAGAAAGCAAAATTAGGATAACAAGAACAAGAGCTGCCAAAGAAAGAAGAGGGACTAAAAACCTTGTAAATAAAACAGCAACCATGTCCAGGTACAATGACTTCACCCTTTCATGAATCAGAACTTAACATAGCAATTCAAAATCTCAAAATGAAGAAAGTTCCTGGACCTTATTAAATCACACATGAAATAATTCAACACCTAGGTCACATGGGTAGAAACAGAGTCCTAGACCTCTTTAATGAATCACAGGTGCAAAGGATCTTCCCAGAAAAATGGAGAGAGGCAGAAATAATTCAAATTGCAGAGAGAAAAACCAACAAAACAAGTTACTGTCCTATCAGCCTACTAAGTTGCCTAGGAAAAGTGGTGAATAACAGGCTCTTAAACTACCTGGAGGAAAACAATCTTCTAGACGACTAAACACTAAAGACAAACAACATACCTTGCCCAGGAAATAGAAGATGCTTTCCAGAAAAAATCTAAACTCCAAGCCACCTTCTTTTACATCACAAAGGTCTTTGACAAAATCTGTAAAGAGGGGCTATTGCTAAAACTCACCCAGAAAGGAATCGGATGCAAAATGCTACAGTGGATAAAAAGCTAGCTACATGGCAGACATGCAAGAGTTGACGAAAGGGAAATAAAAGTAAACTGGTCTACATAAAAGAAGGCATCTCACAAGGAGGAGTTCTATCCTCCACAGCCTTCATAATTTATATAGATGATACCTACTAAACTATGGAAACCCCTACTGTTCTCAAGGCAATAACACTTAATCACCTAAACACCCAATACCCCAACTCACAGTGGATCCATGTCTTCACAGATGGATCATCAGAGGATGCAGTAAAGAAAGGAGGAGCTGGGATACTAATACTCATACCAAACACCCCCAAAGCTAGAACTCTCAATTGCTACTGGCAAATTATCAACTACTACAGAGCAGAGCTACAAGCAATCTTAGAAGCATCAAAGGCTCTAGTGGAACAGAAACTCAAAGTAGCTAATATAGTCTTCTTGTGCGGCTGCATGTCAGTACTCCAGACCATCAAAAATGAACCTAAAGATCTCCTAAAAAACAGCTGTAGAACTTTTAAATCAACTGCCTGTTAACAATAAAGTTGTGCTGTAGTGGATCCCTGGACACTGTGGAATTGCAGGAAATGAAGCAGCTGACAGACTGGTAAAAGCAGTTGCAAAAAAGGAACAATTCCAACACAGAATATCACTGACTGAAGCAAAAACTCTCATCAAAAGAAAATACAAACATACATGGAGTCAGAGAACAGGCAGCAACTTTCCATAGGATCCCATTCTAAAGCTAAGCAGATCACAGCAAACCACAATTTTAGACTCCACACTGGACACTGTAGACTACAAACACATCTCCACAAAATATGAAGGCTATCCAAACTGACCAATGCCCATGTCAAAAAGATTCCAAGACTCCAGAACACATTCTGCAGACATTCCCACTCTTTGATGAGAACTAAAATATGACCCCAAGAGACAGATCTGAAGGTAAAACTGTGGGGCAAACATGAGAACCTCCTACTAACAACTGAATTCATGGAGGCGGCCCACCTTCCTGAATAGACTTCTGAGCATAGGAAACTGATCGCAGAAGAACATTAATATAAAAAGTGGTTTTGGGGTGGAGTTGGCTGTCCTATCAAGATATGGTGATCCTAAGAGTGCCCACTGAATCTGGAAACGGCAACACACGCTAGAGGGCAACATAGTGTATGTTAATTAAAAAAGTGGCAGTGAAGCTACAATTGTTCAGCATGAGACCGACTGGCAGAAGTGCTGCTCATGCTTGAGAACACACAGAAGCCCACATGTCCCACTACAATTGACTTCATTCAAAGTAGGAGTCATGACTCAGATAGTAGATATGCCAACTTGAACATGCACTCCTGGGTATGGAAAAAAGCTTTGAATACAGCTCCTCATCGCACACAGGAAAAGCGTTTAACAAATACAGTGGAGCACACACACACACAGACACTGCTGTCATTACAAGGAAACATTGGAACACCTTAATGATTGTCCTTCTCTTTCAGGAAAAAACTTCTACAGATACCCTTAACAGTCACTAACTTACTGTATGGATCACTAAGTCAACTTCCGAAGACCGCCAACTTTTAAGAATACCGTTAAATTCCGTGTATAACCCGAGAATTTTTGGACAAAAAACAGAGATGACTTCATACTCCTAGGCTTATTTTCGAGAGTAAGATCAAAATTTAAAAAAATTACGTCCAAATCACAGTAAAAATGGAGAAAAACACTTTTAAAAAAATTACAGTCACATGTCCCGATATATTAAGCCAGGATAAAATGACTAGGGCTCACCAGCAATCTAGAGCGTACTTACCATAATGCTAGGCCTCTAATTACATTAATTTCTATATATCATACAATATTTCCTTCAAAATCTCCGATATTTCTTGATAAAAACTCACTTACTAGGTCTATATCGTTATTTCAGAGAAGCCGCCATTTTTTTAGAATAATTTCCCGGAAACGCTATTTTTAGCAATGGGTATTGCCGGTTTTATTTACCGTTTATAGTACATATATTTATATCATAAAGGTTTCAATTGATCATCGAAATTGGTCAGAAAAGTATACCAGTATCTGATGTTATTTATTGACCAATATACGGTAATGGTCTGTGGAAAAAACAAATGAAATACCATAGCCTAAGCTGATTGGTAGCTTAGGCCTAGTCTTGTTTGTGTAGGGAAACACTAACTACCAGTAATCTAAACACTGTCACACACTTTCTTGTTGCGGTAAAGCAAATGTTACAACAGTTACTGACCGTCTACTAGGCTATAATACCTGTGTACAGAAAATTTAAAACAACACCTCAAAGGCAGATTTTGAGTATTTCCGTGCATGTCGCTGGTCGGTCTTGCCAATTTTTAACATGGGACTCCAAGTATATAAATATTGACCAAGACAATAATCAGAAACATAGAATGAAGTCCTAATTAATTCTGTAAATGAAGTCCTAATTAATTCTGTACAGAGGTCTTACTCTACATACTACGGTCTTGCACAAACACATTTTTGACATCCAAAACTTTGCCGCTTAGGCAGTGTTGGAGGGAGGGGAATGGAGGAAAAAAATCAATAGTGAAACTGTCTGAGCTGTGCCTCAGTTTATATTACCGTATAAGGTAAACATACAGGTCAGACAAAGTTCAAACTCTTCTGTATCTTTTAAAAACAAACGTGATCTGGCATGTTTTTGTCTGGCCATTCATCTTTCCCGTTTCCCGCTTACACTTACAGGAATAAAATCACAATGACAATAAAAATGTATGAACTGGAAGCTAAACTACTTGTGCAGTATTCTTGGCTAGCTAAGTCAGCCGTATATTCTGTTAATTAGTCCAGCCCACTGAGGCCGCAGTTCCAAATCACAACACATCATAGGCATTTTGTAGTAAAATTGCGTTGTAATTGATTCCCTCCCCCAACCACTGTACATTTAGTGGAAGACGAGATCAATTTCACAATCCTCTGTTATGTTTATTTTATTACCGTATTCTCCCCACACGGTAAACATAACCAGGAACAAAGTTCAAACTCTTCTGTATCTTATAAAAACAAACGTGATCTCGCTGTCTTGCCTTTCATCCTTTCATCGTTTCCCACTTAAACGTTTCCCACTTAAATGTCACTGTCAGAAGCCAGCTGGTGACATAATAGTTACATAGTAATTACTATTCACTAGCGCTGTTCCGCGTCATAAGGCCCAGACACCCAACACAGACAATTCATTCAGGAAAAACTTTGTTCCCCAAAGTCTCGCCACCTCATAAACTGTCTATAGTCATGGATAGAGAAGTCAGCCTATGGGGTATTCATTATTTTCGGATATATTGTTCCAGAATACAGTAGCCACCAGGGTTTCATTCCTTGATTCATTCAAGTTATGTGAGTGAAGCAAATGAAAGGAATGCCATTTTCTTAGAGTTGCAAAAGTTTGTGTTAATTTCCATTTAGCATGTCAGTTCTTTCTTATGATAATGAAGTTCATTATTGCTGGCTTTGTTAAGTTGGGGATGTTGGTCTATAGTCGGACCTTCGACTTTCTCCACTTTTGGGAAGGGATAGTTAGGTTCTCGGCCTACAATCGGATGGGTTTATATTCAGAATTTAACGGTAGTATTGAGCTGCCAAGAGTAGAACTACTCTGCAGCAATTGGATATCAACAACAACAACATAATCTTAAATTTTCCATTTGATTTTTTAAATATTTATTTATATCTATAATAGATGGCAAGTTTAACTCACCTATACCACAGCAAATTGAGCGGTACTGTTCCACCATGCCAAATAGCATGCGCATCAAATGTCCACAGTACAGGTGGAAAATCTCCAAGCTCCAATAGAAGCAACGCATTAAGTCCCAAAATAGCAAACAAGCACTTTTTCACATATGGTTTAGTCTTCCAATAATAAAAACACCACATAATCCAGCCTAATCCATTTGAGATACCTGTTATTTTTGTAAAACATGATAAGGGAAAAAGTTGTAAACAATTACAGTGGAGTCCGATTATAAAAAATTGGTACAGATTGACTAAATATTTAACAGAATATTATATAGAATGAGCTAAAAAATTTTGAGAATTTTGAAAAGTGTTGTTAAAAGGGGAATTTTTTTAAAAAACATATACAATATAATGAGACTCCACAGTGCAGTATTAGCTACTGACCATCAAGCAATCGAGGTAATTACCAGTTAGTTAGTCATTGGATCATCATCACTGCAAACTGGACACGTCCATAGTTGCTCCGATCTCTCCTTGAGTGTACCCGACATTACACTTCTGCTGACAGCACCGTTCCTATACTGATTGACCATCATTCTTCTGCGCCCTCCAAAATGTTCACTTCTAGCAACACCACATTTCAATCCCTGATCTTTAATCCTAGCCATTGAAAAGGAATCATCCTCCACATTAGTCTCACTCTCGTATGCTATATCTCTTAAGTTCAAAATGTCAGCGCAATCCATTGCCCCATCGCCCTGTGCCACAATCGTGCATGATGCCAGTTGCTCCACTCTTTCATTGCCTCAAATACCCACATGCCCCGGCACAAAAATAAATATAACCACTTTCAGCCTCACCTTTCTCAAGGCCTCAATCAACTGTTCATGAACGAGACCCACTTGTACCTTCTTAATCATATTCATAGAGTCACTCAAGATGAAGACCTGAGTTACCTTCTGTGTGTATACCCACTCAAATGCCCTGGTCATTAACTGGTAATTACCATTTTATTTGATTATCATTTGACTTTAGGGTATTTATGTACTTCAGAAGCTCTTTTTTTTCTCATCTATCTAAACATGTTATTCAAAATTGATTCTCTTTGTCTACAAATATTTCTTTGACCATCAAACTTTGCCCCACAATATCGCAGATCGATTTATTTTTTCTGCATTAAAGTCTGGAGAAATGCTAGATCTTCCAGTCACAGTTCATCAGATATAGAAAAAGCCTTATCTTGTGGATGCAAAATCTAATCATGTTCCTATTACACTTATGAGATCACTATGTCATTTTCTGCTTATGAATGGTCCCCATAATTGTAATTGAATGTATACATTTAGCTCTATCACTTTATGAAAATAATAGTGACTTCACTGTTCGTCCCCCACAATATTTACCTCTATTGACTTTATATAAAAAATATTTTTAACCTTCACCACGCCTAAATCAACTCTGGCCGCCGAAAAACAAAATGGCGTCTATCGCCGTTGGTGACATACCCCATCCAATGAGATATCGTTATAATAGACGCCCCACAGCCTGATTGGTTACTCGGGAACATGCGCTATTGAAGACGGTTCATTCCTACGTCCGACATGATCGTTGTAACAATGGCTAGCCAGAAAATACAAATTTTATAGCAATTAATCTGACCACATCTGCACACCGGTACGATGCCATGATGGTGGACCGGTTTTATAGACCTTTCTTTCATCGTATTTTTAATAAAATAACATTGAATCGTGGCTTGAATCATGAATTATTGAGTTATTTAGTTTCACAGCAGTGAATATACAGAATGCCGTGTTGGTTTGGAGACATGTAGACGTTTGATATCGAATATGTTGAAGTGGCACCAAAAATGACTAGACCTAAGCTCAAAGAACGATTTTACTGCAAATCTACATGTTTTATACAGTTCCTCCGGCTATATTTTGATAATTTCGTAGTGAAAGAACATAAATACAACAGATTTGCGTGATTTAGTTTACAGTGTTGCCAAGGAATTCGATAAATAAGGTAAGTTATTTTTTATTAATGTTTTTCCTCTTTATTTGTTATAAAATATATGTTTTTTTGTGAAAAACGTCTTTACCACTTTCTCATATGTCTGGTATCACACACACACACATACATAAATTACACCAATATATGCATAATTCAATTCTTTATTTATATGTGCAAATATTATTTAAATATCTCTAACAACTAAAAAATTATCACATTTTCAAAACAGTCACCATCAATAACGCAAATTTTCAAAAAAGAATCCGGTGGCAGGGAGACGTTTCGTATTTTTTAATCTGGCTTGCTAAAGGTTAAATCACTGGCTCATAAGTTGATCCAGCCTAAGAAAATTGGTACCAGATCTTCTGGAAAAGTAAAGGTGGTGTACATGATGTTGACCACATCATCCTCAAGTATGTCGTTGGTTCATGAAAAATATGAGCCTAACACTGTAGTCACTAATACGCCTGAATGGCATTGAAAAGGAAAACTTTACTTTTTATTTTATTAAAGTAATTCTGATTTCACTCCTAGTCCCCACAATATTTATCTCTGTCACTTTATAAAAAATAATTCTGACTTCACTCACTCATAAGAACATTTGATGGCAGATGTGAAACAGAAGTTAAAAAGGAGAATAGGAATAGCTAAAAGTACTTGCAATGATATAAGGATAATATTAACATCTAAACAAATCACAAACAAACTAAAAATACAAATTAAAAAATGTTACATGCACTCCACATTAACCTTTACCACTGTCCACGACTATAATCAAAAGATAAAACAAATTTTCCGTAGCTGTCTGCGACTATAGCCGACCTACCTCTTTGAACAAAAATATCAGGACTGAAACAAACGTCATTCATCCGGTTAACCAAGGAAATGAAAGCAGATATAATTAGTTTCCGTTTCCACTAGTGTTCAACTGAATAGAATGCATTACAGATCAGATGTGACTGTGTTCAGTTGCCGATATAATCCATCAAAACTTTTCAGAAATTACAACCATTTTCGCGGAATATTTTTAAAAATTCATATTTCTTTTGTGTAGCCGAAATGTTAGGTCAACTGACATGGTTCATGTGTTTAAAGACGAATGTTATATGAATAAGAAGTTTGATTATAAAATAATGGCGATGTAATCTAAGCCTAGTTATGGCATTCCAATTCAGAGTGAATGTATTTGGAAGATTTCACCAAAATTCTAAATCTAGTTGATAATGTTAGTTCACAATTTATCTCGTATATAACACATACACCAACAAAACTTACATGATAATTCAGTAACCATTCCTTTATTTCGACACACAAAAATTATACACACAGCTTTAAAAACAAAAAAAAGTTATTGCGTTTTCCAAACACGCTCCCACAATAACCCACATTGTCAAAAAATAAGCCTGGCCCAGGGAGGAATTTGCATAATTTTAATCCAGAGCGCTAAAGGTTAATGTATGGCACTGAAACATGGATAATGAACAAAAAAACTAGACGACAGAATTGATGCCTTTGAGATGGAGATATATAGAATAAGGAGAGCTTCATGAAAAGAGAAGAAAACAAAGAGTTTCTGGCAACACTGTATATGAAAAAGAAATATTAAAGGAATTTTTTTTAAATCAAAGAAACAAAATATTTTGAAAATATTAAAATACATTGTTGAACGCCTTGTTGAAGATCTTACTTGAAGATAGAGTTGAAGGTATGAGAGCAAGAGGTAGACTGAGATACAAGTGGGTGGAAAACGTCATGATATGAATAGGATACTGTCTAGAAGTGTGTACCACTAAGGCAAGAGACAGGTATACTGGAGTTGCAGCCAACTTTTGAAGCGGAAAGAAACTTGATGATGATGATGGTAAAGAAGAATATTTACCACTGTAAGTGTAAAAATGAAAATTTATCTATCTATAAACATGTAACCCATCATGGTCGTAGGTGTACAATATTGGATGCATCAGCACATAGACTTCTCTAGTGATTTAAAAAATAATGAAAATATGTACATTAAAACAAATAATTTTATCACTTACCAAATGTCAAGTTGACAATCATGTTGTATTGGTAGTCAAAATGAATGAAGGTCAAGTAATAAATATGATAACAATATAATCCTAACAGCAAAACAGCAGTAGATGCGATCACAGCTTTTTTACTTGTCCCAATCACTCTGTGAACAGCAAAAATATACATTGTGTACAAGTCTGAACAAAACAAATGAAGTTAATCGTGATGATGATGAAATACTCCCTTTAGCTGTGACCAGGTAGCTCTTGACAGCCCATAGCCCTACTGACAAAAGCACAGGTTCTTCTCAGTTATGTAAATGAGGTGCAACCGGACTCATGGAAGGTTGTCCTAAAGATATAGTAAGGGAGTCTCATGGATGCATCTTTAGTCCCTAACTCACATTGTCAAAAAATAAGCCTGGTCCAGGGAGAAATTTGTGTAATTTTAATCCAGAGTGCTAAAGGTTAATGTATGGCTCTGAAACATGGATAATGAACAAACAACTAGATGACAGAATTAATGCCTCTGAGATGGAGAAGTATAGAATAAGGAGAGCTTCATCTCAGTGTGTGGGGTGCAAAGGGAACGCATTGCTGTAGGCGGACCCAGGGTTAGCAGATAACCAAGATCCCAAATTTACCTCCACGCGGTGCACCCTGGAAACAGAAATACAGCAGCTCGAGCTGATTCTGGCCAAATCATTTGGGGATCGTGTCCGAGAATGTGGAGGTAGCAGATGGAAAGATTTGACTGCACAAGAGACAGACAATATCTCCGACACCACCAGCATCACCACATATAGCGACACTGTCGACATACAGTGAAGCTAGTCAGTCCAGTCCGAACATTGGAGGGGCGGCCAATGTAAAATGCACGTAAAGGTAGATGCATGGCGAGAGACAAATAGGTTTCATACAGAGTACAATGAAACAATGAAAGGGCAGAACAGCGCTAGAGGGCAGCGCAAACTGCAAATAGAAAGTGAAAAGTCTCTAGAAAAGGGGAACTACAAGCTCTGTCAGCTCGAGTCGAGCATCTAGTTACCTGTGTTCCTTACAGGCAGAGACCCAGACCCATTCATTGGCGTCTGGTAAAGCAAGAAGACCTAATCCAACTCTAATGTCGAGCCTTCCTAAACCGGAAATATGCTCGCGAAGAGAAAGGGTTCTGTACCCGATGGGCTTAGGCAAGAAAGGGACAACGATGGTAGTCCTGGTCCAACTCTACTGTCAAGGTTTCCTATACCGGAAGTACACTTGCAGAGAGAAAGGGTTCTGTACCCGATGGGCTCAGGCACAAAAGGGACAACGATTTAGCCCTGGCCCAACTCTACTGCCAGGTTTTCCTACACCGGAAATACACTTGAAGAGAGAAATGGTTCAGTACCTGATGGGCTCAGGCGCTATTGGGACAAGGACGCTCAGCTCGAGAACGCCTTGCTCTCAAACGCGTGGTGTGAGACTCGAACTTAGACAAGGGGTACACGATGTCGGTGAATGACACCTCGGCTAAGATGGCGAAAGAGCCAGGGTCCAACTCCCTCTGTTGAGTTCTTCCCCTTAAGGAACCAGGCTCACGGATGAGAAACGGTTCAGTACCCAATGGGCACAGGCACAGCACGTCCAATTACACGAGGCAAGTTCATAGACAGTGGAACACCTCATGCGAGTCAGACGAGAGCAAAAATCGTCTGGGCGAAGAGTCGCCACTACACGTGCCTGGAGACAGATATAGAGGCTGTCACAGGCTAAGGGTAGCCCACCCGAATTGTCAAGGCATGCCAAAATCGGATGTGCTAGGCCTACAAGGCGCATAACGGTGGCACAACGTAATCACGCTCCCGGCGGAAATCGCACGGATATCCGTGATGGTTACAATGGAGCGAACGCAAAACAAACAAACAAACAAACATCTCAGTGTGTCAGGATTCCCAAGCTCAGAAAGGGGCATAGCACACACTCCTAGGTCAACTATCACACCATTCTTCTGTCAAATTTATTGGCCCATTCTCAGTTAAAGCACACCTAGCATTTCATGTCTGGGAGTTTGCAACAAATGGACATGGATGCAATGTCTACTAGCCTGCATCTCTTCGTCACCCACGAGGATTATTTGGTAGAAGAGAAAAGTAAGAAATTGAGGCGAGATATGCCGATTATTTTTTTCACAGGCGACAGCTTGTCAGACTATCCCCCAACAGTTCTTAGTCACCTCCTATGATGTGTTGTACCCTGAACTATGAATTCTTAACTCATTTAATAGTGTGTCAGAAACCATGCTGAAATCAGATTCGTCAGATGGTAAGGTGCAGATATTGCAGCCATGATGTAGTCCATGTTTGTTGAATGGGAAACAAAAAGTAGCAATTCTGTGACCTGCCTTGCATTTTATAAAAGGTGACTAAGAAAGCTTGTGGAATTCTCTCAATCTCATAGAGGATAACTGACTTTAAAGCCATGCTGAAGTAGGATGTATTGGGTCAAAAGGAGCAGATATCATAGCCAAGCTGTAAACCATGAAACGGCACATTATATTAACCAGACTACATCCTGACAACCAGCAGTAGTTTGAAAATGAACAATGAAGAAGATATGTGTCTCCTTAGAAGCTGAATTTTATCTAGTTTTCTGAATCACACAAACTGGGCAAACCTCACAAAGAGTATGCATCTTAAAAGTTTTATTTTTTTAAAAACACAACACACTTTATATTATTTATATTTGGTTAAGTAAAATGTAGCTACAGTGATAGCTCTTATGGCTACATCAATAGCTCTTATAGCTACAGTGATAGTTTTTATAGCTACAGTGAGGTACACTCCTTTCAATCACAGACATTAGTTCAATTTGGTTATATGAGAGCTTTACAACTATCAAAAAATACTGGAGGACACAGTTCTGGTAGTCCAGTCATCCCAACCTCCAGAAATAAATTTTGTATGGACTATATAACAAAATATGTAATCAACAAAAATTATATAAATGTCCATACCTACAGAGTAGCGTAAAAACATTGTATAGCACTAAACCAAAGGCACTGAAGTAGTCCATTTTCTGTTGATAGAAATTATATTTAAGAACCTAAATTATAAAACACATTTTAAAACATGGTGCATATCCTCATTTCCTCCACAAAGAATAACATAAATAGGTTATCTCTCCTTTAAACCCATTTTTGATATGAAAGGGAGATAATACTAAATTGTCAGCTTTGCAGTTGAAATGAGAACAAGTACCAACAAACTAATATAGTGGATTCCCTCTAACACAAATTGGTCCAGACTGACAAAATACCTATGTAATGACCAAAATTTGCTATATTTAAATATATAAAACTAGATGTAATATTGGTGTTGCCCAGGTGAAAATATGAATATATTAGTATATATATTATTATATACACTATATATAAATATATATATATAATATGTATATTATATCAACATATGTACAGGATACGTTTTTTAATTTCCCTGCAATTGAAAAAAATCAGTCCTTACCAGGGATTGAAAACTGGACCTCACAAATGTGAGATCGACACTCTAACTTCTCGGCCATGTGCCACATATTGAAGAATAAGAGATAATAAAGAATACAAATAATTGTGGATTTCTAAAAGTATTGTTAGATCTGGAAATTTGTATAAAATGTATGTGCTATAAAGGGATTCCACTTCACAAACTAGCAATAAAAATAAATTCAAATGCATTCTAAAGAATATCAGTAACCGCCAAAGTCAGATATGCGTTGGGCTATTTGCGCAAATAAAATGGTAACACAATGCATATCCATTGTCTGGGCTACATCCTGCGGGAAATCTAGTAGAAGCATTGACCTGCTACAAGATAGTTCAAGCAGGAATTTGAGAATGATCGCTAATAATAAAATAAGTCGATCAGCTAATTAAAAGTGTAAATATAAAAGATAAGAAGGTATTGTACAAGTAGATGCCACCACATAGTTGAGTTATTTCCCTTGTCTATGTTTCATGTTCATCATTTAATAATTTAAATATTAATTTATTTTAGGGTTTGGGTTAGGATAGTTTACATAACTAACCCCAAACCTAAATATTTCAATTATTAAATGAAAACATAAAATTTAGAAACATAGACAATGGAAATAATTAAACATGTGATGGTGTCTACTTGTACTGTACTGGTAAGTATACCGACCTCTGTGAAAGGTGTATCCCTTGTGTGAAATATTGTTGCACACAACCAAGTCACCAGACCCATCTGTCAAGAATAAACATTACTGAGACATTTAATCACATCTGTGCAATAAAACGCAATTTGTATATGATTGTATAGATCATTACTATTTCTGGTTATGTAAACAATGTCTACCTTTATTTAAATTACACTGCCATAGTCAGACATGTTGGACCATTAGTGGAAGTAAAATTGTGACAACACATTTTCCGTTCCCTGGACTATATCCTGCTAAAAATCTAGTAGGACCATTGTTCTGCTACAAGAGAGTGGAATTTTGCGTAAAAATGAAACACAATTTTTTTTTAATTGTAAATTATATCATTTAAAATAAAGACTAACGAAGCATGTTGAGAATGGGGTTTTTATCCTCAGGGTTTAAGAGATGTGCAGTTGGGGTTTCTCCAGAACTTTCTTTCATACCCAGAAAACACCAACTTCAGTGTGGATTTTGGGTCATTTTAACTTATGGAATGGGGCAACCAAAATACCCAAAGAACCGCCTTAGCTACTGCTTACATCATGCATGGCAGGTTGGTGTTGATAATCTATGCTCCCCTTTCAGGTCTCAGCAACACACAGGTGCATATCTTCTAGTTCCTGTTCTTCACACTTACCAATAAAAGTGACAATAATATTCCGGTTTTTCTATATTTAAAGGTCCAGGCTCTGATCAGAGAATTCCTCTGATGGGAATATTACTGCACACACTGAAGGGTTGGTAATTCAGCATGTACAATGGGCTTTTGCAGCTCAATGTACAGAGAAATAAATCTAAAAAAGATTGGTTGAACCATTGTTTTATGGGCATGACTACCCATGCCATGTATTCTGAAATGAATGGGCTTAGACCAAAGGACAACATAAGCTAACTGCAAATAAAAGATCAATGAAAGATTTTCCAACTCAATACAGGAAACATTGCTCATGATTATTATCGGAACAGAAGAAATTTTACTACCCACCTAGCTATAGAAATTACAGAAACCCATATGAAACAGTGCAGTATGTTCTATTTTATTTTATAGGACCTGCCAAATATATGTGCTGAGTTAGTTAGTCATTGGATCATCGTCATTGCACTCCGGACAAGTCCATAGGTGCTCAGATCTCTCCTTGAGTGTATTTGCCATTACACTTTGACTGACAGTCCCAGTACGTCGTTGATTGCCCACGAAACCACTCCTTTCTAGCGACACCACATTTCAAACCAAGCTCCTTTATTCTAGTCATGGAACAAGAGACATTGTCACTTGTAGTCATTTGTTTGTGCGTTTTCCCATAGGGCATTCAAAATGTCTGCCCGGTCCATCGCTCCACCAACAGCCGTATTAGCAGCGTGGGTGGTCAACCTATCTGCTCTCTCATTACCCCAGACTCCCGCATGTCCTGGCACAAAATTAAAGGTCACTCTACGCACACAGGAATTATTCGCTGCATCCAGCCACTGTTCCCAAACGTACCCCGCCTGAACTTTCACAATCATGCTCATGGAGTCAATGAGTATACAAGCATGCTCACAGACAGTGAGCACGCCCATTTCAAAGCTTTGGTTACTGCCAAAATCTCCATTGTGTTGAGTCATTTGCGCAAATAAAACTGTGACAAACACATTTCCATTCTCTGGACTACATCCTACTGGAAATCTAGTAGCACCATTGTCTTGCTGCAGGAGAATCCAGCAGAAGTTTGAAAATGAATGGTGAAGAAGTGTATAGGACAACATCAAGCAAATAAGAACTTCTACCACTGTGTCATTTATCCAAAACATGTTATATGGAAGTCGCGCCACCAACTAAATCTTTGGTACACTGAAATATTGCAATGGATAATGAGATACAGAGAACATATAAAAGAATGGACAGACATCAAGGACTGGACCAGATTTTTCCACACTCGTCCGCATTGTTGAAGATAGAAATTGCTGGAGGACTATGTTGATGCATCCAATGTGATACCACTACAGCCCTGACAGGTTATGGATTTATAGACAGATAGATATGAAAGCAAAGAAGATCAATGCCTAAGAGCTGAAATGCTACAGAAGGATACTTAGAATATCATGGAAGAAAAAAATAAGAAACTCAGATATTATAAACACATTGAAGATTCCAGAGTGTTGGTTACTAAACACAATAACAAAAAGAAAACTACGCCTGTTTGGTCATATAAAGAGACACAACTGTTTAGAAAGGCAAATAATCGAAGGAAGAGTACCTGGGAAGAGGAGAAGGGCATACCAAGAAGGCGATGGACTGACAACATTAAAAAAAACATGAATACATTGCTAGAAAATGCAAGCCGCATCACCCAAGACAGAGAGAGGTTCAGAGAGTTCATTGGGAAGACAACGTTCTGGAAGGAATATATCACATGACTAGATATGAAAGTCTATCCAAACTACAGAAAACATAAATGTATAGACTGGCCTGCTGTGCTGCATAAGAGTAAGAACTTGCAATGCTTGATAGAAGAAAAGAATAAACACAGAAATCAGTGAGCAGATTAGTAGTCAGGAGAACAAAATGTGTTGTCATAGTGTAAAGACAACTTATCTGCAATATCTAAGCATTCCATCCTAACACATCTGAAATAAGTACACAAGTCTAGGTACTCATCTGGTCCAGTCCTTGATGTTGTCTGTCCATGCTTTTATTTGTTCTCTGTATCTCATTATCCATTGCAATATTTCAGTGTACCAAAGATTTAGTTGGTGGCGCGACTTCCATATAACATGTTTTGGATAAATTACACAGTGGTAGAAGTTCTTATTTACGGAGAAAGATTTGGCAGTCATCAAATTTCTGTTATATACTCTTAGTAACCAACTTTAATAATTGATGAGATTATTATATTTCACAATATGGCCACCATATTATGTAGTACTAAGAATAACTTATCAGAGATAGTACGTCATTCCAACATGACAGCACCCATGAAATATTCGAAGGTGAGTTTTTGCGATACATAGAAAGTAATGTAAATCCACTCCCAGCATTATAATAAGTATAATTTCACTCTTCAAATAACTGGAGCTTTCATATTCATTCGGAAAATGTAAACATCCATTATGATACATAGAAAATTATAAAGCTCTGTGTGCAGTGTTTTCTTTTTAAATGAATTTTTGAAGATGTCACTGTTAATGTCTCAAACATTTACAGTTTTGGTAATGGGAGATAAGTATGCTCTGGATTGCTGGTCAGTAAAATGTTAAATGGAAAAAAAACCTTTAGAAATGTACAATTAAGGCCATCAGTGTGTTACCAAGACAAATCAACTAATCAATAAGAATTATACAAAACGTTTGACTACAATATGTGGTTACTTACTGCTGCCATACCGTGCCAAACCATGTACATATGGCTTGATGGTGATACTTTTGATCTATAATAAAAGATGGCTAGATGAGATGCTGCATTCAGGAGGGAGAAGACCATTGCAGCTGGTTCCTGAATTCCAGCAAATCGTATGAAAGGCCACTGTGGATAAAGACAACAAGCTGTAAGAATAATTATAATTAAATTATGGTTTGGGCATATGTTGACTAGATAATAACCATCATACAGTAGAATCCCTCTATAGCACATCCTCTTATACCAAATCTTCCCATTTAACACTTTTAAAAATCCTCAATTATATTTATTCATTATATTTTATACTGTATATAGTGAATTTCTGTTATTACATATATATTTCATTTGTCTGGACTATGTTGTTATAATGGGATTTGACTGTATTAACAGCTGCTCAATAATTGTAGTAATGTATTTGTTTGTTTGGGTCCCCTAGTATTATGAGCAATTGAGCTTTTGTCTCCTTTTGTGCAATAGGGAAGTTTTTCCAGTTTTTTTCATATCCAGAAGACTGCAATACTTAGCAGCGTGCAACACTTTGAGAAGAGGCCATTTCCTATACGATTGGGTAATGATGATGATGAAATAATCTGTGAGCTGGTAGCTCTTGACAGCCCATAACCTTTCTTGCAAAATCACAGGTTCACCTGAGTTGAGTAACCAAGTGACACCTGGACTCATGTAACGTTTGCTGTCTAAAAGACATGGTTAGGTTATGGAGTTTATGGATGTATGCTTAGTCCCCGAAGGGAGGCATTCCAGTGTGATAGTATGCCAGGATCATCATGTCCTGCCAGCAGTGTAGCATACACCTCTGGGCTAACTAGCTCATCATTCTTGTCAGATCTTGTCAGATCACCCAGCATTCCCCTGCCACCTAGGATTCTGCCACAAAAGAACAAAGATGTATTGTCCGTGGGCATGCATCTCTTCTTCATCAAGGGAATTATTTTGACAGAAGATAAGACATGCAGTGACAAAGATGATTTTTTTCACAGGTGACAAGTTGTCAGCATACCCCAAACCTTCTTTAGTCACCTCCTACAACATGTCTGGAAATAAGACTAGGGCCCTATTATTTGTACCTCAGAATAGAAATCAGGCTCCAGTTGTCACACGAGTGATTCAGAGCAGATTGAATTATAGGATTTATTGTGGCTTTTATACCTTTCTGCCGCCTGTGTGTTGCCAGGGCCCGAAAGGGGAGCAAAGAATAGCAACACTGTTTACCTTCCACGCATGTCGTAAAATGCGACTAAGGAGGCTATGGGATGGAGTTGGCTGTCCCATCCCATATAGGGTCAGTAACCCAAAGCCATGCTGAAGTCTGATGTGTCAGGCCAAAAGGTGCAGATATCGCAGCAATGCTGTAAACCATGACACAACGCATTCCGTTCTCCGGACTACATCCTGCTAATCTGCAGGAGTTTGAGAACGAACGCAGAAGAAGAAGAAGAATACCTTTCTGCAACATGAAGAGTTTGAGATGTGAGCTTCAGCTTTCCTACAGAGCATCCTTTCCTGTCAGAAGTGTTCATAGTACCCCAGATCTGAATCACGGTCATGGGGAAGGGTACAGCAGTCAGATATGCATTCCCGCCATCCAAATGAGGTCTCAAATTATGCAGGGTTAACATGTTTACCTGGTTCTGAACTCTTTCAGGGAATTATCATGTCCTGCACTGAGTTATTTTTAACCAAATCCCATGTGTCACTTACTTGTTCAGAGAAGGGGTACCCAATACACATTGACAAATAGGACCATGTTCAAGGAAGGAGCTCATATGGTTCTCCCAGCATGGTATGCAATGCTGGGTTCTCTTACTGTTTCACCACAAAGGGAAATGTAACTATACAGATGTTCTGTAGGGCTCCCATTAGAGGAAAGCTACACTATATTGGCATGTCATCTGCTGGAAGTTTACTGTTGCATGATGGTTAGTCTGGTAGGTCACTGGTCAGAGACCATCAAACTTTCCACATGCAGAGTAATGCATTAAACTGGTATATGTTCTAATTTAAGTAAACCATACCTGTCAACTGCCCGTAAATCGCCATATTTTTTACGGTTTTTTCCAAGCTGTACAGCGTACACCGGCATTTATGGATTTTTACATGAATTTCTGCAGTTCTGTATGTTTTGGAGTTTTTTACTAAATTTAGTGGTGACACTAATATTTTTGTATATATTTTAGTGGCAACAGTGATTTGTGTGGTTTTTTGGAAACAATGCTTTTAACACACTACAAGTACTTTAGTTATTCTCTGTGCTGGAGACGTTGTCTTTATACCGAACTTAGGGAATTTTTTTCCACGTGCATTGACAGTGTTAATGTTACTCAGTGTATCAACAGTACACAAATACTAGTAGCACATGTATTTTTGTTGCTAGGCCTACTATATACATCATTTCATTTATATTCTAAGTTTTTGTTTGCCTTCTAGACCTAGGTAGTGTAGGTAGGCCTAAAGTTAAATAATAGAATAATATGTTATTTGTTTATGTAGGACTAAATCTGATCTTTAGACTTATCTTTGCATAATACTTTTATAGTTAGTTAGTCATCGGATCATCATCACTGCAAACTGGACACGTTCATAGTTGCTTCGATCTCTCCTTGAGTGTATCTGCCATTACACTTCTGCTGACAGTACCGGTCCTATGCTGGTTGACCATCATTCTTCTGCGCCCTCCAAAATGTTCACTTCTAGCAACACCGCATTTCAATCCCTGATCTTTAATCTTAGCCATTGAAAAGGAATCATCATCCACATTAGTCTCACTCTCGCGTGTTATATCTTTTAAGGAATTCAAAACGTCAGCGAGATCCATTGCCCCATCGCCCTGTGTCACAATCACGCATGATGCCAGTTGATGCGCTCTTTCATTGCCTCGAACGCCAACATGTCCCGGCACGAAAATAAATGTAACCACTTTCAGGCTCGCCTTTCTCAAGGCCTCAATCCACTGTTCGCGAACGAGACCCACTTGTACCTTCTTAATCATACTCATAGTCATTCAAGATGCAGACCTGCGTTACCTTCTGTGTGCGTAGCCACTCAAATGCCCTGGTCACCGCCATAGTCTCCATGGTCATACTACTCGTAGTGACCGCAAAGGCACCACTCTCCTTCCTGATCGTTTTACCTGCGCATTGAGATGTGAAGCCCCAAGCACTGCGAACATGTCTAATCATAGATCCACCAGTGTATATAATCACATCCCCTCTTTGGTATTCTCACTGACCAAAGCCTGCACTTCTTTCTCCACAGCTGTGGGACACCATTCTCTGCATTCCCTGCTAAGTGATATTACTACTCTCAAACAAGTTTCGAAATCTTTCAATTTCCGGTCAAAATGGTGGATAACAACACAAGTTTTGTGTTTTGTGTGTCACTTACAGTTTCACTTGAACAATGGATATATTCATTGTAAGTAATGTAGAAAGTAATGTAAAGATTGTGTGATGATGTGCTGTTATTCTCTGACCGGGAGGTCCACTCATTAAGATCTTCACCAGCGCTAATGGAGTGCGTGAATCTGAGCTCAAGTTTTCGTGAGTGTAATCACCGTTACACAGTTTGAACGTGTTACGTGTACAACCTATTTTTTTTATATTAGGACCTAAATCAGATTTGTGTATTTATAGGCAGTGTGTAACAAAAACATCTGCTAAAGGAGTTTGTTGTGATGCTTGGTGTTCTCATTCAAACCCTTTTTTGTAAAAGGGATGGGGGGGGCAATGTAAATCAAGCAATTTACACATAACAACAAGTATTACACCCAACTTCACAAATTATGAAATTTACACATTGCAACAAGTACCAGTATTACACCCAACAACGCCCTACTGACGACAAGGCCGTAGATAGGAGGAGGATGTTCACACACCCTCCCAGCAAAACAGATTATGAATATGAGCAGGCTACTGTTAGCTGACATGGCCAAAAAGGGTGATGAACAAACCCGAAGGACCTTCTTTTTTTTTTTTTGGTGTGTGCACGTGTGGGTGGAACCCCCCTCAACATTGTGTATGGTTTTTCAGAACTTTTTGTATGGTTTTTAGTCTCAACTGGTTGACAGGTATGGTAAACTATTATGGCCTCATAAGATCTACATAGGGGTCCATGTTCGAAGTTGCTCAGTGCCTTTTAGATTGCTGAAACTGTCATGGTCAGAACACTTACACAGTAGCTTCCGTACACAATCCCAGGACAACGGTGAATCTGGAAATGTACACTGTTTAGTCGTGTGAATCCAGGTGAATTTCACCAAATAACAAAGGATATTGGTTACGCCATTTACAAGAGATTGCGGATTTGACATTCACCATCAACATAGTATGGTATTAACAAGTCATGTTTTTAATTATATCCGTAGTGACTATTGCTTGAAGCTAAAATTATGTGCTATGAAAGCTACTCTGCAAATTACTTTCTATCGAGTGGAATAAATACAGTACATATATGTCGATATGAAGAAACCCAAGTACAATGAAGTAATCTTCTACACCCAATGAAGTAGTAATCTTCTACACGTGACATTTTTTTTTAAAATGGGGTACAATAGTCTGCCTAGTTTGTATTTAATATTGTGAACCTAAAATATAATTCGCCTCTTATTTTCGCGTGCAACAACAAATTAATATAATCTTTTATGATTATTATGATTACGCATTTCACATTTGGCAAGATTGTGTCTTTTATTATTTATTTTTTTAACTATCCAGATCGTTTTTACAAGTAACAAAAATTACAAACTTAACAAACTTACAAACCTTTCCATAAAATTGAGGAACTTCGCTGCCATCTTTATGAAATGCCTCAACTGTGCCCCACATACAGAAATACTTGCACTCATCTTCACATGACCACGACAGTAGCTTCATGTGCATGGGTTGATTAAGCGAAAAGTTTGTGACATTGGAACATGATTGTTCAATGCATTTTCCGAGACATTTACCAAATATGAATGAGCGGTCACCATTTGATGCCATTGTATAGATAAATGTCTCTAGAAGAGAGATAATTAACAACAAACATTGGGCGGGTGTGCACAAACTCAGAAGAGCCATAGCAATTGCTACTAAATGGCATGCCGCTTGGTAGATGCTTTGTAAAATTTAGTCACAATATTCCCCCCAGCTCAAGATTTAGCAGTCATTCTAATTGAAGTTTGCAGAGTTTATACTGAGAATGATCTCCCTTGAATAGAGCATGTGACTTTCGAACTTTCAAAAGTTCAGATACTAAAATCTGGTTGCCATTTTTGGCTAGGTCGGTTATGCAGAATGCTATAAAATACGACTTACCTTTATTCCCACATTAAATGTACAGGAATTTTTCTGTATTCATTTCACATTTTCGCTTTTTTAATGATTTTTTGTAACAATAAACAATTGCATTCAGATAGGAATAATATAGTGTGTTATTATATATATATATATATATATATATATATAGGATATTACACCACCCCATTAATATACCCTTAGCAATAACTAAAGTTGTTTAATTCTATCTCAGAGCAAGTGCCCACCAGCGCTCTTTATTATTGTAAAATAACACTTTTGAAAAACATGAAAAAAATCAAAATAGAAAAGAAACTGCTAATGATAAGAACTAATTATTTTTCCGGTTACAACATACGGTTGTGAAACATGGACCCTTAGTAAAACAACGGCCAAAAAAATCGACGCCATTGAAATGAAATAATGCCACAGAAAGACACTTAGAGAATCATGGAAGGAAAAAAAAGAGAAATTCATATAACACATTGAAGATTCCAGAGTGTTGGTTACCAAACACAATAGCAAAAAGAAAACTACCTTGTTTGGTCATGTAAAGAACAACTGCTTAGAAAGACAAATGATGGAGTGCAGTGCACTTGGGTGGGGAAGAAAGGGCAGAGCAAGAAGACGATGGACTGACAACATAAAGATAACATGGATACATCGTTAGAAAATGCAAACTCATGGCCCAAGACAGAGAAGGGTTCAGAAAGTTCATTGTGAAGACAACGTTGTTGAGAGAATACGTCACGTGACACCAGTGCTCACAGTATTTAGATAATTACCCGATCGTAATTTATAAACAGTTTGTGACGTCACTATGCCGGTTCATTTTTATTAGAATAAATGCTGCCGTATCGCTGGCTTCGACTGATAAGGAAGCAGTCTCCCTTGAGACACAGATGTATAGCATTTAGGAGGGGGTGAATGCTAGAGTTAGAATTAGTTCTAAACCTACACCTAATACCACCCCCTCCTAAACTCTAGGATTATCCATTCTTATCCTGATGTGCATTCATGGCATTAAATTGTGGCATAATCACAGCTTGTCTTCCTTTTAGACACAGTTGTATAGCATTTGAAAGGGGTGCAGGTGCTAGGGTTAAAATTAGTTCTAAAGCTACCCCCTTAACATCACTCTTCCTAAACTTTAGGATCCTCCCTTCAACTCCGATGCGCATTCATGGAATTATTATAGAAAAGGACCGGTAAATAGATACGTATTGGTTTCGTTTGAAAATCTGTGACAATCATTTTATGACTATCGGTCAGTCTCAGATCGGTACGTCTGATTTCTACTGGCTGCGCTGTATTCATTTGTTCGCCAATATCACAAATACAGGACTTGTAGGCTAAATTGGTATTCATCCTTCTGAAATGACACATGATGTTTGAATTTCATCTTGATTTTCTTTGGCTGTCGACACAATTCAGATATCAGGTAAAATTTAGAGCCCGATGTTTTAGCAGTGTATGCATATTTTACTCTTGATCGTTTAGCAAAAACTGACAAAAATTAAATGCATGACATTTCAAATGTATCACGGTAGAATGTTTGTTTTCGTGGAAAGAACATTTTCTTTAGGTTGATAATCAGAACCAAAATAGCCAGAGAAAAAATAATGAGGATATGGTGTATTTGCAGGAAAAAATAGCATTGCTTATATTTACGTACAAATACGCTCAATAGTTTCCGTTGCTTTCTCCAGATTGATGTCCCAGGTTGTATGTAATGTTACCTGGAGTGTTAAGCTGGCCACGCATACTAATTTTTTAACACTAGAGGGCGCTGAGTGATATATATATATATCAGATATATATATAGGCCCTATATGTTTGTTTGTTTTTCGTTCGCTCCATTGTAACCATCACGGATATCCGTGCGATTTCCGCCGGGAGCGTGATTACGTTGTGCCACCGTTATGCGCCTTGTAGGCCTAGCACATCCGATTTCGGCATGCCTTGACAATTCGGGTGGGCTACCCTTAGCCTGTGACAGCCTCTATATCTGTCTCCAGGCACGCGTAGTGGAGACTCTTCGCCCAGACGATTTTTTGCTCTCGTCTGACTCGAACGAGGTGTTCCACTGTCTATGAACTTGCCTCGTGTAATTGGACGTGCTGTGCCTGTGCCCATTGGGTACTGAACCGTTTCTCATCCGTGAGCCTGGTTCCTTAAGGGGAAGAACTCAACAGAGGAGTTGGACCCTGGCTCTTTCGCCCTCTTAGCCGAGGTGTCATTCACCGACATCGTGTACCCCTTGTCCAAGTTTGAGTCTCACACGACGCGTTTGAGAGCAAGGCGTTATCGAGCTGAGCGTCCTTGTCCCAATAGCGCCTGAGCCCATCAGGTACTGAACCCTTTCTCTCTTCAAGTGTATTTCCGGTGTAGGAATACCTGACAGTAGAGTTGGGCCAGGGCTAAATCGTTGTCCCTTTTGTGCCTGAGCGCATTGGGTACAGAACCCTCTCTCTCTGCAAGTGTACTTCCGGTATAGGAAACCTTGACAGTAGAGTTGGGCCAGGACTACCATCGTTGTCCCTTTCTTGCCTAAGCCCATCGGGCACAGAACCCTTTCTCTTCGCGAGCATATTTCCGGTTTAGGAAGGCTCGACATTAGAGTTGGGTTAGGTCTTCTTGCTTTACCAAACGCCAATGAATGGGTCTGGGTCTCTGCCTGTAAGGAACACAGGTAACTAGAAGCTCGTCTCGAACTGACGGAGCTTGTAGTTCCCCTTTCCTAGGGAATTTTCTATTTGCAGTTCGCGCTGTCCTCTAGCGTTGTTCTGCCCTTTCATTGTTTCATTGTACTCGGTATGAAATATATTTGTCTCTCGCCATGCATCTACCTTTACGTGCATTTTACATTGGCCGCCCCTCCAATGTTCGGACTGGACTGACTAGCTTCACTGTACGTCAACAGTGTCGCTAAATGTGGTGATTATGGTGATGTCGGAGATATTGTCTGTCTCTTGTGCAGTCAAATCTCTTTCCATCTGCTACATCCACATTCTCGGACACGATCCCCAAATGGTTTGGCCAGAATCAGCTCGAGCTGCTGTATTTCTGTTTCCAGGGTGCACCGCGTGGAGGTACATTTGGGATCTTGGTTATCTGCTAACCCTGGGTCCGCCTAGAGCATTGCGTTCCCTTTGCACCCCCGCCCTATATCATATATATATATATATATATATATATATATATATATATATATATATATATATATATATATATATATATATATATAAGAAAAGATGTAGAAGCATGACAGGTGAGAAAAACGTATGGGGAGAAGTTAGTAGTAAGTAGGACTGTAGCATTCATTCTCTGTTGCCACTTTTGAGGTGAGTATTTTTAATGTACTTTTAATTTACTTGCTACCATATCTTTTCCTTTGTTCATCTCACTTTCTTCAGTCTACTTTCTCTTCCCTACTTACTACTAACTTCTCCCCATACGTTTTTCTCACCTGTCATGCTTCCACATCTTTTCTTCCCTCATTGCCTATCTGCTATTGCCCTCCTCATTATAACCCTATTTGTCTCCATGTAAGATTTGTTTTATTGTGGTCATTTGTTTGTCCTGATGAAGGCATTATAGTCGAAACGTCGTCTGTCTCTGTATCTCGTTGTTAAGTTGTTTTATGTTTTATTTTGGTAACACACCTACCTATTTTTGTATATATTGACGTCATACATAGGATAGGCTACCCATTTTTTTAAAATATATATCAGATAGATAGATAGATAGATAGATATATAGATAGATAGATATATAGATAGATAGATAGGTAGGTAGGTAGGTAGGTAGGTAGGTAGGTAGGTAGGTAGGTAGGTAGGTAGGTAGGTAGGTAGGTAGGTAGGTAGGTAGGTAGATAGATAGATAGATAGATAGATAGATAGATAGATAGATAGATAGATAGATAGATAGATAGATAGATAGATAGATAGATAGATAGATAGATAGATAGATAGATAGATAGATAGATAGATAGATAGATATATAGATAGATAGATTGATAGATAGATAGATAGATGATACAGAGTTGTAGGTTCATATCGCCAAGCCAGCAAGTAGCACACCCACTGAATAAACACCTTAAATTAGATGGAGCCCGGGATAGACTTGGTTTACTAGCCGTGCTTATCCAACTTCAACTTGCGTTAAAAATAAATCAACTGATTGAAGTTATTTACTTTCACTGTCTGTATATTTTTTCTTCTTCTTCAGCGTACATTCTCAAACTCCGGCTGAATTCTCTTGTATCAGGACATGTCCTACTAGATTTCCAGCAGAATGTAGTCCAGAGAATGGAAATGCGTTGTGTCGCCGTTTTATTTGCGCCAATGACCCGACACATCCGTCTTCGGCGGCGTCTGCATATGATATGTCTACTTGATAAAATATAACATTGCATCATACGACTTGTGACTATTTACATGAAAATTCTTCCGAACGAACGTACGATCGTATCTATTTTCCTACCCTTACAGAATAACACAAGGCAGTCCAGAGAACGGAATGCTGCGATACTTGTGCATTTCGGCGTGACACATCCAACTTCAGACTGGCTCCTGTCTGACTTTGGCCCTCTATAGAATATGATAACTAACTCCACTCCAAAATCTACCGATGAGCAGGATCCAGTATGAGACAGTGCCGGATTTACCTATAAGCTAAATAAGCTATAGATTAGGGGCCCCACTTTCTTGGGGGCCTCCAAAAATTTTGTTATTTCACTATCTATATATTCTTAATAGTTAAAGGGCCCCATATCTCAAATAGCTTAGGGCCCTATTAAGTCTAAACCCGGCCCTGATGAGATTAGTGTTATATAACTCCTTAACTAATATATGGATGCGATTCATGGACAATATACACACTGGAAAGTGGGAAATTAGAGGCAATAGAGATGTGGTTATATAGAAGAATGCTGAGAATACCATGAACTGTCAGAAAAACTAATGTGGAAGTGTTATAATAGTCAAATCTGAAACGGAATTTTATCAATAATATAAGAAAAAGTCGAATCTTAATTTTTTTGGCCACTTCATGAGACAGGGAGGTTTAGAGAGCATAGTCACAACAGGCAAGATTGAAGGCAATAGAGACACTATGTTTACATATTATATGTTATTTTCTTACAACGTGAGAAAATTTTAGACTGTTTGACAACCTGGCACGGAAGGGAAACAACAACGACCTTGATACATAATACTGAAGATAGACAGCTGTGGATAGCCATGATCGCCTACGCCATCCGACATGACACCTAATGATGATGAGTATGAGAGTACAATTCATTGTGTATTTTACAACTTGGCTTAGCGGTTAGATATCTTTGTTTTTCGGACCGAGACATCGAACATCATAATGACAATTTCGAGATTCTTTTATGTTCTACCGCATGAGGGACTACTGCAGATCTTACCAGCGATCTACAAGACGTATGACTAAGTATAATTATACAGTCAAATCCCATTATTACAACTTGGTCCAGATCGACAAAATGTAGCCAATGTAATAAACAGAAATTAGTAATATACATTTTACATAATAAAAAATAAATATAGTCATAATTAGAGGTTTTAAAAAGTGTTATTTAGCAACATTTGGGTACAATACAAGAATCAGTGGACAGTTTTCTACGGAACAATTAGCAAACATAATTAACCGGAACGAAATCCGATAAAGTCGCACATTCCGACGCATTCAATATTCGACACGTTGCGCGATCAGAGCCCCTGACCACTCGACATGCACACTGAGTTGGGGGGGGGTGGGTGGCCAGTTTATTTCGCGAAAATCGTTAGATCGGTATTTTAAGTTACGACTTTTTAAGTTTCCGAGATAGTGCAATAGCATATGAAATTAAAAAGTTGGTATGTTGTCCCGTGACTTGTCCACTGATTCTTGCATTGAACCAAAATGGATTATAAAAGGGTGCGCTAAAGAGGGATTCTACTGTACTTCTATACTAAATGATATGACTATATAGTAAGGTATATTTTCATGTTAAATCTCTCCAACTTTCATCTTTGCAGTTATGCCTATATGTTTACATGTTATATGTTCACATGGTGTATGTTTACATGTTGTATGTTTACATGTTATATGTTACATGGTGTATGTTTACATGTTATATGTTGTATGTTTACATGGTGTATGTTTACATAGTTAGTCAGTTAGTTACTCGTCGGATAATCATCACTGCAAACTGGACACGTCCATAGTTGCTCCGATCTCTCCTTGAGTGTATCCGCCATTACACTTCTGCTCACAGTACAGGTCCTATGCTGGTTGACCATCATTCTTCTGCGCCCTCCAAAATGTTCACTTCTAGCCACACCGCATTTCAATCCCTGATCTTTAATCCTAGCCATTGAAAATGAATCATCATCCACATTAGTCTCACTCTCGCGTGCTATATCTCTTAAAGAGTTCAAAACGTCAGCGCGGTCCATTGCCCTGTGCCACAATCACACATGATGCCAGTTGATCTGCTCTTTCATTACCTCGAACACCCACATGTCCCGGCACGAAAATAAATGTAACCACTTTCAGCCTCGCCTTTCTCAAGGCTTCGATCCACTGTTCGTGAATAAGACCCACTTGTACCTTCTTAATCATACTCATAGAGTCACTCAAGATGCAGACCTGCGTTAACTTCTGTGTGCATACCCCCTCAAATGCCCTGGTTACCGCCATAGTCTCCATGGTCATAATACTCGTAATGACTGCATAGGCACCACTCTCCTCCCTGATCGTTTTACCTGCGCACTGAGATGTGAAGCCCCAAGCACTGCGAACATGTCTAATCATAGATCCACCAGTGTATATAATCACATCCCCTCTTTGGTATTCTCACTGACCAAAGCCTGCACTTCTTTCTCCACAGCTGTGGGCCACCAACATACAACATTTTTACATGATGTATGTTTACATGTTGTATGTTTACATGTTGTATGTTTACATGTATGTTTACAAGTTATTTGTTTACATCTTATATGTTTACATGGTGTATGTTTACTTATTGTATGTTGTACGTTTACATGGTGTATGCTTACATGGTGTATGTTTACATGGTGTATGTTTACATGTTGCATGTTTACATGTTTACATGGTGTATGTTTACATGGTGTATGTTTACTTATTGTATGTTGTACGTTTACATGGTGTATGCTTACATGGTGTATGTTTACATGGAGTATGTTTACATGTTGCATGTTTACATGTTTACATGGTGTATGTTTACATGGTGTATGTTTACTTATTGTATGTTGTACGTTTACATGGTGTATGCTTACATGTTGTATGTTTACATGGTGTATGTTTACATGCTTCATGTTTACATGTTGTATGTTTACATGGGGCATGTTTACATGTTTACATGGTGCATGTTTACATGTTGCATGTTTACATGGTGTATGTTTACATGGTGTATGTTTACATGGTGTATGTTTACATGGTGTATGTTTGCATGTTTACATGTTTACATGGTGTATGTTTACATGGTGCATGTTTACATGTTGCATGTTTACATGGTGTATGTTTACATGTTGCATGTTTACATGTTGCATGTTTACATGGTGTATGTTTACATGGTGTATGTTTACATGGTGTATGTTTGCATGTTTACATGTTTACATGGTGTATGTTTACATGGTGTATGTTTACATGTTGCATGTTTACATGTTGCATGTTTACATATTGCATGTTTACATGTTGCATGTTTACATGTTGCATGTTTACATGTTGCATGTGTACATGGTGTATGTTTACATGGTGCATGTTTACATGTTGTATGTTTACATGTATGTTTACAAGTTATTTGTTTACATCTTATATGTTTACATGGTGTATGTTTACTTATTGTATGTTGTACGTTTACATGGTGTATGCTTACATGGTGTATGTTTACATGGTGGATGGTTACATGTTGCATGTTTACATGTTGCATGTTTACATGGTGTATGTTTACATGTTGTATGTTTACATGTTGCATGTTTACATGGTGTATGTTTACATGGTGTATGTTTACATGTTGTATGTTTACATGGTGTATGTTTACATGTTGTATGTTTACATGTTGTATGTTTACATGTTGTATGTTTACATGTTGTATGTTTACATGGTGTATGTTTACATTGTGTATGTTTACATTGTGTATGTTTACATGTTGCATGTTTACATGCTGCAAGTTTACATGGTGTATGTTTACATGGTGTATGTTTACATGTTGCATGTTTACATGTTGCATGTTTACATGGTGTATGTTTACATGTTGCATGTTTACATGTTGTATGTTTACATGGTGTATGTTTACATGTTGCATGTTTACATGTTGCATGTTTACATATTGCATGTTTACATGTTGCATGTTTACATGTTGCATGTTTACATGTTGCATGTGTACATGGTGTATGTTTACATGGTGCATGTTTACATGTTGTATGTTTACATGTATGTTTACAAGTTATTTGTTTACATCTTATATGTTTACATGGTGTATGTTTACTTATTGTATGTTGTACGTTTACATGGTGTATGCTTACATGGTGTATGTTTACATGGTGGATGGTTACATGTTGCATGTTTACATGTTGCATGTTTACATGGTGTATGTTTACATGTTGTATGTTTACATGTTGCATGTTTACATGGTGTATGTTTACATGGTGTATGTTTACATGTTGTATGTTTACATGGTGTATGTTTACATGTTGTATGTTTACATGTTGTATGTTTACATGTTGTATGTTTACATGTTGTATGTTTACATGGTGTATGTTTACATTGTGTATGTTTACATTGTGTATGTTTACATGTTGCATGTTTACATGCTGCAAGTTTACATGGTGTATGTTTACATGGTGTATGTTTACATGTTGCATGTTTACATGTTGCATGTTTACATGGTGTATGTTTACATGTTGCATGTTTACATGTTGTATGTTTACATGGTGTATGTTTACATGTTGCATGTTTACATGGTGTATGTTTACATGTTGCATGTTTACATGGTGTATGTTTACATGTTGCATGTTTACATGTTGCATGTTTACATGGTGTATGTTTACATGTTGCATGTTTACATGTTGTATGTTTACATGTTTACATGGTATATGTTTGCATGTTTACATGTTTACATGGTGTATGTTTACATGTTGTATGTTTACATGGTGTATGTTTACATGTTGTATGTTTACATGTTGCATGTTTACATGGTGTATGTTTACATATTGTATGTTTACATGTTGTATGTTTACATGTTGTATGTTTACATGTTGTATGTTTACATGGTGTATGTTTACATATTGTATGTTTACATGTTGTATGTTTACATGTTGTATGTTTACATGTTGTATGTTTACATATTGTATATTTACATTACATGTTGTATGTTTACATGTTGTATGTTTACATGTTGTATGTTTACATGGTGTATGTTTACATGGTGTATGTTTACATGTTGTATGTTTACATGGTGTATGTTCTGTTGGTCCTCACTCATGATACATGTATGGGCGTATTGCCTAAATTTCTTACTTTTGTCTTTTGCCAAATAATCCCAGGGGATTACGAAGAGATGACGACAATCTACATTTCTCCATTTGCGACAAACTTGTTAGCAATGTTACAAGTATAAGGATTCGCAGGTCATCAGTGCGAATCCTTATAAAATCATACTTGTTAATAAATACTTCTATAAAAGCTACTTGGCAGGATAGGGTTGCCACATTGTCTTTTTTCAAATTTATTTGGCTTTGGAAAAATTATTTGGCTTGTTTAGCAATTTCTTGTTTGTTTGTCATGTGACGTATTCTTTCCAGAAAAGCGTCTTCTTTATGTCTTCTGAAATCCCCGCGGTTTCCGGCAAGCTGCCCCGCTTCCTCTAGCGACATGTTCATACATTTCTGAATATCTCTTGCCCAACTACTTCATGACCGGTCTCTGCCTCTACTAACTTATATCGTCCCCATCAACAACACTCTTTCCGTGCCATCATGTCTCTTCACATGATCGAAAAAAACCCAACTTCCTTCTTAATATGGTGCTTAAAAGCCAGCCTTCTTCCAGTTGAAGATGTATCCAGTTGATTGTTCTTATCATGTCTTAGATGGTCTTTCTTGCTATCCCTAGTACTCCCGTGCCTCTTCTATAACACTTCCTTTCGAAAGCCTCTATTCTCGTTGCTGTAGTTTTATTTTTTGTCCATGTTTCGCAGCCGAATGTCGCCACTGGAAACGCACATGTGCTTAATAAACATACCTCAGTTCCCGTGTTTGCCCCGTGCCACAGTTTTTCAGTTGTTTTAAATTAGACATCGGTATTACTGTTCCCCTCCTGATCTCGACTGCACTGTATCCTGCACTGTTTATGTTATCTCCTAGATATTTGAAATGTGTCACTTCTTTTAAAACCTTTCACTTGTCGGTTGTCATTATTTTGGGTTTTTTCATATTTATAAACATATTTTGTTGTTCGTTAAAGCTTTTTATTACCGTTATGTTCATTAAGTCTTTCTCATTTGATGTTAATAGCACTGTGTCGTCTGCCTATCTAATTTCTGGAATATGTAGACGTCTGATGTTTATGTGACTGAATTCTTGCTGTACTGTTTCGTACTGTTTCTAAATATACCACTTATATTGCTTTTTAAAAATGAATTGCACAAACATAACTTTGCGCTCATTATTTCAACTAGTGAAAGCTATATTCTATTGGACGATACGCGTAACTTTGTTAGAAAGTATAAAGTTAATTTTAGCTTTCCAGCCAATGTTTTATCGGGTGTTATGTTAAAGATCGAATCAAGACACTCGAATACTCCACGTAACTCCCTAACGAGAAAAATACAGTATTGTTTTTTTGTTGTTGTTAAAGATCAGTGTCTTTACTTGACACTGTTAGAAGAAGCCCTTAGTCAAGTCATGCGTAGATTTCAAGTCTAAATCCGGCGCTGCTTATGACACAATAAGTCACCAACGGATTTTGCTAATTTAAATGGAGATAAGGACCTATACATGAAACACAAAGTACCCTTATATAGAAAATGTTTACATACTATATTTATATTTGGATCATAACAATTCAGATTAGATAAACCTGTGTGTTCACAGCGTAAACACGACAACTTTTTAGTGCACTGATAAACGAACACTTTTAATTTAGTGGAAAACAATGTCACCGCAAAGAAACAAAAATAAATTATTGCTTTTAATGGGATGTCCATAAATTACACGTTTATAAAAAAAATCTTCTCTCCTTCCTCCTGTCTACAATTGTCTATAATTCAAGGTCTCTACTTGCTTAATTATACTGTTTAAAAAAAGAAACCCAACATAATTGCAGTGCTAATGGACACCCACTTTCAAACGCGTATCAAAATTTATTTTTACGGAATTAATGTTTCAACCTTGGCATGAAGAACCTTTCAGACTACAACAATGAAATGATGTTCATTAAATTTGGTTTGGACTTTTATTCTTTGCGACTGAGGCCTCTGTTTCAGTAAGGTACAAGGCCTACTCTTAGTTAGATTGTTGCGAGCCGCGTTAATGCAGTGGTTAGCGCACTGGCATCGCATGTAAGTGGTCCTGGGTTCATTCCCCAGTTGAGGCGGAAATGTTTTTCAGATTGCAACGGCTCCCGTGTCGACCCAGCCTCAAATGGGTACCGGATTAATCCGGGAAGTAAAGACTGCGAGGGAGAGGAGATGGCTACCGCCCTCATTTGCAGAGCCTCTGAAATGTGAGATCGCTAATATCTCACACCCCTACGGCATTAATAAATTATATGGGTTACTTTACTTTACTTACTTATGGCCTACTCTGGCCTCTATCAGAGAACGAGAACTCCTTGACAAGGATCCGATTAGCCATTGGATCTGTTGGTGTGGGGTGGCTGCCCGCATGCAGTGCAAGAGACAGCTGTCGGCGATTGGCTGGAGCCACTTCCCGCTGGCTGAGTCGTTGTTAACAAGCTTTTCTAGAATATTCAACTCTATACACATACTTTCTTAACTGGATAGTTTTATTCTCCCCGTCCAGTCTCGTATTTTGATCAAGGCTATTTGAATATTCACGCTAGCTAACTCTGTTAATAACCTTATCCAATCAAAATTTACTAACAGGTATTTTCTTTTTTTTATTCTTTTCTTTTAAAAATAATACAAAATTGGTGTCGCATCCTATTCAGGACGTAGTCATCAACCCAGCATTATTTGGTTGTAATGATTTTCTAGGCAATATAAATACGTTCAGTAGTTTGCCATTGCTTTCGGAACGGTCCAGATGCACAATTGATTTTGGCGGGGATCGAAGTCTGTACCGTGGTCGTCACAGACGCGCTCTGTACCAATCCGCCACAGAGCCGAACATAAAGAATAGCGTTATCTTCATGGAAACAGTGGCTACGCGTGAGGTTTTAGAGAGGGTACGCCGAGATACCTTTTTATTAGTAGGTAGGTAGCTCCCCTCCCCCATACTTTTACTTTTGTCACCCCAGAAACACGTTTTTACTTTCCTATATACGATAGTTACTAGTATTTATTTTTTTCATATATTTTATGAATACATATTTAATGAATATTTAACTTAAGGCTATTCAAGTACCACGTCCGATCGCTCACAAATATATTTTTTTTTAAACAGCAGTAGTAATAATCCTGACTGACTAATATGTAAGACTATTGAGTAAGCAAATTCCAACCATCTAAAATGACGTTTAACTATTTCCTTGAATTACTAGAATTACTAAACTTACCTATCCTAAATTTACCAAATCCTAGAATTACTGGACAATGAGGAATTAAGGCTTCTTAATGACAAATTTGACTTCCCGTGTTTCATCTAAAGAGTGCATATTTAAAAGTACTAGCTAAGAAAAATAAAGGACAGCTGATTTAAGTATTTATTCTTCGCCAATTTTTCATTGTCCGCCTCTCGGCTAGCCCCGCAGTCTGTCACAATACCCTATTTGATTGTTGTTCTGCGAAGAATTTCTCTTGGTCTTCATCTTTTTCTTTTGCCATCTGGTACTTAATACTTAGAGAAAGTAAAACAACCAATATTCATACTATTCAAGAACTGCACAGAATAGCTTTGAACAGACAGAATTGGAGAGATCTGACATCTGCCATATGCGCTAACTTCAGCGCAAAAGGAAAATGAATGAATGAATGAATCTGGTACTTATTTTAATGCTTATAGTGACAGTCTGTTTTCGTTCATTCTAAGTACATGTCTGATAAAGGTCCATCGTTTTCTTCTTATAACGAAACACCAATATATATATATATATATATATTGGAAACAACAGACTTAAAAAAGTGACAGAATTCACATACCTAGGAAGCAATATAACACAGACGACAGATGCAGCATAGTAATACACAATAGATGTAGTAAAACATACCACGCACTAGGACAAATGACACCAATCTTTAGAAACAAAAAATGTAGATTTAATCACCAAAATAACACTATTCAAAGCAATTATTATACTAACGCTGTGTTACTAATGCCAAATAGGGACAACGACAGCACAAGAGAAACTTAAACTGGTGACAGATGAAATGGCATGCTTGCGCAGAATCCTAGGAATATCGCTAAGAGACCGAGTGAGAAATTAGGACATTTCTCCGGTATCTTTCAAATCTTGGCATATATTAAGAGACAACAGATCACATGATTTGCACACATCAGCAGACTACCACCAGATAGCATACCACAGCAAGCTATGCTACACGGATACAGTGAAGACCGACCTAGAGGCCGACAAGAAAAAGATGGACCACCGAAATAAAAGAGGCAACAAACTCCACAATATATTCAGCACACAAGAGGGCCATCTCCAGAAAACTCTCCTGCCCCTGACAGGCAACACAGGGTTTAGTGAATAGATAGATAGTTTTATCTTATTGTTGTAGAAATATATTTCTGTGTTTGGTGTCTTCTCTTACTTACATATATTTGATAGATAACAACATTATATATGGTATGTTTCTCTTTTTTCTTTTTTTTTAAAACGAGTAACTATTGTAAATAGGGAAGTAAATACGTGTTTCTGTGGTGTCCAAACAAATCGGGGGGGGGGGGAAGAGTTGCCTACTACTAATAAAAAAAGTCTCTCGACTTCCCCCTCTCTAAAACTTCAGGCTACGCCACTGCTTTCCATGAAGATCAGCCTATTCTTATATACACAATATATGTCCCCAGCATGCAGACCTGAGAAACAAGGCATGGCCCACCCCAATCAGCGTCGAAGAGAAACTGTATGGCACAGTGGACACTCTAAAACAGACAGCAGCCTATATCATAGAATCTGGAGTCCCAACCTGAGTAATGATCGCTGAAGAAGAAGAAATATACACAATACTGTATATCCACAGCTCACGATGTTATACTGTGTTACCAATTATTATCTGCATGTCAATACGACGTACACACATTATCAATTAGCTACGTAGCTTGACCTCTAGGATAAGTGATTTAACAGTGTCGAAAACAAGTACAAGCACGCGGAAGAAGGGGGAAAAAACGCAGCCAAATTGTCGTTAGTATTTACTTCCGGTAAAGTGTACTTATTACATGCTCGTCTACAATTTTAGTCCTACTGGATAATGAGAAACCAAGCCTTCCTAGTGGCTAATTTGACTATTCCTGTGATTTTCATCGATCAGTATGATTATACATTGTGTGACAGCCAATTAAAATGAAGGAAATAGTTAAACGAATCATTTTAGAAGGCTGGATTTCGCTTACTCGGTAGTCTTACACGGTAGTCAGTCCGGATTAGTACTACTGCGGTTTTTGTAAAGATATTTGTGAGTGAGCAGACGTGGTACTTGAATATCTGTTCTCACGTGATGTGTGGTGGGCGTGTTAATCACTCACTGCGCACTTGTTAGTTATACCCTATTACAAGATATTAAGCAATCCCGGATCTTTTCCGTAGGCCTATACCTCACGTAGGCCTATATGCGGATCTTTAGTAACTTAGGGCGTGCAATTTTGCGAAGAGAAGAATAATCATGTGACATATTCTTCCCAGAACGTGGCCTTCCTTATCGATTCTCTGAACACTCCGTGAGTTGACTTGCCGCAGTTGGAGACATATTTAAACAATCTGATATGTCACTGCGCCATCGTCCTCTTAGGCCGCTAAAACTTCCCCTATTGCCGCTAACTGTGCCTTTTAGCTATTAATCTTTCCGCTGTTCTTTATATGACTAAAAATACACAGCTTTATTTTTAAGATGTTGTTATGGAGTCAGCCTCCTCGATGTTTATGGATCTTAACACCTCTTGGTATGTTTTATTTTTAGTTGTCTCTTTTATACGTCCCATTGAAGATCTACCAACAGAATCCAATCAAATTTTTTGTGTCGTGTTTTTATTATTCCCGTGAATTTCGTTGATCGGCGTTGGCAGACGACAGCATGGGTGAAATAAAGTGACCAACGAAAACATAACAATAATCAAATATGCATTTCGTATAAGACGAGAAATGAGATATTGGGGTGAAGTTGGTTGTTCTATTTCGTATAGGGTAAAAATGACCCAGGAGGCATGCAGAAGTCGGGTGTACCAGGCCGAAATGTGAAGATGTCGCAGTTAACTATAAAAAATGACACAGCGCATTCCGATCTCTGAACAGACCTGTAGATAAGGGGGAGGGGGTGTTGGAGTGTCCAATCTCCCCTCCAAGCAAATCTAACATATCTTTTAGCACCAAAACTTAACCAAAAGGTCGATAAAAACGCCTCCATTGACGATTTTTCACAAAAAGGTCGTCATAGTCCTCACTAAACAGTGAAATGTACACACGAAAACTGACAAATAACCATTTCTAATAAGTAAACACCTCCTTAAGGTAATTATATCTACGGCCTTGTCTCTGGACAACATTTTTCGAATCTGCAGAAGACAAAGGAAGGAAGTCTAGACTAAAATCATATCTTTTTTTAGGGATGCGGATTGGTTGAATCCAGAAATCGTATTGACTCAAGCTGCGAGGCGAATAGTTGCCAGTTGAACGGACCTGTTTCAAATCCCATCTGATGCAACTTCTGCAGATTAGCAGGGTCTAGTCCGGAGAACGGAATGCCTTGTATTATGGTTTACAGCATTGTTGCGATATCTAACCTTTCGGTTGAATACATCCGATTTCAGCAAGGCTATATGGAATTTTGACCCTATATGGAATGTGACAGCCGACTCCACCCCGTAACCTCCTTATTCGCCTCTTACAGCGCGCATAGAAGGTCAACATTGTAGCTATTCTTTGCTCCCCTCTCGGGCTCCGGCAGGACACGGGCGGTAATGTGGTCGATTGTTTGAAACGAGGAAGTGCATTTTCCTTCATAAATTAAAAAATTGTACGCTTCTTTCGGTTTGTCACATCTCCCGTCACCTGAGAACGTTGCCAAGGTCAGTTGCCAAGGATTGCAGGTCTTGTTCATTTATGCCTGTTGATTTTAATTCATTCATAATAGTTCTTCTGAGCGTTGTTTTTTTGTCTTCTCTGTTTTCTTTTCCCGTCTGGTGTCCACATGAAGGCTTGTCGTGGAATTCTATCTTCCTTCATTCTAAGTATGTGGCCGATGTATGACCAGCGACGTTTTCTGATGATGTTCGTCACATATTCTTGTTTTGTCTCCTCTCTTAGTATGTCGTTTGATTTGAAATCTTTCCAATTAGTATTTGTGATTTTTTCTAAGGCATCTATTCTCGAATGCAACTAACTTCTTATCCATTATTGCGGTAGATTTCCAAATTTCACATCCATATGTCAATAATGGAATAGTAACGCAAAATGAGGTAAAAAGGTTACTAAAACACTTACCTAGCCTATTAATAAAAATATATTTTTAAGAAAAAAAAAAAAAAACATACAATAAAACTAAACAGGACAATTCTCAACGTATCGGCTCAAATTGAACCTTTTTCAAGAGACAAACAACAGAAAACGACAAAATAAAAAAATAAATAGATGTCTATATTTCATCAAGCCCTCGTCTCCATAATAGCGCAGGGATGGCAACGCATCTAGTAAAAGTGAAAATGCGTGCATTCATTATAAACAAACCGAAAGTGGGAAATTAGAGACACTATAGATGAGTGCAAGTATAATAAAAGAAAAAGATAAGAAAAATACCCCTTTTGTCACTCTATCAGACAGGCAGGTTTTAAGGTCATTTTTACAGAACAGGCACGTTTTACATGAATGTTCATATTCATGATTCTTTTTCATGTGTGTCCCGTAACTTAATATACTCTATCATATGTAAGCGTTGTGATATGAAGTATATTGGTGAGACTGGTAGACGTTTAGCTGATAGATTCGCCGAACATTTAAGAGATATCACGAATCATCGTGACTCCCCAGTGGCTAATCATTTTAACAGCCCGTCACATCATGGTAGCTCTGATGTCTCTGTAACCGGTTTGTTACGTTGTTATACCGGTGACCGGCAACGTCAGTCCTTGGAATATCGTCTCATTTGTCATATGGGAGTCTTGCAACCAAACGGAATGAACATTAATCACCGTTTTGTTTGAGTTACCCACCTTTTCTTTACACCCTCTACTCCCGTATTGCACTGATTCTTGTAATTATTTGTCTTTGTACACTTTCGTGAATAATTATTATTTTTGTGTTTGCCGTTCTTCTATATAATTCCTTTATGTCTTTTTTCGTTTGTGTATGTCAATATGTGATTATTTTGTACTCTGCCATTTTGTTATTGTTAAATCATTTACATATTTAGATTTTGATTTCCTCGTTTTTATTGCAGTTGTCTCTTCGATGGGTGCCCACACATATATAGTTATTTGTATATGCATTTCGTTTTACATGGTTCTATGTATCCACACAATTACTTTGGGCCGCACATTTGTATGTATACATATGCAGTTGTTATAGCATTATCTTTATGTGAACGAACGTTTATATTTACATAAATATATGTATATGTTTCTATGTGTATGAATGTTCATTTTATTATTTATACAAGAAAGTGTTTATGTGCATGAATGTTCATATTTGTGTATACATATATATATATGTATATTTATGTGAGCGCTTTTTTATGTTAATGCACGTATCTCCATTCTGTGTCAATGTGTATACCTATTCTGGTGTGAGCCCTTTCCTGTGTGTGGATACATTTACATGCCTGTGCATTTTGTGTGGTTATCCTTCACACATCTGTGTCCATCTTGTTATGTGTTTATTTCTTGACTCTTGGTGTGTGTTTACATTTCTATGTATGTTTAGGTTTGGTTTTATATATATGTTTATGTCTATATTTGGTTTCACATTCATTCCATGCGTTTTCAAATGTTGATTCTTCTTCTATCCTTCCTTCCCCAAACCCACTCACCCCACCACCACACAACCTCATCATTACTCATCTATCATTGTCATATGCCATTCTTGTTGGCGTAAGTGACCATGGTTCTCTGTTCACAGTATTGTTATCAGGATCGTTGTTTCCAAGCCTTGCTAGGTTGTCACATGAATATTTTCTCACGTCCCCATCTGTCTCTGTTCCCTTCAGTCGTGCCTGTTGTGACTATGTTCTTAAAACCTGCCTGTCTGATAGAGTGACAAAAGGGGTATTTTTCTTATCTTTTTCTTTTATTATACTTGCACTCATCTATAGTGTCTCTAATTTCCCACTTTCGGTTTGTTTATAATGAATGTACGCATTTTCACTTTTACTAGATGCGTTGCCATCCCTGCGCTATTATGGAGACGAGGGCTTGATGAAATATAGACATCTATTTATTTTTTTATTTTGTCGTTTTCTGTTGTTTGTCTCTTGAAAAAGGTTCAATTTGAGCCGATACGTTGAGAATTGTCCTGTTTAGTTTTATTGTATGTTTTTTGTTGTTTTTTTTCTTTAAAATATATTTTTATTAATAGGCTAGGTAAGTGTTTTAGTAACCTTTTTACCTCATTTTGCGTTACTATTTGTTCATTAGGTTACTGCGGCACCATTCACTTTGTCGGACACCCTCTGGCCATTTGGTTATTTATATTTGTCAATAATGGAATCACACTTGCATTGAATAGTCGTAGTTGGATGTGTTTGATCTCCAGATGTTTGAGAGTTTTTTAAAGGCGTTGGAGGCGAGAGCGATTCGAGTTGATTTCTGGTATCCCTGTCTGCTGTTATTTTGCTTCTCAAATATACGAAATTTGAAACGTTGTCTATTATATTATCATCTAGTTTAATTGATTCTGTCAGGCCGGTAAAGTTGTGCGAAAAATTTGAGTCTTTCTGTTTTTTCTTGGAGATCTTGGTGTGTTGAACTCAGTAGAGCAATATCATCTTCGAATGTTATATCTTCCAGTGTCTTGTTTTTTACCCATTTGATTCCTAGTTGCTTTTGGTCTGTGAATTTCCTCATCACCCAGTCAATCGCGATGCAAAACAGTATTAGGGACAAAACACATCCTTGTTTTACTCCCGTTGTTGCTGGAAAAACCACTTTTTGTTTTTGCAAGCCGTATCGGAATAAAAAGCTTTCATGATATTGCTGTATCTCGTCGGGATGCCGTAAAGCGTAAGAATTTTCCAGAAAGATGGTCTGTGAAGACTATCGAAAGCCTTCTGGAAATCTACAAAATTGATCATGAGTTTTGGTTGTCTTTCTGTGGATTCTTCTATTATTGTTCCTTAAGGTGTAGATGTGAATTATTGTTGAGCGGTTAGGTCTGAAGCCCGCTTGTTCTACTCTGAGAGCCTCATCGATGGAATTTCTTAGTTTTTGTAGTAGTATATTGAGAAAGACTTTACCAGGGATGGATAGTAGTGTGATACCTCGCTAATTGTTGCAATCAGACAGATCTCCTTTCTTTGGTAATTTAACAATTATTCAATTTTTCCATTGTTGTGGTGGTGATTAATTCTGCCATATGTGGTTGAATAGATATAATATATGGTTTAGGGAAGCTGATTTTAACATTTCTCCTGAAATGTCGTCATCCCCTTTACACTATACGTCAACACTATAATAAATATTATAATAAATGTTACAATTTAGATAGCGCACTGTTTACATAAACATCAATGAAAACCCATAATAAACCAATCATATAGATAGATGCCGTGACGTCACATCTCACGCCGCAGACGATTATTCTTAGAGAATTAAGTATTAATTATAAACACTAATTCTAATCCTCCCCCCCCCCCCAACAAAAAAATAATATTTAAAAATTTTTAAAATCTATAAACTATGGCTGGTACTGATTAAAATTTACTTGTTCAATAAATCTGGAAAAAATGTAATCGATTAATGTATATTAATTATAACGCATATATAGATGCAACTATATGTATCTGATCTGCAACAATCCATGACTTAACTTCACAGTTCACGCAAAAATGTTGCAACAATCCATGACTTAACTTCACAGTTCACACAAAAATGTTGCAACAATCCATGACTTAACTTCATAGTTCACACAAAAATATTGCAACAATCCATGACTTAACTTCACAGTTCACACAAATATGTTGTAAATTCAAACTGTAGCACTGACGTAAGTGATTTTTCTAAAACTTAAAAAAAAAAAAAACCTATTGAGTTAGTTTAATTATAAAACTCATACAGTATACTCATACAGAGTACGTGAGAACTCTCCTGCTCGTCACGGTCGATAAAGTGTTGATACTTGAGCGGATGTTTATTCTGAATGTGGTACGTCAGCGATGTATATGAACCCAGAAAAGCAAATTGTTTATGGCAGTGAACGCCGCAAATTTTGTCGCCTTCGTCTACTTTGCCATCAGCAGTTAGCCTAAAAATAAAACTTGTGCTCAACTTTCCGCTTAAATACTTAACTTCAACGGTGCTTTCATTAGTCGCCATTTTTTTTTACGTCTGCACGTCTAAATAAATAATAATAATAATACGCGGGAAAAGTATTATACAAATAAAAATTATTAAAAATAATTTCTTAAATTTTAATCGTTCAAATTAATTTTAATCGCAGCCCTACTATAAACTAATTCTCTTCTACCCCCCCCCCCCCCACAAATCTTTAACCTTACGCAACGTATCTACTAACACTGCAACGGTTAGGTAATACCTCGAAACTAAAACAAAGCTCAAACGGAGACTTATTCTAGTAATATGCCAGATCATAAAAAATCATAAAATCATAAATATCATTTTAAAAAGTTTAGAATATTCCTTTTTTTTTACTCTATAATTAAACAGAACAAACTCACAAGGGAATCAACTAACTCACATGCAACTGATGGAATAGTATGTTCCGTCTCATAACAAACATCCAGATATAGGTTCCTTAGGGGACTGTCCATAAATTACGCCAATATTTTTTTGGCCAATTTTTACCCCCTTGTCAATTACTGTCAAAAATTCAGGGACTCCTCCCCCAACCCCCACACAATTCCTTCATTATATCAACATAAATTCTCCTTCCCATAATAAATTTTGTTACTAAAAATACAGTAGACATAAATACACAATGTTTTTCTTCAAATCTTTTCCTTCAAATTTAAACAATAAATTTGCTGTATAAAAACACTATTGTTGAAGTCAACAATTGTCAAACCCACTCCCCAACAACTGTCAAACCCACTCTCCAACAATTGACAGACACACTCCCAAACAATTATCAAACCCACTCCCCAACAATTGTCAAACCCACTCCCCAACAATTGTTATGTTTTTTTTTCTAACCTCCCACCTCCCGTCCCCAATTGTTGACGAAATGTATGAACATCTTCATTATTATAACATATTCTTCTTCTTCTGTTTTCGTTCACAACTCCAGCACATTAGCAGGGTGTCGCCCGTGTCCGAAAGAAGAGCAAAGAATAGCAACACTGTTTACCTTCCACGCATGTCGTAAAAGGCTACTAAGGATGTTATGGGATGGAGTTGGTTGTCCCATCCCATATAGGGTCAGTGACCCAAAGCCACGCTGAAGCAGGACGCGTCAGGCTGAAGACGCAGATATCGCAGCAGTGCTGTAAACCAGGGGTCGACAACCTTTTGCTAACTGTGTGCCAACTTAAGATTTCAAATTATTCAGAGTGCCAACATCACATATCATTTTATACAAGTCGAGGCCAATATTCTTATTTTACCATATATTTTATTTCTATATTTTAATTAATTAATATATAGTGATATTCAATAATATGTAAATATGTATAATATGTAACAAATCTGGATATGTCTGTGGCTGGTGCCCTGCTACGCCCAAGTGCTGAAATGAGCGAGGAAACCCCGCTAATCGATTTATAATCAACTTTATACAGGAAACGTGAAGAGGCTGCGTGCGATTTTAAATTGCTTGGCGTGCCAAGTGTGGCACGCGTGCCATAGGTTGCCGACCCCTGCTGTAAATTATGACACAACTCATTCCGTTGTCCGGACTACATCCTGCTAATCTGCAGGAGTTTGAGAACGAACGCAGAAGAAGGAGAAGCAGGGTGTAGTAATGTGTCTTCAGAACCCTACTTATTTGGGCAGGACTGTGGTCCTGCTCGTGTGGAGCTGGCCGACTAGTCTTAGTTTCCTGCACGCCAATATCATAAAAGCACCTTCTTATGGTGTACCCTGAAAATAGAGTACTTCGAAGTTATGGCGAAGCAATCTGGCTCTTTATAGATCGTGCCCGGGCAGTATAGACCGAGATGAAAAAAGAATTCATTCCACAAGACAAACAATATATCTGACGACAACCTCGCTCGTTCCATTGTCAAAAGACTTTCACAGCATAGTATAAGACATCGGCTGACTTGGCTGCCAGGTCAGAAAGCTCTTTAAGTTGTAATGATCAAGTCATTGGAGAAGCAGGGCTCCCCAATTGAGTACATGAGAAGGCAGGACATCGCTAGAGGGCAGCACCATGTCCAAGAAGAGTGAGAAAATAGACACCATAACGAAGGCAGTGTTTATGCTCGATACCAAGCTTTCAGCCATCTTCTCGCAGCTGGTTGTGTCGAAAGGTAAAAGCACGATACCATGTCCCTCCGGTACGAAGATAATATGGTAGAGTTGATACGTGGATGAGGTGTTTACGCCGTCTGCGAACGAAACCTCGGCTAAAAGGGCGAACCAATCCTATAATGTTATAGTACAACATTAGTATTTGAGCAATATCTTATACTACTTAGAGAAATTAAAGCAAACAATATCCTTATTATTCAAGAACTGCACAGAATAGCTTTGAACAGACATAATTGGAGAGATCTGACCTCTGCGCTAACTTCAACGCTAAAGGAAAATTATGATGATGATTATGAATATCATATAATGGAACGAAGCTCACAGTCGAGATAAGGGTTAGTACCCTGGGACACATGGGGAATTGAGTCTAATTACACAAGACACGTTCATTGGCAGCGGAATACCTCGTGCGAGATAGGGCCTAAACTAGTCGACCCAAGTCTAAATCCCTGCTCACCATCTCGGAAACTGCCACAAAGACACGCTGTAGACTGCAAAGCCAATAGGCACAGTGGATGATAAACCGTGACGGTGTAGAACAGATGATCGTTTTGTTTGGCAACAAATAGAAAGGCGGTTACAGGCTATGAAAGCTTACCTGAAATAAATAACACCGAAATTGGATGTGCTAGGCAAGAAGACGCAAATAACGCAGTTCCACTGTAATCCGGCAGCACAATATAGCCTAAGTCTACTTTACGGAGTGGATACCATCCCACTGTGGCATACCAGGAAATGAAGAGGCAGACATACTGGCAAAGGATGGAGCAACACAGGAACAAAAAGACCAAGAAATCACCTACCAAGAAAAGAAGACCCTCATCAAAGCCACCAGGAAAGTCGACCTCCCAAAGACAATTACCACTATCTCAACAGAGCAGATCAGGTTATTATCTTCCGCCTCAGAACAGGACACAACAGATTAAACTGCCACTTAAATAGACTAAGACTGGTCCCATCACCTCTGTGCCTTTGTGGGCAGGCAACACAGACAGCTGAACATATCCTGCAAGACTGCAATACACTAAACCAGTTAAAGGAAGAATACTGGCCCACAGAGATGGATATCCACAGAAAGATGTATGGGAGCACTGAGGAGCTTTCAAATACAGCAGCATTTATTAAGAAAACAGGACTTGCTGTGTAGACATGTCAAACTGCGAACGAGAAGAAGAAGAAGAAGATCAGAGAGCGAAGAAGAAGTAGAAAAAATTAAGTTGGAAGGAAACAATGTAAGATTTTGTTTGTTAAATGGGGGATTAAGCCTCTTAGCTGAGGCACGACTCTTTCAACCTAAGACAGAAGTCTATTTTGGTTATATCAGTATCAATATAAGATGGTGAACATACAGCTATAATATAGTCAGTGTAGGACTACCACCAAGTCAAGAGATAGAAAGTTAACCACCGTTGCCAACATTCTAATTACAATGATGGCAGTTGCCAATGCATTTCCTCATAAAAGCACTATAAATGTCTCTAAAAAGGATCAGAAAGCACTACAAAAATATTTTGAAGCACTAAAAACGTACCAAATATTTTTCTTAAAATAATCCAAGATAAGACATTATAATTTCTTCTTCTCCTTCGACGTTCATTCTTAAACTCCCGTTGGATCTCTCTTGTAGCTGGACCATGGTCCTATTAGATTTCCAGCAGGATGTAGTCCAGAGAATGGAAATGCGTTGTGTCGCCGTTTTATTTGTGCCAATGGTCCGACACATCCGTCTTCAGCGGACACATTATAATTTAGTAATCATGAGATTTAGTACTTTGACAAATAATATTATTCTATGTTGCATAATCACAGTCAGACAACATTTTTTTCATTGTATGTGTCTTTTTTCCTGGTACATTTCCTGGTCAACGTGTTTTTTTTCTTGATTCTTGATTAGAAAGTGGCTTCACAGCACGTGGGGCATTCCCATAAGTGCTCCGCCCTCCTTTCCAGCAGCTATCCCAGTGTATGTAGACTCAGAGTCCCAGTAAGGTGTTGAGTGCGTGATCTTCGGGACATTCCAAAAAAATTTACTTTTCCTTCCATCCCCAGTAGACACTCCCATTTTTGACATTCTTTGTATTTGTACGTTCTCAGCCTCATTGACATCATCTTCATCTTGAAATGAATTTATTACTGCCTTCATTAAGTCTTTATCTCTTCTCAGCAATGTGCTGTCAATCGCCAATAAGTCGGCTCTGTCGTTTCCCCTAACCCCAGCATGATCAGGGCAGTATATCCATGTAATGCTCTGGAAAATTTAGTTGTTCAAAATGTCCCAACAATTTTTATCTCAAAATTATTTTTTCTATCTTGCGCAGCATGCTTTGAGAGTCTGTTAGTATGCCTTATTGCCACGAGTAAAACATGGCAACTTGTGTTTGCCAAAAGGCACTAAATTATGCCAAGAATGCACACACAAAATAATGAGAAAACACAACAACAAAACATAATGTTCAAAATATGTTTCAAGTTTTCACATTATAATTCTTGACTATCAGTTAATATTAGAAATATGTTTATTCAAGATCTGTGAAATCCCAGTCAGACAAGTCTTCTTCACTTTCTGTTGCATTTTCTGGCTGTGCTTGTGTATCAGATGATGATGAATGAAACAAACTTTTATAAGCATCTTGTGATACATTTTTTTGCAGGACATCCTTAGGTAGTTTATAATCAAAACATAATTTACCATATCATTTCATTCCGTAATTAATAATCAGAACAGCTTTCAAACTCGTGATACTCATTTCTGCCATCTTAATAAGCAGAGTGCACCACCAAAACAAGAGACAGGGGATGTTGGAGATCTGTTGCAGTCAATCTTCGTTGTGGAGAAGGCACTTAATGATGATGATTTGAGTTTAAAAGCACTAAATAATGACAAAATGCAATAAAACGCACCAGCAAATTCTGGAAAAGCGCTAAACTAGTGCGACCACGCTATTAAAAAAAATTGTGGTACTAGATGATTTGAAAAAACACTAGATCTGGTGCGAAAAGCACCAAAATGGCAACCGTGGGGGAAATTATATCTTATGGGGATTCCAAATTTTATGTAAATACGTATGAAAAAATACTGGGAAATTCCACTTGTCTAAAAACAGCACAATAATAACAGGATACATGTTGTGACTACATTTTGGTTTATAGTTGACGTTAGACTTTGAAGGCCAAATATAATTCAGAATAAGCTACATCTGGATTTACTCACTGGTATGTAGTCTACGTCTAAATTGTGTATAAAATACTATGGCCTATGTTACTGTTTTAAAAGAATGGTAATAAAAAATATTAATAGTATATAATAGTAGGCCCTATATAGTATGCCCGTGTGTCGCCAGTGTCCGAAAGGGGAGCAAAGAATAGCAACACTATTTACCTTCCGCGCATGTCGTAAAATGCGACTACGGAGGTTATGGGATGGGGTTGGATGTCCCATCCGATATAGGGTAAGTGACCCAAAGTTATGCTGAAGTCGGATGTGTCAGGTCGAAGGCGCAGATATCTCAGCAATGCTGTAAACCATGACACAACGCATTCCGTTCTCCTGACCACATCCTGATAATCTGCAGGAGTTTGAGAACGAACGAAGAAGAAGATAGTATAGTAGTAGCCTATTTATTAAATAGTTGGTCTACTTATTAACTGTTTAATAGTAATCATTTAGCCTTATCATAATGTCAGTGAGTGTAATCTTCTTCTTCTTCTTCTTTCGTTCACTTGAAACATGTCTATATCTGTCATTCTGTCTCCTTAATAAAACTCACTGTCTTTTGTAGTTCATACAGTGTCCCATAGAGCTTTGATCCTGTGTTGTTTCCTCTGGCCAATATGTCTGCCTCAGTGTTTCATGCTTAGAACACTCTTGAAGTATATGTTTGGCACTCTGTGCTGCCTGTCCACATGTACACATGACCGTGTTGCCAATCTTGAACTTTGTATACATGTGACTGCGGAATCGGTGGTGTCCTGTTCTGAGACGTAGAATTATAACTTGTTCTGATCTGTTCATAATGTGATAGTCATCTTGTGTTGGTGTTTGTGGCTTTCTTATTGACTTGATCATCTGTTTTTTTCTGATGGTAGGTGATTGGTATATCTGGTTGGTCTTCGGCAGCACCTTCCTTAGCCACTTGGTCTGCTTTTTCATTTCCTGGTATTCCACAGTGAGAGGGTATCCACTGCATGGTTACCCTATACTGGTAAGACAATTCGCTAAGTAGTTTTTTCAAGTCTGTTAGTTTTCCAGACTGGAGAGCTTGAAGCACTGACCTTGCATCTGTCAGCAATACCACAGGCTGTAGGCCAAAGTTGGAGTTCAGCAATTTTTTTAGTTGCCACACTAATTGCCTGAATTTCTGCATCATAATTATTGCAGAATTTTCCTGTCGGTGTTCTGATTGTATCTCTAGGCTTGTGTGGATATTCTATATATACACCTGCACCTCCATTCCTCACATAATTCTGTGCTGACCCATCTGTGTATACTCTGACACATATATCTTGTGGATATTCCTCATCCAGGAAACTGAAGGTGACTGTCCTTCACTGCACACTGTTCTGTTCGTCCTCACTTAGTATTCCTTTCACATGGGTCTGAATGTATATTGACATTTCATGCCTTTCACTCCACGGGGTTTGTTCTGGTACAGACCTTAAGGGGCTGTCAACTTCAGGTAGGTCTGTAAGTTGTCTACGGAGTCGTTTAGCTTGATGGATAAAACTGCTTCTTTTCAGTCTCCCCATTGCTAGATTTTGGAATCTTTCCTTCATTGGATGACTTGGCATACACTGAAACTTTTCTGCTTGAATTAGTACTTTTGTGTCTCTGCGTTCACCAAGTGTTTGCATTCTTCCCATTTTCTGCATCTCTGCTATGGGTGTTGATTTCATTGCTTCCAACATTATTCTAAGTGCCTGGTTTTGCACTTTATCTACCTCAAATGTGGTGTTTGATGCAGGACACCACGCAGCTGAACCATATTCCAGGTGTGGTCTTATGCCTTGCTGGTAAACTTTACTGAGTATATTTCCACTGGCTCCCCATGTGGTTCCACTTAGTTTTCTCAGGATAGCTAACTTCTTCCTGGCTTTTGTTGTTGCTTTGTTTATGTGCTGCTTCCATGTCAGCTTATCATCAAAGGTAACTCCGAGGTATGTGGGTTGTTTGTCTTCTTTCAAGAGCTCTCCATCTATCTTGATATGACCAGCTTTTTGTTTTGGTGAGAGGGTAAAGAGTGTAGTGCTGCACTTATCTGTGTTAATGCTGACGCACCATCTATTTGCCCATAAGGTTAGGGCATTGATAGCTCTTTGTATTTGTTTACTGGCCACTGTTGCATGTTCTTCCGTGCACCAGATCACCAGGTCGTCAGCATATATTGCCACTTTGATCCCATGTGGAAGTTCAGCAACTAGGTCATTGATGTAAACCAAGAAAAGTGTGGGGGACAGGACTCCTCCTTGGGGGACTCTATGATGCAGTAGGACTTTCTTTCTCTTGTGACCATCTAATTGTACCCTGGCTCTTCTATTATGCAGGTATGCTTTTACCCATTTGTACATTCTTGAGCTAACCCTGCAATTTCGTAATTTCTTTAGGATCCCTTCTTTCCAGACCTTATCAAATGCTTTCCTGAGGTCTATCCATGCTGCTAGTACCAGTTTCTTATCTTGGAAGGCATCCTCAATCTCTTGGGAGAGGTAGGTTGCCTGATCTTCAGTAGAGTAGCACTGTCTGAAACCTGCTTGCTGTGATACCAGAAGGTTTTCACTTTCAAGGTACCACTGCATCCTAAGATTGATAATGCGTTCCATTGTTTTGCATAGGCAGCTTGTGAGGCTGATGGGCCTATAGTTGGAGACTGTGTTGCCATCTTTTCCTGATTTGAGGAGTGGTATCATTATTGCTTCTCTCCACGCCTGTGGTACATTACCTGTATACCAGCTTGTGTTACAGATCTACAGTAGCGTTGCTCTTGCTGCAATTCCCATGTTTCTAATCATTTCATTGGACACTCCATCAGCCCCAGGGGACTTTTTCATTTTCAATTTGGATATTGCATGCTCCAGTTCTTTCATTGTGATTGGTGCCTCCATGACTTCAGGTTGGTGAGTCTGCTGGCTGGTTAATAAGGATGAGATTATTTTCATCCTGCCAGCTCTCAAGTTCCTCACCTCTCTTGTCGATATGATCGTAGCCCCAGCTCTGATAGTGGCTGTTGAAGTCACCACACACCATAAGTCTCTCTTTGTCTGGAATTGTGGCTAGTGCCAATGGTTTATCATTTGGGCAGTAGTAGTTCAGGAGATGGAATTCTGCACTGTCTGTTTTTAGGTGGAACATCTGGTATTCTGCCCCTTCCATATATACTTCCTGCTGACATGCGCTGATATTGTTTTTAACAAGTGTCAGAATTCCACCCTTTCGCCCGTCCTTTCTGTCAGACTGGTAGCCTCTGATTTTGAAGGCTATGTCGCTGCTGAGGTGTGTTTCTTGGATACAGAATATATTAACCTGTTCTTCACTGAGGACATTTTCAATAGTAATTTTTTGCTGTATCCATCTCTTTTACTGTTGACACCCTGAGCATTCCAGTGCATTGTTTGTATTGGTAATTTGTTTGTTTGACCAGTAGCTTTATTCCCTTGCCTCCTGGCTCCTCGAGGCAATTGAGAAGGACTTCCAGTAACTGAGGTTGGGCCCTTTCGAGGTATAGGGCCTGGCACCGTCCCTGCCTGAACGTCCGCCACAGGGCAGGCACCAAAACTATTTATAGATGTAGACATGTTTCCATTGTGTTTTGTGCGTGGCATCCTGATTATCTGTGCGCCTTTTGGCTGGATGCCTCCGTCTTCAGCACTCTGCTTATTTGGGCTGGACTATGGTCCTGCTCGAGTGGGACTGCCCGACCAGTCTTAGTTTTCAGCCCCTGATGGCTGAACTAAGCCCCATCACCACTTCAAGGTTCTGTTCTGGATGGGGAGTGAGTGTAATTAAGTTTGGTAAGTATAAATAGTCATTAATTAAAATAAATATTAGATAGTCTAGACAGACCAGTGTTTCCCAACCTTTTGTATTACCATGCCCAACCTAAGTCTTTCTAAAATTCTGATGCCCCCCCCCCCCCCCATGTAACATAGGCCCTATAGCCTATACATATATTCTTTTATAATCAAATTATATTATTCCCCTCCCCAATAAACGTATTACCCAAATAATCAAACTGCCCCCTGAACAATCAAATTCCCCCTGTGGTGCGTAGGCCCCACGTTGGGAAACACTGGTCTAGACCCGCATAAACATTAATGCATTTATTTAATTATACAGTCAAAGTTTCTACGTTGGTGATGGCGTTATAGTTTGCTAATTTAATTAAGTATTGGACTATTAGGTCCTATTTTTAAAATTCTAATTTAGGTCTATGTTCGTCATGTGGTTTAATTAACTTTAATCATGTATATCGATTAAAGACCTAAATGAAGATCCCTATGGTCTCAAGAAAGGTAGAAATTGTCTCTGTTTATTTTATTAGGTAGGCCTATGGCCTACATTTTATTTTATTCAATTCCTTTTTATTATTTTCGTTCCTAGACTTCTCTAACATGTAACTACTTAGGTCTATGTCTTAGGCCTATAATATTAGGTACTTAGACAAAATTTTAAAATAGTGCTACATAATTACAAATAATATAGTTAGATAGCTCTTAAAAATTGCAGTGCAATGAAACCTCAACCAAGTTTGTACATCAACCCTGAAAAAAAGTTATGAATTTATTTGTAATTAATTTGACATCAAAATAATTTACATGAAACATATAGGAAAATATTAATAAAACTTGTGACCACAAAATGTAGCCCATCTGATAATTTCTAAATTATCTTTGTTATTTTCAATATAATACAATACACAAATTAGGGCCTGTACATTTATGTTCATGAAGACAAGACGCTTATGTTGATCACATTTCTGGAATATTCAGATGGACACAGAACTAATTGATATTCAAAATGACTGCTAATTGGCATAATTATAATGAAAATAAATTATATATCTATTAAACATAATAAAATATCACAGAAACTATATATTTTTGTATTCGCAAAGACATACCATACCTGTTGATAGCATTGCTGTGATTCTCAGATGCAAGTACAACTAATTAATATTCAAAATGTTGGCTTATTTGCATAATTTAAACAAATGTTGATGTAAATTTAAACATAATTGCTGTTTTCAGCCATGTCCCAGCTCTCATAAAAGTTACATAGCTTATATAAAAAGAAAAATGGTTAAAGAAAATAAATCTAGTTTCAAACATGAAAAATGATTAAATCACTAAATATAAACCCTGACACAAGAAATTTATAGCTTAAGCAAAATTTTCCAAACACACTAATCCCAGATGTCCAAGTACCGTACCTACTTATATAACGTGATCACTGTTGCGATCACACTTATATGTTATAGGCCCTACTCATCTGTTTCTTCTGAATTCGTTCTGCAATATCAGGATGTAGATCGAGAGTGGAAAACATTATGTCATGGTTTACAGATTTGCTGCTGTAGGTCTTTACACCTATCGGCACGACATATGCCTATCCAACTCAACAAGGCTTTGAGTTGCCCTTGTACAAGATAGGACAGCCAACTGCACCACAATAGGCCTACATGTACCTCCTTAGTCACTAATAAAAATGTATCTCCTTAGATAACATCACCTTTTAGAATCTATGACATGCATGGAAGATATACTACAGTTGCTATTCTTTTCTCCCTATTCAAGCCCAGCAACACATGAGCAATGTTGCTGTGTAAAGATATAGGCCTATTATAATATAGGTCCTATATGGTATCTTCACCCGTCGTTGTAATTATTGTTATTATTATTAACTTCTATTAGTTCTGTTGACCCATCTGCATAATGGCATACCTAGAATCCTTCACCATCTAAGGAGTCTGCCATAAAAAGTACATTGTTTACTGATCCGCATCTCTCCATCACCCATGGGGACCATTTGACAGAAGAAAAAAGTAAGAAATTGAGGCAAGACATGCAGTGACTGATTTTTTCACAGGTGACATATTGTCAGCCCAACCCCTAACTTTCCTTAATAATCTCCTACAACATTCCTGGAAAGAAGTCAGTGATCCTATTCTTTGAAACATGAAGTCCGGTTCCCACAGGGTTGCCTCCTGCTGGTTAACATAATGCAGTTCACAGAATGCATCATGTCATGGTTTACTTGGCTGCAATATCTGTGTCTTCCAACATGAAACATACAACTTCAGTATGAGTTTTTGGTTACTTTGACATCCCGGTATGTAATTTAATAGACAACCCCACTCCAAAAACATGTCGTCTCGTACAACACGCATGATAGGTTACAGTGTTGCCCCCCCCCCTTACGACACGCATGATAGGTTACAGTTTTGCCCCCCTTACGATATTCATGATCAGTTACAGTGTTGCTACTCTTTGTTCCACTTTCAAGCCTGGCAATACAAAAGTGCTATACAGTGGAATCCTCTATAATACATTCTTTTATAACAAATATCCCTATATTACAGCACTTTTCAAAATCCCAAATTATAATTAGGCCTATTCTATATTGTTTGTGCTGTATATAGTGATTTTCTATTTTTACATACATATTTTGTCGGTTTGGATGAAGTTGATATAACAGGACTGTATAAGGCAGGCCAGTAGATATGGGGAGGGGGGTGTGTGTGTGCTGAGGGGATCAACACCTCCCTTAGCAAATCTGAATATGATATTAAGTACTTGGAACTTAGGGCCTAATTGTAAGATTGGTAAAATTCTTTCCTTAGCAATTTTTAACAAAACATTATGGAAATTTCCAGTCAAATAGTGAAATTTACACATGAAAATGGACAAATTACCTTTATTTTAATTGTAGGTAAAACCCCTACTTAAGGTAATAATATCTACGGTCTTGATACAGTATAAGGTATCTTTCAATTATAGTATTCTTTAGGCCAACTATTTTTCTTACATTTCAGTGACAGAAACTAATGGGAACTCTCAAAAATAAAAATAAACAGAACTCTGAATATTCTAAAGATAATAATATTTTATGCTTCATCCATATTTGACGGTTTGTTATCAGTAATGTCTGTTTGTTATCAGTAACATTGTTGACATTCCTCTTACTATATTTGTTAAGCTGCTCTGGTGGTTTTTTTAAATGTATCTATTCATATATTGATTGTTATCACTGCATTTTCAGTTCTATGTTCTTGACTACCAGTAATAATATGCTGTTATATTTACTCACATTTGAACTTCAAATACAACACATTTCTTCAACAAACTCATTTCAGCTTTTGTTTTAATTAACCATATAGTTCTTACCATATCTTACGTATCATCTTTTTTAAAACTGATTGTTAACTTGGTGAAAATGGAAACACCAAGAGGCAAAGGAAGACCAAGAAATAAATGTATTGAAGGATTTTATGACATACTTAGACATCACAATATGGTGGAATCCTGTTATAACAAATTGGTCCGGACTGACAAAATATGTATGTTTTCACAGAAATTCACTATAGGCCTATACAGTACAAACAATATATAATAAATATAATTGGGGATTTTTAAAAGTGTTGTTATATTGGAACATTTGTTATAAAAGAATGCGATATAAGATGGATTCCACTATATTGCTGCATAAGTAAAAGTAGTAAAGTAACCCATAGCATTTATTAATGCCATAGGGGTGTAAGATGTTAGCAATCTCACATTTCAGAGGCCCTGCAAATGAGGGCGGTAGCCATCTTCTCTCCCTTGCAGTCTTTACTTCCCGGATTAATCCGGTACCCATTTAAGGCTGGGACGACCTGGAAGCCGTTGTGATCTGAGAAACATTTCCGCCTCAACTGGGGAATGAACCCAGGACCACTCATATGCGAAGCCAGTGCGCTAATGTAAGTAGTTGCTGCATATCAAGCAACCAAACAAGCCATTGCCTGAAAACCAATTGTCATTAAATTCTGTGATTAAATAGCAAAAGCAAGAGAAAACAATAATGTATAGATATTAACCTTTGGTTCATTAACCAAGAGATCTGCAACCATACAAAAATTATGCATAAACATTTACACAAGTACAGTGTACCAGTTTTGTAGCATTGTCAAATCCTTATCTTATGAACAGTACAAACTTCAAACTCTTAGTATAACTTTTTTCTTCCTAACAGTTAATTATACACTCCTCGTTTTTAAATGTACACTGTATAAACACACACAAATGACGACACATGAATGCACTCATTCATAATTAATATAAACTTTTTAAAGAAAATGTAATTTTCATTTCACTGTGTTCCTATTCATTAACAACAGATTCAAATTACAATTCAAACTACAGTACTACTACAGACATTATTTATGCACTATTAGTAATAGTCATAGTGAATTCCTGAATATAACCTGAACATATGGTAGAAACAAATTATGGGGGTCTATTCTATAGCAGAAAAACAGTTATGGGGGTCTATTCTATAGCAGAAAAACAGTTATGGGGGTCTATTCTATAGCAGAAAAACAGTTATGGGGGTCTATTCTATAGCAGAAAAACAGTTATGGGGGTCTATTCTATAGCAGAAAAACAGTTATGGGGGTCTATTCTATAGCAGAAAAACAGTTATGGGGGTCTATTCTATGGCAGAAAAACAGTTTAGGCTGTCTATTCTCTAACAGAGAATAGAAAGTACATGTAGTTATAGAGGTCTGAAGTAACTTTCTGTGGGTGTATGGCAGAAAAAAATAGATATTGGGGTCTAAAAAATAGTTATAGACGTTTTATAACAAAATTATTTAAGAATTGCTGTAATATCTGTTTCTAATATGTTCTCTTGACCCAGGGATTTCCAGTGTACTACTTTTTATTATAGAACATAATAAACAGAATTTAGAATAAAATGATGCTGATGTGTTGATGGAATCTGAAATTGGAACAAAGAATAACAATATTGTGACCTGCCGTTCATATCTTATTAGACAACTAAGTAGGTTTGGATGGTTGTCCCCATCCTATATAAAGTGAAAGTGACATAGAGCCATGCTAAGGTTGGATATTTGAGGTAGAAAGGTGCAGATATTGCAGCTTAGCTGTAGAGTAAACCTGCTTATTCTTCATTGTTTGTTCGCATGCTCCTGCAGATTAGCTGGATTCAGTCAAGAGAACACAATGTGTTGTGTCATGATTTACAGTTTTGTTGCAAAATTTGTGCCTTTTAGCCTGAGACATCTGACTTCAGCATGGCTTCTGGGTCATTTTTACCATATAAGGAATGTGTCAGCTAACATCACCCCATAACTTCCTTAGTTACCTCTTATGACAAGCACAGAAGGTGAACAGTGTCACTATACTTTGCACCCCTTTCAGGCTCAGTAACACATAGGCGACACATCTGCTTTCTGTAGGAGTTCGAAAATGAACGTATAAGGAAATAGAGAATGTTGTGCACCGAAGTATCACTGAACATCTGGAGAGCCAAATATGGTTTGCGTTAAACCAGTGAGTCAGAGGAACCATTAGCATCCAACACTTTGTTCATTATGTTTATATAATAGATACTATAGTTATTCAGTTAAAACATACACACACAAATATATAAAATTGTAATTGTATTTCTTATTTTGAAAATAACTATTTCAGAAGAATGAATTCAGCGTACAGTGCCCACCTCAATTCATATGTTTCTGAAGGCGATCAACCCAATAGGCTAATAGCAACTCATGACAACACACAAATTGTGTACAGGCAAGTTGAAACAGCTGGATAAACAAGTATCTCTGTAGAGACACATTAAAACATCTGGATAAACCAGCATCTTTGTACAGACAAATTGAAACAACTGAATCAACCAGTATCTCTGTACAAAGTGAAACAACTGAATCAACCAGTATCTCTGTGAAACAACTGAATCAACCAGTATCTCTGTACAAACAAAGTGAAACACTGAATCAACCAGTATCTCTGTACAAACAAAGTGAAACAACTGAACCAACCAGTATCTCTGTGAAACAACTGAATCAACCAGTATCTCTGTACAAACAAAGTGAAACAACTGAATCAACCAGTATCTCTGTGAAACAACTGAATCAACCAGTATCTCTGTACAAACAAAGTGAAACAACTGAATCAACCAGTATCTCTGTACAAACAAAGTGAAACAACTGAATCAACCAGTATCTCTGTACAAACAAAGTGAAACAACTGAACCAACCAGTATCTCTGTGAAACAACTGAATCAACCTGTATCTCTGTACAAACAAAGTGAAACAACTGAATCAACCAGTATCTCCGTAAAACAAAGTGAAACAACTGAATCAACCAGTCTTTCAAATATATTATTCTTTAGACCAACTCTCTGTACAAGGGTTAGTGGAATGCAACTAGGTGAAACTTTCTTTTCTGGTGTGACACAAAAATTTAAAATGTCACTGACAAAAGACAAGAACAACCCATAAGTTTGCAGGTGATTCTAAAAACAGTCATCTGATGTCAGTAACTATTACTACTGATATTGACACTTATTTTAAAAAAATGGTTGGCATAGTTCCAACATATGGGACTGACATCATATAATTTCAGAGGTGACACCTTCAGGTTATTGCATCGGGTGTCACCATCTTAGTCACTTCACTGATCTGAACATATACAGTGCAATCCCCCTATAGCACATTCTTTTATAACAAATTTCCCTATATAACAACACTTTTTGAAATCCTCAATTATATTTATTCTTTACTGTTTGTACTGTTTATAACAAATTTCTGTTATTACATACATATTTTGTCCCTGGACCAAGTTATTATAACGGAATTCACTATTGTGAAAATACTCATCAAGACACAACATGTCCAGTGATGAGGAAGAGGGACCTTTGCAATATGAAGTACACCATAGTCATAATGGGAATGTTGTAACACCAAAACATTATGTTATTGGCTGTAAGTCAAATCATGATAATTTTGTACTAGTTAAAAACTTTACGGTAGAGAATCTACCAGAAGAGCTACATAATAATTACCTGTTCAAATTGATTATCCTCAATATTAATCTTACTGTCATGGTGCATGTCACGTGTTCAAATACAAAATCAAACGAGAACATAGAAAAACATGGAAGCGGTTCAGTATGCTACTTTTCTGATACACATAATATATTTCCCTGTAACCATGGTGACATTAATGAATGTCAGTTTTGTCATATTCCGAACTGTCCATATATAGAAACTTTTGGCAATGATCACTTCATGGTCAGTAACTATGGGTCATCTTTATTATCAGAAAACCAACACAAAAGGGCCCATCTTGCATTTCGTGTGTCCACCAATCAACATGTGGTCAGAGATGCTGAAGAAGCACAAAGGACAAATGTGCAGTTATTTTACCATAATGAGGATAATAAAGATACTGTTATTGCAAAGGTTGTGTGCATTTGTGAAACATGGGAGGAACAGGATAAAGTTCATTTAGTTTGTGTGACGGATATGAATGAAAGAGTGAAGAACCTTCTGGAATCTATGCGCTGTGATTTTCATGCTCTGTTCTCATCAATTCCATCTGACATCATGAATAAATTTATTAAGAACTATGTGGTTGTATTGTCTCACCCTCATGGATGGGAAAAGGTTGTAAGTGTAGGAAAGAAAATTAATTCCAAACGCAAGAGAATCAAAAATGGACCATGGTATGTGGAAACTAGATATCAGGTTGAGACTTGTTTAGGTTGCTCTGGAGCCCCTGTCATTGGCCCTGGCTGGGAAGATGGGGGTCCTGTTTACAGAGTTCACTGTGGGTTTGTGGAATTAACAAAAAGCATGAAAAAAGTGTGTGTCTCTAAATCCCACTGGGTTATGAATTCAGATATTAGAGGAGGTGTTATTTCCCCTGTAAGTGAAACAACCAATGACTCATAACTTTTCTCAGCCTCATCTTGTCAGTGCTCATGATGATGCTCATCAAAGGACTTTATAAATACAGCAAATCCGCACAACTGTTAGCTGTCAACACATTTTACTCAGCATCTGACCTCCTTTTATTCAACTCCATTTTTACTCAACAGTGAATTTCATTTTTAATCAGCTGCCAAAATAACTTACTCAACAGCCAACCCAGGTTTTCTCAAAAGCCAAACCTGATATACTTTAACAGTCCATTTTGCTCAATAGTCAACCGTTGTTTATTCAACACTGTCAAAGATTGTCCTGCAGGGAACAGCTGAAGGTGGACAGAGAAGAAGTAGCATATCATACTCAGGATGTAGCCATCAGCCCAGCATTTTTTTGGCAGTATTAATTTTCTAGGAAAAGTATAAAAACATACAGTAATTTGTCATTGCTTTTTTTAACTGTCCCGATGCACAAATGCCTGCTGTGGGATATAAACTCCGTACATTGGCCATCACAGAGTGCTCTGTACCTTGCTGCAGAGAGGAGATAGACTGTGAAAACCCTTGCTTGATAACATCAAGGAATGGTCAAGGTGTGAATTTTCCGCACTTATCTGTATGACCAAAGACAGTTTGGCTTGCTTTTTTTGTGTAGATGTAACACCCCTATGACTCTAATGGGGTGCAAGTTTTATTATATTATTATTATGACTGGTATACTCAATAATGGACATCTTGTTTTACTCAACAGTGAACTCCATTTTATTTAGCAATCAATCCTGTTTTATTTGACATATAACCCAGACTTACTTAAATGGCAAATCCCTTTCACTCAACAGTCAAATGTCATTTTAATCAGCAGCAAAGATATACAGTGGGATCCCTATATAATTCATTCTTTTTTATAACAAATTTCACTGTATAACACTTTTTGAAATCCTCAGCTATATTTATTCTATATTGTTTTTACTGTGTAAAGCGAATTTCTGTTATTACATTAACATATTTTGTCGGTCTGGACCAAGTTGTATAACGGAATTCAAACTGTACAATTTTAAGGGGAGAGAAAAATAGCAATGCAAACACAAAGAATTTTTTTCCAGTTCTTTGGATGTATCATGAAGGTATTTACTGGAAAGATGAAAAGTGGTGAATCTTAATCAGGGTAAATACAGTAAGAGCCAAATTTGGACTGTCATAACAATATCAGGGTAAATACATTGAGAGCCAAATTTGGACTGTCATGTCAATTTTACAGACCTTATAGGATGATTTAAAATATTATAATGCACTGGCCTCTGAGTTCACACAATACCAAATCATAATCTTTTGCAGCAAAGATGTAAACATATATGCTAAAGTGATCAATAAGACATGATTACATTAAATCTTTTGATGAATTAAACATGTGTTCATAACAGAAAGAAGTGTTGAAATACAATGTTGGCTGCACCTTCTATGTCATTGCAGCAAGTCATTTTATCAAAGGTTTTAAAAATGATCTGGATATCAGACATGGTCAGATCTTGTTAACTAATACTTTAATTTAGCCAGCACACTGTGATAGGTAGCCCATCCATGAGCTAGAAAAACTGTGTGGTTCCCATATGGAGATTTCATAGATGTTAATTTTTCATGGAACACTATTTATATATGCTGCCTGTCCAAAATCGCAGGTGCTTCGGTGAATTTTAATTCCATCTGAGATTTTTCTATTTAAGAAAGAGAAAATGCATGACAGACACATCCTTCCTGTGTTTGACAGAATTTTGTCCTCACAATGATTGTATAAGCCTTTCAGTTTTACACAAGCTATCCTGCTCTCTTCTGTTATCTTCAAAGGATCATCAATATCCTGCGTGCATCAACTTCTCTTTTGACCTCTCTATCCTGGAAACTTTTCCTCCTTGATTAATCTTTGATTTCATTGAGCCTCCGTGATGCGGAGATATAAAAAACATGATGCATCTGCTAGCGCTAATTCGATTTTGCATACGCATGGGGAGCTTCCCCCCTCAAGTATATTCCAAGGGAGGGTGATGGGGGGCCACTCAATGCGTTAACATGAGCATCGATGGATGCTGCATTGTATGCACCTTTAGCGAAAGTCTGTTCCATTAAATAATGCGTGAGATTAGTTCTGAAAGAAATAAATAGGCCACATCTGCTTAGCATGAACCTAAATATGTTAGCTTGCATTTGTTTATGCTTTTCAGAAGCTAATCTTCTCTATTTTCAAGGTTTTTTTTCATCATCTAAATTGGACCATCTCTTGATCTTTTTAATATTTTTCACGTGAGAATATTCATGAGAGAGATCTGCTAGTGTTAACACTATTAGACCTACCACCATACAAGATTGTACTTCTAGTAGGTGATATGAATATATAGTGAAACTTCTTCAAGAAGGAAATCCATCTAACATTCATCTATACAGTTATTCTTCTTCTTCTTCTTTCGTTCACTTGAAACATGTCTCTATCTGTAATTCTGTCTCCTTAATAAAACTCACTGTCTTTTGTAGTTCATACAGTGGTCCATAGAGCTTTGATTCCAGTGTTGTTTCCTCTGGCCAATATGTCTGCCTCAGCGTTTCATGCTCAGAACACTCTTGAAGTATATGTTTGGCACTCTGTGCTGCCTGTCCACATGTACACATGGCTGTATTGCCAATCTTGAACTTTGTATACATGTGGCTGCGGAGTCGGTTGTGTCCTGTTCTGAGACGTAGAATTATAACTTGTTCTGATCTGCTCATAATGTGATGGTCATCTTGTGTTGGTGTTTGTGGCTTTCTTATTGACTTGATCATCTGTTTTTTTCTGATGGTAGGTGATTGGTATATCTGGTTGGTCTTCGGCAGCACCTTCTTTAGCCAGTTGGTCTGCTTTTTCATTTCCTGGTATTCCACAGTGAGAGGGTATCCACTGCATGGTTACCCTATACTGGTAAGACTATTCATTAAGTAGTTTTTGCAAGTCTTTTAGTTTTCTAGACTGGAGAGCTTGAAGCACTGACCTTGCATCTGTCAGGAATACCACAGGCTGTAGGTCAGAGTTGGAGTTCAGCAGTTTTTTAGTTGCCACATTAATTGCCTGGATTTCTGCATCATAATTATTGCAGAATTTCCCTGTTGGTGTTCTGATTGTATCTCTAGGCTTGTGTATACAGTTATTTTTTTTCTTCTTTCTTCTTCTTTCGTTCACTTGAAACATGTCTATATCTGTAATTCTGTCTCCTTAATAAAACTCACTGTCTTTTGTAGTTCATACAGTGTCCCATAGAGTTTTGATTCCAGTGTTGTTTCCTCTGGCCAATATGTCTGCCTCAGCGTTTCATGCTCAGAACACTCTTGAAGTATATGTTTGGCACTCTGTGCTACCTGTCCACATGTACACATGGTTGTGTTGCCAATCTTGAACATGTGACTGCAGAGTCGGTTGTGTCCTGTTCTGAGACGTAGAATTATAACTTGCTCTGATCTGTTCATAATATGATAGTCATCTTGTGTTGGCGTTCGTGGCTTTCTTATTGACTTGATCATCTGTTTTTTCTGATGGTAGGTGATTGGTATATCTGGTTGGTCTTCGGGAGCATCTTCCTTAGCCTTGTATACAGTTATAAATGTTCCATGTTGTATATCTTGTTATACCCCCATTCATGAGTTAAATGCATGTCTTGTCTCAATGTCATACTTTTGTCTTCTATCACATAATCCTCATGGATGAAGAAGATATACAGGCCAGAAGATGCTCCACATTTGTCCTTCTGTGACAGACTCATAGGCGGCAGGGAATGCCAGAAGTACCATTACTGCAGATGGGTTATCAAAGCTGATGAAAGAATTATGAACTAGTTGGTCCAGTAGTATATTCTACATTCCTGGCAGGACATGATGATCCTGAGGTACTGCCACACAGGGATGCCTCCCTTCAGGAACTAAACATACATCCATAAACCTACATAACACAACTATGTTATTGTGATAAATTACTTATACGGTTTGGATCCTGCCGAAGTTGGATGTGTCAGGCCATTGGCACAAATAAAATGGTGGAACAACGCATTTCCATTCTCTGGACTACATCTTGCTGGAAATCTAATAGGACCATAGTCCTGCTACAAGAGAGATCAGCGGGAGTTTGAGAATGAACAAAGAAGAAGAAGATACGGCTTGGATGTCACTTCAGTTACTCAGCTGAGGAGGACATGCTGGAGGACTTTTTGTTGAAAAGTCTATGGGTTGTCAAGAGATATCTGCTTACAGTTAAAGTGACTACTTCATCATCATCTGTACATAACATTTCATTTCAAATGCTGATACAGTGGAATCCCTCTATAACACATTCTTTTATAACATATTTCCCTATTTAACAACACTTTTCAAAATCCCCAATTATATTTATTCTACATTGTATTTACTATTAAAACAAACTCAGATATTATAAACACACTGAAGACTCCAGAGTGATGGTTACTAAACACAATAACAAAAAGAAAATTACACCTGTTTGGTCATATAAAGAGACACAACTAATTAGAAACACAAATAATGGAGGAAAAAGTACCTGGGTAGAGGAGAAAGGGCAGACCACGAAGATGATGGACTGATGACATTAAAGATAACATGAATACATCATTGAAAAATGCATGCTGCATCGCCCAAGACAGAAGAGGGTTCAGAGAGTTCATTGGGAAGACAACGTTCTGGAAAGAATACGTCACATGACATTTACTATAATAGCAAATTTCTATTATTAAATACATATTTTGTCAGTCCAGACCAAGTTGTTATAACTGGATTCCATTGTATTGTCTTTACCATTTTATAAGCTATTATTAATGAACCCTTATTAGGTCAGTGGCAAGAGCATACAACATGAAAATGGAAGTAGCAAGATGTAAAGGAAGACCAAAAAAGTGGATTGAAAGATTTACCAACATTCTGAGATTTCACAATAGTACTGCATATCAAGTGACTACACATACTTTATAGTCTGAAAACAAATTTTCATTCAATCGTGCAACACCTTACAGGAAAAGCTGAGAAAAGAAAGTAGATTCTCATGTCTTATAACCATTTATTGCGACTGGGAGAATATAACTTCATAATAGCTGTGAAACAGATAAATCATCAAAGTGATGTAAAACAGATAATTCACCAAAGTGATGTAAAACAGATAATTCACCAAAGTGATGTAAAACAGATAATTCACCAAAGTGATGTAAAACAGATAATTCACCAAAGTGATGTAAAACAGAGATAAATAACCAAAGTGATGTAAAAATACTGTCTAAAATCTTGAAAAATATATATTTCCATAATCATTGTTCGACTTCAAAAGAACATTATCAAATAAATATTAGCAAGTACTCAATAGTGTTTCAATAGAAAATTGGTTGCTGATCCAGATGTTTATTGGCTCATGTCCTTTGACCCATTGCATAATGGCATTATTGTGCTATGAAGAAACAGAATTAAAATGAGGCGACAGATTTAAATACCTTGGTTCTCTTATCAGCAGCAATGGTGATTGCTATGAAGTCTGCACATTGTTTTTGATCATTGCATTAAAAAAAAACTGCTGAAGCAAATGACAAGCACATGGATGTTATGAAATAAAATAACAAAATTAGTTTTCCTTATAACCGGGATATTCCTATTGAGATTATATTGGTGTGAATCTCAGACAGTTACCAATAAAGGGAAACAAAATGTTACAGAAAAGTTATCATAACATGGTCTGAAAATGTCACCAATATGGCCATTGTAAGAGAAATGAATATAAAGGAAAACTGGCAGAACAAGGTTCTCCAGAAAACTACAATATTTTGGATCTTTTAAAAGACATGACAATGCTGAAGTCAGGTGTGTCAGGGCACTGGCACAAAAAAAAGAGAGACACAACGCATTTCCGTTCTCTAGACTACATCCTGCTAGAAATCTAGTAGGACCATTGTCCTGACAGAGATCCGGTGGAAGATTGACAATCAATACAAGATAACTGCGTGAAACGTAACAACAATTGTACTTAGATATAACACAGGTTTATATAATTGCTTCACTCAGACATGACGGACTATAACTAAAAACTAGTGGGTAATTACATGCACACAACCATTTATTTTTTAGATGATTGTAATTTGTATGTTTTCTTGTGTTAATTTGAATGACTGCTATACCATGTTCAGAATAGGATAGCATGATGATGACTATTTCATGTAGAAAATTTGCTATGATCTAGAACCACAAATCAGTATTTAACTCCAGATATTTTAAGTTACCTAAAAGTGCCTGACAATGAATCCCACAAATGCTTCCTCTTCCTTTGTTCACTTAAAATATGTAATTTTGTTTCCTCAATAAACTTTACTGTCTTTTACATCTCATAGAAAGATCCATATAGCTTTGATTCTAATGTTGTTAATATGGGCTAGTATGTTTCATCATCTCATACTCAGAACATTCATGAAGTATATGCTCTATAGTCTATGGTTTCTGTCCACATATACACAAGGCTGTTTCGAATCATGAACTGTGTGTGCATGTGCTTGCAGAGTTGATTATATCCTGTTCAGAGGTTTGGAATTGCAACCTGTTTGGATCTTTTGATAATAACCAACGATTTCTAAAAAAAAAAAAACTTCAAAAGCATTTCAAACAAAATCATTGTGCTTTTACCAAGAACCACAAAAATGCATTGACAAAGATCAGCAAAGGTTCTAAATCCATATATCAGAAGTGCTTTGATAATATATTTAACAATGTTTATCCCAAATCCCCCAAAACGAATAGATCAATGTTGCCAAAATTGCAATAATGAGATCCTCAATTATGCTTTCATCCATCTCCAAAAGTGTTTTGACAAAAGTTCTTTGATCAAGATTAGTTCTAATCTTTTAGCATATGCTACTTGTGTTCAGCTCACTCAGCTATTCCCTAGAAGTGTTTCAACATCATTTGTTTAAAAATGGTGTCACTGGAGAGAACTTTAAAAGTGCTTTGTTCAATCTCCAAACAGCTGGTAGCCTTGAGAGAAGACTAAGTACAATACTGACACTTTTCAAACTGCCTTATATTTTCATTGATATTATTGCATTTAACCCACAACATCCCAGGATACAAGTATATCCATTGCAGTAATACAAAACATTATTCTATTTAACCCCTACATTTCAGAGTAATTATATATCCATTATTATGAAGTATTATTGCATGAGTTATGACTGCTGGATATCATCAGCACACTCTGGACAAGTCCACAGGTGCTCCGATATCTCAGTCTCAATAAATCTGAGTGTATTGTCTGACAGTTCTAGTTTGATGCCTATTTATCATATATCTGTTATGTTTCTCTTTATGAGCTTTATTGCATGTACAGCCTGTATATCTATCAGGGTACAGAGAATCAAAATAATAAAGTATGTGGATTACTTTATCATGTCCACATTGATACCTTGTAAATACAAATAAATTAAGCATTTGCTGAGTAGCACATTGCTTTTAAACTATTAGTACCCTATTTTTGAATTATATATTCCGCTGAAGACGGATGTGTCGGGCCACTGGCGCAAATAAAACGGCGACACAACGCATTTACATTCTCTGGACTACATCCTGCTGGATATCTAGAATGTATCATGGTCCTGCTACAAGAGAGATCCAGCAGGAGCTTGAGAATGAACGCTGAAGAAGAAGAAGAATTATATATTGATATTCAGTAATTGTTGTGTATGTCCACATTGATACCTTGTAAATACAAATAAATTAAGCATTTGCTGAGTAGGACATTGCTTTTAAACTATTAGTACCCTATTTTTGAATTATAGATTGATATTCAGCAATTGTTGTGTACTGTCTCATAACCTTAGGATGCTTTTTATTTTTTGAGCGATACATTTTTCTTTACACATGTAGTAGTCTATTTTGTTTTTTGGTATGTCTTTGCTGCGGCAGGGCAACTCGCCCAGATTCATTAAGAATTCAGAGCATCCATTACAAAGACTGTTTTTGAAAGAATATTCCTTCAAATTATATTTATCTGTAATCATAGAAAAGGTTTATTTATTATTGTGTTGTTTATTATTGTGTATTTAATTTTAAGATACAAGTGGGAGAGTAATATCATGAGATGGACAGGTTACAGTCTGGTAGAGTGCAACACCAAGACAAGAGACTGGGGATGTTGGAGATCTATTGTAGCTAACCTTCATTGCAGAGATGTCACTTGATGATGATGGTGATTTAGTGTTAACATCTTTCCCTTGCTGGTTAGAATATTTCTTTGTGGTGTCCTAGATCCTAGGGGGAGCTCCCTGGCATAGTAGTTAAGCTGTTTCCCTTGTGCTCAAGAGATTGTAGGTTCAAATCTGGCTTGTGATGTCTTGTTTACAAAGTTAATTTTACAAAGATCCTTCGGGACTATCACTTGAAGTTACAGAGTTACTTACTATGAGTGATATTCTTGGCAGGTAGTGTGCTGCTTTGTTGAAAGAGACTGGGTACATATGGGAAATCCCAAGTGCGATGAGGTCAATCTACTTTGATTTTTGAATCATTTGAATGTAAAAAAAATATGCTGGACTGAAAGGTGCAAAATAATACAGCTCCACTCTGTAAAACTGGCAGCACAATGTACCTCTCTACCTGGCTGCAACCACACAAACTCTTGTGTTGGTTATAAGAGAGCGAACGCAGAAGAAGAGGAAGAATCATTTACACTTTGGCTTTTGTTTTCTGAATATCAATATGTAATCCATATTTCTTACTAATTTTGTCTACTTGTTATACTAGCATCTTGCTGCAACTCCTGCTCACTTTCGGCGAACTATACTCCTGTCATCAGATTATCAATGATTGTCTATTACTTTCCCATCAACACTTAGTATATGGCAGATCTCCCATTAACACTTAGTATATGGCAGATCTCCCATTAACACTTAGTATATGGCAGATCTCCCATTAACACTTTGTATATGGCAGATCTCCCATTAACACTTAGTATATGGCAGATCTCCCATTAACACTTAGTATATGGCAGATCTCCCATTAACACTTAGTATATGGCAGATCTCCCATTAACACTTAGTATATGGCAGATCTCCCATTAACACTTAGTATATGGCAGATCTCCCATTAACACTTTGTATATGGCAGATATCCCATTAACACTTAGTATATGGCAGATCTCCCATTAACACTTTGTATATGGCAGATATCCCATTAACACTTAGTATATGGCAGATCTCCCATTAACACTTAGTATGTGGCAGATATTCCATTAACACTTTGCATATGGCAGATATCCCATTAATACTTAGTATATGGCAGATCTCCCATTAACACTTAGTATATGGCAGATCTCCCATTAACACTTAGTATATGACAGATCTCCCATTAACACTTAGTATATGACAGATCTCCCATTAATACTTAGTATATGACAGATCTCCCATTAACACGTAGTATATGGCAGATCTCCCATTAACACTTAGTATATGGCAGATCTCCCATTAACACTTAGTATATGGCAGATCTCCCATTAACACTTAGTATATGGCAGATCTCCCATTAACACTTAGTATATGGCAGATCTCCCATTAATACTTAGTATATGACAGATCTCCCATTAACACGTAGTATATGGCAGATCTCCCATTAACACTTAGTATATGGCAGATCTCCCATTAACACTTAGTATATGACAGATCTCCCATTAACACGTAGTATATGGCAGATCTCCCATTAACACTTAGTATATGGCAGATCTCCCATTAACACTTAGTATATGACAGATCTCCCATTAACACATAGTATATGGCAGATCTCCCATTAACACTTAGTATATGGCAGATCTCCCATTAACACTTAGTATATGACAGATCTGCCATTAACACGAAGTATATGGCAGATCTCCTCAAGAGACAAAATGGTAGTCATGGTCTAATAGCAGATAAACTGATGAAATAATTCTGATATATCTGTTATATGTTGAAGTCAGTTGTGTCTTGCCATTAGTACAAATAAAACAGCGACATATAGCAATTTCGTTCCCTGGACTACACCTGTCGGAAATTTAGTAGGAGCATTGTTCTGCTACAAGAGAGATTCAGCGAAAGTTTTTTTTTAAATATCTGCTATAGTGAGCGAATAAAACATAGTTTCTCAGTGAGTAGACTAAGAGTGAACTATACCAAACTGGTTTCCTAGTTAAGTCATTATATATTTCTCACTGGTTTCCTTTGAGTCATTAACTATACCAAAGTGGTTTCCTATTTGAGTCATTAACTATAGCAAAGTGGTTTCCTATTTGAGTCATTAATGGTTTCCTAGTTCAGTCATCTTGTGATGTGAGTATATTTTGAGCTCACCATCTTCTAGATCAGCAACAGTCTAAGGACATGTGTATCAGGTCTTCTAGGAAAGTACAAATAAAGGGCATGTCTGTGACTACATAATCTCTAGCACCATTTTTTCAATGGCAAATATGGACTAACGTTGTATTTCTCAATATAACTCTGCAATGTGAAAAAAGGAATTATTAATTACGATATACCAAATATGGCAATAATAGTAAAATAGTTTTTATTCTTCTATAGAATCTCTCATGACCATGACATGTTGGACACACAATATGAGAGTCTATATTAATGATGCTCATCCATTTATGCTTTTGCACATATTTTTTTTGTTGCAGTAGATATATTTGACTTCCTGTGATGTGGGTACTTTAACATGCTAATGTTACTAATTTGCAGTGTTAACTCATTTGTTTTAACGAGAAATGTAGGATAAGAAGAAAAAATAAAGGACGACTGATACAACAAGATAAGAGCATAATTAAAAGCAAAAGAACAAGTATGATAAAAGAATGAATCAAGAAAATGCATGTAAATAAAAATCTACTAATCTGAATAGTGAAAAGTGTTTCCAGTTCTAAATCTAAGTAGAGTGGAACTGCACAGGACAGAAAGTAAAACCTTTTTGGTATTTCTGATCTTGTTATACCATATTCATTCTCTTCTTCGTATCCTCTCTCCTTTCTTATCAACCGTTTCTCTTCTTTTCATTTCATACTGTGTGTTTTTTTGTATAATATTAATTTGTTGCTTATTTTTGTCCTGATGAAGACTTTGTAGATGAAATGTCATCTGTTTTTGTGGTTGTTGATAGTATGTTGTGTACATTATTATTGGCAACACTCCTTACATATTGCTGTATGTTTCCCTTATATTCCCTTGTTGCCCCAGTCCTCACACCTCTACTACGCTGGGTTGTTCCCCACCATTGGAGATTTATCTCATTTGTCTTACCATAGATTACCTGACACATGAGTTAGGGAAGATAAACACAGCAACGAAGAGAACAGGCCACCCTACCTAATAGGCTTAATACATGAAGAGGTATCTTCATCCTCGGACGCAGGTTCTGCCATTGGACTCCTTTACCATAGATATTATATTGAGTATTAATATTTATTAATCTGTAGTTGAATGTATCAAATAATAATTTACTGGCATTTTGTTTACATGATCCTTATTTTTGTTGAATACTGTACATAGTTTACAAATAAATATAAAGATGTGGAAATATTTAAAGATGTATGTTTTAGTATTTTTTATTCTGCTTTTATCACCTTCAGTGCACATTACATCAACAAATCCTCACCAAGAAGCTTTATCCTGTGCAACTCTTATTATTCCCATATTTGCCTCTAAACACTTTTCATGTATTCAATAGCTTGCCTACTATTCATGTTCCATGGGTATTTCATGACAGTGATTGCCTTTAATACTGGTCGGGGTGTTTCCATGTGTATGACACATCTATCATCACTTTCTTATGATTTTTCTTGTTTAACACATATCTGCCGTTTTCTATAAGCACATATATGCATACATAGTTTTGTCAAATCACTTCAGACAAAGGATTATATGCAGAAGAACTTGCAGCTGTTCCATGTGTTTTGAGTACTTTCACTATATCATAACAAAAAACACTCATTAAGTAGAGCTCTTTATCGACTGTGTGCTGCCGGGTCTGAAAGGTGAGCACAGAACAGCAACACTGTTTACCTTCCATTCTTGTAAGACGATTATATTGTGGAGTTGTCTGTCCCATTTTATATTGGGTCAAAGTGCTCATCATTTTGTAAAAAGATGAGAAATATGGCAGTTCAACAGTGGATAGTCACGGATAGACCAAAAACCGCATACAGTGGTCATTCCATGCCTGAACTTCTGATGACATTTACTACTTTTAATAGGGCTTATTAGCCATCTATGAACTAATAGCCACAACATATCTCAACCTGAATTTCAAAAGTGGATGTAACAAATGGTCATCATCACTTGTGGTGGATAAACAACACAGGATCAAAGTGACCCAGAAGAAGTGCTAAAGTCTGATGTGTCAAGCCGAAAGGCGTAGATATCGCAGCAAAACTGTAAACCATGACACAACACCTTCTGTTCTCTGGACTACATCTTGCTAATCTACTAGAGTTTGAGAACGAACACAGAAAAGAGAAGAAGAAATTTGTATAGACTGCAGATATAAATATCTTATTGCGTTGTGGAGAATAAAAAGGGAGAAAGAATAATAACATTGTGACCTGCTTTCAGGCCCGTTGAACTTCATTAAGAGTGGTGGACTTGTTACATAAAATCGAAGAAAAAAGCTTTTCATATCATTCTGGATTCTGGTCCCTTTTTTTTTTTTTTTTTAGAAATTGCTATAATTCAATAGTTTTATGATATGGTCAATGAGGGTTTACTATTGTTTGTAGTACTAGCTATAGGGCCTAGTATTATAATTCCCCAGGAAGGTTGGATATCCTCAAACCATCTCTACCCTCAGTAGGTCCTATCTATGAGCTTGCCTTTTACAAATCACTGAAAACAAACACATACAAAGAATGACAGAAAGTGGAGTGGTTAGAGATGAGGGAAGAAAATGTACCTTGTTTGGAAAGAACCGATGATCACATTATCAACACCTACTTGAAATTTGAGTCTACTGGAACGGCCAGCAGAGCACAATTACGAGTGTGCCCCATTTTATGTGGTGCTAGTTTCTAATCGAGAGTCAATGGGGGTTGACTTAGAAGATTGAGAATGGGGTTGTTTATCCATTCTAAAGAGTTGTGCTGGACAAAATATGGTCTAAATACATGGATCAGGCCATTTTTTTCTGGCCCGTCAGGCTGATCTGAATGTACTGTATGTGCTGACCCCAGAGTTCGGAGAATATTATTTGGAGCTTAAAACGTTGTCTGTCTCTGTATCTCGTTGTTAGGTTGCTTTATGTATCATTTTGGTAACACTTTTACTTATTTTTGTTCATCTTGATATTTGCCCTGTGTTACTCCAGCTACTCACTTCCTTTTTAGGGTTGTTACCCTACTCTGGAACATGTATCACTATCACTAAATCTTAAGCCGGTTTCCCCGATGTTCTGCTTGCCGCAGCGTTTACATATGATCACATAAATAACATTACGGGATTCACCTGTAAAGGCCTCATCGATGGAGAAAATGGCCTTAGGAAATTAAATGGAGCGCATCTGAGCCACATAAGGACATGTATAGAAACTACCGCGTGAGCAACGAACAGTACCAAAATGGTAGGGAACAGAAGACTTAAGGTGGCTATGGACGAAGATGTCCTTAGAGTTAGTCGAGGTATCGAGGCGAGATAACTGGCGTGCACCGAGCAAAGCGGATGAAAGAATACTTTCAGGGAACGAGCGTCTACGGAAAAACTGAATCAACTCAGGGGATTTGTCGAGAAAATCGTCGTCATCGCTACATAAGTGACGCATGAGATAACAGAGAGTTGCGACAAGCAGGAGGATGAGAAGAAGTGTAGAGCAGAAAGCCATGTGCATCAGTAGGTTTATTGTAAACATGTGCTGAGGTGAGGGGGATGAATGGTGACAATGATGACAAGGAAGTTGACAGAGGTAGTGAAGATGTTAGATGTAAATTGAATAGCAGGGTTGAAATTACTGATGAAGCGAGACAATTCTACTTTGGACATGTCGGTGATACCTATCCCGTCGTCAATATATATGTGGAAAAGAGATGGAAAAGAGATGAAAAAGGACCATCATAGGTCGACCAAAGACAAGCATAGCTAGGTCCCATTTTGGTACCCATAGCAACGTCACTGATCTGATAGAAAAAGTGCCATAAAATTCAAAAGAGTTGGGTGTAAGCACCAGTTCAGCAAGGTGGATAAAAGTAGAAGTGTAAAAAATGGTCAGGCAGTTGTTTGACTAAGGGCTGGAAAATGCTGTCAAGGAAGTCTGAGATGCGCTCAGTGGGACAACAGCAAGCAGAGACAATAGGTCTACCCGGATTCGATTTCCTATGGATTTTAGGCAGCATATAGAAAACAGGTCTGCTTAAACAGCTTTGATCGATGCAAAGAGCCTTGGCAGTTTTAGGAAGGTGGTTGTCACAGATAAGGGTTTTCACAGTGCTGTTAACCACCTTCTGGTTAGGTATTGTCGAGTCAGATGTAATTGAAGTGTAGAAAGAACGGTTGGAGAGTTGTTGGTGGCCCTCCTAGAGGTAAAGGTCCTTGCGCCACACCACAACGGCCCCACCCTTATCTGCTGGTTTGATGGCAATATCATCACGGCGGCGAAGATGCGACAAGGCCGAGATTCTTCAGGGGTGATGTTGGAGCGATTAATGCGGTTGTGATAAAGTGATTTATTGTCATTGAGGGTATTCTTGATGTAAAGATCAAGAGCCTGGGATGCACCAGGCTTGGGAGTCCAAGAATATTTCTTCTGTTCATATATAGAGAACAAATAATCAGTATCAGATGACACTTTGCCAAAGAAATGATAATGGAGCAGAAGACGGCGATGGTAGCGGTGGATATCCTGAAGAAGAGAGTATTGATCGTATGTAGGGTAGGACGTAGAGGGACGAACTTGAGACCCTTGCTGAGGACAGAAACTTCACTATCAGAGAGATTGAAGTCAGGAGGAATGCAAACCACCCGGGCATTGAAATGACCAGGAAGATTAGCATCCGCATTAGTGGCCAGGTCAGAAGATCAGAGGGAATATTTAGGCGAGGTAGTGGAGGATAAGCTACCGCAGTATGACTAGAACGGAGAAAAACAACGTGAGATGTAGAGTGAAGAGAATTGAGTTTATTGTTGTGATGAGTGTACATAAACTGGTTTAACTGCCCATTGAGAACGTGGATAATACCACGAATGCGGGAGTAGATTAGAGTGATGTTGTAAGTAAGGAAATGTAAACGTTTTACAAGTAAACTTTAGAAGTAAAGATCAGATAACAAATGAGCATGGTTAGAAGATATGCGTTGAAGCTCACATTTATTGAGTAATCGTTGCTCACGCTGGTACAAGAAACCGGCGGACGGATGGAGGTTGGAGGAAAATCGTTTAGGAATAACATTCAATCAATCAAGTGCCATGCCGAATTGCGTAGGCGATCATGTTTCTCCACGACTCTCTGTCTCTTGTGTTGTCAATAAGCTCGGTTGGTGAGCTTCTACCGTGCCACAATACAAGTCCACGTAGTAACTTTTTTCTTTGTCGTTCCCTATCTCTTCCCCACTTGATCTTTCCAGTTGTTATTACGTGTTCAAGCTGTGTTCTTCTCAGCACATGTCCTAAAAACATTGACTATCTCCCCCTAATGTTTGATATGATTGCTATTTTTACGCCAGCATCAATGAGAACTTCTGCATTAGTTTTCTTAGCTGTCCGTAGTATTCTCATCATTCTTCTCAGAAACCACATTACTGTAGCCTCTACTTCGCTTTTTAAATTTTTGTTTACAGTCCATGCTTCACATCCATAAAAAATAATTAGTTCTATATAACATCTCAGCACTCGAATTCGGGTCTGCACTGATAGTCTTATGACATTCATAAGGATTGATAGGGATAACATTACCTTATATTAAAACTTCACATAGACCCCTACTTACTGTGTTTGCTACCCTATAAATATATTTATTGGCACGGCAATACTGGAACTATTTTATGAACGGTAACGTCTAATAAAGTTCTCGGGGGTTGTGTGAAGCACACACGTAACGCACAGGCCTACTATTTTTATAAGTAGGTTACCTCTTATCGTGAGGCTAGGTACGTTTTCATCAGCCACAGACATTAGTCCAATTTGAATATGTTTAAGGGTCTATTAGAGTTTTTTACCATTGCACCTACCAAATGATGGAGGTCGCAGTTTAGGTAGTTCTGCTACCACGACATCCGAAGTTATGCGATCGTTTTTTAAACTCCTGCAGATTATCAGTAGGCATATGTCCATGTGGCTCGGAACGAAATGAGTCATGGTTTACAGCTTGGCCACGATGTCTGCTCCTTTCGGCCTGATATAGTTAGATACTGACCAAGATACATGGCACAAAATAGATCTACATGACGTTCTACAAGAGCGCATCATATTGTGAAAAGAGGAGAAATGTAGCAGCGCAACAGAGGAGAGTAGCTAGAAAGTCACGGATAGACCAAGATCCGTCTACAGTGGTCATTCCATGCCCGAACGTCCAAGGACATTTACAGCTCGAATATGACTCCTTAGCCATCTATGAACTCATAATCAAGGACATAACTAAAATTGAATTTCCAGAAGTGGATTTAAAACAAATGGTTATCATCACTTGTGATGGACGAACAACAGTTAGGCACAGGCTATCCGACTTCATAGCTAAGATGGATATTTCATAACAATCATGCAGAAGTCGGATGTGTCAGGTCGAAAGGCGCAGATATCGCAACAAGCTGTAAACCAAGACACAATGCTTCTACTTTCCGGGATATAACCTGCATATTTGCAGGAGTTTGAAAGCAGAAGGTAACACATAGTTAATAGTTGCAAGCGACCTTCGACTTTGATGGTGTACGCCTACTAAATTAAAATATAGGTTGCAGAGCATGCATAACATTTTAGAAAAACAAAATGTGGATATATATTGGGAAACTTAACAGAAACAAGGTTTAAAAAGAGAATTTCTATTTTATTTTATTCTTATTTTATTGTAGAAATATAAATGTAACTTGGTAAAGACTATAAATCTTGTATGTATTAATTCAATATATGTTTTATCCGTTGCCATAAAGTATGTATTTATACTTCACATACGTGTGACTAAAAAATTTTATACTGCTGAAGTCAAATTATATTACAACAACGTGTGAAATGTTAGTGAAAGAACTGTGTCGTACTGACAAAAATTTACTCAACACTCATTGTTCATTTTAGCATATATAAGCATAACTGTACATATTGTGCCTTATCAACATTTTATTATTTGAAAATCGTAACATAAAGGTAAAGCAATAATGTATCATTTGTTTGCATGTTTTAATTTTTAGTTTACCCATGGTCCAGGTTATATGGGCTGCGGCTGTGAGACTGCTAGTCTTTTTTTTTACCCTGAGTTAACTGAGTAGTTAGGACGCAGTGGACGCGGTAGGTTACAATTAACAGATGAATAATTTATAATGATGGTGATTTAATATATTCTATTAACCAAGTAATAAAAAATATGAGTATCAAATGAAATACAAACTAAATACATTTTACAATTTTAGGGCTAAACTAAATAAATGAACTTATTTATGAAGACTTTTACTTTTAGTAGTTTTAAGTTTATTTAAGTGTAGTCATAGAATTATAATTATTGGTGACAGTACTGACACAATCACAAAGATCAAATACATATGGTGTAGCGTGTTTTATTTTATTTTTTGCTGTCACGGTGAGACAAGATGGTGCTAGCAAAGTTTGTGTGTAAGTCAAAGCAATGGCTGCTTAGAGTCAAATCTTATCACAACCTCAAACTAAAGTCAAATATGGCCAGTATCAGAAAGGTCTGAAGGTTAGACCTTCAAACCTTTCTGTTTCTAAGTTTCCTAGCTGTATATAGTATATCAGCATATCTGATATCTGAAAATAAGAATAACCATCAGTGATCAGATGGCAACCACTCAACTCACAACTTGAGTCAATACCGTATGTTTCCTTCCACGATGTGGTATGGTCAAAGGCAGAAAACATGTGGACTCAAGTTGTGAGGCAAGTGGGTGACATCCTAGTTCAAATTTCATTTACTGCATTATATTTTATATTATGATTTTTCTATAATAATAAATCCTAGATGCTTCTACTTCTATATTATATTATTATTACTCATAATTCCGGGGGATTGAATAATAACAAGCCAGTCTAAGGGTAGAATAACAACACTAAACATTAAAACTAATGTTATATTTTTGCATGTGGTACAGTTTCAGTACTATTATTATTAATAGTTTTGAAGTTTGATGTTCATAAAAAAAAGGTTACATTTTCTTTTTTCATTTTGGAGAAGAAAAGCAATAAAAATTGCTACAGTGGAACCCCGGAATAGTGCATCCTTTTATAGCAAATTCCCCTACACCTTTCAGCATTCCAGTTATATTGTTTGTACTCTAATTACAACATTTCTGTTATAACATACATATTTTGTCAGTCGGGTCAGTTATTATAATGGGATTTTATTGTTTCCAGAAATATTTAAACTATCACGCATTTGCAATTTATTTTTCCACTCTATTTCGAAGTGCTATACTTTTTATTAACCATATGATACCAATACACAATGCAATTGAAGCAATTAGACACCTTACTATGGGCTATAAAGCACCTTTCATTATTACTGAGAATACTCATGGTCTTAGTCTATATAACTTTGCTGGGGGAAAGGGTGGTTTAATCCTAAACAGCTTTTGATTTTGATGCCCTGAACCTATTTTGGGTAACGATAAATCTATTCAGATAGCTTGTGCTAAGTATATTTTTATACAGATTTGAAAGCTGGACACTCAATGTGCACGAAAATAAGGATTCAGGCATTTGAAAACAATTCTGTAGATGTTTGTTATGAATTAATTATATAGAACACAAGAAAAATATATTCATCCTGCAGCAAATAAACAAACTTTCAGGTAATCAAGAACCACTTTTGGCAGGGGTGAAATGGTGTAAACATGTTTGGTTTGGACATGTAATGAGATACAACTCGCTTTCTAGATTGTTTTGCAAGGGACAGTCGAAGGTGGAAGGAGAAGAGGTTGTAAAAGAAAGTCCAAGATTGATATCATCAAGGAATGGTCTTGGCATGATTTTTCTACCCCGAATAACTGAGGATAGAGATGTTTGGAGGGCTTTTTTGTACTGATGTCTTCAAGTGTGACACTCCTATGACCCTGATGGGTTATTAGTTGTGTTATTATTTTGGGTACCACCTGTGTGGTAACAGGAGCCTGAATTTTTGGTCCAAAGTACAAAAAATAGAGGAATTGTCTTCTTTCCAGGCATGTCATAGGAGACAGCTACGGAAAGTTGGGGGATAAGCTGACAATCTGTCACCTGTGAACAAACCATTAGATCTTGTCTCAATTTCTTACTTTTGTCTTTTATCAAATAATCCCCATGGATGAAGAAGAGATGCATACCAGCGGACATTGCTACTTTGTCCTATTGTAGCAGATTTCTAGGTGACAGGCAGTGCTAGATGTGCCAAAACTGCAGATTGCTTAACAAATGTGACAGAAAATAATGATAGCAGGCCCAGATGTAGTTCTGGCAGGACGTGGTAATCCTGAAATGCTGACACAGTGGAACGCGACTCTTTTGGGACTAAACATGCATTCATAAATCCCCCTTACAGATCCATGCCTTGAGACCGTATAAGAGTCTGAGTGTCACTTCGGTTGCACAGGTTCTTCTCAGTGTTAACTGAGAAGCATTTGTGCTTTTGTCAGAGCGGCTACAGACTATTAAAAACTACCTGCTCAGATCTAAAGGGATTATTTCATTATCATCATCAACATTTGATCATGCATGAAGGAAGAAGGCAAGCCCTATAGCTTAAAATGTTTCTTTTATTCATTTGAATATATTTCAGATCTGAAGATGAGAGGATTCTGCCTCTTACTCCTAGTTTCTTTTTGTGTGGCCATCAGTTTTGTGACGAGCAAGAAACATGATGCTTTTGTAGAAGATAATGACTTTGCAGAGTTTGAAGACTCCGAGGATGATGATGGTAACATTTTCATTATTTAGTGATGCTGTGTTAGCATAGTGTATATTTTATACTAGTGAGTTGCCTGGGGGCTGTGCTGCCCACTCATGCAGCGAGTTTCCTGCTAGTTAAACCTATTTATTCATTGTTTCAATTACAGTGATTATATTTGAAATTGATCCCCTGTGGGTTTTGTATAACTATTGTCATATATACATTTTGCTGAATATCATATATATATATATATATTAGCGTACCAGAAAGATGTTCCCTATTTTCATATCAAACATGAACATAAACACCAAAATTGTACTATATAAATGATCATCATCCCATCACTATGTTACCAATGTCAAGTATGGACACTAACAACAAAAGCCAAAAGAAAACTTGTCACAACAGAAATGACTTGTCTAATTAGAATTCTCGGAGTAACAACAGGAGATAGAATCAGAAATAAAAACATCAGATAACTAACATACACAATGCCAATCCTAGATTACATCAGAAGACAGCAGATTAAGTTGTTTTCACATGCTTCCAGACTACCATCAGACTGTGCTCCTAAAAAGGCATTACTATACAGACATGATGGATACAATGTCAGAGACGGACCATGAAAATGATGAATTACAAAAATAAAGTCAACAAAAGCCAACTCCATAGAACTCTTCTACCCCTGATTCTGCTAGACATAAAATGTTATAAAGCAAAAAGAAGGAAAGATATCTGAGTCACTTTTCATCCTCTAGATTCTATTGAAAACAGAAAATATTCTTACAAATTGGTTCTACAAATTCTGTTTATGAATGTGGCAAATTTTTAAACTCATTTTTTAAATTGTTATTACTACTTTAAAAAAAACTTTCATTGCTGCATTTTTCTTGTTATGATGCAGGCAGGCTTTTTGAAAATATATACTAATGGTTATTAGTGTTATGAGAATGAAAATGTTATAACTAATTGAGACTCAGGATGCCAAAAACTCTATCTTTGATTGGAACAAGTCTTTTGATTAAAGAAAGAGTCCTTCAGATCCCTCAACTAGCAGGTGTGGTAAACCCCTATTTAATAACTCTGAATGTGGCAGCTGAACATAAAAAGTTGTTTGCCCCTGACTTGCACAAAATTTTGATTTGAGACCTGCGAAGATTATTGTTACGTTATATGGGCATCCCTTTGTCTGGTTTATATCCTGCTATCTACCAGAAGTCTGAGAGTAAGATCAGAAGAAGAAATTATGTGAGATTTACACAAGATCAATCAGTCGTATATCTGCTGTGCAATACTGTAGAATCCTGTTATCACAAAATGGTCATTACTGACAGAATAATAACCAAATTTCATTGTTTACAATTATGGACAATTATTACCATAAGTTATACCCCTTGCAATTGTTAACATGTTTAGTTCCTTGTACAATGTTTCACATAATGTAATCACTGGGTTTCAAGGACCAGAGAATGGTGTACTGGTTTATTGTGGGAAGGGAAAAGTATTGTTTATGCATCCTTGACCATTATTGTGCTTTTTAGTGAAATTCTCTACACCTTTCAACCTTAGTGATGGGAATTGAGAGGTATGTAGAGAGGATTTTGTTTTGGCTTCTTTTTAGGGATGGGAGGTGTTGACACATGGTTTTGCTTAGGAACATGAGAATTGTTTTGTTATAGATATTATGCCTTCATGAGTTACTCTGTGACCTTCTACAAATAGACTTGCAGACTCATCTGAGCATCATCTTTCTAACACATTTCACTTTTCCAGTGATTGCCGCTGGGCTGTCAAAACATATTGTACACAATTAGCCAAGGGACAAGTCAAATTTGTCAATGTATAAGGATGATTCCCAGTTAAGCAAGATGAAAGAACTGGGTATCTGGTGGTACAATTTTAAAGTACAAATTTTAGAGGGAAAACAAGAATTTGCTGACAAATAAAAAAAGCTGTAGAGGATTAACTTCATTGTAATCAGGTTACCCCATATGTACTTAATCCCCCTCATCGAAACTGCACGTTGCCTACAAAGATAACACTCATAGAACATAGCTACATGCTATAATCCTTAAGATAATGAACTTGAAAATAATATGCTGTTTTTCTTTTATGTCATTGTGGAAATTACTTTTATTTGCAAACAGTAGATGTTGTTGTTGATGATGAAGAGGAGGACAGGCCGAAACCTCAGAAACAGCAACCTGTAGCCGATGATCAAGAGGGAGCCTTTGATGATGACGAGGAAGAGGATGAAGAGGAGGCTCTGGTAAATTTTTATGACTGTATGCTCATGTAAACATGACAACATTTATATAACTCTTAAAGAATAACATGTATTTATAAACTATTGCATTACTAATCTAGTCTTCCCAAGCATATATTGAGTCAAATATATAGTACTGCCAAAAGCTGGATATTTAAATGATGAAAGTCGGGGCACTGGTACAAATAAAAATGGCGTCACAACGCATTTCTGTTCTTTGGAAACAATTTTATATATGGTGAGGATTTATTTGGCCTTCTGGTTACACATTCATTCTTGTCTTTAATTCATCCTATGCCCAGATCTAAAATTACACCTACTCCATTTCCATGTTGGTCTCCTCCCGAGTAGATTATCTTTGAAGTCTATTGATACTATACTGGCTGCAGCCAACCATCTCATTTCAAATAAGGATGTTAATATCCATTCTCCACATTTCCTATTCAATGTTTTTTAATTTACCTAAATCTTTCAGGGTTCTCACATTTGCTGTCTTGATGGTATTTTTGTGAACTGCGACAAGAATGTGGCCTGTGCCATCATGAAACATGATTTTTGGCACATTGCTCCTGTAGCACAAACCAAATGAACATTTCAAAAGATGAGAAACATTCCATGCAATGGAGTAATATCTATGTATACACGAGTTTGAGTGCTGGGATGTTATATTGAGCCATTCCTTCTTTATGGAAGCGAAGCACAGACAGTAAACAAAAGTGTTCAAGAGAAGCTGGAGGCAACAGATATGTGGTTTTTAACCTGTAGCTACTCATTTTCTACAAATGTCTACCTCGAGGTAGCTATTTGTAGTCATGGACAACAATCGTCCATGTTTATTTCCCACCATGCTCTTATAGTAAGTGTGTGTTAGAATGATTGTTCCTTAGTTTTCTGAAGTGATAGAAACACGCAGTCGTAACATATCCTACCTTTCTCATTTGGAAGCTGAACTGTGTAGGCATACCACCATTTTTCGCTATTTCTTCAGGATTATGATTCAGAAAAGGACAAATTTTAAAGCTTTAGTATTTCAGTTACTGAAGATCAATGTATGGTATTTAAGAGATATGTTTATAGTACTGGAAAGATCAAAGAGAGAAATTTCTGGATGTCACTGGCACAAAAAGAAGTCATCAGCTGAACTTACTAACAACACATGAGAGAGTTGTGGAGAAGCATGATAGCCTACACCACTCTGCATGGCACTTGATTGATTGATACCCAGGTGTTGCCAGAACCCAAAAGGGCAACAAATAATAGCAACACTGTGACCTGCTATGCATTTTGTAAGAGACAACTAAGTTTGAGGGTGGAGTTTGCTGTACTGTCCCATGTGTCAGTGACAAAAAAATTCATGCTGAAATCAGATGTGTCATGCTGAAAGAGACATATATTGCAGCTCTGCAAACTTTGAGACAACACATTCCATTCTCTGGACTACATCCTACTAAACCAGCAGGTGTATGAAAACATACACGGAAGAGGGAGAGCAAGTATCAACATATATTTAGAAGACTTGAGATTGGTGACACAATATGGCGCCCAAGACGGCGATAGTGCAGTGATATATCAGATTGCTTAAACATGTCTCTAGCTGCGGCAGGTCAACTCTCCCAGAATCATGGAATATTCAAGGAAGCCACGTTCTGGAAAGAATATGTCACATGATGATGACACCAATATGTGTCTGTGTAGACAACCTACAGAAAATATATTCTATGGTATTTCCCACTATATAATCCCACATGAAGAAAACTGGCCATTCTAAAAGCTCTGAGAAACAAGCTCTATATCTCCATCACTTGCGGGTGACCACAGTAATAATAATGTACATAGCCTGTCAGTGTCATAATGGTGCCACATTGGAGACATCGGCACAGTTTCATAAAAAAAATAACATAACATCACTGGGGAACTAAATATAGCTACAACAAAATATATAAAAGTAACTTACTGTGTCCAAAAACATAGACCTAGTCTTGATTGGTACAATCTATCCGTTAGTTCCATACTTATTTAATGCTCTATAACGAAACCAACGTGACAATAGGCCTACATCTACTGTACTAGGCTTATGTCACAATCCATATTGATTGTATGTCAATTATACATATTGACTGCAAGCCATTGAAACCCGCTGATGGATTCCGCACAGGATGTTTCCTGATTTGTATAATTTCTTATACGATAAAAGTCCATAATGTCTCATATCTTGCTGGTAAACAGAATTTCAATAGAACTGCTACAATGATTCACAGATTTCAGTCACATGACATTACCATTAATTTTAACTTTGTCAAAAATGGTCATACAAATTGGGGAATAAATACGCCCATAGCACTAAATAACAGGGTCGTTTTTGGGGAATATTCCCACTCATAACACGCTTAATGTTAAAATTATGTATGCCAAAGATTGATGTGTCAGACCATTGGCGCAAATAAATGGCGACACAACTCACTTCCATTCTCATGGCTACATCCTGCTGGAAATCAAGTAGGATCATTGTCCTACTATAAGAGAGATCCAGTGGAAATTTAAGAATGAACGCTGAAGACTAAAAATTACTATATGTACTTACCTCTGAACTCAGACAATAGGAAATCTTAATCTGAGTGAAACTATTAAATACGATTCTTCAGCGTTCATTCTCAAACTCCCGCAAGATCTCCCTTATAGCAGGACCATGGTCCTACTAGATTTCCAGCAGGGTGTAGTGCAGAGAATGGAAATGCGTATTGTCACCGTTTTATTTGCGACAATGATCCGACACATCCATCTTCAGCAGAAAATATGATTCTAAACTTGTAATTAGGAGGAAATTGTTACGCAAAATCATGATGAAGTTAGATGTGTCAGGTCGAAAAGCACAGATACTGCAGTTAAGCTATAAACCACGATACAATGCAATCCATTCTCTAGATTATATCCTGCTGTTCTGCAGGAGTTTGAGAATGAATGCAGAAGAGAATAAGTTACATCAAACTTTGGTCGTTATTGACTGTAATAAGTGATGTCTGACATTTTTTATGTTTGATGGAGATTTCAAACATGGAAAACCTTATAATGTAGTCAATTTCTAGGGCTAGGTGACAACATCTAATTGTTGATTTCACTGCACACACACACAATTCTTTATATGACCCAGGAGTGGTTGCCCACATCTGATCTAAAGTCAAATGCTGTATGTGTTAAATAAGACCAGAGCATGATAGAACCATAGTAACAGAAGTACAAGGATTCAGTTTTCATAGTAAAATATATCAGTCTTTGTATTATTGTGTATAAATGGGTTGTATTGTATCCCATGCAAGGGCTGATATTTTATCTTTCATGTCAAACACAGTCGGATGATGAATTTGACCATCTTAATGATGATGAAGAATTTGAAAACTTTGATAGAGAAAAGGATTCTCCCAAATCCAAGACTCCAGACAAGCTTCCAGACTTACAAATGGCAAAGGTAAATAACACTAGTTAATGCACATTCTTAATGTATTTTCTATTGATAGTTTTAAAAATGCATATCTCAGCAGAAGTAAGACATAAATTTTTAGCTGCTACTTACATCTCAGCAATCTATCGTAGCTGAACTAAATTCCTTCCTAATTTGCTGATTCATTTTCTTGAACTACAAAAAAGTGCTGAAGATGGATGTGTCGGGTTATTGGCACAAACAAAGCATTGACACACAGCATTCCATTCTCTAGGCTACATTTTGCTGGAAATCTAAGAGGTCCATTGTCCTGCTACAAGAGAGATCCAGCAGGAGTCTGAGAATGAACGATGAAGAGGAAGAACTACAAATATAAGAGAACATCCATGGTGCTGGCTTTTTATTGCCAACAGAAAATATATGCCACATGGATAGGATGGTTAACGTGTATCAGCAATTTCAGAATGAAATTGTTTCTAGCAATGTGGGGATAGAAAACACCACAAAAAAAACCAGATTAACTCATCAATAGCAATACAATAGAGGAATGAATAAACTTATGTATAGCAGTTCAAAGGTCAATAGAATCCAGATATAAATTATTGCCTCTTCTATTGGTAATGTTTTTTTTGTGTGCTTGAAATGTAGTTTGACTTTACATTTGTTTTAATTATGATTATTTGTTGTGTATCTTTCCTGTATTATTCACTGGAAATGATTGTTTAGTACAGGGGTCGGGAACCTTTTTGTCTGAGAGAGCCATGGACACCACATATTTTGAAAAGTGATTCTGTGAGAGCCATACATTATGTTTAAAACTAAAAATTCAAGTAAATGTGTGCATTTGGTGTAATTTCAACACTAAAAGTACAATAATTGCGTCTCTGAATTATTTTTAATAACATTGTTATGCTGTTGCTAATCAATAAAGAGTATTTCTTACCATTAATGCGACTTCTGATGCTGAGCTGCAGTAGACTTTAGCTCATTTGTAGAATGAAATATTGATAAGCAATTAATATGTAGATCAAAATAGTCTAAAGAAACATTTTTTTAATAATCAAACATTTGTCTTCGAGCCAGATTCAGCCATCAGTAGAGCCACATCTGGCTCACGAGCCATGGTTCCTGACCCCTGGTTTAGTGTAACACCTCTACTGTAGACATACACACCCTTGCCCCTGATGTAGCTTTATGCGTTCTATGGAATATGATAATTACCTTATTCTCATATTTATGATAGTTTCAATATTATGATTATTCATTATTCAGGTGCCATTGCATTTAAGAACCAGCTGGGATAGTTTCTACCTTGAGATTCTGATGATAGCAGGTTTAACTGTATACTTTCTGAACTTCTTGGCTGGAAAGTCTAAGAACTGCAAGTTAGCCACAGCATGGTTGTCAGCCCACAAGGAACTACTGGAGTCCCAGTTTAGTATTGTTGGTATGTGGCATTAGTGATGATACTACTATTTCTAATCTTTGTTCTTTATCCTGTTTTCTGAATATAAAACTATAATTGCTTATTTTAGTGATAACAATATGGATATTAATAATAAAATGTTACAAATATTTAGTAATAGAATGTTATCACTAAAAAAAAGTGTTGGTTACTAAACACAATAGCAAAAAGAAAACTACACCTCTTTGGTGTCGTATAAAAAGAAAGACAAATAATGGAGGGCTGGGTAAGGAGAAAGGGCAGACCAAGAAAGACGATGGACTGATGACATTAACAATAACAAAAATGTGTCATTGGAAAATGCAAGCCACATGGCCCAAGACAGAGAAGGGTTCATGGAGTTTATTTAGAAGACAATGTTCTGGAGAGAATACGTCACATGACATAACACTAAAAAAAACTAATAAATAATCACAAATAATAAATGTAAGGGAAACATTTTAAAAAAATGTTTTTGATATTGCAGCCAAATGGGCCTAAATTTTAAAAAATATATGAAGGTAAACGTAAACTGAGTTGTGAACCACTACCATGTCACATGGTTTCCCATAATTGCTCAGTTGTCTAGTCAGTTGTTGACCAGAAAGCACTTAATGGTTGGGTTTTTAGTGTGTTTTAAAGATTAGCTCTCTGGATTATAATTAGACTGCGCCACTTGTAGAAGGAGTAAGACAGGAATGTGTACTATCACCACTGCTGTTTGTTACATACATGGACAGGATTATGAAAAAGGCAGAAGCAAGCAAATCTCAAAAAAATCAAGAGACCAATGTAATTCTCTGCACGATTTATAATAAATGATAAAAACAATGTTACCACCACAAACATTGGAGTCTGTGATGTTAACATTATTTTTCACTGTTTGTTTTATATATTCTTGAGAAAGACCTAACAGCTCAAAATGTTGAAAATGTTTTGTGTATTGTAATTTGTATTTTTTCTTGTTTACACCTGATAATGTCTCAGTGATAGTCCATCGTGTTCAGTGAAACTTTCAAAAACCTGTGTTCTACGTAAGTACTATTGATCATGGCCAGCGCAACAAAGATGGCCAAATACAGAAAACTTCAACGCCCCACGATGACGGACGGCATTTGTGGAAAAGACAATTGATAGATAGACTTGTAGGATAAGGGGTTACAGTTAGGATTAGAGATAAAACTAAAAGTTTAGGATTAGGCCATAAGGATTTGGGTTAGGGAAAGACTTATGCAGATGGCCAATATGGCAATGAAACACTACTAGTAGAATAAGGGGTTAGGATTAGGTTGTATCAGTTGTAGAATGACCTGTTAGGATTAGGAAGCCAATATTCAGCAGCCTTGAATGACACAGCAAATAAACTGTTGAAAATTGGTTGTCACAGATATATTTCTTTCATAATAATACTTAAAAACTCAGTCATATTGTTAGCACATGAAATTATACTGTATTTAGAGTGTCTGTACGTGCAATCATGCTGTGTATATAGAATCGGGAGATCTGTGATCGTCTGAACTGGTAGTACCTAAATGTTTGAAATGTTTATTGACTGATGTGTTTTGCAGAGTTAAATAAATTCTTTGCATGTTATACTGATAACAGGAGACGATGGTACAGGAAAAGAAGTGACATCAGGTGTTCTTATGAAGGAATCTGAGAATGTATATGCTCTCTGGTGTAGTGGACGTTCATGTGTTGAGGGGATGCTGGTGGAGCTGAAACTATTGAAAAGGCAGGACCTGATAAATTTGTTGCTGCGGATATTTAAGCCAGCATCAGACCAAGTGGTAAGAATTCTGTCTTCTGGTACTTATTAGTACATTACCTTACTGGACATTAACAGAATGGTTTCAAAATTTATGTTAATCGTTTGAATCCAACATCCTGAAATTTTGGTCCATATGTAAACAATCATATCTCCCTTTGGATCAATACATCAGTCTTACAGACCCTCATAGACACACCACCGTAGGGGAATATTGAAATGTACAAAAAGTACAGATGCACTGTGGGCATGTATAGTTAAGTAGTGATGCCCAGATGTGTAAAGTGTGATAAATAGGACATAAGAGTGATGTTTTATCAAGGTGTACACAATGGAAGTGTGCATGTAATAGGTGTTATCAAGGTGTACACAATGGAAGTGTGCATGTATCAGGTGTTATCAAGGTGTACACAATGGAAGTGTGCATGTATCAGGTAAAAAATTATCATGATGTAATGTCAACAATTATAAATTACCAGAAGAATGGGGGGCATAAAAGAAAAGTAGTCGGGGGGCATAAAATAAAAGTAGTCAATGGCCAAAAGTAGAAAACTTGATGGGTGGCACTAAATGCCATCTAGATGGAAGGAACTGAAACCTATAACGTTTAACTGCAGATTTATTTTTTAATGTTATTTTTTCAAGACGTTTTGTAAATTGCATATGTGTTCTAAACCAATCTTCATACAAGCATAACTCGCACACCTGTGGAGTGATGTAATATTCAAATTTCTTTCAACACAAATTGATCCTCATACAAACATTTGGCAGTACTTGCTGGACAAATTCATTATTTTATAATAGGTAGTAAAGTTACCATTGATCTTTCTGGTACAGGAATCATAAAACATTCATGGGACATACCTTTACAGATTGTCATTTTATTTTATGTTGCAGATTGCCAAGTATCTTTCATTTTATGTTACAGATTGTCAAAGTAGAATTGGAAGAAGGAAAAATGGATGGATTTGTTTGCTGTATTGCTCAGAAGCGATCTGCAGCAAAACTGCACAAAGATATGAATGATTTGGTATGTAAACAGATTTTAGTCACAGAGAAATCAACAATTTATGTCTTATAGTGCTTTGTTACCTCGCATAATTTGGAGTAAATAAATACAATTAACCCGTAGCAATCCGATGTCAATATCTGTCAAGATATTTACTCTTTCCATAGACACTCAATGTCGGCATATATCACATTGAGGTAGCCATTTGTAGTCATCTACAACAATCTTCCATGATTATGTCCCATCATGCAGTTATAATAACTATTTACTAGAGTGATTTTCCCAAATTTTTCGCGCTTATATAAATACCCAGTGGTAATTTATTTGATCACTTCATGTTTGCATACTGTATGGACATAACTTCTGTGATGCAATGATTCGGGAATTTCTCATGGATGACGATTTTTACGGTATCAGTGTTACAGGTACTGTAGATCAACATATGGTGGTTGAGGAAGATGTTGATAATATTTAATAGTGATGTAAATGCTGTCATTTATGACGAGGAAATTGAGGAACCAGGTTTTCTACAGATAGGCCTATGGATGACTTTGAAACTGTAAGTCCTTTGCGTGAGTTTATCCACACTGTCCATGTTGGTGTCCACAACATAACAGTGATACACATAAGCAAAGAACACCCCCAAACCATATCCAGCATCCACTTATCTGTATTGTCTCTAACTTTGAAATCAATAACTCAATAAATAAAAACGTTATGTAAAAAAAGGCAAAAGCATCCAGAAAAACCAGAAATTAAAAAAAATGGTCAGGTTCCAGAGGAAGTTGCATGTCAATTTGTCAACATGTTAGTTTTTAGGCTGCCATTTATAATGTGTGCTCAGATTTGGACTTATTTTTATCTTGTGACCTTTGCTTGGTTATTCAAATAATTTCATAACACTCCGGGCAGACCCATAAGTGCTCAGTCTTCCAAAGCGGCTGTCAAAAGGTGCATGGTTCCTGTGGTTCATTGATTAAATATTTCCTTACTATGTTTTTTAACGTAAATGTATAGTGAGGCTCCATTATTTATCTATTTCCCTTTCAACAAAATTCACCACTCTCTTATGACATCTTTAATGCATCAATGTTTCCAAGCCATAAATGTAAGGTATAAACCTAAACACACACATATATACATACATACACACCGGTATATATAAAATGGTAGCGTAGGCCCCTATCCTATTCAGGGCGTAGACATCAACCCAGCATTTTTTTGGCTGTAGTGATTTTTCAAGGCAGTATACATACATTTAGTTTGCCATTGCTTTCTGAACGGTCTTGATGCTCTGCTATCTGTGGCAGGGATCAAACTTGGTACCTTGGCTGAATGTACATTTAACAGTACCTAGCATTCATGAATCTGAATGTTTATGTAGCATTCAGTAGCACTCATGAGTCTGAATGTACATTTAGCATTCCCTATTCTCTTGATCACCTGTTTCATATCTGCCTTTTTTGGGGTTTATGAGTAGAAGTATCCCTTTGATCTGCTTTTACTTGTATGTCCTAGATATACTACAGGCAAAAATTGGAACATGGTAATCAAGTTTAGGACACAAATAATAACACACACAGTGACATTTTGACCAAAAGGTCTTTATCAAGAACAAAATGTAATATGCAATGAGAGAGAAATAGCACTGTCTACATTCAAAAGGTAATGGCTATATTAAAAAACATGATATAGGAAGATATCAGAAGTTGTGAACTTGTAACTCTTTAAGAATTGTTCTATAAACATCACTTTTTCCAAAATAATGTCTATGTTTTGGAAAATATCATTTGAAATATTTAGATATATTTTATTTGTAGTTGTGGTTCTATGCTAATTTATTGTGCTTGTTTTCAACAGAGTCAGTTTACAGAGAAAAAAAGTTTAGAGAAATTTGATCTACCTTCTTCCTACCAACTTTTGTCTGAGATAGGAGAAGGAACTTCAGCTGTGCTTGATAAAAGAGTAAGTGATTTTTTTTATCAGTATAAAAATTGAATCATATCCTGTATAGGACATTGGTTTTCAGTTATTGTAGACATTTCTGGCATGATTTTAGCTGAGCTGGAACCACGACCAAGTTCATTTGAGTTGTGGCTGTGATTGCTCCACTGTCTTCACCAGGTAAGCCATAATTTATGAATATGAGGAATGAGAATTATAAGAATTCAGTGGAAGCTAAAATATGGTTAATGTAGTTACAAATAATGAAACACACATTTAACTTAGTGTGAAACTCTCATAAAACATTTATACATATATATATGAGGCTCTTGAAGAACAATCATTTATACATATATAAATGAGGCTCTCAGGAAACAATCATATATATATATATGAGGCTCTCAGGAAACAATCATATATATATATATAATATGTAGGTAAGATAAGATAAGATAAGGCTCTCAGAGAATGATGAAGGCTGGTGAACTATAAATATTGAAACATGCAGTTCTTATGTCTGAAGCTCCCAGAAAATAAAACAAGATTAATGTATGTAAAACTTTCGGGGTATCTGTCATATGCCTTACAAAGTTGCAGATATGGCTTCTTGTCTATTAGTTCTGATTCTCCTTGGGAATTAATGTTTGAGCTCTAAGGAGTTTTGTGCTTTGAGCAATATTCTTGGCAGGCAAGAGGTAAATACGAATTATATAATAAAGGTTACTGAATATAGCCTAACTATCAATATAAATCAATCAGAAATAGCAATAAAACAAAAACAATTTTTTTAATTTATTTGTTTTATTTTATTTTATTTGTTTTATTGCTATTTCTGATTTATTTATATTGATAGTTAGGCTATATTCAGTAACCTTTATTATATACTTTGTATTTACCTCTTATTTGTCTGGTTACTGCGGCACTTTCCATTTTGTCGGACATCCTCCGATATTTTGGTTATTTATATTCTTGGCAGGCTGAATGTTGCTCATTTCTGCTTTTGTTAGAAACTTTACCACCCGATTCTATTTTTTATTCTCTTATTTCATTGATGATCAAGTGATGCCTTTATATCTGATCTCTGTATCTGATTCATGTCTTCATGCCTGTGTGTTGATTTCACCCGAGAGGGGAGCAAAGAATAGCAACACTGTTTATCTTCTATGCATGTCATAAGATGATTTGACTAAGGATGTTATGGTGTGAAGTTGGCTGACCCATCCAATGTAGGGTCAAAGTGACCCAAAGCCATGCTAAGGTTGGATTTGTCAGGCCAAAAGGCGCAGATATCACAGCAGTGCTGTAAACCATGACACAATGTATTTCGTTCTCTGGTCTACATCTTGCTAATCTGCAGGAGTTTTGAGAACAAACACAGAAGAAGAAAAATAAAAGTTCTTCAGAAAGGGTCAGAATAATAGTTTCACTTTACAGAAAAGTTTGTCTGTTATAGACAGATACAAAATAAGAAGCTATCTATCGAATGCATTCACTCGCTACCATTAACGTCAATCAAACATATTGAGATCAATATACATATTCGCCTGTGTGTTTCCGTGGTCCGAGAGGGGAGCAAAGAATAGCATTAATTTTTCCTGCCAGCATCTCGTTGGGTGCAGCTAAGGAGGTTTTGGGGTGGAGAGATCTGTGGAGAAATATGATAAACAATGATATATTGCATGGACTATAAAAAGACCATAATGTATATACAACAGAGATATAACTGGAAACAGTCAGAGGAAGACCCTAATAAAAGGTGGATAGATGACATCACGAATACACTGCAGAATTATGGATACACAGCAGCCAAGACTAGACACCATGATTTGAATCATAACTTGAAACTTCCCCTAAACCTTGGAATGTGTGGAACATCCACGTGGGGATATATGACAGGTAGTTCTCATGTTAGATGCTAAATGTATTCCTAGTTTTGATAGTTATCATTCTTGTTAAAAATATGATTCCATTCTCAGGTGTGTCAGATGCTTACCAAGTATGAAGGTGTCATTGAGTATATCCATATTTCTGACCAGTTCTCAGGTGCAAAGATACAAGAGTAAGTTTGTAGTGAACAAAAATACAAGATAAAACATTACATGTCTGGGGTGTTTTTGCCATGGGTAAGAACCAGTAAGTTTTCCTATGGAAATGAGAGCTCTAACAGAGGCATACTCTTGTGTTTGGACCTAGATTGGGAATAAAGAATAATAACACTGTGACCTACCATGAATGTTGTACTGGGTGACTAAGGAGGGTTTGGTATGGGGCTGATTCTTGCCATTGAAGATCATTAACCTAAAAATGCCATAATAATGCCATAAATGTTGGACAAAAATTCATGGATATCTCAACCAAGCTGTAAATCATGACAGTTTCTGGGGTTTGGAAGTTAGAAAAAATTATCACCAAATTAAATTTCATTCATCATTTATCACCAAATTAAATTTCATTTATCACCAAATTAATTAAATTTCATTCATCATTTATCACCAAATTAAATTTCATTCATCATTTATCACCAAATTAAATTTCATTTATCACCAAATTAATTAAATTTCATTCATCATTTATCACCAAATTAAATTTCATTTATCACCAAATTAATTAAATTTCATTCATCATTTATTACCAAATTAAATTTCATTCATCATTTATTACCAAATTAAATTTCATTCATCATTTATCACTAAATTATGTTTCATTCATCGCGTATTTCATCTCCAAATTAAATTTCATTCAGCACATATTAGAATGTACTGGTAAATCTAAAATGAGCTAGTAAAACTAAATACCATTTGATCATATTATGATTATGTTTTGTTTTGTAAACTGCTTACTATTTCATTAAATTTTTTTTCTTAGTGATAGCCAGGCAACAAAAATGCCAGAGACAAAACCTTGTCTGTTATTTTGTTTCACAGGTAAGTTTTAAAAAAATATTTTGCTTTGATATTGCATTCCTTGTACAATTTACACAGCTAATCTGGGTAGACTCAATGCTCACTTTAAGGCACTGAGATAAGAAGAGACAGGATTGAATTTATTAGAGTAGTGATGGATACCCTATGAGAAGACAAGGAGGAGGTCGAACGAGACAATGTACATATTCAGAGAATGGTAGAAATGGGAGTGACAAGAGGCGATGGCAGAAAGTGCTCCCTCTCAGGAAAGATCAGAAGAAAGCATAATAAGCAACTGACTCGGACACTGAGCTTATACACTTTTAGATGGTTGACGGAACGGCAAGCAGAGCATATATTGGAATGCCCCCAGTGTTGTGCCGCTTGTTCCTAATCAAGAATCACTTCAAGCAGATATTGTAGATATTCATGTGTCATTGCTGCTTATTCATATTCCATATCGTAATTTTTGGTCTTAGTAAATTCTCTTTATCCAGAATTCCTGTATATGTTCTACTGGCTAAACACCTATAAGTTTTTCTTGATTGCTATTACATCAATGCATTACTTCAATTTATCTCAATCAATCCATTATACATGCTTTCAAAGCAAGTAATGAATTAGTAATTTTTTTAACCGGTGGGTGGATTCTAGGAAACACCTGAGGAGTCCTATCTGCATAAGCAGATTACAAAGGCTGTGAATACTGATAGTTGCATACCCTTTCATTGTATCCTTAATTGTCCATCTGTACTGTCTTCCAAAGCATTAAAATGGGTACCAGATTGAAAAAGAAAAACATCAAGAGAGCTTTTCGCAGAACAACCATCAAAGAGGGTATGACTATGGGTCTTAATAACATAAACAAATTATACACTGTAACATCACATCGCTGAAACTGGAGAGCTCTGGTTTCTGCCTTATGCACAGTGTTTGACACTGGCGGAACATAGATAGATAGACTATCTTCTCGAGTAACTTTCAAAGCAATCATTTTATGCTAGGATATCATCTTCTTCTGCGTTTGTTATCAAACTCCTGCAGATTAACGGGATGTGGTCTGGAGAACAGAATTTGTTGTGTCAAAGTTTATAACTTTGCTGCGATAGTTGTGCCTTTGACCAGACACATCTGACTTCAGTATGGCTTCTGGGTCACTTTGATCCTCCATGGGATGGGACAGCCAACTCCACCTAAAAAAACACCTTAGTGGTCTCTTATGACATGCTTGGCAGGTGTCGCTATTCTTTGCTCCCTGTTTGTACCCATACAACACATGGGCAGTCGAATATATTATATCTATTTAACCTTTAGCACACCACATTAAAATAGAGTAATTTCCACCTGCCACTGCAGCTTTTATTGCCCTTATGCGCCATTATCGAGGGTATTAGGAAAATGAAATAACTTTTTAAAATCTGTACGTATAATTTTTGTGTGTAGAAATAAAGGAATGGTTACTGAATGTAATCATGGTAAGTTTTGTTGGCATATGTGTGATATCTGAGATAAATTTTGAACTAACATTATTGACTAGGCCTAGAATTTCAGTGCAAACTTTGACACATTCAGTACGGGATGAGATACCGATAACTAGGCTTAAATTTCTCCACCAGTATTTTGTAACCAAACTAACATATATCATCTTTGAAAACAAATGAACTACGTCGATCAAACTAACATTATTGCCTATGCAATAGAAATAAAAATTTTGGAAAATATTAATCAAAAATAGCTGTAATTTTGAACAATTTTGACAAATTATATTGGTGGCTCAATACAGTCACAACTTATCTATTTCTTGTGCTATTTAATTGAACACTAGGGAAATTGAAGCTAATTATGCCTACTTTCATTTCCTCTGTTAATTGGATGAATGACATTTGTTTACACTCACATTATTGTTGTTCAAAGATGTTTAGCAACGGGCAGCTGTAGTCGCGAAAGTTACAGAAAATCCATTTTATCTTTTGACTATAGTCCCTCACAGCCTGGAGAAGACTTAAGAGTAGGTAGCACGCTATAAATTGATTATTTTAATAAATCTAGTAGCATAAGGGATGTTAAATTGAGTTGTCTTTTCTTCTAGTCCCAGGTAAAGGTAAAACTCGAACCTCGGATATGGAAACTCTGAAACCACTGCTGCAGTTGGTGTTCTACTGCTTGGACAAGGTGTCTCGATTCCAACTCAGCAAAGAGGTGAACTATACTTTTATCATGTTCTTATAAGATATCACCAACACATAACTAGCTGTGATAGAAGTAATATATGTAGGCTAGTTATGAATGCAGTGAATTAGTGATTTGTTGAACTGACGAAGGCGAACATGATCACACATTACAGACCAAACATCAGCAACTGAGAATTTTATGTGATATCATTATCATTTGTCTTCTTCTTTCCGCTTATCTCATTGTGCCTCGCAGGGTCATGGATAGAAAAGTTCTCAAGAGATGCTCTTTTGGTGTGACCTTTGGATCTTTCATCAGGAATAGAAGAGTTCTCTACAGATTCTCTTTTTATGTGACCTTGTGCCTTGTAGTGTCATGGATAGAAAAGTTCTTTAGGAATGCTCTTTTGTGTGTCCGTAGTGCCTTGTAGCGTCAAAGATAGTTCTCTACAGATTCTCTTTTTCTATGACATTTGTTCCTAGCAGTTTCAAGGATAGAATAGTTCTCTAGAGATGCCCTTTTTGTGTGACCTTATTACCTTGTAGTGTCAGGGATAGAGGTGTTCTCTGGAGATGACTTTTTTGTGTGACCTTATTACCTTGTAGTGTCAGGGATAGAGGTGTTCTCTGGAGATGCCCTTTTTGTGTGACCTTATTACCTTGTAGTGTCAGGGATAGAGGTGTTCTCTGGAGATGCCCTTTTTGTGTGACCTTATTACCTTGTAGTGTCAGGGATAGAGGTGTTCTCTGGAGATGACTTTTTTGTGTGACCTTATTACCTTGTAGTGTCAGGGATAGAGGTGTTCTCTGGAGATGCCCTTTTTGTGTGACCTTATTACCTTGTAGTGTCAGGGATAGAGGTGTTCTCTGGAGATGCCCTTTTTGTGTGACCTTATTACCTTGTAGTGTCAGGGATAGAGGTGTTCTCTGGAGATGCCCTTTTTGTGTGACCTTATTACCTTGTAGTGTCAGGGATAGAGGTGTTCTCTGGAGATGCCCTTTTTGTGTGACCTTATTACCTTGTAGTGTCAGGGATAGAGGTGTTCTCTGGAGATGCCCTTTTTGTGTGACCTTTTTACCTTGTAGTGTCAGGGATAGAGGTGTTCTCTGGAGATGCCCTTTTTGTGTGACCTTATTACCTTGTAGTGTCAGGGATAGAGGTGTTCTCTGGAGATGCCCTTTTTGTGTGACCTTATTACCTTGTAGTGTCAGGGATAGAGGTGTTCTCTGGAGATGCCCTTTTTGTGTGACCTTATTACCTTGTAGTGTCAGGGATAGAGGTGTTCTCTGGAGATGCCCTTTTTGTGTGACCTTATTACCTTGTAGTGTCAGGGATAGAGGTGTTCTCTGGAGATGCCCTTTTTGTGTGACCTTATTACCTTGTAGTGTCAGGGATAGAGGTGTTCTCTGGAGATGCCCTTTTTGTGTGACCTTATTACCTTGTAGTGTCAGGGATAGAGGTGTTCTCTGGAGATGCCCTTTTTGTGTGACCTTATTACCTTGTAGTGTCAGGGATAGAGGTGTTCTCTGGAGATGCCCTTTTTGTGTGACCTTATTACCTTGTAGTGTCAGGGATAGAGGTGTTCTCTGGAGATGCCCTTTTTGTGTGACCTTATTACCTTGTAGTGTCAGGGATAGAGGTGTTCTCTGGAGATGCCCTTTTTGTGTGACCTTATTACCTTGTAGTGTCAGGGATAGAGGTGTTCTCTGGAGATGCCCTTTTTGTGTGACCTTATTACCTTGTAGTGTCAGGGATAGAGGTGTTCTCTGGAGATGCCCTTTTTGTGTGACCTTATTACCTTGTAGTGTCAGGGATAGAGGTGTTCTCTGGAGATGCCCTTTTTGTGTGACCTTATTACCTTGTAGTGTCAGGGATAGAGGTGTTCTCTGGAGATGCCCTTTTTGTGTGACCTTATTACCTTGTAGTGTCAGGGATAGAGGTGTTCTCTGGAGATGCCCTTTTTGTGTGACCTTATTACCTTGTAGTGTCAGGGATAGAGGTGTTCTCTGGAGATGCCCTTTTTGTGTGACCTTATTACCTTGTAGTGTCAGGGATAGAGGTGTTCTCTGGAGATGCCCTTTTTGTGTGACCTTATTACCTTGTAGTGTCAGGGATAGAGGTGTTCTCTGGAGATGCCCTTTTTGTGTGACCTTATTACCTTGTAGTGTCAGGGATAGAGGTGTTCTCTGGAGATGCCCTTTTTGTGTGACCTTATTACCTTGTAGTGTCAGGGATAGAGGTGTTCTCTGGAGATGCCCTTTTTGTGTGACCTTATTACCTTGTAGTGTCAGGGATAGAGGTGTTCTCTGGAGATGCCCTTTTTGTGTGACCTTATTACCTTGTAGTGTCAGGGATAGAGGTGTTCTCTGGAGATGCCCTTTTTGTGTGACCTTATTACCTTGTAGTGTCAGGGATAGAGGTGTTCTCTGGAGATGCCCTTTTTGTGTGACCTTATTACCTTGTAGTGTCAGGGATAGAGGTGTTCTCTGGAGATGCCCTTTTTGTGTGACCTTATTACCTTGTAGTGTCAGGGATAGAGGTGTTCTCTGGAGATGCCCTTTTTGTGTGACCTTATTACCTTGTAGTGTCAGGGATAGAGGTGTTCTCTGGAGATGCCCTTTTTGTGTGACCTTATTACCTTGTAGTGTCAGGGATAGAGGTGTTCTCTGGAGATGCCCTTTTTGTGTGACCTTATTACCTTGTAGTGTCAGGGATAGAGGTGTTCTCTGGAGATGCCCTTTTTGTGTGACCTTATTACCTTGTAGTGTCAGGGATAGAGGTGTTCTCTGGAGATGCCCTTTTTGTGTGACCTTATTACCTTGTAGTGTCAGGGATAGAGGTGTTCTCTGGAGATGCCCTTTTTGTGTGACCTTATTACCTTGTAGTGTCAGGGATAGAGGTGTTCTCTGGAGATGCCCTTTTTGTGTGACCTTATTACCTTGTAGTGTCAGGGATAGAGGTGTTCTCTGGAGATGCCCTTTTTGTGTGACCTTATTACCTTGTAGTGTCAGGGATAGAGGTGTTCTCTGGAGATGCCCTTTTTGTGTGACCTTATTACCTTGTAGTGTCAGGGATAGAGGTGTTCTCTGGAGATGCCCTTTTTGTGTGACCTTATTACCTTGTAGTGTCAGGGATAGAGGTGTTCTCTGGAGATGCCCTTTTTGTGTGACCTTATTACCTTGTAGTGTCAGGGATAGAGGTGTTCTCTGGAGATGACTTTTTTGTGTGGTTCTTTTTGTTGTGGTGTCTTTTATTTCTTGAATCAATCTATCTGCCCGTGTGTTGCCGGGCCCGAAAGGGGAGCAAAGAATAGCAACACTTTACCTTCCACGCGTGTCGTAAAAGGCGACTAAGGAGGTTATGGGATGGAGTTGGCTGTTCCATCCCATATATGGTCAGTGACCCAAAGCAATGCTGAAGTCGGATGTGTCAGGCCAAAAGGCGCAGATATCGCAACATTTCTGTAAACCATGCCACAATGCATTCCGTTCTCCGGACTACATCCTGCTAATCTGCAGGAGTTTGAGAACGAACGCAGAAGAAGAAGAATCTATCTAGCTTGTTCAGCTACTGGTTCTGTATCCATTGTGTATATAGGATTGGCTTTTTGTGTTAGAAACTTGTCAAACGATAGTCATTTAATGTGTTTGCGGACTTAGAACAGAATTTAACTCTGAACTGGCATTGTAATACATAATTATATGTTTTATGATTATATCTCTACCAATAACATCAAGAATTCTATATAGACTATCCATTTCTGTCATAAGGTTGGTGCTTTTATCTTTTGCTAGTGTTCACATTTTCAATTATCACTGTAATGAAATCAGGATCATGTTTTTTATAATACTGTTTTAGTGTTGATGTTCAATTTCCTTTTTCTGCGGTTTTCAAACTCCTACAGATTATCAGGGTGTAGTCTGGAGATCTGGCACAAGATGATGAAGATATCTTATGTGTTCTCATATGATCATATATGATCGGATGTTCCTCCTGAAAGCATTGGCAAACCACAGGAGTATTGTGCCAAGAATTTCCTTACGGATGTGTTGAAAGTATGTTTATTACATACATGTGTGTTCCCAGTGGCAACCTACAGCTGTGAAACATGGACAATAAATAAAACCACATCCAAGAGAATAGAGGCCTTCGAAATGAAGTGCTATAGAAGAGCCTGGACAGCAAGAAAGACCAACCAAGACGTGCTAAAAACAATGAACCCACCGATGGATTCCACACTGGATGTTTTCCTATTTTGATAATTTCTTCTACAATAAAAATCTTATGTTTTATATCAAGCCGGTAAATGAAAATTCAATACAACTGCTACAATAATTTGTTGATTCTGGTCACATAATATTACCTTTCGTATGATGTTAACTACGTCAAATGATAGTCATAACGGTTGGGGAATAAATTCTCCTGCAGCTGTAAACAACATGAATGTTTTTGGGAAATAAATCCACCCATGGCATGCTAAAAGTTAATCACCTATTATGACTGGGTGAAAGGGCATGAGCCTGTAGACAGCTGGATCAACAGTCAATCAACCTATTATGACATGCATGGTAGATAACATTGGGGCTATTCTTTTCTCGCCTTCTCGCCCTGGCAATACATAGGTGATTCACATTTGTTTTGGAATGTGGAGGACATCTTCTCTAGGACCTGGTAACCTACATTGCTTCTATGTTGGATTTCTTTCTCGATTTTCCTTTTTGCTGATTTGATGCTTCTTATGTAAGTGAACTCTTTCACCTGTTTAAGTTTGGGGAGAGGCCATCAATGAACATCTGTAAATGAAATTGCTTTGAAATTTATGCTAGAACTTTTAAATGTTACATTTATCAACTTTTATGTAATGTAATGTTCATCATCCATTTTTGAACATTGGGTCTGTTTTCTGTATCAGGCAAGAATGAAATCTGAGAAAAACCGACAGAAAGCAGAAGAACAATTCTTGAAGGCAGCTCATACACAGCGACAGGAACTGGCCCAGCAGAGACGGGAGGAGAAGAAGAGGGCAGAGAAAGAGAAGCTGATGGCAGAGGAAGATCCAGATAGGGCCCGCAAACTTGAGGTATGTACTTTCATTTTATTATTGTGTATTTTAAAGAACTAATTTCTATGGTTGTTCATAGGGTTCAATAAGAGTAGGAGATTGATATCATTGTACTCTGATTTTCCCGTAATTGCTCGACTCCTCTTAATGAAGCAGCGCTCTACTTGCACAGAGTACCACTCATGGCATATAGCTGCAACCCAAGGTCCCAGATAAATTCACAGACAAGACGTCATGAGCCACAGCTTCAAACACAATCTCTTTAACATAGGCAAATTTCTTAACCACTATGCCAAAATTTTTTAACCACTATTGCCAAAGAGAACCCTCCAAAAATGGTTGTTTAAAAAAAGTGGATTGACCTCATTGTACATGGATTTTCCGCATATGTACTTCATCCCTCTTGTGAAGTTTCATGCTGCCTGCTAAGAGTACCACTCACAGCACATAAATAACTATGTAACTTCAAGTGATAATTCATAGGATCTCCAAAAACTTCACTTTTTAAGCAAGACTTCACTAACCGCATTCGAACCAGCAGCATTAGAAGTGGCGAAGTTACTCACAAAATGGTGTTTCATGTATTGTCTGATTTTCTAGAATTTATGTCTTGACATATTCTATTCTCCATTTTTAAGCCACAACTACCACCTGAATTGTGAATGGAAAATTGAATTGTGAATGGAAAATTGAATTGTGAATGGAAAATTGAATTGTGAATGGAAAATTGAATTGTGAATGGAAAATTGAATTGTGAATGGAAAATTGAATTGTGAATGGAAAATTGAATTGTGAATGGAAAATTGAATTGTGAATGGAAAATTGAATTGTGAATGGAAAATTGAATTGTGAATGGAAAATGATAATATATATCTACATCCCTCGACAGATTTTGAGAATAACTGTTATAAAATATATTCTGCAAACAGAAGTACAGGTACAATATTTTCATAACTTTTAAAAAATTGTATGTATTAGAAATTTCAATCTGATTCATAGTTTTCCATTGTTGTGAGAATTCCAAATAAATGTTTTCATTATTTCCCTGAAGGTTTGGGTTAATCATTTTATATCTTCATCATTGTTTAACTTACCAGGATAGAGAAAGTCGTCGTGAATCAAAGAAAAAACAGCCAAAGATGAAGATGATGAAAATAAAAGCAATGTGAGAAAGTAGATGCCTCACAATGAAGTATCAAGAATTGCATGGAAAGTTTCAAGCACTTACTTGGCAGTTCCTGTTCTTGGTTTATAAATTTGTGTGTAGTATGCTATTTAAGCATTTTGCTTTGATGAGCGAGTCGCAAGAGATTTGATTGTGTTATTGATCATGATTAATTTATGGAAGGATGGAATCAAAATTTGGACTTTCATAATTTCATGTTAAGTTGATTCCACTGTATAATATTCGTTAGTTTATATCAATTCTTGCATATTATTGTTATAATATTTGCATAAATTTATGTGTATGGAATATGAGGACGAAATGTAAGCATGTTCTACTAGGAAGAAAGGAAAATTTTATTGTAAGGAAAAATTGATGGAAAGAAGAGAAATATTTCTAAAAGTAGGAAGGACATTTATCTGTCTATCTATTGTCTTTTTTCTGCTTGCTGTAAGATGTCGCAGAATTAAATGTCGGTTTTCTGGCCATGGCACGTTTGGTTGCTTGATATACAGTAATATTGCGACGTCTAGGAAGGTTGGTAACGCTTTCAATAGAGTAATATTGTGACGTCTCAGAAGGTTGGTAACTCTTTCAATACAGTAATATTGTGACGTCTCAGAAGGTTGGTAACTCTTTCAATACACCCTCTTCATTGTCTTCCTCTATATCTTGCTGTTTTCATTTTCATATTGTGTGCTCTTGCTACTGACCAATAATTATTAATTCTCATTAAGTGGTCAAACCATTTCAATCTGTTTTTCAATATATTTGACCGCAGATGTTGTTCCAACAGTTCATGTAATCTCTTAATTTCACACATAATCTCTTCTTGTTATGTTTGCTGCTTTTCTTAGACATCTCATTTCACAAGTAGTAAGCTTTCTCTAGTTTTTTTTTGTTAGTGTCCATGTCTGACATTGATAACACAATGTTGTTATGAAGATTGAATTTATGATTTTGATTTCCATCGGGATAGATTTTTGTTTCAAAATTTGTGTAAGTTCATATTTGAGTTCATAAAGGAAATTCATACTATAGATACCAGTGTGTCGCCAAGCCAACAAATTGACTAGATCCAGTGCAGCCAAGCTTCATTGTGAGAAGATTGATTTAATCTGACTTGAACATGCTCAGTAGTTTATACTAGATACACAGACCATCTGTGCTAGTGCCTCTGCTGTTATTCTTGTTTTATAATTAACTGTTGATGCGCATCATCCAATTCATATGGGGTATGCTGATTTTTAGTAATAGGCCCTGTGTTTATTTAATATAAAGCATGGTTCTTGTTTCCAATTAGTGCCTACTACCTACTACATATGTAGACACTGATTCCAAACCAGTTCAATAAGGACTAACCTGTAACAACCCGTAGTCTACAAATGTCATCTAGCGATAGATGTCGACAAATGTCTACATCGAGGTAGTCATTTGTAGTCATGAACAACAATTGGCCATGTTTATTTCCCATCATGCTCTTATAGTAAGTGTGTGCTGAGTGATTGTACATTAGTTTTCTGAAGCAATATCAATACTCAGTCATAATTTCTTCTACCTTTCACATTTGGAAACCGAACTGCATAGGTCTAGCTTTGGTGCTGCCATTTTAACCTATTTCTTCATGGATTATGATTCGGAAAAGGATGAATTTTAAAGCATTAGTATTTCAGTTACTGTCGAATAATTTGAGAAACCAGGTTTTCTTCAGCTAGACCTATGCATGGCCTTGACTCAGTAAGTACTTTGTATGCATTTGTCCAAATTCACAGCTTTCATTGCACACAACATAACACTGACACACACAAGCAAATAACACCTCAAAATCATATTCAACATCCATTTATATCTATTATCTCCGAATTTGAAATCAATATCTCAATAAATAAAAACGTTACTGCAAAAAAGCAAACACACAGAAAAACCAGAAATCATTAAAAAAATGTGTGCGTGTCAGAGAAAATATGAGTTTTTTTTTTAGCTGGGATGCTACAGGTTAAATATAAATATATTTATGGCTAGGGTTAATTATGTAAACATAACTTGACATAACTAACCCTAAAAATGAATATTTAAATTAATCTTTGATTAATTATTGATATGATATTTAGATTAATTAACCATAAAATACATCTGTAGACACTAATTGGAAACAAGAATCTAAAGTATTAGTGGAATATATATGTATATATATTATATATATTCGAGATTATTTAAATGTTGTATGATGAAAGAATGTTACTTAACACAGTAGGTGATTTATAGATGACTTGCTTGCATATCAAGATTCAAACAACTCTGCTACAGAGCATAGAGTACAGTTGTACCAAGCACTACCCTACCTCCACATTAGTGCTCACAAAAAAACATCCACTGTGTACTGAAATATATATGGCTGTATTTGTCTTAACATATGGTCTGAAGTAAGTTTGCATCAGTTGGAATTGAGGTGGATGGGGAGAGTTCTCATGACAAAATCTGCTAATCTATGAGCAGTTTGTTCTGCCACAGAAGACATACAGGAATGTCATTCACTGTGGTTATTGCCTTATGCCTCTGTCTTCATTCTTCCACTCCGCTTGTTATTGAGCTCTCAAATGTCCTAGAACCATTATGCAGGCTAGCTCTCCATGTCTGATGATCTGCCAGGTTTTCGAAAGTGGTGACAAAAGACGTTCGTAGATGTTTTGCAGACACTTCTGTATCACAGAACTTGTCTGCCTCATTTTCTTTCACTCTGTGATAGCTCCTCATATAGCAGTTGTTTTGTGATACGGCTGTTGCTCATCCTCTGAATGTGGTCAACCACTTCAGTGTGACCAAGAGAGGACATTATTTTTGCAATTTTGGCCATTTGGAGGAATTCTGTGTTTTGGTAATTTTGTCTTACCACCTGATGTTCAGGATTTTACGGAGACAGTATAGGTGAAAGATATTCAACCTTTGTTTTTGCCTCAAGTAAGGTGTCCGTGTTTCAGATACATAGAGAAAAATTAAAGGTAGCAGACTGAAAGTTGTGAGGATCATCGCAGCTAGGGCAAGCTGAGGAGGTCATACAAAGCATAAGTTTGCTGAAAGTACCTTGTGCAAGTTTGCTTAAAGCACATGATGTGGTATGTTTGCTGAAAGTACTTTGTGCAAGTTTGCTGAAAGCAGCTGGTGTGGAATGGATAATAATGAAAACACCTGGTTTGAAATGGATAAGAATGAAAGTACCTGGTGTGAAATGGATAATAATGAAAACACCTGGTGTGGAATGGATAATAATGAAAACACCTGGTGTGGAATGGATAAGAATGAAAGTATCTGATGTGGAATGGATAAATGTCTGTTGATTGCTACACCTTGTTTTTAGTCAATAACACTCAATAGAGGAAATAGAAAGTGGTGTCTTCCTGTTGTTGAGTCAGAAAAAATAACACTCGATAGAGGAAATTAAAAGTGGTATCTTCCTGTTGTTGAGTCAGAAAAAATAACACCTAATGGAGAAAATAAAAAGTGGTGCCCTCCTGTAGTTCGGTCAGCAAAAATTCCATGAAAGGTGATATTTATATATACAGATGGGTTGATCATTCTTCACAGCTCAGGGAACACAATCAATGCAGCTGTGCTGAATTGTTTACAATTGTTATTGATTGCTTATTTTGGATATTAGAATATATTACATTCAGAGATTCAACAATATTGTCTATCCTATAGAATTTTAAATCCCTTCAGATATGAAGAATTTAAGATCTCACTATTAGAACTCAGAAAATAAGTCTGCAAGTTCTATTCTGTCCACTTCTGACTCAGCAACTCATTTAACACTTGGTTGACAAAAATACGTGGGGAGTGATTCAAATATCAGTTTGTCATGTGTAATTACATGATTATGTCTGTGCTCTAACAACTTGAGTACTTTCATTGTTTTAATTTTGTGACTGTGGTAGTGTTATGACCACTTTATATTATTGGTTGCAACTTTAGAAGAAAGAATTTTGTTATGTTTTCCTGTTTAAGTTTATATTAGATTTGTGTCTGTATCATTCTACGTTTTAAATAACATAAATACTTTCTGTTATTGTATGTATGTCAATCTGTCATGAGAAATGTTTCTTTGTCATCCATCAGAGATGACACACATATGTTTTATGTTTGAGTGTGGGTGTCATCTGTCATATGAATAATTGTATGTTTTTCATCCATCAGAGATGATACATGTATATTTGAGTGTAGGTGTCATCTGAGTGCTTGTGTGTGTCCATGGGAAGAAGACAGTAGAACATATGCTCTAGGACTGCCATCTTCATGAAAGATATAGAGCAGAGATGTATCTCTCCCCAACCAACCTGAAGGACAAACTGTATGATGATGAAACAAGCTTGAGACAGACCACAATTTTTATAAGAGAGATTAATATTGGTGTATGAACGAATGAAGCAGCAGAAGAAATGCTTCTTGTATATTTTATGTTTCAATGTAGGTGTCATCTGAATGTGTGCCTGTCTCGTAACTACACATAACAGAGACATGCGTGCCTGTCTGGTAACTACATGTAACAGAGACATGCATTCATGTATGGTAACTACACATAGCAGAGACATGCGTGCCTGTCTGGTAACTCCATGCCTGTATTTCTTATATATTTTATTATAGCTGGTCTCAGAAAGGTTATGGACTATCAGGAGTTACCTTCTCGCAGCTAAATGAACTGCTACTTTTTCTGTGTTCTCAAGCTCCAGCTATTTGTAGGATGTAGTCCATAGAAAAGGTGCATTGTGTCATGGTGTACAGATTAGCTCGATATCTGCACTTTGTGACCTGATACATCTGACTTGAGCATGGCTTCTGGGTCACTTTGATCATTTGAAATGGGACACCCAAACCTCAGACATTACATGACATCCATAGCAGGTAACAGTTGCTATTGTTTGCTCTCCTTTCAGTCTGCAAAAACAGGAGTTTAAGGGATTACTCCATTATCATTGAAGCTGGCTTGTATAATGGAGAGACATGTGAGTCGATGAAATAGATCCTGAATGGTGCAAGTTTGGTTGGGGGTTTCAACCTCATTGTAGATCAAGCTGTTTTACTTAGCTGTGTTAAGATTAATGAAGCATTTTATATATAAATATAAAAGTATATCAAGTATATAGTCACAAGTTCCTTCCTGCAGCTTCTTAACAAGAGGTCTAAGTTGAAATATGTCACATTCATTTGTATGTCTGGTGATTTGGGTGTTCAAGGTAATGGGAGAGCAGATCAGATGACTGACACTGCTACATGTCTGATGGTAGAACAATGAATCATGCTGACATTTTGAACTCCTTACGAGGAATAACATGGGCAAATGAGGGAAATCATTCTTTTTCCATGTCCAGAATAAAAGAACTGGGCTTTAAATGTGGCATTGCCAGAAATTAACATTACTGTAGGCTTTAGGAGAATGTTTGTCAACCAATAAAGACCTGAAACTGTCAGTCATTGTGTAATCATGGATACACTCAAGTGGAGATTGGAGCACCTTTGGATGTATCCAAAGTGCAATGATGATGATCCAACAATTAACTTTCTAACAGAAAAATATGCAGTAATCTATCATCTATTCGCTGAAACCCTTTGTTGCCTTTTGGCGTCAGGGGTAGAAGAGTTTTCTGGAGATTTCCTCTTATGTTCTGAGTACATTGAGGAATTTGTCGCCTCTTTTATTTGAGTGGTCCATCGTTTTCGTGGTCGGTCTCTAGGTATGCCTTTGCTGTAGTCAATGTTGTCAACTGTTTTGTCAAAAAGTGTATCTCATGCCAAAAAAAGCACTAAAATGTATGTGAAGTATTAAAATGGCAACACTAATAACCAGGTATCTAAAAAAAAATAGGTTTCAGCACACATTTTTATTTTATAACATTTCTTGGCTGCACTGAAGATATTATGATAATTTGATGCATGTTTGGACTTGCGTACGTACATTTCCAACATGCTCTCACAGAACCTAAAGTATACATGCACATCAGAGCAGAAAGACACACAGACCATGTGAATACTAATGATCCTAAGGGCATGAGGATCAGAGCACTTCTTCTTCTTCTTCTGCGTTCATTCTCAAACTCCTGCAGATTAGCAGGATGTAGTCCAGAGAACGGAATGCGTTGTGTCATGGTTTACAGCATTGTTGCGATATCTGCGCCTTTTGGCCTGACACATCCAACTTCAGCATGGCGTTGGGTCACCGGCCCTATATGGGATGGGACAGCCAAATCCATCCCATAACCTCCTTAGTCGCCTTTTACGACATGCGTGGAAGGTAAAAAGTGTTGCTATTCTTTGCTCCCCTTTCGGGCCGACAACACACGGAAGGATCAGAGCAGTGATTTTGAAGATTGCCCAGAAACTGTAGAACAGATACATCATGCATCTCTACATTAAAAAAATATGAACCACAGAGACAGCTTGACTTTTAAAAATAAAGTGTTCTATTGATAACCTACAGTAAATGATACTGCTAATAAAATCTATTATTGCTGTGACTTGATGACTGACAGAAGAATGATGTAAAAAATATCCTTTACTTTTAGCCAGAATTTTATGAATAATTGTATGCTGTGTTGTAGATATTTATTGTGACTGAATATTTCTTTGCGTTACAATATTTTTTTGTACTCAGACAAAAACGATGGGAAGGATGTCGGTTGAAATAAGTCAGAAAGATACATTTAAATTGCTGATCTGTTAAGTTTACATGTATTCTTTTCATCCTATATATAGATCTCTACCAACAAATTTTTGTATGAAACATTTCATTTTTAAGGTAATAAAAGTGAATTTTTTTAACAACGCATAGCCCTTGTTATATTTGTCGTTACAGTCTGAATAGAGTAAATAGAACTTGCACACCTAACAGTCATTTCAATCACCCATTTGTCATCTTTTCCTGTCTGGTAACTACACTAACAGAGACATGCATGTCTGTCTGGTAACTACACGTAGCAGAGACATGATGTGCCTGTCTGGTAACTACATGTAGCGGTGACGTGTGCCTGTCTGGTAACTACACGTAGCAGAGACATGGCGTGCCTGTCTGGTAACTACACGTAGCAGCGACATGGCGTGCCTGTCTGGTAACTACATGTAGCGGTGACGTGTGCCTGTCTGGTAACTACACGTAGCAGAGACATGGCGTGCCTGTCTGGTAACTACACGTAGCAGCGACATGACGTGCCTGTCTGGTAACTACACGTAGCAGAGACATTGCGTGCCTGTCTGAACAAATCGACTTCATTTAAACACTTCCAAGACTAAGATCATGAATTTTAAAATATTTCTCCAGCCGAAGACAGATGTGTCGGACCATTGGCGCAAATAAAACGGCGACACAACGCATTTCTATTTTCTGGACTACATCCTTCTGAATATTAGGACCATGGTTCTGATACAAGATATCCAGTGGGAGTTTGAGAATTAACGCTGAAGAAGAAGAAGAAGAAAATCTTTCTAAACTGAGAAACAATGCAGTTATCTTTTCCTATATAGGGAGAAAAATGACACAAGATGGAGATACAAAAAGAGAGATTTCTACCAGAATTGTGTTAGCATCAAGTGCATTAACAAACATCTGGAAACAAAAACAATAAGTAAATATACCAAACTATGACTTTAATTCCAATGTAATGTCTGTATTAACATATGGTTGCAAACGTACGAAGATAACCAAAACGCTGGAGAAGAAATTAAATTCATTTGAAAAAAAATGTCTTAGAAAACTATTAAATATTGGTTGGGAAGAATTCCAAGTCAAACAAGCAAGTAAGAGAAGACACCAAGCAGCAATATATTTCTATAACATTAAGAAGAAAACGATGAACGTACATCGGACATGTACTTAGAATGAATGAAAACAGGCTACTGTTCATTCTCAAACTCCTGCTGGATTCTCTGTATCAAGACAGTGGTCCTACAAGATTTCCAGTTGGATATAATCCAGAGAATAGAAATTTTATTTGCGCCAATGGCCTGGCATATCCATCTTCGGCTGAGTATATCATATTTAAGAATTTATTAAAATCCTCCCTCTGGTCAAATAATTGCTACTTAGGTTAGGCTGATTAGTTTAAAAAAGGCCTAGAAAGCAAGATAATGGAGTTGTTTTTCAGAGGCCCTTTTATTTTGTGAATCATCTACAGTCCTGTTGGAGTTGCAATGGGCAGTAAAAGATATTGCTGAACAGCTGTGGTGCATAAGAAAATAATATGATTATTGATTCTTCTTCAGCGTTCATTATCAAACTCCTGCTGCATCTCCTTGTAGGAGGACCATGGTCCTATTTGACGTCCAGCAGGATGTAGTCCGGAGAATGAAAATGAGTTGTGTCGCCGTTTTATTTGCGCCAATGGCCGACACATCCGTCTTTGGTGGATGACTTGATTAAGAACCAGCATTGTGAAGTTGAGGATACTGCCATAAATGTTCAGCTTGACAGTCCATTGCCCATTTAAGGGTGTATTAGTTCAGTATTCCAGTCCATTGTTCATTCTTCAGATATTTTCAAAGAAAAGAGATTCTTCAAAACTGAGGGCTCCAAATGAATACAAACATCCATTCAAGAAAACAAGTTAGAGAGTTAGCCTACTGTATCATTACATTCCGATTACTGACCAATTATGTAAAATTCAGCGGTCTGTGAGGATGAATTTTTCACAGCCTGGTCCAGTAGTACATTTCTCACTTTAAAATAGTATCAAGTTATCATCGTCAAACCCATATCGCTTCATGGTTGTAGGGGTGTCATTCTGGAAACATCAACACAAAAGTTTTTACATGCCTCTCTGTTATCAGTTCTTTGTTTGACATGGGAGAGTCTTAATCTTGTCCAATTTTTAACATTATTAATCCATACTTTCCTCTAACCTCTTCTTCTTCTACCCTCAACTGTTCCCTGCTAGACATTTTTGGAAAGAGAATTGTGCCTCATCACGTGACCAAACCACACAAATTATATGAACAATAAACATTTAATTTTTCACAAAATCTTGTTTTTTAATGGGAGCAATCACATTATCTTAATAATCACAATACTACTACATTTAAGAATAAAGTGGAAATATATGTATTAATGATAATATGCCCAGTATTAGCATGTCTTCTGAAGCTCAAATCTTTTCCCCCTTACTTACAGCCGAAGGCCAGTGTGGAGTAGTTAGTAAGAGCAATAAACGGATATGAATGTACAATATTCAACATACAGATTGAATGAAGAATGCTACAGGTGTTACTTTTCTTATTTTTATGCTTATTAAGTACGTCCCATGAAAATGCAACTAAACATGGAAATGCAACTAAACATAACTTGGTTAAAATGACTGGGAACTAGCCATGTTTTACTTCATTTTCTGCTTGCGACTGTCAAATCCATCACAATTTTATCTTTTTTTAAAAATCTATAACTGCATTTGTTTGTCTTTCAGCCATATGTATGAATCTGTTATCTACAAGGTGGAGACATTTGATTGTGACACCTGTAGTTTGTAAGTGGTATTCAGTCGTTCTACTATTCTTGGTAACTCACCATGTCTCAGAGCATTTCATGTCATAAATATGTGAAACTATGGTGTTCTTCTTCTTCAGCGTTCATTCTCTCAAACTTCACTGGGTCTCTCTTGTAGCAGGACCATGGTGTTACTAGATTTTCAGCAGGATGTAGTCCAGAGAATGGAAATGTGTTGTCTCACCGTTTTATTTGTCCCAATGGACCGACACATCCATCTTCGGCGGTCTATGGCGTTCTAAATCATTGATTCTGAACTTTTTCCTTGTCTGGAACCCCTATTTTATTTTAATTTTTTTTCTATGATGAACACCCAAAATAGTTTATATATTAAATTGTTCAGAAATCAATTACCTGTGTGTTGGCAATAGTAAACTATCTATAAATTCAATCTATATTCTTCTTCTTCAGTGTTCATCTTCAAACATTCTGCTAGTTATTTCTTATAGAAGAACAATGGTCTTAGATTTCCAACGGGATGTAGTTCAGAGAATGGAAATGCATTGTGTCACCATCTTCTTGCGCCAATTGCCCAACTCATTCATCGTCTGCGGTATTCTATCTGTAATCCCGTAACCCTTCAGGGTCCAAGGACTAAACTCAGGGACTAAACTTCAGAGACTAAACTTCAGGGACTAAACTTCAGAGACTAAACTTCAGAGACTAAATTTCAGGGACTAAACATGCATCCATAACTGCTAACACAACCATGCCTTTGAGGCAACAGTTAACATGAGTCTGGGTGTTGCCTTAGTTACTCAAATCAATGGGAATGTTCATAACATTTCTCATAGCCCTCGTACCCTTTAATGTTATTCGTCCGTCAAAGTCTGCGATGACCATTCAGCTCAACTGAGATGATGATGAAGATGTCTGTGTTGTGCCCGATTGTGGCTAGTGAGTCCCATGAGTGCCTGGAATTGTCTACCACACTTTGAGCATGAATGAGAGCAGTCTGTGGGACGGACATTGAGCAGCTCTTGCTTTTCTTCGAACGTATTTTTATTGCACAACATGATGTCTTAGGTTCTCTTCAGCTGCTGCACAACTCATTGGTTCTGTGACTCCAGTTAGATCTGCATGAATCTCCAATGAATTTGTGTCTATTTTTAAATGAGTCAGTGATTTCTTTAAAACGCTTCTTCTGTCCTGTTGCAGGAGCCAGTCTGAAATACTCCATGTTTTTGTAACAACTTTTTTGGTAGACGATAATCTTTCATGCGGATCATGTGTCCTGCACAGCATGTCTGCGCTTTCATCAACATTGTATGTATGCTTACAGACTTAGATTTCATCAATATTGTGTGTATGCTTACAGACTTAGATTTCATCAGTACTTCACTGTCTGGTATTTTATCCCACTGTTGGATCTTGATATTTTTTGAAGGCAACATAGGTGGAAGTGGTCGAGTCTTTATACTGAGTCTTGCATATACTGTCCATGTTTCACATGCGTAAAGGACTGATGATATTACTGCTGTTTGGTAAACTATGAGTTTGGTGATAGATTTTATTTCCCTTCTGTCCCACACATTTTTTCAGTCTTCGAAATGTGGCATTACCTTTCGCTATTTATTCCACATTTTCTGGTTTAACACTTCCCCATCGCCACAGAACTTGTGTAAGTTATAAAAAATAGGATGATATTAGAGTTATGACTAATGCTGAATTTTGCTTTTAGTATGGAGTCTTGCCATTCGTCTACCACACTCGTTCTTTCTGATCCAACAGTTACCATTTAATAGGGCATCATGGACCCCTTAACAAACATCATCAAACTCATAACCCTTAAGTGGCACATGGGTGTCATGGTAGATGTATTAATAAAAAAATCCCAGCCATGTCTTTCTGGCCTCAGTGTCCTGTTTATTACTGTGGAGAAACTTAATCCTGTCCATTATTTTGTTATTATGCATATCTTCCTTTGACTTTCTCTTCTTGTCTCACCCTCAACTGTACCATGTAAGACAGTCTTGGAAAGAGAATCATGCCTCATCATGTGCCCAAACCACACGAGTTTGCAACGTTTCTCCTGCAGATCAGCAGGATGTAGTCCGGAGAACGGAATGCGTTGTATCATAGTTTACAACATTGCTGCGATATCTGCGCCTTATGGCCTGACACATACGATTTCAGCATGGCTCTGGGTCACTGACCTTATATGGGATGGGACAGCCAACTTCATCCCATAACCTCGTTAGTCGCCTCGTACGACATGCATGAAAGGTAAACAGTGTTGCTATTCTTTGCTCCTCTTTCGGGCTCGACATCACACGGGCGAATAATTGTATGTCAAATTTGTTTTCAAAAGCCTGTATTCTTCTCTCAGGTTCAACTGCCCAACTCTCACATCCGTACACAAGATTAATTACTCATTATTATCAGGTAGCATATCATGGACAGGATGCAGCAGTCATTACAACCTTTCAAATACCTGCATATTTTGAACCAATCAGCCTGTGTCTGTGGGTGTCATGTTCAGATTGTCTTTGAAATGTTGCGCCCATCTTCATGATTTACCACTTTTTCTTTGCCTTGGCATCATTCCCTCAATGATTATCTTTTCTAGACTGCTACATCATTTTTTTAAAGGGTTAAAATTGTAATTTTCTAAAGAGAACATTGATGTTTAGCCAGTTTTATTTTCAATTCTCTCATAATGTCTCCATCGATGATATTTCTGATCTATAGTATTCTGAGGATTATTTTGTAACATTATGTATGAAATTTGATTTCTCACTGTATTGATCATTGTTCAGTTTCATATAGGCATATATGGATTGCAACTGGGTATTTCATGCTCTACGGAAAGTTCGTTTTGTTATTTTGTTGCAGTGCAATCATATGTTTTTTTTAATTTGTATAAGTTTATTTGATGCAATGGTCAACCTCCATCTAAAGTCTTCATAACAATCCTCTTGCTGCTTTATAACCACGGTATATTAAACTGGTAACTCGCTGTAGTTCTCTGTTATTGATAGAGATTGAGAATTGATTAGTGGTAAATTGGCATTATTAATAGTTTATATAAAAGAAGTCTTGTAGAGGAGACAAGAACCACACATAATTTTTTGTCTCCAGAAAAATCAGAACATTTCTCACGAACCCTCAGACTAAGATCCATGGCTTTAATTCTCTTCCTGTGGCGTGGCTTGGTTAAATACTGGCGTTGACAGATGAGCTGTATATGGTGTAATATATGGTGTAATATATGGTGTATGTGCAATCTTCTCAAGTCCGTAGATAATGTAGATATGGGGTGTTCACACACCCTCCCCCCCCCCACAACTAGAAGACTATATGTAGTACTAGGAACACATTCACAACTAGAGCTGTACCGGATTCAAATTTTTGAAATTTGGCTGAATCCGGATTTGGCCGGATTTATGAAGTGAAATCCGGCGGTAGCCGGATTTACAAATAAAAAAATTAAAATTAACGTACTACATCACTTGACTTAGGTGAGTGGAGTCACTCGACTGTTTATTACTGATATTCATTACTATAGACATGACAATGATGCCATATACTCATATTAAATTATTTAAATGTAAAATAATTACATTTACATTAGAATAAGTAATAGTAAGTTCCATAAGTTCAAGATGAAACATAATACATAAGCACATCATGCTAATTTAGTAATTTTAATTTTTAGTTTTCAGTTTTCACATTGTTTTCAGTTGGCTAATTGGCAGCTGAGTTACAACTCACTACAACAGTACATTGAACAGATTGAATTTATTGAAATACATTCATTCAGTAATTTCACTATTTTAGTCAGTCAGTTTTCATTATGGCTGTGACGTTGAACTCTCAGAGTCAAGAAGGGACGAGTTGTATTTCAGGAAAATCAACGTTTCCGCATTTTGTCGTACAATGCTACTACGCTGGTCAGTGATAATGTCTCCTGCAGTACTGAACAGCCTTTCCGATGGCACACTTGCAGGTGATGGTGCAAGAAATGCCTGCGCCAGTCTAGCCATACTTGAAAATCTTTGCTTATTGGCATGCCACCATGAAACTGGATCTGACTGTCGAGTTTGAAGTGGCTCTGACAGGTACTGTGTCATCTCAGTGTTAATGATGTTGCCTTCGGCACTTGCAGAACGATCTGCGGTTGGATTTTCCTCGACAATTGTGTCAAAACAGCTCCATATGCTGGACTCGTACTGTGTGGCAGTGCTCACAGAAATCAAAACACTAGTACAACTACTAGTAGCTGATGGATCCTGTGTACTGACTGTGTTTGCGGAATCAATAATGGAGTTAGCTGCTAACATCAGATGAGCTCGTGCATCACTTCTGCCACGTTCAGAGAAGAAGCACAGCTTGAATCGACGATCCAGTAGTGTGGCACAGCTGTTAATATTGTTAGATTCAAAGTCCCCAAATCTGTTGCTAACAGCTTCAAGCAGAGCTGCTTTCATAGTTTTGATTCCAGCATCACTATCTTCTTTCTGGAGGAAAGCCATGAGTGTTTTCACTAATGGGATCACAACTGATATTGATACCTGAGCTGCACGTATTTCACGTGTGTGTTCTTCAAATGGTGAAAAGTAGCTATCACATTCTCCGTGACTGCCCACTGCTGTGCCGTTAGCCCAGTTACCGAATCAATTTCAACACAGTACAGACAATGCTGTGCCGTTGTTCTAACAGACGTCGTAGCATATAGAACGTTGAGTTCCATCGTGTTGTCACGTCCTGGATAAGCTGATGCTGTTGTAGGTTTAATTCATTTTGAAGTTCATGCAAACGATTAGTTGCTGATGAAGAGTGTTTGAAATGTCCTACCAATTTTCTTCCAGTACTGATGATGTCAGCAACATACTTTAGACTCAAAAGACCATCACGCGCACACAGCTGCAGTTGATGTCCCAAAGTTTGGTCACGTCCCATGCCTGCACAATTGACTGCTGGGTACTGCTGCTTGCTTTGTGCAAACACGGATTCATCATAGATGTGGTCGCCACGCCAATACACTGGCCTCCGGTGATGCTTTCTTTTCCATCATTTTGTCATAGCATTTTCTGTGCATCGATCGCAAATGGGTCTACATTGATGATGTTGAGAAGTCTTTGGGACGATCTGATCGTCCACGCGATAACTGTTTGTCACACAACTTATATATTACCTCCGCCGAATCATCGTCTTTAACCTTGAAGTAATCCCAAACGGCGCTGTATGACTTTGATTTTGATGCCATTTTATTTTATTGGCAAGACCACAGAAATTTACGAAAATTCGAAATATTCAAGTCCCACAAACTCATGCAGTATTGCACCATTAAAATTGAAAATGAATTTTTGTTTCTTAAAATTCGTATTTACATCAGCGAGAAATAGTAAACCTGAAAGTGCTACTTTGCTATTGCCTAAAATTCGGCTTGGCCCCATGAAACATGTACAGAAAATTCACGTGACTAGGCAACACAAATCCGGCCTAAATCCGGTAAAATGTGACCGGAGCCGAAGCCGGATTTGTAAATATGGCCGGATTCCGGATTTACCGGAGCCGGAATCCGGTACACCCCTAGTCAAAACACTCCCCCCCCCTCCCCTCCTGTCCCTTTTACAATTTCTCACAAAAAGTTCAACAAGATTTACATCAAATAGAGAAACTGGTTCAATATAGGCAGGTGAGCCTACATTATTCAGCGAAACGAAATAGGGACAGATAAGCATTGTTATCATAAATATCTATAAAGATGGAGTACGCATGTTAAAGTCGAGAGGACTGCTGCTAGATGCAAAGATATACGCGCTGGCCACTCTGAGAGCCTCCCCCCTCTTGAATGACCCTGGTCGCACATATATTAATTTTGTAGCACTCCTCGAGTTTTCAACAAACCTACATCATCTGTATCTGTAGCTGGAATGTTTAGTGAACCGAAATCTCCAATTAAATTTGCCATGACAACACAATATGCTAGTAACGTGGTTTCAGCGAGAACACAAAAGCTGCGCATAATATAACAACGTTGGAATATAACTGCGCATAATATAACAACGTTGGAATATAACTGCGCATAATATAACAACGTTGGAATATAACTGTGCATAATATGAAAAATTTAGAATGTACGGTATACTGCCTGTATTGTACTGATAAATTTACACAGAAATAACCATTTTTAGGGAACCCCCGCCTCCTCCTTCCCTTGATGAATCAGTATCTGCGACCCTGTATGTTATGTCTATATTTTATACATACCCGGATCTGACCGGTATGCATTCTTTTCTAATATATATCATCTAACTCGGAGGTCATTGTGACACAATTGTCTGAACCAGAACATCCACCTCTGCTATTTACAGATCATTCTGATCTAACCAAAGTGGGTTCTCGTACTTGGCTGATAACGCGTGTGTGTCATAAAAAAGCCTGTAATCCCCCGCGCACCACGAAACAACCAATCATTGTTAAGATAAAAGATTAAACGCACCACAAAACCACCAATCATTGTTAAAATAAAAGTGTAAACAAACAAATACTAACAGGAATAATGTGATTGTTTTGACGTGTGTCAAATATATTCAACAACTACAAATTTATCTTAAATTTCAGCGTCTTTTATTTTTCCTTTCGTTACTATCTATCTATCTATCTATCTATCTATCTATCTATCTATCTATCTATCTATCTATCTATCTATCTATCTATCTATCTATCCATCCATCCATCCATCCATCCATCCATCCATCCATCCATCCATCCCATCCATCCATCCATCCATCTATGTGTCCATCAATATATCCATCTATCTGGTTGTCATCTATCTTTCAATAGTTTCTGCTTGTTCTAAGTTCTTACTCAAACTCCATTGTCTCATGGTTTACCACTTGGCTACAATATCTGCGCCTTCCGACCTGACACATCCGGCTTAAGTGTGGCTTCTGTGTCACTTCGACTCTCAATGGGATAGAACAATTAACTCCACCCTAAACATCCTTAGTCGTCTATTACGACATAAATGGCAGGTAACAGTGGCTCTATCCCTTGCTATTTTTTACAAGAAGACCTATCGGCCCTTGTATAACTAATACGGATATTATATTATGTGTTTGTTGTTACTGAGGATATTTCAATACCTGTACGGGATGTTTGTTGTAATAGTCCCTGTCTCGATTGGTCCGCTCGGGTGACTTTGTGTACACGATTTGAATGGCTTGATGAAATCGCATCTTTTTTTGGAGATGCGGTTAGTCAAGTACGGAAAAACGCGTGTGCAATTGTTGCTAGGCGATTTGGTGCCGTAGAACGGACTGGTTCAATTCCCGTTAGTCTCTAGAATTTTTTTAATTGTCCTCTGGCTTCCTACTTAAATTTACTTGCTACCCTCTAGGATTCCCACGACCCACGAATGTTTAAATTTATCATTTCTCTTTTAATCTCTGCATTGACGTACTTTCTGTTGTGTACCTGTTGTACCTGTCTGTTGGGCAGACCTACGAAAGGGAAGTCAATTATCCCGTTAAGTATTCCCTAACAGACAACTAATAACATACCTGGTTCAGGTTTATAAAACTACCTCTCTGTCTGACATGAGAGAATACCTAAAATTTAACTAGGATTAGGATTTAACTAGAACTGGATTTAAAGGCGCACGTTAAAACGTCCTCTTTTTCCATCTGAAATTTATGGTAACCCTATCTGAGGTACGCTCTTTTCCACCGCTGTCGTTATTCCAATTTGGCTAAGTCTATATCAGAGCTTTACAACCATCAAAAAAATAGTGGAGGTCGCAAGAGATCTGGTAAGCCAGTCACCACGACCTCCAAAGATTTTATCTTAGTATAGTTGTAGAAAAAAAATGTATCCGTCACAGTCGTGATTTTAAGAACGGCAAAATACAGTGAACAAGAATTCGTACGCTGCTATTAGTCTCATTCGTTATTACTGTTGTATCTGCGTGTAGCTTATTGACACACCTTCCTACTGTTGTATCTGCGTGTAGCTTATTGACACACCTTCCTACTGTTGTATCTGTGTTTAGCTTATTGACACACGCTACGAATGTTGTATCTGTGTGTAGCTTATTAACACACCCTACTATTGTTGTATCTGCGTGCAGCTTATTAACACACCCTACTACTGTTGTATCTGCGCATTTCCATTCTCTGGACTACATCCTGCTGGAAATCTAGAATGGATCATGGTCCTGCTACAAGAGAGATCCAGCAGGAGTTTGAGAATCATCGCTGAAGAAGAACATAGAAAAAGACACATACAGACAAATTGTACTACATAGTAACTTTCGTTACTGCACGTTTTGCTCAGAAGGAGCGCGCGGAGGCTTTCTAGCTTATTGTGGCCGTGGAAATAAAGGCCGCTTGCCATAGCAGTCCCCGTGATATGTACAGAATGGATTTGGATTGTACCTCCGAAAGCCTGTCCCAACAGTGGATTTAACCCTGAAGCTCAATGGTCTGAAAACGGCATTCTAACCACATGGCCATGCTCTCTACGGGGTAGATAGAGTAAAATATGTTGAAATAAGATTTTGACAGTTAACATGAAATGGACGTTTCGACAAAAAGATCCTTATCAAGATAGGAATAATTGGTAGCATATCCTGTTGTACTGACGTATCCATTGACCTAGCATTGTTTGGCTGTTTGATTTTCTAGGCAATATAAATACGGTCAGTAGTTTGCCATTGCTCCCTGGACGGTCCGGATGCACAATTCCCTGCTGTGGGATTCGAACCCGGTACCTGGTAGTCACAGACGCACCCAGCACCACGCGGCCACAGAGCCAGAGATAGCAATCAATAATACATAAAAACAGACTATTAGACAATACTAGTTAGAGTAGACTATAATGTGAGAAATAGGGAGAGTTCAGAAGTAAAGCACAATTTAAAAAATACTAACAAAAAATACATGTTAACATAATGCATCACGTGAGAACCCCATGAATTGCGAGCGTTTAGATTTTACTAGGTATGTGCAGTAGGATGGTTGTCTGAGCTAATATAAAATGAATAAAAGAACAAAGAATGAACTTCCTTGCGGATGTGAGAAGATAAGTCTAACCGAAATTAAAATAATTTTGTCATGTTATTGTAACTCTTTAATCTAAAAAAAAAAAAAGGAACGAGAGATCCAATTACCTCCCCCCCCCCCCACATCTTATTTTTACTATTTTGGGCTTTACTTGGTCATGTTTTCGCCATGATCATCATCAAGTTCCGCGCCGGCGTCGGCAATCATATTTCTCGATGTACATCGATCTCTCATATATGTCATCATCTCTGTTGGTGTCGTCAATCAAAGCCATTTATTCAAACTGTTCTTCGCCGAAGACGGATGTGTCGGGCCATTGGTGCAAATTAAACGACGACATAACGCATTTCCAATCTCTGGACTACATCCTGCTGGAAATCTTGTAGGACAATTGTCCTGCTATAAGAGTTTGAGAATCGCCCGTTTGTTGCCGGCGCCCGAAAGGGGAGCAAAGAATAGCAACACTTTTTACCTTCCACGCATGTCGTAAAAGGCGACTAAGGAGGCTATCGAATGGAGCTGGCTGTCCCATCCCATATAGGGTCAGTGACCCAAAGCCATGCTGAAGTCGGATGTGTCAGGCCGAACGGCGCAGATATCGCATCAATGCTGTAAACCATTACAGCATTCCGTTCTCCGGACTACATCCTGCTAATCTGCAGGAGTTTGAGAACGAACGCAGAAGAAGAAGAAGAGTTTGAGAATGAACGCTGAAGAAAACAAACTGTCCAATATCTTTTCTCTGGGTCTTCCCCTTGATCTTTCCCCTTCTATCTTTCCCCTTGTCACTATATTCTCAATGCCTCTTCTTCTCATTATGTGCCCAATAAATGTTCGCCATGAGCACAATTATTTTAATTATCAAAATTGTATCAGAACTGTGTCACAACCGTGTCAGAACTGTGTAGAAACTATTCAGTAAATTTGAATGTGTTAATTTGTTGACCTTGATTTATGGCACTTTAAAAAATAAGACAGGCACGCAATTGTCCTATCTCACAAGCAATAATTGCTTGTTTTGCGAAGTTTTTCCCGCCGTTTGACATCGCTATTGTTTGTTTTAAGCTGTAGTGCAGAGGTGGAAACATTTTTGTTTTAGGTCGGCGGGCCCGTTTGAGGTTTCCCATGTGGGTGGGGCAAAAAAAAAAGATTTTTAAAAAGCCCTGGGGATCCAGATAAACATTTCTGATGAGATAAATCTCCCGTGTCGAGAACTAATCCGATGCTCTGGAATTGTGAGAGCTTGGGTAACACAAGACACATATGGTGACAAACGGAGATCGTTTTACGTTTGACAGTTATTTATAAACAAAATATACTAGCAACGAGGCACAGAAACAAACGACATTTCGACTAGAAAGACTTCATCAGGATGAAAGACAAACAAGAAACTATACATGGAAAAACACATAGGCCCTATGGTATGACATTATGACAATGTTAGTTAGAAGACAAAATTCGAAGCTATGGAGCATTCTATTTAAGCATATGCTTCATTTATATCTTCCTCGCTTCTCTAATTCTATTCCTCCTTTCATCGTCATACCATATGGTATTTCGACATAGGCCTAAAGTTTGTTCTCTTATGTTTTTTTCGTCTTGACAAAGGCTTTGTAGCCGAATCGTCAGATGTCTCGTTGCAAGTGTCTTTTGTCTATAAATATGGGTGACACGTATCCTCATTTTGCAGTGAGAACAACAATCTGTAAAGGATATGTCACATAGACAGACAGAAAGACAGACACAGACAGACAGATAGGCAGAAGTACATGCATGCATACTGACAGAGAAGCAGGCAGGCAAGGAGACACGATACACAGACATATATAGATATAAAGGTAGTTAAAAGTTAAAAGAATAGATAAATGAGTTTCCCTTGAAGACGGGGGGGGGGGGTATCTAAATAAATAAAAAAGTTCATTAGTGAGTTTCTGTTTCAATTCTACATTTGTAAATTCTACATTTGTAAATTCTACATTTGTAAATTCTACATTGTGTGCCAAATCTACCTTTTGTGTTAATTCTACCTATTGATGGAACACTTGACGACTTGTGAAAAGTCGCTATTGGGGAGGGATTTGCTTTTGGTCCGCCTTTAGCCGTTCATAGGAGTAAATGTCATTTTCTGATTTACTAAAGGGGTGAGGATGGGGGTAATGAGGAGGATGGAGCCTACACCATTATATACCGGCTTGGATAGATAAGTGGATATACCGACAGATGAATAAGTAGATATACAAACAGATAGATAAGTGGATATACCGACATATAGATAAGTAGATATACCGACAGATAGATAAGTGGATATACCGACAGATAGATAAGTAGATATACCGACAGATAGATAGGTAGATATACCGACAGATAGATAAGTAGATATACCGACAGATAGATAGGTAGATATACCGACAAATAGATAAGTAGATATACCGACAGATAGATAAGTAGATATACCGACAGATAGATAGGTAGATATACCGACAAATAGATAAGTAGATATACCGACAGTCAGATAAGTGGATATACCGACAGATAGATAAGTAGATATACCGACAGATAGATAAGTAGATATACCGACAGATAGATATGTAGATATACCGACAAATAGATAAGTAGATATACCGACAGATAGATACGTAGATATACCGACAGATAGATAGGTAGATATACCGACAGATAGATAGGTATATATTCCGACAGATAGATAAGTAGATATACCGACGGATAAATAAGTAGATATACCGACGGATAGATAAGTGAATATACCGACAGATAGAAAAGTAGATATACCGACATATAGATAATTATATATACCGACAGATAGATAAGTAGATATACCGACGGATAGATAAGTAGATATACCGACGGATAGATAAGTAGATATACCGACGGATAGATAAGTAGATATACCGACAGATAGATAAGTGGATATACCGACAGATGAATAAGTAGATATACAAACAGATAGATAAGTAGATATACCGACAGATAGATAGGTAGATATACCGACAAATAGATAAGTAGATATACCGACAGATAGATAAGTGGATATACCGACAGATATATAAGTAGATATACCGACAGATATATAAGTAGATATACCGACAGATAGATAGGTAGATATACCGACAAATAGATAAGTAGATATACCGACAGATAGATAAGTAGATATACCGACAGATAGATAGGTAGATATACCGACAGATAGATAGGTAGATATACCGACAGATAGATAAGTAGATATACCGACAGATAGATAAGTAGATATACCGACAGATAGATAAGTAAATATTCCGATGTGATAGTATCTGGATGCAGAACCTTTCACAGGCAGGGGGTTTCACAGTAAGAAGTGAGAACCCTTCACAGATAGCAATAGATGGACTGGGGAAACGCCACACATTGCATCTCTTGGGTAAATGTTGTCACCACGGACATCTCTGACACACATTGCGAAGGTGTGTTTATCTAAGAACGTGTCAAGCGACGATAAAACACAAACGTGTGTTTTTATAGGAACGTGTCAAGCTATGATCAAGTGCAACGTTTGTTTACCTAAGAACATGTCAGATAATAGACAGACGGGAATCATACCAGATAGAAAGCAGCCGATACTGCACAAACAATGTCAGCATAGACAACTAAAGACAACATGTGGTCCAGACCCACTAAGCGAATGAACAGCACAGGAAAGAAGCAGAAGAAAGCGCTCCAACTAATCCATCACACAGTCCTTTTAAGGACTACCACCTTATAATCCAGACCGACACAGCTAAGGAACAACACAGCAAATAGCTCCGAATAGAAGAAAGAGCTCCAACCAATCACCACAAAGTCCTTCTTAGGACTATCACCTTATAATCTCATCATACGAGAGACAGGCAGAGCCACAACATAGTCCATACAAGGACTGAAGCTAGGAGGCCCTACAGCGAACCCGGCTAACAGAGCCACATCCTAGCAACAACCAGGCAAACAAGCCACAAAAAACACAGGTCCCCAACCGCCTCGATATAACCACTATGGACACCAGTCCTAGGTTGAAAGAGGCGGGCCTCGACCATATGAGGCATAAACCCCTACTATACAAACAAACAAACAAATACCAGATAGAAGCGTTCTGGTTGGGCTGAGGCAACGTGGGTTTATTGTAACCAGAAGGATCAATTTCTGATTGGCCAGATGTTTTCCTCTGGGGAAATGAAAGCTTTTGATTGGTTGGAAGTTTCTGGAAGTTTGGAGAAACTTAGGAGTGGAGGAGGAAGATTGATTGGATTATCGACTGCCGAGCAGGGCGGTCGCATTTTCACTCCTGAGAGAGAGTGTCCCAGGGAGTCCCCGGACACAGTCGACAGAGTACTTGTCTCCCCGGAGAGACAAGTCCTAGTTAGTTTGGCAACAGGCAGGCAGGGAGCTGCAGTCTTGTTAGAAGGTCGGTCCGATTTGAAATAGAAAGAAAGATAGTCGAGCAAAAGTGAGATTAATAGTAGAATAATGAGATAGTCTATAATCTCATTAAGCTTATATTATAACGTGCGCCACATTCCTGGACGTGCTAGAGTAGTTTGTGAAATCTTGGCATTTTGTATTGGTGATGTATTATACGTCACGGAGATATTAAATACTCCGGAATTTAATATTGATTTGTACCATTGGCTTGATGTTTATATTAAACGACATTTTATTTCTGTAACAAGAAGTACCTCTGTATTTATTGATGCCAGAAGAGATCTACATGGTTAGACATGGTTATCAGCCTGCGGCAGACAAATAGAGACAAATAGATAATAGATTCACTATAAGAGAATACTGTTACACCGACAGATAGATAAGTAGATATACCGACAGATAGATAAGTAGATATACCGACAGATAGATAAGTAGATATACCGACAGATAGATAAGTAGATATACCGACAGATAGATAAGTAGATATACCGACAGATAGATAAGAACATGTTAATGAATTTTTCGGTTCATGATTCAACCTATAGGCCTTCCCCCTACGGATGCGGTATATCCATCTACACATGGGGTGGAGACGGTGTCCAGGGATGTTACTTTCTAAGAAGACTAACTTTAGTGGCGTAGCGTGAATTTTTAGAGGGAGGACGACGAGTGGCTTGTGTTAGTAAGTAGGTAGCTCCCCCTCCATTTTTCCCCACCAGAAACAAGTATCTACGGCTCTTTTTTAAATATTAACTAATTTAAAAGTACATGTCTTATGTTTGTAATGCAACTTCAGGCGTCTGTTCTTCTTTTCTGCGAAACTGTTCAGTACAGATAGAGAGTTTCTGTTTTCTAAGAATTAACATCATCATAAATTATCTGTAAGCGTATGATTGGTCTGAAGCCATCGTCTTAAAGCGCAATAAAATTGATACCACGAGATCAATGGTAAGATGTTAAGCAGCCAATGAACTTTTCCGCTCTGGAGGGATATATACGCTAAAACTTTTTGGCGTCAAGAACGATTATATTTCTGTAATGTTTATAGTACATACCTATACATTTGTGTGCGTTTGCTGCAGAAATAATTGACAACACAAGTCAATGTCAACAGGTGGTGTTTCTTGCAGACGCAATGTCCTGCAAGTTTTTTTAATTATGAGAGAAGAAGCCAAGCATGGTGGCGTCTATTTGTGCTACGCCACTGCTATTCTTCGAGGGGCGTGCCCGGTGACACTTGTGAATACGTTACGAGAAGAGATGTAGGATTCGAATAAAGGATTATAATAATCTCTCCGTGTCAGCTACATCCGTACCTGAATGCTTAAGCGTATGTTTACTGTGACACATTTGTGACGTATAAGAATTAATTTCTGCATGTTGTTCTTTCTACCCGCATAGCAAACGCCCTTGAACTCCTAAGGGGAGATTACGCTGTAGAACTAGGAGCAATAATAAATCATTAAATACCGTCTCCGCATCGAATGTTGACTGAAACTGCAACAGACCCGCAAAATCGTCTGTCTATTGCCTTGGTAGCACATTCTTCCAGACGGTATCCTCTCCTTCGTATGAACACCTTCAAATTAGGTTTTCAATGATGTGTCATGTCTTTTCATCCCTGCGTTCGTTCTCAAACTCCTGAAATCTTCAGGATATAGTCCAGAGAACGGGACGCGTTGTGTCATTATTTACAGCTTAGTAGCTATATATCCACTTTTCTGCTTGACACATCCGACTTCAGCATGGATTGTCGGAGATTTCCTTTTACAATTTTTTGTCTTCGCAAATACCACAACTTTCCATCTGAAAATGGAAAATATTCAGGAATAAATTCAAATATTCAGGAATAAATCCAAGTATGTGTTAATAAACAATGTCTGCTTGAAGGTGTAGTGGTAATGTGTTGATACAAAAACCAAGTAAAAATGTATCTGTTGATTTATCTTTTTTATTGTAAATGTGAAGGTTCATAGTATTTATTCTAAGTCACAGTGGAACCCCTTTGGGACCATGCGGACAACGATTTAAGAACCTTGGATTTTGATAATAATCTAGTTTTTGTGGGATTGAAGTCAAGCTTACTAACAATCTACCTATCTACGTACGCATGTGGTTGCGTCTGTGGGTCTCACCAATGGCCCACTAGACATACCACCCATGCAACAGAAGACCTTAGTGGATGACATGCCGTTATATTGAGGTTATCTTCTTAGAGAAGCTTCATGTCATGTCATCTATACAATTATGCTTTTATTTTGTTGTTGAAATGTGTTTCATGTTTACCTGAATATATATGTATGCACCCTATGTGGTTGGGAGGGAGCCAGATATGTACTGTGTAGCACTGGGGAGAAGGAAACTGACAGCACTGTTTTTTCCAATGGCTGAATCTACCATAGAGGCACAGTAATCCAGGACGTGACAATCCTTTTGACTTGAACATTTGGTTGCATGCCTGGAACAATAGAGAAGTTCGGCATAACCAGTAGTCAATTGGTTGTGGGGAATGAGCACAGTGAACCCTATCTTGGCTACAGTGGCTAGGAGCAGTGCATAGGTTGAAACCTACCTTCCTGGAGGTGTGATAGTTATTCTCTGGCTCTGTCCCGGGGTAGGCCGAAAATCCACAGACTTTCCAGTAATATAATGTCATTTAACTGCATTAAGTCAAAGGGCATGAGCCCATGGACAGCTGGACCAGCAACCATCCAACCTAACTACGTATCTGTCTATTCCATTCTATATATATTTATCGCATTCCATCGATATCCTTCAGATTATCTGAAAAGAGAAACAGGGAAGACGGATAGATAACATCAGAGAAATACTAGAACACCAAGACTGCACTAAGGCAGCGGCATCATAGATAGTTAAAGAAAGAAGCTCCCCATAAGGCCTAACGACACACATAGATAGGACAAGACACGATATATATATATTTATCCCGACGAAGACGGATGTGTCGGGCCATTGGCGCAAATAAAACGGCGACACAACGCATTTCCATTATCTGGACTACATCCTTCTGGAAATCTATTAGGACCATGGTCCTGATACACGATATCCAGTGGGAGTTTGATAATGAACGCTGAAGAAGAATATATATATATATATATATATATATATATACGTCGCACTCAAGGAGTACAAAAAGATGCGAAAAATGAACGAATATTAAAATAATTGGCAGTAAGAAGAACTAGGAAAACGATATATTACTATGGTAAAACAGATTAAATGCATTTTCGTCAAAACTTCAGTAAGTATTGTTTTGTGAACTAGACCTATACAAGTACGTTTCTAAGTGTTCTCTCATGTCAGTCAGAGAGGTAGTTTTATAAACCTGAACCAGGTATGTTATTAGTTGTCTGTTAGGGAATACTTAACGGGATAATTGACTTCCCTTTCGTAGGTCTGCCCAACAGACAGGTACAACAGGTACACAACAGAAAGTACGTCAATGCAGAGATTAAAGAGAAATGATAAATTTAAACATTCGTGGGTCGTGGGAATCCTAGAAGGTAGCAAGGGATAGAGGCACTGTTACCTGCCATTTATGTCGTAATGGAGGTTTAGGGTGGTGTTAGCTGATCTATCCCATTGAGAGTCGAAGTTCTTCTTCTTCTTCTTTCGTTCACTTGAAACATGTCTATATCTGTAATTCTGTCTCCTTAATAAAACTCACTGTCTTTTGTAGTTCATACAGTGTCCCATAGAGCTTTGATTCCAGTGTTGTTTCCTCTGGCCAATATGTCTGCCTCAGCGTTTCATGCTCAGAACACTCTTGAAGTATATGTTTGGCACTCTGTGCTGCCTGTCCACATGTACACATGGCCGTGTTACCAATCTTGAACTTTGTATACATGTGACTGCGGAGTCGGTTGTGTCCTGTTCTGAGACGTAGAATTATAACTTGTTCTGATCTGTTCATATTGTGATAGTCATCTTGTGTTGGTGTTTGTGGCTTTCTTATTGACTTTATCATCTGTTTTTTCTGATGGTAGGTGATTGGTATATCTGGTTGGTCTTCGGCAGCACCTTCCTTAGCCAGTTGGTCTGCTTTTTCATTTCCTGGTATTCCACAGTGAGAGGGTATCCACTGCATGGTTACCCTATACTGGTAAGACAATTCGCTAAGTAGTTTTTTTAAGTCTGTTAGTTTTCCAGACTGGAGAGCTTGAAGCACTGACCTTGCATCTGTCAGGAATACCACAGGCTGTAGGTCAGAGTTGGAGTTCAGCAGTTTTTTAGCTGCCACACTAATTGCCTGGATTTCTGCATCATAATTATTGCAGAATTTTCCTGTCGGTGTTCTGATTGTATCTCTAGGCTTGTGTGGATATTCTATATATACACCTGCACCTCCATTCCTCACAGCATTCTGTGCTGACCCATCTGTGTACACTCTGACCCATATATCTTGTGGATATTCCTCATCCAGGAAACTGAGGGTGACTGTCCTTCGCTGCACACTGTTCTGTTCGTCCTCGCTTAGTATTCCTTTCACATGGGTCTGAATGTATATTGGCATTCCATGGCTTTCACTCCACGGGGTTTGTTCTGGTACAGACCTTAAGGGGCTGTCAACTTCAGGTAGGTCTGTAAGTTGTCTACGGAGTCGTTTAGCTTGATGGATAAAGCTGCTCCTTTTCAGTCGCCCCATTGCTAGATTTTGGAATCTTTCCTTCATTGGATGACTTGGCATACACTGAAACTTTTCTGCTTGAATTAGTACTTTTGTGTCTCTTCGTTCGCCAAGTGTTTGCATTCTTCCCATTTTCTGCATCTCTGCTATGGGTGTTGATTTCATTGCTCCCAACATTATTCTAAGTGCCTGGTTTTGCACTTTATCTAGATCTTGTAATGTGGTGTTTGATGCAGGACACCACGCAGCTGAACCATATTCCAGGTGTGGTCTTATGCCTTGCTGGTAAACTTTACTGAGTATATTTCCACTGGCTCCCCATGTGGTTCCACTTAGTTTTCTCAGGATAGCTAACTTCCTTCTGGCTTTTGTTGTTGCTTTGTTTATGTGCTGCTTCCATGTCAGCTTATCATCAAAAGTAACTCCGAGGTATGTGGGTTGTTTGTCTTCTTTCAAGAGCTCTCCATCTATCTTGATATGACCAGCTTTTTGTTTTGGTGAGAGGGTAAAGAGTGTAGTGCTGCACTTATCTGTGTTAATGCTGACGCACCATCTATTTGCCCATAATGTTAGGGCATCGATAGCTCTTTGTATTTGTTTAGTGGCCACTGTTGCATGTTCTTCCGTGCACCAGATCACCAGGTCGTCAGCATACATTGCCACTTTGATCCCGTGTGGTAGTTCAGCAACTAGGTCATTGATGTAAACCAAGAAAAGTGTGGGTGACAGGACTCCTCCCTGGGGGACTCCATGACGCAGTAGAACTTTCTTGCTCTTGCGACCATCTAATTGTACCCTGGCTCTTCTATTATGCAGGTATGCTTTTACCCATTTGTACATTCTTGAGCTAACCCTGCAATTTCGCAATTTCTTTAGGAGCCCTTCTTTCCAGACCTTATCAAATGCTTTCCTGAGGTCTATCCATGCTGCTAGTACCAGTTTCTTTTCTTGGAAGGCATCCTCAATCTCTTGGGAGAGGTAGGTTGCCTGATCTTCAGTAGAGTAGCACTGTCTGAAACCTGCTTGCTGTGATACCAGAAGGTTTTCACTTTCAAGGTACCACTGCATCCTAAGATTGATAATGCGTTCCATTGTTTTACATAGACAGCTTGTGAGGCTGATGGGCCTGTAGTTGGAGACTATGTTGCTATCTTTTCCTGATTTGAGGAGTGGTATCATTATTGCTTCTCTCCACGCCTGTGGTACATTACCTGTGGACCAGCTTGTGTTAAAGATCTGCAGTAGCTTTGCTCTTGCTGCAATTCCCAGGTTTCTAATCATTTCATTGGACACTCCATCAGCTCCAGGGGACTTTTTCATTTTCAATTTGGATATTGCATGCTCCAGTTCTCTCATTGTGATTGGTGCCTCCATGACTTCAGGTATAGGTTCACCTTGTCCAATGTTTTGCTGGTTCTCTCGAACCGCCTGTTGTTTGTCTGGGCTGACTTTGACGTTATTGTCTTCTGCAAAGGAATCTGCAAAGTAATCAGCTGCATGTTTACCTGTTAAAATGTCTCTATCTTTATAAAGTGTGATCCTGGTATTTCTCCCTGTACCTTCATCATTTAGTTGTTTTACAAGTTTCCATAATTTCCTAGTATCTCTTTCTAGGTTCAGCGACTCTGTTTTTTCTTTCCAGCTGCTCCGTCTGGCTTGTAACTTGGCTCTTTGAAATTTAGCCTTTGTTTGCTGATATTTGTTGTGATGTTCTTGGCTAGGTCTGTTCTCAGCCTGCTGTCTAGATGTTTCCATCTCATTTTGTAGCTTTTCCAGTTCATCATTCCAGTAGGGTTTGTAGTTTTTGCGTGCCCCCTGGGTATGGTTTTACTAGCAGCATGTAGTATACATCTATTAAACTCACTCACTGCTCTATTGATGTCTTTGTCCAAGTTCATGTCCTTAGCTAGAACACTGGTTAAATGCTGGTACATTTTCCAGTCTGCCCTTTTATAATTCCACCTAGTGAGCGTGCTGCTGTCCTTGGTAAATTCATTGTGGATTTCCAGAAATACTGGTCTGTGGTCACTACCTCCAAGCTGCTTTCCAACAACACGTGTGATGTTCCATTCCAAGCCTGGTGAGTGGAATGCCAGATCTGGTGTAGAGGTGGTGTGCCATGCTCTCGAGTAGAAGGTTGGCGAGTCTGCTGGCTGGTTAATAAGAATGAGATTATTTTCATCCTGCCAGCTCTCAAGTTCCTCACCTCTCTTGTCGATATGATCGTAGCCCCAGCTCTGAGAGTGGCTGTTGAAGTCACCAGAGTCGAAGTGACACAGAAGCCAAACTGAAGTCGGATGTGTCAGGTCGGAAGGCACAGATATCGTAGCCAAGTGGTAAACCATGACACAATGGATTCCACTCTGCGGATCACATCCTGCTAATTTGTGGAAGTTTGAGTAAGAACTCAGAACAAGCAGAAACTATTGAAAGATAGATGATAACCAGATAGATGGATATATTGATGGATAGATATATAGACAGACAGACAGACAGACAGACAGACAGACAGACAGACAGACAGACAGGCAGGTAGACAGATAGACAGATAGACAGATAGACAGATAGATTGATGGATGGATGGATGGATGGATGGATGGATGGATGGATGGATGGATGGATGGATGGATGGATGGATGGATGGATAGATAGATAGATAGATAGATAGATAGATAGATAGATAGATAGATAGATAGATAGATAGATAGACATTAAATGAATATTTCATTCTCTCCCTGGTACAACTCCTACTCTACTACTCGCGAGCACAGTGTGATATGCAGCAACGTCAGGTGGTCTGCACCTGAGACCTGGTGATGGCACATGTCTTAAATCCATCTGAAACACGCAACATTTGTGTAATTAGCTCAGCGGGTGTCACGCCAATCTTAATAATGCAGATCCCACAGTGTGTTTACGTTACAAAGTTTATTAAACTGAACAGAAATAAATTGAAGGTACAGTTTATATGGAAAACTAAACTGAAAGTTTTAGTCCAGTTTATCTAGCAAACTAGATGAATAAATTACATGCAAAAGTATAGCAGATGAGCAATACAATAAGATTAAATGCGTAATTTATCAAAGAAAAATAATTCAATGTTTTTTTGTAACTCTGCACGTAAATCAAAAGTAAAAAAGTTCAGGTTAACAGATCTAATCTCCGCCAACCTCGACACATCTGGCATTGGATAGACAATTAAAGCTCCTAGTCACCACTCCTAGGATTAACGGCAAGTGTGGATATTCTTGCCATCATCCATCTGGGAATAGACAATCTAACCCAAAATAAATCAAATACATAAAGAGAGAAATTTTGAGAACAAAAGAAGTATAAAAACAGCCTTGCAATGATATAAATATCTGAGAATATTAGGTGAGGTGTGACCATCGTCAATATAAGACCCATTGCCTAACCTGAAAGATGAGCCAGGAATAGCAACATTGTGACGTGTAATGTATATCAGGGTAATGTGAAGAATAAAAATGTAAACTTATCTCTGACATGTACTTAGAATTAATGCAAAAATATTGTCAATGTCATGTGACGTATTCCTTACAGAACGTTGTCTTCCCAATGAACTCTCTGAACCTCTCTCTGTCTTGGGCGATGTGGCTTGCATTTTCTAGCGATGTATTCATATTATCTTTAATGTCGTCAGTCCATCGTCTACTTGGTCTGACCCTTCTCCTCTTCCCAGGTACTCTTCCCTCCATTATTTGTCTTTCTAAACAGTTATGTCTCTTTATATGACCAAACAGGCGTAGTTTTCTTTTTGTTATTGTGTTTAGTAACCAACACTCTGGAATATTCAATGTGTTTATAATATCTGAGTTTCTGATTTTATCCTTCCATGATATTCTAAGTATCTTTCTGTAGTATTTCAGCTCGAAGGCGTTGGTCTTCTTTGCCGCTATATTGTCAATACAAGCATTAAATAGGAGCGAGATGGCACAAGAAAGAGAGGAAGATTATCAGAAACTCTTCGCAAAACAACCATCATATAAGGTATACATGTATACATATGTGTCTCAACAACATGCAACATTTATACACAACAGCATATCATCGCTCCAACTGATATCTGTTCCAACTGGAGAGCACTGATATCTGTTCCAACTGGAGAGCACTGATATCTGTTCCAACTGAAGAGCATTGATATCTGTTCCAACTGAAGAGCATTGATATCTGTTCCAACTGAAGAGCATTGATATCTGTTCCAACTGGAGATCGCTGATATCTGTTCCAACTGAAGAGCACTGATATCTGTTCCAACTGAAGAGCATTGATATCTGTTCCAACTGAAGAGCATTGATATCTGTTCCAACTGAAGAGCACTGATATCTGTTCCAACTGAAGAGCACTGATATCTGTTCCAACTGAAGAGCACTGATATCTGTTCCAACTGAAGAGCATTGATATCTGTTCCAACTGAAGAGCACTGATATCTGTTCCAACTGAAGAGCACTGATATCTGTTCCAACTGAAGAGCATTGATATCTGTTCCAACTGAAGAGCACTGATATCTGTTCCAACTGAAGAGCATTGATATCTGTTCCAACTGAAGAGCATTGATATCTGTTCCAACTGAAGAGCACTGATATCTGTTCCAACTGAAGAGCACTGATATCTGTTCCAACTGAAGAGCATTGATATCTGTTCCAACTGAAGAGCACTGATATCTGTTCCAACTGAAGAGCACTGATATCTGTTCCAACTGAAGAGCATTGATATCTGTTCCAACTGAAGAGCACTGATATCTGTTCCAACTGAAGAGCACTGATATCTGTTCCAACTGAAGAGCACTGATATCTGTTCCAACTGAAGAGCATTGATATCTGTTCCAACTGAAGAGCACTGATATCTGTTCCAACTGAAGAGCACTGATATCTGTTCCAACTGAAGAGCATTGATATCTGTTCCAACTGAAGAGCACTGATATCTGTTCCAACTGAAGAGCACTGATATCTGTTCCAACTGAAGAGCACTGATATCTGTTCCAACTGAAGAGCACTGATATCTGTTCCAACTGAAGAGCACTGATATCTGTTCCAACTGAAGAGCATTGATATCTGTTCCAACTGAAGAGCACTGATATCTGTTCCAACTGAAGAGCACTGATATCTGTTCCAACTGAAGAGCATTGATATCTGTTCCAACTGAAGAGCACTGATATCTGTTCCAACTGAAGAGCACTGATATCTGTTCCAACTGAAGAGCATTGATATCTGTTCCAACTGAAGAGCACTGATATCTGTTCCAACTGAAGAGCACTGATATCTGTTCCAACTGAAGAGCACTGATATCTGTTCCAACTGAAGAGCATTGATATCTGTTCCAACTGAAGAGCACTGATATCTGTTCCAACTGAAGAGCACTGATATCTGTTCCAACTGAAGAGCATTGATATCTGTTCCAACTGAAGAGCACTGATATCTGTTCCAACTGAAGAGCACTGATATCTGTTCCAACTGAAGAGCACTGATATCTGTTCCAACTGAAGAGCACTGATATCTGTTCCAACTGAAGAGCATTGATATCTGTTCCAACTGGTGAGCGCTAATATCTGTTCCAACTGAAGAGCACTGATATCTGTTCCAACTGGTGAGCGCTAATATCTGTTCCAACTGGAGAGCATTGATATCTGTTCCAACTGGAGAGCATTGATATCTGTTCCAACTGGTGAGCGCTAATATCTGTTCCAACTGGAGAGCATTGATATCTGTTCCAACTGGTGAGCACTGATATCTGTTCCAAATGGAGATCGCTGATATCTGTTCCAAATGGAGAGCGCTGATATCTGTTCCAACTGGAGAGCATTGATATCTGTTCCAACTGAAGAGCACTGATATCTGTTCCAACTGAAGAGCATTGATATCTGTTCCAACTGAAGAGCATTGATATCTGTTCCAACTGAAGAGCACTGATATCTGTTCCAACTGAAGAGCACTGATATCTGTTCCAACTGAAGAGCATTGATATCTGTTCCAACTGAAGAGCACTGATATCTGTTCCAACTGAAGAGCACTGATATCTGTTCCAACTGAAGAGCATTGATATCTGTTCCAACTGAAGAGCACTGATATCTGTTCCAACTGAAGAGCACTGATATCTGTTCCAACTGAAGAGCACTGATATCTGTTCCAACTGAAGAGCATTGATATCTGTTCCAACTGAAGAGCACTGATATCTGTTCCAACTGAAGAGCACTGATATCTGTTCCAACTGAAGAGCATTGATATCTGTTCCAACTGAAGAGCACTGATATCTGTTCCAACTGAAGAGCATTGATATCTGTTCCAACTGAAGAGCACTGATATCTGTTCCAACTGAAGAGCACTGATATCTGTTCCAACTGAAGAGCATTGATATCTGTTCCAACTGAAGAGCACTGATATCTGTTCCAACTGAAGAGCACTGATATCTGTTCCAACTGAAGAGCACTGATATCTGTTCCAACTGAAGAGCATTGATATCTGTTCCAACTGAAGAGCACTGATATCTGTTCCAACTGAAGAGCACTGATATCTGTTCCAACTGAAGAGCACTGATATCTGTTCCAACTGAAGAGCACTGATATCTGTTCCAACTGAAGAGCATTGATATCTGTTCCAACTGAAGAGCATTGATATCTGTTCCAACTGAAGAGCACTGATATCTGTTCCAACTGAAGAGCACTGATATCTGTTCCAACTGAAGAGCATTGATATCTGTTCCAACTGAAGAGCACTGATATCTGTTCCAACTGAAGAGCACTGATATCTGTTCCAACTGAAGAGCATTGATATCTGTTCCAACTGAAGAGCACTGATATCTGTTCCAACTGAAGAGCACTGATATCTGTTCCAACTGAAGAGCACTGATATCTGTTCCAACTGAAGAGCATTGATATCTGTTCCAACTGAAGAGCACTGATATCTGTTCCAACTGAAGAGCACTGATATCTGTTCCAACTGAAGAGCATTGATATCTGTTCCAACTGAAGAGCACTGATATCTGTTCCAACTGAAGAGCACTGATATCTGTTCCAACTGAAGAGCACTGATATCTGTTCCAACTGAAGAGCACTGATATCTGTTCCAACTGAAGAGCATTGATATCTGTTCCAACTGGTGAGCGCTAATATCTGTTCCAACTGAAGAGCACTGATATCTGTTCCAACTGGTGAGCGCTAATATCTGTTCCAACTGGAGAGCATTGATATCTGTTCCAACTGGAGAGCATTGATATCTGTTCCAACTGGTGAGCGCTAATATCTGTTCCAACTGGAGAGCATTGATATCTGTTCCAACTGGTGAGCACTGATATCTGTTCCAAATGGAGATCGCTGATATCTGTTCCAAATGGAGAGCGCTGATATCTGTTCCAACTGGAGAGCACTGATATCTGTTAATAAAGTCAAATATTTTGTGCTAATTTTTTACCCACTCCCCCTCATCCTGTCAACAGCTGTCAAACGTTAATGAACCCCCTGATCCTGTCAACAACTGTCAAGAGTTCATGAACCCCCTGATCTTGCCAATAACTGTCAAGAGTTCATGAACCCCCTGATCTTGTCAATAACTGTCAAGAGTTCATGAACCCACTGATCTTGTCAATAGCTGTCAGAAGTTTAGATACCAACTGATCCTATCAACAGTTATCAAGAGTTCATAAACTCATCATCTTGTCAACAGCTGCCAGAGTTCAGGGACAACCTAATCTTATTAACAGCTGTTAAGAATTCAGGGACCTCCTCATCCTGTCAACAGTGGTTAAGAGTTCAGGGACCCCTCTCATCCTGTCAACAGATATTCAGAGTTCAGTGACACCCCCTTGCATAATTATATCCAATAAAGTAACCAACGAACACAGACAACATTCTGTAAATCTGCAGGAACGTCAGCACGAACACAGAAAATCTGCAGGAACTTCAGCACGAACACAGAAAATCTGCAAGAACTTCAGCACGAACACAGAAAATCTGCAGGAACTTCAGCACGAACATAGAAAATCTGCAGGAACTTCAGCACAAACACAGAAAATCTGCAGGAACGTCAGCACGAACACAGACAAGCGAAAAATCTCAACACAATATTGTACTTGATTGCAGTCAATTGTTTGTTGATTACAGATAAAACAAACAGTGACACAACAGAAAACAATAAATAAGAACTGATGATCAAGCGAGATTGAATGAAGGATGCGGAAAGTTAACACAAAAAAAGAGTACGAATAATTGTATGACGGTCGACAGTCTGCTTAATCATTGACCTATACACGCTATTGCTCATTGTTCCATCTGCAATTTGTACCACTCTATTGCCGCATTCTATATACGAGGCGTGTTCAAATGAAAACGGGACTTGTTACACCACGCGTGATAGAGCGCACTGATATTGATGACATTTTGCACTAGTAATGAGTATCCAATAATTTACATACGGTCACGTGTTCATCTTCCCAGCATGCATATGTGCTGCAGAAGACTGTTAACAATATGGCGGGTGTGATTCCGAACCCGTCCAAAGTGAATCAGCGTGCTGTGATCCAGTTTCTTTCATTTGAAGGATGTCAAGCAGTAGACATTCATCGGAGAATGAAGGCAGCATATGGTGACAAATGTTTGTCGAGGACCAGAGTGATGGAGTGGGTGCGTATGTTTAAAGACGGACGTGAGTTAACGGCAGATCTTGCACGGCCAGGTCAGGCGCATATTGTTGCAACAGAAGAAGCCATAGCCGTGCTTGATAAAGCAGTACTGACTGACCATCAAGGCTAAGCGACCAGGCAGACTTTCTCAAGGTGTGATTCTTCACCACGACAACGCTCGTCCGCACGTCGCAAAAATTGTGCAGGAAACATTGGCAAAGAAGAATTGGGAAGTTCTTCATCACCCAGCCTATAGTCCCGATTTTTCCCCGTGTGATTTCCATTTGTTCGGACCGTTGAAGAAAGCACTAAAGGGACAGCGATTCAACAGCGACGCAGACGTGAAGACAGCGGTGACCACATGGTTCAGAGAACAGCCACGCAACTTTTTCTCGGACGGCATTCGACGTCTACCTAAACAGTGGGATGCTTGCCTAAATGCATACGGAGATTTTTTCTGATGAACCCAGGTGCATTCTTATTCACAAGTGGTTGCTTTGTTCAATTCCGTTGAAAATATTAAATTGCGTATGATACTTTTTAAATAAATCCACAAGTCCCGTTTTCATTTGAACACGCCTCGTATGACCGTTAACTAAATCGAGTCCCTTGTTAATTATACAGTTCTGCGGAAGTATTGGAATCATCCTTAAAAAGTGACGCTTTTGACTTTTCCCATGATATTCATTGTCTGTCGACACAAAGTTACCAATGCCAATCGCGGAAATAGGGACATATAGCGTCTATATCATGAGATCACACCTCTATATAATCGACGAAAGGTTACATGCACACTTTGTATAAACACAACAGAGAATGCCGGGTTAAAAGTGATTGTTTACTAAGACAAATGACCCACAAGTGGACACGCGCGTGACATCAATAGACAAGCGTGTGAAAGCACTGACATTTGTATACGTGATGATGTCGTTGTGAATAGATTTGAACTGGCCAAATAATCGTGTAGTTAACATTATCATTATTGATTAGGAAGAGGGGATTAATCGGCGCCATGGCCGGGCCCAGTAAAGACCTGTGTATAGAAAGTAAACATGACATGAAAGTCTGATTTTTATTACGAGTATTTCCGCGCAGTTCCTTGGTCGGTTCTGGCTTTTTTGGCATGTGACTCCGAGCTTATAAATAGTGACCAATAAAAAAGGACAATTAAAAAACGTAAGGAATGATGTCTTGTTTACTTTCTGTAAAGAGGTTTTTACTGCGGACGATCTCGATCGGTGCTTATATAAACGATGTCATGTCCACTAAAAATAAAAAGTTAGTAAAGAAATATAGAAAACAAATAAGTGTTACTATCAAATATCGTCTTTGCATTGAAGATTGGCTGCAACGGACCCCGTCATCTTCTACTTCTTTCCTTGTTGGAACACTGCTACACTATCCCGTCTTATGATATCCCCCTCCCCCCACTTGTATATCTGCCTACTTCATGTCCTTGACTGTACAGTCACGTAAAGTCGTCAGTAAGGTGCAGTCTTTCAATATGTCCAAAATATTTAATTTGTTTGATTTCTATTAGAATATTTATTTTCGGGAGTGGGGGGGGGGGGTCAGTCATAAACAGTACTGTCAGAACCCATTTGTCAGAACTCTTTCCATGAAACTCTCCTTATTCTTCTAGATAGCTATTTACTGACCTTTTTAGGAGCCGTTGTAGCTCAGTTGTTATTGAATTGGCTTCCAGTTCGGGTACTCCAATGTTAAATTCCCAGTTCAACTAGAAATATATTTTAATCGCCAACTGTTCCTTGTCGACACAGCGTAAGAAAAACGGATACCAGGTCCTCTGGGAAATTAAAGGCGACAGGCTTGATGCTGACCACTTCCTCCCCAGGTATGCCAGACCACTGGAAAATACGGGCCAAACACCGCATTCCTCAATATGCCTCAATGTCGCGAACAATGAAAAACTTTTCTTTATTGACTTTTCTTAGAAAAAACCTATCTAGGGGTCTGGATGGGTATTATTATTATTAATAATTATCACGCATGTTCATAAGATTTTGTCTTGTGTGATGCCAATAATATTGATGTTCTCCGTGTTTCAGTGCCAAGCTGTCCAACATCTTACTCTTGGTATTTCATTACCCTTCTTGCTATTAAATAATACTCACGCGTAAAACAGGTAATGAAGTCCTACTGAATGATGACTAAAACACTACACACTATCACTAACGGATGTAAATATGGTACATATAACAAAACAAAACACAGAATATAATCTACAGATGACAATACACAGGACAAAGTCGACGTTTCGGACCAATAGGCCTTTTTCAAGATACGGACATAACATACAAACATAAAAAAACCACAAGTAAAAATGAATGCGTATCCGAGTGAAATGTGGTACTAAGATAGATACCGGAAGCATACGAACAGGAAGTACACAAAGACGATAATACAGGTGGAACGAGAGGAACAAAACGATGACGTAACAAAGACCAATACAACCGAGAACTAAGCGAAAGAGTGGTCGGAATTGAGTCCAAATGGCTTGATGGTACCCAACTCGAAAATGAGACGATTTTCGAGGGCGTACCTAGATCTATCATCGGTGGTGCAGGATCTGATGGCAGTGACCTGAATGTCAAGGACACCACGGTGGCCATCGCCGTTGAAGTGATTAGCCACAGAATTGCTATTAAACTTGATTACTCGAGCAAACATCGGTACTAATGTTAGGTATTTTTGGTTCTTTGTTCGCACGTATTAATGTTAAATGTTTGTGGTTCTCGCTGAATTAACATACCTGAGCAGTGTGTGTTGCTGTTGTATGTGCATCAGTCGACCGGTTCATATTCATAGTAGATTGAGAAAGTCTTGTTACCCTGTTGAAAGTCTTGACATAGTAGCTTGAGAATACCGTGTTGAAAGTCTTGACATAGTAGCTTGAGAATACCGTGTTGAAAGTCTTGACATAGTAGCTTGAGAATACCGTGTTGAAAGTCTTGACATAGTAGCTTGAGGATACCGTGTTGAAAGTCTTGACATAATAGCTTGATGATACCGTGTTGAAAGTCTTGACATAGTAGCTTGAGGATACCGTGTTGAAAGTCTTGACATAGTAGCTTGAGGATACCGTGTTGAAAGTCTTGACATAATAGCTTGAGGATACCGTGTTGAAAGTCTTGACATAGTAGCTTGAGGATACCGTGTTGAAAGTCTTGACATAGTAGTTTGAAAATACCGTGTTGAAAGTCTTGACTAAAAAAGCAATTTTTAGGGATGCGGATTGGATGCGGAAAACCTGTTGACTCAAGTTGCAAGGCGACTAGGTGTGATCTGAACGGATTTGGTTCAAACAGCGCTTGGTGCCTTGTGATTATTTATCTATAATAATAAGTCATCATATCATATTAATTGGTGTATTAAAAAATATTGTTGACGGCAACTTTTGCCAACCTACTATACCTCCCTATCAACTGTTTCAACCCCCCCCCTCCTCACCAATTGTTGACATAATTTATGGACAGTCCAGTGTATTATGGATATTCTTCTATAAAAAGACATCTATACTACCTCTACATAATTTTCATTATTCTGCTGATTGTCCAGAATTCACTTCCATACAAGAGAATTGATTCTACAAAACATTTCTCTTCCTCTATCTATCTATATGACATGACCTTTACAGAACGTTGTACTCATTGCAACTCTGTAAGCCTCTAAGTTCTGTGCGAGCTGCCCAGATTCTGCTAGCGCTATGTTCAGAAATTCTTCGATATTCTGTGTCCATTGTAGTCTTTTTCTGCTTCTTGTTCCCTTTCCTGGAACTTTTCCCTTCATGATTACTCTTTCTAAGCAATTGTATCTTTTTATATACCCGAAATATGCTAGCTTGCGTTTTTCTTTGATAACTTTGAGTACCCAGACTTATTTTCTTCACTTAAACACAATTCTTACATTTCTTAAATCCCTCTTTTTGTTGTATTTGTACATTTTCTGAAAGAACATTTGAATGACCATGTTCTGTCAATACTCAGAACCTTTGATACCTTCGATTTTCTTGCATCTTAATAATTAATTACCGCTGTTCAGGTGTGCAAGTTCACAGACACCTTTGTGAACACGTACTAAAGGTACATGATTAAAATATTCCCAACTGGGAATAGAGAGTTAAAGCGTGTAATAGGCGAAATTAAATTGACTTACTTTGGATATACATACAAATTAAAGTTTCATTCATTAAAACAGACTGATACTTTTGACATACTTTTCAATCGACATTTTTACTTGTCTGGACATTTTTACTTGTCAGTCTCTCTTCAATTGGAAACTGTAGTTCGTTTACATTACCGTTCATGGTTTTCGTTATAACTGACCTGCTCACAGCGTCACTGCGTTATGCAATTCTGACTATTGTTATGATTTGCATTGCTCATTGATATATACATTGTTCTACCAGTCAATGGAAACACGGCAATATTCGGAGTGAAATTACACAGGGCGTAAAATAGGTTGGCACTCCGTTGTGTTATAACAAATGTCACGTTATAGTCTCTATTGCTTGACTTTTATGACTTCTACAACGTAAGAGCCGTGATATCTTTATGAAAGACCATAAAGGTCAGAAATAAACAGATTTATCACGTCGAGACAAAGGAACATATTCTTGAAATCAGAACCACTCGTTGATAATGAAACATTCTACCGACAATGTGTTGATAAGACTCGAAAGAAGTTATTAGAATAGTGGCATTATTGTTTCTCATGCATGTAATAAGAAGCTACAAATAAAGTTTTGCGGTGGGATTCGATGTCTCATGCATTAAAAGGTCAAAGTGAACCAGAAGCGATGATGAAGTCAGATGTATCAAGCCGAAAGTGGCATATACCGCAACCAAGCTGTAAACCATGACACAATGCATTCCGTTCTCCGGTCAACGACCTGCTACTTTTTCAGGAGTTTGAGAGTGAACGCAAATGAATAACATTCTACGTTCGAAACATGAACGTAGAACTACACAAAAGGAGCTTATCGTTCAGAAATGCAATATGAAAAAGACCATGTAAATTTTGCTAATCAGCGGAAACACACATAATAACAAATTCAAATCAAATTTTCGACCACACGGCCTTCATCAAGACTACATTGACAACAGAAATAAAAATAACTTGTAAGAACGGCACTATTGACTATTCAGCAATGCTGTGTGAGCATCAATAATGTTGTTTTTTTCTCAAGGTATTCCAATTAGTCTACAAGTATGTCGCACCAATTCTAAGTTTATTTTGTAGACTTTTGATGTCCCTGCCTATCTTGATAAATACTAAGTCACAAATGAAGGAGTGAAAAGATGTTGACTGTAACAGTCTATAAAGAAAAAGAAAAGACTAATTATACTCGGGGTTTCCCTTGTATTTTTTAGTCCCTCTTAATAAAGCAATAATTATCTGCCAAGAATTACCACCAGAGCAACCAACTGCTAAGCTTAGAGCGATAAAGTGATAATCCAAAGGGAATTCCCAGGAAAGCCACTTGTTCTTCTTCTTCTGCGTTCGTTCTCAAACTCCTGCAGATTAGCAGGATGTAGTCCGGAGAACGGAATGCGTTGAGCCACTTGTTAAAAAGAAGTCAAGGTCCACATGAACGCAAAGCAAATTTTAACCACAGCTACGGTGATCCTCTCTAAGTCAGAAAGTAGAGGTTAGCTCTTGTAATAACATTTGGTTGTGAAAGTCTTTATGCTATTCTGTTGGGTATTTTCATTAACTTGCTATTGTCATTAATTCTGCTATTACCAGAACGTAATAAATTTGTTCAAGTGGTTTCTCTCTTAGCAAGTGATTAGTATCTTACCATTTTTATTACTTCACAATTACTTGTGATCTAGTACAATAATGCTTCTTTAATGATAGTGTTGAACTGCCGTGCAAAGTTATAATCTAACACACATTTATGAAACATAAGACTGTTTTGGTAGATATTGTTCTTCTCCGTTTTTGAGTCGTTTATAAAGTATTAATTTTTTTTTTTTTAGCATTCGTTCTCAAACTCCGTTCGTTTATTTTCTAAAGAAGCAGAACAATGGTCTAACTAAATTTCCATCAGAATATGTTTAGTCAAAAAGTTAAAAGAACGGAGATGCACTTTTTCGTTGCTTTATATGCGTCAATGTACGGCACTTTCGACTTCGGCAGTGTTATGTGTTAAAGATGTTAGCCTAACACTGAAGGCTATCTTAGTGCTAGTTGCTATTTTTTAGCATTTTTTTTATAGCGTTGGCTTGTTAGCGTTGGTTTGTATAGCGTTAGCATTCGCCCGTGTGGCAAATCTGGCTTTGGCATTTATATATTTTTTATGTTCCATGTGGCACACTGTGGCCTTGACGTCTCTATATTTTCTATGATTCGTGTCACAAACCTGCCTTGGCTACAATATATTATTATATGGTCAGTGTGACAAACCGTGGCATGACTTCTATATATTTGTCTACTGCCGGTGTGATACCCGGGGCCTGGACTTCTAGTTCAGGGTGCTAAGAATACGATCATTGTTTTCTTATCATGACTGTCGTAGGAAACAACTAAGGAAAGTTAGGAGATAGGCTGAAAATCTGTAATCTGTGACAAATCCATAGTCTCTGCGTGCCTTATCTCGGTATTTTACTATTGAGTTATGTCACATGATCCTGATGGATGACAAAGACATACAGGACAGCAGACATTGCACCATTGTCCTTTTGTGGTAGACTCCCCGGTTGTGGGATATGCTAGACTCATCATTACTGCAGATATGCCAAACATCGGACAGAAGAATAATCCCCATCTCCCCAATATTCATTCTCAAACTCCTACTGGATCTCGCTTGTAGAAGAACAATGGTCCTACTAGATTTCTAGCTGGATGTAGTCTAGAGAATGGAAGTACATCATTTTTAATACGGTGGTGTACCTAATCCCCATCCTCCTTAGTCATCTCTTATTAACATCATGTAGGATATCCTGGACAGGATGTGATGTAGCTGTCATACCAGGATATCCTGGACAGGATGTGATGTAGCTGTCATACCAGGATATCCTGGACAGGATGTGACATAGAAGTCATACCAAGATATCCTGGACAGGATGTGATATAGAAGTCATACCAAGATATCCTGGACAGGATGTAATATAAGAAGTAATACCAGGATATCCTGGACAAGATGTGATATAGAAGTTATACCAGGATATCCTGGACAGGATGTGATATAGAAGTCATACCAAGATATCCTGGACAGGATGTAATATAGAAGTTATACCAGGATATCCTGGACAGGATGTGATACAGAAGTTATACCAGGATATCCTGGACAGGATGTGATATAGAAGTCATACAGCCTTTCAAAACTACTGCCGATCTTGTTTCTGTGTCGTGTTCAGGTGGTCTTTGATATCTTGTCTTCATCTTCTTCGTTACCGTGACTTCATCCCCTCCATTATCTTGGTTTCTGGGCTGTCATGTCGTAGTAGTGCTAAAATATTATAATTTTTCTATAAAGAATCTTGTTGTTTAGCCAGTTCTCTATTACTATCGCCTCTCTCAGAATTTCCCTATTGGTGATTTTGGTCCACGGTATTCTGAATATTCTTCTGTAACATTGTGTTTAAAATGATGTAATTTCATTTCTCACCTTATTGGTGATTGTTCAAGATTCACATTCATATGTTGCAACACTGTCATATTTTTTTTTCATTTGTATTAGTTTATTTGATGTAACGACTAACCACTGACAGATTTCTTGATAACAATCCCTGTTTCTGCTTATATCAGAACAACAGTAGTCGTACCTATAGACAGAAGTTGCAGGTTACAGTGTTACATTGTTGTGTTATTTCTCTTCATGTCTCCTGTAACAAACAAGTAATTGCGCAGTGTTCTATGAATAATTTCTTGCTGCTTGTGAAAGGTACGCACACAGGTGTAGTTCCCCACCATACCATATTTTATCCATCTTTCTCAGCTCTGACACCTTCTTGTACGAATCTTTTCAAACTATTTTTTGTCCTTTCTATTCGTCTCTTCTGTTGGCTCCATTACTGCGCGTGTCTGGTTATACTGTTCTGCTGTTACTAGCCTGCAACCAATCCATCGCCATTGTTCAGTTAATGATCAATTTCACGTCATTTCAAAGCATTTATACAGCTCTACACTACTCGTTAATGATCAATACAACTTGCCATCAACTTCCTGTAATAATAATGGCTGTTGTAATCAACAATTTATAAACCGAAAAGAGAAATCCAGTTGACACTTTCCTCGTCTAATTCGTATAATTTTCTCTTCGCACGATTGTTGTTTCTATTTTAATTACGTCCCGGTGGCTCTCCTACAGTTATTGCGATCTGGGCTGTCAATTTGATCGTGGTGCCGGTGATAGATAAGTCATCTCTATAAGTACTCCCTGCTGATCAAACGACACACCGGACAATTTCAATTAATCCGCTGCCATGATCACGTTCAATGTCCACTAGAGTGGACAATCGTATTTTCATCACTAATTAATGTGAGAGAAAAGTGTTTGATGATTTATGAGTGAAGAAATAGACAAAAAACATTAGTTTACATTATGTTGAAGTTCGTAAATGTTCATGAGTGGATGTTCATAGATGTTCATAAGTGGGTGTTCATAGATGTTCATAAGTGGATGTTCGTAGATGTTCATAAGTGGATGTTCGTAGATGTTCATAAGTGGATGTTCGTAGATGTTCATAAGTGGATGTTTGTAGATGTTCATAAGTGGATGTTCATAAATGTTCATAAGTGATGTTCATAAGTGGATATTCATAGATGTTCATAAGTGGATGTTCGTAGATGTTCATAAGTGATGTTCATAAGTGGATGTTCATAAATGTTCATAAGTGGATGTTCGTAGATGTTCATAAGTGATGTTCATAAGTGATGTTCATAAGTGGATGTTCATAAATGCTCATAAGTGGATGTTCATAGATGTTCATAAGTGGATGTTCGTAGATGTTCATAAGTGATGTTCATAATTGGATGTTCATAAATGTTCATAAGTGATGTTCATAAGTGGATATTCATAGATGTTCATAAGTGGATGTTCGTAGATGTTCATAAGTGATGTTCATAAGTGATGTTCATAAGTGGATGTTCATAAATGCTCATAAGTGGATGTTCATAGATGTTCATAAGTGGATGTTCGTAGATGTTCATAAGTGGATGTTCATAGATGTTCATAAGTGATGTTCATAAGTGGATGTTCATAGATGTTCATAAGTGGATGTTCATAGATGTTCATAAGTGGATGTTCATAGATGTTCATAAGTGGATGTTCATAGATGTTCATAAATGGATGTTCGTAGATGTTCATAAGTGGATGTTCATAGATGTTCATAAGTGGATGTTTGTAGATGTTCATAAGTGGATGTTCATAGATGTTCATAAGTGGATGTTCGTAGATGTTCATAAGTGATGTTCATAAGTGGATGTTCATAGATGTTCATAAGTGATGTTCATAAGTGGATGTTCATAGATGTTCATAAGTGGATGTTCATAGATGTTCATAAGTGGATGTTCGTAGATGTTCATAAGTGGATGTTCATATATGTTCATAAGTGATGTTCATAAGTGATGTTCATAAGTGGATGTTCATAGATGTTCATAAATGGATGTTCGTAGATGTTCATAAGTGGATGTTCATAGATGTTCATAAGTGGATGTTCGTAGATATTCATAAATGGATGTTCGTAGATGTTCATAAGTGATGTTCATAGATGTTCATAGATGTTTATAAGTGGATAATCATAGATATTCATAAGTGATGTTCATAAGTGATGTTCATAGATGTTCATAAGTGGATGTTCATAGATGTTCATAAGTGGATGTTCGTAGATATTCATAAATGGATGTTCGTAGATGTTCATAAGTGATGTTCATAGATGTTCATAAGTGGATATTCATATATGTTCAAAAGTGGGTGTTCATAGATGTTCATAAGTGATGTTCATAAGTAGATGTTCATAAGTGGATGTTCGTAAATGTTCATAAGTGGATGTTCATAGATGTTCATAAGTGGATGTTCGTAGATGTTCATAAGTAGATATTCGTAGATGTTTATAAGTGGATAATCATAGATGTTCATAAGTGATGTTCATAAGTGATGTTCATAAGTGGATGTTCATAGATGTTCATAAATGGATGTTCGTAGATGTTCATAAGTGGATGTTCATAGATGATCATAAGTGGATGTTCGTAGATATTCATAAATGGATGTTCGTAGATGTTCATAAGTGGATGTTCATAGATGATCATAAGTGGATGTTCATAGATGTTCATAAGTGGATGTTCGTAGATATTCATAAATGGATGTTCGTAGATGTTCATAAGTGATGTTCATAAGTGGATGTTCATAGATGTTCATAAGTGGATATTCATATATGTTCATAAGTGGGTGTTCATAGATGTTCATAAGTGGATGTTTGTAAATGTTCATAAGTGATGTTCATAAGTGGATGTTTGTAAATGTTCATAAGTGATGTTCATAAGTGGATGTTTGTAAATGTTCATAAGTGATGTTCATAAGTGAATGTTCTTAGATGTTCATAAATGGATGTTCGTAAATGTTAATAAGTGGATGTTGGTAAATGTTCATAAGTGGATGTTCTTAGATGTTCATAAGTGGATGTTCTTAGACGTTAAAGTTCGTAGATAAGTGGTTTACACGGCAAGCTCGATTTTATTGATACATGCTGCTGTATTTGAAAGCTCATCAATACTTCCATACAGCTTTCTGTGGATATCTGTCTCTGTGGGCCAATGCTCCTCCATCAACTGGTTTAGTGTCTTGAAGGATATGTTTCGCGGTCTGTGCTGCCTGCGCACATAGACATACAGATGATGAGACCAAATGAACTAATAATATTAGAAAGTAAGGTAAAGGTAGGTCACATGGCAGCAACCTGCCGTTGGAGATAACTCTTCATGTACTAAGCTGCGGCAACCATTAGGTGGGGTGGTTAGTTCCCTTCCTTGCTGTCTTTACTCCCATAACTCATGCGGCAGGTACCCATGTACAATTGGGTCGACTGGAAGAGCGGTCGTGTCAGGCAAGACACTACTATCAGAAAGAGACTATTTTTATATTTTGTTACCAGGCTATGTGTGTGATTCTCTGAGTCACTAGTTACACCGGCAAAGGTTGAAGGCAAAAGAGATCAAGGACGACAGAATGAAACAATATTGAAATAAGAAGAGCATTTGTCCCAAAAGCTGAAAGGGGTTAACGGGAAAAATAATGTTGAGTATCACTATGCTGACCAGCCCTCGTGACTAGGCTGACCAGCCCTCGTGACTTGGCTAACCTGCCCTGGTGACTAGTCTAACTAGCCCTCGTGACTAGGCTGACCAGCCCTCGTGACTAGGCTAACCAGCACTTGTGACTAGGCTTACCAGCCACATGACTAGGTTAACCAGCTCTCGTGACTGGCTAACCAGCACTTGTGACTATGCTGACCAGCCACATGACTAGGCTAACCAGCTCTCGTGACTAGGCTAATCAGCCCTCGTGACTAGGCTGACCTGCCCTCGTTATTAGGCTAACCAGCCCTCGTGACTAGGCTAACCAACCCTCGTGACTAGGCTGACCTGCCCTCGTTATTAGGCTAACCAGCCCTCCTGACTAGGCTGACCAGCCACGTGACTAGGCTAACCAGCCCTCGTTATTAGGCTAACCTGCCCTCGTGACAGGGAATTTCTTTTCTCATATCGTGAGCACATGTAACTTCTTCTTCTGAGATCGTTCTCAAACTTCTGCAGATGAGCAGGATGCAGTGAAGAGAACGGGGTGTATTGAATCATGGTTTACAGCTGTGCTGCATATCTGATAATTTCGGCCTGACACATCCGACTTCAGCACGGTTGTGCGTCAGTTTGATCCTTTATGGGATGGGGCAGCCAACTCCGCCCAATCATCTACTTAGCCGCCTCTTACGACATGCATCGAGGGTAAACAGTGTTGCTGTTGTATACTCCCATGTTCGGGCCTCACCAACATGGGCGTACATGTAAATAAAAATGTCCTCAACCGTGACCAATTAAAAATATAAGACTTGCTGGCTCGTGTGATTTTCATTGGATGTCGGCACAAATTATGTACAAAGCGACCAATTAAAATTACAAAAAAAATCAAAGGAGTAACTGCAGAAGGATGTTTTTCTATAACTGCACATGGCGTGTAGTGTAGATTGGTGACGCCTCACCATAGCCATGACCGAACTTTCATTGAAAACGTGATTCAAATGAGATATTGTTATTCATCTTCTTCTTCTTCAGCGTTCATTCTCAAACTCCCGCTGGATCTCGTTTGTAGTAGTACTACTAGATTTGCAGCAGGATGTAGTCCAAAGAATGGAATGCGCTGTGTCGCCGTTTTATTTGCGCCAATGGGCCGACACATTCGTCTTCGACAGGATATTGTTATTGGATTCGCTCTGGATTACATTATTTCTTTTGGTTATTTGTATACTCTATAAACTATTTTCCTTTATAAAATTAAATACACAGGATGATTTCATTTCAGATACAAATATAAAAATACTAACAATTGGTAGCGTATCCTATTCAGGATGTAGCCATCAACCCATCATTTTTTTGGCTGTAGTGATTTTCTAGGCAATATACATGCATTCAGTAGTTTGTCATTGCTTTCTGAACGGTCCGGATGCACAACTGTATTTAGCGGGGATTGAACTTGATACATTGGCCGTCGCAGAGCGCTCTATACCACTCCGCCGCGAGCTATGCCGAAATGCTCAGATATCGCAGCATTGCTGTAAACCATGACACAACGCATTCTGCTCTCCGGACTACATCCTGTTAATCTGCAAGACGTTGAGAACTAACACAAAAGAAGAAGCAATAGCTGAACATCCTGCGTCCTGCATAATATGCATATCTTGTCATATCATGATGTATATACCTCTGATTACTTAACAATCGCCTGTGCAATTGGCGACAATTTCCCCTATACGATATACTTCAGATACAAGATGGTCGATAAGAACTTTGAACAAAAAATATCGTTTACACAACTTTTCAAAGAAGGAAGCTAGTTACTTTAGAAATGTACATGAATCTCTGTAAAATCAATAACCACTTATTAACATAAACGACTTTATTGCTTGTGGCATCAATGATTTCATGGTAAAGGAGGCATTGTTGTGTTATTCTCCGAGAAAGGCGAAGAAAATGTTAACATCGCCGAAGTAGGATGTGTTGGGCCATTGGCGCAGATCAAAAGGGGACACAATGCATATTCGTTCTCTGGATTGCATCCTGCTGGATATCTATTAGGACCACTGACCCACTACAAGAATCATCTAGCGGGAGTTTGGGAATGTCATGTCATGTCATGTCATGTAGCGTATTCTTTGCAGAACGTAGTCTTCCTTATGAATCTCCTGAAATCCCCGCGATCCCCTGGAGCAGGACCATGAGCCATTATATATTTCCAGTAGGATGTAGTCCAGAGAATGGAAATGCGTTGTGTCACCATTTTATTTGCGCCAATGGCCTGCCACATCCGTCTTCGGCGGGATGACTCTTCTATAGCACTTCATTTCGAACGCCTCTTTTCGCTTGGTTGCAGTTGTATTCATTGTCCACGTTTATCAGTCGTAGTGCTCCTGATCTCGACTTCACAGTCTCATGCACAGTTTATGTTAGCTCCTAGATATTCGAAATGTGTCACTACTTCTGGAATATGTCTTGTTTTCACTTTGTCGGTTCTCATTATTTTTGTCTTTTTCATTTTTAGAAGCATGTTTTGTTGTTCGCTAAAGCTTTTTGCTGTTTTTATTATGTTCACTAAGTCTCTCTTATTTTATGTTAATATCGCTGTGCCGTCTGCGTATCTCTGAAATCTGTAGACCTCCGATGTTTATGGGGCTGAATTCTTGTTGCATTGTTTCGTGTTTCACATTTCTCATTATGTTCTCTGCATATATGTTACACAGGTATGGATGGCGACAATGTACACCCTTGTCTTACTTCTTTTAACCACTGATGTTACGTTACCCCTTCCACGTTTATGGCAGCTTCTTGATTTTTTTGTACATCTCTGAAATTTGACGTATACTCTTATCTGGGCATGATGGTCATTGAATCCATGTTGTTCATTATTTGCTATAATTGGTGATGGTTCACACATTGAAAAAGCTTTAGTACAATGTGTAATCTATAAAACAAGCATGCAGGTCGATATTGAATTCTCTGCATTTTTCTATGGTCATCCTGATATTAAATATGTGATCTCTAGTGCCTCTTCTAGCTCTAAACCCTGCCAGAGCTTCGTGAACCCCTGCTTTCATTTTGTTTTCTGTTCTCTTCATTATAATGTGTATTAACCACTTGCTAGCTTGACTTATTAGTGCGATTGTTGTATAGTTGGAACAGAATTTCAGATCTCCGTTTTTTGTTATTGTTATATATATGGATCTTTTTCCAATCGTTGGTCAGGTTTCTGTTGTCCAGATCTTGGTGTATACTGATAATAGATGTTAATGTTCTTCTTGCCTCCTGCTAGAATGATATTTCGCCGCACCCTGCAGCTTTTCCTTTCTTCAAATGGTTAATTGCTGTTCTTATTTCTTCTTTTGATGGTTCCGGTTCCTGTGTGTTTTTGTCAATGTGCCCGCTAAATTATTTAGGGATGGCTCTCTGTGTACATTTCTTTGCAATACTCTCTCTACCTTAACATACTATCATTTTGTTCTGTCAAGGTGTTTTCAAACTTGTCTTTGAAGATTCTCGTACTTGTTCTGTGTGTTCTACTCTTTGTGGTGTTTACTGTTCGGAACAAGTCTGTCCTTTTTCCCTCTTCGAACAAGCCCTCAATGTTTATATGAGTCGTTTATATATTGCTGTTTGTCTCTTCTTATTTATCTTTGTATTTCTTCCAACATATTATCTTACAAGCTGATCACTAAGATCAAAGCTAACAGATGACAACATCATGATATTAAATTAAGTGGGCGTAACAGACACCAGTAAATATTGTTGTTTTTCCACCACAAGTGATGAACAATTTACTACATCCATTTTTGAAACCACGAATTAATTGAAATAAATAAAGAACTAAGAATTACAGAAACCAGAAAGTAATAAGATATTGGCCTTGGTTAGACTAAAGAACATTCAGGGGGTCTTGGGTAGATGTAAAAACATTTAGGACTTTTTAATAAACTTAAGCCTGTAATTTTAAAATTGTATTCCAATCCCCATCCCAGCTCTTCCCGTTGTCTACGGACTTATAATCAGGGTAGTAGATACGTTTTCAGTATAAAAAAGGGAGTTACTTAAAATGTCATCCTCCTATTTTCTTTGCAATCATCTATATCATTCGATTTTTTATATCCAGCAGCATCTATTAAGAAAACATGACTTGCTGTGTAGACATGTCAAACTCCGAACGAGAAGAAGAAGATTAGATTTGTCATGATCTTTCTTACTTTTTTGGGAAGAGAGGGACGGTTACATCAGCCTTTAGATAAGTTATCTAAGTTCATTAGCAGAATGCACCACCAAGACATGTAAGCGTATACTTCTCCAACTTGTACAAATGTAAGAATATAATTCTCAAAGTTTGCAAACACGTAAACATACAATCCTGAACTTTTGTATAAGCATTCCTTGTATACTTTATTTTAATAGATAAACATATGTTCCCACTATGTGCAAACTGGGCTGTCAGCAATTTTTTTTTTGGCATATCTATTCCGAAGTTTTTTAACATGCCTAACACCAGTAACAGGGTTGCCAGAGTTTGACCATTTCTCAGCAAAACTTCAAAAATTTTGCCATTTTAAAATGTAAATATCTTTGGAATGTTTGTTTTTTTGTAATTTTCGTGTTTTGGTAAATTCGAAATTTATTAAAAGTGAATCATTTGTCTACATTTTGTCATATTTGACCTGAAATTTGACTATAATCTTCTTACCCTTCTTTCGTTCGCCTGGAACATGACTATATCTGAAGTTTTGTATCTTATATGAACTTGACTGTGTTCTGTAACTTGTACAGATGTCAGTAGTTTTTCTTCCATTGTTGTTTCTCTGTGCCAGTGTATTTGCCTTGGCATTTCATATTCCTACCCTTCCTGAAGAATGTATTCTGCTGTCTGAAGTGCCTGTTCACATGTACACATGTACACATGTCCACATGTACACATGGCAGTGTTGCCACTTTTGAAACTTGTATATATGAGTATAATCAATTTCGACTATCTAGCAACCCTGATAATTAATGCTATAATAAGTGCATATCTGTTACTTTTATGTCTCACATATTTCTCTCATTCGTTCTGTCTTTACGTTTATGTCATAGAGTCTACGTGCGGTCTATGGAGGATTTTAGAAGTAGCTTACAAGAGAAACTGGTGTGGTTTACCACAGAAAGAAGTGTGCACGGAAATAATAAAAAATCATCCTGCCATGTCATGTTTACTTCCTGTACACAGGTCTTTACTGAAGTATGGTCATGGAAAAACACAGGCGTATTTTGACTTAATTGGATGTTATTTATACAAGATAAATAGCGACAGAGAGCTCGAGACACGGATTTTTAAAAAAAAGACAACTACGTAAACTATGAACTTAACCAATTTTGAAACACACATCTATCCAGATGGAAACCAAAAGGCAAATCATAAATTCAATATTCATCGCAACATTAATTTTCAATGTCAAACATGGACTTTAACTAAAGAACAAGAAAGAAAGTTGGTGAAAAGAGATGTCAAAAAAAGTAGCAGACAGAACAAGAAGAGATCATGTGAGAAATGAGGAGAGTACAAGAACTATTGGAACAACATCAAAAATATGTACTTACTGCGCAAAACTGAAATCAAACAGGTAAAGCTTGAAACGAGGTAATAAAGTTATTCTAAGTTTAACAATGAAAGTCTAACAATGGAAGTCTAACAATGGAAGTCTAACAATGGAAGTATTTGCTGTAACACAGTCCCTTAACTGGCTGGAATCGCAAGCCTATTCCCATGCGTGCATATTAATTGACTCACTGAATATGATTCAGAAAGTCAAAACAGGTGATGTACGTAGGAGATTGGTGGAGTCATTAGAGAGAGCTAAAAATGCGTTCATCACTATGAAAACTCACGCTTATTTTTGTCTCCGGACACGCGGAAGTGGAGGGAAACGAACAGGTTGACCAATTAGTTAACCTCGCCACCACAACAGAAGGTCAGCCTATGGACCGAGCGGCATAATCACTGCTCTTCGTGAGTCCTCACGATCAGAGGGTTTTGCGATGAATGAGTTTGAGTCAATATCAAGAATGCGCGAACTGTGAGTGAGGATGGACAACCTGAGAAAACCGTATAGAAAACCTGACAAAGATTTCAAAAAGAGAAGTGAACCAACATAGAACTGGAACCATCAACCGTTATACTCTGAGAGATTTACTGAAGCGGAGATCTGAGCACATATGGGCGTGTCCGCTGTGTGAAGAGGATAATCAACAAACATAATAAGTGTACTAAACTATATTATTCCAGTGCAGAAGTATCTCAAGTAATGAGTCATGTCAGGAGAGTCGCGTATACTGCCGCACCAATATACTTCTGCTTCTGTCCCATCATTCTTCTATCAGATTTGCTGACTCATTTGAAGTGATGGTACATCTGGTATACCTTGCAGTATGTGCCATAAGGCCACAGATGCAATTTTCTGCATATCTTCGTCATTCTTCGGAACTACTTGATAGAAGAGAAAATTAGGAAACTGAGATAAGACACGTATACATTTAACTCATGAGTGAAGAACAACATAACTTACAACATGAATCTGATAACTGTGCAAATGAATGTTGGAGAGAATTTCACTGTAACGAAATCGTCGGTATATAATTGTATCATCATAAATCATATTTAGTGAGGCTGGAGATGGCTTTATCTTCCTTGTCAAGGCTAACTGTGATTTGGAAAAGCAACATCAGTGTTGGAGTGAAAATCAAACTGTATAAGCTGCTGGTGCTTTCTGTTGTATTGTATGGTTGTGAGAGTTGGACACTCACTGCGGACATGGAGAGAAGATTACAGGCTTTCGAGTACAAATGCTACAGACGAATTCTACGAATTTTCTATAGGGAATATACGACCAATGTGTACGTAAGAAATAAAGTAGAGATGTGTGCAGGTGTTCAGTAGCCATTGCTTTCAATAGTGAAACGGCGAAAACTAGCATTGTTCGGACATGTATGCAGGCACGATTCCTTGTCAAAAACAATACTGCAGGGAACTGTCGAGGGTGGAAGAAGCAGAGGAGGACAAATAAAGGCATGGACAGACAACATCAAGGAATGGACAGGGCAAGATATTTCCACACTCATCCGCATTGCTGAGGATAGAATTCGCTGGAGGACTCTGTGTGCTGAGGCATCCAATGTGGTACCCCTACGACCCTGAAGGGTTACGGGTTTGCTGATTGATTGAATCGCATCATCTAGACCCCTTACTAGAGTAATCATATGGCATACTGATAAGGAGGGAGATGTGAGAGGAAGAGGAGGAGGTCGCGGAAGAAATTTGTAACTAAATGAGACAACGAACAGAAAATGTTAGAGAAGTGTCGATTCTTGGCAACATTTTGCGTTGTCTATCTCAGATTTGACAGTAGAATTCCTTCATTAATGTCAACCATCTGTGCACTTGCCTGTTCAGTGATTGGATAATTAAATCACGTGATTAAGAAAAAAGAGAGAAAATGTTTTAATATTTATAACTTACGTTTTATGAACACACAAAAAATAGACACACACACAAACACACACACTCACACACAAACTAACGAAACCATGAATTTATAGATACGAGGTTGAGCTACTGGATTTGTGACGTTATGATAAGGGTATGGTTTTAAACACAAACATTACCGAGAGCTCCTAGGTAACACTTTGAACTATCTTATACGTTTTAAAACTATGCCGGTGAAAACTTAAACTATGTCGGTGAAAACTTGCTAAATTAGTGATAATGTTCTTGAGACAACTTTCACCAGTATAGCTTACAAATGTATATACGTTCTATTTCTTCAACCAACCCTTGTTTTGACGTGGCAACGTCTATATCTTTACATCCTTTCTGAGATACACCACACCGAATGAGCAACGAGAATGTCGTAATGAGACTTTTGACAAGAGCCATAGGGTGGGGGTGGGGGAGGGGTGGGGAATATGTTTATGTTACATTTACTATCTTCAAGGAAAGTCTGTATGCAGTAATGAAGATTTTTTATCATTGTCGCAGCACTGAGTTAGTCTTGTCATAATCTAATTCCTTAACGTTGATTTACATAATCTAGTTCCTCTTCTTGGACGTCAGTTCTAATATCTCTCTATAATATGGCTAAATCACAAAATAATACATCATCATCATCCATGCAATCGTTGAGCATAAATAGTCTTTGTTGACTCTGGCGGACAAACATCAGTACATCTGCGCAGTTAATTCGACCTTGCAATGACTGACGGACAAACATCAGTCCATCTGCGCAGTTAATTCGACCTTGCAATGACTGGCGGACAAACATCAGTCTTCTTCTTCGTCGTACACCTTGCAGTGGACCCTCTGAAAGCATTCCGCTGACCTTCCTGAGAAGGACGTATGAGGGTGATCTTCTGCGTTGTGTCATGTTTTACAGCAAGCTGCGTTGCCTGCGTCTTTCGACCTGAAACATTCGTCTTCAGCCAGCATTTTTTCGGGCCGGGTTGGCATTCCCGTATCTTCGATCCCTAGTACTTGGCCAGGCTACAGCAGGGTTGCTGCACTCCTGTTTCCAGGCCCACTGCGTGGAAGTGTACTGAGGGTCTTGGCCAGCTGTGTTTCTCTGACCCTGATGCTCGATCAGCTATGGAGCGCCGGCCTGTGCACTCTGGTGTGCATGTCATCTCTGGGCCCTAAACATTAGTCTATCTACACTGTTAATTCGACTGTGCAATGACTGACGGACAAACATCAGTCTATCTGCACCGTTAATTCGACTGTGCAATGACTGACGGACAAACATCAGTCTATCTGCACCGTTAATTCGACTGTGCAATGACTGACGGACAAACATCAGTCTATCTGCACCGTTAATTCGACTGTGCAATGACTGACGGACAAACATCAGTCTATCTGCACCGTTAATTCTACTGTGGAATGAATTGATATTAATTGTCGTAATCTTTTATGAAGTTCATTAAAAAACAATATTGGTTGCCGCCACTGAAAACAATTTTTACGTCTGCTTTGATAAATCCCTGCACAATGAACCACGAACAAACAATGACATTACTTTTTCCCCGAACAATAAATAAATAAAATGTTAACAATTTGGTTCAAGCTAGGACAACGCTTTTTTTATTTTTACATGGAAGTATGACAGAATAATTAGTTTGTGTAATGCTAACGTCATACGGGACATCACCTGTTCGTCCCAGTGTGTTATAAGCTAGTCTTCACGTTTTACTTATGCGATGTTTATATTTCTGTAGTTAACGGGTAGCTATGGAATGTATATTCGAGTCCACGGGCATTCCATTCTCCGGACTACATCCTGCTGATATATAGGAGTTTCAGAGCGAACGTAGAAGAAGAACCGATGGAAACTCTCATTGTAAACTAAATTGTAAATGAAATTGTCATATGATTTAACTGGGAATGAGGTGGGGGGGGGGGGGGGAGGAGGAGGAGAAGAGACATGTCCATAAATTACGTCAATAATTTTTATCTTCCCCTTCCTGTCAATAATTCAGGGACCATTGCTTAATTATGTCAAAACAACAAAACAATGCTAATTCAATCACGTATACAATATGCATAGCACATAAGTGGACCGTCTCCAGAAAACTCTTCTACGCTTGGCGCTGAAAGGCAACAAATGGTTTAGCGAATAGATAGAATGTTAATCCAACCCCATATACAAATTATTTAGCAGAAAAAGTATAACAAAAATACATGTTTTGTTTCACATTTATAGAAAAAAATTCAAATTCAAACAATTTCATCATCACCAAATGCCGTCTCCGCAACAAAGGTTGTCTGCAATAGACCCCCAACATCCCCTGTCTCTTGTTTTGGTGGTGCCCTCTGCTAGATTTTAATCTTTCCGTCCTGTGATGTTACTCTCACACTTGTATCTCTGCCTTTCTCTTGCTCACCTCCCTTCGACTTTACCCTCAAGTAAGGTTTTCAACAATGTGTCATGTCTTTTATGTGTCCAAAATATTTTATTTGCTTTATTATTATTTATTTTTCATATTAAGTGTTGTTAGAAACATTTTTGCTTGTTTTCTTCTCTTTCTATAATGTTCTCCCTATTCTTCTATATATCAAAATCTCAAATGCATCAATTTGTTTTTCAAATTGTTCGTTTATGTTTATGTTTCTGAGCCATACATTAATAAAGAATAGATGAAACATTTTATAATTCTTGTGTTTAGCTTGTTTGTAATTTGTTTAGATATTAATAATTTCCTTATGTCATTGAAGGTACTTTTAGCCATTCTTATTCTCCTTTTAACATCTGTCTCACATCTGCCGTCATTTGTGATTATGTGTCCAAGATATTGGACATTTTCTACTTGTTATAGTTTCTCTATATGTATTTTTATGTCTAGTACATGTTCCTCTGTGACTGTTGATTATCATAGTTTTTCATTTATGGATGTTTATATCTAGTTCATACCATTTTGTTGATACATAAAAACAGTATAGTTGACGTCAACCTCCCCCCCCCCTTTACTCCGTCGCGCCTTGTCAACAACTATCAAACGTTTTCAGACAACAAACTCCCTAATTGTTGACGTAAATTATGGACATCCCTCCACTCTTTATCTCATTAAAGCTCCTGTGAAAATCAACATGAAAGTCTCAAAAGACGTAGAGAATTGATTTTCTTGCACTCATTTTTTCCCATATGTGAAAAGAGACGCAGGGTGTCTGTGGTTGGTTGGTTGGTTGCTGATCCAGCGGTCCATGGGCTCATGCCCTTTGACCTAATGTAATTAAATGGAATTATATTGCTGGAAAGTCTGTGGATTTTCGGCCCACCCCAGGCCAGAACCAGGGAATAACTATCACACCTCCAGGAAGGTAGGATTCAACCTATGCACTGCTCCGTGCCACTTTAGCCAAGATAGGGTTCACTGTGCTAATTCCCGCCACCAATTGACTACTGGTTATGCCAAACTTCTCTATTGCTCCAGGCATGCAACCAAATGTTCAAGTCAAAAGGATTGTCACGTTCTGGGTCACTGTGCCTCTATGATGGGTTTCAGCCATAGGAAAAAACAGTGCTGTCAGTTTCCTCATCCCCAGTGCTGCACAGTACATCTCTGGCTCCCTCCCAACCACAGTGAAACTTTTTTCACCTTCTGTGGATGTACGCTCAATATTGTCCCGACCACAGACACTCACCAAGATGTTTCTCAGTAAGGTAAAGGTATGTTCCATGGCAGCAACCTGACGTCGGGGATGAAGATAACTCTTCATGTACTAAGCCGCATCAACTATTAGGTTGGGTGACCAGTTCCCTTCCTTGCTGTCTTTACCTCTCCTAACTCATACATCAGATACTCATTTACAGCTGAGTTGACTGGCGGGGTTCTCATTATATCTTACCTAATCAACAGAATCAAACCCCCTTTGGTCCCCAACAACACATCAATGCCTATTTATCATTATATAGCATCGATATTTGCAGTTTGGTAGTGACAGCTTTTGTATTTGTATTACATGAGCTCAGGGGCCAGTGTAAATTGAAATTTTAAATCAGCCCGACGAAACAGTAAAATATGTATGTGCACGCAGGATTGTCTCGTGTGCGAAATTCTGACCGTGTGGTTATTTGTCCGGTTTCTATAACCGCCGTACCAGCAAGCATGCCTGCAATATCATTCCTTCGGATACCAGCATGTCCAGGACCAAATATGAAATCGATTCTTGTCAGATTAGACCGTTTAACCGACTTCAACCACTGTCTCTATGTCCAGCCATTGTTTAGACTGACCACACCATTGCCCTGGTTTCCGCCATGATCATGCTACTAGCAGGCGTAGCAAATTCAATGTTGTCTTCACTCACAGTTCTCTTCCCAACCTGTGCCGTGAACGCACATGAGCTACACACATTCTGAACAGCAGAACTATCTGTATAAATCACTGTCTCCATCAGAGAAATTCTGATCAATCAAGGCCTGAACTTCTGCTTCCACCAACAAGCGGTTCTGTAGCCGATCCTCTGTGCCAAGTCTGATGTCCACTGAAAAGACATTGCGTAGTTGTGATAGTACTTTTCTCTCACGGTTTATATGCAACTCACACAAAGTTATATATGCTAGTATCTGTAAACGCTACATTACTTATGTAATCAAACTCTTTATTTCTATATATGAAAATGATTCACATATTTTTTTCCCATTTGTGTGTGTGTGTGTGTGTGTGTTGCTTTGTTAAATCTCGACTTCCGTTTTTCAATACGTCCTTATCTCTTTTTGGATTACATTTAATTTTTCCTTTACAATTCCTGTTCTGTATTCTTAACCGATGTTTGTCCTGTATGTGACTTGTGCAGTATTTGTTCCTTTTGTTTCCTGCCTTTCGTCTTTGGTTCGAAAGGTAAATTTGGTATTTTTTTGTTGTTTGTTGTTTTTTAATTTTAAAAAATGCTTTTTCTTGCTTATAGTAATAGGGACCAAACCCGAAATAAAGGAATGACGACAACGGATGTGCTGGACCTCGGACGTCCTGACCATAAGTGGCCAACCGGGGTGCAAATAATCACAGTTCTACTGTGGAACTTGCAGCACAACGTACTTCACGCTCCCCGGCGGAAATCACACGAAATATTCGTTGTGGTTACATGAGAGCGAACGCTGAAGAAGAAGAAGCTTATAGTAAAAGAAACCAATGTTTTATAGTGTTACATTTTTGCCAATGTTTCATGGTATTATATTTATGCCACGACAGAAGTTTTAGTGCAGTCCTGTGAAACCTCAGTTCTGCATATTTTGAATTTGTCACTGGATCCTGCTATAATTTTGCAATTTGTCACAAACATTGTCTTGCATACAAATACAGGTTGCGTCTACCACAAGCCATCACATAGATAACCTGTTTCCCGGTAACAAAATCTCAGGTAATAACTACATGGTGCAGGTGTTGACCGAGCAAGAAATGTGATTGTTCAAGAAATGTGTTAATAACATGGACCTGGCTTAAGTACTTGACACTTCCTGGGATATGTTATTCAACATGATATGACCGTGACTCTAGCCATTATATGACCTACGAACAGAATCAAAACAAGCCTTTTTACGTTATGTTTTCGATTATTTATGCGTATTTCGTTTTGTCAGCGTTGGCAGATATATATATATATATATATATTTAGTGACCAACATAAACACGGCAATAATCAAATCGACACGTCCGAAGGCGTGTTTTGATTCTGCTAGTAGACCTTCTATTGGGCAGATCCGAAGCCGTCGGCAGTAAACACCTCTGTACAGAAAGTAAACAAGCTTTCATTCGTGACGTTTTTTTATTTATTGTCGTGTTTTTCGTTGATCGCTATTTATATACTTGGCATTGCTTGCCTAAAATAGAAAATGTCGATCAACGAAACGCACTAAAATAATCAAATATCAACCTTTCTACTACTACTACTATTACTACTACTACTACTACTACTACTACTACTACTACTACTGCTGCTGCTGCTGATGCTGATGCTGCTACTACTATAACTATTACCACTACTACTAGCACTACTACTACTACCACTACTTCTACTACTACTACTACTACTATAACTACTACTACTACTACTATAACTACTACTACTACTATAACTATTACTACTACTACTACTACCACTACTACTACTACTACTACTATAACTATTACCACTACTACTGCTACTACTACTATAACTATTACTACTACTACTACTACTACTATAACTATTACTACTACTACTACTACTAATACTATAACTACTACTACTACTACTATAACTACTACTACTACTATAACTATTACTACTACTACTACCACTACTACTACTACTACTATAACTATTACCACTACTACTGCTACTACTACTATAACTATTACTACTACTACTACTATAACTATTACTACTACTACTACTACTACTATAACTATTACTACTACTACTACTACTACTACTACTACTACTACTACTACTACTATAACTATTACTACTACTACTACAACTACTACTGCTACTACTACTATAACTATTACTACTACTACTATTACACTACTACTACTACTACTACTATTACTACTACTACTACTACTACTACACTACTACTACTACTACTACTGCCACTACTACTACTGCTACTACTACTATAACTAATAATACTGCTACTACTACTACTGCTACTACAACTATAACTATTACTACTACTACTACTACTACTATAACTATTACTACTACTACTACTACTGCTACTACTACTATAACTATTACTACTACTACTACCACTACTACTACTACTACTACTACCACTACTACTACTACTACTACTATAACTATTACTATTACTACTACTACTGCTACTACTACTACTATAACTATTACCACTACTACTGCTACTACTACTATAACTATTACTACTACTACTACTATAACTATTACTACTACTACTACTACTACCACTACTACTACTACTACTACTACCACTACTACTACTACTACTACTACTACTACTACTACTGCTGATACTACTACTACTACTACTGCTGCTGTTGCTGCTGCTGATGTTGCTTCATACTATTACAACTCGTCTGTAGCCATGAAAGAGTCTCATAAGCGCTGAATGCCTCTTACATTACAGAAATACATTAGCGTTACATTCTTCCTCTTCTTGCGCGTTCCTTCTCTCAAACTCCTTCAGATTAGCGGGATATAGTCCGGAGAACGGAATGCGTTATATCATGGTTCACAGCATTGCTGCGACCTCTGCTACTTTAAACATCCGATTTCAACATGGTTTTGGGTCACTTTAACCCTATGAGAGATGAACAGCCCATCCCACAGCTTCCTTAGTCGCCTTTTACGACATGAATCGAAGGTAATCAGTGTTGTTATTCTTCTCTCCACAGTCGGGCCTTCAATTCACAGGCGTTTACAGCAATATTTTTCTGTCTACACTGTATAATAAATATATCCCCTTGCTTCTTTCAAAGTTAAGCCTCACTATCAATATGCGTCATGAGTCACACCTGAGATATTCCATGATTGCACAAAGTCGCCGGATGTTCAACCAAACCCTAAAATAGATAAATTAGACTAAAGTATACGTGTATCACAATGGTACACGCTGAAACGTACAAGCAATAACATCAAAACAAAATTTGGTGTGCAGTGAAGATTTTTGTTCAAATTACACATTTAAATGTTCATGTTCCTATCGTCATTCATATTGTTGTTCATATTGTCGTTGATATCGTTGGTATGAACGAGTTGACTTTTATTTTCTTCTGCTTCTTCTTCTACTCCTTTTCTTTTTTCTTCTTCTTTCTTCTACTTCTTTGTTTTTCGTCTTATAGTATCAGGCCCTGTAGCGTACATCGTCTGTTTTAATTTTCTGAATCAAATTCATTAAGTCACCAAGTATGCAGGAATGGAAATAGGCTCGCGATTCTATCCAGTTTAGTGCTTGTGTTACAGAAAACACCTCCATCGTTATGCTGCTTGTCGTTTTGAATGCCCCACTCTTCTTCTTCTTTCTGTCCTCACATACATTCCGTTGTTGAGAGGAGAGTGAGTATGCGGTCTTTTGCCCTTCTATTTGATTCTTCCGCTGTTATATTTCCGAGTGTCTCTAATGCAATATCTATCCACATTTTACGAGGGCGCCCAATAGGTCGACTGGTTTCGTATCGTTTGTTAAGGGTTTCTTGTATAATACGTTGCTCTTTCTGTCTGGTTATGTGGCCGAACCATTTAACTTGTTGTTTCTGAATATATTATAATGTTGACGTGATCCCTAATTGTTTTCTTAGTTCTTCATTTCTGAATTTGTCTCTCAACCTAACTCCAATCATACATCTTACACATTTCATTTCAGTGGTGTTAATCTTATGAATTCCTGCCGAAGACGGACGTGTCGGGTCATTGGCGCTAATAAAACGGCGTCACAACGTATTTCCATTCTCTGGACTACATCCTGCTGGAAATAGGACCATGGTCCTGCTACTAGAGAGATCCAGCGGGAGTTTGAGAATTAACGCCGAAGAAGAAGAATCTTATGAATTGTTTTCATAATGTCCCACTGACTTAGTGAGCGGTTTTTCCACGTGATCTGCCAGTGTACGCCAATGCACCCCGCCGGTGGCGGATGATTGGACCATAAAAGTAAATCTTCTTCTTCTTCTGCGTTCGTTCTTAAACTCCTGCACATCAGCAGGATGTAGTCCGGAGAACCGAATGCGTTGTGTCATGGTTTACAGCTTTGATGCGATATCTGCGCCTTTCGGCCTGACACATCCGACTTCAGCATGGCTTTGGGTCACTTACCCTATATGGGATGGGGCAGCCAACTCCATCCCATAACCTCCTTAGTTGCCTTGTACGACATGCATGGAAGGTAAACAGTGTTGCTACTCTTTGCTCCACTTTCGGGCCCCGACAACACAAGTGCGATAAAAGTAAATCACAACTGTATCATCGACATGTTGGAAGATGCGTGCCTTGATCTCAGCATTCACAGGGCCAAGTTTCCCGCACTCTAAGTGTTATGACAGTCTTGAAGTCTCCTAAAAAGCAATAGGAACAGGTCTCTCGCCATATATGTATTACCTTCTATTGCACAGATCCGTTTAACAGTATCCCCAGCGTACCCCATCCAAGATTTGATTATCTTGAACCAGCTCCCTTTCACACGAGGGAGCTCAATGTGTATTGGATGCTCTGCGTCGGAAGATTTTGGAATAATTGCTTATAATCGGTTACGTGGTATAGAGGTTAGTTAGTGGGTCAGTTTCACAAACACAACTCATTTGAACCTGTTTGTGGTTCGAAAGTCAACAATCCACATTGCATAATGCTCTTCATGAATATATTACTGATATCTACAAATTCAACAAAATTCAACAATAATTCAACAATAAATTCAACAATAATTTAATAGTAATGTCTTATACAGGATATACCGCAAGTATTAGTTATTATTATTACAGAGGAATCCCGTTATAGCGTATTTTTGTAACACATTTCTATATTTAACAACACTTTTCACTATCCCCAATGATATTTATTGCGTATTGTTTGTTTTGGATATAACAAATTTATGTTTTTGAATACATCGTGGATCCGGAACAAGTTGCTATATTGCGATTTGACTGTATTATTGTTATTATTATTACTACTACTACTACTACTACTACTACTACTATTACTACTACTACTACTACTACTACTACTACTACTACTACTACTGTTGGGTCACCTTTACCAATTGAGGATCTCATACACAGATGAATGTCCATGTGAATCCGAAACCCAGGCTCCGGAACACATACTTCAGGACTGCCCAACATACAAAGAGCAGAGACAGCAGACCTGGCCAGAGGATACAGACTTGAGGCAAAAGCTATGGGGCAGCCGCTCTGACCTGGAGAAGACGGTGGACTTCGTCTTGATGACGGGCCTGACAATATAGCATGACCACAGTTGTTGAACGCAGAAGAAGAAGAAAAAGAATTACTAATAGTTGGTAGCATATTATATTTAAGACATCAACCTAGAATTTTCTAGGCAATATAAATACGTTCAGTGGATTGCGATTTCTTTCTGAACGGTCTGTATGCACAGTTGTCTGCGGCAGGATTTTAACTTGGTAGCTTATTGTTTGTGTTCGTTCATTCTCAAACTCCCACCGGATCGCTTTTATATTAGGACAGTGGACCTACTAGATAGAGTCAGCAGGATGTAGTTCAGAAAAGAGCGTTGTGTTGCTGTATATTTGCGCCAATCATCCGATATATCAGACTTCGGCGGCACCAGGTACCCTGGGTATGCACCCTGTACCTTTGTGCCAGCGATGGGTGGAATCATTGAAGGGAGCTAAAAATTGAACAAAAAAGCGATAAAGCTCCAATGTCGGGGAAAACACCGAAACTGGAAATGGGGGAATGGGAAGGGGCTGTGGTAACATAAAGTAAAAGTAAAAATGAACGGTAATAGGATCAAGTGTTATCAATATTCGTAAAATATACTAGCAGCGAGGGGCACAGAGATAGACTACTACAGGCCTTCATCAGAACGAAAGATAATAAACGAAATAAACAATGTGCTAAACGTAGGAAAGCACATATGATGATGATATGAAGAAGATAGTAGATCGTGGTAAGAAACATGTCATAGGAAGATAAAGATAAGAACAAAATTGGAAGGGTCCAGCAAAATAGGAGAAGTCCTACATAGCATGAGGAGAAGAAATAGTAGACGAGAAGAAATAGTAGACGAGAAGAAATAGTAGACGAGAAGAAATAGTAGACGAGAAGAAATAGTAGACGAGAAGAAATAGTAGACGAGAAGAAATAGTAGACGAGAAGAAATAGTAGACGAGAAGAAATAGTAGACGAGAAGAAATAGTAGACGAGAAGAAATAGTAGACGAGAAGAAATAGTAGACGAGAAGAAATAGTAGACGAGAAGAAATAGTAAACGAGAAGAAATAGTAGACGAGAGAGTGAGGATGAGGAAGGCGATATAAATAAAACAAAAATGTAATAATAAAATCGGTAACTTGTCTCATTATAGTCCAGGAGGGAAGCGGCGGTAAAATGGCCTGAATATCCAATGTGGATAACGCCCATGTATTGGTCGGGCCCGACAGGGGAGCAAAGAATAGCAACACTGTTTACCTTCCACGCATGTCGTAAAAGACGACTAAGGAGGTTATGGGATGGAGTTGGCTGTCCCATCCCATATAGGGTCAGTGACCCAAAGCCATGCTGAAGTCGGATGTGTTAGGCCGAAACGCGCAGATATCGCAGCAATGCTGTAAACCATGACACAACGCATTCCGTTCTCCGGACTACATCCTGCTGATCTGAAGGAGTTTGAGAACGAGCGAAGAAGAAGAAGAATGTGGATAAAGTAAACATACTTGAATCTAAACATAAGACCATCGCCTCAGGCCAGCAAAGGTAGCGAAGAATAAACAGACGTAATGCAAGCCCGTAGATGATAAAAAGTGGGGCAAGGAGTAAGATAGACAGTGGGTTAAAGTGAGCCAGAGCTTAGAAAATCACACGAACTTTCGTGTTGGTTATCAGAGAGCGCGAACGCACAAGAACAACAACCTATATCTTCCAGAACTTAATGTATTCTTTAAAAGCCTTCTGTCCTTGTAAACATTTTTTTTTAAATTCGAATGTTATATAATGAGATTAAAGTCAAACTGTTCTACACGAGAAGAACCAACAAACGAAAAACAAATAGTGAAACTACGATATTTCATAGAGCTCCTTGTATCTACGAGCCTCTTATCTAACACTGCAGGTCTAGTGCAGTCATGTTTTCATTCTATGGGAACCATATCTTCAAGAATTGATAAAGAACGTTTGATCGACACGTTGATTTTGTGTAATCCTGTAAAGATGCATATGGTATTACTTTTTTTTATCTTTTTGTTAAGTTGAGATAAGTTAGTAGTTGAGTTAAGTTAGTAGTTGAGATAAACTTCAGTCATAGATAAGTTAGCAGTTGAGTTAAGAATCGGTCATAAATATGTTATTAGTTGAGTTAAGTAGCGCCATTGATGAGTTAGAAGTTTAGTTATGAATCAGAGCCATATATAAGTTAGTGTTTTAGATAAGAATGAGAGCCATATGCTCTAGTCCTCCCTTCCATTCAATCTGCAGGGGCCACTATCACCGCCAGTCACACACAGATTGAGAGACTGGAGAGAATCCAAAATGAAGTGATGTGAATCATCCACGGTTGCACAAGGGACACACCCTGTGTGGCTATGAGCTTTCTCTTTGATTTTCCGAGAATATCTCACAGAATTGATATGGGACATACCCGTGCTTACATCACAGTGAGTTCTGACATAGAACACCCACTACACAGCCACATCCCTCGTATGAAGGGAAGCAGACTCAAGAGAGGCAAATAGTGGATGGGTCGGCCGAGGATACCGGTGAAAAGATTTGCGCCCGAGAAGGCATAACTTTTGGTACCCCACAAGGCATAGCTTTTGGCGAGGAATGGATGCCTATTCCTACGGTCTTTCAAGAGGCAGTCAAGACCGTCATTACACTCAATATAGAGTGCAGGAATACAGACCCGTGAGAGTGGATGCTGAGGTCAAGGCACTCATCTGCGAGCACGCCGATGACACAGATGTTGTGATTTACACAGACGGGTCGATCATCCGTCACCACCGACGCGCATGGGCCTTTACTGTCAGACCAAAAGGAAGAACAGTACACGATGTCAGTGATACCTTTACCGCAAGAACAAGCAGTCTAACATTTGCCGTAACGCAGGCACTTCAACTGGCTGGAATCGCAAGCCTTTTCCTATGCGTGACATCTAAATGATTTAATGAATATGATTTAGGAAATTCAACCAGGTGATGTGCGTAGGGGATGGATGGAGTCATTGTTTAGAGAGAACTAAAATGCGGACATCACTAAGAAAACTCAAATTTTTGTCCCCGGACATGCGGGAATTTAGGGAAATGAACTAGTCGACCAATTAGCTAGCCTCGCCACCATAACAGATGGTCAGCCTACGGGCCGAGCGAATATATACTCATTACTCTTCGTGAAACTCTCGGGAGTTCATTATCAAACTCCTGGTGGAACTCTTTTGTAACATGACAATGGTTCTACAGGATTTTCCAGCAGGATGTAGTCCAGAGAATAGAAATGCATTGTGTCGCCATTTTATTTGGACCAGTGGCCCGATACATCCATCTTCATCGGGAAGAATGTTTGAATTGAGAGAAATCACGGTGGTTTCTCTTTTCATTTGTGTCTTACTAATCTCTAGCAGTTTTCGAATCTTTTCAAAACTTTTAATAACTTAAATTCTATTACTAGAAATAGATCCATGAATATTTTGCATGTGTTCTTAACTCCCACCGTATCTCCTATAACATGACATTAGTGCAACACGATTTCCAGCAGCATCTAATCCGGACAACGGAATGCGTTGTGTTCTTTAAATTCGCACCAATGGTCCGACACATCTGAGTTAGGCATTGGTACGTAATACATTCAGTGCATTCACCACTTCTACTGAACGGTGGACGTATGTAACAATATCGATAGTATAGTGGGCCAGCCGTACAAGAGAACTGGTTTCTTTACCTACCCACGTGTCACCACTCTCAGATAGTATAGTGGGCCAGCAGTACATGAGAACTGGTTCCTGTGCCTACCTGCTGGTCACCATGCTAAAAGTTAACCATGGTCACGGATGTTTGATCTTGTGTCAGTATCTTGCGTCAGTATCGTCACAGACGCCAACGACTATGAAGGGAAGATGACAATGTATTTCCCTATAGGACACCTTCTTCATTTTCTGAACTCTCTTTCACAGTCCGGCTGGCTAGCTGTACGTAGTTCCCAGAAAGTAATACGGGTTTTCATGGTGTACACATTGATTACAATATCTGCGCCTTTTTGGTCTGACACATCCAACTTCAACATGCCAGTGTTATATCTGTATGCCGTTCTATATGATGGTTTAGTTTAGCGAAATCAAGATAATGATACTTAGTCACTTCTCACGTCATACATGGCATGTTAAAGTGTTACTATCCTTTTTCCTCCGTTTTAGTCTTGAAAACACTGTTCACTTTTAATAACAGTATCTAGTGGGACCATTTTCCTGCTACCAGAGAGATACTGCGGGAGTTCGAGAATTAACACTGAAGAAGAAGAAGAGAAATAATAGTATCTATTGCTTGTCTCAGACTTTCAGTTCCGTTGTTTGTGATGTTCTACAAATATTTCACAGCAGCATCTAATTATAATTTGGCTAATCTTGCCTACGAATCAAACGATAAAGAGCAAAAATACGTTCAGAATGCATAGAGGGTTGACTGGCTTCTACCATGGTTACCCTATATGTACACCATCAATCTCAACAAAACTGCTTTCCGTCTGCCAACAGTATCATTCAAAATCACATAACCTCTGAGCTTCAAGAGAAGAATCCTAAAAATTCTTTTAAAAATTCAATTGTAAACAGGACGCCACAGCCCAGGATCAAACCCGTCACCTCTTGTGCATAAGTTTGTTTGTTTGTTTTTCGTTCGCTCCATTGATGGTTACCATCACGGATATCCGTGCGATTTTCACCGGGAGCGTAATTACGTTGTGCCACCGTTATGCGCCTTGTAGGCCTAGCACATCCGATTTCGGCATGTTGTGCATAAGTAAATGGCATAAACACCAAGTCACAGAGATCTCAGGAGGGAGGTAAGGAACAGAAGCTTTAAAAAAAAAGACGTAGAAGATGGCAGAAAATATACAATGTATGCATGTGATGGTAACTAAAAGTATATGTAAATGATAGCAAACACACAAAAATATGTGGCATAGTTCTTCTTCTTCTGCATTCGTTCTCAAACTCCTGCAGATTAGAAGGATGTAGTCCGGAGAACGGAATGCGTTGTGTCATGGTTTACAGCATTGCTGCGATATATGCGCCTTTCGGCCTGACACATTCGACTTCAGCATGGCTTTGGGTCACTGACCCTATATGAGATATGACAGCCAACTCCATCCCATAGCCTCCTTAGTCGCCTTTTACGACATGCGTGGAAGGTAAACAGTGTTGCTATTATTTGCTCACCTTTCAGGCCCCGGCAACACACGGGCGTTTGGCATAGTTGTTAGAGTACTGTGCACCAGAAGATGCTGAAATTATTATTGTTGTAAAGTTTATAATTCGTAGATCTTTAGCTTGTAGTTTATTAAAAATTCTTGAGACTAACGGGAATTGAACCAGTCCGTTCAACGGCACCAAATCGCCTAGCAACTATTGAACACGCGTTCTTCCGTACTTGACTAACAGCATCTCCAAAAAAAGATGTGATTTCATCAAGCCTTTCAAACCGTGCACACAAAGTCACCAGAACGGACCGATCAAGACAAGGACTATTACAACAACAATAAACATCCCGTACAGGTATTGAAATATCCTCAGTAACAACAAACATATAACATAATATCCATATTAGTTATACAAGGGCCAATAGGTCTTCTTGTAAACATGGATAACATATATAGACAATACAATACAATTTGCGTGTTCAATAGTTGCTAGGCGATTTGGTGCCGTTGAACGGACTGGTTGAATTCCCGTTATTCTCAAGAATTTTTAAAAATTGTCCTCTGGCTTCCATAAACAATTACTCGAAGCAAAATTGTATTGTCTATATATGTTATCCATGATATTCCAAGTTGGTGAATGATATTCAATGTGTTAGGTGTCGCGGAGAATGTCCCTCTTTCTCGTGTCTCATGTGCTGTATGTAGCGATTATAGTTTCTTGTAATGATTAGGTTGAGTGTTGTAAGTTCCTGAGACAGGTGTAGTTAGCCCTGGGAAGAAATGCTGCTTCGCTTTAAAGGAATGTTGCTAGTCCTTAAAATGAGTTTCCCTATCCCAAAAATATAATATTGCTTGCCCTTAAGGGAAGTGTTGTTCTCCCTGAATATGGGTGCTGTTCGTCGTTAAATGGAGTGTTACTAGCCCTGAAATAGAGTGTTACTAGTCCTGAAATAGAGTGTTACTAACCCTGAAATAGAGTGTTACTAGTCCTGAAATAGCGTGTTACTAGCCCTGAAATAGAGTGTTACTGTGTAATAGCGATTACACTCACGAAGACTTCAGCTCAGATGCACGCACTCCGCTAGCACCGGCGAAGATCTTAATAAGTGGACCACCTGGTCAGAGACAAATAGTACATCATCACATAATCTTTGTTATTCTTTTGTTATTCTGTCCATGTATATGTTTAAAAAGTATAGGTGAGAGCACACATCCTTGTCTTACTCCTGATTTTGTTTCGAAAGATAAAAGTCATCAGGTCTGTAGTTCTTACTGACCTTTAACAGTTCTGGTAAAGGGCTTTTATATTTGCTAATAACTGACCTCTGATTCTGTAGTTTTCTACCGTTCCCCATTAACCATGTCTATTGTTTCTATCGAAAGCTTTCCCCTGATCTATGAATATCGCGTTTAGTTCTTGGTTATATTCTAGTACTTTTTCAGTTAGTTGTCTTAAGGAAAAAAAGAACATCTGCATATCATGTTTTATTTCAACATGGGATTTGGGGGGGGGGAGGGGGGGGCTGATATCAACTTACACAACAGTACCGTCAATTCCCTTCAATAAATGTCTTTTAATACCTGCTATATGGTCGGTCTCCAGTAAAGACACAAACATGACCTGAAAGGCAGAATATCGATTATAGACCTATCCGTATATTTCGTTTGGTCAACCTTAGGTTGGTTGTTTTTTTGTAGTTTTTTTGGCACGCTAATACTGACATACTGACCAGCACAAATCACAATAATAATAAAACGTACCGTAAATAATTGAGTATAGTTTACTTTCTGTAGAGAGGTCTTATTTCTGACGGTCTCGCCTGATCTGACACTGCATGGTTTTCCTTTTCTGTCCTGAAATTTATCACGGGCTTCCCCGTCCCGCATGCTCAATCACTAAGCCGCTATAAGCCGATTGGTCAGGTGACAAACCAAGATCGGCTATTTCTATATCAACTGTTCGCGACAATTATCTAGATAGTGCGTGCATTCACCCGGCAACCATATATAGTGTGTTATGTATGTACACTGCATTTGGGAACTATTTTGTTGTGTTGTGTGTTCTACAATTTACCTTGTAGACACTGCCTTTTCGCGCTAATATTTAGGGACAACATTTGTTATATTTTGAAGACTGTTTTCAGGATACACACACACAAACATCCACACACGATTTGTCAAGAAGCTGTCTCATCACTATCAGGTATGTACAGCACAGTTGTTACTCTTAACAGTTATAGTAAAACAGTTAAGAAATCATTATTACGTTGTTTACAACTAGGGTTCTGGATCAATGTCAGTATAGTGACATATCAAATTATAGATTGGATGTGGGTAACGTATTTGGGTAGACGGTCCGATTTGAGCAGAATTTTTTGTATGAGATGAGTGTAGTTTTTTTGTCATTCTAAGAAGGGATTTCTAGTTTCCAAGTACCGAGTAGGGATTTATAGATTCCAAGTACCGAGTAGGGATTTCTAGCTTCCAAGTACCGAGTAGGGATTTATAGATTCCAAGTACCGAGTAAGGATTTCTAGATTCCAAGTACCGAGTAGGGATTTCTAGATTCCAAGTACCGAGTAAGGATTTCTAGTTTCCAAGTACCGAGTAGGGATTTCTAGATTCCAAGTACCGAGTAGAGATTTCTAGCTCAGAGACAGGTGCATATCTTAGTTTTACATAAGCTTGGCGGACCAGTAAAAATGGTTTAGCTAACCGGATTTGGCTTGAAGACCGTATTTTGCCCACCAATATGGGAAAATAGGCGATGCTGACAAGTCTCAGAATTGTGTTGAATCTCCCCGATGTGTACGGAGATGACAGGAAAAACTCATTCTGACATATAATCTGTTAAAACAAACTCTTAAGACGTCAGGACCATCGGCTTAATTATGTCGAACAAATTGTAGGTCTAATACTCTCTTCCTTCTAAATAAATATAGGCTTATGCGGAAGAGTTTAAAAAAAAAAATTAGATTTTCAGATTTTTCAAAAACATTTTCAAATTCAAACAATTAAATTGGTATATACATTTTTTGTTCACGTCAACTTTTGTTAACCTCCACCCCTTCCGTGTCAACAAATATAAAAAATTCAGACTGTCTCATACTCCCCCCCCCCCCCAATTGTTGATGTAATTTCTGGACATCCTCTATGACAATTATCCTGCTACAAGAGAGTTTCAGCAGAAGTTTGAGAACCAACACTGTTAAGAAGTGGTTCTGTTTATATAAAAGATAACACTGCCAACTAGTCCGTTGATAAATTTTGTAATCACACATTCAATCGAATATCTCAGAAACGGTCTGATTGATTGCAGAGATCTTTGACATACAATATTAGATTTATACGCGACAGCCGGAAGATATAGAAGACCTAACTGCTAAACGTAAACAGGCCTTCATTCGGTAGGTTTTTGATTATTGTCACGTTTTCCTGGAATAGCTTTGGCTATTATATTATATTATATTATATTATATTATATTATATTATATTATATTATATTATATTATATTATATTATATTATATTATATTATATTATATTATATTATATTATATTATATTATATTATATTATATTATATTATATTATATTATATTATATTATATTATATTATATTATATTATATTATATTATATTATATTATATTATATTATATTATATTATATTATATTATATTATATTATATTATATTATATTATATTATATTATATTATATTATATTATATTATATTATATTATATTATATTATATTATATTATATTATATTATATTATATTATATTATATTATATTATATTATATTATATTATATTATATTATATTATATTATATTATATTATATTATATTATATTATATTATAATATATTATATTATATTATATTATATTATATTATATTATATTATATTATATTATATTATATTATATTATATTATATTATATTATATTATATTATATTATCACATCACATCACATCACATCACATCACATCACATCACATCACATCACATCACATCACATCACATCACATCACATCACATCACACCACACCACACCACACCACACCACACCACACCACACCACACCACACCACACCACACCACACCACACTACATTACATTATATTATATTATATTATAGTAAACATGTTACTGTCAAGTAACATTGCATTCAAAGCGCATCGTCTAAATATACTGGATAAGTCAATTGATGTATGTTTTGTTAGTTGTATGTGTCCCCAAAACTCAACGTCTGTTTTGAAGAGGTACTCGTGTGTCAGATCTTCAAACATCACACATTATATTTTGTTCGGTAACGTGCCCTTTGACCTTAGCCCAACTTAACTATATCGGGTTAAGGTGAGCATGATATGCCGGTAGTCGCAGATAAGTGTGGCCATATTGTTGAATGATTTGATCAATAAAATACAACGTTGTCTTGTTATTTTCTTCACAATCTGTAACAATTCGGGCTTCAAAAAAATGGTATTGTCAAAGTGAACATTTTCTTCAGTAAGCATTTCCTTTTAATTTCCGAAAAGAAGAAAGTTCATTTTTAGCAAAAATGTTCAATATCATCCGCCTTATGACATCTATGTGAAAGCTGTTGCTCCCGAGCAAGGTCCTCTTGTGAGGACATGTACTCGCACCATACAAAATGTGCTAGCGAGCGTCTTGGTGCTCTTGTGAGGACATGTACTCGCACCATGCAAAATGTGCTCGCGAGAACTAATGATTACATGTGGGCAGTGCTCGCCGTCTGAAAAAGTTTAAAACCCCTGAATTTGGAACTTTGAAAAAATATAGAATATGTATAGTGGATCTTCCCCACAATAGCAAGACGGCTAGAACATGTCTATTGGATCTTCCCAATAATAATAAAAAAGTATAATAGGTCTTCCCCATAACACTGCGACAGTTTCAATATGTGTAGTAGGTATTACCCACAATAGTGAGACAGCTGGAATATGTAAGGTGGGTATTCCCCATAACAATGAGACAGCTGTAATATGTGAAGAGGGTATTCCCCATAACAATGAGACAGCTGGAATATGTGAAGAGGGTATTCCCCATAACAATGAGACAGCTGGAATATGTGAAGAGGGTATTCCCCATAACAATGAGACAGCTGGAATATGTGAAGTGGGTATTCCCCATAACAATGAGACAGCTGGAATATGTGAAGTGGGTATTCCCCATAACAATGAGACAGCTGGAATATGTGAAGTGGGTATTCCCCATAACAATGAGACAGCTGGAATATGTGAAGTGGGTATTCAACATGACCGGGCTCCGGCGGTCTCCGTATCCTCCACAACAGTGAGACATCTGGGACGTGATCGACGGCAGATAGAAGACTTCACTGCTAAACGTAAACATGTCTTCATTTGATTATTGTCTATATATTCATTGGACGCTATTTATATAATTGGAGTCGCCCGCCAAAAATAACTAAGGTCGACCAATTAAAGTTATGGCAATAATCACAATCGGCCTTCTAGGTCATCACTTCACAGGTCGTGACTTGAGCCGGGTCGTGGCTGGAACGAGACCATCGACAGTAAAGTCCTGTGTACAGAAAGTAAACACGCACTCATTCACTACACTTTTGATTATTGTCGTGTTTTCGTTGGCCACTATTTATATACTTCAATTCGCATGACAAAAAGAAACATAAAGCCGACCAACAAATTACACAGAAATAATAAAAAATCAACTTTTCAGTTCATGTTTACTTTCTGTACTCAGGTCTTTACTAGAGCCCGGTCATGGTTTTAATATGTGAAAAGGGTAATTCTCGCCATAATAAAACAACCAGTACATTTGTATTGGGTATTCCCTATATAAGATTTGGAATACTAACACATGTGTAGACAGTTGTTACAGTATGTGGCACGTATCAAGCCCCGTTTAAGCGTATTGGTGAATAACATGTCAATTGAAACCCATGAACTGGAAACTGAAAACTGTCAAATATCCTTATACGTTTAATTCTTGATATATATTTATAATGTTCCTCTTGCCCAAAATTACTCTACCTTCACAGGGGTATCCCTGATGTTGTAGCTAAGTCGTTCGCTTTGTGCTGAGGTAGCGAGTTCGAATCCCATTGAATTATTATATATGAGTGGTGCTCTGGGCAGGTGGCGTGCCGATTCGCTGGGAGTAATTGAGCCCATATGGGGTAACACGAGTATAAGAGGACTTTCGTACATATGGGGTAACACTTGTATAAAAGGAATTTAGTACATATGGGGTAACACTAGTATAAGAGAAACTGAGTACATATGGGGTAACACTAGTATAAGAGAAACTGAGTACATATGGGGTAACATGAGTATAAGAGAAACTGAGTACATATGGGGTAACACTAGTATAAGAGAAACTGAGTACATATGGGGTAACATGAGTATAAGAGAAACTGAGTACATATGGGGTAACATGAGTATAAGAGAAACTGAGTACATATTGGGTAACACTAGTATAAAAGGACTTTAGTACATATGGGGTAACACTAGTATAAGAGAAACTGAGTACATATTGGGTAACACTAGTATAAGAGAAACTGAGTACATATGGGGTAACATGAGTATAAGAGAAACTGAGTACATATGGGATAACACGTTTCTTCTTCTTTCGTTCACTTGAAACATGTCTATATCTGTAATTCTGTCTCCTTAATAAAACTCACTGTCTTTTGTAGTTCATACAGTGTCCCATAGATCTTTGATTCCAGTGTTGTTTCCTCTGGCCAATATGTCTGCCTCAGTGTTTCATGCTCAGAACACTCTTGAAGTATATGTTTGGCACTCTGTGCTGCCTGTCCACATGTACACATGGCCGTGTTGCCAATATTGAACTTTGTATACATGTGACTGCGGAGTCGGTTGTGTCCTGTTCTGAGACGTAGAATTATAACTTGTTCTGATCTGTTCATAATGTGATAATCATCTGGTGTTGGTGTTTGTGGCTTTCTTATTGACTTGATCATCTGTTTTTTCTAATGGTAGGTGATTGGTATATCTGGTTGGTCTTCGGCAGCACCTTCCTTAGCCAGTTGGTCTGCTTTTTCATTTCCTGGTATTCCACAGTGAGAGGGTATCCACTGCATGGTTACCATATACTGGTACGACAATTCGCTAAGTAGTTTTTTCAAGTCTGTTAGTTTTCCAGACTGGAGAGCTTGAAGCACTGACCTTGCATCTGTCAGGAATACTACATGCTGTAGGTCAGAGTTGGGAGTTCAGCTGTTTTTTAGCTGCCACACTAATTGCCTGGATTTCTGCATCATAATTATTGCAGAATTTTCCTGTCAGTGTTCTGATTGTATCTCTAGGCTTGTGTGGATATTCTATATATACACCTGCACCTCCATTCCTCACAGCATTCTGTGCTGACCCATCTGTGTATACTCTGACCTATATATCTTGTGGATATTCCTCATCCAGGAAACTGAGGGTGACTGTCCTCCGCTGCACACTGTTCAGTTCGTCCTCGCTTAGTATTCCTTTCACATGTATCTGAATGTATATTGGCATTCCATGCCTTTCACTCCATGGGGTTTGTTCTGGTACAGACCTTAAGGGGCTGTCAACTTCAGGTAGGTCTGTAAGTTGTCTACGGAGTCGTTTAGCTTGATGGATAAAGCTGCTTTTTTTCAGTCGCCCCTTTGCTAGGTTTTGGAATCTTTCCTTCATTGGATGACTTGGCATAAACTGAAACTTTTCTGCTCGAATTAGTACTTTTGTGTCTCTGCGTTCGCCAAGTGTTTGCATTCTTCCCATTTTCTGCATCTCTGCTATGGGTGTTGATTTCATTGCTCCCAACATTATTCTAAGTGCCTGTTTAGCACTTTATCTAGATCTTGTAATGTGGTGTTTGATGCAGGAAAAAACATCTGAACCATATTCCAGGTGTGGTCTTATGCCTTGCTGGTAAACTTTACTGAGTATATTCCCACTGGCTCCCCATGTGGTTCCACTTAGTTTTCTCAGGATAGCTAACTTCCTCCTGGCTTTTGTTGTTGCTTTGTTTATGTGCTGCTTCCATGTCAGCTTATCATCAAAAGTAACTCCGAGGTATGTTGGTTGTTTGTCTAAGAGAAACTGAGTACATATGGGGTAACACTAGTATAAGAGAAACTGAGTACATATGGGGTAACACGAGTATTAGTGGAATTTAGTACATATGGGGTAACACGAGTATTAGTGGAATTTAGTACATATGGGGTAACACGAGTATTAGTGGAATTTAGTACATATGGGGTAACACGAGTATTAGTGGAATTTAGTACATATGGGGTAACACGAGTATTAGTGGAATTTAGTACCTATGGGGTAACACGAGTATTAGTGGAATTTAGTACATATGGGGTAACACGAGTATTAGTGGAATTTAGTACATATGGGGTAATACGAGTATAAGACAGACTGAGTGCATATGATATAACATGAGTACAATGTAATTAATCCTCTACACCTTTCGAACTTGTATGTATTGATTTTTTTTCCACACACACACATATGCACGCGTACACACGTAGAGAACGTGTAGAAACATTTGTACAACAAACTAAAGAAACCGCTTGGCGTGATATAGACATGAACACGGTTCCACTTGACAATACAATTATCGATTTCACTGCAAGGATTTATGTGGCAACGCGAAAATATTACACACAAAAAACCGCAACAAAATGGCAAATCATAGCTACTTTGTTTGTCGAGGAAACAATATTGATTTCTCACTTCGAAATAGATAAATGCAAGCAGAGACATCTACCAGAATAAACGGCTGCTAGCCTGTCGGCAGAACTGACATTTCCCAGATGGTATATCTCTTAAGCTGTATTACTTTGGTCGATTTTGCAAGAATATTGTATTGTAGAGACACGTTGTATAAATGATTCTTGTTCGATTTATTGACTCAGCGAGAGAAATGTTATTAGTTGTGCATATTATGCGTGGGGTGTACCACAATACAAATAGTTATCTTTCCTTATCTACAGAGAGTCATGGAGAAACATGATCGCTTACGCCATTCGGCATGGCACGCGATTGATTGATTTACTTATCTACAAACTTTGAATATCTCAGGTTAACCATCAACTCTACATGACATTGATCAGTAGAGATCAGAAAAAAATTATCAGTGGTCCTGCAAAAAACATAACATATAAAAAGTCTATGGCAAGGGGCAAACAGAACAACAAAGTTACTATTAAGAAGCTATATCTTTCCAGGGGAAACATATGGTTGTGAGTTATGGGCAATAACATCTGCAATGGAAAAGAAAATATAAGAATTCGAAATGAATGTTATAGAAAGATCCTAGGAATGCCAGGGACAGAAAGACTAACCAACTCAGATGTCCGCACAGAAGAAGAATGTATAGTATGTACTCAGATCTATAATCAATTTTTTTTTTAAAACGTAAATTAACATTTTTCAAACATTAAGAGAAACAATGGTTTAGAAAGATTAATCATGACAGGCAGAGCTGTAGCAAAAGAGAACGACAGACAGACCAAGACGACGATGGACATTGAATATCTTCTGAACATGACACTGGAAGCAGCAGTTTGCTCATAACTGAGAGACTTTCAGAGTAGCAGTAAGGAAACGTTATTTAAAGGACAAGTCACAGAGAGGGAGAGAGGGAGAGAGAGACTTATTTAAGGCGGTTTATTTTAACTTTACACTCATAACATACATACACACAAGACAATTGATTGACAATCTCATCTGCTTTTACGTGACTTCCAGTGGCCTGCTACTGATTAACTCTCTAAAATTATAAGCGATGTCGCCTGCGTGTGTCAGAACTAGAGGGGAGAAAACATGGCAACACTGTCACTTTGCATGCATATCGTAAGAGATTATTTCCAGTGGTGTAGCGTGAATGGGAACGCCGAGAGACTTTTTTTTAGGTAGGTAGCTCCCTCCCCCCCCCCCCCCCCCATTTTTCCCTCACCAGAAACACGAATTTACGATCCTATATAAAATATTAACTTGTTTAAAAAAAATAAGTTATATAATCTTGTAATGCAGCTCAGAGCGTCTGTTCTTTTCCACTAAAATGTTCAGTACCGTCTCAATACATTTTGATTCTGCTGAAATGGCACTTAATAGTTTCTCCCAAGGAATTCAAACATGACATACGATTGTTGTTCATGGAATTTCTGAGATATGTTTACATTCTCTTCATGGAGTTCATACTTCTTTCACTGTCAGGCTGCAGTGATAGGGTTAGTCAACAGTAAACGGAGTAGTTTTGTTACTTCCTGATAGATTGAGCCTAGGCCCATTTGCAAAAAAAAATATGCAGAAGTTTTTTGGGAGGTAAATGCTTTGCCTCATCTACATATATGTTATAAAGTTCATTTTCTAGTTGGTTGCTATCAAAGAATTGGTACTGTTTTATTAAATTATGCAATATATTCTGATGGAATTCTTTGCTTTAAATTTACCCTCATATACTTAGTCTTCGGTAATCATCCCTCTCATATACTAATTACCACACAGAAACTAGTAGCTTATGGCTTATGCACAGATAAAATATTCGAACAGAAAGGGGAATTCCGTTTTCAGTTTATGAAAAATACACGTCATCATAAATTATTTCTGAGTGCATGATTGGTCTGAAGTCGGCTTCTGAGATATATATATATATATCTATCTCTCTCTCTGTGTATGTGTGTAATGTGTCCTTTGTAGAACATTGTCCTCACTGTCACTCTGTAAGCCTCACGATTCTGTGCGAGCTGCCTAACTTCTTCCAGTGTCATGTTCAGAATGTCTTCGATGTCCTGTGTCCATCGTAGTCCTGGTATGCCTCTTGTTCTCTTTCCTGGAACTTTCCCCTCCGTGAGTAATCCTTCCAAAACATTGTGTCTTTATATGTCCGAAATGTTTAAGTTTGCATTTTTTGATATTTTTAAGGAGCCATACTTCTTCTATGTTCAGATCTTTAGCTTCTGATAGAACGCTTAAATCTCTATTGACAGATCGCAGGTCAGGTCTTCTGCAGCCATTGAAAGTTGCAACTCTTAATGGAAACATTCTGTACTGCAGACAGTCATGCATACTCTATAGTATGTCAAGGACCGATAATTTTCCGGAAAAACAAAATAAACCTGCGATAATCTTTCTGTAATAATTATAGTCGTTCTTTCTTCTTTCTTTTCACTTTATATGCTGCTTTTTTTCGTCATTGCAGCGTCATTTCTTATTACTGTTTGTTTTAAATCGACAAAATCTGTTTTTTATATTTACATATTTATTAATGATTATAGTAAAAATGGTACAGTATTTTTTTTAAATGTGGTTCGGGTGGCCGTATGGCTAGAACGCCGGTCTCAGAACCATGAGGTCTCGGGCTCAATCCATGGTTGGGTCAAGGAATTTGTCTTTGGGAGGTGAAATAAAAACATTCTACCTGTACACGTCACGGCGAGAGCTGCGAGAGAAACAAAAAGCCTCCCTGCACTCCTTAACAGGAAAATACGCAGTAACGAAAGTTTTATAGTAAATAATTATTAATTTGTGATCACTATCAAGTTATTTAATCATACTTGGGAGTCCAAGTATTTTGGTGCTATCTACGCTACGCCACTGGTTTAGAGCTGGTCCCAACTGTAGTCACATAGTCACAAATCAAATATGAAACAGAAGTTAAAAAGAGAATAAGAATGGCTAAAAGTACCTTCAATGGCACGAGGAAATTATTAATATCTAAACAAATTACAAACAAGTTAAAAATGAGAATTATAAAATGCTACATCTATTCCATATTAATGTATGGCTCAGAAACATGGACACTAAATAAACAATTAGAAGACAAAATTGATGCCTTTGAGATGTGGGTATATAGAAGAATAGGGAGAACATCATGGAAAGAGAAGAAAACAAATAAAGAGGTGCTAAAGGCACTTAATATGAAGAAAGAACTACTAAGATAAATAAAGATCAGACAAATAAAATATATTGGAGACATTAAAAGACATGACACCCTATTGAAGACCATACTTGAGGGAAAAGTCAAAGGGACACGAGCAAGAGGTAGGCAGAGATACACGTGGGAGAGTAACATCACACGATGGACAGGTTACAATCTAGACAAATGGAGATCTATTGCAGCCAACCTTCGTTGCGGAGACGGCACTTGATGCTGATAACTTGTTCCCATCTCATCAATTAATGCGAGTCTCAAAAATCATAGCTGAGATCAGATTTGTCCGGTCGAAAAGCGCAGATATTGCAGACAGTGTGTAAGCAATGATGCAACATATTTCCGTTCTCTGGCCTACTTCATTCTAACTAGTAGAAGTGTGAGAACGAAGAGGTAAACAAATTACAAACAAGTTAAAAATGAGACAAGAAGTAGGGAAGGAAAGTCTGTAAGTTTAATATTCATTACATAATTTTTCCTAGGCTCTTTGTTTCTTTCCACTCTATCTCTTTTTGCCTTGAGCGTCAGAGGTAAAAAAGTTACCTGAAGACTGCTTTGTATGCTTCATATATGTTTATTTGTGTGGCTTTTTTATTTCTGAAATCCATGTTTTGCATTATTTACCTCTGAGTTTTTGTCTCCATAGGATTGTTTTTTTGCAGAATTATATCTGATTGTAGTTTGATGGCGTGCGCACAATTTTGAATCTGTTGCCTTCTAATGTAATATAGAACTGACACTGTGTACCTGACATTTGCATATCATAGCTTTTATGATATTTTCTCTTTTTGTGTTGAATTTTTTTTTCTTGATAAAGACCTCAACACCGAAACGTAGATTCGGTCTATTTTGTATACTGTTAACTATCTTTTTGTATTAGTTCACTTATTTTCGAACTGTAAAACCTACATCAGTAGTAGAGGGTTGAATGGACAGCCCCATAAACGCTACTCGACCGAACTCGCTTGTTGTTCAAATCTTAAACAAGTCAACCGTTCATATTGTACTGGCGATGGTATTGGATGTATACGTGATTCCTAAAAAAATTAACAGTAGTTTCAAAGTAATGTCCTAAAGATAAAAGTAATGTCCTAAAGATAAAAGTAGTGTCCTATAGATAAAAATAGTGTCCTAAAGATAAAAGTAATGTCCTAAAGATAAAAGCAATGTCCTAAAGTTAAAAGTAATGTCCTAAAGATAAAAGTAGTGTCCTAAAGATAAAAATAATGTCCTAAAGATAAAAGTAATGTCCTAAAGATAAAAGTAATGTCCTAAAGATGATAGTGATGTCATGAAGATAATAGTAGTGTTCTAAAGATGACAATACTGTTCGAAAGATGATAGTAATGTCATAAAGATGAATGTAGTGTCCTAAAGATGACAGTGTTATCCTAAAGAGGATATGATTCACTTATTATATTAGGAGAATTTAAAATGGGAAATGAAATTGTAATATGAGATAATAACAATGCTCCTTGGGTTGAATGTGTCTTCTTTCAAGAACTTCAGATTTCTTTGATTCGTCCGGATGTAATAACATCATATTTCATTGATGCATCCGGATGTAAGAACATCATATTTCCTGGATGTAAATTACCGATATTAAAATCTAGGATACAGTTACACAAATTGTTAGTCACAGTTTGTATAGTTGATAATCGGAAGCATCATCTTGGGCTGTGCAGTTGCATTGTGATTTGAATATGGTTTTCTTGTACAAAGTAAACAGTGACACAGCGAGTGTATACTTAACAAGATCACTTGTTTTTCTATCGAATCCAACTCAATGAAGTGGAGTTGGGGGCTTGGTTCAACTAACAGAGGCTGGAAACTAAGATTGGTCAGACCATCCCTGACAGCGTACAGGATCCAAGTCCTTCTCAAGCAAGCACATGTGTTGAAGTCGGAGATACCAGGCCGAGAGGCGCACCACCAAACATGGCTGTACGCATTCAAATACGTATAAACCTGTTATTTCTTTGAGCGACAGTTAGACCAACCTTAGGCATATGTAAGCCGGTAAAATCACACTTTTACATAACATCAAACTATATTACTGTACAACTGGGAAAAATTTGCAGAGATTAAGTGTTGAGATGTTAGTACATACTTGCAAGTGTTCTTTTCTAAACTCCCACTAGACCCCTCTTGTAGCAGGACAATATGCCTACTATATTTCATCAGGATGTTGTCGGGAAAACGGAGATGCGTTGTCTCGCCGTTTAATTCGCTCAAATGGTCCGCCACACACAACTTCGACGGTAAAGATATGTTAGCACTGATTGTTGCATGTTTGCGTGTATTTCGTTTAAAGAGATCACATCTACGGCCATGTTTGTATGTATTCCGCCTTAAAGAGATCACATATACGGCCATGTTTGTATGTATTCCGCCTTAAAGAGATCACATCTACGGCCATGTTTGTATGTATTCCGCCTTAAAGAGATCACATCTACGGCCATGTTTGTATGTATTATTAAATAAAAAATGCTAATATTGCTCATCCATCACTAGAAGATGATTATGTGACATGAGCTTTGCAGAACGTTGTCCTCACTATCACTCAGTAAACTCACTGTTCTGTGTGAGTAGCCCAGCGCTTCTACCAGTGTCAGGTTCAGAAAGTTTTCGATGTCACGTGTCCATCGTAGTCTTGGTCTGCCTCTTGTTCACTTTCCTGGAACTTTCCCCTCCATGATTAATCTTTACAAACCATGATGTCTTTTTATATGTCCAAAATATGTAAATTTGCGTTTTTTGATAGTGTTGGCTGGCCAGTCTTCTTCTATGTTCAAATCTTTGCGGACATCTGCGTTAGTTCTTTTTTATATCAATGATATTGTTAGAACCTTTCTATAGCATTTCATTTCGAATGCAGATAATTTCTTTTCCATTGTCAATGTCACTGCCTATGTTTCACAACCACATGTTGCCACTGGAAAGATGTAACTCCTTAGGCTTAGTAGTTGTAACTTTGTTTTTCTGTTTGCTTCTTACCATAGATTTTCATCTGTGATGTTTTTTTTTGCTGTGCCATTGCTAATCTCTTTCGTATCTCTGACGAGCAATCTCGTGTTGTGTTGATGGTTGACCCTAGGTATCCGAAGTTGTTTACATTATCTAGTTGGTCACTGCCAATAACTATTTTAGGTGTAATTTGATCTCTGCTTACATGCATTATTTTTGTCTTTTTTTTGCGTTGAGGAAAAGGATTTTTGCCTCGTTATGATGTTTGATTGACATAATCATTTGCTCTAAACCTGTAGTGCACCTTGGTATTAGTGTGGTATCATCTGCATTTCTAATTTCTGTCATTTCATGTCCTCCGATATTAAGTAGTTGAAACTGTTCATAAAGTTGGTGTTCTCGTACATTTCGCATGAATGTTTTCTCCATAAATTTTGAACAGGTGTGGTGAGAGGATGTGCCCCTGTCCCTGTGTTAAAACATCCACTTTATTAAATTAAGTTAGAGCTATGTCCTTGACTGTGAGTTCGTAGATGATTAATAAAATCTATGCTGACAGCAAAGACACTTTGACAATTCGGCCATGGGATAAACACTGTAGTTGGTGTTTGATCTACCCATGACTTTCTTTGCTGTGCTACATTTCTCCTCTTTTCACAAGATGCGCCTATTTTTTTTCTTTACTATAAAGTCTCATGCAGCTCTATATCGGTAGAGAGACTTCCCATGTATCTTGGTTTATTTCAAAGGCTTTCTGTGAGTTCTTTAACGAGTCCTTGTAATGCTTCTTTTGGCCACCTTCACGGTGTATGTCCTTCTGCAATTCACCGTAGAGAAGTGTCTCGTGTATGTGATGATCTAGAATACGTGAATATAGTGTGCATCTGTCGGGTTCATGTTACATTAGTTACCCAGTTTTTTTTTTAAAATATAACAATATGCCCGAGTGTGTGTATGAATATTCTAGAGAATTCATGAACTATGACTATCTGGTTTTCGCATACTTATTGTTGTGACACGATTAGATGAATCAGCATTATGACAAAGGTCACCGCTAAAATTTTAGTAATAATCCTAGACTTTATTGAAAACTCTCAACTTATTTGTATTTGGAAAATACATGGGAACCTTGAAAATTACTTGAGATTAACCCGGACATTGAAAAATACTTGTGATAAACCAGGAACCAGGATTTACAGTAGAAAATCTATTGTAAAATACATCCTTCTGAAATGACTAATTTGATTATTCCCAGATTGTCATTGGCTGTCACACAAAGTATAATCATAGTGAACATTAGTCAGTAGGTCTTATATTTTTGTATTGGTTATGAATATATTACCTGCAGAAGACAGGTGTGCCGGGCCACTGACGCAATTACAACGATAACACAACGCATTTCCATTCTCTGTACTAAATCCTGCTGGAAATCTAGTTGGACTTTGGTCCTACTACAAGAAATGTATAGTGGGAGTTTGAGAATGAACGATGAAGAAGAAGAAGAAGGATAGACTCATGTTGAAATAATTTTTAAATACAACTTTGAAGCTATTAACTTGATTACTGACAATGTTTACGTATATCTTCAGTATGAGCTGGTTTTATTATCAAGAAATTACAACGATATAGAAATAGCATTAATCACCACTTAACATTGAGTGGAAACCCTTCAAGTAAAGATATTTAACTCTAACCATTTTCCAGTTATATAAACGGAAATGTTCTGAATTAAATATAAAATGTTAGTTGTAGGTTGCTGCTTGTTAACAGTTACCAAGTTGAAACGTCGCGACATTCACGTCCCTAATGAAGATCATATGTGTTTACAATTACCAAGTGGAAACGTCGCGACATTCAAGTCCTTAAAGAAGATCTTATGTGTTAACAGTTACCAAGTTGAAACGTCGCGACATTCACGTCCCTAATGAAGATCATATGTGTTTACAGTTACCAAGTGGAAACGTCGCGACATTCAAGTCCTTAAAGAAGATCTTATGTGTTAACAGTTACCAAGAAGAAACGTCGCGACATTCACGTCCCTAATGAAGATCATATGTGTTTACAGTTACCAAGTGGAAACGTCGCGACATTCAAGTCCTTAAAGAAGATCTTATGTGTTAACAGTTACCAAGTGGAAACGTCGCGACATTCACGTCCCTAATGAAGATCATATGTGTTAACAGTTACCAAGTTGAAACGTCGCGACATTCACGTCCCTAATGAAGATCATATGTGTTAACAGTTACCAAGTGGAAACGTCGCGACATTCAAGTCCTTAAAGAAGATCTTATGCATAACTTATTTTGGTAAAGTAAGACCGTCGCTATGGAGTTAAAAAAAGGTCCGCATATCCATCTATTCAATATAACGCCTTTGGTGTGATCTAAATCACGATTTAAATTTAAGCAGGATATAATAGAAATCCTGTAAAATTGCATATATACAAATTAATTTTGCACAAAATATGCAAATGGTGTACTTTTGAATGTGTGAAAATGCATATATGCACATAGGATGAAAAATATATAAGCACTTCTATATCACGGCCAAAAATATAATATTTAGTGCGGGGGAAAAAATCCAGCTGTTGCAACACTGATTACCAGCAATGACATTTAAAAGTGTCACTGTCTCGAGAGTGTCAGATACACTGTGATAATCATTTATTTCTTGTTGGTTTGACAGTTCAGCATTTTGAATGTTGCTTTGTTTAGTTTTATTAATTTAGTTTGATTCGTGCACTGTTTTTAACATTTTTGATCAACACAATAATCATTAACGATTATCACAACCATGTACAAAAGACGTAGAGAATTGACTGCAATGTACTTTGATTTCCCCATATGTACTCTGTCACTGGCACGTGCACCGTCTACCGATAACATCAATTCAAGCGATAATCCTGATGGATTTCCGAATAAATCCACTTTCTAAACAAAATGGTACTGGCTGGTTTCGAACCCATTACCTCAGAAAGCGAACAGAGATCCCCAGTTTTTGATCAACGTTAACGAGTTTATTGAACATAGAAAGTAAAATGATGCATTATAATTATTGTGACAGCCGTTTATGTATATATAGTTCTGTCAGATGTGTTGATTCATCTAAAGTAATGGCACATCTAGTAGTCCCCGACACATAAAGAATCCGCCACAAAAGGACAGGGATGCAATGTTCGTTGACGAGTAACTCTTCGTCGTATATTGATATTATTTGATAATAAGACTAAAATAAAGAATTTGAGACAAGATGACACGATGATTGTATTTCTTTCACGGGTGACAACTCGTGAGCGTATCACCCTCTCCCCAGCTCCCCCCCCCCCGTCGCTTCCTACGACATGCCTGAAAAGAAAACAGTTGTCCTATCCTTTACTCCCTGAATTTGAAGTTCAAGCCCAAGTTACCACACGAGAGTTTTAATGTGATAGAAAGTTGCGTTTCTTCGCCAGACTCATTTAGACATTTTCCGCGCATATAATCAAAACAAGCCTTCATACATCATGTTCGATTATATCCATACATTTCGTTGATCAGTGTTGGCAGACGACGCAAAGTATATACACTTTGACGAACGAAAAGCACAAATAATAAAATAAACAAAATCAGCACTTATGAAGTCTTGTTTTGAATCCGATCGTATGCATTCACTGTCAATAGACATACATTATAACCATGTTTGTCACCATGTAAGATTCGTTGTACTGTGGTCTTTGTTTGTCTTGATGAAGGCTTTTTAGTCGAAACGTTGTCAGTCACTGTGCCTCGCTGCTATAGTGCGTTCATAAATAGTTGTCCACCAATATTTATATTTTTCTTTGTAATTACTGAGCGTATTGACGTCATATTTTGCATGATTGCATCATTTCATAACCACGTTACAGATTTATGATTATTTATTATCTATATTGAGCGGATTTATCGCCACAGTCGCTACGAATGTCGTTTTTAGGTAGCATTTTTCTTGGATTGCGAGTATAAAAATTGGACTGGTCTACAGTAAAAATTATAATATTATTTGTGAATGAGTCTTGTCTGTTTATTGTTTTTTCTCATCCAATTATTTATTGGCTCTTATGCAAACTGTGAATGTGCTAACCAATGAAATGAACTATGTGATACTGAGCCGTCATCATTGATTGCATATTATTTTCGTGAAATTTATGGTGCGTACCATCTCGTGTTTTGATATTGTTTTCAGAAGACAAGTTGCTTATGAAAACCACATCATACATGATTTGGCACAACTGTAGAACGGAAATTAAAATTTTAATTTGTGCAAAATTAAGTAAGAGTTTTTTGTGGTTTTTTTTTTTAGAGATTTCATAGTTGAATGTCTGATAATAATAGTAAATCGTCATTTCTATCATAAGTGAATCTGAAATACAGCAGGTTTATATTGTGATATTATCAACATATCTTGTTTTTGTAAATAAATACAGTGCATCATACAACAGAATTTACAAATATATTATAAGTATGTCGTTGAAAGTTAAATTCGTTACACTAAAAATACAACTTTAAGATTTTGCAAACATTTGCTGAAATGAATGGTTATATATTTAGAGAGTGGATAGAAAAGACTGTACTTCCATAGTTAGATAGACCCTCCTGTCTGGTTATGGACAACACTTCATACAATAAGGTAGTTGCATGTGAAGATAAGATCCCTACAACCTCGTCTACTAAGGAAGAGATTAAAATATGGCTTAGAAAAGAAAATATTTCCTTTACTGAACTGCACTTGAAACCTGAGTTGCTGATGTTGGTATAGAATGCACACAGAGCGAAGACTTTCCACATTGATAAAATTATAGAGGGGCATGGAATAGATGTATGTATGACTACCATCGTATCATTCACATTTAAATCCAATATAATTATTTGGGGCTAAAATTAAAGGAGCCGTGGCAATGGAAAATAAAACCTTCAAACTTAACGATGTTCATAAAATGTCATATTCTATGCTCTCCGACATTAACAAAGAATTATGGATTAAATGTGAGGACCATATATTGAAAGTGGAAGAAGAATATTGGCATAAAGATGGTTTACGCTTCATTCAGCCCATTACTATTATCGATCTTTACTATTCATCGGATTCAGAATGAAACAAGAAGTGAAGAAATGTTTGATAAAACAAATGATATTGTAAACAAGAACACAGAAGAACAATTATTCGTATTACAAAAAATTCCACGCACAACTGGCACGCACAATAATACTATTTCATAAATCTTTCGCTATTAAGTTTATATCTCGTTGCATATATTCTCAATGCAACGAAAGAAAAATATTTTCGAAATATCTCATTTTTTCAACATATAATAAAATTGTTACTACATAAAAAACGACATTCGTAGCGACTGCTGCGATAAATCCTATCAATATAGATAATAAATAATCATACATTTGTAACGTGGTTATGAAATTATGCACTCATGCAAAATATGAAATCTATACGCTCAGTAATTACAAAGAAAAATTTAAATATCGGTGGACAACTATTTATGTACGCACTATTGGTTGTTTCATGACTCATCTTGGTAACACTTATACCTATTTTTGTTCATTGTGATATTATATTTATGGTTCTGAAGTCAACCGTGAGCATCTGTTGCACTGTTGACGATAACTGACGTTAATGTACGTGCAAGGTCACTTTGCGTTTTGCCATTAAGACTATTTTGCCCTTGTCGTGACTGGCGTTATACTCCGACTGAACATACACAACTGGAATTTTAGTTATATCAATTACTGTTTCTATTTATAAGACATTATCAAGACTTCCTATGACGTTTATCGACGTATAAAGCAAATAGGCCAGGAAACAGCACGAATCTTGGTGTTATTCCACGGCTACTGATTTTGAATATGTAATCTTGCTGTTCTAACCGTCGAAGCTAGACGGATGATGAATGAACGATATTTTAAAAAAATAATACTGTTTTGAAATCATGTATGTTGTGGAGAAATTTATGGGGAAAATATAAAAAAACAAATTCAAAATTGCAGGATAGGATTTTTTTGTTAAAAATAAGAAAATACGTCATAGTTTAACGTTCTCTATAGACATGTTAGGTCTCTGTGGTTTTCTGAATCAACGGAGGAACACTCGGGGTATCCCCATAGAAAATCGGTCTCTTTCAGAAAATATTGAAATATAATTAATAGCCGTCGTTCTCAAACTCCCATTGAATAATTAATGTAGCAGGACAATTGTCCTAATAGATTTATTTTCTCTCTTGTAGCAAGATAATGGTTTCACTAGATTTCTCTTCTCTCTTGTTAGTTAGTTAGTTAGTTAGTTGGTTAGTATTCGGATCATCATCACTGCAAACTGGACACGTCCATAGTTGCTCCTATCTCTCCCTGAGTGTATCCACCATTACACTACTGCTGACAGTACTTGTTCTCTGCAGGTTGATCATCATTTTTGTGCGTCCTCCAATATGTTCACTTTTAGCAACACCACATTTCAAACCCTGATCTTTAATCCTGGCCATTGAAAAGGAATCATTATCCACATTAGTCTCACTCTCGCGTGATATCTCTCTTAAGGAGTTCAAAACGTCAGCTCGATCCATTGCCCCATTGTCCTGTGCCACAATCACGCATGACGCCAGTTGATCTGCTCTTTCATTGCCTCGAACACCCACATGCCCTGAAACGAATCTTCTCTCTTATATCAGGACAATGATCCTACTAGATTTCTGGCAGAATGTAGTTCAGAGAACGGAGATGCATAGTGTCGACGTTTTATTTGCGTTTCAATGGCTCGACACATCAGACTTCGGTTGTGGTAACTAATACATTAAGTGCTTTTACAATTGTAATTTAACTGTGGACGTATGTAAGCATGTCGCTAGTAGAATATGCATGTGTTGCTACTAACTGGCGCACTGTAGGCGGCCACCAACCCCCTCAAACCTAACCACAGTCAACCTTGCTTGATATTTTTGTCCATGTCTGTACAGCTATCAGTATAGCGACAGACGACCACTCCGTTAAAGTATATGCGTGCTAATAGACAGGGGCGTGCGGAAGATTTTTTCAGTATGATGCAAGTCTTGGAAATGCCGCCCCCCCCCTTAATAGTTTGCCTCCAAAGATCTATTTTTATTGGTGCTGCCTGATGCAGCTGCCTCTCTGCATCATAGCACAGCACGGCCCTGCTAACAGATCACATAACCTGTTGATTGCACGTATATCTTTCTGATCCTAGTTGCATCCTTTTAATAATTTCCCATACCTTCTTCAATCTCGTAATATCAATCTGAATATTGCCCATTACAGTATCCGCGTGTGAACGATTCATATATAAACATCGATAATGCCTTGTTTGTCGATTGTCATATATTTTGACATGTGTGCTCTTGACGCCATACTTTCAGCTTTCTCATTATCATTAACTCCAGCATGAGAGGTCGAAATATGCAATAAGTCCCTACAGATGTTGACTCCATCCACTCATAAAGCAGCCATGGTCGACTTTAGATTAAGTACGGCCCGTGGGTTCCCTCAACGCATCATACGTCTTGGGCTGATTCGATTGATCTGCTCCCCCCCCCCACCCCCATTTGTCTCATTATTTCTTAACCAGCACATGAACAACACCGGATATGTGGACTGACTCGGTCGTGTGCAGGGTTGCCATTTTGGCGCTTTTTGCTTCAGAGCTGGTGCCTTTTTTAGAGACGAAACTAGTGCTTTTATGATGAAATGAGTTTGCACCTCTGATCGTGTGTTAGCTTGCAAGTCTTATTTAATCTAAAGTCGAGCAAAGCGCATCCTTCCATTTTGAGTTTTGTGGATCATGAAATGATTGTCCATCATTTCATGCTTAAAATCACAAAGTTGTCGCTGGAGCAAGTTTTATATGTACATTGTAGTAAAAGTCTAATTCGCTGCACCAGTTGTTCCATTAATACAGTTCTTTGACGTAGACATCACACAACAGTGGATGTAAAAAATCTATCAAATATCAGTGAATGTCAGCATACATCACACAGCAGTAAATGTCAGAGTGCATCAAACATCAGTGAATGCTAGTATACATCAATCATCAGTTAATATCAATATGCATAAAACATCAATTAATGTCATCATACATGACACATCAGTTAATGCCAGTATACGTCAAACATCAGTGAATGCCAGTATAAATCAAACATCAGTGAATGTCAGCATACATCACACATTAGTGGATGTCAAAAATATATCAAATATCAATAAATGCCAGCATACTTTAAACATCAGTTATCGCCAGTATACATCAAACATTAGTGGATATCAAAAATCTATCAAACATCAATGAATGCCACTATACATCAAACATCAGTTAATGTCAGCATACGCTAAACATCAGTTAACGTCAGTACATATACGTCAAATACCAGTGAATGCCAGCATACATCACACATCAGTGACTGACCGCATACATAAAACATCAAAGAATGCCAGTATACATCAAATATAAGATATTGCCAGCATACATGAAACATTAAAGAATGCCAGTATGCATCACACATCAGGATATCTCTATATACAAGAACAATTAAGAAAACAACGAGTTAAAGAGACATTTTAAGTTGCAACTTCAGACAAATGCTTTTAAAAATCCGTTATTTGATTAGAACAAATGATTACGGGAATAAATCCAGATTCAATGGACACGGAAAGGATTATTTACGATTTGACACATTTGATCGAACACACAGCTGATTAATGTCAAGTTAACTATGAATACATTTTTTTTCTTTCCAATAATAATCGATCTGTACTCATATCTCATATAATACAGATAAATGAAACATACCGAATGCGCTATGCATATAGAACAAGAACTAAGTAATACTAGAATGTAGTGTTCGCATTTCTTCTTCTTCTGCGTTCGTTCTCAAACTCCTGCAGATTAGCAGGATGTAGTCCGGAGAACGGAATGCGCTGTGTCATGGTTTACAGCAGGGCTATTCAATTATATTTACTCGGGGGCCAAAATGTAGAAAATGGGGATCATCAGGGGCCAGATTTATAAAAAACACATTAAATGATTTTATACATTTAGTTTTTTTATAACTTTATTTCACTGTTTTAGCAATGATCAGCGGGCCTCTTACTAGGCCTCTGCGGGCCGGATGTGGCCCGCGGGCCGCCACTTGAATAGCCCTGGTTTATAGCATTGATGCGATTTATGCGCCTTTCGGATTGACACATCCGACATGGCTTTGGGTCACTGACCCTATATGGGATGGGATAGCCGACTCCATCCCATAACCTCCTTAGTCGCCTCTTACGGCTTGCATGGGAGGTAAACAGTGTTCCTATTCTTTGCTCCCTTTTCGGGCCCCGGCCACAAATTGGCGAGTGTTCGCATTTGCGTTGACATCCGGAGTTTCGTTGAATTTGTGAGAAGATTCAAGTAAAATGTAAGTGATCTCATACTGTAAGTATGTGCATTCAAAGGGTTCAAAAGAAGTAGAGGATTGACTTCACTATACTCGGTTTCCCATATGTACTCCGTCACTCTTAACGAAGCGGCATTCAGCCTACCGAGAGTACCACTCATAGCACGTAACTCCGTAGCTTCAAGAGATAATCCACAGGTATGTCTTAAAAAATCCACATTGTACACAAGACGACACGAGCTGAATCGAATCCACGACCTCTTAAACAACCACAATACACCGCCGAAGATGGATGTTTCGGGCCATTGGCGCAAATGAACCGGCGACACAATGCATTTCTGTTTTCTGGACTACATCCCGCTGGAAATCTAGTAGGACCATTGTTCTGCTACAAAAGATATCTAGCGGGAGTTTGAGAATGAACACTGAAGAAGAACACAAGTCGAACAGCTTAACCACTACGTTAGGGAGATCCCCGTATATGCGTTCAAATGCTTAGTCATGCGGGAGAAAAAAGATTTATTCGGAGTGCCGTGTGTAAATTGCGAACGTTTAGCGAACAAATAACAAATAGATGGAGGGCATCAAAGAGAGAAGAGGTTGGGTAGTTTGACGTTATGGCAGGGTTGTAGATATGGCTTCAGTAAGGAAAGAGAGAAGAGTTTGGGTAGTTTGACATTATGGCAGGGTTGTAGATATGGCTTCAGTGAGGAAAGAGGGGAGGGTTACCTTTAAAATGTCATTAGTAAATGTTCAATGCAGTTTCCTCTTTTTTTTTCATTAGAATTTGAGAACTTTCTGTTGAAATACATTAAGGACGGATACTCCATCGAGACCAGCACCGTGCAGAGGTGATGGGTGCTTAGTTCAGCCATCAGGGGCTGGAAACTAAGACTGGTCGGGCAGTCCCACTCGAGCAGGACCATAGTCCTGCCCACGTAAGCAGAGTGCTGAAGACGGAGGCATCCAGCCAAAAGGCGCACAGATAATCAGGATGCCACGCACAAAACACAATGGAAACATGTCTACATCTATAAATAGTTATGGTGCCTGCCCTGTGGCGGACGTTCAGGCAGGGACGGTGCCGGGCCCTATACCTCGAAAGGGCCCAACCTCAGTTACTATATTGGCCAGAGGAAACAACACTGGAATCAAAGCTCTATGGGACACTGTATGAACTACAAAAGACAGTGAGTTTTATTAAGGAGACAGAATCACAGATATAGACATGTTTCAAGTGAACGAAAGAAGAAGAAGAAGAATTAAGGACGCATTATTTTGGGGAGGGGGACTCAGTTTTTGACTTCCAGTACTATAAGTTATGTTATAATGTCTTACGGTGGAATGGTTCAAACCCCCCCCCCACCCTCTTTATCTCCAGGCTTGTATCAAGGCATGGCGGAGATTCATCAGTGGCAGTTGGGTTAATCATGTCCTGTACTGCATAAAAATATTGCAGAGATCAGCGATTGCCAAAGTTGCCCTGCATGGCACATGATGGTGGTGACGAATTCATTTCCTTCCTTAAGACACCATTTTCTTTCAATAATACAAACACCCACGCGCACACATTTTTCTGCATATTTTATGTATTGGATAACCATACCCTGTTACACAGCAAATACATTTCCTAGTAGGGTCTATGCGTGACCGAATGTATGTATAGGAGACCTGTCTACTAAAACGTAAACATGATTTAGTTTCCGATTTGCGTGAAACCTATTGGCTGGCCTATACTATTTTTGACATGTGACTCCAGGTATGTAAATAACGACCTATCAAAATCCCAACAATAATCAAAAACGTAACGAACGGGGTCCAAATTAATTCAGTTAGTAGGCCTGTAGTACAACTCATGGTCAATGTTCCTTCTGCTAACTTTCAAAATAAACAGAAATAGATATTCCAGTTACCCAAAAAAAAAAGAAGTCGATAGAGCAACCTAACAACGAGGCACAGTGGCGGATCTTTGTTAGGTTGCTGTATATACTTATTTTCGCAACACTTTTTTCTGTTAATTTTGATATTTGTCCTGTGTTATCACAGCCACTCATTTCCAGTTTCAAGTTATTTCTCTTAACAGTAACTTTTATTTCTTGTTAACTTTCAGTGACTTTCAAATATGCACGGACATCGCTAAATATTGTGGGCTTCCTGTTTTTGTACAAATTGATGACTAGACATCGCGAAGGGATATCCGTGGAATTGTGGTTAAGACATTTCCGTTGTGTTCATGAGATCAGGGGTTCCTTTTTGGGTCCTAACGTCTTGTTTATACTGTATTTTTTTCACTCCAAATATACCTGCGGATTACCACTTGAAGATACGGAGTTACGTGCTCTGAGTTGTACTCTAGGCAGTCGTCGTGCCACTTCTTTGAGAGGAACATAGTGCGTGTTGGGAAAACCCCTCGACTGTACTTATCGCAGAATTAATTAGGAATTTATTCTTTGCATTTTTGATTATTGTCGTGATTTGGTTGGTCACTATTTATATACTTGGTGTCGCGTGCCGAAAAAATATTCAAGGTCAGATAAATAGTTACCAACCAAAATCACTACAATAATAACAAATAATAACGAATTATGACCTAATTAATTCTGTACAGAGGTTTTCTAACAAAGACGGCCATGGTAAATGGTCCTTCTTATATTCTTGCTATTTTAGCTGTTACTCAGCGAATCTCTGCTTTGTGACAAGATTGTAATTAAGAAAAGCTCAATGAGTTGTATCATGATTTCAAGCGTAGCTGTTTCAGAATTTTCTGGACCGACACATACGACAAGCTCACATTATTAACCTTCAATATCATGCGAGTCTGTTGATGAAAATCTGTAATTTTTCACTTGCCCCTTTTATTTCTGTCCATGTTTCTGATCTATAAAACAGTGCTGGTGAAAGGTTTGAGCAGAGTATTATTTGTTTTATATGTGATGTTGTATTTTTTTATGTTCAATTATTTCATAATGCAATCATGTTTGCTTTTACATTTCCTGACAAACATGTCTGTTCTTCCGTTACTGACACTACTGCCTGTTCCCACTTTCTTGACACCCTTGTCTAGTCCCTCTTTCCTGACACTCCTGTCTATTCCCTCTTTCCTGACACGTCTATTCCCTTTTTCCTATGTGTATTTACTCTTTCCTTACATCCCTGTCTATTCCCTCTTTCTTTATACCCATGCGTATTCATTCTTTTCTGGCACCTTTGTGTATTCTCTATTTCCTTTGTCTATTGTCCCGTTCCAGACACCTCTGTCCACTCCCTCTTTCCTTACACCCATGTCTATTCACTTTTCTTACCTGACATCCATGTCTATTCACTCTTTACTGACTCCACTGTGCACTTCCTCTTTCCTGACTCCACTGTGTATTCCCTCTTTCCCTACATCCCTATCTATTTCCTCATTCTTGATATTTCCATGACCTACTACGGTAAATAAGACCGCTGCACAGAATTAATTTGGATCATTCATTAACTTTTTTAAATTTTTGTCGTGATTTCCGTTGGACACTAATTATATACTTTGAGTCAGCTTGGCTAATTTTGGCATACAACTCCAACATATAACTAGTGACCAAAATAAACACGACAATAAGTAAAAGTAAAAAAACAGGAACGAATGTAGGTCTAATTAATTATGTGCAGAGGTCCTCTCTTGCATACTGTCATGATACCCCTGCCTGCTCCACTTTCCTGACATTCCTCTCTGTTCCCTTCTGTCGATAAATGTACAGCTAAAGAAATGAGAAACGAGTTCAACCACAGTGGTTCTCATCCATTTTTGCTCTGGCTCATATTTAGAAAAAAATTGTTCCTCCTGTGTACCACTCCCTCCTGGTTCCTCCCAACCATTATTGTCTGTCTTCAAGACTTGATACTTACTATATATCTGATTAAATATTGTTCAAATCAAAATCGACGACTGGTCTTTGTCACTGCAGCCTTGCGAATATTATAGCGGAAATATCGTACAATACTGTCTCCAGTATGCAGACCAGAAGAACAAGACATGGTTCTCCCCAACCAGCGTCTAAGAGTTACTGTATGGCACAGCAGAAACTCTAAATCAGACCTCTGCCTATATCATATAATCCGGAGTCCCAACCTGACTGTGTGATGATCACCGAAGAAGAAGAGGAAATCAAGCTCGTAGTTATGGAGAGGGTCGTCTAGGGTGCATAAAGGCCCCCCCCCCTCTCCATTTCCCTCTAGGAAATCAAAACATGGCTTTTAGTACTATAAATTTAGCCAAAGGGTGGATAACTCCCTCTGATTCCCCTTGAACGATTCTCTATAAAACAAAAACGTCATCAAATTGTTCTTGCGAATGAGGAAAGTACGCACGAAATTGGGACGAATCATCTCCATGTTTCCTACGGGCGTTTTAGTTCTACACACGCTGATCTGTCACACTGTAGTTTCAAAGTTTCCGAATGGTTAAACCGTGTCATAACCTATCACATTCAGAAAAGAAATCACATATTCCACTTAGAAAGCACTGAAGAACACTAGAAGACCGGAAAGACGCCGTAATAAGACCGATTTGGAAAGGGAGAAAGACCGCAAAAGAGATTGTACAAAATACAGAGTTATTTTACTTCTAAATTCCACTGTATGTCGACCCAAAACAAGCCATCGACATACAACAACTATGGAAAATACTATCAAAATATGGAACTCCACAACATCTAATCAACTTGTGCAGGAGCAGTTACACGGGTAGTCAATGTGCAGTTAGAACGAGTGTAGGACTTTCAGACAAATTCCACATACACTCTATTAAATATGTGGCGTAAACAAGGATGTGTTCTATCTCCCTTATAATCCATCACATATATCGATTATATATGTAAAATTGCCTAAATCAATAAAGAATACAACCTCCTGAGCGAACTTCTTTTTGCAGACAATCGAGCAATAATATCAACACCAGAGGAACAACTCCAACAACATATAAATAGACTGCACACAACATGAAGGGACTTTAACATTAAGATAAACAGAGAGAAAAAAAGCGAGTAATGTCAATCGCAATAGAAGAAAGAAATACCACTGTTTTCATAGATGACCAACAACTTAAACAGGTGAAAGAATTGACTTATCTTTTAAGCATCATATCATCAAATAGGAAAAACACCAATGAAATCCAACATATTGCAACATAGCATACCAGATCTTAGGGCAGATTAGGTATTATTTTACTGATTATCCTCTTCGCACACCGGACATGTCCATATGTGCTCAGATCTCCTCTTCAGTAAATCTCTCAGGGTATAACGACTGATCGTTCCAGTTCTATGTTGGTTCACTGTTCTTTTTTAAATCTGTGCCAGGTGTTCTATACGAGCCACGTACATCTTCACTCCCAATTCGCGCGTTCTCGATATTGACTCATGCTCATCACAAAATCTTCTGATCGTGCGGACTCACGAAGAACGATGAGTATATCTGCTCGGTCCATTGGCTGACCATCTGTCATGGTGGCGAGGCTAGCTAACTGGTCGACCTGTTCGCTTCCCTCCCCGCCCGTGTGACTGGGGACAAAGATAAGGGTTAGTTTCCGTAGTGATGTCCGCATTTTAGCGCTCTCTAACGACTTCACCCATCCCCAACGTAGATCATGTTTTTACTTTCAGAATCATATTCATTGAGTCACTTAGTACACGCGCATGCGATTCCAGCCAGTTCAGTGCCTGCGTTACGGCTTATACTTCCATTGTTAGGCTGCTTGTTGTTGCGGTAAAGGCTCCACTGGTTTCGTGCACTGTTCTTCCGTGTGATCTGGCAGTAAAGACCCATGCGCGTCGATGATGATGGTTGGCCGACACGTCCGTGTAAATCACAACATCTGTGTCATCGGCATGTTCGCAGAGATATCCTAACCCTAACCTTGAGTGCCTTGACCTCATCATCTACGCTCACGTGACTGTGTTCCCTGCACTCTCTATTGACTGTAACGATGGTTATGACTGCCTCTTGAAAGACTATAGAAATAGATATCCATTCCTCGCCAGGAGTTATGCCTTCTGGGGCGCAAATCTGTTTAACGTTATCCTCGACACGACTCATATATGTTACCTCTCTTGAGCATCCTACCTTCACACGAGAGAGCTCACTGTGTAATGGGTGGTCTACGTCATAACTCAATCTGAGGTATGCACGGGCATACCACATTAATTATGTTAGATATTCTCGGCAAATCAAGGAGATATCTCATAGCGACACAGATGGTATCCCTTGTGCAACCAAGGTTGACTCAGATCTCCCCTATTTAAAAAAACAAAACATGTAAACATTGAAACTAAAACTGCACTATATAAACCGATTATCATACCATCAATATGCTACTAATGTCAAACGTGGACACTGCTACAAAAGCCCAAAAAAACTTGTACAACTGAAAATACTTGTCTACATAGAATCATCGGAGTAACAACAAGAGATAGACTCAATGGAAACATCAGATGACTAATAAACACCATGCCAATCCTGAATTACATCAGAAGACAGCAGATTAAGTGATTTTCACATACTTCCAGACTACCATCAGACAGTGCTCCTCAAAATGCATTATATACAGACACGATGAATAAAAAACCAGGGGCGTACCATGCAAACGATGGATTAAGAAAAAAAATGAGTCAATGAAAATAAACATATATGAAGCACACACAAAAGTCATCTTCAGAGAACTCTTCACCCCTGACGCTGCAATGCACATAGACGTCCCAGATAACTCTTCTACCCCTGACGCTGCAATGCACATAGACGTCCCAGATCTCTTCTACCCCTGACGCTGCAATGCACATAGACGTCCCAGATCTCTTCTACCCCTGACGCTGCAATGCACATAGACGTCCCAGATCTCTTCTACCCCTGACGCTGCAATGCACATAGACGTCCCAGATCTCTTCTACCCCTGACGCTGCAATGCACAAATGGCATAAAGTGAAATGAAAGAATAATGGGACAAATTACCTTTTTTTAGATACCCCCCCCCCCAACCTTACCGAAGACGTACCTACGGCCACCTGTTGGTAGCTTCCCTCGTCTAGACGCCTGTAGCCTCCCAATTTAAAAAAAAAATCCGTGGCCCCCTGAAGATCGCTTTAAGAATCCCTGTTCCACCCCCACACTAGATAATGTACAAAATATTTATAAAATTGCGATAATATTTGATCAACTATAATAACTTGCTGGCAAGCCAAACTTGTTATTCGATTGCGTATATTTGACCTCCAGGAAATGATACATTCCGAAACTATTGTGCAGTCTCATAATAGGCCTTGGCGACGTTAAGTGAATGGGGAACTTACAGTGAAATACTTGTGTTTCAATAGGTTCTAACGCTTTCATTTGGCAGAGGTACGTTAATTTGCCAATCGCGTGATCACATAAACGATGGGATAAAAATAGCTGGAGTTATGCGAACTCGGTAAATAGATTTACAAGGTATTTTAACTTCTTATATTTAGATACTATGCAACCGGAATAATTGCTTGTGCCATAAATTAAATTGTAAATATGGTGTGTTTTGTAAGTGATTCAGAATAATTCCTATTCAGACTAGACCATCAGTTTTGTAGGTGATATAGTCTCATTCAGATTAGACGGGGTGCAAAGGGAACGCATTGCTCTTGGTGGACCCAGGGTTAACAGATAACCAAGATCCCAAAAGTGCCTCCTCGTGGCGCACCCTGATAACAGAAATACAGCGGCTCGTGCTGATTCTGACTAAACCTTTTGGGGATCGTGTCCGTGAATGTGGAGGTAACAGATGGAAAGAGATTAGACAGCAAAAAGACAGGCAATATCTCCGACACATCTGTGCCAACACATACAGCAACACTGTCGACACACAGTGAAGCTAGTAAGTCTGGTAGAAGCATTGGAGGGCGGCCAATGTAGTCGGTACGAAGCAGGCAGATGTCCCAATGAAAATAAAAGCACAGTGAGTACACTGAGAAAGATGCACAGCGCTAGAGGGCAGCGTCATGTGCAAAACACATGGAAGACGGTTCGATGAAATTGGAACTAAAGCATTGTTTGCTCGAGACAAGATTCTAGTTACCGGTGATCCCAGCCTGGGTCCAACTCTACTGTCGAGTCTTTCCTATACCGGAAGCGTGCTCGAGCAGAGAAAAGGATCAGTACCCGATGGGCACAGGCATAGCAGTCCGAGGTGACAAGCACTGTTAAGCTCTAGAACAAAACACAAGTCCCTAACGTTCCTAAATATGTATACAGATTCAGACCTGGACGAGGGGCTCACGAAGTTGGTGAGCAACGCTTCAGCTAAGAAGACGAACGAGCCCGAGCCCAACTCTTCTGTCAAGTTCTTCCTAAACCGGAACCAGGCTTGAGGACGAGAAAAGGTTTAGTACCCGATGAGCACGGGCACAATACGTCTAATTACACGAGGCAAGTTCACTGGCAGCGGAATGCCTCGTGCAGGACAGACATGAAGGACAAACCGTCTCGGCATAGAGTCAGTACACATTCACTGTCTGGCGACAGATAGGAAGGCTGTCAAGGCATGCTGAAATTGGATGTGCTAGGCATACAAGGCGCATAACGGTGGCACAACGTAATCACGCTCCTGGCGGAAATCGCACGGATATCCGTGCTGGTTACAATGGAGTGAACGCAAAACAAACAGACATTCAGATTAGACCATCAGTTTTAGCCATACACCATATTCTTCTCTGCGTTCGTTCTCAAACTCCTGCAATGAAGTAGGAAGTAGTCCGGGGAACGAAATGTGTTGCGCCATAGTTTACAGCGTAGCTGTGATAGCTGCACCTTTATGACCTGACATATCCGACTTCAGCATGACTTCTGGATCACTGTAACTCTCAATAGGATGGGGCAGCCAACACTACCCAAAACTTCCGTAGTCGCCTACTACGACATGCGTGGCAGCTAACATCGCTGCTCTTTTTTGCTCCTCTCCCGGGTCCCAGCAACACACGGGCCATACCGTATTCCACTTCGAAAATTATCCTTGCTAATTAGTTTACATCAGAGGTGGAAACACTTTATTTTGGTCTTCTGACCGGATTGATATAATTTCATGTGCTATAGGGGGCCAAAATATTTTTCTAGTCCTTTGGGACTCCCAAGTCGTGTTTTATGAGGTATGGAACCAGTGCATAGCATACGTTTAGATCATTCTTGGCAGGTCAGAAAAATAGCTGGCTGTATTTTTCCCACCAATTGTTTACATATGAAATATGTAATAATACTGCTATCAGAGCCTTGAAACGTAGAATAGAGAGTGGGGGAATGGGTGTTATCCTCTCACCCACCCCCCCCCCTTAATTGCTGAAAATCTTAACACGACTTCTGGTACTAGAAAGTTAGCCAAAAGCTCGGTAAAAACACCTCCCTTAGCAATTTTAAAAACCTTCAAATTTTCGTCAAATAGTGAAATTTACACAGAAAATGGACATATTACTTTTTTTAAATAAAGAACCTCCCCCCTTTATGGTAATCATGCCTACGGTCCTGGTCAGGGATGTCTCCCTTCAGATGATAAAGATATTCTTCAAGTATCTTTTGAGACGTTTTTAGTATTTTTCGCCATACGAGCCAGTCTAGATATTAGATCAACATAAAATAGTATCTTGTTTTGATCATGCAAAATGATATAAAAAGGTTACTAGAAAAATCTAACTATAGATTAAAAAGATATATATATATAAAACATCAATAAAACAAAACAGGACAATTTTCCATGTATCGGTCCAAACGGGACCTTTTTCAAGAAACTAATAACGATAAAAATAAACAAAACCACACAAATATTGATAACTGAATCGACTAGGGAATGTCAGAAAATAACTTCCAGGAAATGATACATTCTGAAACTATTGTGTAGTCTCATCATGAGTTCTCCCATACCATGTTTCTTCGTAAGGGAAACATTCCCTAGTTGAGTCAGTTATCAATATTTGTATGGTTTTGTTTATTTTTAACGTTATTAGTTTCTTGAAAAAGGTCTCGTTTTGACCGATACGTGGAAAATTGTCCTGTTTTATTTTATTTATTGTTTTTTATATTATTTTGTTTATCTATAGTTAGGTTTTTCTAGTAACATTTTTATATTATTTTGCCTTACCATTTATTCGTTTCGTTACTGCGGCACTCTCCATTTTGTCGGACATCCTCCGATATTTTGGTTATTTATATTTCTCTTGTTTGACGCTCGTAGAACACGTGGACAACATCATGAGCCGAGCGACGATGATATCTCTTGATGATTGAAAGCAAGAGTGTCTGGTGATCCCCCTAGTAAACTATCAATAGATTTATTCTTTTTATGGTCCATACCGTGTGACGTTGGTGATCATGTCTTTCCACAACTTTCTATTTCGTGTGATGTCAATTATTTCCTATATCGATGCCACAATGCTAGATTATCAGGCATATTTTCTCTTGGTCTTTCCTTCCAACTCTTGCTCTTCAACTTGCCCGTTGTTACAATGTCTTCCATCTTTCCTTTTCTCATGATGTGTACAAAAATGTGTAATGTCTCTTTTTGATACGGGCAAGCATTCTCTGTTTGAATTAACTTGTTCATTCATTACGCTTTTTATTCATTACGCAGCGTATCTTCATTACGCTTTTTATTCATTACGCAGCGTATCTTCATTACGCTTTTTATATGTCTGTGTGTTCTCAACATTCTTCTATAAAACCACATCTCTGTTGCCTCAATATAATTTTTCACTGTTCTGTTGAGCGTCCAAGATTCACTTCCATACATCAGAAATGAATCTAAAGAACTCTCTTTCTCACCTCAACTGACAAAGATATATTACATAGGATGGTCTTAACTTGTCAAATGTTGCCTTTGCCTGGACAAATCAATAGATTTAAGAAAGTAATCTGGCACACTCTTATCTCCTAATGCAACACTAATCGATTTAGGAAACCGATGTCATATTCTTATTTCCTAGTAACTTCCAATAGATTGATCTCCTGTCTAAATGGTGTAGAATATGAGCGGTTTTTTTTCTTCTTACGGATAAGTAGATTTTGGGAAAAGAGTTGAGAACAACCGAGTAAAGTTGTGTATATTGAAATGCTTCGTCTTAACTGCCGTATCTGCACAAGTGAATAACATTCTTCATTGTATCAAGAATCACGTTTAGCCGTGGTGAAACAGTATAAACGTGTTTTAGTTTGGACATGTAACGAGACATGACTCACTTTCTAAAATTATTTTGCAAGAAACAGTCGAGGGTTAAAGTAGAAGAGGCAGAAAAAAGAAAATCTTGGATTGACAACATCAAGGAATGACAGTTGTTTGATTTTTTTTTTAGTGATTTGTCCGAATAACAGCATGCATGTTGTTGTTCGTCCATCACAGGTGATGATGACCATTTGTTACAGCCACTTTTGAAAATTCAATTTTAGTTATGTCCTTGATTATGAGTTCATAGATGGATAATGAACCCTATTCGAGCTGTAATTGTCCTTGGACAGTTCGGACATGGAATGACGACAGTAGACGGATCTTGGTCTATCCGTGACTTTCTAGCTGCTCTCCGCTGTTGAGCTGCTGCATTTCTCCTTTTTCACAAAATGATGCGCTCTTTTTTAATTTTAGAACGCCATGTAGATTGTGCATGTTCTTCCCATGTATCGTGGTCTATTTCAAAGGCTTTCAGTGAAAACCTGTGATTGTACCATTATGTTTTTTAGTGATTTGTCCGAATAACAGCATAAAGGTGCTTGGATAACTTTTTGTGCTGATGATTGTAGCGTCCCTACTACCCTGACGATTTATAAGTCTTATTATTGTTATTATCAACAGGTTCATGAAACTGACATGACACATTCTGATTTTGAAACTACTGAAGAAAATTGGTAGCTTATCCTATCCAGAACATAGCCATCGACCCCGTATTTTTTTTGTGTTTTCTAGGCAATATAAATACACTGCACATGACCGTGTGAGTAGAACACCGTTCTCAGACCCTTGAGGTCCCCGGTTCAGTCCACGTTTGGACATGATTTTTATTATCTTTCATAGTAGAATAAAAATCCTTCCTGTAAATTACGCGGCGTCTGCTATGTCAAAGTGGCCTTTGTTTCCACAGCACATAGAAAGCCTCCTTGCACTCCTTCGTAGGAAAACATGCAGTAAAGAAAGTGTTTTTTTAAGTTATCAATACTTTCAAATACGTACTTTGTCAGTGCTTTCTGAACCTCTTAACATTGGGGTCTTTGTTACCTGTAATATTGTATAATAGTGTGTCCTGATATAACGTAATTGGACTTGCGAAATTGGATTTGCCGCTGAGATACAAACTCATTAACTACCTACCCGCTTTCTGAACGGTCCTAATGCACAATTGCATGTGGCAGGGGATCGAACTCGGTACCTTGGCCGCCACAGTTGGACTCTGTACCACTCCGCCACATAAATTGTCATTAAGTATGATTGAATTCTTATTTTTTGGATAGCAAGGAATAACACCAAACTTCATTTCAAATAAAGTAAATAATATTAGAGATGATGGAAGGAAAATATAACCTCAAGAAATGAAAACGTGTTTACGCAAATGGATCTGAAGTGGGGGTTAGTAAATATAATGAATGTGGCATATTTGTAAGATTAAAAGACAGGCAAGTTGTAGAGCAGAAGTTGTTGCACTCCCCCAGGCACTGATATTCCTCATAGAGCTAGAATTGCAACTACGAACCAATATAACTATATTTTGTGACTGCTTTCACTGTTAACATTGGTACCCAAAAAAAAAAGGAAATCAGTCATGAAATCACTCTAAGTGCTGACAATTTAAAAAAAAAAAGGAATCATTACTCTTCAAGGTATAACCAATCACTCGTAATCAATTGAAAATAAGAGATCGAAATGATATGTCCAGATCTGATGCCGCGCTGAAGCAATCGGCTGTCATTCACAAGAAATGTTATGCACAACATCTGTATACTTTAAAGGATGTGTGTTTCCGGATCCCGAAACGGAGGCAAAGAATAACGACCGCTGCTATGCATGTTGTAGGAGGCGACTAGAGAGGTATCTTGGGGGTTGGCTGTTCCACATAGATAGTCAAAGTGACCCAGAAGTCAGGCTGAAACCGGATGTGTCAGACCGAATGACGCAGATGTTCCAGTCAAGCTGTAAACCGTGACCAAACGCAATTTGTTCGCTGGACTATATCCTGCTAATATGCAGGAGTTTGAGAACAAACAGAGAAGAAGATATACTTCAAAGTGGACGAAACACGTGGAGATGTAAGGTGTATCCGATACACATTACCTCCAAGGTACTAGCAGACCACACTATTTCGCCTTAGAACAGGACATTACAGGTTAAGGGATCATCACTGTCAAGTAAGGACCTCATACATAAGAGAATGTCCATGTGGACGAGGAAACACAAATTCCAGAACATTGTATGTTAGGACCGCTTCACCTTGGCCATCGCTTAGATGAGACTTGCCGTCTCATTGCGAATCATCATTCTAAAGTAAGGCATTTGACTTGACCCGTAATTATCATTGGCTATTGACACAAAGTATCATCATCATGAGGTGTCGTCTCCGCAACGAAGGTAGGCTGCAACAGATCTCCAACATCCCGTCTCTTGTTTTGTGGTGCACTCTGTTAGACAGTAACATGTCCATACTGTGATGTTACTCTCCCACTTGTATCTCTGCCTACCTCTTGCTCGCTTCCCTTTGACTTTACCCTCAAGTAAGGTCTTCAATAAGGTGTCATGCCTTTTAATGTGTCCAAAATATTTTATTTGACTGATCTTTATTTGTGTGTACAATGTGAAAAATGATTCTTCTTCTTCTTCTTTCGTTCGCTAATAATGTCTATATCTGCAGTGTTGTTTCTTGTATAAATTGGACAGTGTTTTCCATTTCTTGTTTTGTACGTTGGTCACTACTTATATACTTGGAGTCGCCTTTGATATTTTTGGCTTGCGACTCCAAGTATATAAATAGTGACCAGCGGAAATCGAGACAATAATAAAAACATAGCGAATAAAATCATAATTAATTCTGTGCATGAGTCTTCTATACCGCAGATGGCCCTGGTACTACGGGCTCATCAGTAATCTTCTTCTGAAGTGACGCATTTTACTTTCCCCGTGATTTTCATTGGTAAGTTTTTGTAGACTCTGTGTCGGCAGCCAATGAAAACAATCGCAGGAAAAGTTAAATGCTTTATTTTAGAAGTATGATTCACGATTTAGCCGATGTCGTGGACGATATTGTGGACTGAAACAAAAACTATAGCATCTTCGACCTGAAGAACACAATGGACTCTGCTCGGGCGACATGATTGGCAATCTAGCATGACCAAGTGCTTGACCTTCGGTTTTATAAGACTTGTTGGCTAATATGGAAAAGAGCCCTCTAAAATAGTTGATTTGATTTCTCTTGTCATCTTCATTGACTGTCCACACAAAGTATAATAATAGTTACCAATAAAAATCACGGTAAAAGTCAAACGAACCATTTTAGAAGGAAGTTTTCCAACTAGCCAACAGACCGTATATTGTTGATGGTCTCATCAGATTTCTCATCATCATCAAGTGCCGTCTCCGCAACGATTGTTGCCATCAGATGCCTAAATCCTGAAGAAAACGATAAATAGGATTACGTATATGGTGAGATTTTGTAACTGACTCTTAACTCTTATTGTGTAGTATACATACATCGTCCGTCGAAGTCGATGATGACCATTCAGCTCAACTGGAATGATGATGATGCATGCGGTGTGCCCGACTGTGACTAATGTGTCCTATGCGTGCTTGGAATTGTCTACCACACTCTGGACAAGTGGGGGAGGAGTCTGTGTGGCATTGGGCAGATTTTGCCTTTCTTCTATCTCGTTTCTGTTGCACAGCTTAATGTATGTTATGCTCTGCAACTGTTGCACTACTCTTGATTCTTCGACGCCAGTCTTACGTACTTACATATACACACACATACATATATATACATACATATACATACATACATATACATATATATATACATAACCTATTCATAGCTGATTAACCATTAGCATTTCTGAATATTTGCGGTATAGATGTACTTGGCCTAATTTAAATTATTGCACATGACAGTGGTTCGACATTGTGCTATAATGTAGAAAGTGCAGTTTGGAATTCCGTGGTGGCAGGTTATGAATAAATGTTGTCGAGACGACGCATACCTTCAGATATCACACCAAGTATTTAAAACCTTGTAGGACCGAGCTACAATTATAAAAACATGTTTTTTTCTGCGTTCTCTCTTTCGCAATCATGTAGATTTATATTTGTCATTTGAGAGGTTGAATGCAAATAGGTCTACTCTGTGTTTTAAGTTTGAAGTGAAGCTGCGATAGTTGCTCCTGTCAAGAACCAATTTTTGACTTTTTTTTATTTGATTTTCCCTAAATGTGGTAGCCAACATCAAACCCAATCCTCTTCAGTTGTATCTCTCTACTCAATCCTCTTTAGTTGTATCTCTCCACTTAACCATCTTTAGTTGTATCTCTCCACTTAACCATCTTTAGTTGTATCTCTCTACATGCCAACTCCTGACTCAACCACCTTTAGTTGTGCATTAATAAGTCTGCTTCAATAAGTCTGCTTCAATAAGTCTGCATCAATAAGTCTGCATCAATAAGTCTGCATCAATAAGTCTGCTTCAATAAGTCTGCTTAAATAAGTCTGCATCAATAAGTCTGTATCAATAAGTCTGCTTCAATAAGTCTGCACCAATAAGTCTGTTTAATAAGTCTGCTTCAATAAGTCTGCTTCAATAAGTCTGCATCAATAAGTCTGCATCAATAAGTCTGCATCAATAAGTCTGCTTCAATAAGTCTGCTTAAATAAGTCTGCATCAATAAGTCTGTATCAATAAGTCTTCATCAATAAGTCTGCTTCAATAAATCTGCATGAATCAGTCTGCATGAATCAGTCTGTATTAATAAAGTCTGCATGGTTTGCAACGTTAAAAAGAAGATAACTTCTAAGATGTATGAATATTATCGCATGAGCTACGTAGTTATCTGATATAAGGCGATCATTTATAGGGTTTCTAAGTGATAAATCTCTAGTGTTAGGGAACTAAGGATGTGAGGGCTGGTACGAAACATGCCAATATATAATGATAAAAAACACTGATATAGGTGAGGAGTGTTGCCAGTAGGTGAGAAAATAGGTGAGGAGTGTTGCCAGTAGGTGAGAAAATAGGTGAGGAGTGTAGCCAGTAGGTGAGAAAATAGGTGAGGAGTGTAGCCAGTAGGTGAGAAAATAGGTGAGGAGTGTAACCAGTAGGTGAGAAAATAGGTGAGGAGTGTAACCAGTAGGTGAGAAAATATGTGAGGAGTGTAGCCAGTAGGTGAGAAAATAGGTGAGGAGTGTAGCCAGTAGGTAAGAAAATAGGTGAGGAGTGTAGCCAGTAGGTGAGAAAATAGGTGAGGAGTGTAGCCAGTAGGTGAGAAAATAGGTGAGGAGTGTAGCCAGTAGGTGAGAAAATAGGTGAGGAGTGTAGCCAGTAGGTGAGAAAATAGGTGAGGAGTGTAGCCAGTAGGTGAGAAAATAGGTGAGGAGTGTAGCCAGTAGGTGAGAAAATAGGTGAGGAGTGTAGCCAGTAGGTGAGAAAATATGTGAGGAGTGTAGCCAATATTTAAGTACACGGCATACATCTATTTACTCTTCTTTTGCGAAAAAAAAAGAATGAAACTTACGTACAATAAGTCGACTCTCTGTTATGGTGGCGAGTCAGCTAATTGGTCGGAACGTTCGTTTCCTTCCACGCCCGCGTGTCCAGTTGTCCGTTGCCTGAAAGGGGGGGGGGGTAAAAATATATTAAGAGACGACGAAGGGGGCATTTGGAGGTGTATATAAATTACGCCACCAATTAGAGGAGGGTGTGGGTCTGGAAAAGATTGACAGTTGTTGATTAGGAGGAGGAGGTTTGAGAAAATTTGAAACGAACTAAACGGTTTTTAATACACCCAATAAATTCTGTGAATTTGAAAATATTTACGAAAAATGGGAGGGGGGGGGGAATTGTGGGGTGTTCATAACCTTTATCTGTAACACATTTGGGGGGAGGGGGATAATTTTGGACATAATTAAGCAGTGCGATGCATTGATAATTAAAAATATTTTGAAAAAATAGAGGGTTGAAAAATGCCCCAAAAAGTGTAATGCCATAAAAGGTCAAAATAACACAGAAGCCGTGCTGAAGCTCGATGTGTCCGGCCACCGAGCGCAGATACCGCAGTGAAGCTGTAAAACTCGATATAACGCATTTCGTTCTCTGGACTAAATCCTGCTAACCTGATAAGTTTGCCAACTAACTCAGAAAAAAAAGTAGTACTCTGTGATTTTTTCCAAGTCTTTTTATTTACATAATTAAACGAACGTTGCGGGCAAGTCCTGATCAAACTTTTGATCTTCAGTCTTTCAGACATGTTGTCGCCTCGTGTTCCTAATCACAGACTGATACTGCTTCCCAACGTCTAAGTTGGTTCATAACACGCACGATCAAAAGATTAACTAACGGTTTCTATTTTATCACTGTTCAGCAAGTTATATATTTTTAAAAGAATGAATTAAGCAAAACATATTGTAATGTTTTATTTGTTCGTCCGGCTTTGTGACGGCCACGGTACCGGGTTCAAATCCAGCCACATGCAATTGTGCATCCGAACCGTTCAAAAAGCAATGAAAAACTACTGAACGTCTTTATATTGCTAGATAATCACTACAGCCAATACATGGCTAAATCACGTCTTAAGTTATAGAAGACCTCTGCACAGAATTAAGTAGAACTTCACTCATTACGTTTTTGATTAGTGTAGTGACGTTAGTCACTATTTATATACTGGGAGTTGCTTGCCAAAAATAGCCAAGGTGACTCCATGTATATACAAGTGACCATCGAATTTCACGACAATAATCAAATAAGTAACGAAGTCTTCTATAAATTCAGACGGTCATGGCTACATCCTGAATAGGATAAGCTACCAATTTATTTGTTGATACGAGTTGTATTTTATTTTGCGAGTTTTGGGCCTGCTTTGTTGCGAAGTTCGATCTCCGCCACACGCAATTGTGCATCCTGACCGTTCAGAAAGCAATGGCAAACTACTGACGGTATTTATGTAGCCTAGAAAATCACCACAGCCAATAAATGCTGGGTTGATAGCTACGTCCGGAAAAGAAAATGCTACCAAAAATATATATAGCAGTAATGTTCAACAGTTCTACACAGCAATTCCACAGCTGGGGTTTTTCCCCACTAGATCTGGGGTTTTTAACCGTCGTCTGGGGTGTTGAGGTTATTGTGGCCAAATTTGCCCATAATGTGGGTGATTGTTTTAAAGGAAACCACAGGCATTTTTCTTAAAAACGGGTAGATCAATAGCCATAAATGGTTTCACAAAATATCACCAAAAGACCCATGGAAACGTTTGAATTACGCACGAAAATGGGTGAATGACATTTTAAAGATGTGTATACTTGCTAGGACCCTGACCTTCAGTATATTGAACAAGAGGTAATACCCGGCGTTGCCTGGGGTGAAACTATCTTTTTTAAAAAGTATTATTGTGCATACATTCAACCGTGACAGTTTAGAATAAAGGAATTGCTGTAATGGAGGACTAAAGGCGTTGATAATCTATTTTTTTTCAAAGCATACTCATAGAATCAGTATGCTAAACTACTCGCAAACTACTAAATGTAAATATTGCCAATAAAATAACTTAAGCCACAAATTTCTGGATTTATGGCTACATTATGTATCCTGTCATCACTTTTTGAACGGTCCAGATGCACAATTACCTGAGACGGGTTTCGATCTCGGTACCTTAGTCGCCACAGACGCGCCCTATACCACGTCGCCACAGACGCGCCCTATACCACGTCGCCACACAGTCGGATCTTAAAACAAGACCTTAATACAAAACCTTAATACAAAACCTTAAAACAAGACCTTAACATAAGACATTATTACAAGACCTTAAGTTCTGACATAGACCACCCACTACACAGTGAGCTCCCTCGTGTGAAGGAAAGCAGACCCAAGAGATACAAATTGTGGATGGGTCGTGCCGAGGATACCGTTAAACAGATTTGCTCCCAGAAGTCATAACTCATAGCGAGGAATGGATACCTATTAGTATGATCTTTCAAGAGGCAATCAATACCGTTATTTTGATTATTGATAAATGTGTGTTTTCCATTGAAATCACAACATTGAGACACAGCTACTCTAGATCTTAGTCAATTATAGTCTTGTGTACTCACCAGTACCATTCTTCAAACGTGATGTTATTTGATGTTTTTCGCGATTGTATTTGGTCACTTTGTGTCGACAGCCAATGCAAATCACGGGAAAAGTCAAATAGCGTCATTTTTGAAGGATTAACCACGATGGCCCGCAGGACTGTGTAATCACCGAGGAATTCTGATCAATATATGTACTGAAGTATGGTTTTGCTTGAGGGTAAAATAAATTTCAAAGAACTAACGTCAGTGAAATTAATTAGAAATGATCGTCTTTGTCAGTTCCAGCAATTTTGTTAATGGCTGGGATAAACTAGCAAGTTATTTGTAGTTCCAACATTAATTATACATTTATAAAGTTAATTAGTCTACCCCGGAAACACATATATGTGTCTAAGAGTGCCTATCTTGTTAGACCAGGATACTTTTGTGTTAAAAGTTCAGATAGAACCAACATCATGGTACGCTGGACATTCCTATAAGTGTCCCGCTCTAGTTCAAGTAGATACCCACGAGCGAGACTGTCTGAAGTAAAGAAGATACATGTATAGAAAATAAACAAGACTTCATTTGTGCCCTTTTTTATTATCGTCGTGGTTTTCGTTGTTAACTATTTATATACTTGGAGTCGCATGCCAAAAACAAAAATAGCAAAAAAAAAAAAAAAAAAAAAAAACAATTGCTCGGAAATATTAAAATAATTTCAGGACATGTGTACCTTTCTGTACACAGGTCTTTATAATCGTGAACAGTCATTTCCAAGAGTATGCAGAATCTACCTCTCGGTCAGATGTTGATTATGTTATCTACAGATCTTTGCAAAGAGGACTCACTTCCATCACTCACTCCTGGCCACCCCCATTTGTCATTCTTTGTATGTGTACATTATCATATCCAGCAGCATCTTCATTATCATCAAGTACCGTCTCCGCAGCGAAGGTTGTATGTAACGGATTTCCAACAACCCCTGTGTTGTCATTTGGTGGTGCACTCTACTGTAACCTATCCATCTCGTGATTTTCTCCTCCACTTGTAACTCTGCCTTATCACCTTGCTCGCCTCTCAACTCTACCTTTTAAGTAAGGTCGTCAACAAGGTGTTAGTCTCTTAATGTTTGTTTTGCGCACACTCCATTGTAATCAGCACGGATATTCGTCTGATTTCCACAGGGAGCGTAGTTACGTTGTGCCACCGTTATGTGACTTGTATGTCCAGCACATCCAATTTCGATATGATGTCTCTTAATATATCCTAAATACTTTATCAGTAAGAATTATTTTTTCATATGAAGTGTTGTTAGAACCTCTTTGTTCGTTTTCTTCTCTTTGCATAAAGTTTTCCCTATTCTTCTATATAATCACATCCCAAAGGAATCAATTCAGTGTCCTCTTCACTCTAGTAAAATCCATGCTTACCCTTATTGGGCTCTTTCTCTTTTCTTAGTTCAGTGACATTAAATTTGTGAATGCGCAAGCAATCCGTGGTAACGTCAGCTAATAATTTGTGTTATGGTTGCTTCAAATGGGCTCTTAACACGCATTGCAGAAACATTTTAATGGCAGTAAATTCGACGCATAAATTAATTATCACGAGTCAGCACAATTTTCAAACTTAACAAATTGCACATCAAACTGGCTGGCACGCATCTATATATAAAAAAAAAAAGAAAAGCGTGAATTAACTACACAAACACACATGCATACACGCGTACTATGCATAACAAAACATGCACACGCATATACATAAACACATCTGTGTGAGAGTTGACTGCATTCATAAATCTCTAGATAGAAGGATACGTTATGACATCACACCAAGGGTTGATTATAAGCGCTATCATTGCTGAGAATTACCTTACAGTATATATTGTATATGGTCCCCTATTGTACAGTATTTTCTAAGTACAGGTCCATCGTTTTTTTCTTATTGTTATAGAAACGTATTGTTGTTTGGTGTCGTCTCTTACTTGGGTGTTTGACTTTAAGTCTTCCCAGTCGATATTTAAGTTTTCTAAGACATATATTTTCGAAAGAATCTAATTTCTCCTCCAGTGCATTTGTTATTTTCCAACATTTACAACCATATGTTAATACGGACATTACATTGAATTTATTAATACGGATAGTACATTGAAGTTGCTTAGCAACCTTAGGTTAATACGGATATTACATTAGAGTTGAAATTAATTGTATTATAGCAATATATTTCACGGACTCTCATCTGTAACGCTCCTAGTTATTCTCCATCAGTATCATGAGCTGTTAATAAATATCGCTATCAGTATTAAACTATAAACTCATGGAATGTTTTCCTCACAGTATGTTATTAAATAATGTATTATGTTTTCCGTACGTGACCAACCACATCCCTACAAAAAAAAAGATGTGATCTCGTCAAGACATTCAACTTGTGTACTCAAGTCACTGAGAATGGACCAATCGAAACAAGGACTATTACAACATCAACGAACATCCCGTACATGTATTTAAGTATCCCCAGGAACACAAACATAGAACATTCATATTAGTACTACAAGGACATAAAGGCCTTCTTGTGACATACAGACAGAACAATTTAGTAAACATAAATAACACAGAGACAGAATAATGTTGCTTCAAATAATATCAAGTAGGATCATAATATCAAATGGCCAATAATATATTATTTGAAGCAATATTTTTCTGTCTCTGTGTTATTTATGTTTACTAAATTGTTCTGTCTGTATGTTACAAAAAGGCCTTCAGGTCCTTGTAGTACTAATATGAATGTTCTATGTTTGTGTTCATGAGGATACTTAAATACTTGTACGGGATGTTCGTTGATGTTGTAATAGTATTTGTTTCAATTGGTCCGTTCTCAGTGACTTGAGTACACAAGTTGAATGTATTGACGAGATCACATCTTTCTTTTTTTGGGACGTGGTTGGTCAAGTAGGGAAAACATGTTTATTTGTGTTGCTGTAGGAATTATTTTCATTTATTCCCATGCTTCCTACTTGCATTTACTATGTAATGCGTGTACTTGTGACACAAAGTGTGAACTGATGCAAGCATTTTCTTCAGAAGAGAAAAGGGCTTGCCAGATTCATGCACATAAATTATACGTGGCCATGACCCGATGGTCATTCAGTCAACATATCCAAACCGAGGGACTTTCAAACGCACCATGAGCTAGAGTAAACATTGGAAGTTGTTGACCACTGGGAGAACAGTTAAAAAATACACTCTAAACTAACTCATTCTTGTTATATTTTATAGCCAAAGACTTAATCGTCACAGTAAAGTTTTGATAACTTTAAATCTACATCTTAAAACCATCTTTTATTGCTATTATTTCACAGCAGAATACAAAGGAACAAGTCTGATGAGTCAAGGCCACACCCCAAGCACCCCTCGTTGACCCGACCATTGACAGGCCCACGCTGTGAGTGACGTTTCTAATCAGGGGCAGTGAAGCCTGAAGCAGACTTGAGTTTTGCAAACACCGGGAAACTACAACTTTCAAAATGGAGCTGTACGTAGCTTTCTTCGTTATCGTCGCTGGAATATCTTATGGTGAGTAATTATGATAATTCAGGATACAAATTGTAAATGTAGTAAAGTAATTTCAAAAATCAATTATTTTGTGAACACGTTTTACAACCTGTTACTGTTTGTCACACCTGTAAGTCTTAAGACCCTCGTCGATGAGTTGGGCTAAGAAAAGTTTACCTGTGTACCGCCATGTTTAAATGTTCGTTTATTTTTATAGGCCAAATTCGTGTATGACAACATGTAACTAATATACTATATTAGTTGCATTACTTTATGCATGCACGTAAAACTATCCCACTAAAATGTTCTCCTCACTGTCATGGCATTAATTTTAATAATGTCAATAATTAAATCTGAAGGCCTGAGGCTGAAATTATAATAATAATTATAAAGTATCTAAACTTTATTCCGCGCTAGTTTTATTGGACAATGGCAAGGCCTGAAAGCAATTTAAAGTAAATGTGTAAAAAAGTGCGTGTCAAACAAGGTTTGGGTTTATTAGTAAAGGAAAGTTGTTTATCATCGCGGAAAAATAGTAAAAATAGATGGTAGTAATTGAAATGTTTGGGATTAAAAACCCACGTTGAAAGAATCACTTTGGGCCAAAGTTTGGCGCTGAAGAAAGTGAAGTTCAAAGTGGCACAAAATTATTTTATTAGTACGCATACACCCTATTTAAAATTATAGTAATATACTCAGATTGAGGGCGAAGGGACAGTTAGTCACCAGATCAGGCAGATTTTTCGTTCCAGTGTGCACTGATTTCATATTGAGTAGGCCATGGTGAATGTTATTCAGCATGATGCCATGTGGTAACTCACCTGAGTTTTTTTGTTCTCTGTGTTGGTTGACAACTCTTCTTTTGACTCCTGCTGCTTGTTTCTTGCAACACCAACTCTTCACTTCCATGTCCGGCATTTGTACTGTTAGTTAGTGTACATATGGGAACAAAGGACACAAAAATGTAAGAATGATAGAAATCATAAATAGGCACATATTATATGGGGAAAAATAGTTTACCTCCTCAGCCTGAATAAATATAGAAGTCTAAGACTAGGCCCTACACAGCATAGTCATGTTGTATAAGATTAAGATGGCAAGGAATAATCTTGTGACACAGTCAATCAAAAGAGTTCTTCATTATGATTTGTTTGCTTGAGAACCCCAGGAATTACCCCAGGAACTCTTACTTCCTATGTGCAGTGGGGTGGTTTTTCTGAGCTATCTTTCATACCCAGAAGACTTCCAAGTGCATATTGAAGGACCCTTCTACTCAGAAGTGGCCTGAGAGGGGAGATAATAATAGCAACACTGTTTTACTTGCCATGTATGTCATAGGGAGGCCACTATGGTTTTTGGATGAAGTTCATTGTTCCATTAATAGGAAGATTAAATTAAAGTGACCCAGAAGTTATTTTCGAGTTGGATGTGTCAGGTCGAAGGACTCGGATATCACAGCTTCTTCTTCTTTCGTTCACTTGAAACATGTCTATATCCGTAATTCTGGTGTGCCATGCTCTCGAGTAGAAGGTTGGTGAGTCTGCTGGCTGGTTAATAAGGATGAGATTATTTTCATCCTGCCAGCTCTCAAGTTCCTCACCTCTCTTGTCGATATGATCGTAGCCCCAGCTCTGAGATTGGCTGTTGAAGTCACCACACACCATAAGTCTTTCTTTGTCTGGAATTGTGTCTAGTGCCAATGGTTTATCATTTGGGCAGTAGTAGTTCTGGAAGTGGAATTCTGCACTGTCTGTTTTTAGGTGGAGCATCTGGTATTCTGCCCCTTCCATATATACTTCCAGCTGATATGCGCTGATATTGTTTTTAACAAATGTCAGAATTCCACCCTTTCACCTGTCCTTTCTGTCAGACCGGTAGCAATGGTAGCCTCTGATTTTGAAGGCTATGTCGCTGCTGAGGTGTGTTTTTTGGATACAGCATATATTAACTTGTTCTTCACTGAGGACATTTTAAAGTTCCAATTTTTTGCTGTATCCGTCTCTTTTACTGTTGACACCCTCAGCATTCCAGTGCATTATTTTTATTGGTCGTTTGTTTGTTTGGCCAGTAGCTCTATTCCCGTGCCTCCTTGCTCCTCGGGGCAATTGAGAAGGACTTCCAGTAACTGAGGTTGGGCCCTTTCGAGGTATAGGGCCCGGAACCGTCCCTGCTGAACGTCCGCCACAGAGCAGGCACCATAACTATTTATAGATGTAGACATGTTTCCATTGTGTTTTGTGCGTGGCATCCTGATTATCTGTGCGCCTTTTGGCTGGATGCCTCCGTCTTCAGCACTCTGCTTACTTGGGCAGGACTATGGTCCTGCTCGAGTGGGACTGCCTGACCAGTCTTAGTTTCCAGCCCCTGATGGCTGAACTAAGCCCCATCACCACTGCACAGTGCTGGCCTATATGGGGATATCACAGCTAATCTGTAAGCCATGACACACTGAATTCCATTCTCTGGACTACATCCTGCTAATCTGCAGGAGTTTGAGAATGAACACAGAAGAAACTATGATAAGAGTTTAAGTTTGTCAAAAATGTAATATGAAAGGGACTTAACAAAAATAGTGACTGTTAGTGACCTATTACTTTGACTGTTACAAAGATACTAATTAATAAACACTTGTGACAGTTATTGTTAGTGTTATGAAGAAACCTAACATAATAAAAATGTGAGGGCTGGTGTAATACAAAATACTGGTGTGGGGGGAATGTGCAAAGTATTGCAGTGATATACAAAACATACTAACGACAGAAACAGATGATGTTTCGACTGAAAAGACTTCTTCAGGACAAAAATAAACAACCAGAAAAGAAAGCCTACTGCAAACAATCGTGTGTGAGAGAAGAGCAAAAACAATTGTACAAGAGAAAAGGTGAGAGGCAGAACAAAAAAGGGAGACACAGCAAGGACAACAGAGAGTAAAAGAAAAAGCAATAGAACAAGTATAATAAGTGAAGAAAAATCTCAGCACATTTCTACTGTTAGTATTACAAAGGGACTCGTTGACAACACTTGTCGCAGTTACTGTATTACAAAAAGACTCACATTAACAAGTGCTACTGTTGTGTAACAAAGGGACTCTCACTATCAACACTTGTGGCAGTTGTCTATTGTCTATCCCCAGGTGGTATTGTCGTAGTTTTCACACTTACTGTTGAGCATAGGGTGTGTAAAGATGTAGTTTGCTTCCAAAGTGAGGTGTCTTGCTCTGGTTGAGGTGTAGTCATGTTTATTCAGGCTGGTCTTGATGTCTATCTACCTTTCCCTAGGTCTGCCCTTGGCTCTGTATCCTGATTCCATCTTGTTATAAGCTCTTATGGGAAGTTCTCATAAGAATGAAAGATGTTCATTCTCATATGTCCAAACCATTTTATTTGTTGTTTCTCTATATATTTGATGCATGATGTAATACCTATTGTCTTTCTGATGTTGTCACTGCACATTTGGTCTAAGTCTGGTGATTCCAATAGATCTTTCACTTATGTGTAGATGTTAGTTGCCAAGTCTGACAGTAGTAACATAGTGCTTGTATAACAATGCTCTTAATCATATGTTTCTTTACTTCCTTGTTGATTTTTGGATGCAATAACAAAAGTGACAGCTGGTATGTCACAGCATTTGCCTTTTGACATCTTGTTTCTATTTCTCTGTGGAGTTGTCCGTCTTCTGCGAACATACTTCCTGGGTACTTGAACTCTTTGACTTGTTTTATTTTTGTGTTCTCTATTTGGATGTTTAAGTGTTCTGTCAGATGTTATTAGAAAACGCAGTTGGTCCTACATCGGGCATGTCCTACGCGCAGACACCAACAGAATACACCACCAATCTCTTGAATGGGTACCTACAGGCAAAAGAGCAAGGGGTAGACCAAAATAAACACTCAGAAGAACAATACTTAGAGAAAGTAAAACAACCAATATTCATACTATTCAAGAACTGCAGAGAATAGCTTTGAACAGACAGAATTGGAGAGATCTGACCTCTGCCCTATGCGCTAACTTCAGCGCAAAAGGAAAATTATATATATATATATATATATAAATAAAAAGGGACTCTCATTAACCACATTTGTGGCAGTTATTGTTAGTATTGCAATGAAACTCACATTAACATTTGCTGCTGTTAGTGTTCTAAATGGACTCATTAATAACATACTTTAGAACTACCTAACATACATAGAGAAAACAGCTGACCTGACCAGAGGATGCAGATTTGAGGCAAAAGCTATGGAGGCAGCCACTCTGAACTGGAGAAGATAGTGGACTTCGCCCTGATGACAGGCCTGACAATATGACATGACTGCAGGTGCTGAATACGGGATACTTTAGAAAATAACAATTTGTTTGCTTTAATGTATTCTTCTGCGTTCATTCTCAAACTCCTGCAGATTCACAGGATATAGTCTGGAGAACAAATGTGTTGCGCCATCATTTACAGCATTGCTTCGATATCTACATCATTGGGCCTGACTCATCCAACTTCAGCATGGCTTTGAGTCACTTTTATCTTATATGGGATGGAACAGCAAACTCCACCCATAACCTCCTTAGTCACCTCTTACAATATACATGGAAGATAAATAGTGTTGCTATTCTTTGCTTCCCTCTCAGGCCCAGCAACACATGAACATTTGCATTAACAAATGGCATGCTAATCTAGAGTATGACCATTAATATTCTTGATTAGGAATGCGTCACAGCGCTGGGGACATTCCCATATATGCTTTGCTTGCCATTCTGGCAGCACACATGTGGTTGCGTCTGTGTGTCTCACCAATGGCTCATTAGACAAACCACCCATGCAACAGAAAACCCTAGCAGTGACATGCCGTTATATTGAGGTTATCTTCTTTTAGAAGCTTCATGGTACTTCATGTATACAATTATACTTCTCATGCTTTTATTTTGTTATTCCAATGTGTTTTTATATATGTATGGCACCCTCTGTGGTTGGGAGGGAGTCAGAGATGTACTGCACAGCATTGGGGAGGAAGAAACTGACAGCACTGTTTTTCCTATGGCTGAGGCCCATCATAGAGGCACAGTGACTCAGGACGTGACAATCCTTTTGACTTGAACATTTGGTTGCATGCCTGGAGCAATAGAGAAGTTCGGCATAACCAGTAGTCAATTGGTGGCGGGGAATGGGCACAGTGAACCCTATCTTGGTTGAAGTGGCTTGGAGCAGTGCATAGATTGAAACCTACCTTCCTGGTGGTGTGATAGTTATTCTCTGGTATGCTCTGGCCCAGGGTGGGCCGAAAATCCACTCCCCAGCAATATAATGCCTTTTTAATGGCATTGGGTCAAAGGGCTTGAGCTCATGGACGGCTGGATCACCAACCAACCATTCCGGCAGCCATCTAAAAGTGTATAAGCTCAGCGCCTCAGTCAGTTGCTGATTGCAATATTCTATGGACTTGTCACAGAGGAATGTCTCAACAGTAAACACTACACACAAATTGTGAAAACAGCTTTGAAACGGAACAATATTACGTAGAACACAAGTTTTTGATGTTTCACTTAATCACAACAGACAATCACTAAGACCAAGGGGTTATGAAAGATCTAATGGTACCAAACGTTGAAAATGTCTTGTGTATTGTAATTTGTGTTTTCATGTTTACACCTCATAACCCCTTAGTCTTAGTGATAGTCCATCTGTTGTGTTCAAGTGAAACATCAAAAGCCTATGTTCTATGTAAGTACTATTGTTATATCTGTACACAGTCAGTAATACTAAATGTCACTAGGGTTGCATGTGTCAGATTGAAAGGCACAGATGTCACAAAACAAATATTGTAAATATGTTCCAAAAACGTACTGGTAATAATAAAAAGATGATAGAAACAATAATGAGAAAAACAGTTGACGTTAGATCAAAGCTCTGTGTGTCTTGCAACAAACATCTAAAACACAAATTAATATAGACAAATAATAAATTTGTTTGCGTTCATTCTCAAATTCCCACTGTATCTGTCTTGTTGCAGAACAATGGCCCTGCTAAATTCCTGCACATAGTCCAGAGAATGGAAATGTGATAATTTTTGCTCTGGTGCCCAGCACACCCGTCTTTGGCATAAATAATAAATTTAAAAACATGTTTAAATTACAAATAGAAAAAAAAAACTAAGATATAATGTATTATAATATAAACCTTATATAAATGTTGCTTCAACATTGGAAAGATGTAGTTCTAGTAAAACTAAAAATTACCAAAGAGACATGATTGTAACAATTGGTGAGGAATTAATCTGTTGTCAGTGCCAGGGACAAATATTATGTAGTGTGATGCTGGAGAGGAACAAGCAGAGGAAAAATTTCGAGAATGAATACAGACTGCCACTACAGGCATTAAAATGGGTACCAAATGGCAAAAGAAAAAGGAAGACCAAGAGAGACAATTTGCAGAACTACCAAAGAGACTGACTATGGGTCTCAACAACATACAAGAATGTATACACAGTAGCATTACATCGCTCGAACTGAAGAGCTCTGGTTTCTGCCCTATGCACCATTTTCAGCACTGAAACAACATAGACAGAATATAAACATAAGATAGAATATAAACCTAAGGAGTACAGATGTCACAATCAAGGTGTAAAACATGGCATAATGTGTTCCGATCTCTAGACTACATCCAGATAACCAGCAGGAGTTACTGGCACTTGAAAACAAGGGCAGAAAGAAGTATCTGCTGCATTGACTGGTGGCAGTTCAATAAATTGTTATATTTTGCATACAATCAAGGAGTTATAAGATATGAAGTGTATTTCTTCTACTGTGTCTGGCTAGAGTACAGAACCTGGGAGTGAAGTGTGGTGTTGCAAGAAATGTGTGAATCTCCTTTTTTTTTGGTTCGCTTGGAACTTGCTTATATTCTGTAACTCGTGTAGATCTCTGTAGAGTTTTTCGTACACTTCTGTTTCGCTGGGCCAGTGTATTTGCCTCAGCATTTCATATTCCTGGCATTCCTGAAAAATATGCTCTGCTGTCTGAGATGCATGGCCATGTTGTCAATCATGAACTTTGTATACATTTGGCTGCAGAGTCGGTTTCCTTTTCTAAGATGCAGAATGACAATTTGTTCTGTTCTGTTCATAATTTGGTAGTCATCTTATGTTGGGGGTTGGCTTTCTAATTTGCCATTGTTGTGTTACTTTTGATGATATGTTATTGGCACATCTGGTTGATCATTAGCAGCTCCCTCCTTAGCCAGACGATCTGCTTTCTCGTTTCCAGGTACTCCACCATGTGATGGTACCAACTGCATAGCTACTTTACACTGACTGCTTAGTTCAGTCAGTAGATTTGGCAGTTTTCTTGATTGGAGCTTTGGAGTACTGATCTTGTGTCTATCAGGAATACTATTGTCTGTGATTCAAAACTGGTGCAGCCGTTTTTTAGTTGCCACCTTAATTGCCTGGATTTCTGCCTCGTAATTATGACAGAATACAAATTACATTTCCCTGTTGGTACTTCAATGGTATCCCTAACATTGTTTGGGTACTCTATATATGTGTTATTTAGGAATCAAAAGAAGAATTATCAACCAACAAAGAACACATGCTGAAGGACATACGAGATGATAGCTCCTTTGGATGTGTCTGGAATGCCATCATGATGATCTGAAGACTAGCTGAAATATCTTTGAAGGAGTAAGCTTTACCGAAATGTAAAAATACATATAAACAGGTAATAAGATGTTTTTAGTTTTATTTTCTGAAAGATTTGTTTGTGACCCTTAAAAAAACACCATATTTTTGATTTGTAATTCTCCAGCACAAGAGGCTCCTCTAAAAGTTAAGTTTGAACATTCTGAACCAAGATATGCATCAGTTGGTGATCAGCTGAAATTTGTATGCAATATAAACAGGGAAGTGATGTTTATTCTTCAACATTCTGTGGAGATAGTTCGCAAGGCTGGTGATTCTGAAATTGTTCTATCGCAAGCTGCTAAATTGCAAGAAGGTGATCCAACATATTACTCTGTGGATATTAAAACAAGTGATGGTGGTATCAATCTGACATTTGTTATGGTTAATGGTGAGTTTAATCTGAATTGTACTTATTTATTCCTTTGTTTTCTATTTAACTCACCTCACATCAGGCCTATGTAAAACCATAGGAATTATTCTTTCTCCATCTTTTCACATGTATGCGTCTAGATAGTGACTTGTATGCCAATATGATTCCATGTAAGATACAATACTGCAGGAACTGTCAAAGTTGAAAGAAGCAGAGAAGAACAAATAAAAGCATGAACATAAGGATTAGACAAGACGTTTCCTCACTTGTCAGCATTGTTGAAGAAAGATATTGCTGGAGAACTCTGTATTGATACATTCAATGTGGTACCCCTAAGATCCTGACGAGTTACAGAATTATAGATGTAAATAGTTCCTGTAGGGTGCTGAAAAAAACCTTTTTTAAATGTAGCTTCTGGGTTCCCGAATAGGGATTTATTTCAAGTCATTCTCTGCCTTTTTCTCTTCTTCCTGTTCACTATTTCATATGTGTATGCTTAATGTGGGTTTAAAGGTAATGATAGTGGAGCATAAAATAGCAACATTTTGGCCTGTTGTGGATGTCATAGAGGACAGTTAATGAGATTTGGAGGATGTAATTGGCTGTTCCATTCCAATGGTCAAAGTGACCCAAAGCCATGATGTCATGTGTCAGGCTGTGTAACATAATATGGGACACTTCATTCTGTTCTCTAGACTATATCATGTTAATGTAGGGAGTGTGAGAATGAATATGCATGCATGCATCATATCTTGATCTAACTATAGGTACCAGATAACTACAATTGATGTTTTACTTTGTGTCAAGAGAAAGCAAATGTAAACATTGTGTCTAAGTTTTATTTTTCTCAAATTACTATTAGATATCAGGATTTATTCAGGAGAGCACAATGTGTTGTTGTTTGCAGCATTGCTGCGACATCCGCCAATTTTTTAAAAGTCAGAAACACCCTCCTTATCTTTGTACTTTGAAGGTAATTTTGACCATGTATGGGGCCGAGCCAAACTCGCTGTTGTTACCCCTTATAAATGTGTCAGAGCACAATATTTTTCTATGCTGTCCAGGCAACACAGAAGTGCTGAGTCATTTAAAAGCACTATCTTCATCCGAGTCAACTTGTTACGGTGAAAATCTGTACAGAAGACCCACAGAATCATTTTAAAAACCTTTACATAGAACAAAATAACCACCCATGTGTTACTGGGACTTGAAGGTGAAGCACAGAATAACAATACTTATGCCATACATGTTGTATGAGGCAACTAAGGTTTGGTATGGAGTTGGTTGTCCCATCCCATAGAGGATTTAAGTGATCCAGATGCATTGCTGAAATCGGACATGTCAGGCCAAATTCACATATCTCAACTAAGCTTTAAACCAGGTCACAATACATTCCTTTCTCTAGACAGCATACTGCAAATCTCAAGAAGTTTGCTGATTAGTGCAGAAGACAAAACCTTACAGAAAAGATAAATATATATTGTTAGATTGCAATCAAGATCATTAAATACAATCACAAATGAATGATTAAAAATATCTTCTACATTTTTCTAATTGTTATTGTATAGAAATGTTCTTTAAGGTCATGGTGACATTGCCTATTAATATCCTCATTGAAAACTTTACAGAATGACTTGATAACCTCTAGATTAATAATTACATTTTTATGGTTCGTGGTGAATATTTATTTGGAATTGCCAATTGCCCAAACACCACATGAAGAAAACTGGCCATTGGAAACATTCTATGTGGTCCTAACACAGAACTGGTGACCACAGTAAAATAATAAGAACCATAATCCATCATTACTGTAGGGGTGCCACCATTGGAGATAGTGTCCAAAATACCTGTCCTCAGATGGAGTGTGTATACATCAAACAATGAGCAGGACTTGAATTTTGCACACTCGTTTGCACACCGAGCTCATAAGTAAATGGACATCTCTATATATATTAATCCATCTTCCACAGCACCCATACAACCATAACAGATTCTGGGTTATACTACTACTGGGTTTAAGGTTCAATTTCCACTTCAACCAGAAATATTTTAAAAACACCAATGGCTCTTAGATCGATTCAGTGAAAGGAAATGGATATAAGATGTTCTGGAAAAGTAAAGGCGGCAGATGTGATGTTTTATAACATCATCCCTAGGTATGTCATTGGTCAATGAAAAAAATGGGCCCTACACTGTAATTCCTATTACACCTCATTAACAGTGAAATTAGAAACTTTATTACTAGTACTTCTACTACTATTACTATGTATACACATTGTTTTTGTGTATTTGTTTGTTGTTTAGAAATTGTTGTTTGTATGCAGATTTCGTTATTAGTACACCTAATAATACACAATAAATTATTAGGAATAAAAAAAAATGGAAATATTTGTCAGATTACAAAAGTATGATGAATAAAATAATTACAAAAATATTAAATTTTCATGGAGAAATCCATACAACTTAATCCTCATATTTGATGGCAAATGTTAGGACAAAATAAACCTTTATATAGAAACTATGTAAGAACAAAGATGAAACAGAATTAAAGTGAGGTAAAAGTCAGAACATTTATATGTAGAAATATGCACCAAGGTCAAAGGTCATACAGCACCTTATGACTAGATTATCTTCTGCACTTGTTCTTAAATTCCTGCAGATTCACAGGATGTAGTCTGGAAAACGGATTGCGCTGTTAATGGTTTACAGCCGTGATATCTGTGTCTTTCAACCTGACATATCCAACTTTTGGCTTCTGGGTTACGTGACCCTCTATGACCCTTTCACCCTTTTCAGATGGCTACATCCCCATGAAATTTTTAACTCACATTCCGTTGTGAGAGCACTAAGGTGTGAACTGGTTGAGCACTGGTTTGAGAAATTGCTCTTTTGGATGGGAAGCCAATTCACCTCCAAAACCTCCTTAGCTGCCTCTCATAACATGCATGGCAAGTAGCAGCATCAACATTCTTTGTTTCCCTCTTGGTTCCAATAGCACACAGGCATGGCTAGATTACAAGGACAGTTAAAAATTAATTGAATGAACATATAAAAGTTAATGCAGTAATGTCAGCATGTTGTCATAATGATTATATCCTGTATTGTGTTTTATATTTTGTACTTATTTCAAAATTTATTTTCAGTGAGAGACTTAGATGAAGGCTCCATTCTTTGTCGTATAAGGTCCAGTACAGTAAATGTGGAAGATAAAGTTGATATTATAATTCTGAGTAAGTCATTTTATGTGTTATCTTAATTTTAGTGTCATTTCAGAGCCAGGTAGGAAGGATAACTTTGTTTTCTTTGTCATGTACATAATGATTTGTTGTTTTAATCTTCAGGAATAGCAAGCAATAGCTCTCTTGTATCTTTTTTGTGCAATATGGAGTTTCTCCAGTGCTTTATTTCATACCTTGAATTCTTGGAACTCTCAGTGATGTCCAGTACTTTGAGAAGTCTTCCACCTCTCAGTGATGTCCAGTACTTTGATAAGTCTTCCAACTCTCAGTGATGTCTATTACTTTGATAAGTCTTCCAACTCTCAGTGATGTCTATTACTTTGATAAGTCTTCCAACTCTCAGTGATGTCTAGTGCTTTTAGAAGTCTTCTACTCAAATTAATAATGTGATAGCTATAATTTTCTGTGGAGATTTCACAAACAAGGTTGATCAAATAGGCCACAAGTAAAACCATTAAACATACATGTGCATGATTATTTAATGCAGAATATTCTTTAATTACATGCACATGAAGTATTTCATCTACTTCTACTAAACATAAAAATTTGGTGCATTGTGCCTGAGTTTACAATGGAGCTGCAGTTTCCATTCATATTTGCTGAATATATTTTCATCCTTGCATTTTAGAGTAACTAATTGCCTTCTAATTGAGTAACTAATTGCCAAGAATTCTATGTAGACATTGCATGTGAAAGCTTTTAGTTGTATCTGCTGGTACATATATGTTTCACTTCCATAGAGGAGAGTCTCACCTCTATTGAATGTTGTTCAAAAAAATGGAAAATATATTGTGTAATATGACCTTGTTATTAGAGGTGAGTTCTACAGTACTATATAACTCCTATACTAACATATGCATGCGAGTCTTGGACAATAAACAAACTTGGAATGTCGGAAATTAGAGGCAGTAGAGATGTGGTTCTAAAAAAGCGTGCTGAGAATACCATGGACTGACAGAAAAACCGATGCGGAGGGGTCAAATGTGAGATGGAGCTGAATAAATAAATCTTCCAAAAAAACACAATCTTCAGTCTTTGGCCACTTTATGAGACAAGAAGGTTTGGAGAACATAGTAACAATAGGCAGGATTGAATGCAACAGAGACAGAGGGAGACAACTGGAGATGGAGAGCCATGATCACCTATGCCAGCCAGCATGTCACCTGATTATGATGAGAGCAGTGTGTTGAGCAAACAAGCCTGGTAAATCAGGAGTTTAGTTTTCAAAGTTATATTTCTGTTCCCCCAGACTATTTTTGGTAGTCTGTTCATTGTTGTAGATGCCTTGACAAGCCTGATGCTTATTTCTTGATCCATGGATAATTTATTGATGACCAAGGATCCTAAATATGTTATGTGGGTAATGTGGTCAATAGCCGTAAGATCATCACTATTGATGACTATTTGTGGCTATTTGATGGCAGCATGCATCATAATTTGTATCTTTTTGCTGATTGTCAAACTCATGACAGGCATCAGAAAAAGCAGATATTAGGTTTTGCAGTTCCTCTTCTGAGTATCGTAATTGTAGCATCATCTGCAAAGATTAACTCTTATAAAGGCCTTCCTTTTAGTTTTCAACCTTTGAGCATTGTAGAAGCCACCATCTTTATGAGAATGGATGAACCCTCCTAGTTGAGAAAAATATGTTTCAGGAGGCGAGAGACAGAGAAGTATATTAAAAAAAGCAAGGGGCAAGAATGCTGCTTTATTTTACGCTACTCTTGACCACAAATTCCTTCAAAGAAACACCATCAAAGTTGATATTTCCAACTTTCATGCCTTAGTGGAATGACTCAACTATACTTAGGAGGGTTGTGGGCAGCTGAACTTCTTGAACACTGGAATAAACCCTCCACCTAGCACAGTGGTTAGTGCACTGACTGCATAGGAGTGGTCCTCAGTTATTTCCCCAGTTGAAGAGGAAACAATATTTTCAGACTGCAATGACTCAACCTGCACTGGGTCAGGGAAGTAAAGACTACAAGGGAAAGGAGATGGCCACCGCCCTCATACAGCAGAGCCACTGAAATACATTTACTTATTCACTATGAACAAAATTATAGTAATTGATTGTTTTGTATTTTCAGGACCATTGGATTCACTTCATTTGAAGTTTGATTCCTTTGATGCCATCTCTAAAACAAAGACTGATCCTATTGAAGTAGAATCTGGGAAACACACTGTTCAATGCATTGCAGAAGGAAGTAACCCTGCTCCTACTGAAGTGAATTTATATTTGCATGATAATAAAATTGATGCTAGATCAGAAACAACAAAAATGGATAAAGAAGTCACCAAATACAGGTACCAAAATCATGTAAAACTGAAATGTGCAGTTGTTTACAGCATTTTCATATATGGGAACAAAAGGGGATACTCATAGCTTAGTGGTTCACTTTGTACCCAAGAGGCCACTAGTTCAAATCCTGCTAGTCTTGTCTACAAAGTGTATTTTTTTGAAGATCTCTGGATTATTATTTCAAGCCACAGTTACGTACTATGGGTGGTACTCACAGCCGGCTGCTTCTTTGAGAGGGGCGGAATACTTTTGGGGAAACCCGAGTATGTGAAGTCAATACTCTGTTCCTCTTAAGCCCTTTTTTCACCTGGGCTGTTGACTTGATGGTTTATCTTGATGTGACATGTGGAAGGTCTCACATTTGCCTATCATATTGTCACATGTTCACCAGTTGCCTATCACCAAGCATCAGTAAAAATTACACTAAATCAATTACGGAAGGAGAACTGGCCCACAGAGGCAGATATTCACAGAAAACTGTATTTATCACAGCAGCATTTATCAAGTAAACCAGACTTGATGTGTATACAAGTTAAACTGAGAACGAGAAGAATAAGTTCAAGTACCAGTAAGATCTCATTAGATGACATGTCAATTCAGTGGAGTTTAACTCTTGTGGAAAACACCACATTTACCCATACAAGTATGTTTCTCTTTGTGATTCAAAATTCAGAGAGCTTATTGCACATCATGTTGGGGTAACCAGTCGATCTCCTACCCTAACCATGTCATGATCTCCTACCCTAACCATGTCAACGTGTATAGAATGTCTAGCTGTAAATAGGTGATATTGAGTGTGGTGAAAAGGGACTGTGGTCCACAGATTGGGTATCATGGACACTTAAGATAAAAGGATGCTCCATATTCAGTCTGAAGGACGGGACTCCCAACTCTGCATGTTATGAAAAGGAAGCACTGATGGCAGAGCATATCCTGCAAGACAAGAGTATACTAAATTTCTGAACACTTAACTGGATTTCTGTCCCTAAAGACAGACCAGTGCTCATTACACAAGTACTGGTCTGCAGAGTTAAATACACAATAAGCTTTATAGGAGACTTGAAGAACTTTCAAATACAGTGAAAAACAAATTAACTGCAAATGAGAAAAATTTCACATTTGTAATTGATAGTTGGTTGGTTGCTGATCATGGGTTCATGCCCGTTGACCCAATGCCATTAAATGGCATTATATTGCTGGGAAGTCTGTGGATTTTCGGCCCACCCCGGGACAGAGCCAGAGAATAACTATCACACCTCCAGGAAGGTAGGTTTCAACCTATGCACTGCTCCGAGCCACTGCAACCAAGATAGGGTTCACTGTGCTAATTCCCGCCACCAATTGACTACTGGTTATGCCGAACTTCTCTATTGCTCCAGGCATGCAACCAAATGTTCAAGTCAAAAGGATTGTCATGTCCTGAGTCACTGTGCCTCTATGATGGGCCTCAGCCATAGGAAAAACAGTGCTGTCAGTTTCCTCCTCCCCAGTGCTGCACAGTACAATTCTGGCTTCTCCCAATCACAGAGGGTGCATACATATATGCAAGTAATCATGAAACACATTTCAGCAACAAAATAAAAGCATAATTGTATAGATGAAGTGCCATGAAGCTTCTACAAGAAGATAACCTCAATATAACGGAATGTCGTCTACTAAGTTTTTCAGTTGCATGGGTGGTTTGTCTAGTGGGCCATTGGTGAGACCCACAGACGCAAACACATGTGTATTTGTAATTGATTGTGTAAATTATATTGTGGAACTTTTATGCAAAGCCATCTTTGAAAACCCAAAAGTGATTTGAATGGATTACGCTTAAATTTATAACACATAGGCACATTTATTGCATCACTGGTGGTCACATCTGATGATGCAAAAGTGTCCCTACATTGCCTTTTATTTATTTTTTGCATTCTCAAACTCCCACTGGATCTCTCTTGTAACAGGAAAAATGATCCTACAATATTTCCAGTAGGATGTAGTCCAGATAACAGAATGTTCTTTCGCCGTTTTGTTTGCATCAATGGCCCAACACATCTGGCTTCTGCTGTGGTAACTGATATAGTCAGTGTTTTTACTAGTTCCTCTGAATTGTGGATGTCTGTAACCATATCACTAGTTGATCGACAATGGAATTCTTTCCCCGTACTACATAATGGTCATCCTCAAATCTAGTGAGTGCAAATTGTCTTGACCTTTTTGTTGCTATCTGTGACACTATCTGCATAGCTACAGATACCCACTTTATAACTGTCAACCTAAGGTCTCATCTGCAGAAGGGGAGACTTTAGAAATCTGCACTGTTCTGAGAGGATCACATTCAAAAACGTAGATAATAAGAGTTTGAGGTAGGAAGATTAAGATAAACGTCCTCCTGGGGTGCTAAGGGTACCATATTGCTGTGAACCCAGGGTTAGCAGATAATCAAGATCCCAAAACGTACCTCCTCGTGATGCACTCGGAAAACAGAACTTCAGCGGCTCATGCTGCTTCTGGCAAACACTTTTGGGATCATGTGCAGGATACAGATGGAATGAGAATTGACTGCAAAAGACACAATATCTCCTACACCTGTGCCAACTCCGTCGCTCTAAACAAAATGGCATGCCGCCTGCCAAGAGCACCTCATATCACATAACTCTGTAGCGTCAAGTGATAATCCACAGGGATCTCCAAAAAAATCCACTTTGTACACAAGATGACATGAAATGGATTCAAAACCATACCTCTTGAACACAAGATGAACAGCTTAACCACTATGCTGTGCCTGCAGCCAAGATAAGGTTCACTGTGCTCATTCTCCGCCATCAATTGACTACTGGTTATGCCGAACTTCTCTATAGCTCCAGGCATGCAACAAAATGTTCAAGTCAAAAACATTGTCACGTCCTGAGTCACTGTGCCTCTATGATGGGCCTCGGCCATAGTAAAAAACAGTGATGTCAAGTTTTCTCCTCCTCATTGCTGCGCAGTATATCTCTGGCTCTCTCCCACCACAGAGGCTGCATACATTAGGTATTAGGTATGTTGATTATCCTCTTCGCACACCGGGCAAGTCCATAGGTGCTCAGATCTCCGCTTCAGTAAATCTCTCAGGGTATACCGGCTGATGGTTCCGGTTCTGTGTTGGTTCACTGCTCTTTTTTAAATCTTTGTCAGGGGTTCTCTACGGGCCACACCCATCCTCACTTCCAATTCGTGCATTCTCGATATTGACTGCATACATATATACAAATAACAAAGCATAAAACACATTTCAACAACAAAATAAAAGCAAGCATAAAACACATTTCAACAAAAAATAAAAGCATGAGAAGCATAATTGTTTAGATGATTTGCCATGTAGCTTCTATAAGAAAACCTCAATATAACGGCATGTCATATAAGATTTTCTGTTGCATGAGTGGTTTGTCTTGTGAGCCATTGGTGAGACACACAGACGCAACCACATGCTTTTTTATATAGTGCAGTTTTAGTATTTCATTGGCATTGGAATATTTAATGTGAGATGGGCGTAGTCTACCCAAACCTAAATTCCTGACTACCGTCTCCACGTAGACTGCTACTCAGGGACATGTTTTGGCTGGACAAGTTAAAGAGTACAGTGGGTGATAAACTGTTACAGCGTAGAGTCCACACACATCCATTGTCTGGCGACAGATAGGAAGACCTCACAGACTAGGGGAGCTCACTACCCGAATTAAAGGCATAATGAAAATAGGTGTGCTGGGCCTTAGATATGGGAGGCCCACTGAGGTGCAAATAACACAGCTTTGGTTTTTAAGATGATTCATGAACAGGTACATATAGATAGCATCAATTTTGGTGCCCATGGTAATGCCCCACTGATCTAATTAAAAAAAAAATTTGCCATTAAACTCTGAGGAAAGTCTGTTTACGTTCAAGACTGAGTTCAACAAGACTATGCGAATTCAACAAGACTATGGACTATGACCCTGATAGTCATTACGTTTTCCAATGATACTTCATTCTCCAGAGAACATCTTTCTAAATGGTTTGATAATGAATGCATGGAACAAAGCAATCGCTGAAAAAAATATTCAGATATCACTGCATGGGATTGAAGAAATAAAATTCCATGAGCAGGTGAGTTGCTGAAGATGAAAGTGACAGTATTGGCATATCGAGGTACAGTGTTTTAAAAATCTCTGGCTGAATATTGTGGCTGCTATGGCAGAATCTGCTGGTGCTTTGTTTCAATATTAATGGTAGTAAATAATACATTGATGGTATAATTTTTGTTCTCAAGCATTTAGAAATTGTGCAAAGGTTATTGCCAAAGTACAATGGGCAACAAGGTTAACAAAGTCTGGGAATAACAACTAACTAGAATGCTGTAGGGTTATTGTTATATTTTCTAAATAATTAATGTTCATTTTGTGTCCGCACACAATTCTTGTTATCCATAATTTTTTTTGGTATTGTAACTTACTTTTCTGCAGTTTACTATATATTTAACCAGCCAGCAAATAAAAAGGAACATCTGTTTTATGTTTTTATTTTATTTCAGAACAACTATCACTGGGACAATGCAGCTGTCAGTTTTACAATCAAATCAGGAGGTTGAGTGTAGGGCCGTATCACGATTAGGAGATAAACACTCTGTCAAACTTCCCTTCAAGATCAAAGTTTGTAAGTACTTGCTTTGTCCTTATGGTGTTCTGCTTCTATTGCTAAATTAGTACTGAAGGGATCCTAATTTTCAAACAGTAATTAACTTAAAAGGAGCAAAGAATTGCAACCTGCTTGCATATTGTAAGAGGAGATAAAAGAATGTTTGGGGTGTGGGTGGCCGTCCTATCCCATATAGCAGCGGTTCTCAACCTGTGGGTTGCGATCCCTTTGGGGATAGAACGACCGTTTCAGACCATTGGAAAACACATATTATGAAGTAGCAATGAAAATAGTTTTAAGTTGGGGTCGCCAAAACATGAGGAACTGTATTAAAGGGTCATGGCATTGGGACGGTTGAGAACCACTACCATAAATGGTTAAAGTAAACTGGAAGCCATGCAGAAGTTGAATGCATCAAGCTTAAATGTGCAGATATACTAAGTAAATGAGACAACACATTCCGTTCTCTGAACTACATCCTGCTGATCTGCAGGAGTTTGAAAATGAACACAGTAGAACAGTGTGTGTGCTGACTGATTCTAATACTAGGAGGAATCAGGATGTGTTCCTTTCCAACTTGGCTATAAAGACTGTCCACAATGTTCCAAGGCTTATATTTTGGGATAGGGGAGAATAAAAAAAAGACTTACAGACTAGTTAGTTCTATCACTGTGAAAGTAATACTGTTGGGATTATATATACTTATTCCAGCACTCCTGCCATTGAAGGAAGCACCTCTAGTAGACACTTTTTCAAATAACCTCATTTGTTTCATGTTAACTTGAATTGAGACAGGAATGGGAGCACTTATGGACTTGTCTAGTGTGCACTGATGATAACCTGCACCAATATATAATCTAAGATTTTGAGATGGTGTCAAACTTTAAACTTTTAAAAAACTTGAAAAATTAAACTATTAAAACATTTTTTTGTTATTAAGAGCGACTTTTATATGTCAGACTGCATGACTATATGTGGTGATGGATGAACATTAACCTTTGCACAAAAATTTAATGTCTATCTTCCTGTGGACTCACTACTTTGACATATGCTTTTGAGACCTGGACAGTGTACAGCAGACATGCTATAGTGAGATCAATTTCATACATGCTGTATCAACAAACTTCACAGGATAAATTGGCATGATAAAGTACCAATTACTGAAATACTCACTGGAGAAAATATCCCACGCATTCATACAATGCTTAAAGAAGGTCCAACTGAGATGTAAAATGTGGGAATGTCTTACAAACATATCTCAAAGCAAATGTATGGAGAGCTCCTTAAAGGAAAACAACTGGCTGGTGATCAGAAAAAACACTTCAAGGACTCTCAAAGTGTATAGAATTCCAACATCAAAGCCACACCCTGAAGTCTGTCGCTCAAAATCATTTAGTGTGGTGCAGAATAATCAGCAAAGGTGCTTGCACTGCTGAGAAGCATCAAATCTGTCACAGAGAAAATGTGCTGCTTGGAAAGACAGAACAACAAACACAGATACACTATTCTGATCATATATGTCCCAAATGTAGCAGGAGATTCTATGCTGGAATTGAGCTTCAATTATCACAGCACACATCAGAGAGATTCAATAAAAGTCTGAATTCTGTTGTATTCGTCTCTGATGGACCATTATTATTATTATTATTAAACATTAGCAGATATTATAATAATATTTCTGTCATTTAACTTACAGATGATCCTAAAATTGTGTGCAATGGCTCAGAAGCATATGTAGGCAAGATGTACCCAATTTTGACATGTATTGTCGACTATGAGGGCCTTAATATCAAGAGCTTCAAGTATCAACTTAGTGAAAAAGAAGCTGTAAGCGAAGGGACGCAAAATAATGATTTTGTGGAAGTTAACAGACAGGTAATGTAACTTCTTAGTAGTTGACTCATTGATATGTAGTAGATCTATTCCATGTAATATACGATGGAACCGAGATCATTAACCCTTAGCACGTCATTGTCGAGTTCATGCAACAGCAGTTTCCCCTGTTACAACAGCTGCTATGCTTTCATTCTGTGATGCGAAAATTGCATGCTCGTTAATGTCATGTGACTGGAATCTGTGAATCATAGAAGTTGTATTCTGCTTCTGACACCGGTATAGTGTATGAAAAATATAACGTTGGACAAGGAATTGTAAATATCGAGAAACATCTTTCTACATCAGATTCGATCGGGTTACAATGGCTGTCAATATGTTAAGTGATGTAAAATCATTATGGATTGTGATTCTGATATTAAAGAATTCTTGTGAATTACATTTGTTTTCAAATTAGATATTGTTTTCAAGCTAAACGACTCCGTAGACAACTTACAGACCTACCTGAAGTTGACAGCCCCTTAAGGTCTGTACCAGAGCAAACCCCGTGGAGTGAAAGCCATGGAATGCCAATATACATTCAGACCCATGTGAAAGGAATACTAAGCGAGGACGAACAGAACAGTGTGCAGCGAATGACAGTCACCCTCAGTTTCCTGGATGAGGAATATCCACAAGATATATGGGTCAGAGTGTACACAGATGGGTCAGCACAGAATGCTGTGAGGAATGGAGGTGCAGGTGTATATATAGAATATCCACACAAGCCTAGAGATACAATCAGAACACCGACAGGAAAATTCTGCAATAATTATGATGCAGAAATCCAGGCAATTAGTGTGGCAGCTAAAAAACTGCTGAACTCCAACTCTGACCTACAGCCTGTGGTATTCCTGACAGATGCAAGGTCAGTGCTTCAAGCTCTCCAGTCTGGAAAACTAACAGACTTAAAAAAACTACTTAGCGAATTGTCTTACCATTATAGGGTAACCATGCAGTGGATACCCTCTCACTGTGGAATACCAGGAAATGAAAAAGCAGACAAACTGGCTAAGGAAGGTGCTGCCGAAGACCAACCAGATATACCAATCACCTACCATCAGAAAAAACAGATGATAAAGTCAATAAGAAAGCCACAAACACCAACACAAGATGACTATCACAATATGAACAGATCAGAACAAGTTATAATTCTACGTCTCAGAACAGGACACAACCGACTCCGCAGTCACATGTATACAAAGTTCAAGATTGGCAACACGGCCATGTGTACATGTGGACAGGCAGCACAGAGTGCCAAACGTATACTTCAAGAGTGTTCTGAGCATGAAACGCTGAGGCAGACATATTGGCCAGAGGAAACAACACTGGAATCAAAGCTCTATGGGACACTGTATGAACTACAAAAGACAGTGAGTTTTATTAAGGAGACAGAATTACAGATATAGACATGTTTCAAGTGAACGAAAGAAGAAGAAGAAGAAGAAATTAGATATAGTATCATGTTAATTTCATTATGAAATGACATGGAACTGGTCTGGACATAATGTATTTATGGGTTTGAAGACAACATTAATTCAAGAGAACAATTTTTTTTGACAAGGTAAGTTACTTTTATATGTTTTAGTTATTTCTGCAGCGATATTATGTTAGCCCGGTTATGAAACTACATAAATACAATAGACGTAGGTGTGTAAATGATATTTTAGGATTGCCACATCGGAAAATAAATGACGGAGTGCAATTAAAAAGAAATTAATTTTATTTTGTTTTCCTCTGTTCCCATCTTTTCAACCTCTCACGCCTTTTGTGGCTTACAAACACAACAGACCAATATATACAGAAGTCAATTCTTTATTTACATGTACAAAAATTATTTTAAAATCTCTAACAACAAAAAAGTTATTGTGTTTTCCAAACATCCGTTTGTTTGCATTTGTTCGTTTTTTTTTTGTGAAACACACAAATCGACAGTATGACCATTTTACTTTATACCCTTTTATGCCTTGCAGCATCAGGGGCAGAAGATTTCTCTGGAGACATCCTTTCTGTGTGCTTCATATATGTTTGTTTTTTGTTAACTCTTTTATTTCTGTAATCCATCCTTTCCATGGTCTGACCCTGGCTTTGTATCCATCTTTTTTATGGTCTGTCCCTGGTTTTGTATCCATCTTTTTTATGGTCTGTCCCTGGTTTTGTATCCATCTTTTTTATGGTCTGTCCCTGGTTTTGTATCTATAGTACAGGCCTTTATCAAGAACACTTTCACAACATGAGTAAGAACTGTCAGCATACACATGACAATTAAATATAGATCAATCTGTTCTTGATACAGGTCATTTGGGTGAAACATTTATTTGTGTGTGTATTATGATGTGATATTACCAGTGATCAGGAAAACTTCATTACCCTGTTGTAATCTTAATCTACACCTGTTTGATTACAGTTTTACTGCAATTCTTACCTAGTATTGATAAAAAGATACATATTTAAGTTCATAATTGAAGAAGGCATATAGAATTATTTATACCTTCTTGATTATTATAATACCATATCTTAGTTATTGCAGTCAGATTATACCTGCCATGAATCTTTAGTGTTTCATTTCTCCTGTACGTGTCTGTAGCAGTCAGTTTGTAAATTACTATTTTCAGCAACTCTCTGCAAGCAAAGCCAGAGTAACCTTGAATTTATACCAAGCAAAGAAGTGGCACTTTGATACAGAGTTCTATTTGGTTGTAGAGCACACAGATGGACATTCTACAAGGGAGAGTGTCAGATTATTTGAAACTCCAGGTAATATAGATTTTATATTTACTGTGTAAGAAACTTGGTAACATTTTAAGGATGCAGGGATTTTTTGCCGGAGTTATTTTCTAAGCAATATTTATGTTCAATTGGTTGTCATTGTTATCTGTGCAGTCTGGATGTCCAACTACCTTTAGATGAAATCGTACCTCGATTGTCCATGATACTCTCACAATTTCAGTCATAGAGCCAACAAGCATTTGAACATAACTATTAACAAAATTGTTGAAATTGCTGCAAATATTTTTTTTAAAAAGGACATTGGAAAAAGACAACCCCACCTGTATTTGAAATCTCCTCAAGACTCCCATACAGCTTTCTGTGGATATCTGTCACTTGGCAGTGCTCCTATCTTAAATGGTTTAGTGTACATCACTTGATCACTCCACATTTTCAATGCTGGCACCACTAAATTTGAAAAAAGAAAGAACACTGCAGGCAATTTGCAAGTGACGGAAGCAGGACAAATCTGAAAACTCTTCTACCCCGAACTCTCTTCACTCCTGCATGCACCGCAATAGAACTTTCCTGGCATGAATTGGACACATCAGGCATCTACGAACTCACAAACCAAATTATAAAATCACAAATGTTTTTTTGTTTTCTACTTGTTCATCACATTTATTGTTTTTCATACCATTCTCATCTTCGCTTGCGAAGGAGGAACATCATCATCAGTGTAATGCAGTCTTGCTGGATAAGTTCTGCTATTTGTGGTGCCTGTACACATGTCCATATGCAGAAAATGATAATTTCTCAGCTCTATTGTGATAGTTGTCTTATGAGTGGTCAATTTTCATAAAAAAAGCTTTGATGAGGGTTTTTTTTCCTGGTAAGTGATTTCTTGGTCTTTTTGGCTTCCTTTAAGTCAAGCAGGCTATCAAAGATTTTTTAGGACAGACCAACAGTTGACATTGGATTGTATTTCTAATTATTTCTACAGCAATGCATAGAGCCTGTATTTCTGCAGAGTAGTTGGAGCTGAAGGTTCCAGTTGGTGAACAAATATATTTGTTTTCTTTTTCTGGGTATTTTACACTCCAGCACTCATGCTGATCACTCAGTATATACTTTAGATTCTCCATACTCAAACAAAGAATTGATAATATAGAGGCATGGAAAACTCATGGGTATGATGATGATGACCTGTATTGATGCTTCTCTGGGATACATCTCTACAATTATGTTGTATACTATGGTTTTCTTTTGGAAAGCATTCAGCTCTCATAGTGTAAGTGTTTATGATGGTTCTGATAGATTTTGATATTGCTTCCACGGAAATGGGAAAAGTGTTAGTGTTATTTCTTTTTTAGTGAATTTTCCCCCGAATTTTCAAATTCACAACTTGCTCACAACTATCATATCATACATACAACAACAAAAAAAACATGACTATATTCACTATTTACTCCTTTATTTAGATATGCAAAAATTATTTTGATATCTTTTAAAACAAAAAAGTTATCACGTTTTCAAAACACCCACCATCAATAACGCAAATTTTCCAAAAAAGAATTCAGGCCCGTTTCTTAATGTTTAATTCAGGGCCCTAAAGGTTAATATGTTGCCACAGTTTTACAACTGAGAACTCATGGTTTTCTCAGAAAGGCTATGGGCTGTCAAGAGTTACATGTTCACAGCTAAAGGAATTATTTCATCATCATCAATAGCCACATGTTCTTAATAAAGTAACATATAAACAATGCTTAATGTATTAGACATCCTCTCATATATTCTTATTTCTCAGTAGCAGTGGGAACCTTTCTGTCTTTCTAAATGATAGTGTTATTGTTGTACTGTGAGAAATATAGTTTACGATTCATGGTGATGGTGGCCAATCTGAGCCACAAAGTCTTCCACAGAACGTACTAAGGAATCACAGATGTACGTGTACCATCGTGTGTTGTGTGTCTTCTTTAACATGTAACCTGTGAACTATCTGTTGATTCTTGTTACATATCTTTATCAAATGGGCACAATAAAATGTCAATAATATATAAGGGAAATGGGCTGCGATGAATTCTTACCAGATTGTAGATCTTTTTTGTTAACCATTTTCTTCATATGTGTTACATTCAATTTATATTTATCACAAACTTATTTTCCTACTTATTGTAAAGGTATTGCAGGAAATAAGACTGACAACTATTATATAGAAGGTACTTATGTTTAACATTCTTGCAACATTTCAGATATCACAATTCTTCTTTTTTGTGAATAAGTTCTAATGAAACCATTTCTGAAGTGTTGTCAACTAAAATATGTTTGTGTTGTGTCATCTACTTCGCATGATATGGATGACATATTTCTTATACTATTTTCTTTTGTTCTAATTGTCACATTTTGTTTTGACAATTGAAATTTTTATTGTTGTTGAGATTAACTCTTTCTGCATGACATTCAGATTGTTTTTGAACAAGTAAGAAATCACATTCTCACATTTGTTCTTCTGCTGGACAAATTTGATTGGACTACCATTAAAAGTAGTCAAATTCTAAATTGACAATGAATAGTATATTGGGTAGGCTGCAGTAAATCTATGCATGAAATGTGGTTAGGAAACTGACATTTGCAAAGTACAATATCTATGTCTGTCTGTGTCTAAGCAGCGCGTCATTTACATTGTCCTCACTGCCAACTGAAAACATCTCAGTTCTGTGCATGCTGCCCAGTCTCCTCCAGGTTATAGATCAACGTTTTATACTTTGCTCTTAGCATAGAGCAATTTTTAAAAAAACAGTTGTCTACTAGACTTTCTTTATCTCTCAGCATTTCAATTCAACATTCAGATTTCATGTCTTTGTGATATCTTGTAGTGAAAGTACAATTTTCTTAGAAATATACAAGAACACACACCCCATTAGTTAAACAGTTGAAATTCAACCACAAATAAAAATATAGTCAATGGTTTAAATTTTACAAAAATAATAAACCATGGCCTTGAGTTGAATTGAGAGGGGTATGTCACTTAATGGAAAATACAACTTTTGCAAAAATAAGTAAAGTATTAATACATTCTCTTTATACTTGCTTTGAAAATTGTTTTGTATGAGATGTGCATGTTTTAATAAGTAATTTGATCTCTCCAAGGTTTATAATGTAACGCCATGATTGTCAAAGACTCAATGTGTTTCATTCCAACCAGTCTGGGTTCCCCATATTATAATCACATTATCATGTCTTTCTGTCTTGTCCTGACAGATCATAAAGTTTGACTCAAGTTTATCACCCCTCTTCTGCTTTACCCACACACACACACACACATATATATATATTGTTTGCATTAACCGCATGATTATTAATGTTAAATTGGAATCACTTTCCCAGGTCGTGGTGCTTCCAGAGGTATATACGTACATGTATTTGACAACCATTATCCCATCAAACTTTTCAGATTGTTCTCACAGCTAGTCCTTTTTTCCGCACATTTCATGTTTTTAATATAGAAACTTTGGTGGAAACTAAGGACTAATATGAATGGGAATATTCCTTTTTGAAAATTACTAATTTTGTTTCGTACTATTTGTTAATTGAAAGATCAGGATAACAACGTAGCTAGCAAAATTTTAAAATAACTTTTTCAATGATTTCTATTAATTGTATTCTTTGTTTAACATTAACTTAATGTGCTTTAGTGTTGTATTTCTTTCCCTGCCTTTTCATCCAGGTTGAGATATGTCCTGCAGGCTTTACATCTTTTAGCTGCCCATTATTCATTATCATCATGTGCCATGCTATCTGGTTTCATTAATTTAATAATCAAGAAGCTAAATAATATCAAACAAATAGGCAAGGGCTGCAGTAACACAAATAGAAAGTAGTGATATTAAAGATATGCATTTATATGTTTATGGTAATAAAAATCAATTATGTATAAACTAATTTTGTAATAAATTTGAACAAGAATGATTTTAATATTTCTGCCAATGGACCTTTACCAAAAAAAACCCCATAAACATGTAAAGAAAGTAGAACAAGCTCATCAAATGTAAATGGCAGGTGCAGTTTTAATAAAAGAATAGTTCGATACATAAGATACAGATGTGTATGTTTCTAACTACATTTCTCTGTTAACACTGGCCCTACATGTTCGATGTGTTTATTTGGTTCATTTATATTTATTACAATATATCTTATTTATTAGATTTCTGTTATTAATGATGACATAACTTGTCTTTATATTAATACAGTCTGCAATTATGGAAATATCTCAAATGCTTTAATCACATTTTAAAATTTTGTTATTTGAAACAACTTTTTCAATGATTTCTATTAATTGTATTCTTTGTTTAACATTAACTTAATGTGCTTTAGTGTTGTATTTCTTTCCCTGCCTTTTCATCCAGGTTGAGATATGTCCTGCAGGCTTTACATCTTTTAGCTTGCCCATTATTCATTATCATCATGTGCCATGCTATCTGGTTTCATTAATTTAATAATCAAGAAGCTAAATAATATCAAACAAATAGGCAAGGGCTGCAGTAACACAAATAGAAAGTAGTGATATTAAAGATATGCATTTATATGTTTATGGTAATAAAAATCAATTATGTATAAACTAATTTTGTAATAAATTTGAACAAGAATGATTTTAATATTTCTGCCAATGGACCTTTACCAAAAAAAACCCCATAAACATGTAAAGAAAGTAGAACAAGCTCATCAAATGTAAATGGCAGGTGCAGTTTTAATAAAAGAATAGTTCGATACATAAGATACAGATGTGTATGTTTCTAACTACATTTCTCTGTTAACACTGGCCCTACATGTTCGATGTGTTTATTTGGTTCATTTATATTTATTACAATATATCTTATTTATTAGATTTCTGTTATTAATGATGACATAACTTGTCTTTATATTAATACAGTCTGCAATTATGGAAATATCTCAAATGCTTTAATCACATTTTAAAATTTTGTTATTTGAAACAGATTTTACCATTCTTGTTTAAAGCATCGCATGTTTGCTTGTAAAGTATTTTGACTTCAAATAAACCTAGCTTTTATTTCATAACAGGAAGTAATTCTATTGTTTAGATAATGTTTATATTTATAAGAAATTGACTTGTTAGGTACTGGGTAATTTTAGAAGGTAATGTATGTTCAAGGGTCTTTGGAATACTTCTATTTGTCTGGTTACTGCAGCACTTCCATTTTGTCGGGACATCCTCCGATATTTGGGTTATTTATATTACTGCTGTGCTACAGTATTCCTTTAGAAAGTTGATGAAACAATTGAACTGCCACATTGTCTGCACTCAATCTTGTAAACAAAACATGTCAGAACATTTTTTATGTTATATAAATCTTATTTATTACCTGTGGGTTTTCAAAATTAAGATCTGCTAATTTTCATTGCATGTTTATCATATCTTCTTTCACACTTGAAGCAAAACTCTATGAAGACATTTTGCTCCTTACAGTTTGCTATTTTATTACACTTAAAAAACTTGCAGAAGTTCATGATGATAGAACTCCAAGAGATTATTTTTGTTTTTAGTGGGGGATTTGGCAGATGCATGTCCCCTTTCAACATGGTTTCCTTCTTGGATATATATTGTTCAAAAAAAGAAACGCAACATTATTTCAAACGTGTACCAAAATTTTATTTTACAGAATTAATGTTTAAACCTTGGCATGAAAAACTTTCAGACTTTAACTAAACCAAACCCTTCTCCATTCATTCCCAATGGTTCATTGACGATGCTGGTTTGCCTACTGCAGTCAGTTCTGGTGATGCTGGTCCAAAAGAAAAGGACCTCTGTAGGGTCTCTAGCCCAAAGACCAGCGACATGTGACTATTTTATCTGAAATTCGATCAGCTGCTGGCATTGACTAGACTGAAGGATGCAGATTAGAATTGATTCCTGAGTTGACGCACCCATATGAAACGGTCTTCGGCAGGAATTGTGACTGAGTCTGTCAATGAGCACATTTGTTGAAAACGTCCCCAAAGGCAACTAATGGTGCTTCTAACCACATTAAATTGTTTGGCCATTACACTGATTTTCCAGTCTGTAAGCGTGCAATGATGATGTATCATTGTTCTGTAGGGAGATGAGACATACTTGCGCATTGAATTTTCAACTGAATTTATTCTTGGATCGTCAATCTTTTATAGGCACTCAATAATATGGCCAGAGAGCTTGGTGTTCAGTAAGTTTCATGGGATTCTCATGAACCTCTCGTGAGTTATTGCTAAAAATGTTATTTTTACCCTGACTTCTTTCTTGGACTTCACAAATAATGAGGTGAGCACAATTCAAGTACCACGAAAAGTTAATGACCAGATGGAAACAATCGATAGTCTGCTTTTAGTTTGAATGTTGTCCAGTCAGCAAATATCTTATATAAAAGTAACTCCAAAAAAAGTTTCATTTCTTTGTTTGAACGGTATATATATATATATATATATATATTGCAGGAGTTGAGAACAAAAGCGAAGAAGCCATTATCCTGTGCCTTTTGAGCCCCTTTTAATATTACATATGTTATCTGCCATAATGTTTTTTTTACAATTCATCTTGATTCTCCCTGTTCATCTGATGAAACATTTCATGAAGTTGATATTTCAAATGAAAGGCATAGAATGCTTTTATCATCTTGTATGTTGAAGATACACATTAATATTGTCATAACTCTTTTGGAGAATAAAGCTTATATTTTTCTTGTGCTATATTTTTGTCACTCGTTAGAAATGTATTAACATTGTTTGCTCATTGCTCAAAATCTTTGACTAAGTGTCCAGCTAGTCTATAAGCATTCTCTTCAAAGTCATGTATGATAAATGTATCTCTGCTAGTGAATGTTCTTTTGTAACATAAATATATTTACTGATAATATGGAGCATATGAGAAGTGACATTTTAATGCATATTCTATACTTTGGCAGGCAGTAGAAACACAGCAGAGATTTACTGAATATTCCTTGATTGATTACCAATTATAAATAGTCTGCAGATTTCAATCACTTTCAGATAGCAATTGTTTACTTGCATTGTTTGTTTCATTGTCAACTAGAAGAAATGAATTGCATGATGCTGATTGTCTGTTACAGTGTAGTTAAGGTGAATGGTACAATACAAGTAGAAGCTACCACATTGTCGAGTTATTTCACTTGTCTATGTTTGTAAATTTCATGTTCGTCATTTAATAATTTAAATGTTAATTTATTTTAGGGGTTGGGTTAGGGTTATGATTAGGATAGTTGTATTTTACATAACTAACCCTAACTCCAACCATAAATATTTCAATTATTAAATGATTAACATGAAATTTACAAACATAGTCAAGGGAAATAATTAAACATGTAGTGGCGTCTACTTGTAGTGTACCAGATGTATTATTCTTCATCATATATCTACAACATGTTTACTCCACACGTCTAAGTTAGGTCCTTTTAGTGCACTAGCATCCTAATCTGTTATGACTATTTGTAGTTGAAGTGATATTTTTAGATCACACATCGCTCCAAGGTGACACGTCTCTGGAGATGTGTGCTAGAATATATTAATGAAGCTCACAACATTTCACGTGGCGTTGGATTGTTGGCACTGTCCTGTTTAGAAGTATGTCTGTTTTAGACAAATTAGCTCCATTTCTACATCTGCAGAGATGATGAGCTCGGTTATGTGAAATAATGTGCAGGCTTGGGCAAAATAAATACTAAGAATTTTGATGATGAGTGGGTCACACTATGAAAGTCCTGATCATTGTTACTTACTAAGCAATTACTGTTGGGAAATTCACAGGGAACAAGAAGAGAATGCAGGCCAGGAAGCATGTAGAAAACTATAGAGACAGATATGAGAAGTAAAATAAACTGGAGAAAGCACAGGATAAGACTGCTTACAAAGATGTGGTTGATGGCTTATGTACACCTGTATGAAAATAGAAGAGTTAAAAGTACAGGTGCTGGAGAATAAATATTTATCTATCGCCATTCTTAAAATCTAGCCGCAATAACAAATCACTGTGAGCAGATGGTATAACTAAGAAAGCAATGAGAACATGCAAGGAAACGGGTGAAATGGTTAACAAGACTTCAAAGTAGCATGGGAAGAAAGAAAAGTACCAGGACTGGCAAAACTCAATAATAGTACAAATATGGAAGAATAAAGGAAACAAAAGATAACATGAATTATACAGATGTATCTCCCTACTTAGTCACACAAGAAAAGTATATGCCAAAATATTAGAAATATGTCTGATATATCACAGGCCCACAATTAAGCTCCTCCCAGTTTAGATTCAAGAGAGGAGTATGTTGTACAGATGACATTTTTTCCTTAGACAGCTAAATGAAAAAGCACTAGAATATGATCAAGAACTAAACACAATATTCGAAGACCAAGAAAAAGCCATCGATAGTGCAATAGAAATGCTTCATGGGAACACTAGAAAACTATAGAATCAAAGGTCAGTTATTAGCAAATATAAAAGCCCTTTACCAGAATTGCTAAAGTTCAGCAAGAACTGACAACAGAATTATTTCATCTTTCCAAAAAAAACAACCAGGATAAGACAAGGATGTTTGTTCATACCTTTACTTTTTCGCATATACATGAACAGAATAACTAAAGAATCCCAAAAAACAAGAAAGTAAACAGTTCAGTAATAAGATAAGAATCTCAAGAGGAATTAAATAACACAATACATGAATTGCAATTTGCTGATGATCAATGCCTTATCTATGAAAAGAACTTGTCTGAACAAAAATGAGTATCATTTTACTTTGGATCAGTTCAGTCAGATAGTGTTAGCATCAGTTGAATAATTAGCACTTTACTTATGGTTTACACCCAAACAACTTAATTCAAAAAACCATCAGTCAATATAACTCTGCTGTGTGTTAGCTATGGGATTGTAGACATCACCGTTCTTTACAGTTTCACTATTTTGTTGTATTCTTCATAAAGACCTTTTGGTCGAAGTGTTGATTTGTATGGTTTCCTGCATGTTTCCAGTGATTAGTAAAAACTTCATTACCTTATTGCTAAGTTTAATCATGTCTCTGCTAGAACTTTCATCAATGCTTAAGTACACACCTGTCTTTAATTCTGGCTTCAGCTTTTTAATGTTCTTGCAATCTTGTTTGTATGATACTGTCATATTTTTTCAACATGAAATTGTTGTGAATAAAACTACATGTATGACCCAAAGTCATAAAAACTGAGACTACAGTTAAAAATACCAATAGTTCATCATCATGTGCAATGCAGACTGGCAGAGATCATCCATCTCTACAATTCTCTTTTTCCAGTATCGTTTGTCAGGATCATTGTTAATTCTTGCCACTCCATCCATGTCAGACTATTTTCTGACATTGTCATCCATTTTTTGTCTTCAATCTTGACTATTGTAACTATGTTCCCTAGACCTGTTTTATAAAATGTGAAAAAAATAAATATTGTCTCTTTCTGATATTATTAAGTAACCTCATATCACATTTGACTCCTGCTGCACCTCTTTGTTAGTATTTGTAACTGTCCACTTTCAGAATTCTGTAGAACCATATCTCTGTTACCTCTAGGTAGAAATAGAGAATGGTTTTGTTAATTGTAAAACTTCATATTTCTGCTTATTTCTACTTTAAAAAACAATTGCTAGCATATCCTATTCAGTGCATAACCATTAACACAGCATTTAGGCAATATAAATACATTCAGTAGTTTACCATTGCTTTCTCAACGGTCTGAGTGCACAATTGCCTGTGGCAGAATTTAAAACCTGTACATTGGCCATCAACAGAGCTGGACTCTACTTATTAATTCAAATTTATTATACATATTTTGTGGAATTATTATTGAATTGTGGTTTATATTTATAATTTGTAATGAATGGGAAACTGCAATATTTATTTTTATAAGTCAATGCTATTATGATTGCTTGTTTGAGCTAATTGACTGAAGCTATTTTGAGCCATGCTTTAAATATATCTTCCATTTCAAATGAATTATAAAAATCCTAGTGATTAAATTATTAAAATTTATATTTGAAACTTATACATTTTATGATATAAGTTATGTTTATGTGGAACTTAGTAATTATATATGCGATGAAATTAAAGGTTTACACATTTCATATTATAGCTTATATATTTAATGAAATTAGTTATACATTTGATATTAGCAGTTATATACATTTGTGATTATAGTAGTTTTATATTTGAGAATATTAGTAGTTATACATTTGATGATATTAGTAGTTATAGTTATATTTGATATTAGTAGTTATACATACATTTGATAATATTAGTACGGTAGTTATATATTTGATGATATTAGTAGTTATACATTTGATGATATTAGTAGTAATAGTTATATTTGATATTAGTAGTTATACATACATTTGATAATATTAGTACGGTAGTTATATATTTGATGATATTAGTAGTTATACATTTGATGATATTAGTAGTTATACATTTGATGATATTAGTAGTTATACATTTGATGATATTAGTAGTTATAGTTATATTTGATATTAGTAGTTATACATACATTTGATAATATTAGTACGGTAGTTATATATTTGATGATATTAGTAGTTATACATTTGATAATATTAGTAGTTATATATTTGATGATATTAGTAGTTATACATTTGATGATATTAGTAGTTATACATTTGGTTATATTAGTAGTTATACATTTGATATTAGTTATTATACATTTGATGATATTAGTAGTTATACATTTGATGATATTAGTAGTTATACATTTGATATTAGTTATTATACATTTGATGATATTAGTAGTTATACATTTGATGATATTAGTAGTTATACATTTGAGAATATTAGTAGTTATATATTTGATGATATTAGTAGTTATACATTTGATGATATTAGTAGTTATACATTTGGTTATATTAGTAGTTATACATTTGATATTAGTTATTATACATTTGATGATATTAGTAGTTATAGTTATATTTGATATTAGTAGTTATACATACATTTGATAATATTAGTACGGTAGTTATATATTTGATGATATTAGTAGTTATACATTTGATGATATTAGTAGTTATACATTTGATGATATTAGTAGTTATACATTTGATGATATTAGTAGTTATAGTTATATTTGATATTAGTAGTTATACATACATTTGATAATATTAGTACGGTAGTTATATATTTGATGATATTAGTAGTTATACATTTGATGATATTAGTACGGTAGTTATATATTTGATGATATTAGTAGTTATACATTTGGTTATATTAGTAGTTATACATTTGATATTAGTTATTATACATTTGATGATATTAGTAGTTATACATTTGGTTATATTAGTAGTTATAAATTTGGTTATATTAGTAGTTATACATTTGATATTCGTTTTGTTGGTACTAGTTATTATATAATTGATAGTTAATCGTCAGATCATCATTGTTTTTCAGATCATCACACGTCCATAAGTGCTCTGACATTCACTTGAGTGTATCCATTATTACATAATGACAGTTCTAGTTCTTTATTGGATGATAAATATTCTCTTACGCCCATAGTAATGCTCATTTCTGGTCTGGCAACGCCACATTTCAAGACCAGTTCCTTTACTTTGGATATGGAAAGAGAAGCATCACTCTGATTAATTTCATTTGCCAGTGTTTATCAGAGTTCAAAATTTCAGCACAATCTATTTCTTTACCGCTGGACGCAGTGGGAGTGCAAGCCAGTTGATCCACTCTCTCATTGCCATGAACACCCACATAGCCAGCCATGTAAAAGAATGTGATACATTCCAACTTTTACATCTTGATTGCCTCAAGCCACTGTTCTTGAATGCAATCCACTGTATTTTTCGAATCTGCTCATTGAGTCACTAAGGATGCAGACATGAATTGCATTCTATGTACTCATTCAAGGCCTTGCTCACTGCCATATTCTCCATAGTCATGCTGCATTTAGTCCTGCAAGTGTGCCACTCTTTGATGGTCTAGAGACATAGCTGTGTTATATAATTGATGATAGCAGTTATTCATTTGATGGTATTAGTAGTTACACATCTCATACTGTGTTACACTTAATGAAATTAGAATTCTCTCCCAGATGGCATGCCTACTGGCTCACAGTTTTTAAATAATTGTCAGATCAAGATTTTTTTTAGTAGTTTGTGACGGCATTCTGCTGGTTCATTTTTTACTAGAGAAAAGGCTGCCATATCAATAAAATGAACAAAGCTTGTCTCCCCTGACAGAGATGTATCATCATCATCAGGTGCCATGCCGGGTGGCGTAGGCGGTCATGGCTCTCCACAGCTCTCTGTCCACAGTATTATGTATCAAAGTCGTTGTTGTTTCTTTGCCGTGCCAGGTTGTCAAACTGTCTAATATTTTCTCACGTTGTCGCCCTCTGTCTCTGGTGCCTACACAGCAGATGGAAGAAGTTCAACAGAAATAAGATGCAGAATAGGACAGGCAAAAACAACATTCAGAAAAATGAAAAATATACTGTGTAATATGACCTTGTCATTAGAGGTGAGAGAGTTCTGCAGTGCTATATAATCCCTATACTAACATATGGGTGCGAGTCTTGGACAATAAACAAACTGGAAAGTGGGAGATTGGAGGCAACGGAGATGTGGTTCTACAGAAGAATGCTGAGAATACCATGGACTGCCAGAAAAACTAATGTAGAGGTGTTAAAAGAGTTAAATGCGAAACGGACCTTAATCAACAATATAAGAAAAAGGCAATCTTCTTTTTTTGGCCACTTCATGAGACAGGCAGGTTTAGAGAACATAATCACAACAGAGATGTATACAGATCCTAAAAAAAATCCTTTAAAAAATAACAACTCGCCATGCACCCCTCTCTGTAAATATCTCTGTTTTATTGTTCTTAAAATTGTTTTTCCTATTGCATCGTTATCAGTCGAAGACAAGTTCACATAGGAAGAACACAGCTTCCGTCTCACTTGTGACAGGTGTTTAGAGTTTAGAAGAGGGCAGATGGGTTGAGTGTTAGGGTTAGGATTTGGTCAAACTCTACCTTAACGTCCATGATAATTTCTTCTCCGATGCACATTCCTGACATAAATCGTGGTATAATTTATTCTCAACTGAAATTAGCCATTTTGATTTTTCTAGCACAACAGTCTGCTAGTGATGTAATTTCATTGATGACATGAACACTGTCATAAAAAACTTGAAATGAACATGTATAATATCAAACTTCCCCCACTTCGGAAATAGGCACAATATTAGGTAGGCACGTGATCTGGGAGAGAACCCATATTAGTAGTCTTTCATTTGCAGATATTGCTAGTATTAGGAATACCATTGTCATATTTGATCTTTGGTATACAGAATTAATATATTGTATATGAGTATTATTTCATAATATTTTGTGAAAAATAATTTTATTGAACCCATCAAACTGTTAGGACATTCTTGATAACATTCTCATCAAACTGTTAGGACATTTCATGCCTTTTGTTGCTTTTTTAAAAATTTCCATTTTGCAATTTATATTTCAGGTCCAGGCGACAGCTCCAGTTATCTTTGTGCATCACTGGTTACTGTAATCATCATGATGTTGTGTGCTCACCAGTTATACCCCTAGGATCATCTACCATACTAGATCAATTATATTATGTTTGTTGTATGTAGACTTAACTGTTCAAACTGAGTGCTAAAAACTATTTTGCACAGATGATAGTTAATGATAGTAGTTGTATTTAAACTGTTTGATGTGAATGACTATAGAAAGGGAGAGAAAATGTTTAATCAAGTGCTTAGGCATAAAATTACAGTTTTGCCAGTGCTATCAGACCTGTACGCTTGCAGTGTAGGTGAAACGAGGCACAAATTGTTCCTGTTTTGTTTGCTGTAGACATATCTCTCACATTCAATTTTTATTCATTATTAAATCCCAAGATCAAGAGATCATTGCAGTTAATTAATTGTAAAATTTTTGGTCACAAAATTTTTATATCTTAGTTTTGATTATCTGTTTTGTGCACATTTTAATAAGCTTATTTAAAAATATGTTAAATATAAGTATATATTAGTTGGTTACTTTTATAACTGGCATACACATTTAGTGAAATAAACTCTAATAGGAAATAAAATTTGAAGCAATAGAGTAAAAAAGAAAATGAGGGACAGCAATCTCATTTCCTAGCTCATTTATTTCATCCAGTATGATGTCAAATAGGCTTTGTTCAGCTACCAGCTGTGCTCATACCATAAATTCAGCTACATAACTTTTACAATGCTTTTTAGCTGTCAATGATGTTTGTTTACCCCTTTGGCTCTGCCCCATAATTGCTTGATTTTCTGCCAATGCGCGCAGTGAGAAAATGACATCATGGTGATATGTGCTGTCAGTAGAAAGATCTATCAAAAAAGTATGATTTTATAGCATTAATCCTGAGGTGGTGACTGGAATATCAACACCACCTCTACTATTTTTGACAATTGAAGGCTCTGATATAACCAAATTGGGCTTATGTCTGTGGTTGAGAGAAGTGTACCTAACTATAATAGAAACTTGATATTTAATCAAACCAAAAATATAGTTATATATATAGTTATAATAGTTATATATATATAAACACAAATGATATGCTCCCTGAATAGAAAATTACTATTTGTTAGGAATTTGCTGCAATGAAACTCTAGAAGAAACAAAATGTAATCAAACAGGTTTTATGAGTTGTTGTTTAATGTGTTCAAGTTGTAACCTTCAGGGTTTGAGTAATACTATACAAATGATTATAGTGTAACTGTTTGTATGATTTTCTATGTAAACTTATATTTCAACAAGCTGATGCTCATCTACTTTGTCGTATGCCATTATTATATAACGCTCATACAGTATATAAATGAGAGATGTTTCCTTCATATTTTCAACCCAGAATTTTACTTTTTAAAATTGAAACGGTCAAGCAACTTAATTGTTATAGGCTGTTACTTTAAGAAATGTTACTCATTTTGAACAAATATTTATGTTTTAAGAAATCTTGGACAATTTTTTAAACGTCTGGCTTTAGATTGTATCTAAAAATAATAATTGAACAATGTAATATTCTCATATGTAAGTGAAAAGAATGATTGTATTCTAAAATGAAATTTATGATATTGTTTTCTTACTATTATCTGTAGTTTTTTTTGTATTTTTAAATTGCAAGGAGACTAAAAAATATTTATTGTTAGGTTTATCAAATTAAAATAGAATACTCATGAAACGTCAATCTGGTCTAAACATTATGTGCCGGTATGAATGAATACAAATTGTAATTTGGCACAATGTGGCAATACAAATCTTATGACTTAGTCTCTGAATGCAAAGTGAGAACTTGATGTATAGTTCGATGACCGTAGGGCTGTATTGGAACCTGCTTCTGTGTTGTTTTGTAAGAATCTGATTCTTGTAGATTATCAGTTTGTTTAAAGGTGGATATTAGATCCACTCTGGACACAATATGTTTATTGGTGGAAATTGTGTACAGGCATAATGGTTTGTGAATTCACATAACGGCATTCTGTAGGTTCTTCAAAAATTCTCTATGGAAATAAACTGGCTGGAATCACAGGCCGGTACTATAATCGCAGTCCAACCTCTGTTGCACAAATTAGTGCCTACCTTGTGATTATTTCCCTGCTTATCAGTTTATGTTTATCATTTATTTAGGCACAAATGGGAAACAAGAACGATAATGGGGGTTGAACTGCAATCATAATACACACAGGCCTATTCCCATGCATGCATACTATGTCTCAATATGATTCAGAAATTCACAACAGTTGATATGTATACGTGATTTGTGAAGCCTTTAGAGAGCTAAAAAGAGGGCCTCATTGTGAAAAATAACTTTTATCCTTATCCCTGGATATGCGGGTATATAGGGAAATGAACAAGCCGACAAATTAGCTAGCCTCACTACCAGATGATCAGAGATGGACTGAGCAAATACACTGCTCTTTGTGTGTCTGTAATATCAGAGGATTTTGAGATACAGGAGCATGAGCCAGTATTAATAATGCACAAATTGGAAGTGAGGATAGATGTGGCCTGTAGAGAACACTTAACAAAGTTTTCAAAAGAACACTGGACCAATATAGAACCGTAACGATCAGCGGTTATAGTCTGAGAGATTTACTGAAGCAAAGACCTGAGCACCTATAGAAATGTCTGGTGTGCGAAGAGGATAATCAACATACCTATTTCATTCTGTAAGTCTGATTTGAAAGTAACATTCACCATTTATTGTAAAAAAAAATGTGGCAGCAGTTTTTCAGTGTTACTTCTAAGAACCATCTTGTATTTGTTTAATAAATATTTCATGCAGTTATCAAATAACACAAACAATGAAGTTAAATTGTAAGCTAAAGATATGTAAAGTAGCATAAATAATGTAAATGTACAGTCAAATCCCATTATAACATCTTGGTCCATACTGACAAAATATGTATGTAGAAACTGAAATTTGCAATTATACGCTACAAACAATATAGAATAAAAAATAATTGGGGATTTTGAGAAGTGTTAAATAGGAAAAAGTTATAAAAGGCTGCATTTAAAGGGATTCCACTGTTGATATAGCACAAGACAAGAAAAAAACAACATTCAGATTTTGTCATTTGCCATGAAAAATGTTGCTTATAGTTTGCTGCGATATCTGTGCCTTTTGGCCAGACTCATTTGTTTTCAGCACATAATTTGTTTACATGGTAAGCCTTCTTCTTTTCAATCACAACTTAGGTAGACTAGTAATACATCTTACTGTCATTAGTTGGAAGACAAAACTTCTTAATCAGTTTGTGTTCATTAATTGAGATGTAAGATGTGTCATGTCTTTAACAGTGATAATACATTCATAACTGTTCAACATATAACAGTAGAAATCTGATTATAACAGTGATAACACATTCATAACTGTTCAACATATAACAGTAGAAATCTGATTATAACAGTGATAACACATTCATAACTGTTCAACATATAACAGTAGAAATCCGATTATCCGAATTGATTGGGGATCAGGCTGATTCAGATTATTGAAAAATTGGATATAGCCCAGGAATGAAGCAAAACAGTGTACATACATACAATCATACATTGAAATGAAAGGAATTTTTATTAATAAAAGTACAATAATATGTAAGCAACTATGTATTGCAAATAAACTACATAGTAACGGTTCGTGTGCACTGCCCTGGGGCCTCTACCACATCCGCTAATGCTCTCGCTCTAAAATTATTTCACCCAAATTTGATTTGGTTAATTGGGATTCTGATAATTGGATTTCTACTGTAATTTGAAAAGGAAATAATCCAGTCTATGATTAAAGGTCTCTTGGCATGAAGAGATTCTTCACATTCTTGGGTTCATGTTTGGTAAACAAGCATACCTTTTTTGGAAAGCTAAAGGAAATAAATGACAAGTTTTTCAACTATTATTTCCCTAGGCTATAATTACCCATCATTGGGTGAAGGTGGAGATATTTGTCTGGGAGAGTTGTATTGGTTGGTGCACTCAGTGTGTTGTGCACACATCTTTACATCTGGTAGCATTCCTCATGACTAACAGATGTCCTATATGTTTATCGGTTTCTGGTAAGCTCAACAAACTTGTGGTGATTATGTTAGTCATTTTGTATCAGCCAGCAGTCAGTGACACCATAGTTACACAAAATCCATCGTTGGCGCAGATTTTATAAAAAGTTGGAAGGTTTACCAAACATGAAACCATTCTCGTTGCAAATAAATTAGACATTTTTGTCAATAACTGAATTCCTGTTGATTAGTTCATTTGTTCAAAATAATGTATGCATTATGCAAGTTCATGCATGCCGAATCATTCCATTTCTCCGACTTGTTCAAACATTTAACATATTTTATTTAACCAATTATATATCTATGTGTATCATTACATACTATTTGTATGGTTCTCACCTATGCAGGTGTTATTTATTCATATGATAACCTGTAGCAAGATACTCTAGAAAGGTGTCCTTGCATGTTTTAACATTTTTGCCGAGAATACCTGTATGATTAGCAGTGTGTGAGTTTATCCCCATTGATTTCAAATATCCATTAATTCCAATCAAAATCAATTTCCTGGACAAATAACACCTTTTATTTTCCATCTTATCCTGCATTGGCTGTATCACAGTTTTACTTATTTCTAACAGTGTCTGATATCCCTCTGTTTGGCATCTTGTTGGTTGTCGGTATTACATTCAGTGCCTAGATATGCAACTATCGGCTTACCAAATAATTGTAAAAGATCATTATCAGGTGCTGATAAAAATATAACAAGCTAAGATTTTTTTCTTTAACTCTGAAACACAAATTTGCATGTTATACTTTTTTATGTCTACTACAAGTTGCTTCATTAAAATTAAAAAAATTTGAAGTAATATGATTTCATTTGTCATATAACTTTACAGATTCCATTTACAATCAATGTCATTAAATTGTGGTATTTATTCACTGCTTGCATGCTACAATTTTCTTAGGTTACTTAAACAGAGGACATGTTCCTGTCAATCTTTATGTTGTTGTGCGCATTTATGTATTGTCTTTTAAAAGAATGATGAAATACAATGGACATCTAAGAAAACTAAGAGGAATACTGGAGCGAATAGATAAATTATATAGGAAAATTTTGTGGCGAACCATTGTGATTTATAAGGCATGTCTACATCATAGAATCCGGAGTTCCAACCTGACTGAGTGATGATCGCCGAAGAAGATAAGACATGTCATAAAAGCAAAATTGGAACATTTAGTCACTATCAGAAAGATCAACTTGTTGAATTAGCTCATTATTTAAACACTGACAACACACATTGTAATGGAGATGCAGATTCACATGGAACGAAATAATACCGACCTATAAAAATGTGACTGAATTTGGTGCACATGGGTTTCCATAGGTGCATTGGTGAGAAAACCCATATGATGTCATAATTTCCTGAAGTGTTTATTGTGTTCTGTGTAGGACACAGAATGGTGAGTTTATTATTGCAAATGAATGCGTTTAATAATAATTTAGAAAATATAATCGCACTTACACAATTGCTAGCAAAATAGATGCAGTTCATAATGAATAGGTAACATGAGAATTAGCTGATAGTTTATGTGTAGAAAAAATGTCACAGGAAATAATTACACAATCATATAAGTACGCATATTTATTTTTCTCTCAACATGAAATAATGTATTCTATGGAAACCCATGCATGAAGATTTGGACAAATTGTAAAAGTCCATATTACCTTGTTCCACGTGTGCTGAGAAATGATTGGGAGCATTAGTAAAGAAAAAAATGTCAATACTATATTTTGCCAGTAATTTTGCATGTTGCTGTGAGGTTTCAAGTGGCGTGTATGATAAAGTCTGCCTGACCTTGCTGTCACAGTTTCTTATTCAGGGTCAGTTCTTAAATTCATACTCTGACAGACAAAACCTAGTCCATACCGGAGATCGAACCACAGATCTTATGGGTGTGAGACCAAAGCTTGAACCTCTTGGCTGTGTGAACATGATGTATTAGTGGTGCCTCAAAATTGAACAATAGTTTAATATCAGCGTCTTGTGCAGTAACTGTTTTGATTATAATTAAAAAAAATTCAAATGGCAAGAAACAAATGTTTTTGTTTAATCTTGTGAAGTTCCAAGTTGTATTTTCTGAGCTCAGGAGATGGTACATATAGTAGTTTCAAATCAATCTGCCTAGCTGGTGAACATGGCTTGACTGACTGAATTTTTATCATCTCTGTTCTAGGTTTGGTATTCAGTGAGAAATATGGATTAGTGCTCATGTGTATATATTACAAAGCAGTTGTTTGAGAATTGCTTGTGCGATATTACCACTGTCCGGACTCCTTAAAAAAATGAGGATGAAGACACAAATGAAGTTTTGATACATTTTCTGTGTGTAGGTTCTATGAAATATTTTTATTGTTTTGCTAGAAGTCTTATTTTATATCAACCACATCTTATTGATTTTCTGGCATGATTGTCACTGTTCTTCACAACTGAATTATATAATTTTATCTGTTGTACTCTAGCTATAATTATGGTCTTTAGATGATCAATGGTATTCTGGAAAAATTATAAACATGTTTTAGATATATAATTGCTATGAGAAAGTTCTATTGTGTGTTTATGTGACAAGTACTTATCAATAATTTTCTAAATATGTGTCTTTGAGGTACTTATCAATTACTTTCTAAATTTGTGTTTGAAATACCATTCTCTAAATGTGTCTATCTGATGTCCTTATTATTTTCTAAATATGTCTTGAGGTACTTATCATTTTCTGCATGTGTCCAAGGTGCTTATGAATTTCTAAATTTGTCTGTCTGAGGTACTTAATAATTTCTAAATTTGTCTGAGGTGTTTATGAATTTGTCTGAGGTACTTATCATTTTTGAAATTTGTGTAACAGATATTTGTCATTTTCTAAAAATAGGAACATATGAGGACACACACAGTTGTAGATATATGATATGATGATGGGTCTCTGCATGATCATATCAAGAGTGTATGACACCTTTTTAAATAACTGTTTCTCATTTTTCTCTTGCAACCAGAGAAATCAAATGGTTAGATAACGTCACATTTGCTTAATGTAATGTAGGAAGTTATATTTGGCATTGATTTATTTAAATTTAGTATTTTAAAATATTGATATATGACACTAAAAGTAGCATATATTTTCAGCAGTTTCTCTACAACATTTATAAAAGAGTGATGTGGACTATAAGAACGAATAACTAAATTAACAACACGCAAGATGCTTGTAGACAGCTTATCATTCACAGACCTATCTAAATTAACAATCTTGCTATTAGACAGAACACCAAACACTATATTTCTCTGTTTGCATGAAGATAACTTGATTTATAAAGTGTAACACTTCCATGAAATGTATATAGTATCTTCCATACAGAATTTAATTAATCTTATTGGCAGAATTGTCACAATTTTTGACATCACATTTTTTATGTTTTTATCAAGATGTGTTGGAAAATCAAGAAGCTGCTATTGCTGTGACAACACTGCAGCAAAATTGAGCTATTTTATAAGACTAGTGATAATATCTTCTAGTCTGAACAAACATCAACTATAATCACCCACAAATCCTGTCTAATACGGTCAGTGTCACACATGGTCTTGTGTGTTGTCTAGTTAAAGCTGTCCACATCTTTCCTACCTTCTTCACAACACATTTGATATTTTCCCCACATAGGACTAATTCCTCCACACTTCTTCTCTTAATGTCCTGTTTGCCCCTTTTCAAATGGTTCTGAAGGATGATCTTTCAATAAATAGATCCCATACATTTTGTAATTGATAACATGTACTGTTATTGATTAGACTATATTTAACAAGTAAGATCAAGAGTATGACAAGCAACAAAACCACTAACATTCTCAATCTCGATCAATAACAGATAACTAGAGCAAGCTACCAGTTTCGAATACCGTGGTTGTCATATAAACAACAATGGGAATTGCTATAAAGTCAGACGGGTTGACCATAGCATCAATTAAACTGGTAACTAATGAAAATCATAGCTGGGCTGCAACAAAATAACAAATTACTGTCTACATATTCCCAGTTGCAATATATGGATGTGAATCTTGGACAATCGTCAATAAGGTGAGAAACAACATTGCAGCATTTGAAACAAAATGTTACAGAAGAATCCCCCAAATATCATGGACCAAAAAGATCACCAATAGAGACATTCTGAGAGAATTGAAAATGGCTAAACAACAAGGTTTTCTATGGAAAATAACATTTTGGCCATATCAAATGTTATGACATCCTAAGAAATATCATGGTGGGGCATCAGGCATTTTGAAGATGCCTGGGCAACAAAAAAGAAGTTTCATACACCTGAAGATGACACACAGAAATAGGAAGATTGATTCAAGATCAGCAGGAGTTTTGAAAGGTTGTGACTTCTACATCCTGTCCAATACATGGGAAGACTGCATGATGCTCTATAGTAAAAGAAAAGGTACAGCATCTTGTAAAAAGATGAGAAATGCAGTACTTCAACAGCAGAGAATAGTTAAATAAACGGGTACATATAAACCATCTATAGTGGTCATTCCATGCATGAACTGTCCAAGGACATTTGCATTAGAATAGGGCTTATTGGCTATCTATGAACTCGGTCACGGCCAGAACTAAACTGAATTCTATAAAGTAGATGTAATAAAACAGTCATCACATGTGATGAATGAACATCCTGTCCAGGATATCCTATCTGATGTATATTTTAAAATGTTTAAGCTTAGATTGTTCCTATATTCCTGATTAATTTTATTATTTCCTAGATTCCTGTTATGTCATTAGTATTTACAATGAAGTATTTTTAATTCATGACTAAGATATAATTTTCATCACATTTCTTTGTCTATAGGTCTCATTTGAAATTAATATTCAATCTAAAAAAAATCTTGATTTAAAGAGTTGCTGTTCTATATTTGGATTCGTACAGGATTCGTAAGTTCTATAACTAGCTCAGTATTTAGAAAATGACTTATACATTCTGAGCTGATAAACTTGTAACTGTTGGCGTTGATAATTAATAGTTTTCATCTTTCACTATCATTGTTGGGTATTTAAACCTAACATTTTGTTTGATTGAATTTCTTAATATGATTTTGTGTTCTGCTTCAGAATAAAATTCTTGTACTTTCCGAGCGTTTTTTTTGTTTTGTTATAATGAAGAATGATTGAATTAAACCTGTACATCTAAAATGTTATCAGATCTCAAGTGCTATCTCTGCATTGAAGGTTTGACTGCACATGTTGGCTTGAAGGTTACAGGATTTGAAAGTGAAAGACTTGAGTATTATATATATATATATATATATATATATATATATATATATATATATATATATATATATATATATATATATATATATATATATATATATATATATATATATATATATATATAAGAAAACATGGGACAGGAGTGACTAATAACTACAGGATTTCACTCCTATCCACTGTTCGCAAAATACTTGCTAGAATTGTGCTTCAAAGACTCCAAGTTCTAGGTGATCAAGTCTATCCTGAATCACAATGTGGTTTTCGTGGAAACAGATCAGCCACGGATAGTATATATTTTCATTACATCAATCTCCATCGAGACCAGCACCGTGCAGAGGTGATGGGGCTTAGTTCAGCCATCAGGGGCTGGAAACTAAGACTGGTCGGGCAGTCCCACTCGAGCAGGACCATAGTCCTGCCCTAGTAAGCAGAGTGCTGAAGACGGAGGCATCCAGCCAAAAGGCGCACAGATAATCAGGATGCCACGCACAAAACACAATGGAAACATGTCTACATCTATAAATAGTTATGGTGCCTGCCCTGTGGCGGACGTTCAGGCAGGGAAGCTGCCGGGCCCTATACCTCGAAAGGGCCCAACCTCAGTTACTGGAAGTCCTTCTCAATTGCCCAGAGGAGCCAGGAGGCAAGGGAATAGAGCTACTGGCCAAACAAACAAACGACCAATAAAAATAATGCACTGGAATGCTGACAACAGTGAAATGCTATCAACAGTAAAAGAGACGGATACAGCAAAAAATTGGAACTTTAAATTGTCCTCAGTGAAGAACAAGTTAATATATGCTGTATCCAAGAAACACACCTCAGCAGCGACATAGCCTTCAAAATCAGAGGCTACCAGTGCTACCGATCTGACCGAAAGGACAGGCGAAAGGGTGGAATTCTGACACTTGTTAAAAACAATATCAGCGCATGTCAGCTTGAAGTACATATGGAAGGGGCAGAATACCAGATGCTCCACCTAAAAACAGACAGTGCAGAATTCCATCTCCTGAACTACTACTGCCCAAATGATAAACCATTGGCACTAGACACAATTCCAGACAAAGAGAGACTTATGGTGTGTGGTGACTTCAACAGCCACTCTCAGAGCTGGGGCTACGATCATATCGACAAGAGAGGTGAGGAACTTGAGAGCTGGCAGGATGAAAATAATCTCATCCTTATTAACCAGCCAGCAGACTCGCCAACCTTCTACTCGAGAGCATGGCACACCACCTCTACACCAGACCTAGCATTCCACTCACCAGGCTTGGAATGGAACATCACACGTGTTGTTGGAAAGCAGCTTGGAGGTAGTGACCACAGACCAGTATTTCTGGAAATCCACAATGAATTTACCACGGACAGCAGCACGCTCACTAGGTGGAACTATAAAAGGGCAGACTGGAAAATGTACCAGCATTTAACCAGTGTTCTAGCTAAGGACATGAACTTGGACAAAGACATCAATAGAGCAGTGAGTGAATTTAATAGATGTATACTACATGCTGCTAGTAAAACCATACCCAGGGGGGCACGCAAAAACTACAAACCCTACTGGAATGATGAACTGGAAAAGCTGCAAAATGAGATGGAAACATCTAGACAGCAGGCTGAGAACAGACCTAGCCAAGAACATCACAACAAATATCAGCAAACAAAGGCTAAATTTCAAAGAGCCAAGTTACAAGCCAGACGGAGCAGCTGGAAAGAAAAAACAGAGTCGCTGAACCTAGAAAGAGATACTAGGAAATTATGGAAACTTGTAAAACAACTAAATGATGAAGGTACAGGGAGAAATACCAGGATCACACTTTATAAAGATAGAAACATTTTAACAGGTAAACATGCAGCTGATTACTTTGCAGATTCCTTTGCAGAAGACAATAACGTCAAAGTCAGCCCAGACAAACAACAGGAGGTTCGAGAGAACCAGCAAAACATTGGACAAGGTGAACCTATACCTGAAGTCATGGAGGCACCAATCACAATGAGAGAACTGGAGCATGCAATATCCAAATTGAAAATGAAAAAGTCCCCTGGAGCTGATGGAGTGTCCAATGAAATGATTAGAAACCTGGGAAGTGCAGCAAGAGCAAAGCTACTGCAGATCTTTAACACAAGCTGGTCCACAGGTAATGTACCACAGGCGTGGAGAGAAGCAATAATGATACCACTCCTCAAATCAGGAAAAGATGGCAACACAGTCTCCAACTACAGGCCCATCAGCCTCACAAGCTGTCTATGTAAAACAATGGAACGCATTATCAATCTTAGGATGCAGTGGTACCTTGAAAGTGAAAACCTTCTGGTATCACAGCAAGCAGGTTTCAGACAGTGCTACTCTACTGAAGATCAGGCAACCTACCTCTCCCAAGAGATTGAGGATGCCTTCCAAGAAAAGAAACTGGTACTAGCAGCATGGATAGACCTCAGGAAAGCATTTGATAAGGTCTGGAAAGAAGGGCTCCTAAAGAAATTGCAGGGTTAGCTCAAGAATGTACAAATGGGTAAAAGCATACCTGCATAATAGAAGAGCCAGGGTACAATTAGATGGTCGCAAGAGCAAGAAGGTTCTACTGCGTCATGGAGTCCCCCAGGGAGGAGTCCTGTCACCCACACTTTTCTTGGTTTACATCAATGACCTAGTTGCTGAACTACCACACGGGATCAAAGTGGCAATGTATGCTGACGACCTGGTGATCTGGTGCACGGAAGAACATGCAACAGTGGCCACTAAACAAATACAAAGAGCTATTGATGCCCTAACCTTATGGGCTAATAGATGGTGCGTCAGCATTAACACAGATAAGTGCAGCACTACACTCTTTACCCTCTCACCAAAACAAAAAGCTGGTCATATCAAGATAGATGGAGAGCTCTTGAAAGAAGACAAACAACCCACATACCTCGGAGTTACTTTTGATGATAAGCTGACATGGAAGCAGCACATAAACAAAGCAACAACAAAAGCCAGGAGGAAGCTAGCTATCCTGAGAAAACTAAGTGGAACCACATGGGGAGCCAGTGGAAATATACTCAGTAAAGTTTACCAGCAAGGCATAAGACCACACCTGGAATACGGTTCAGCTGCGTGGTGTCCTGCATCAAACACCACATTACAAGATCTAGATAAAGTGCAAAACCAGGCACTTAGAATAATGTTGGGAGCAATGAAATCAACACCCATAGCAGAGATGCAGAAAATGGGAAGAATGCAAACACTTGGCGAACGCAGAGACACAAAAGTACTAATTCAAGCAGAAAAGTTTCAGTGTTTGCCAAGTCATCCAATGAAGGAAAGATTCCAAAATCTAGCAATGGGACGACTGAAAAGGAGCAGCTTTATCCATCAAGCTAAACGACTCCGTAGACAACTTACAGACCTACCTGAAGTTGACAGCCCCTTAAGGTCTGTACCAGAGCAAACCCCATGGAGTGAAAGCCATGGAATGCCAATATACATTCAGACCCATGTGAAAGGAATACTAAGCGAGGACGAACAGAACAGTGTGCAGCGAATGACAGTCACCCTCAGTTTCCTGGATGAGGAATATCCACAAGATATATGGGTCAGAGTGTACACAGATGGGTCAGCACAGAATGCTGTGAGGAATGGAGGTGCAGGTGTATATATAGAATATCCACACAAGCCTAGAGATACAATCAGAACACAGACAGGAAAATTCTGCAATAATTATGATGCAGAAATCCAGGCAATTAGTGTGGCAGCTAAAAAACTGCTGAACTCCAACTCTGACCTACAGCCTGTGGTATTCCCGACAGATGCAAGGTCAGTGCTTCAAGCTCTCCAGTCTGGAAAACTAACAGACTTAAAAAAACTACTTAGCGAATTGTCTTACCAGTATAGGGTAACCATGCAGTGGATACCCTCTCACTGTGGAATACCAGGAAATGAAAAAGCAGACCAACTGGCTAAGGAAGGTGCTGCCGAAGACCAACCAGATATACCAATCACCTACCATCAGAAAAAACAGATGATCAAGTCAATAAGAAAGCCACAAACACCAACACAAGATGACTATCACATTATGAACAGATCAGAACAAGTTATAATTCTACGTCTCAGAACAGGACACAACCGACTCACATGTATACAAAGTTCAAGATTGGCAACACGGCCATGTGTACATGTGGACAGGCAGCACAGAGTGCCAAACATATACTTCAAGAGTGTTCTGAGCATGAAACGCTGAGGCAGACATATTGGCCAGAGGAAACAACACTGGAATCAAAGCTCTATGGGACACTGTATGAGCTACAAAAGACAGTGAGTTTTATTAAGGAGACAGAATTACAGATATAGACATGTTTCAAGTGAACGAAAGAAGAAGAAGAAAAATTACATCAATTACAAGAGAAATAACGTGAACAAAAGCAGCCCCTGTATGTTGCTTTCATTGATGTTAGAAAGGCATTTGACTTAGTAAGTCGTCGGGGCTTATTCAAAGCACTCAAGATCAGCTGCCCACCAACCCTCCTAAGTATAGTTTAGTCATGACACACAGGCATGGAAACTACTATAAACTTTGATGGTGCTTCTTCATAGACATTTGTGATCGAGTATCGTAAAATTATGCTTTATTCTTGTCCCTGGTGACCTGTACAATGCTCAAAAGTTGAAAGCCAAAACCAGGATAAAGAAGGTCGTTATAAGGGATTTGCTGTTTGCAAATGATGCTGCAATTACAACACAATCAGAGGAATTACTGCAAAACCTTGCCGCCTTCTCTGATGCCTGCCATGAGTTTAGACTAACAATCAGCAAAAAGAAGACGCAAATTATGACGCATGCTGCCATCAAAAAGCCACAAATTGTCATCATTGGTGATGAGCTCAAGGTTGTTGACCACATTACATATTTAGTATCCTCAGTCCACAATAAATTATCCACGGATAAAGAAATAAGCATCAGGCATGTCAAGGCATCTACAACAGTGAACAGACTACCAAAAATAGTCTGGGGGGAACAGAAAACTATGAAAACTAAACTCCTGATTTACCAGGCTTGTGTCCTCAGCACCCTACTCCATGGCAGTGAAACATATGCAATCTACCTATATGCACCATGACTGAACAGTTTTCATATGCAGTGCCTATATATTCTTGGAGTTAGGTGGCAGGTCGAAGTCACTAATACTGATGTATTGAAAATAACATGCAATACCAAAGTATTTTCTACACAAAGTTTGCGCAGACTCAGATGGCTGGGATACACTTGGATGGAAGATGGCAAAATACCAAAGTATTTTCTACACAAAGTTTGCGCAGACTCAGATGGCTGGGATACACTTGGATGGAAGATGGCAAAATACCAAAGTATTTTCTACACAAAGTTTGCGCAGACTCAGATGGCTGGGATACACTTGGATGGAAGATGGCAAAATACCAAAGTATTTTCTACACAAAGTTTGCGCAGACTCAGATGGCTGGGATACACTTGGATGGAAGATGGCAAAATACCAAAGTATTTTCTACACAAAGTTTGCGCAGACTCAGATGGCTGGGATACACTTGGATGGAAGATGGCAAAATACCAAAAGATCTACTTTATGGAGAATTACAGTTTAGGAACAGATCTCAGGGTCAACCTCTATTTCAGTACAAGGAAGTGTGCAAACATGATATAGGCATGATAGAGAATCATGGGAACAGGATGCCATGGATCGCATTGCACGGAGGGGAAAGATCAGAAATGGTATAAAGACAAAGGAAAAAGTGACAGCAGTTAGTTCAAGGACTGCATTTCTAAGAAGACATACAATGGTACTCATAGAATCAGTAAGAAAACAGATACCTGTAGCACTCTGGGACTCCAGCTATATCATTGCCTTTGTCACTGCCATCACCTCCCATCATCATACTACTAGTGGATGTATAGAAAGCACCACTTTTTTTTCCATAATACACTTTATTCTTCACTGAGCCATGAATATCCAAGCACTGCATACGTGCTGAACTCCAGACCCATCATTGTAGATAATAATATCCCCATCTGACAAATTCTCAGTGATTAGAGCCTGGACTGAATCATAATCGCTGGAATGTCATAAAATAAACTGTACACAAGCACACATTGGACCATATACTTAAGCAAGAGTGGAAGAATCAAATAGTTTCCTGGTCTTCCCAAGTGTAAGTGGTTGCCACTCACCGTCAGGTATTATCCCTTACACATTCCTGTCTTGTCCTCTAAAATACAAATAATAATAAATTAATCACATAAAATCATACAGACTCAATATAGTCGGTGAATGTTGCATAAATTTATTCAAAACTCTTACAACATAAAGCTTATATCATTAAAATTTCATGATTATATTTATAACAGTTACAATCACAGTGTACAACTTCAATCACATTGTATGTAAATGGCAAATAACTGAAAGTGATGGAATGTGTAGGTAAAATACTATCATTTGTTAAGCTATATATTATTTCAACTTCTGGGGATCTCACTGGTCTAGTGGTTGAGTTCACTTTGTGCTTGAGGTTGTGGGTTCAAAACCCACTCACGAAGACTTGTTTATAAAGTGTATTCTTGGGAGATCCCTGGGGTTTACCACTTGAAGCTGTGGAGTTAGATGCTACGACTGGTACTCTGGACAGGCGGTGTGCGGCAATATAGAGAGAAACAGTACATATGGGGGTAACCTGAGTACAATGAAGTCAATCCTTTTTATCTTTTGAGCCCCCTATTTTAAATTTTCACTCTTGACAACAGTGTATGCACAGAATCTTGCAGCTGCGGTGAAGATAGCTCTGTTTCCAATGTGGATACAAATACCAACATTCTTCATATGCTACTGGAAGGTGTATTTTATGAGCTCTTTCCATTTTATTTATACATTCGTTGTGTTTTAGATTATCTTGACAAAGGCCAGTTAGCAGTAATGTCGAAAACATTTATTTTTATCCTTTGTATTCATCATTTATGATTATATCTTAGATCTTTACTACTAATAATAAAACCTATAACCCGCCAGGGTCATAGACGTGACGCATTGAGACGTTTGGTGCAGGAAATTCTCTAGCATCTCTATCCTGATGAGTTTGCAAACTTCACACCCTGTTCGAGTGTATGATATTATCCAGCCATGTCTTCTTCTGATCACTTCGTCTTCTTCCATCCTATACTGTACCTTGAAGAACATCTCTGATCATCAAGGAATGTCTCAGCATGTGCCCGTACCGAGTTTACGAAGTTTCATGATAAATGAATATTTTACTAATAGTGACATTTATATACTTGTTTTTATTGATATCACATTCAATTTATGTTACTGTGGCCCTCTCCCATTTGTCAGATATTCTCTGGCAACTTGATTAATAAATAAAACTCGTGTAAATGAAAACAAGATTCAACCATTGGCTCAGCAATAGAGTGGTGGTTAGCCTGCTTCACAAACACAACTCTGTCGTACTTGCGGATTATCGACATTGTATGTGATTTGATGTATTTGGGTAGCATTTCAACATTAGTTGAATAGTTATTTTCTATACATGTTACGAGCTATTAATTCTCTCTGATGACTCCCATACAACACATACTAAATGACTATATGAACACAACTCACAATGTCAAAATAAACACAGTTTTTCTATGAGAGGTCAACATGCTGGATTTTTTCAATCAAGATATATGGCATTCGTCTTGACAAGATTTGAAGTAAGATTGCAACAGTTGGAGTTGAGGTGGTATGGGAACGGCAGGACTTTACATGACTTGTTATTTTTTAGCATGAAATATTATATATATATATATATATATATATATATAAGTAAAAGTAAGATGAATTATGGACCAGCATAATAGCACACAATTTTTTATTAGTGCTAAGCTGCCTAGTCAGTGGTTGACCAGAAACATAAGTGTTCAGCTGTCTAGTCAATGGTTGACCAGAAACATAAGTGTTAAGCTGTTTAGTCAGTGGTTGATCAGAAACATAAGTGTTAAGCTGTTTAGTCAGTGGTTGACCAGAAACATAAGTGTTCAGCTGTCTGGTCAGTGGTTGACCAGAAACTGCCTTAAAATAGATCATGTCTTAATGCAGGTATTGAAGTTATATAAAAAAAATTTTTTAAAAGGCATGGGATTCATATTATATATTGGTATATTTCATGGGAGTGACAGTGGTGTAATGTTTAGTCATTCACACACCAGCGAACCCAGATTTCGAATCCACTCATTCATGGTGTGAAATAAAAATGAATCCAGTGGTTCACCCAGCCACCAGGAAGTAGGGTACTAGGGCTCATGGTTCACCCAGCCACCAGGAAGTAGGGTACTAGGGCTCATGGTTCACCCAGCCACCAGGAAGTAGGGTACTAGGGCTCATGGTTCACCCAGCCACCAGGAAGTAGGGTACTAGGGCTCATGGTTCACCCAGCCACCAGGAAGTAGGGTTCATGGTTCATCCAGCCACCAGGAATTAGGGCTCATTGTTAACCCAGCCACCAGGAAGTAGGGTACTAGGACTCATGGTTAACCCAGGAAGTAGGGTACTAGGACTCATGGTTAACCCAGGAAGTAGGGTACTAGGACTCATGGTTAACCCAGCCACCAGGAAGTAGGGTACTAGGGCTCATGCTCTGGAAAGGTCAAGGAATGGAACCATCACTACTGACCAAATGCGGTAGGTGACACTAATCGGGCAGTTTCTGGTCAACCACTAACTAGGTTGCTGAATATTTATAGGAAACTGTGTGCTATCATGTTAGTTCATAACTAACATTATCTTTGCCAATATATATTTCATGCTAACAAAAATGTAAAAAAAATAAACACGAAAAGTAAGGAGACTGTCAATAAGAAAATAGACATTTTATTGCTATATTTAAATAACAAAAGTGTATATGAAATATAGAATTTTCATTTCTTCGTTGTACATGACGAAGAAAATGCCACATGTAGAGAGAGAAATGTCATACAGGAAGTCTGATCATGAAAATGCACATATGATGAGGGTGAACAGTAATACATATGTCCATACACATTTCATGTTTCAGAAACTACCAGAATTGTACTCATAATCACATCTATTCATATTCGTTGTTGAAATTGTATGCACAGGTTACTTATAAATTGATCAACCAAAACACTACTTGGCATCATTAAGAGACTAGAAAATAAACTGGAAGTTAGATAAGGTATAGACCATATTTTAAATGCGAGATAAAGAGAGGTGTAGAGAGTCTAACATTGGTATCCATACTTGCTTTATGGACTACATGAAGGCCTTCAATTGTGTAAACAGCAGAAACTAGAACATGATGAGAGAGTTAGGTTTTCTCTAACACTAACTCACCTCATCCAAATGTTGTACCAAGACCAGCAAGTAGCCCTAAAAGTAGATTGTGAAACATCTGATTGATTTAGTGTGGAAAAAAGAAGTCAGAAAGTTGTATCCTATCATCATTTCTCTTCAATATTTATGCCGTTAACATCATAAGGAATGTAAGAAACAACCTCAATTCACATAACATCAGAGTTTGTGAAATATTGGAACAGAGATATGCAGATGATACATTATTTCTATCCCATCTCCATTCTTAGATCAAAATGGTAGTCAAGAAACAAATAATAAATACATTTTGTATGTCAATATTATGCTACCAGTATTAAACTTTGTCTTTTGACTTCTTATAGTCCATGCCGTGTGGGTTTGGTCATCATGTTTGTCGACAGCCGCCTGTTTCATACAGATGTTCTCCTATGATACAGTGCCAGGCTGTGTAGCTTCTTCTCTCTTGGTCTTCTTCTACCCATCTTCAATTTTCCTGTTATCACAATGAGTTCCATCTTTTCTCGTCTCATGTTTCTAAAAAAAATCAGACTGTCTCTTTATGATGAGGCAGCAGCTCTCTTTTTTTAATTTAACTTCTTTCACGATATCTTCATTACACTTTTTCTATGTCCACGGTGCTCTCAGCATTCTTCTATAAAACCACATATCTACTGCTTCTATGAAAGAGTGGAATTATTGGCAGAAATGCTGTGGTTGATGGCACAGTGTTGAAAAGAGGGTCGAACTAATAACATCAATTTTATTAATGTACTATAAAGTAAAGAAGATATTGGTGGAGGTGACAACATGCACACATGAAGAACGACAGAGTTATAAATGATTACGGGTGAGGTGAAAAATATATCCTCTCCGGAGAGATCTAAGATCATATAATCAACAAATCTGACTGGGACTCTTGGATGGATGCTGGAATGGAAAGTGGAGCACTTATGAGAATGTCCCATGTGCTTTAATGCTGATTCTCTAATCACAAAGAATCAAGAGCTTAGTACCATCATTGTGATAAAAGTTCTTAAACAGATCTCTGAAACTTGACAATGTATAAACAGAAGATGACCAATCAAAGTAAAACATGTTTTCTTGTTGTGGAAATACACACATTTCCTGATGTTTTTAATGACAACAATAATGGCACATATTAAATGACATCACAATCACAATTTATTTGTAATAATTTTTTTGGCAAAAATAAAATTATATTTTACTTTCCTTTAAAAAAAATGTGAAAGCTCAGAAATAAAGTTTTCCCCCCACTATTAACACAAATTTAATATGAAATACCTTTTCTCTGATGGCATATATATAAATATACAAATGATTGTCTATTTGACCACAATGATATTGCACACACCTATTGTCTTCTAGTTCTACCTTAGTAAGGTGTAGCCTATATAAATTCAAGGTCCTTTAGTCAGAGATATAACATTTCCCCAAATTTCTTTGAAGTACATATATTCTTCTGTGTTCATTCTCAAACTCCTGCAGGTTTACAGAATGTAGTCCAGAGAATGGAATGCATTGTGTCATGGTTTACATCTTCGCTGCGATATCTGCGCCATTCTGCCTGACACATTTGACTTCAGCATGGGTTATCGGTCACTTTGACCCTTTATGGGACGGGACAGTAAACTCCACACCCCCCCCCCCCCCCCCCGCCAAACCTCTCTAGTCATATCTTACAACAAGCTTGGCAGGTAATAGTCTCTCTACTCTTTGCCTCCCTTTCGGTGCCCTACAATACAAGGGCGTTCAAGTACATATATATCAGTGGTTAAATACCTTTCCCCAGTCCAAGGAGATCCAAATAGCCATATTGGTAGATTCCAACGCCCCAGGTTAAGTATAGAAAATCTAATATAAATTCTTATATTAATTGTATGCACAAAACTAGTCTTAATAAAATAGTGCAATATAAAGTTATATGAAGGTGAAAGTAAACTTTGGATGAAATTGTATCGATATTTGAAGGATAGTTGGTATTTTCTACATACAAAAAGTGTTAATTATAGAAAATATTTCAAGTGTTAATCTGAATTGGAAAGCTGTAATTAAGAAACCTGGTACAATTTTACATTTACAACAGACGTAGGATGTATCTAGCAACAAAGAGACTATCACACTTAACACATCAAAACTTGGGCTTGAAGGATGAGGTCAGTTAAAGAGTCTCTTCTTCTGTGTTCATTCTCAAATTCCTGCAGACTAGCAGACTGTAGTCCGGAATACATAGGTGTGATGGCTGACAGCATGGCTGCAATATCTGGATCGTTCAACCTGATACATCCGACTTCAGTTTCAGTATGGCTGTATCACTTTGACCCTCTATGCAATGGTTGTCAACATCCAACTAAAAAACATCCTCATCATACGACATGCATGTCAGGTAACAGTGTTACTATTCTTTTCTCCTTTTCTGTGCCCCAGCAACACACACGAGTTAAAGAGTAACCAGTGAGCTACGAGAACCATCAGCATGCATAATCTTCAATGTGTTTTGCGAGAAATCAAGTGCCTATGGGTTATCCAAGAGCACACCAACGTCGATACAAACAACTAAACTAAACTAAAAATCTATCAACAACAATATGGTTACCATCATCATATTGAATGAATGCGGAACATGAAGTGGGATGTGTCAGATTGAAAGGTGCAGATACTGCAGCTAAGCCGTAGACCATGATACAATGAATTAGTTCTCTGACTACACTCTGGTAATCTGCAAAAGTTTGAGAATGCTCGCAGAAGAAGCTGAATCGCATTGACACTATTGACAACTGATATACATTTTTCTAACCACTGCAAGAACTAAAAAAATCACAGATGATTTATTTCAGCAAGACAAACAATGAAAACAATTATCGGTAAGCTGACCAATCGCCAACACAACAAGAGATGCTGGTTATGGAAAGTATTTTACATCCACAGTAAGTGATTGTTATATAATTTACATTAACAATAGAAATGTTATAAATCACATAATTCATAACTTCACATCAACATTAACCTTTACATTTGTGAAATTGCTATATAATGAATTTGGATTTGAACCATTAACCCTTACCAAACACTTAAAATGACTATTTAATAGTTTTAAAAAACTGTCAATACTGCATTATTCCCACAAGGGAGTTGCAGAGAGATTTTGAGTGGCTTGTGTGATAAATGCAGCATGTTTTGCTGTCACCACCTTATGTTTATGGTGAATTTTTAAAATTTGCACTCCAACGGAAAAAAAACCTTGTCCTTACCAGTGATTGAACCCTGGATCTCATGGGTGTGAAACCATAGGTCTAACCTCTCGGCATTGTGCCCAAAATTTAATAGTGATTAACATAATAGACAAATGACTACACTCCTATGTACATATAAGTGCTCAAGTATTCAAAGGAGCCTAGGATTTCTTACATAGCTAATCAATACAGAAATATAAACCATGTATTATATTTTATACAAAGAATAAGTAACTGAATGAGAGAGAGACTGCAGTAAGAACTGTGCATCACATGGTAACTATCAGAAAAAAAAACATACAATGGCCTAAATACAGTGGAATCCCTCTATAGCGCACTCTTTTATAACAAATTTCCCTATATAACAACACTTTTCAAAATCCCCAATTATATTTTCTCTATATTGTTTGTACTGTATGTAGCGAAATTATGTTATTACATACATATTTTGTCAATCCGGACCAAGTTGTTATAATGGGATTCCACTGTAGTACATTGAACATATGCACAGAATCGAGTTTTGGGTCAAAAGATTTAAATCAAGATAGAGACATATAAATACAGACTAGAACATAGTACTATGTAATCCAAAGACCAAATAAAATTATGTAATGGAAACTGACATTTTGGAATAAAAGATTTATTTACCAAAAAGGAAGTAAGAAACAATTAGCGGAATAGTAACATATTATATTAGGTGCAGTACTATTTTCATACAGTTTTACTGGCAGTGAAACTTGTATAGATGCAGTAGTGATGTGGTTTTATACAAATTAAGCTGGTGATTTAACCAAGGATACCAAAGCCAGGTTGAAAAGAGTGTGCTTCTGCCAAATGAGGTGAATCGCCCACTAAACAATGTTTTATTGGAGAATGCTGAGAACACCATGGGCAGATACAACTGTAATGAAAATATCTTGAAAGATTTCAAAAAGAGATCTGCTCACTGACATCACACAAAGAGTCTACATTTTTTGGACAGATTATGAGAAGAGCAATGATGGAACATATTGCGACATATATATTACTCAAGTTGAAGAGAAGCAGGGGAAGACCAAGAGCCAAGAGATAAAATGGTGGACAGACTAACATTGTGGTATGGGAGAAGATTGGTATTGGAAATGATTGACACCACACGAAACAGAAGGCTGTAGATATATATGATGTCTCTCCAGTATGTTGTCAGGGCCAGAGAGGGGAGCAAAGAATAGCAAAACTGTTCACCTTCCAGTATGTTGTAAGAGGCGACTAAAGAGGTTATGTGGTGGAGTTGCCTGTTCCATCCCACATAAGCTCAATGTGACCCAAAGTCACGCTAGTTGGATTTGTCAGGTCGAAAGCAGAGATATTGCAGCAATACTGTAAACCACGGCACAGCATATTCCATTCTCTGGTCAGCATCCTTCTAATCTGCAGGAGTTAGAAAATTAACGCAGAATAATATATGATGGATAATTCATGTGAATTTATTTTACTGTTTATGTTGCCATCTTGATTCAGCAGTAAATTTACATTAGACTTTTCGAGCATCTCAGTGTCTAGGATGTTATCCTGTCATTGAGACCAGATCATGGGGTGGAGTTGTCTGTGTCATCCCATAGAGGGGTCAAAGTAACCCAGAAGCAATAATGAAGTTGGATGTGCCTGGTTAAAAGATACAGATATCGCAACAATGCTATAAACCATGACACAACACATTCTGTCCTCTAGACTTTATCCCACTATTTGGGGTGGGGGAAGTTCGAGAACAAACACAGAACACCTAATCAACAAGACATAAATGTTTTCCCAGAATGTTTGAGGATCTCAGTGTTTGTTGCTGTCAATGGACACCAAGTGACATTCTCAGGCATCACAGGTAACAAGAATTTAGCTGCTTTGCATAGACAGTCCAGGATTCAGCTGCATATAGTAGTAAAGGCAGAATGACTGCCCATTCAGTTTTTGTCAAGGCTCAGATCACGTTGGATCCAGACATTTGCACAAAGACCACTAAAAGCTGCACTAGCATGAGTAATGTGCAGGACGACATTCTCATCAATTGCAGTGGTATTTGACTGAGTGCTGCCGAGGCACACAAACTCATTGTTGGTTTTTTTTTTTACCTTGAACTGTGATCGAGTGGTTGAAGTAGGGGGATGCCTGGTGCATTATGACTATTTTTGATGTACTGATGGTGAGACAAATAAAACTATATTCCAAAGAGAAGAGGTCCATAAGGACCTGACCAAGGCCTTTGGATAATATGAAAAAAATATGGATGTCCAGATACATTTATTTTTATGGTTCGCAAGTTTCATGACAATATGAAAGTTGTCACATAACAAACAACAAAATGTAAGTTACAAAAAAGTAGTCAAAAACCAAATGTAGTTAACAGAAAGCAATCATATCACTTATAAAAAATAATAAAGTATAGTTAACAGAAAGCAATCCCATCACTCATAAACAATAAATGCAGTTAATAAGATAGCACCCAGACACAACAAATTTAGCTAATAAAATATCAGTTACACAACAACAAATTTAAGCTAATCAGGTAGCACTCATGCAACAAAAAAATTAAGTTAATAAGATAACATTCAGTCACATTACAAAATTAAGCTAATAAGATATCCCTCATTCACAATACAAAATTAAGCTAATAAGATATCACTCAGAATACAAAATTAAGCTAATAAGATATCACTCATAATACAAAATTAAGCTAATAAGTTATCACTCACAATACACAATTAAGCTAATAAGACAGCAGTCATTCACACAAGAAAAATAAGCGAATAAGATAGCACTCATTCACACAACAAGATTAAGTTAATAAGATAGCAATCAGTCACACAACAAAATTCAGCTAATAAGATATCACTCAGAATACAAAGTTAAGCTAATATAACAATCAGTCACACAACAAAATTAAGCTAATAAGATATCACTCACTCAGAATACAAAGTTAAGCTAATATAACAATCAGTCACACAACAAAATTAAGCTAATAAGATATCACTCACTCAGAATACAAAGTTAAGCTAATATAACAATCAGTCACACAACAAAATTAAGCTAATAAGATATCACTCACTCAGAATACAAAGTTAAGCTAATATAACAATCAGTCAGTCATGCAACAAGAAAATCGAGGTAATAAATATGTGTAAGACCTACTTATCAGTAATATAAAAATACAATATATGATGACAAACATGTACATGCATTGAAGAGGCATTTATTTGCTATTATTAAATTATCTTTGTCAACAGGTCTTGCTGTCATGTCACTGTCTTAGCTTTATGATCAATAATGTACACTGCCACAACTGTCAACCTCATGAATCTAATGAAATAAAAAAATAACTCTACAAAATACCATTTAAAATTAGCAAAGAAAAACTAACACAGTTTGTTTTATAAATATAGAAAGTTAAAACTTTACATATAATATGTGCTTTTTAAAATCTACAGATTCTTATTATACATACTTGTCAACATCGTCATGAAAAGGCAAACTGTATGAGAATGATAAAATCTTATGACTAAATAAAACATTCTTAAGCAAAAATGTTGCATTCAATCAACATTTATGGTTGGTTGTTGATACAGCTGTCCGTCGACTTATGCCCTTTGACCCATCAACATTTATAAGACTGGTCATATTGAAACTATGAACATATGGTGTGTGTGTGTGGTCAAAAGTGGTCAACATTGATGCCACTAAATATTTGCAGATTTTTGTGTGGTTTGACGTCTGCATAAAAATTGCTACAACATGCCTTCTACAAAGCCCTTCTCAGTTGGAAGCTTCTTCTCAAAGCATTGCATACCACTCAAAGTTGCTGTAGTCTTCTGGGTTTCAAAGAAAGCTCTGGAATAACTAACTCCCCACTGAACATAGGAAATGAGCATCATCAATCATAATTACTGGGGATCACAATAAACAATAATAAAACATATATTTTGGTAGTATAGTTTGTTTTTTGTTACTCAGATAAAATAGTTACTCAGGATGTAACCATTAACCAGAATATTTTGACTGTAGGGATTTCCTTTTATATTCCGTAGTTCGCCATTGATTTCTGAAAAGTCCGGATACATAATTGCTGCAGCAGGGTTTGAACCCAGTACCGTGGTCATCACAGATGCGTTCTGTACCACTCTCCCACAGCCTGACATTTGTAAAAGGAAAGAATCATTTATCATTATGCTAGTTATGTTCTTGCAGAGAAAATTATAACACATAAGGTATAAACCAAATCTGCCCAGTTTGACTGATGCAGTCAGGGCTGTAATTACATCTTCAGTATTTTCTGCATATTACTCTGATTTCTGGTGATCTTTTCTTGTGGAAAAACCATAGGGATTTGGGGTCGAATTTTAACCCACTTTTGGCTTGCTTATTAAGAGCATATGCCATGTTCAGATTTCCTAGAAGAGGAGAAGGGGTTTCTTTGTTAAAGGACATAATGTGTCAGCTGTAATTCAAGAAAAAATGTGAGGCTACTCCTGACCATAAGTAAGTGCCTAGACTACAAGTATTTAAGAACTGATGTCAAATCATGCCAGACAGTACAATAGGTGCTCAGTTTCTTTCAGCAGATGATGAAGAGTATTAATGTCTGTTGTTCCTATCCAGTTTGACATGTTTGTCATCATCAGGCGCACAGGTCATAAACAGTCTTGTCTCACAACTCATGTCATTTTGAAACTTGAAACTCCCTACTCCACTCACACACTTGCTGGGTTGATAGACATGCAACATCACACTGAATTTTCATTCATCAATGAATGTCTATGGTTTCACTTCACCAATAAAAATAAAATGAATAACAGAATGCTTTTCCTTTCATACTGGATGGTCATCTTTAAACTGTTATTAACAAATAACATTGTTCATCTGCACCAAGATGGTATGTGCAGAACACTTCTGACACCATTAACAAAAAATATTGACATGCTACAAGACAATTACGTGGTTATTCTAATTTATATCACACTTTTAAAGCTTTAATTTGAAGCACTCCCATATGATCTAAGACATCAAGTGATTCAAAATATACTATACAATTAGTAACTCGAGTGGGAAAATTGGAAATTCAGAGTTGATTGCAAAAAATCATTCCAGCAACACTAAAAGCTACAGAAGTAAATAGACATTAATTATCCAAGTGTCACTGAGGTCTCTGAAATAATCTCAAGTTATATCACAGTATTTCTGAATGAGGATCTCTGTATTTGGTGGATATAATAAAAACATGAAATAAAGTTTTACTTCTCCATATCTGATTTTCATCAGTTTATTATTGTTGGAGCGTGACTGAATGGCTAGAATGCCGGTCTCATAATCATGAGGTCTTGGGTTAAAACTAGGTTGGGGCTCGTTTTTTTGTCTTTCGGAGATAAAATAAAACAATCTCCCTACACACGCCATGGTGACTACTATGGCAAAGCGGCCTTTATTTCCAATGCCTATAAAAATACTCTCTCCCAGCACTAATAAATAGGAAAAATATGCAGTAAATACATTTTAAAAACAATTATTGGTAGATACTATCATCACATTTCTTGGAATAACAATGTAGAACTATACAGTGGAACCCCTTTATAGCACATCCTTTTATAACAAAATTCCCTATTTAACAACACTTTTCAAAGTTCCCAATTATATTTGTTCTTTATTGTTTATATTGTAAATAGTGTATTTCTGTTATTACATACACTTTTCATCAGTCCGGACCAAGTTGCTATAATGAGATTTGACTAATATGTCAGCAGGAGTCATTGTTACTAACATGAAAAACCAGTGCTGGTTTATTATATTTTTAGCTGTCTGTTCTGTAAAATTAAAGTAAAGTTAACCCATAGTAATTTTGCCATAGGCATGTGAAATGTTAGGAATCTCACATTTCAGTGACTCTGCTATATGAGAGCTGTAGCCATTTCCTTTCCCTCACAGTACTTACTTCCAGGACTGATCCGATACCCAATTCAGGCTGGGTTGACCCAGGAGTTGTTGTGGTCTTAAAAACATTTTCGCCTCAACTGAGAAATGACCACAGGACCACTCATATGCGAAGCCAGTGCGTTAACCATTGTGCTACGCGGCTCCATATAGTTCTGTATATAATCTTCATTGGGTGTAACAGTTTCATATGGATCATGATGGAAGTTGCATTAGTTTGTACATGGTTAAGGCCAATTTGGTGACAGATATAAGTGATCACATGTTCATTGGAATGATGGGGTAAAGATCTAGCGACCTGATCTGCCAAAGCCAGATCCTGGGAAAAAATGAGACAACACATGCAAGAGCATAATGCTGTAATGAGACAAAGCTTATGCCATGGAATTGCTCCTGTCATGTATATAATAGCTGTAGGCTGTAGTGTATAGTACTCCTTGGATGACTGGACTCAATGTATGCTTGCGAAATGGTATATTCACCAATTTGGTACACTGCTTTCTTTGTGATTAACATTTGTCATTCATTTTTGTAGATATCTTGTTATGTTATTTTCTTTTTGTTTGTTTGTTGATATAATGTTGTATTATATAAATTATTTTATGCTTAGTTTTATTCCATCTCTGTCCTTTTAGTTTTTACAACATTCATACTCACATGGCTTTGGGATTTATAGCATACAGCCATTACAATGTGAATGTAGACAGTGCCTTTCCTTACTTATGATGTGTTATGTTGTGTTCCTGATAAATGCCTTTTGGTCAAAACATCAAGTTTGTGTTTATCATGTGTATTCTCTGTGATTAGGAAAACTTGGAAAACTTCATTACCCTTTTCTTTTCCAAGTTTGGCTTGTCTTAAATGACATCAAATTGCTAAGACTAAAAATGATTCAATGCATGTACAAAATAGCAAGGAATGACAAAAATGATAAAGAGAGGTCGAGGTAGGCTGATTTTACAACTGGATTCTTATGGAATGACAGAGTTCACTTTGTTGGGTATGTTCTTGTGGCTAAAGTAGTAAGATCATGTGGTAACATGTGTAAGAGTTGTTGTGGCTGTACTCTCCTCTTCATTGTTAGATTCTGTGTTTAATGCTGTTAGACTCTGCAGGGCTGGTGGAAGCTTGTGCTGCATATTGTGGATAAAGTTCTGCAAAATAATATATATAAGATAAGAAAATAACCAATTGTTTGTAAGAGCAAAGGATATACTAAGGTTGGCACATACTACAGACACAGTTGATCTTTTAAAAGCAAAGGATATACTAAGGTTGGCACATACTACAGACACAGTTGATCTTTTAAAAGCAAAGGATATACTAAGGTTGGCACATACTACAGACACAGTTGATCTTTTAAGAGCAAAGGATATACTAAGGTTGGCACATACTACAGACACAGTTGATCTTTTAAGAGCAGTTGGCACATACTACAGATACAACTGATCTTTTTTCTTCGTTATCTTCAACCAGATGATCGAAATCTCTGCATATTTCTCATACCTTTCTACTTTTCAATCTCTTATCTTGTCTTCATGTTTCCAGTTTAAAAGAATGCATTTCTGTTCATTTTTAAACATGAAAAAAATATCACCTATTCATTCCATTATCTATATAATATTCATTTTCTGCCTTCAACTTCTCTGATCATGCCAGAATGTTAATCCTGTTTCCATGGCAAAGCCCACTGTCTTCTCCAGGTTAGAGTGGCTGTGCCACAACTTATGCGTCGAATTTGTATCCTCTGGCCAGACCAGTCATCTCTGCTCTTTGTATGTTGGGCAGTCCTGAAGTATGTGTTCAGGGTTTTAGATTCCGAATTCACATGGACATTAATCTGTGAATGAGATCCTTAGTCGGTAGACTTGACCCAGCAGTCTGTAATGGCCTGTTCTAAGGAGAATAATCTGTTGATTATTTGGAATCATCTATATAACTATTCAATAAACTTTCATTGTTACTTTCTGACCCAGTATTTCAAGACCATTCAATGTTATGAATTTCTCAGTAAAATCTAAATTAGCAGTAAAATAAGATGGTTCTATACTGATCCAACTTTGTGCCAGCCTTGATATATGAATGTGAACAATGGGTATATGTAAAGTGTTTGTTTACTTTATTTTGTTTGCATTCTCCGCTAAATATATTTTTCATTTTATTTTATTGGTTATTTAGATGACCTTACCACTTGTCAGAAATACTAATTTATTATTGTTTACTACAACAGACCTACACAAGGGGTATGTAGTCATCAGGTTACAGCCCCAATAGCTTCAATGAACTGTATAATGCACTTGAGGTCATTCATGAAGCTCCTCAAGTTTGAAAGAAGTGCTGTCTCAGTAGGTCATATTTTCTCCCTCTCCTTGGTAGCATTGATACGCATGAAGGATGCGTTCTAAGTCATGTACTGAGTCCACAGTACCCACTGTTTTAAAACACTACTTATGTTGTCCTTCAAATATCCAGTTCTACTTATGTTGTCCTTCAGATACCCAGTTCTACTTACGCTGTCCTTCAGATACCCAGTTCTACTTACGCTGTCCTTCAGATACCCAGTTCTACTTATGCAACAAATTATTGTACATTTCTTCAATAACAATAGTCAATTGCATGTTAACATCCATAAGGTTGTCACTACACAGCTGTGTCTGTCCCTGTTACCAATCTCCAGTACAGAGACTATATATGTTTTTGATATAAGCCTCTCTGTTCTCTTATTGTTGTCAACACCTGCATGTTCAGGCAGTAGACCTATATAAAACTTTAGAGGTTAGAAACATATATAGATGCCATCCACGCAACTGTGTGTTGCTGGGCCTGAAAAAGGAGCAAAGAATAGCAACACTTTACCTTCCATGCATGTCATAAGAGGCAACGACTAAGGAGGTTGTGGGGTGGAGCTCGATGTCCCATCTAATATAAGGTCAAAGTGACGCAGAAGTCATGCTGAAGTCGGATGTGTCATGACAAAATGCGCAGATATTGCTGCAAAGCTATAAACTATGACATGACACATTCTATTCTCCAGACAACATCTTGCTAATCTGCAGAAGTTTGAGACCAACCGCAGAAGAAGTCATCAGCTCGTACAGACACTGATCTTTATGGACATTTTTAAAGCATTGATTGAGAGATTGAATGCTGACTTTACTAGTAAATAGAATCTTGGATTGTGTTAAAGAAAGATGTACATCAAAGTATACATCAATAAGGACAACAAAATTTCCTTGTAGGAATGCTGGATGCTTCACACTAAGGAACAAATCTTGAGCTCTAATGAACACACCAAGACAGATAGTAATTGAAGAATGGTAGAAAAGAACAGCGAGAACATGATAGAAAAGTGGTATGTCACAATCAAGATAGATAAAGCAACATTGTTCTCTAATTTTCCCAATAACAAAGAACATAATACCTAGGGAACAACCTGATCAAACAAGAAATTAATCTCAGCATTATATTTGATGAGAAAAGCAGGTCAGAATTTAAATAGGACTACTAAAATAAGAACGGAGCACCAGTTGGAGAGCCAATGAATGAAGATTTACAAAATCGATAAGACTACAGGGAACCACGGTAAAGCTGATTATAATATGAATTCACTTCCTAGCCATAATGGTTTATGATTTGATAGCAACTTTTAAATATTTATGACATAAGTGGCAATATGACATCATGAGACAGTAGCAGATTAAATCTAGGAAAATGAATCTCCAGAAACTGTGAGAAATGGAGGGGTTTCTCCAGAGCTTTACTTCATACACAGGAGACTTCTACTGTCAATGGTATGCAATGCTTTGAGAAGTTTCCTACCTAGAGGCGACAAAATGTAATTGTATAGGTGAAGTACTGTTAGACTTGCACAAAAGGAAAGCCTCATTATATAGGCATATCATCATTACAGGAAAATAGAGGCCTGTGTTCTCCATTCGTCTCAATGCTTAATGTTCCAAAATCATATACCATGGTAACATACCGAACATACTACAAATCAATACATTAGTGGATTTATAATTGGAGATTTGAGAAGTGATCTGCAGAAAGGTCTGCTACAACAAGTTTGAACCGAGAAAACTATCCGTAGCAGTCATGGATACAAGCATACACAGATGGATCCAAAATGAAATGTAAATAGGAATAAAGGCACTGGCACCTTTAGCTCCAATTCAGATAATAATCATGAGGAAAAGTTGATTCCTGCTGATATATTGTGTTTCAACTAAATCTAACACATAGAAGTGTTTTCTATGAGGAAAGAATTATAAAGGAAATAAAGATCAAGCAAATAAAGTTTTTTTTTTGCTGAAGACCTTACTTGTGGGTAAAGTCGAGGTGAGTAAGAGGTAGACTGAGTTAAAAATGAGAGAGTGATGAGATGGATAGGTCTAACAGAGTGCACTACCAAAGCAAGAGACATGAGAGGTTAGAGGTCTTTTTCAGTCAACCCTCGCTGCAAAGACGGCACTTAATGATGATGATATCTACAGTTAAGGTTCAAACAGACAATACAGTGGTCCATCTATAGCGCATTCTTTTATAACAAATTTCACTATATAACAACACTTTTCAAAATCCCGTTATATTTATTCTATAATGTTTATACTGTATATAGTGAATTTCTGTTATAACATACAAATTATGTCCATTCTGACCAAGTTGTTATAACAGGATTCTACTGTAATCATAATTAATAACAGCAACTGAATGTTGCTCCATCAGTTGGGCGTTTCCTGGCTGGAGAGGAAAGTAAAGAATAACAACATTGTGACATACTATGCATATCACAAGAGGGAACTAAGGAAGGTTGGGGTTAACAGGTTCAATAGCTCCAAGTCACCTAAAAGCCATGCTGAAGTTGGAAGTATCAGGTCAAAAGATGCAGATATTACAGTCAAGCTGTAAACCATGATACAACACATTCGATTTGGCCTACATACTGCTAACCAAATGGAGCTTGAAAACGAAACAGAAAAAGAATCTCCATCTTCATAGATCTGTACTGCAAACTTCTAAAGTTATAAGGTATAAATTTTAGGAGGTGAATACTTTCAAATACCTCAGATCTAGCAAATGCAGCGATGGAAAATGAAAAGCAGAATTAAAGATAAGGCTGGAAATAGCTTTAGCTTCTATGTCAATCAATCAATCAAGTGCCATGTAGAATGGTGTGGGTGATCATGTTTCTCCACGATTCTCTGTCTCAATAAGCTCAGCTGGTGAACTTCTACCGTGTCACAGTACTAGTCCATCTAACAACTTTTCTCTTTCTTGTCCCTTATCTCTTCTCCCCTTGATCTTTCTAGTTGTTATTAAGTGTTCAAGTTGTGTTCTTCTCAGCACATGTCCTAGAATTCTTGACTGTCTTCCCCTAATGTTTGATATGATTGATCTTTTTACGCCAACATTAATGATAACCTCTGCATTAGTTTTCTTAGCTGCCCATGATATTTTCATCATTCTTCTCAGAAACCACATCTCTGTAGCCTCTAATTCGCTTTGAATTTTTCTATGTCAAGGTTAAACTCAATTTGGAAAATCAACATCAGTGTTAGAGTGAAAATCAAACTGTATAACTCACTGGTGATTTCTATTATACAATATGGTTGTGAGAGTTCACACGGCAGACATGGAGAGACAATTATATTCCTTTTAATACAAATGTTACAGACGAACTTTGCGAATATTGTGTAGAGAGTTTAAGACAAATGTGTATGTGACAAGTATAACAGAGATGCATGTAGGTCTACAAGAACCATTATTTTCAATAGTGAAATGACAAAAACTTGCACGGTTTGGACATGAATGCCAACATGATTCTTTGTCAAAAACAATACTACAGGGAACAGTCAAAGATAGAAGAAGCGGAGGAGGACAAATAAAAAAAATAGGATAAGTCAAGATTTTTCCTCACTCATGCGCATTATTGAAGAGAGAAATCGCTGGAGGAATCTGTGTTTTGATGTGGTGCAGTACAAGTAGATGCGACCACATAGTTGACTAATTTCCCATGTCCATGTTTGTAAATTTCATATTGATTATTTAATAATTTAAATATTAATTTATTTTAGGGTTTGGAATAGGGTTAGGATAGTTGTGTTTTACATAACTAACCCTAACCCCAACTGTAAATAAATAAATATCTCAATTATTACATGAGGAACAAGAAATTTACAAACATAGACAAGGGAAATAATTAAATATGTGGTGGCGTCTACTTGTACTGTACCGTTAATGCATCCAATGTGGTATGGTTCATAGATAAACTGCAAACTCAAAATAGAGGTAATTTTCACACGTAGGAAGTGAACTCTGCATATATCTGTCAGAAAGTAAATTATACTTCAGTGTATAACCACCCAACTGTGGTGTGCTGGGAAGTTACTTGCTCAGATAATTAAACATTATTATCTAAACTTGAAAGCACACATATCATTAAAGAACATCTAACATGGACAACTTATCTTCACCTGAGATATCACATCCCCCTTGACCCTACGTGCTTGATACAAGTGACGGTAGCGGGTCTGTTGTGTCTCCCTTTTCTCACGGGCTCGCACTTGCTGAAGATTAGCTCCTTGTTCTCTGCGACTTCTTAGGGCTAAGTATACACAACACACGTTAAGATAATACCAATGATACAGTGGTTATACTCTATTCTATTTAAATTATACAGGCAAAACTTGGTACAGGGTAATGAAGTTTGGCTTATCACTGGAAACATACATAATAATGCATGCATATCGACGCTTCTACCAAAATTATTTTAATAAGACTACACACAACAAAAAATAACAAGTAACAACAGCAGTATTGATGTTCACATGCCACAGCAAAATGATTTAAATTATAGAAGATAACAGAAGGTCACACATGACATTACTCGATCACAACCAACAAGGATATTATCACCTTTCATTCCACCAATGTTTTAGACAATTCTTACTGGTATTTCACAAATCGTCATCATCATCACGTAGAATATCCTGAGAACAAGATGTAGCAGTCATCACAACAATTTGAAACTCCTGCCAATATTAAGCATATCTTTCTGCTTTTCTGAGTGCAGTTTTTCAGATGTTCTTTGATATCTTTAATAAATATCTTTAATAATATTCTTTAATAAATTTGTCTGTTTTATAATTTATATACATATTTTAATAAAAACCTCCGTATTTAGTGCCCAAAGACCTTTTGTGCCCCATCTATCTTTCTATCTATTAGCTAAACCCTTTCAGCGTCAGGGATAGAGGAGTTCTCTGGAGATGGCCCTCGTGTGTGCTGAATATATTGTGGAATTTGTCGCCTCTTTTATTTCGGTGGTCCATCGTTTTTGAGGTCAGCATCTAGGTCTTGCCTTCACTGTATCTGTGTGGCATAGCTTGCTGTGGTATGATGTCTGGTGGTAGTCTGCTGATGTGTGCAAACCATTTGATTTGTTAGCTTTGATCCATTTGCCCCATCAATACATTCAATATGTGGGTGTGAGATAAAAATGTCTGCATTAGTAATAATTACTGAAATTTAACACTAAATTACCCTTTTAAAGGTCTTCAGATCCGTATTGATACAGAAAATCTGTACTAGTTGACACCTATAAATTCTTTTTGTGTGGTCTACCTCCATTATTGTCTTTTTAGGGTGTCATGTCATTTGATATGACCAAAATATTGTAATTTTCTAGAGAACCTTGTTTTATTTTACTTTCAATTCTTCCACTAGTGATCATTTTGGTCCATGGTATTCTGTGAATTCTTCTGTAACCTTTTGTTTCAACTGTTTCAATTTTGTTTCTCATTTCTTTTGTGATTGTCCATTTCACAAATGTTTCAGTCAATTTTTGTTTTATCTGTCCATTTCACAAATGTTTCAGACAATTTTTGTTTTATCATTATTTCAATGTTTTGCTCTTGCTAACTTAACATTCCCTTTCTCAGCAACTTCCCTACTGAAACTTAGCAACCTTCTTCTTCAGCATTCATTTTCAAACTCCTGTGTGTTACAGGATGTAGACATGAGAATGAAATGTTGTGATATGATTTCAGTTTGGCTGTGATATCTGCATCTTATGGCCTGACATACCCGACTTCAACATGGCTTTTGGGGCACTTTGATCTGTGGGATGGGACAGCCAACTCCACCTTCAAACCTCTTTAGTCACCTCCTACAACATGCTAGGAAGATCACAGTATTGTTATTCTTTGCTTCTCTTTTGAGCAAAACATAGGCAAGTCAGCAACCAATTTAAACTCGCTCTGTTTCTTCTTCTTCTTCAGCGATCATTACTCAGTCAGGTTGGGACTCCGGATTCTATGATATAGGCTGCTGTCTGTTTTAGAGTGTCCACTGTGCCATACAGTTTCTCTTCAACACTGATTGGGGTGGGCCATGTCTTGTTTCTCAGGTCTGCATAATGGGGACATTCTTGTAGGATATGTTCTGCTGTCATATTCGCAAGGCTGCAATGACAGAGCCCAGTTGTACCTATTTTGAATTTGGTGTACAAATGATGTCTCATTTTGTTGTGACCAGTTCTGAGGTGCAGCAGGATAACCTGGTCTCTTCTGGACAGTTGGTAATACCCGTCATCTGCATTATATTTGGGGTGGTCTTCTTTCCACTTTTTGTTATAGTTGCCTTTAATGATGGTCTTCACTTCTTCATAACTGACTAATTAGTCTTCTTGAGGTAACTTCCCTCCTTATTTGGCCAGTCTATCTGCAACTTCATTCCCTTCAATGTTACAGTGTGACGGTATCCACTGGATCATTACTCTTTGGAAATTATTGTACAACTGAACTAGAACTGTACTCAATTCATTCAGTTCGGTGTTCCTGTGTAGCTTCAGTGCTGTTATGAAAGAGAGTACATCTGTTAGTAGTACAATATTCCTGTGCACTTGTTCTTTGTGTTGTAAGATAGTTTCTGCTGCTTTCTTGAGAGCTTCCATTTCTGCTTTAAAATTGGTTGAGAGCTTGCCTGTAGCTATGGCTAGAGTAACATCTTTCCCATATTTTAGTCTGAGGGTCACTCCTCCACCTCCATTCTCTATTGCATTTGTGGCCGAGCCATCTGTATAGGCATGAGTCCATGCATCTTGTGGGTAATTAACTGTGATGTGTTGTTCTGTGATACACTTTCTCTCCAAGTCTGTCTGAGTTCCTTTCTTATCTATACCTTCTATTTGTTCTTTTAGTTGTGGGAGTCTGTATGCCCAAGGGGGGGATGATACTGACTGGTTGTATGGGCCTTGGTTTCGCTTGTCCTATAGTTGGTGCCTTTTGTATCAGTTTCTTTGCATTTGCTGAGAAGTTGCTCCTCTCCAGCCTGCTTTTGCCATAGCCATTAATTCTTTGGTGCATAGGATGATTCAGGAGTCTCTTGTATTTTTCTGCTTGTTGAACTACTTTCATGTCTCTTCTATCATAGATGCAGTGATAATACGTGTAGCTTGATTCTGGGTTTTGTTTATTTTGTTGAATTGCGTTTTAGATGCTGTGGCCCAGGCTGCGATGCCATACTCTAGTACTGGCCTAACTCTACCTGTGTATAGTCTTTTCAAGATTTTGCTGTCTGCTCCCCAATTTGTGCCTGCTATCTTTTTCATTATTGCCATTCTATTTTTGGCTCGTTTCTCTGCTTTTTCTGTCTGTTTTGCCCATGTCATTCTAGAGTCAAGGGTAATTCCGAGGTATATTAGGTTCTGCTCTAGTGGGAGTACATGATTGTTTATTTTTAGTGTTGTTTTCTGTACCTTGTTGGATAGGGTGAATATTGTGTGTGTGGTTTTCTTTTCATTAATGGTAAGCAACCATTTCTTGGTCCAGCTTTCTAGTTTGTGCAGTGCCCCTTGCATTCTATTTTTCACTCTGTTTGAGAATGTCTTTATTGGGATCTTCTTCTTCTCATTCCCAGTGGGAGGGTTGCATACCATTGTTGCTGGTGCGCCTCTCTAGCCTGATATCTCTGGCAGCACTTGTGCTTGCTTGGACAGAACTATGGTCTTGCTCAATATAGGGGGTGTCCCGACCAATCTTAGTTTCTGACTTCTATTGGCTGGATTAAGTCCCATCTCTACTTCAAGGAGTTAGCCTTGATGGTGGTTGGGATGATATCTGTCATTATTTAAAATGTATGCAGATGTTGCTCTAACAATTGGATAAAGGTTCAAGAGGATTAGAGGATGACTCAATTTTACTGAGATTTTCCCATATGCATTCCACCCTTCTCACTGAAGCGGCATGCTGCCTGTTGTGAGTACCACTAATAGCACGTAACTCCATAGCTTCCAGCAATAATCCCCAACCATTTTGGAAAAAATAACTTGTAAATAAGACATCATGACCCAAGATCAAACCCAATATCTCTTGAGCACAAAGCAATTGCATTAACAACAAAATTGTAGCAGTTGAAATGGAAGGATAAAGAAGAATCCTTAGAATATCATGGGCTAAAAATATCACCAACAGGTATATTCTGGGAGTATTGAAAGTAAAAGAAAACTGGCAAAACAACTGTTTTCTAAACACTTGCTGTTAAAGTTTCTAAGGTTCTCTCTAGAAAATTAAAATTTTTTGCATACCGGTATTTGGTTTATAAAGATAAGAAAGATAATATGTACTTACTGCACAAAACTGAAATCCAACAGGAATAGGGTAAAGAAGTTTTGCTAATCACTAAAGACACACATAACAAAACACACATATCAACGTTTTGACTAAAAAGGCCTTTATCAAGATAAAAAATTAAAACATACAACAGAAAACGGACAGTAAGGATATGGACGTTGATATTGTAAATATAAGAAAATATGTCAATGGGTTGAATAATGTTTTTCTGTGGAAAAAATATATAGAATCAAAGTTTCCACCCAATATATTTTATCAAATTTATCGAGATAGGTACAAACAGTTATTTCATGTACAGTGGAATCCAACTTATAACAAATTTCCCTATTTAACACTTTTCAAAATCCCCAATTATATTTATTCTTTATTGTTTTTTGGTTGTATATAGATAACTTCTGTTAATACATACATATTTGACTGATCCAGACCATATTGTTTTATAGTGGGATTTGACTGTATTTATTCCATTTTAACACTGCTATTTAACCCATTTTCTAGTTTATTACACTCATTTGCCACATTGTGCTCAGTTTTAATGCAGTCTCTGTTAATTGAAATCTTTCTTAGTTGACTATCGCATGGCCACACAAAAATCAATTCTGCTCTCTGTATTATGTATTTAGTTTAATATTAAGCGACAAAGATCCATATTGCCCGTTGTATGCTTGTGTGCACATCTCAAATTAACAACTCAGAAAAAAAGTATTTATTGAAAACTTGGGTGTAGTCTATATTATGAAAAGGTGTATATCTACATTTGTAAGAATTTTTTAATCTTCTCCTTTCCTTTCTGTACCATTAGAAGTCACATAGAATTAACAATGCATTTCAAGATGGCAACTTTCAGAAGGATAAATCTGTATTTCAACCCGTTCCCCATAAAATTCTTCATTATGACAAAATTTTCATCCATATTATGTATAAATACATAATAATAAGACTCATAACATGTAAATGTAGGGATTACATATTGGAGAAATCAGCACACAAAAATCTCAAAACACTCCTGTCCTCAGCCATTTGGATGAATATAGAAAAATCAAGCCAACCATTTCCTGATGTTTTCAATTCTTCTTCTTCTTCAGCGTACATTCTCAAACTCCTGCTGAATTCTCTTGTAGCAGGACATGTCCTACTAGATTTCCAGCAGAATGTAGTCCAGAGAATGGAAATGCGTTGTGTCGCCGTTTTATTTGCGCCAATGGCCCGACATCCGTCTTCGGCGGTGTTTTCAATTCAATATGTATTAATTCCATTTCTTCTCCCACCCTCAAATGTTTCTTGCAAAATAGTTTTAGAAAATGAGTTATGTCTGATGAGTTACATGTCCAAACCAAACAAGTATATGCCATTTCACCAACACCAAAAGTAGTTGTTGATAACCTGCAAGTGTGTTTATTTATTTTGTTGAACAAATATATTTATTTTATATTCTACATAACTGACTTTTCACAGATGCCTGTAGCACTTAGTCCTACATTAATAACCTCATCCTTCTTTCTGTGTCTGTATTTAATGTCCAGCTCTCACATTCATACAAAAGAATTGTTAGCACTACTGATCTATATGGATTGATATTTACTATAACACTGATTGTGTTATAGTATGCCTTTACTATAACACTGAATATTACAGAAAATCTGTACTAGTTGAAACTAGTTTCACTTGCTCATAATTTTGTTGTTGTGTGTATGTACTATGTCACATTTAGTTCTGTCATGTGAATGTCCATAGTGCTGATCTTTCTTGTCATTTTATTGCTGTGTATGTAGTCTTGATAAAGGTATTTTGGTCAAGACTTTGATTTGTGTGGGCTATGTGTGTTTCCAGTAATTAGCACATTGTTATATTGTTCCAAGCTTTGACAATTTTCAAATAGTTCCTTATACAGGAGTATATGTTTAGTCTTTGCAGAGTTCTTGGCGGGTAGATTCACCAATGGACTACCAGGTTCGAAATGCTGCTGGCAAACTGATTTTCCGGTTGCTATGCATTGAGTTTGTGACGGGAACAACATGATGATAGTGTTCACGTGACTGGAATTGACAAATCATAGCTTTCTTGTTTGATTAGACTTCCTTTTACGATATTTTACTGAACATGAAAGACGGCTAGGTTGTTGTAATATTTAAAAAATCCATGTTATCTGTTCACATCTGCAAACCGGCGTGGTGTGATGAAAGTGAATCATGTTTTATAGGCTTTGGTTTTATTGTATTTTCAGTAAAATCATTATGGATTGTGATTCTGAAGATGAATACATCGTAGTTAGTTTTCATGGTAGAATATACAATAGAACATGATGGTTTCATTACGTAGAGGTCAAAACATCTAATGTTTTGTCACGATTCAAAATACGACTAGGTCTAGCTCCAGAGAACGATTTACGGCAAATCTATATGCTATATTCATTTTCCCCAGAGATATGATAATTTGGTCATAAAACAACATAAATACTATAGAATTAAGTGTGTTATCACTGTTTCCACTCCAGACAATAAAAGGTAATTTTTCTCACCCGGAAATGTACATTGTTCCAAAATGGTGGCATCCATGAAATACAGTCAATAGATGTCATTCATGAGTATTGATCATGAAGAAAGTTTTCGAAGGTCAGATTGTGCAAATCTAGGTCTAGCATTGTAATAATTAGGATGAATGCACAGTTGAAATAACTTTGGGGTTTTAAAATTCATTAAGAAAGTGAAAACATTCCTTACAACACATAGAAAGTTTCAAAGCTCTCACGCGTATTTAATTTTATACAGAATTTAAAAGACGGTGATGTCGATGTCTAAAAAACTTGCCTACACCCTCGGTAATGGGAGATAACATAAACTCTGGATTGCTGGTCAGCAAAGTCATAAGTAGTAGTTTTGGTAGGTGGTTTGCCACTTCATTGAGAGGGATGGAGTAAATATGTGGAAACCCGAGTACAATAAAGTCAATCAACATATTAGTTGAGCTTTTTTTAAAGACAAAAGATTTTTTTGTAAATTATAATTGTAAGAAATCATTATTATATTTACTTACATGTTGACATCTGTGACAGAGGGGTTACTGAGGTAGCCTCACATGCAAATCAACCACAACTATTTAGAGATTCATAGCGAAGCAATATGGAGCATTAATGGTGTTGTAAAAATTCACAATATTTGAAAAGCAATGTTCTATTCAGGATATGCTGAAGTTATTAAATATACTTACCTAGTCTATGCTCTACTCCTTTGCTAGTGATCTTCCATTGAATAATAGCACCAAAAAATGCATATGCAGGCCAGATAGCTAACATAAGCCAACTGAACCAGCACAGTTCTGAGGATGTCTCAGCTTTAACACGATCCCAGATGTAAAGTGCCATATGACATTGCTCCACAAAATAGTCAATGCCTGCCAAACCAATAGCAGCACCAAACACACTTGTGCCTATCACAGTCATTGTCTTTTGAAATCTCAGACTTAAAATACCAAATATGATTCCTAGAGCCAGAAATATCCCTATGGGAATCCACTTGATGTTAACATGTACAAACTGCTCAACTCCAACTAGGACCACTGCAACAGCTGCTATTCCAAGATTAAATCCAGTCAAAAAGAGTCCAATGTGTTGAATTAGCATGGTGACCAGACCCAAAAGAATCCCAGCTCCTGCAGCACACCCAAGTACTCCCTCAGGAGGGAGGATTTCTTGCTCTAGAATAATCATGTATACCAGTATTGCTCCAAAAATGAACCCTGTAAGGAACATGATGGCTTTGAAGAATCTATAACCTGAAATGAAATAATATTTAGTAATTATGAATAAGCAGATTTATAATGTGGAACCCCTCTATAGTGCATTATGTTACTACAAATTTCCCTATATAACAACACTTTTCAAAATTCCCAATTGTATTCTATATTGTTTGTATTGTATAGAGCAAATTTGTTATTACCGGTACATACATATTTTATCTATCCTGACCAAGTTGTTATAATGGGATTCCACTTCATTAAGAAATACAAATAATCAACTATCAGATCAAATCATGTGTCACTTCCACATCTAGGCATTTGCAACAGATCTATAATATATTATTTCATGTTTTATTTACCCCTTTATTTCTTTGAGGAATCTTTCTGGTGTAGTGATTAAGTCATTCACTGTGTGTTAAAAAGTTTTCTGGCTCGAACCCTACTCACAATATTTGATTTAGAAAGTGGCTTATTTCAGAGATATGGGGATTGTCGTTTGAAGCTACATGATGCATATCATGTGCAATGAGTGACACTCTCAGCAGGTGACATGTCATTTCATTCAACAAATTAATTCAGCAGATCCGCTGAAGATGATGAATGGGTTGGGCCATTGGCACAAATGAAACGGCAACACAGCATATATCTATTCTCTCTTCATCATGCTGGAAATCTAGTAGAACCATTGTTCTGCTAAAAGAGAAATTAAGTGGAAGTTTGAGAATGAATGCTAAAGAAGAATAATTCAGTAGATGGAATAAATATGGGTTAACCCGAGAAAAATAAGTCAATCTTCTATGCCTTTTCAATCTATATCTTTGAGATAAAACAATTAATTCTTAAAAATAAATTATTCTGAAATAGATAAATTTTATAATGATAACAATGTTAATACATTTAGTCAATACCATTCTTTCTTATCCTCTGTACATTTAAGCTGTGGTATTGTGCCCTTCGGCTTGACTAATTAACTTTTAGCACTCCAGTTGTGGGACTAGGGAGCTATGGTAGTATAGTGTGCTAAGTTATTTGCCTACTGAACAGCAGATTAGGTTCTGAGTTTACTTGTTACTCGTGGTTTTAAATAAAAATTAGTCCCATGGTTCATGCAGACACAAGGAAGTAGGATACATGGCTCATACTCTGGGAAGATCAAGGAATGTCACCATCGCTACTGAGCAGGGGTGGTAGGAGACGCTAGTCAGGCAGTTTCTGGTCAGCTGAACACTTATGTGAATCAACCATGAGCTATAACGCAGGCTCATAACCAATCTTACATTTACCTTCACTTTTGGGACAGAGTTTGTCCTTTTTGTTCCCTAATCATATAACCAGACAGGCTGATGTGATATGGCTGAGATCCACTACTTGGAGGTAGAGTAGGACCTGAATAAACTTTGGTTTTGGCTGAGCCCAGTTAAAGTTTTAGTGATCATTCTCAAACTCCCAATGGGTCTCTCTTGTTGCAGGACAATGGTCCTACTAGATTTTCAGCAGGATATAGCCCAGAGAAAAGAGATGCATTGCGCCGCTGCTTAAAGTGCACCAATGATCCCACACAAAAATATGTAAATAACTGTTAATTTAATCACTTACCAAAAAATGTATACAGAATTCCAAATATGAAACACACTGCAGCCACAATACTGGACACAATTCCATATTTAGTTGTGATATCACATGTGCTGTGGGTTGGGTCTGAAGGGTAAGTCCATGGGACTGTCACATTGGTAGCATGTATCAACCCATTTTCAGTGGTTATATTGAACTGGTCATCACCGTCTGCCAGACTGGTGAAGGTCACTAGTGACATTATTATTATTCATAACATCAGAAAAAACTGGCAGATGTTATAAGAGACTTCTTGAAGCAGTCACTTAACTTTCAGCAGTAACTGCAGTTCTGGAAAAGACAAAGATAAATTTGAAATTGATTGTATACATTATCAATAAGAATGTTCCTGTAACTTCAACAAATATAATTAATACAGTGGAGTCCTTCTATAGCACATTCTTTTATAACACATTTCCCTATATAATAACAGTTTTCAAAATCCCCGGTTATATTGATTCCTTATCGTGTGTACTGAATATAACGAATTTCTACTATTACGTATATATTTTGTCAGTCAATGTTATAATGTTATAAAAGGACAACCAGAAATACAATACTACTTTTAAATAAATACAGTGTGTCTACAAAATCATCATGCACTTATTAACATTGATGGTGACACTATGTCATATGAATTGTACTTAGTGCAAATCTGTGTGATGTCAGTGATTTTATAGACACCCTAACTAAAACCAGTAAGACTGTAGTTTATTTCCTAGTGTATTGATTCTCAAAGTAGCTGGATGCAACCCAGAGAATGGAATGTGTTGTTTCATAGTTTAAAACTTGGCTGCTGATGGGTCACTTTGACCAACGGGATGGGACAGCCAACCCCACCCCCCCCCTCCAGTACATCTACTTAGGTGTCTCTTACGATATGAGTGGCAGGTAATAGTGTTGCTATTCATTGCTTCCCTTTAGGGCACCGGCAACACAAGCAGGGAGAAGTTTGATAAGACATATTGCTCTTGAATAGAAAATAAGAAAACTTGTAGAGGTCAAAGAACTCTTGACAGTTCAGAAATAGGCAAATTGTTGGTATCATATGCTAGGACACATCGATCAACCTAGCAATTTTGGCTGTTATTTTTAAGGCAATATTTACACTCAGTGGGTTGTCTTTCAGTGATTTCTAAATGGAATATGTGATTTCTTTTCTGAATGGGATAGATTACAACATGGTTTAACCATTTGGAGACTCTGAAACGACATTCTGATTGGTCTAGCAAACTGACAGTCTATATATCTATTCACTAAACCCTTTACTGCCTTTCAGCACCAGGGGTAGAAGAGTTTTCTGGTTATGGACGTTTGCGTACAGAATATATGGTGGAATTTGTCACCTCTTTTATTTCAGTGCTCCATTGTTTTCATGGTCAGCCTCTAGGTCTGCCTTGACTGTATCTGTGCAGCATAGCTTGCTGTGGTATGCTGTCTGATAGTTGTCTGCTGATGTGTGCAAACCATTTGATCTGTTGTCTCATAATATATTCCAAAATTGGGGTGGTGTCTGTTTTTTGTCAAATGTCCTCGTTTCTCATGTTGTCTCTTAGCGATATTCTTAGGATTCTGCATAAGCATGCCATTTCAGCTGTTACAAGTTTATATTTGTCTCGTGCTGTTGTTGTCCATGTTTGACATTTCCCCAGAAAAACCTCCATTCGACTATGAGCACATTGTTGTATCTGGAAAACCTCACCTAGCCACGTTGTGATCTCTAATTAACACACACATTAATGAGTCCACCTCATTAAAACTGCCAGTGTACAACTAAAATGCTTGTAAGAAACATGGGGAGTTCTCAGAAGATCACAATCAATATCAGACGTAAACAAACAACAAAATTTAGCAACAGGTTATTTAACAGAATTCATTTATCATGAAAGCATCATATCATCAGATGGGAAAAACACCAAAGAAATCCAACATAGATGCAATAGAGTATACCAGATCTTAGGGTAGATGTCTCCTATTTTCAAAAACAAACATGAACACCAAAACTGCACTATATAAACAATCATCAAACCATCACTATGCTACAGTGTCAAATGTGGGCACTAACAACAAAAGCCAAAGAAAACTTGTTACAACAGAAATAACTTGTCTACGTAGAATTATTAGAGTAATAATAAGAGACAGAATCAGAAATGAAAATATCAGAAGACTAACAAACACACTACCAATTCTGGATTGCATCAGAAGACAACAGATTAATTGGTTTTCACAAGCTTCCAGACTACCATCAGATAGTGCCCTCAAAAAGCATTACTATACTGACACGATGGATGCAAAGCCAGGAGCAGACCATGTAAAAGATGAATTGCAGAAATAAAAGAAAACAAACATATATGAAGCACACAAAAAGACAATCTCCAGAGAACTCTTCTACTCCTGACACTGCAAGGCATAAACAGGTATAAAGTGAAAGGAAAGAAAGGTCACCCGGCTCTGTGGTGGCAAGGTACAGAGCACATCTTGCATGGTCAAGTTATGAGGTTAAAATTACACTGCAGGCTGTTCTGGTACCCATTTCCTTGGACTGGGTTGACCTAAGAGCTGTTAGTGATTTCAAAATATTTCCAGTTGAACTGGGAATTGAACTTTGAATCACAAGACTAGGAAGCCAGTTCTGAATAGGGTATGCTATTCCCTTATTCTGAATAGGACTTACTACCAAATTATTATAATGCCATTGCTTTCTGAAAGAATTTTTTCTCCAGAATGAAAATTTAATCACTCGTATCATCAGATTCATTGACACATTGGTTATGAACCAATATCATCACAATGATGACTGCCCTAAACTGGCTATTACGTTCCATCCTCATAATATGCCTGCACTTCATAACTTATTACACCATTTCTTTATCCTCCAACTAGATCACATCTCTACTTCTTTATTTCTCTCTCTCCACCTTGTCACTTTTTGGAGGGTAGGAACCTTTGTGATCTCTTGGTTCATTCCAGCCTGTGCACCTCTGCATGTCACCCTGGAACTGTTCCTTGTCCTCGGAATTGCTTGACTTGCCCTTTTGTTATTCTAACTTCCATGCTTCAGTTCCCTAAGTCCCATTTCGACATTGAAGACTCTTTCTTATGATTGTCCCATAATTTAATATACTCTATCATATGTAAGCATCATGATATGAAGTATATTGGTGAAACCAGCAGACAGATTCGTTGAACATTTAAGAGATATCAAGAATCATTGTGTCTCCCTAGTGGCCAATCATTTCAACAGCCCTTCACATCATGGTAGCTCTGATGTTTCTGTAACTGTTTGTTATGTTGCTATTCTGGTGACCAGCAACATCAGTCTTTGGAATATCGGCTCATTTGTCATAGTCCTACATCACAAGGGATGAGCATTAATCACCGATTTGTTTGATTTACCCACTTTTTTTTAATAACCTCTACTCCAGTAATTTACTGATTTTTGCAATTGTTTGTTTCTGTGCACGCTCATTAGAAATTATTTTTGTCATATTTTTTATAGATTACTGTGTATTTGTATTATATCTTTGGTGTTTATGTGTGTCAACATGTGGTTATTTTGTACTTCCATCTGTCCATTGTGCATTACTATACCTTATTGTGTAAATTTGTTCCTTCATTTACTTATCTCTACTTTTGATAGTATTTCATTTCCTCAATTTGTTATTATAACTATTTGTACAACAGATGAGTGCCCACACATATAATGTATTTGTATACGCATATTATGTTACATGGTCCTATGTATCCATACAACTACTTTTGGTCACACACACGCGTGCGTGCGTGTGTGTGTGTGTATATAGGTGTGTCTGTTGGCATGTGTACTTTTGTGGCATGTACACCTATGTACAGGTATATGTATTAACATTTGTGTGTATATATTTGTATGTATTTCTATATACTAGTACATATTTGTTTTTTGGTATATATATTTGTATGTGTAAAAAAAAAAAGGAGCTGCGTTAGCGCAGTGGTTAACGCACTGGCTTCGCATATGAGTGGTCCTGGGTGCATTCCCCAGATGAGGCAAAAATGTTTTTCAGATCGCAACGGCTCCTGGGTCGACCCAGCCTCAAATGGGTACCGGATTAATCCGGGAAGTAAAGACTGCGAGGGAGAGGAGATGGCTACCGCCCTCATTTGCAGAGCCTCTGAAATGTTAGATCGCTAACATCTCACACCCCTACGGCATTAATAAATGCTATGGGTTACTTTACTTTCTTTTTTTTTTACATATTTGTTTTTTGGTATATATATTTGTATGTGTATGTTCACGTGTTTATATAGGTATTAATGTTTATGTTCAAGTGAGTATGTATATTCTGTTCATTCATTTTCCTTTTGCGCTGAAGTTAGCGCATAGAGCAGATCTTTCCAATTCTGTCTGTTCAAAGCTATTCTGTGCAGTTCTTGAATAGTATGAATATTGGTTGTTTTACTTTCTCTAAGTATTGTTCTTCTGAGTGTTTCTTTTGGTCTACCCCTTGCTCTTTTGCCTGTAGGTATCCATTCAAGAGATTGGTGGTGTATTCTGTTGGTGTCTGTATGATAGCACATATGGAATAACGCAGGAATTAAATAAGCGCATTTGCATGCGTGGGGTATGCAAATATACCCTATATGTATTTAGTTGTGTAATTGTATGTGAATTCTGCTTTTGTATTTTTCATCTTTTACTTTGGGCTTCCATTCAATCTGATATATTTCCTATTATTTCATCACCCCTGGCAATTGTCTTTGATCTATGGCTATTTCTGTCTATCAATAATGTGCAAATATATTGAACCTACATAACTCATCATTTACCAGTTATGCATGGCACATCTTCACATGGAAATGCTTTGCAGTAAGAAAAACATGTCTACGTCATCACAATTTTAAATATTTTTGTTTTTTTTAAAATTGTTATGTGTTTCTTGAGAAAGGTCCCTGTTGGATCGTAGTGTGGAAAAAAAGTCCTTGCTCTTTGGTTTATTGCTAGTTATTTGATAGGATTTAATAGTAACCATTGTACTTTAGTATTTATTATTGCACTCCAAGCATACTCAAAGCTGTTTAACTTTAATCTTACAGATTTTGAAGGACATGAATGTTAATGTTTCATTGGTTAAACAAACTTCTCATTCTGATCCACTATTACTCAGTTCTACTTGTGCCACATTACAAATTCCCTCAATCTCAGTTTAGATATGTCACTTAAAAGTGTCTACGTCCATCAAGTGCTTGCAATACAATTAAAATATATTCTCTTATCCATCATCAATTCACTGACCATAGACACAAGTCTACCTGCTCTTTGGTTGCTGATCCAGACAAGTCTACCTGCTCTTTGGTTGCTGATAATGAATAGTCTACCTGCTCTTTGGTTGCTGATCCTGATTAGTCTACCTGCTCTTTGGTTGCTGATCCTGATTAGTCTACCTGCTCTTTGGTTGCTGATAATGACTAGTCTACCTGCTCTTTAGTTGCTGATCCTGATTAGTCTACCTGCTCTTTGCTGATCCAGACTAGTCTACCTGCTCTTTAATTGCTGGTCCAGACAAGTCTACCTGCTCTTTGCTGATCCAGACTAGTCTACCTGCTCTTTGGTTGCTGATCCAGACAAGTCTACCTGCTTTTTGGTTGCTGATCCAGGCTAGTCTACTTGCTCTTTAATTGCTGGTCCAGACAAGTCTACCTGCTCTTTGCTGATCCAGACTAGTCTACCTGCTCTTTGGTTGCTGATCCAGATTAGTCTACCTGCTCTTTGGTTGCTGATCCAGACTAGTCTACCTGCTCTTTGGTTGCTGATCCAGATTAGTCTACCTGCTCTTTGGTTGCTGATCCAGACTAGTCTACCTGCTCTTTGGTTGCTGATCCAGATTAGTCTACCTGCTCTTTGCTGATCCAGACTAGTCTACCTGCTATTTAATTGCTGATCCAGACTAGTCTACCTGCTCTTTGCTGATCCAGACTAGTCTACCTGCTCTTTGGTTGCTGATCCAGACTAGTCTACCTGCTCTTTGGTTGCTGATCCAGACTAGTCTACCTGCTCTTTGGTTGCTGATCCAGATTAGTCTACCTGCTCTTTGGTTGCTGATCCAGACTAGTCTACCTGCTCTTTGGTTGCTGATCCAGATTAGTCTACCTGCTCTTTGCTGATCCAGACTAGTCTACCTGCTATTTAATTGCTGATCCAGACTAGTCTACCTGCTCTTTGCTGATCCAGACTAGTCTACCTGCTCTTTGGTTGCTGATCCAGACTAGTCTACCTGCTCTTTGGTTGCTGATCCAGACTAGTCTACCTGCTCTTTGGTTGCTGATCCAGATTAGTCTACCTGCTCTTTCATTATTGTGAATTTCAGCTTGTGCAGTAGATCCATGTGATACCAGAATATTAAAATGTGTAGGTATGATTTGACAGCATCTATAGCTACTTCTAACAGCATAATCTCTCCCTCTCACACAAACCCTACACACAGTTACATATTTTCAAATTGCGTATAAACAAATATACTGTATTTTCATGTTACATTATATACCATCTGCTTTGTCCTTATTGTGTCAATTTTCAGTAAAAAAAAACGGCTTGTGCCAAAGTGATAATCACAGCCGATATACCTTATCTAAAATTGCTAGTTTCCCAGCAATCTCTGCCAACAGATGATATTTTTTTTTAAAAAATCATTAACTATTATTATGTCCTAGTGACCTATATCTGAAGTATGACTGGAGTAGAAAGAAGATATTCTTGCTCAAATAAAATCATCAAGGTCAACAGACAAGACTTTATCTGTTCCTTAACAGATTAGATTGGGGATTTAACTACTTATGATCCTGTACAAATCTTCAAAAACTAAGATTAGTTGGAATCAAACAATGCTGAAGTATCTGTAATCTTTCTCATGTGTCCAGCTTAGGTAACCATTGGACAATACACATTCATGCATCTAGTGCTGCTAACCAGCTCTGTTGTTGACCTCTACCACAACTTGAAAATAGTAGGTGCCTATTATCTAATCTCTTTGCTGTCTCTCACCCCCACCAACAAATCAATTTTTCTTGATATCACAAGTGACCAAACACCCCCACATTCTCATCGGAGAACCAAAATGTGTATTGAATTTTCTTGAGCTCAGTGACCTTTTCCCTTTTCAACACCAGTCTCGAGCATCTTCCCCTTGCATACTTTCAATTGTTGAATTTATTTTTAACATTCTTAATTCTTGATTAGGAACAAGCGTCACAGCACTGGGGGCATTCCCATATATGATCTGCTTGCCGTTCAGTCAGCCATGTAAAAGTGTATAAGCTCAGTGTCCCGGTCAGTTGCTGATTACGCGTTCTTTTGATCTTTCCAGAGAGTGAGCACTTTCTCCCATTGCCTTTAGTCACTCCCATTTCTACCATTCTCTGAATATGTACATTGTCTCGTTTGACTTCTTCCTCATCTTCTCGTAGGGCATCCATGACTGCTCTAATCAATTCAATCCTGTCTCTTCTTATATCGGTGCCGTTCACCAAGGCTTTACTAACCAACACATCGGCTCTTTCGTTTCCCCTGACCCCAGCATGACATGGACAGTAGATATTTTTGACATCTTCAACATAATCACATTTTAACTATTTGCACCTGATGGATCTCATAGGAGATGCAAACTGCTATGACTTTTGAGAAGGATATCATATGAGATGCAGCTAGTGTGTGCAATTTTTGTACTTTTATAAATTTAGACTAACCAGAAGTACTTTTGACAGAAAGTAAGCACTTTCTTTGTGAAATTTTAAGTATGTGTCAAAAGATTGCATCAAATTTTTGTGTTTTATAGCAGTTTTTTTCACCTTTTTTACAAATTTTATAATTTAAGCGATTTGGAAAATGGAGGTTTGTCAGCAACACGTCCTGTATGTTTTATTGCTATTTAATTTGTGAATAATGAGAAATTTATGAATCCAGTTAACATTTATATTAGTTAGGCCTAGGCTTATTGTATTGTATCAAAATTTGAATACTTATATAATAAAAGGAAAGGTTCTATAAGTTATTGCAATGGTAGATTCTCGGTAAGTGACATTTATTTTCCTTAATTGCCATATTTTTACTTTGTTACAGATTTAACAATAACGACCATCTGCTATAAGAATAGATGCTATATAATATATATAATAGATAAAATAATGCTATAATATTCTATATATCTATAGAAAGTATCTATACATATCTATACTAAAGCCATTACACTTTAAAAATAAATTTACATACAACAGATGATACTTTAATCATATTTTAATTTCATAATTGTAGTTTGACTAATGCATAGTGAAATATTTTAATAATTTCTCAGTAGATACCATAGTTATGAAACAAGATTGGAAACAGTTAACAAAGAGTTATACAAATTTCAATTATGCAAAATGTTGTGCATTCATAAGTAGATTTCCAAAAAAAAAGGCCCTTTAGAATGTTTGGTCATAATTATTGTGTTCTGTGGTTATCCACGGATGTTTTTGTTCAATTTTACATTTTAATTATATACATGACTATTATTTTCTACAAATTTTTAAACTACGAAGCGTTTCAAACAACCGTCATCACAATCATCAAGTTCATCCAACTCCCTGTAATTTGACATATAATAAGGTATATTTAAACAATTCTTAGACAAAAACAATTAAGTCTAATGGGTGTGTGTTAGTTACATTTTTGGGGCTTAAAAATGTATTCTGTACAAGCTAAAATAATTACATGCTGAATCTGTTATTGGCCTCCGACAATATTCCTGTTCATTTATCAATTAACTGTTCTGTGTGATTTAATTTTTTGTGTAATTTAAATATTCTGTGTGATTTATCCATCAATATAATGTCATTTCTACTTGTTTAGTGTGCTGTTAAGAGTCATGGGGGGAAGGGGGAGTAGAAGTTGGAGTTGTCTGTCTTTGGTAATTTGGGTCTCATTGACCATGGTCAGCCTGCGTCTCTTTAAGGCTTCTTTGATAGTCTCCACCCATCTAGTTCTTGCTCTCCCTCATGTCTTGTAGGTCCAATCTTCTGCTGTTATATGCATGAATGGCTAGTTGCATTAGTTCCATTCTTCATAGGTGGCCAAACCATTTGGTTTGCTGTCTCTCAAGGTAGTCTTGACTCAAGATGGTCTTTATTTCTTTCCAGATATCTTAATTTCTCTGTCGGAGTCTGAGTATAACTTCCATAAAGATAGGCCCTGTTGTTCTAAAGAACAATGAGTAGCTCTCTCATTGTCATTAACAACTGCCAGTTACTGTCTAGCCTATTCTATCCATTTCTGAAATGTATCTTCCATCTTGCCTTAGAATTCACAGAAAAGAAACATCATATTCAAAATAACCTATACCAAAATAGAATGAAAAATGGGGGAAAATACTTATCCAACATACTAACTTCATATAAATTAAGTATAAGAAAACATTATCCAATAGATTATTCATAGGACAAAAATAAATATTTTGCCTAAGATATAGCCACTACTGATTGAGTAGCCACTTCTAGACTCAGACCTCTCACAGATATGTTAAAGCAGGACTGGAATTCAAACACCAGACACATACTTTAGAACTGAAAATTACACCTGGTCAGGTGGTGCAAAACTATTAAAAATGTACCTATAGGTTTGCCACCTGGAAAACTCCAGCTATATTCAAGTAACCTATCTGGGGATTTAAATTGATCAATTTATTTGAATTCTGAAGAAGATGAAGTTCTCGTTACTCAGAATTTCCATGTTTGTTGCTGAATATTTCTGCTACAGGCACAATCTACCATTTACTTTTGATACATTAAGTCCCTATATAATAAAATGGTCCAAGCCGACAAAATATGCCTATGTATATAATAACCACAGTTTCTCTATATACAATTATATACTATACAATAAAGAATAAACCAATTGGAGATTTCGAAATGTTTTGCTAAATATGAAAATTTGCATGACAACCACTAAGAATTCCACTGTTCACTCTGAAACTAGTCTACCCGGTAATGTACACTAGATTTGCATCATTTCCCTGTAAAAGACAGTTGCAACTGTTTCTCTTCATTAATCTTTATTATGGGATGTCTTTTTGTTATTTGCTGCTTGATCTTCTGTAGACTCCTCAAATGTTCTTTTTCAAATTATATTTGATCACATTCTTCCAAATTTAATTTTAGTCTTGAGAATGTCAGTCAATATTGCTAGGCTTCATCTATGAGTTGTTAGGCTCCCACAAAAGGAGAGCATGAAATAGTAACACTGTAGCCACAAATGCATGCATGTCACAAGAGGTGATTAAAAAATACTATTCTGTAGTCAGATATGCCAGGCTGAAAGGCGTAGATATCACATCAAAGCTGTAAACCATGAGATAATGCACTTTGCTCTCCAGAATACATCCAGCTAACCCGCAAGCATTTTAGAACAGATTTTAGAAGAAAATATCAGGTTGTTTGTCATCATAGTGTGTCCAATGCATTGGTCAAGTTGTTTGTAATAATAGTATTTCCAATTTACTGCCACTTTTTTGGCATCCAAAATACAGTAAAACACATTAATCTTTTGTAAATTGAGATTAATTATCAAACTAAAATAGTTTGTTTTTTTGGAACAGATGAACAAAGAAACAATGATAAGAAAATCCAGGTGGGGAAAACACAATCTCCACATAATTGTACAAAACAGTTTTTTAAGCATATTCAATGAAAGACTATCTATTAATATTTTTTTCACTTCAGAATAGACTATGTAGTAACTAATATGTATTGTTTGCTATTATATTCAAGTGTTTAATTTATTTTACAAAAACTGTTTCCCAATCTCTTTTTGGCAATTGACCCACTTTTGGCACAAATTTTCGTCCGTTGCTTCCCTGATTCCTATAAAAAATATTATGATTCCTCTTCAGGCTACTATGGATTTTTCTACGTTATCTGCATGTCTTTTTGTTTTTTGCATTTTCATTAGGATTGCTGTTTTCAAGATTGCAGTTAAGTTGATAATACTCTAATTGCCCCACTAAAAAATTCAAATGACACACCTGTGGGGCATGCGCACCACATTGGGAAACATGGCTTTAGATAAAGTGTTAGTATTCATCACATTAAAGTACAATATTACTATATATCTTTGTTTTTGTTCTTTCTCAAACTCCTCTAGTTAGTTTTAAATGTTTTATTAGATTCTTCTAGTCCAGGGGTCATTAATCTTTTTAGATGACAATCACCACACTTTTATTGGTGCAAATAAAATGGTGACACAAAGCATTTCCATTCTCTAGACTACATCCTGCTGGAAATCTAGTAGGAGCATTGTCCTGCTGCAAGAGAGATCCAGTGGAAGTTTGAGAATGAAGGCTGAAGAAAAAGTAATATAAAAACATAAGTTTGTGTGAGCCCTTAACAATGCCCCCTTATATTTATAAATATATTTATCTATTATGTAATGGTTTTTTTTAGGTCCTCTGTAATTTTTGGGATATTTTGTAATGGATGAGACTGCAGTAAAACTGTATACCAATAGTAAGAACAGAGAACATAACATATTAATTTTTATATTTTAGAAAACATACAATTTTCCACACAAAAAAGGCTGTTATAATAACTATTAAAAACGGACACTTTTTTTGTATGACAGATGATTTGAGAACTGTTAACTATATTGTTTCATGTTATTTAATATGTTTTGTGAACTATTAAATATATTGTTTGTTGTGATTTAATGTTTGGTACAATTTAATGTTTTTCATCATATAATGTTTTGTGTGATATGTTTTCTGTGATTTAATGTTTTCTGTGATTTAAATGTTCTGTATTATTTAATGTGGTTTTTTTTTGGTGATTTAATGTTCTGGGAACTGTTAACTATACTGTTTTGTTTTTAATATGTTTTGTGAACTTCAAAACTTAATACTTCATATTCTTTGTTCCTATCTATACATTTTCTGTACAAGCTTTCATCTAAACAGATTTACAGATATATATACAAGACAGAACATCATGTGAAATCTTTAATAAAACCATAATGAAGTGAAGTACATAACAAGATTAAGCAGCTTAATGAAGAGCTTTACTATGAAAGAAACAAAAAGAACCAACAGAACTAAGGCATTCATCAATAGGTTTTTATCAGGGCACAACATAACTACATATATTCAAATACTAAGCCATATAATACATTAACAGAAGGTCTACTGACATATGACAACATAATATACAATGAGCAAGGAAAAACTAAACTAGAAATACCAATACTGAGCTAATGTCAACTGAATGACTCACCTCCACATTAACATTTGAAAATTTGAAGCATGATGAGCAAATAATTTAAATCCTTATTCTATTTCCCCACTAACAAAAATAGAATAACACAAGCTGTTCTTAGGAAATGTTATTTCACAGTCAGTTTATAATAAGTATTCCACTCTCTTGAGATTGAAGACTTTGGATGAGTGAACAGGAAGCATTTATGAAGTTCATGCCTCATATTGATTGTGCAACAGCTTGTGTAGGTGCAGACAGACATACAAAATTGATGTTTGCTTTTCATATCTGGGTTAGACTTAATCTTTTGCTGTTGTGTTTCTGACTGTCGTATTCCCTAAAAATAGTACCCCCTCCTTCCCACACCATCCTTAGGATAATGTTATAGGTTATAGTTCTATGCCACATGTACAGAGCTTGAAAGATAAAATGAATAACATCTTGACAGATATTTTAATTTCTGAAGTGTAAAGATAGTCATTATACTGTGACAAGTTAAAGCTGATCATATAATGATATAGGAGCATCAAGTGTTCAAGACCTCAATGTCTCTAAACTACAACACTCAAGTCTCAACCTACTTTCATATACAACTTTTATCCAGAGAAAATTACATTTTTATTCTATTAATTTTGCTCCTCATCTCACTTCCAGCCAGTTAACTATGTTGTTTTCTATTTCTAATCCACCCATTGTCTTCCTCTTTCATTCTTTATGAGCGGTCTATCTTCCCACTTTCTTCTCTTCATTATTGGATGTGCATATTAGTTAATTGTCCATCTCCGACCATATGTTATCATATTTTAACATCTCCCTAACCTCATATTTTACTTATCACTCTTCTCTTTCTCCTCTTCTTCTATGGTTTGTTATTTGCTTTACGATATGCGTATTCCCGTGTAGGTTCATTGTTTGTCCATTGTATTTTGTGCAGGCATTATAGTCAAAATGTCAACCTGTCCTTGTGCTCTGTTGTTAGTGGTTTATATTTATTATTAGTGAGATTACAACTTACCTATTCCACATCATACTCACATTTATCCAGAGAACTAAAAATTAGAAGAAGATGGAAAGAATGAACAAAAAGACATGTTTTCAGAATTTTCACATGTTCATGTCTCAACCTTGCATCCATATATAATGATTTATCAAACATGTGTGTTGAATACACTATAATATGGATCCAAAAACATGGACTACCTACTCAAAACATGAGAGGAAACTAAACACCTTTCCTCTAAGATGTCTCCACAAAATCTTAAATATTAAAATTTAAAACGACATGATGGTATCAAAAGGCTGATTCTAGATGGCAGAATGCCAGAGGAAGACCAAGAAAATGATGGACCAGTGACATTGAAGAATGTATGCACATGTCTCTGGCTAATGTAGGCCTGCTTGCCCAGAACAGAGAGAGATTCAGAGTATCCATGACGAAGACAACATTCTGGAAAGAATATGTCACTGAATATATAACAAAATGTGATTGTAAACATGAGGTGTTATTGAGACATTTTAGAGCACATAACACTGATATTTACTACTCAAAAGATCTGGGACCCATTTCCATGTGATTTGTTGTTTATTTTCGATACCCATGAATTGCGAGCAACTAGCTTTTATTTCCTATGTGCAGTGTAGTGGTTTCTAAGAGCTATCTTTCATATCCAGGTGACTTCAGCTTTCGGTTCACAGAGGAGTGAAATATACTGGTGACATAGGGTTGACATTTTACTTAAGGTGAAGCCTTAACCATAAACTAAACTAAGTAGATAGGCCTATCCTTGATGTGGTTACAATCAATGAGGACAATTTCTGAGGTAAACGTGAAGTTAAGTATACAGGTTACTGAAGATAACTATCAATATAAAACAATCAGAAATAACAATAAAACATAGAACAAAGACAATTATCGACGTGTCTGTTCTATTGGGACCTTTATCAAGAAACAAAAACCAACTAAGACAACACAATTATATAAAAAGCTGTAAAAAAACAGCCAAGACCTAGACAATGCCTTCCTTAAAAAAGGCCATTGCCCAAGTAGCGGTTTTGGTGCATCATTTAAATAAGGTGCAGAATTACGTGTTCAATATTGACAGACAGAAATGATGAAATAATAACCAAAAGTATATGATGAAAAATTAAAAAATAAAGAAATGGGAAACCAATTCGTGATGCCAAGAATGGAGAGGGGGGAAAGGGGAAGCAGGAGATAAAAGGGAAAAGGATAGAGAAAGAAATTTGTACGCAGAGGGGAGGGGCAACAAATAGATATGGAGAACATAGAAATGAGCAAGAAAGAATAGCAATTGATAGCTTGTGGGATAGATTTACTTCAAAATATATACAAATCAACAAACAATCACACAACTAAACGAATATACATATACATTTCATTTGAATAAACATACAATACCTAAATATATATGCACATATACATACAAATATCTGAACATATACAAAATTACATACTGATATGAAAGCATACATGTGAATACAAACACATGTATAGGTACCTAGATATATATACATATATTTATATATATATATATACACACACACATATACACATACAGTAGTCAGGGGTAAGATGGCGCACAGGGCAAGATGACAGCGTTTCGTTTTTTTTTCTTGAGCTTATGGATTTTTCCGGTAGGACACATGACTAGGTCTGGCAGGAAACATTCATTCTGACACAACAAAATTTGACAGTTTACGGACGGGTCATTTTACAACCATGAGGTAATTTTGTTTTTCATGGGTCTCTGTCTAATTTTTTTTCAACTTTTTACTTCTTGTCTCTGTTATCATTACTGCCCTGTTTTTTTACATGTTTATGCTTAAACATATATTGTATTGTTAAGTTATTAAGCATGTTACCTTGTCAAGATACTTTGTTTTTTTATGACATTTTATTAAAATCTGCTAACCATGTGATTTGGGGAAAGATGGCGCACAGTTAGTGGGACCAAATGGCGCTGATAACTCGCTGCACCATCTTACCCCACTCACTGCGGTTAATAGTCCCCCTCATTTTGCATAGTATGTAAATGAATTAAACAGTTTAAGTAAATGTCTTGTTACGTTTATTTTTAGGAATTTCAAACAGAAGAATGATAATAGGACGGTGGCAGTCATAGATGTATAATCTCTGCCGGTCATAGATGCACAATCCCCACCATTCATAGATGCACGATCACTGCCGTTCATAGATGTACGATCTCTTCCATTCATAGATCTACGATTCCTGCCATTCATAGATGTATGCATGATCTCCACAGGTAATAGATGCACAATTTTTGCCGGTAATAGATGCACACTTTTTGCTGGTCATAGATTAACGATATCCACCTGTAATAAATGCGCAGTCCCCGCCATTCATACATGAAAGATCTCCACCACTCATAAAAGCACAATCCCCGGAATTCATAGATGCACAATCTTCGTCATTCATAGATGCACGATCTCCGCTGTTAATAGATGCACAAACTCGCAGTCATAGATGTACAATCTCTACCAGTCACAGCTGCACGATCTCCACCATCCATAGATGTACAATCTCTACCAGTCACAGCTGCACGATCTCCACCATTCATAGATGTACAATCTCTACCAGTCACAGCTGCACGATCTCCACCATTCATAGATGTACAATTCTCACCATTCATAGATGTACAATCTCTGCTGGTAATAGATGCACAACCTTCGCCGGTCATATATGTATAATCTTCGTCAGTCATAGAAGAAAAATTTCCATCACTCATAGATGCACAATCGTCGCTGGTCATAGATGTACGATCTCTTCCATTCATAGATGTACGATCTAAGTCAGTAATAGATGCATGATCTCCATTGATCACAGATGCACAATATCCGCCGGTCACATATGCACAATCTTCACCAGTCATAGATGCACAATCTTCGCCATTCATAGATGCACAATCCCCACCGCTCATAGATGCACGATCTCTGCCATTCATAGATGCACAATATCCACCTACAATCTCTCAATCACAATCGCTACATAGGCCTCACGTTTGTGTTCTATAATTTTCCAATTATTTTGCAGTTTTTGTCAATTCTCCATTGTTTTCACACTTATTTGATACCCATTTTTGCCTGCGCCATCTTACCCCCAAAAATGGGGCAAGATGGTTTTTTTTACATGTTATAAAGTTCTCTTTATACTGTCTACACATAGATTTATGTTTTTAATAACCTCACTAATATAAGATGGATGGATAAGCTATACTCTAATAGCAGTTTGGTCTCTCATAACTATGTCTAGTTGTCAGAATACTAAAACATGAAAAGTGTGCCATCTTGTCCCCGGGACTACCTTATAAACACACACATATATATATATGCAAATACAAGTATACTAGGAACAAGTATATATCTAACAACAAACATACATACACAAACAAGTCTACTAGGAACACACAAACAAGTACATATATAACAAGATCAATCATCATCATCATGTGCCATGCCGGCTTGCGTAGGCAGGTCATGGCTCTCCACATCTCTGTCTCTGCTGCCTTCAATTTTGCCTATTGTAACTATTTCTCTAAACCTGCCTGTCTCATGAAATGGCCAAAAAAAGAAGATTGCCTTTTCCTTATATTGTTGATCAAGGTCCACTTTGCATTTGACTCCCTCAACACCTCTACATTAGTTTTTCTGGCAGTCCATGGTATTCTCAGCATTCTTCTGTAGAACCACATCTCTGTTGCCTCTAATCTCCCACTTTCCAGTCGGCTTATTGTCCAAGACTTGCACCCATATGTTAGTATAAGGGTTATATTATAGCACTGCAGAACTCTCTTTCTCACATCTAATGACGTCATAAAACAAGATCAATACACAGATATAAGAAAGATACCCATAAAACATACAAAAGATTGTAAGTATCCTGGATCCAAACAAAAGTAAGGGTCACACAAGAATAGATGTAACTTAGTTAGTACACAATGACATGACACATAATTTACTATAAACATGAATTCACATAAACATTTTCTCACATAAATAGTAATACATATAACATGAACATTCGCACACATAGAGACATATACATGTATTCCCATACACATTCGCTCACATGAAGATATTCACATGTATTACTATTATACAAGAATATGCGCACACAGATGTGTGACACAGTAGTTAGTTGTATAATGAACATAGAATTGTAAGAACTAGGACAATCTCAATTTTTTTTTAAAACAAACATAATAAAACTCAATATTTCTTATAAAATACAATATGAAAATGATGTTTAAAATGCCACCAATAAGATTATATAATACGCTAGTAATTGTTCGTCTTCAAAAGACATGACTAATCATTGAACTGTTAAATCTCTTTAAAAAAAACAAAGACTTACTTTATCTATTCCTCTGTCGACTATAATCCTAGCAGAAACAACAAGATCATATTATGGCCTCGATTTCACTGTCAACCAATTCCGCTTTCCGGTGTTCAATGTGAATTGCCCTCCATGAACAAATAAAAATAAAATGGTTAGACGTCGGATCATCATCACTGCAAACTGGACACGTCCATATTTGATCCGATCTCTCACTGAGTGTATCCGCCATTGTGTGTTCGTACATCACAAGTGATGACGACCATTTTTTTACATCCACTTTTGAAAATTCTGTTATAATTATGACCATACCTAATCAATAGAAGGTGGTACTGCTAGTAGAACATAATGGAAAATAAAATAATACTCACGTGTAAAACAGGTGATGAAGTCCTACTGAATGATGACTAAAACACTACACACTATCACTAACGGATGTAAATATGGTACATATAACAAAACAAAACGCAGAATATAATCTACAGATGACAATACACAGGACAGGACGGATGTGACCATACCTAGTAGTTCGTAAATGTCTAATGAACCCTATTCGAACTGTCAATTTCCTTGGACGGTTCGGGTATGGAATGACAACTGTAGGCGGATTTTGGTATATCCGTGACATTCTAGCTACTCTTCCCGTTGAGCTGCTGTCTTTCTCCTCTTTTCACAAGATGATGCACTCTTTTTTATTGTGGAGCGCCATGTAAATATATTTTGTGCAAGTTCTTCTCATGTATCTTGGTCTATTTCAAAGGCTTTTAGTGAGGTATTTAATGAGTCCTTGTAGCGCTTCTTTTGGCCACCTTGAGATCGTGTACCCTTCTCCATTTCACCATAGAGACGTATCTTTAGCAGGCGATGGTCTGGCATACGTACCAAATGACCTGCCCAACGAATATGTGTCTGCATCAGGATAGTGCCAATGCTGGGGATACCAGATCTGTCAAGGACAGTGGTATCTGGAATCTTGTCTTGCGATCTGATGTTTATAACTTTTCTGAGACAAGTTGTGTGAAAGTGATTGAGTTTCCTCACATGACGTCTATACACAGTCCATGTTTCACTAGCGTGTAACAGCGCTGGAAGTGCCACTGCTCTGTAAACTTTCAGCTTAGTCTGTAGTTATACATTTGCGTACAATCTGCTGAAAGTGCTGCTTGCCTTGGCGATCCTTATATACACTTCATCATTAACGTTGGCATCTTGTGATAACGTACTACCTAGGTATGTGAATATATTCACAACTTTCAGTGCTACGCCATTTACCTTTATGCAGGGCTCGAGATAGCTTTTGCCAGGTGCTGGTTGTAACATGACTTCGGTCTTCTCTGTGTTAATAGTAGGTCCAAATGATACTATTACCACACTGGATACATCAGCACACAATGGCTTCCAAACAGCTCAATCATTCGGAGAAGTTAGAAAAACCAGGCACATACCATTCCTTGATGTTATCAATCCAGGATTTTTTCTTATTTCCTCTCCTCCTTCTACCCTCGTCTGTTCCTTACAAAATAATTTGAGAGAGAGAGAGTCGTGTCTGTTTACATATCCAAATTAAACACGTTTACGCTGTTTCACCACTGCCAAAAGTGGTTCTTGATAACCTGCAAGTTTGTTTATTTGCTGATGGACAAATATATTTGTTTTAAGTTCTGTATAACTAATTCTTAACAGACTTCTCTGTGTTTTGCAATGACTGTCCAACTTTCACACCTGTAAAAAATATACGTAGCAAAATGTATGTGATTGAAACTGATAGATAAATAAGAAAATACGAGTAGGCATAGAGGCCTATTTATTGAGTTTCGGGAACAAATGTCTTCGTAGGATAACTAGCACCAATTGGAGTGAATTCAAATCGAATGATAAAATCAGAGAAGAGACATCAAAATTTCATCACAGATGTTATCAGAAAACGCCGTTGGTCCAACATCGGGCATGTCCTACGCGCAGACACCAACAGAATACACCACCAATCTCTTGAATGGATGGATACCTACAGGCAAAAGAGAAAGGGGTAGACCAAAAGAAACACTCAGAAGAACAATACTTAGAGAACGTAAAACAACCAATGTTCATACTATTCAAGAACTGCACAGAATAGCTTTAAACAGACAAAATTGGAGAGATCTGACCTCTGCCCTATGCGCTAACTTCAGCGCAAAAGGAAAATGAATGAATGAATAGGGGCCTATGTTAAAAAATAATAATAAACTTAAAACAATATGCGACGTTGTATTATTCCTATTGTACAAATAAATTTTTTTAATTTTTTTTGCAGAAGGGCATTGTCTTGGCCATTCTGACTTATCATAACAGTGTATGAGATCCAAAAATAAAGCTATGAAAATAATTCTTGAATGACCCAGGGATATATGTGCAACAATAGTGGTGATGCAATTCTTCCTGGATTATCTGACTATGACGTAAGTAACGGTGAAGACATCTACGGTGCTCGTTGGAATATATGCGTCAGAACAGACAAGAACCATTTATTACATGATGATTTTGGGACGATCAAGGGAAACTTACGATACTAAAAAAAGAGACAATAATGGCTTGGCAATGTAAAAGAAGTTATTAGGCCTGTGCATTAGAGGCCATAATATGAATAGAACATGAAGAATAGTAAGCTTATAAAGTTTAAAACATGCATTCAAGTGTTCATTACACTTGTTAGGAAAACGTCGCTGCGATATTTCGGTGCAGTTAAATTGAGAAGTCCAGGCTTTGATCAGTGAACATTCTCAGATGGCGATATGTAGTAGGGAGGAAAGTAATGATTTTACTACGCCTACTAGTAGTAGGCTATGACGATGAAAATAATGACCGTGACCAGGACAATTAAATAACTAGAAACGCAGCGTGTTATGAATTGTTGTTTTCTGACTATGTTTTGAAAGATACAGTCGATGTGACATGGTCTACAGTGGATGGAATTGATGATGAAGTATGTGCTGAAGAGTTTTATTTTTGTGCCCATATACACGGGCGTCAGAAAAAATGAAAGGGCAGTCAGAATGATTAATAAACTCTTTTCTGTGTCAATTGTGGCAATCAACTTTGCTGTTTGCATGCACAGGGGCTTATATTGCTCTCGTACGATTTCATTACATAATTCAAATATTATCTTTGATACCTACCTTTCGGTCTATTCCATTGTCGCAGATACACATTTTTTGCTAGGGGGAAGGGATTGCTGAAAAAGCTTTTCAATTCATTTTTGAGTGGCGTCTGCTATATTTTTGCACTACCAAAACAAGAGACGGGATGTTGAAGATCTGTTGTAGCCAACACTTGTTGCTGAGATGGCACTTGAGGGAGAAAGAAGAAGAGGGGGTTAGTATGGATTGATAATATTAAAGACTGGACAGGATTACGATTCTCAGCACTCAAACATAGAGAGGAATGGCAAAGTTTTTGTGCTGATGTTTCCAGGATACTCTTACGACCCTGAAGGATTATGAGTTTGATATCTTTTGTTTTTATTAACTCAGCTCTCAAAATTGTCACTGATCAATGGTTGACCTAGACATCCAGGTTGCCAGTTCTCACAATCCACAATAGATTGATGTTAGTTTCTGATTAAAAATAAGGAGCAGTTATTTAATAAATTGTCTGGTGGCAGTACAGCACTAGACGGCAGCACTTAATGCTGGTAAGAATACACTCATGACAACACAATACAGAAGATGTGACCAAAACAAAGTAATGTTCATGGCCAGAACTTAAAAATAATTATACAGCATTAAAAATACTGTAGTTAGATAGCCCTTGAAAATTGCAATTCAATGATACCTCAACCAAGTGTGTACGTCAACCCTGAGAAAAAGTTATGAATTTTTTTCTAATTAATTTGACATCAAAATAATTAATTTGACATCAAAATAATTTACATGAAACATATAGAAAAATATAAATAAAACTTGTGACCACAAAATACTAAGTTAAGTACACAGGTTCCTGAAGTAAAAGAGAGATCCATTTCATCATTTACCTCTTATTTGTCTGGTTACTGCGGCACTTTCCATTTTGTCGGACATCCTCCAATATTTTGGTTATTTATATTTGACAACAAAATGTAGCCAAGCTGATAATTTCTGAATTATCTTAGTTATTTTCAATAATACAACACACAAACTATACATTTTTGCTCGTAAAAATAAGATGCATCTGATGATCACATTTCTAGAATTTTCAGATGGACACAAAACTAATTGATATTCAAAAAGGCAGCTAATTAGCATAATTATAATGAAAATAAATTATATATCTATTAAAAATAATAAAATACCACAGAAACTATATATTTTTGTATTCGCATGTTTTTTACCCCCATCGAGACCAGCACCGTGCAGAGGTGATGGGGCTTAGTTCAGCCATCAGGGGCTGCAAACTAAGACTGGTCGGGCAGTCCCACTCGAGCAGGACCATAGTCCTGCCCAAGTAAGCAGAGTCTGAAGACGGAGGCATCCAGCCAAAAGGCGCACAGATAATCAGGATGCCACGCACAAAACACAATGGAAACATGTCTACATCTATAAATAGTTATGGTGCCTGCCCTGTGGCGGACGTTCAGGCAGGGACGGTGCCGGGCCCTATACCTCGAAAGGGCCCAACCTCAGTTACTGGAAGTCCTTCTCAATTGCCCCGAGGAGCCAGGAGGCAAGGGAATAGAGCTACTGGCCAAACAAACAAACGACCAATAAAAATAATGCACTGGAATGCTGAGGGTGTCAACAGTAAAAGAGATGGATACAGCAAAAAATTGGAACTTGAAAATGTCCTCAGTGAAGAACAAGTTAGTATATGCTGTATCCAAGAAACACACCTCAGCAGCGACATAGCCTTCAAAATCAGAGGCTACCAGTGCTACCGGTCTGACAGAAAGGACAGGCGAAAGGGTGGAATTCTGACACTTGTTAAAAACAATATCAGCGCATGTCAGCTGGAAGTATATATGGAAGGGGCAGAATACCAGATGCTCCACCTAAAAACAGACAGTGCAAAATTCCATTTCCTGAACTACTACTGCCCAAATGATAAACCATTGACACTACACACAATTCCAGACAAAGAGAGACTTATGGTGTGTGGTGACTTCAACAGCCACTCTCAGAGCTGGGGCTATCGACAAGAGAGGTGAGGAACTTGCGAGCTGGCAGGATGAAAATAATCTCATCCTTATTAACCAGCCAGCAGACTCACCAACCTTCTACTCGAGAGCATGGCACACCACCTCTACACCAGACCTGGCATTCCACTCACCAGGCTTGGAATGGAACATCACACGTGTCATTGGAAAGCAGCTTGGAGGTAGTGACCACAGATTTTTGGAAAATATTTCTGGAAATCCACAATGAATTTACCAAGGATAGCAGCACGCTCACTAGGTGGAACTATAAAAGGGCAGACTGGAAAATGTACCATCATTTAACCAGTGTTCTAGCTAAGGACATGAATTTGGACAAAGACATCAATAGAGCAGTGAGTGAATTTAATAGATGTATACTACATGCTGCTAGTAAAACCATACCCAGGGGGGCACGCAAAAACTACAAACCCTACTGGAATGATGAACTGGAAAAGCTGCAAAAAGATATGGAAACATCTAGACAGCAGGCTGAGAACAGACCTAGCCAAGAACATCATAACAAATATCAGCAAACAAAGGCTAAATTTCAAAGAGCCAAGTTACAAACCAGACGGAGCAGCTGGAAAGAAAAAACAGAGTCGCTGAACCTAGAAAGAGATACTAGGAAATTATGGAAACTTGTAAAACAACTAAATGATGAAGGTACAGGGAGAAATACCAGGATCACACTATATAAAGATAGAAACATTTTAACAGGTAAACATGCAGCTGATTACTTTGCAGAAGACAATAATGTCAAAGTCAGCCCAGACAAACAACAGGAGGTTCAAGAGAACCAGCAAAATATTGGACACGGCGAACCTATACCTGAAGTCATGGAGGCACCAATATCAATGAGAGAACTGGAGCATGCAATATCCAAATTGAAAATGAAAAAGTCCCCTGGAGCTGATGGAGTGTCCAATGAAATGATTATAAACCTGGGAATTGCAGCAAGAGCAAAGCTACTGCAGAGCTTTAACACAAGCTGGTCCACAGGTAATGTACCACAGGCGTGGAGAGAAGCAATAATGATACCACTCCTCAAATCAGGAAAAGATGGCAACACAGTCTCCAACTACAGGCCCATCAGCCTCACAAGCTGTCTATGTAAAACAATGGAACGCATTATCAATCTTAGGATGCAGTGGTACCTTGAAAGTGAAAACCTTCTGGTATCACAGCAAGCAGGTTTCAGACAATGCTACTCTACTGAAGATCAGGCAACCTACCTCTCCCAAGAGATTGAGGATGCCTTCCAAGAAAAGAAACTGGTACTAGCAGCATGGATAGACCTCAGGAAAGCATTTGATAAGATCTGGAAAGAAGGGCTTCTAAAGAAATTGCGAAATTGCAGGGTTAGCTCAAGAATGTACAAATGGGTAAAAGCATACCTGCATAATAGAAGAGCCAGGGTACAATTAGATTGTCGCAAGAGCAAGAAAGTTCTACTGCGTCATGGAGTCCCCCAAGGAGGAGTCCTGTCCCCCACACTTTTCTTGGTTTACATCAATGACCTAGTTGCTGAACTACCACACGGGATCAAAGTGGCAATGTATGCTGACGACCTGGTGATCTGGTGCACAGAAGAACATGCAACAGTGGCCACTAAACAAATACAAAGAGCTATCGATGCCCTAACCTTATGGGCAAATAGATGGTGCGTCAGCATTAACACAGATAAGTGCAGCACTACACTCTTTACCCTCTCACCAAAACAAAAAGCTGGTCATATCAAGATAGATGGAGAGCTCTTGAAAGAAGACAAACAACCCACATACCTCAGAGTTACTTTTGATGATAAGCTGACATGGAAGCAGCACATAAACAAAGCAACAACAAAAGCCAGGAGGAAGTTAGCTATCCTGAGAAAACTAAGTGGAACCACATGGGGAGCCAGTGGAAATATACTCAGTAAAGTTTACCAGCAAGGCATAAGACCACACCTGGAATATGGTTCAGCTGCGTGGTGTCCTGCATCAAACACCACATTACAAGATCTAGATAAAATGCAAAACCAGGCACTTAGAATAATGTTGGGAGCAATGAAACAACACCCATAGCAGAGATGCAGAAAATGGGAAGAATGCAAACACTTGGCGAACGCAGAGACACAAAAGTACTAATTCAAGCAGAAAAGTTTCAGTGTATGCCAAGTCATCCAATGAAGGAAAGATTCCAAAATCTAGCAATAGGGCGACTGAAAAGAAGCAGCTTTATCCATCAAGCTAAACGACTCCGTAGACAACTTACAGACCTACCTGAAGTTGACAGCCCCTTAAGGTCTGTACCAGAACAAACCCCGTGGAGTGAAAGCCATGGAATGCCAATATACATTCAGACCCATGTGAAAGGAATACTAAGCGAGGATGAACAGAACAGTGTGCAGCGAATGACAGTCACCCTCAGTTTCCTGGATGAGGAATATCCACAAGATATATGGGTCAGAGTGTACACAGATGGGTCAGCACAGAATGCTGTGAGGAATGGAGGTGCAGGTGTATATATAGAATATCCACACAAGCCTAGAGATACAATCAGAACACAGACAGGAAAATTCTGCAATAATTATGATGCAGAAATCCAGGCAATTAGTGTGGCAGCTAAAAAACTGCTGAACTCCAACTCTGGCCTACAGCCTGTGGTATTCCTGACAGATGCAAGGTCAGTGCTTCAAGCTCTCCAGTCTGGAAAACTAACAGACTTAAAAAAACTACTTAGCGAATTGTCTTACCAGTATAGGGTAACCATGCAGTGGATACCCTCTCACTGTGGAATACCAGGAAATGAAAAAGCAGACTAACTGGCTAAGGAAGGTGCTGCCGAAGACCAACCAGATATACCAATCACCTACCATCAGAAAAAACAGATGATAAAGTCAATAAGAAAGCCACAAACACCAACACAAGATGACTATCACATTATGAACAGATCAGAACAAGTTATAATTCTACGTCTCAGAACAGGACACAACCGACTCACATGTATACAAAGTTCAAGATTGGCAACACGGCCATGTGTACATGTGGACAGGCAGCACAGAATGCCAAACATATACTTCAAGAGTGTTCTGAGCATGAAACGCTGAGGCAGACATATTGTCCAGAGGAAACAACACTGGAATCAAAGCTCTATGGGACACTGTATGAGCTACAAAAGACAGTGAGTTTTATTAAGGAGACAGAATTACAGATATAGACATGTTTCAAGTGAACGAAAGAAGAAGAAATGTTTTTTAAACATTAACTGTTGTTTTCAGCAACGTCTAGCATCCTTAAAAGTTACAAATATAAAAGGAAAAATGGTTACAGAAGTTAATAAATGAAGTTACAAACATGTCAAATGATGTCATCACTAAATATCACAAGAAATTTATAGCCTAAGCAAAATGTTCCAAACACGCTAATCCCAGATGTCCAAGTACCTACAGGAACTGATTTCTTGTCATCTGCAAAAAAAATTCATGATGAAGATAAATGATTGTGAAATGAAGCCACATGGCCAGGTCCACAAACAAATTATAGGCCTAATTATAGAAACTTGCACTTGGAGAATATGTTCATGCTCATCATCATCATCAATTTCCGTCTTAGCAACGAAGGTTGGCTGCAACAGATCTCCATTCCCTGTTTCTTGTTTTGGTGGTACACTCTGCTAGACTGCAACCTGTCCATCTTGTGATGTTACTCTCCCACTTGTAGGCTATCTCTGTCTATCTCTTGCTCTCTTCCCTTTGACTCTACCCTTAAGTAAGGTCTTCAATAATGTGTCATGTCTTTTAATGTGTCCAAAATATTTTATTGCCTGATATTTATTTCTCTTAGTAATTCTTTAATCATATTAAGTGTTTTTAGCACCTCTTTATTTGTTTTCTTTTCTTTCCATAATGTTCTCCCTATTCTTCTATATACCCACATCTCAAAGGCATCAATTCTGTCTTCTAATTATTTATTGTCCATGTTTCTGAGCCATACATTAATATAGAATAAATGTAGCATTTTATAATCCTCATTTTTAACTTGTTTGTAATTTGTTTAGATGTTACTATTTTCCTCGTGTCATTGAAGGTACTTTTAGCCATTCCTATTCTCATTTTAATTTCTGTTTAACATCTGCTGTCATTAATGACTATGTGTCCAAGATATTGATAATGTTTTACTTGTTGTAGATATTCATGCTACTGATAAACAAAAGTTCATCTAAGTTAACAAACCAAGTTCAGTCTAAATATATTGACAAGCATTCCCTTTGAAAATGGAAACAGGTTTTCAAACGATAAAGAGTTTTGTATCCACGAACACAAGAGACAATGGGCTGTCTAATTACACAAGACAAGTTTACAGGAGACAACTGAACATTTTATCCAAGATAGACATAGTCGAACCAAGACCAACTGCTTTCCTACAGTTTATAAAGCACAACCGATACATAGGAGCATATTGACCTGTGAAGTCTAAGGGGTACAATGAGTGATAATCCCTCATTGCTCATAGTCTATACACTCTCCATGCATGTCGACATACTGGAAGGTTCGCGCCACAGATAGGAACCTCTCATCCAAACCAACAGTATTCTGAAAATATATAAATGCTTCTTGTCTTGGATTACATAGGAAAATCGGTACAGTACAAGTAGACGCCACCACGTTTGTAAATTTCATTTTCATCATTTAATAAATCAAATATTTATTTATTTAGAGTTGGGGTTAGTATGTAAACACAACTATCCTAACCCTTAACCTAACCAAAACCTAAAATAAGTTAATACCGGGTATTTAAATGATTAAATGATGAACATGAAATTTACAAACATAGACATGGGAAATAAATCGACTATGTGGTGGCGTCGAATTGCACTGTGCCAGAAATCTTACTGGTTAGTTGAGAGTGAATACAGAACAAGAACTTTTGTGGTCATACATATTTGTCAATACTCTATTACAATTGATTCATCATCATCATCATTAAGTGCCGTCTCCACAACGAATGTTGGCTGCAACATATCTCCAACATCTCCTATCTCTTGTCGTGGTGGTGCACTCTACTAGACTGTAACCTGTCCATCGTGTGATGTTACTCTCCCACTTGTATATCTGTCTACCTCTTGCACGCTTCCTAAGTAAGGTCTTCAATAAGGTGTCATGTCTTTTAAAGTGTCCAAAGTATTTTATTTGCCTGATCTTTCTTAGTAGTTCCTTCTTCATTTGATTACATGATGCTCAAGAGGTCATGGGTTCGAATCCATTTCATAACTTCTTGCTTACAAAGCAGATTTTTACATCCCTGGGGATTATCACTTCAAGCTGCTTACATATCCTAAGTATTTTAAGTATCAACTTCTACTAGTTTCTGTTAATTCACACAGATGTTAATGGGAGTCGTGTCGTCATCTCTTGTTTGTCATTATTTTGCTTTTCTCAATGTTTATTTACATACCATAGGTTTTGCGAGTTTTTTCAAGTTTAGAAGTAGTTCTTGAAGTTCTTTCTCTCTGCAGCCATAAGATAAAACAAAATATCTATTTACCTATCTCTATGAAACTGTTGACTACCAGCTTTTTGAATGTCCAGCACTGGGTGAAGTCAGGAAAATGCTTCTCCCTCCATGACCAGATAAGTGGAACACCTTATATGGAACAAAACAACAACTCACAAACACATGCATATATCACACAATGACATTTGGTAAAAGGGCATGAATCCATGGACCACTGGATCAGCAAGCAACCATCTAACTATCTGTTGTCACTTCCACATGCTGTTAAGCGTTGTAGTGGGATGTCAGAGTCATCTGTCTTTGGCCATTTAGGTCGCACTGTCCATGGTTAGCCCGTATCTCTTTAAGATTTCTTTGATTGTCTCCTCCCATTTAGTTCTTGGTCTTTCTCATGCCTTTTAGCCTGATTTGCTGCTGTTGTATGCACGAAAGACTGATTGCATTGGTTCTATTCTCATGACATGACCAAACCATTGGTGTGCTGTCTCTTGATGTAGTATTGTTTGAGATACTCTTATTTCTTTTCTGATATTTTTATTTCGCCATCATTCTCTGCTAGTGACATTTATAACTTCCCTCAAACATCTCATTTCACACACTAAGATCAATGTTATCTGCAAAAAACACAGAGGGTGGCCACCATTTGAAATTATTGTTTGAAAGTTCTGTAGTGTCTCTTGGAAGAAGTGTTCCAAGAATATATTGAATAACACTGATAATATACATCCTTGTCAAACTCCTGCAGTTTTTTTTAAAAAAGGCTTCAATATCACCATTAATTAGAACAGCATTAGTTGCTACTTTGCATAGTATTTCACCAATTTCTATTACGTTTTTTTGTCCAAATTAACATTTCTCATAATTTTCCATAAGCCTTCTTGCCATACTTGATCGAATGCTGTAGTGAAATTTATAAAGTTATGATAGATTTCAAGCGTATGTTGTATATGCTTCTCAATGACTATTCTGGTGTTGAATTTTTTTGTTCTACAGAACTGTTTAAAATAAAATTGCCTTTATCCTCTGTCAGTATTTCCTCTGATCTATGTTTCAATCTGTTTAGCAATATATCTTAATATGATATTGAACTAGAAAGCACAAAAGCACTTTGATACTCCAACACAACAGCTGGATAAAAAAATATATAATAAATTCAACAATAATATTTTGGAGGTGTCATTATTTTATTTTATCATAAAATATTGCGTCACAAAACAAGATACTGTAGCACATTTTCATTTTGCTTTTAGCACCGAAAACTTGTAACCTGGGTTCACTCGCTATTGATATTTATTAAGCAAAATGAGGCTAAAGATCTCAACTGCATAAATTACACACACCCAATCCATATTTACATAATCAGCTTGTACCACAACATGACAACTTGGCATATGACAAGAGCAGGAAAGAAAACAATAGAATGTCATTTTATAACGAGAGTAAAGCAACTGCAACTAATCTCACAAAGAACACACATGCACTGTAAATAAAATAGCATCATAAAAAAGGTAACTTTCTAATATGTACAGTGTATTAACAAAATGCTGCAGAGGCACAAGAAAAGTCTATTGTGGTTATGAAAACTTAACAGGTGACGACTTATGAAACAGAAAAGTCTCGTTAAAATGCTTGTTTAAGAAGTAATGTGATAAAATGAAGTATTGATTATTGCAGAAATTTGACGTGCCAGGCCATTAGAGCAAATAAAACAATGACACAACGCATCTCTTCTCTCTGGACTACATCCTGCTGGAAATCTAGTAGGGTCGTTGTCCTGCTACAAGAGAGATCCAGCAGGAGTTTGAGGATGAATACTAAAAAGAGTATTGTTTCTATACCTAAAATAGAATGTGAATTTATGTACCTGTCAACTTCCAGATGACTCACTCTGTATTTAAAAAAAAAAACAACCCAACACATTCTGTATTTTTACTTATTATAATATAATAATTTGAATCAGATTATTTATACAACACTGCTATTCAACTATTGTTAAACTACAGGACAATGCTATTCAGCTGTTGTTAAACTATAGGACAATGCTATTCAACTGTTGTTAAACTATAGGATAATGCTATTCAACTGTTGTTAAACTATAGGACAATGCTATTCAACTGTTGTTAAACTGTAGGATAGTGCTATTCAACTGTTGTTAAACTATAGGACAATGCTATTCAACTGTTGTTAAACTGAAGGATAGTGCTATTCAGCTGTTGTTAAACTATAGAATAGAGCTATTCAACTATTGTTAAACTATAGGACAATGCTATTCAACTATTGTTAAACTATAGGACAGTGCTATTTAGCTGTTGTTAAACTATAGGACAATGCTATTGAACTGTTGATAAACTGTAGGACAGTGCTATTCAGCTGTTGTTAAACTATAGGACAATGCTATTGAACTGTTGATAAACTGTAGGACAGTGCTATTCAGCTGTTGTTAAACTATAGGACAATGCTATTCAACTATTGTTAAACTATAGGACAGTGCTATTTAGCTGTTGTTAAACTATAGGACAATGCTATTGAACTGTTGATAAACTGTAGGACAGTGCTATTCAGCTGTTGTTAAACTATAGGACAATGCTATTCAACTATTGTTAAACTATAGGACAATGCTATTCAACTATTGTTAAACTATAGGACAGTGCTATTTAGCTGTTGTTAAACTATAGGACAATGCTATTGAACTGTTGATAAACTGTAGGACAGTGCTATTCAACTGTTGTTAAACTATAGAATAGAGCTATTCAACTATTGTTAAACTATAGAATAGAGCTATTCAACTATTGTTAAACTATAGAATAGAGCTATTCAACTATTGTTAAACTATAGAATAGAGCTATTCAACTATTGTTAAACTATAGAATAAAGCTATTCAACTATTGCTAAATTTTCAGGCACCACTAAAACATCCAATCACATTGCTAGCATAATATGGGATTGTCAGCTTGAAAACTGCAAACTAGTTGAACTGAGTTGTGTTTGTCAGACACACTCACTAACCAGTCTACCACTAGTCCAAACTACAGAATACTTGACTACAGGTGAATAATGATGATCAGTACAGGTGCGTTCAATGATACCTGAGTATATTCTGTACAAAATACAGAAAATCTGTACAAATTGACAGGTATAACATTTTTATATTGTCAGTCTTCTGTCAAAATTATTGTACATTCTTATTTAGGTATAGACAAAATGATGATGAAATATGTTTAAAATGTTTCACAATATATGGGAAACAGAAAAAAATGTATCACAAGTACCCAGGTACTAATTTTTGTATCAATTTACTTGCAGCTACAAACAGAATCAAGCTAACTGACCATCGATCATTTCAACATGTTCAAGCTGATGTGAGAACGTAAGCAGAAATAACATACGAGGCGTGTTCAAATGAAAACGGGACTTGTGGATTTATTTAAAAAGTATCATACGCAATTTAATATTTTCAACGGAATTGAACAAAGCAACCACTTGTGAATAAGAATGCACCTGGGTTCATCAGAAAAAATCTCCGTATGCATTTAGGCAAGCATCCCACTGTTTAGGTAGACGTCGAATGCCGTCCGAGAAAAAGTTGCGTGGCTGTTCTCTGAACCATGTGGTCACCGCTGTCTTCACGTCTGCGTCGCTGTTGAATCGCTGTCCCTTTAGTGCTTTCTTCAACGGTCCGAACAAATGGAAATCACACGGGGATAAATCGGGACTATAGGCTGGGTGATGAAGAACTTCCCAATTCTTCTTTGCCAATGTTTCCTGCACAATTTTTGCGACGTCTTTAAACATACGCACCCACTCCATCACTCTGGTCCTCGACAAACATTTGTCACCATATGCTGCCTTCATTCTCCGATGAATGTCTACTGCTTGACATCCTTCAAATGAAAGAAACTGGATCACAGCACGCTGATTCACTTTGGACGGGTTCGGAATCACACCCGCCATATTGTTAACAGTCTTCTGCAGCACATATGCATGCTGGGAAGATGAACACGTGACCGTATGCAAATTATTGGATACTCATTACTAGTGCAAAATGTCATCAATATCAGTGCGCTCTATCACGCGTGGTGTAACAAGTCCCGTTTTCATTTGAACACGCCTCGTAGTATAAGAATGATCCTGATCAAACAAATGTTTAATTATCACTTATAGTACTGTTATCTTTGTCTAACCTACACTTATAGTACTGTTATCTTTGTCTAACCTACACTTATAGTACTGTTATCTTTGTCTAACCTACACTTATAGTACTGTTATCTTTGTATAACCTACACTTATAGTACTGTTATCTTTGTATAACTTACACTTATAGTACTGTTATCTTTGTCTAACTTACACTTATAGTACTGTTATCTTTGTCTAACTTACACTTATAGTACTGTTATCTTTGTCTAACTTACACTTATAGTACTGTTATCTTTGTCTAACTTACACTTATAGTACTGTTATCTTTGTCTAACTTACACTTATAGTACTGTTATCTTTGTCTAACTTACACTTATAGTACTGTTATCTTTGTCTAACTTACACTTATAGTACTGTTATCTTTGTCTAACTTACACTTATAGTACTGTTATCTTTGTCTAACCTACACTTATAGTACTGTTATCTTTGTCTAACTTACACTTATAGTACTGTTATCTTTGTCTAACTTACACTTATAGTACTGTTATCTTTGTCTAACTTACACATATAGTACTGCTATCTTTGTCTAACTTACACTTATAGTACTGCTATCTTTGTCTAACTTACACTTATAGTACTGTTATCTTTGTCTAACTTACACTTATAGTACTGTTATCTTTGTCTAACTTACACTTATAGTACTGTTATCTTTGTCTAACTTACACTTATAGTACTGCTATCTTTGTCTAATCTAATTCAACCTTCCCACTTCAGAAGTATTATAATAATAATAAATATATTATATTATTAAGCAAATGTTTACACAACAAAAATAACAATAACATCACAATCCCTAGTGAAAATTTTGTGTGAATGTGCTATTACTGACAAAAAATAATGATAATTTTCAAGAAGTAAAGTTATTACAAAGCTCTGTATTGTAATCCATATGGAGTGCATGTATTGAGCTGTCATAGGGAGTGCATGTGTTGTGCTGTCATAGGGATTCATAGGGAGTACATGTGTTGTGCTGTCATAGGGAGTGCATTTGTTGTGCTGTATAGGGATTCATAGGGAGTACATGTGTTGTGCTGTCATAGGGAGTGCATGTGTTGTGCTGTCATAGGGAGTGCATGTATTGAGCTGTCATAGGGAGTGCATGTATTGAGCTGTCATAGGGAGTGCATGTATTGAGCTGGTATATGGTGTGCATTGTATGCAGATATTCAATAACATCACTGTCTGCAACAATTTGGAGGTGTCTATGTTGACAATACATTCATATGCCAATATGACCTTCAATACAGTGAATGCTATATCATGAACACACAAAATATTTGAAACTACCAAAGAACGCTAGAGCCTGAATATATTCAGAAACATGATCACCCATACCTAATGTTATGGAACTTGATGAACAAAGCTAGTTTTACAAACAGAAAAAAAACTCAAGCAAGACCAGTTTCAAAATAAAGGAAATGTAAACAATCTAACACATTAACCTTTTAGTTGCTGCTACATTGTTCTCAGTAACCGATCCGAGCCGTACTAAATTCTTTCCCTAATGACTTTTACCCCAGTGCTGATTCCTTCTTGTGAGCTACAAAAATAAGAGAACTACCAAACCATTTGTTTTTGATTGTTACCAAAGAATATATATCACAGATAGGATGGGTACACATGCTTGACGACTTCAGAGTGAAATAGTTTCTACCAATGACGGGATAGACAAAAAAAACCCTGGTTAACTCACCAACAGCTGTAAGATAGAGGAACAGGTAAACCTGTGTGCAGCAACTAAAGGGTTAACACACATCAAATACAAGACCTGATATTAAGCAAGTCACACAGAGAAGCAGATGTATATTTACACATTTTACATATATGATTCAAATAATTATTTATAGTTTTCAAGAATGGAATATATAATCATGACCATATTTACATCCAAAATGAGACAGAATAGAACAGTGTTTACAAAGAATGTAAATGGTCAATGCCAAGTGGATGAAGCAATCTTGTGGTTTAGATCTGTGAGTCTACTTGTGGATCAGATCAAGTACACACAGAAGTTTAAAATATAAATTAAATTCATTCCTATTATCGGGCCCAGAGATGACATGCACACCAGAGTGCACCGGCCAGCGCTCCATAGCTGATCGAGCATCAGGGTCAGCGAACCACAGCTGGCTAAGACCCTCAGTACACTTCCACGCAGTGGGCCTGGAAACAGGAGTGCAGCAACCCTGCTGTAGCCTGGCCAAGTACTAGGGTCGAAGATACGGGAATGCCAACCCGGCCCCCAAAAAATGCTGGCTGAAGACGGATGTGTCAGGTCGAAAGGCGCAGATAACGCAGCTTGCTGTAAAACATGACACAACACAGATCACCCTCATACGTCCTTCTCAGGACGGTCAGCAGAATGCTTTCAGAGGGTCTGCCACAAGGTGTATGACGAAGAAGATTCCTATTATCTAGATGTACTATTTTGTCATCCTATTTGTTTTCAGTTCTAGTTATTTTGTTTAGATTTCATTGATTCCGTTTTTTAATGTGCGTTTCTACCACAATATGTCACCACTGTGGTTGTGTTGCAATCTGATATTTTTGCAACATTATTTTTATTGTTTTCCATTTTGCCTCTAAATTTTCTTAATATTAGTCCTTTTTATCTAAATATCGATTCAAATTGGTTGTGTAAACTGTCAAAAACATTTTCCTTGTGATTTAGTCTGTGCTATGTAAACTGCTAACAATATATTACTTTGTGTTTTCTGTTAATGCCTATTTGTAAACAGTTTTACTGCTGTTACAACACCAATTCTGGAATAGACAAACTTTGCTGTTGATACAGAAATAAAGATTGAGCATAACAACCGACCTGACTGCAGAAGAGAACAATTTGTAATAGAGGGCATATATACTGAAATACTCATATCAACTTTCACCTTAAATTACTGGCCTTAAAAATACTATATTTACTGATACATTCTTGTTCCACTTACAGCAAAGTAAAATAGTAATAATTTATTATGGCTTCAAGGTATAGAAATAATAGTTTAAGACATCAACATATTTTATAGAAATTGACAATATTATAGAGATTAAAAAAGGAACAAAGTCACAGACAATCAAATAATGTTGAGTAATCGACATACTGTTATGCAGTATGTATCTTATAAAAAAGAACAGGCGAGACAAATTTTAGATATATCATAGAAATAGTTTTCAGTTCTGGGTTTTTCATCCAGAGTTGGGAGCGAGGATATGCGTGGCGCATAGAAAACATATAACAAAGATTTCAAAAAGAGCAGTGAACCAAGATAGAACCGGAACCATCAGCCGTTATACCCTGAGAGATTTACTGAAATGGAGACAGACCTAAGCACCTATGGAAATGTCCAGTGTAGAAAATGGATAATAAACGCACCTAATACCTAATTTTCTAGTTCAAGAACGATACTTCTCCTGGCGCTATTTTTTAATGGGGATATCTTCAGGGTGTTATATAATAAATCCATGGTGGTTTTGATCACAAACATTTTTTATTGTCATACACACTTATATAACCAAACTGGACTTACTTTAATGGTCATACATCTTTATATAACCAAACTGGACTTACTTTAATGGTCATATGTCCTTATATAACCAAACTGGACTTACCGTAATGGTAAAAAAGCATGTCTCTCCAGAACGATGCTTTAGTTCTCCCAATTCTATCATTCCAAAGATTTTGTTTAAAATTCAAGATGGCAGATTTGATCCTTGTGGCTGTAAAGTGTAATGCTACGAGCACTACTTTATAATACACAGAATATACTATATAATATACAAAATTGCCTTTCTTTAAAAAAATGTCACATATTATAGCTGAGATCATTGTTCCTGTTTCCATATTTCTCTATTTGAGCAATCATGTCCCATGTGCCATGATTTTGTGCCATCTATTGGCACCTGCAAAAACATATATGTGAGTCATCATTGACAAAAACATATATGTGAGTCATCATTGACAAAAACATATATGTGAGTCATCATTGACAAAAACACCCACTCCACAGGAATACTAAGAAAATCAAGTAAGGCATATTGGGGAACACTGTATAAGAACCATATTTTTTATTGACCAATCGCACAACTAGGGATGGTGTGGTCAACATCACAATCTTATTTCTGAATATCTAATCAGTGTGACCTTGAAATGGATCTCTGGACTTGGTTATCTAGCAGGAAATGAAGTAGTAGACTTGCAAAAAAGAGGTGCCTCAAACAACACAAGCAAAGACCTTGTAGTATTCATTCATTTTCCTTTTGCGTTGAAGTTAGCGCATAGGGCAGAGGTCAGATCTCTCCAATTCTGTTAGCAGATTCTCAGATGTAAACAGATTCTCAGAAACAACACCAGGGAAATCTGACTGAATAGATGGGCACATGGGCTGACTTGTCAAAATGTCTTTAGTCATATGACATGGCCAAAAGACAATGACAACATAAACACACTCAGGAGAAATCAATCCCTTATCTTTGAATTTCGAACAAGACATGCAAGAGTCAATAGCAATTTAAATGTATCAAATCCAGCAACTACCCACTTGTAGACACTGCTCTCATTCCATCGAAACAGTGGAACAATTATTTGACTGCCCTTACATTTCAACTGCCAGGAAAAAAACTTTTACAGACACCCTTAACAGTCACTAGCTTACTATATTGATCACTACATCAACTTCAGAAGACCTGCACTTTTTTAAGAATGGCATTGTACTGACAAGAGTAGAACTACTCAGCAGCATTTGGATATCGACAACAACAACGACATGTCGTCAACAACATGCCACCGCCTTTACTTTCCCAGAAAACATTTATCAAAACTTACAATAACCAAAACAACTTATTTCTTCTTTAAGAAACTGAAATTGATTACTGCAATGATAATTCAAAGATGACAGTATATTACTCAACAATATATTTAAAAAAATATTACCTCAATCAAAATGTGAATATGTACAAATATGATGCACGATCAGTCTGCTACTGAGGTCATAGGTCACAACACCGAGATAATGAAAGATAAGTAATGGTAACAAGAAAAAAAATCTGTCTCATAAAATAATAATAATAAATGAAAATATCCTATATATAACTTTATTTTTCAACTTTTGTTGATTTTCATGTTCCACCATAGCTGTCAACTTATTTTCCATAAACCTGCATTTTTAACAATTTATTTCCGTATTTTAATAAAAACATCTGTATTTAGAGCTCCCCCCCCCCCCCAAAATACAAAATTGTTCTTTTCGAAATGATCCTTTTGAGAAAAATAGTAAAGATTTTGTGGGTTTTTTTGGTGATGAAATCCGTATAAATACGGCAAAACCGTACTAGCTGACAACTATGTGTACCACTGATGTGTTAGTTTTGTCAGTGCTCTGCAAAAAAACACAGCCAGTGCAAGTGAGTGTGATCATATTTCATTTTCATGTAGCAGATAAAAATATTTCCACACTTGCTAATTGCTCTTCTACTGCATTCGTTCTCAAACTCCCACAGGTTATCTAGATGTAATCCAAATATTTTGTGTCATAGTTTACAACTTATCTGCAATATCTGTAGCTTTTGACCTGAAACATCAACATGAATTTGGATAATTTTGACATTCTATGAAATGGTACAGCCAATACATCCCCAAATCTCCTTAGTCACTTCTTACAATATTCATGGCAGGTCGCATTGTTGCTTATTTGTGCCTATACTTCAGGATCCCAGCAGAATGCAGTGTAAGCACTTGCTTAAAATCATTATGTATCATAAATGATCGATGCAGCTGATAGTAACAAAAATAATGGACTACATAATGCATATATGTTTGTACTACATATGTTATGTCATTAAATTGAAGTTTCCGCCGAAGATGGATGTGTCGGGCCACTGGCGCAAATAAAACGGCGACTCAATGCATTTCCATTCTCTGGACTACATCCTGCTGGAAATCTAGTAAGACCATGGTCCTGCTGTAAGGAAGATCCAGCGGGAGTTTGAGAATGAACGAAGAAGAAGAATAGTTGTTGTTGCAGTATTATTTATGTTATGATTTTGTTCTTTTGTATTTATTTATGTTTGTACATTATAAAGGTATGCGCTGAAGCTTTGTCTGGGTGTTCATATTACGCTTTGTTTTTTTAGCTGGTCTTTCGTGATCTCTAAATTTGCTACTGGTAACACCACAATATACCCGTTTATATTGTGGAAGAAATGAGTGTGTGGCAGAAATGTCAGTCAAAACAAGATACACTATGTTACAAGATAAATTCACTTGAATATATGAAATATGAAACCACAATCACACACACTAAAGTAAAAACACAATAATGTTTACATCACTGGTGGAATAACAATGATTTTCCACTACTACTTAAAAGCAATATGTGTTTACACTGCATTTGATTAAATATGGATTATGTAAAAAAAGAAGCAAGTCTTCATGTTTTACTGAACAATTACATCTCTAGAAGATTATCAATGAATCAAATTTCATGTCGAGGGGCATGGGCGATCTCTGTCTTTTATGTTGTTAATAAGTTCCGTTGGTGATATTCTCTCATGCCACAGTTACAAACCCATCCACAAATTTCTCCCTTTGTGTATCTCTCTCTTCACCTCCTGATATTTCCAGCAGTGCCTAAATGTTCAAGTTGTGTTCAACTCTAAGTACCCTAAAAATCTTGGCATTATGTTTCAAATTTTCCTAGATTTGTCTTTCTACTCCAGCACCTCTGAGGATTTCAACATTAGTGTTGCTGGCTGTCCATCATTCTTCTAAAAAAATCACATCTCAGTAGCCTCCAGATCACTCTGAGCATTTTTGTTTACCGTCCATGTTTACCTCCCATAATTAAGAACTGTTTCAATATAACATAAGAGGTATTAAATAAAGCAAAATAACAATAGTGAATACTCAGGACAGATATTTAGGAAATGGAGACAGTCTTGCAATGTCCATGTTATATTACCACCTACAAATGTGCAAATCAAATCAAGACAATATTTTCTAACAATATGAAGAATCTATATTACAATGTTATATGTCAGAAAATAGATAATGAAATAAGATTACTAAAAGCTTAATGATAATATCTATAAAGAAAAATTCTATACTTCCATCTGCACACAAAAATGTAAAATAAAGATGCGCTGAAAGATTCTTACAAAGATATATGCACATAGACATGAGCACTTATTCTTGTCATTATTGAGGAATACATATTTGCAGCTATTAAGCTACTTTAATTAACCGGTTTGCAGAAATAGTTCCCCTTTTTAACGTGGTTTCAGTCTATTTAGAGCTTTTTAAAATATGGTTGCAGTATTTATAGCTCACTTTTGAATAGGGTTGCCAGCTATTGCTTGTAATTTTTATGATAATTATTATTGGTGGTCCTGAAAAGGGAGAAAAGAGTAGCAACACTGCTTACCTTCCATGCATGTTGTAAGAGGCGACTAAGGAGTTTATGTGATGGAATTGGCTGTCCCATCCCATATAGGTTCAATGTGACCTAGAAACCATGTGTCAGGCTGAAATGCGCAGATATCACAGCAAAGTTATAAACCATGACACATGCATTCCTTTATCTGGACTACATCCTGTTAATCTTCAGGAGTTTGAGAACAAACACAGAAGAAGAAAAAAAGAAATATTCCTCCATGCTTTGAAGTGAAAATGAGCTAAAAATGCACAACTTTAAAACTGATGGAAAGAAAAATAAGTATTACAAAGATTGAAATTACCATTAATGAACTGCAGAATATATAAACAGTAATGAACATAGATATGTGTAAAAAAATCAGGCAAAGTGAAACATAACTCAAAGACTGAAAGAGGTCAATATAAATGCCACTTTCAAAGAAAGACAGTTTAAAACTTAGTGTGCTGATCAATAAGTTCAGCAAGAATAGGTCATGTTACTGAACAGCTTGGTTGTCTAAAGTATTAAAGGGATATACTGGCCTGGTCATGCAAGGGTCAGAGGCAATGAAAGAGCAGACTATTCATGGACAATGCCGTTATTGATGGCAGGGAAGTAGTGAAAAGTGATAAGGTTGACATAATAAGGGCATTCATTGATTTACTACAGTGTGAAGTATGACATTGTATGTGATAACGTGCACATACTACAGAGTGAAGTATGACATTCTAGGTGATAACATGCACATACTACAGAGTGAAGTATGACATTGTATGTGATAACATGCACATACTACAGTGTGAAGTATGACATTCTAGGTGATAACATGCACATACTACAGTGTGAAGTATGACATTGTATGTGATAACATGCACATACTACAGTGTGAAGTATGACATTCTAGGTGATAACATGCACATACTACAGAGTGAAGTATGACATTGTATGTGATAACATGCACATACTACAGTGTGAAGTATGACATTCTAGGTGATAACATGCACATACTACAGTGTGAAGTATGACATTCTAGGTGATAACATGCACATACTACAGAGTGAAGTATGACATTGTATGTGATAACATGCACATACTACAGAGTGAAGTATGACATTGTATGTGATAACATGCACATACTACAGAGTGAAGTATGACATTGTATGTGATAACATGCACATACTACAGAGTGAAGTATGACATTGTATGTGATAATGTGCACATCCAAAGAATTATAAAATGGGGATAACCAGAGTTGTGGGGAGAAAGTGTGTCCTGTATGGGAAGGTCAAAAGATTATATAATCAACATCTGACTGGGATTTTGAGTCTGAATACTCTTGAATGGTAGCCGGAAAGGAGATTGGAGCACTTATGGGAATGTCCCATGTACCATGATGATGGATTCTAATCAAGATAGACTAGCATAATATATATCAAATGATATATTCTTTCCAGAACGTTGTCTTCGTCATGGATACTCTGAACGCCTCTCTGTTCCAGGCCTGCATTGGCCAGAGACATGTGTATACATTCTTCGATGTCGCTGGTCCATCGTCTTCTTGGTCTTCCTCTTCTTCTCTCGCCTGGCACTCTGTCTTCTAGAATCAGTCTTTTGATACTATCATGTCGCTTTAAGTGTCCAAAATACTGTATCTTTATTCCCAGCACAATACTTCTATATAATAATAATGGAATGAATTGAAAAGATGAAGAAATAGTCTAGTTTTAGACAGAATAAAGGTTGTAGGCTAACATTTTCAATATAAGAAATGAAGATAGAAGTGTAGAGAATTTAATGCAGACATATACAAATATTTCAATGATGATTCAAAGTCCCTTAGAGATGTCAATGTGAGACATGGGTAATGATATCTGAAATGGTAAAGAAATAATGTTTGAAATGAAATAATATAGAAAGGCTGTCAGAATTAATATGAAATAAAGAATATTAAGAACAGTAAGATATCAAATGCAAATGTCCTCAAAGACCTGAACAAAGAAGAATGATGACTTCTGAAAGCACCAAATAAAGAATCTAACATGGGCATCTGTAGATATGTCAATTGCTACAGTGGCGTAAAGGTCAAACACATGTGACTGGTTAGCTTTCAGGTTGGCATCCAGTGTACAGTACAATAACCTGTTCTCTCGTACAGCTGTCCTACTAGCAATATGGATACAGATATCTGCCATCCAGCAGAAGTAGTAAAACACTGAATGTATTAGCTCCCATGCTGAAGTCAGAACTTTGGTGCAAATAAAACAGCAACACAATGCATTTCTATTACCTGGATGATATCCTGATTGAAATCAAGTACGCGCATGTCTTGCTACAAGAGAGATTCAGTGGGAGTTTGAGCATGAAAAAAAAAACAAGCTAACATATTTTTGAAACATAAAAAGACACAGTGAAATAGAAAGACTAATTGTGGAAGGACATGACTCAAGAAAGTGAGAAAGAGGGAGGAACCACAAAATACTGATGCATGCAAGACATTAAGAACATCATAAAAATAACATTGGAGGAAGCAGGACAGAGAGGCTTACAGAATTGCAGAGAGAACAACATTCTCAAGACACATCCAATAGAAGATGAAAGAAATTTATGCACAAATATAATTACATAACTATCTATACATACATTGTTACAAGCAGGAAATAATGTATAAACAAAACCAAAAACAACAGCTGGCATGATGTTATATAATGTTTTCCTGAAATTGCAAAATGAAAGAAACAAGAGATTTATTTTCTGGGACCAGTTGTCGGTGTATCAGAAGTATCAAGCTCATGTTCTGTACTATCTTCTCTTATTCGTGGCATATGATCATTTGTGAGTCTGGATCCAGAAGGAAGACCAGCACTTGCACCACCAACAGTGGCTAGCTGTTGAAGCATGAAAGGTGACTGTGGAGCGGGCAATGGGGGCAGACTTGACAGCCCAGACAGAGAGTCTGTATCATCATCGTACATGTCTTGAGATAAGGGGTGTGGTATTGTTGTAGTTGTCGTGTCACGTACACGTGTCTCGTATGGTGCGTAATCAGTTGCTTCTGCTGTGAAAGGTTGGTTACTCCTTGGCAAATCTGCCAGATGACCCAATCTTTGCGGGCCAGTTCCTTGCAAAATCACAGATCCTGTTAAAGAAGTAGAAGAGAGCATATCTGATGACACAGATGTGTGTGTATCACTGCTAGCATTTACTGACTGCTCATGTCCTTGACCATATGTGACCTGTGACATAGGTATACTTGAAAATTTTGTCTCTTGCTGTGCCCAGGCTCCATCGTCATTGAACTGCCGATAAACCCTACCTGGAGCACGCTTACGGTGGTGAACATCATGCATAAGTAACACGCTTAAACTCATGTTTCCAGACAGCAACTCATGCTGGCCCTCGTCCAAACCACTCAGAGCAAAGTTGGCTGTATGGAAAGAACCAGATGTAGTCAAGCTTGTTTGAAAGTTTACATTTTGGGTAATCGGTCCATCATGGCTGGAGAGTCCACCTCTGAGCTTTGGAGGATGACCTGAAAGAGGGCTCATTGAACTCATCTGATCTTGCTGGAAATGAGAACTCCTTTGCATACTGGAACCCATCTAGGATGGAATGAGAAAATCAAATAAAACATTTATCCTACAATCTTGGAAAGTGATATTTTATACAAATTTAATGTTTCATTAAAAAAAATTAAATACAAAAACTTTGGTAAAGAATACAAGTCTTAAAAAGCACAACAAAAAAATCAACATTTTCAAGTCATCATCAAGTGCCGTGCCGAATGGCGTTGGCGATCATATTGCTCCATGTACATTGATCTCTCATACTCTTTTGAAGAGTATAAACATATATTTCTAAGATGTTCCTGCTCCTTGTATAAAACTGTATTGTTTATGTTTTATTTATTTGTCGTTAGTTAGGGCTATATACTTTTATTGGACACTAATATTCAAACTAATAAAGAAAACAAATAAATATGTGCTAAAACGCTTAATATGAAAAAAGAACTACTAAGAGAAATTAAGATCAGGCAAATAAAATATTTTGAACACATTAAAAGACCCAACTCCTGATTCAAGACTTTATTGAAGACCTTACTTGAGGGTAAAGTCAAAGGGAAGCGAGCATGAGGTAGAGTAACATCACACGATGGACAGGTTAGTCTAGCAGAGTGCACCACCAAGACAAGAGATGGGATATTGGAGATCCGCTGCAGCCAACTTTCGTTGCAGAGACGGCACTTGATGATGATGAATATTCAAACTATAAAATTTTGCAAGGAACAGTCGAGGATAGAAGGAGAAGAGGAGAAGAAAGAAAATCCACGACCAATAACAACAAGGAATGGTCTGGGCATGATTTTTCTACACTCCTCTGAATAGCTGAGGATAGAGATTGTTTAGAGAGCTTTTTGTGCGGATGTCTCTAGTGTGGCACCCATAAGCCCCTGCAGGGTAATGGGTCTTATTATTAATATTCAAACTTTACATAAAATGTTGTCTTCTTTGTTTTGCTCCAACTGCAGCGTAGGACTGCAACTGATATTGATCTTACAATAAGCAAATACTAAATTATGTACTTTAAACAATACGCTCAGCATACTATTCTATAATGAGAATGGGGAACATATGAGAAAATCTAAGTACAATGAAGTCAAATTCCAATGTCTGACATAGAGAAGAAGAGACAAACTTGTACTCTCTCAAGTCTATATCATCATCATCATCATCATCCTAATTCAGCATTGTAGAGCATCATCCATCCATCCATATCATCACATACCACAGCCACCCACCCATATTGGAAATGGTGGGAGTCATCTGTGTCTATGAGTCATGAAAATGGTGAACCCACATGTGTCTATGAGTCATGAAAATGGTGAACCCACATGTGTCTATGAGTCATGAAAATGGTGAGCCCACATGTGTCTATGAGTCATTAAAATAGTGGGGTCATAGTGTCTATGTGAAAATGGTGACGTCACATATGTCTATGAGTAATGGTGGATCAGGAAGAGAGAGTGTGGTCGACTAATGGCACAACTGTGCCACACTTTAAACAAATATCAGTGCTAGTCATAACTCAACTATCATCATCCATCATCATCAACTTACACAAATAGCCTTGTGGTGATGGGGAGGTGGCAAACCAGAAAGTATTGAATACTCAAGCTGCAGTCACAACCCAGCACACAGGCGGATCAGGGCAAAGGGTTGTTTCCTGATTAAACACAAGACAGAAATGGGATTGTGCAGCCCTTTTGTCGACTGATCAGTTCTATTCAGCATAGCTCTGCTCACCCCCATAGCATGGGGAAGGGACTAGAAAAGGTTCCCTAAAAATAACCTGCCTAACTTAACCTGGTCAGCATACCATGGCTGGTGAGTGCCTAACCGCTGCGGTGGAAACACAAAAAAAGATAAAACCTCTACAAGTGGGAACATGGAATGTCCATACACTCACAGATATATCATCCATCTGCAAACAGACCACAAAGAAGAACAGCACTAGTTGCAAAGGAATTAACCAGATAAAAGCTAGACATTGTAGCAATAAGCGAAATGAGATACTGGATGAAGGCCAGCTTACAGAAAGAGGAGGAGGGTACCATTTTACTGGAGTGGTCGCAAAAGCTCAGAGCGATGGAATCAGGAGTTGGGTTTGCAGTTAGAGCTGACCTTGTACAAAGGTTCCCAAATCTTCCCTTGGGACTAAGCAACTGTCTCATGACACTATGCATACAAGTGGGAAAGCAGAAGCTTACAACCTTAATTAGCGTCTATGCTCAGACAAACCAAAATGAAGAAAAACAAATTATATGATGGACTTGATTCAGTGATATTATCAATATTATCAGCGTCCACAAGAATATACAGTAATGAAACGCTTGGATACTGAAAAATTAAAAAACCTCAGCACAGTTACAAGCCTCTTCCAGGACATAGATACAAAACTAAGGACGAACCTGGAAGATGTTAATGTTGAGAATTTATGGGCATCCTTCTCAAACATCCTTTATGCTACAGCTAAGGAGCATTCAATCATCTGGAGATTGAAGATCACAAGTAAACACATCAAACTGCGACTATTCAACGCAAGTGTGATTCCATTATTGACATATGGTTGTGAAAGTTGAAAATCTACCGCAATAATGGATAAGAAGTTAGTTGCCTTCGAGAATAGATGCCTAAGAAAGATTACAAATACTAATTGGAAAGACTTCAAATCAAACAATATATTAAGAGAGGAGACAAAACAAGAATATGTGATGAACATCATCAGAAAATGCTGCTGAACTTACATCGGCCACATATAAATAACCAAATGGTCAGAGGTTGTCCGACAAAGTGGATGGTGCCGCAGTAACCTAATGAATAAATAGTCAAGCAAAATGAATTAAACAGGTTACTAAAACACTTACCTTGCCTATTTGGTTTGTTTATAATGAATGCACGCATTTTCTCTTTTACTAGATGCTTTGCCATCCCTGCGTTATGGAGACGGGGCTTGATGAAATCTAGTCATCTATTTTGTTTTTTATTGTGTTGTTTTCTGTTGTTTGTCTCTTGAAAAAGGTTCAATTTGAGCTGATACGTGGAGAATTGTCCTGTTTAGTTTTATTGTATGTTTTTTTTATATATACTTTTTTATATATTTTTATTAATAGGCAAGGTAAGTGTTTTAGTAACCTGTTTAATTCATTTTGCTTGACCATCGGCCACATACTTAGAATGAAGGGAGACAGAATTCCAAGACAAGTCTTCATATGGACACCAGACGGGTAAAGAAAACAGGGAAGACCAAAAACAACGATCAGAAGAACATTTATAAATAAATTAAAATCAACAGGAATAAATGCACAAGACCTGCAATCCTTGGCAGCTGACCGACAAGCATGGAGAAATATGACATCCGCCCTATGTGCCAAACTTGGCAAAAGAGGAGCTGACTGACTAAGGAACATTTAGGTCTGAAGATGTGCAATCACTTGTGTCTATGAATCAGGAAAATGGTGAAGTAAATTGTTTCTGTGACATAGAAATGGTGAATTTACAAATATCTTTGTCAACATCCATATTTTTAGATTACGAGGCACACATTAAAGCGCCCTTTAAACAATTAATGTTTAACTTACTTGAAATAATGGTGGAACTGGATGGACATAGCCCATACTAGGAAGACTGAATGGGTCAGCTACAATACTAGTCAGGGCAGGTAACTCTCTCTGAACTGAAAACAGGAAGACATTTATAATTAGAGTGAGACTAGATTTATGTACTGAACCAGACTAACATTATGATGTAAATAGTAACTCAAGTGAAACTGGTTTTATCAACAATGAAAGTGTGTGTTCTTTATCCCATAAATAATTACCATATCAATATTTTTTAATGTTCAAACATTCCACGAATACTCATACACATTTTCCATTTCTAAACTTCCCATTAGAAACACCTTTACCAAAATTTTTAATGCTCTAACTTCCATGAAAAACTCCCTTACCACAGCAAAAGTCAGATGATGATAATGTTCATCTGTCATAATCGACAATGACCAAAATAATAATAATAAGTAATAAAAGATAAAGTTAATAGTGTGTATTTAAATGAACTAACAAGTCCAATGCGAGCACAACAAATTCTTCCACGTGATTGACATCTGTAGAGGGTGTCTATGGGATGTTGAGATGTTTTGTCTTTTTTTCTACTTGTCCACTTCTGTCTTGCAGTAACTTGCCTGAACTCTTCCGCCGCTAGTATCAGATGATAGGTACAAATGAAATGATGACAATGCATCTCTGGACTAGATCCTGCTCATAATTTAGTAGATTACTGTCTTGTTACAGCAGAGATCCAGTGAGAGTTTGAGGATGAATGATTTAAAAAAAAACTCCCATACCTACATTTATACTTTTCTAACTTCTCAGTCTCTCGCTCATTCAACTTCCCATCAAAATATCCCCGAAAAAAATCTTGAATGACCAAGCATCAAAATAAACATTTTCTCATCGAGCAATTTCTTAACTTTATATAAAATAAATTATGTCACCCAAATATCACAATGCTGCATTAAGAACCATTTACTCACATTATTTAACATAATAATACCCTTTTCCAAATCCACTTCTATTATTATATATTATATCATTGTAGTGAAACATAGCAGCTATCACTTTTGCTATTGCACTCACAAATCAACATGGAAGTAAAGAAACAAATTATCTATAAATCTATAAATTTATCTATGTTCTTCAATGCTGAATATGGTGTACAGGGCAAAAAGCAGAGCTCTCCAGTTCAAGCGATGTGATGCTACTGTGTGTAATTCTCGCATGTTGTTGAGACCCATAGTTATACCCTCTTTGATGGTTGTTCTGCAAAGAGCCTCTCTTGGTCTTCCTTTTTTCTTTTGCCATCTTGTACCCATTTCAATGCTTGTAGTGGCAGTCTGTTTTCATTCCTTCTAGTGAGAACAAATTCCCATTTCCATGTCTCAATCTTCCAGTTAGAACACACACCCACTTTTAAATGTCCTTAACCTTCCTGTGGTTAAGGACACACGCTTCTGTGGAAACACGCTCTCCTTTTCACATGTTCCAATCTTGTACTGGTATTCATTACTCCCTTAAGATTTCCTATGAGACCTCCTTACTTATCCTAACCAAGTGACAATGAACACATATTACCATCACTATGTGTCCTACCAACCTAGTGAACACCTCTATCTATATTTTATTACTTAAGCTGCTGACAAAGAAATATTTAGACACAAAAACTTCACAAGTATTAATTAAACAAAATATTTTTCCGTATACAAAAATACCTTCAGTTTTTACACCAGATATGAAGGCATTGCTTTCCTCAGGTGGCTTCCATTCTGGGTTTGTGGTCTGAAAATAGAACAGAAAGATGGTTGGTTGGTTGCTGATCCTGCAGTCCATTGGCTCATGTCCTTTTATCTACTTTGCTGGGAAGTCTGTGGATTTTGACCCACCCAGGGCCAGAGTCAGAAAATAACTATCACACCACCAGGATGGTAGGTTTCTACCTACCCACTGTAGCCAATATAGGGTTTGCTGTGCTCATTCACCACCACCAATTGCCTACTGATTATGCCAAACTTCTCTATGGCTCCAGGCATGCAACCAAATGTTTAAAGCAAAAGGATTGTCATGTCCTGAGTCACTATACCTTTATGATTGTCCTTAATCATTGGAAAACTGTGCAGTCCATTTTCCCCTCCCTAGTGCTGCACAGTACATAACTGTCTACCCTCCTAACCACAGATTTTAAATGTATATATACTAATAACAATGCACATAAAAAAACCTACAAAATACAACAAATGAAAAACATAATTGTATGGATCATTCATGCTACAAAGCTTCCATTAGAGAGCCTCAATATAACAGCATTTCATCTACTAACATTTTCTGTTGCAAAGGTTGTTTGTCTAGTGGACCAGTGGTGGGACCCACAAATGCAACCACATGTGTATAAAGATGGACCACGTATTGGATTGGCTCACATCCAAAGACTATCATAAATTCATGTAATATGATCAACACAATCTTAACTCGTCGAAATCTGACAAATTGTAACTGGGCAAAAATGCACCTGTCTGAACTACTTAATACATAATGAAAAATTGTGAAGGAATTCTAAAAAGTGTCCTTATAAACCAATAATTAAAACCAATATGAGTATGTTTTTTGGGGGGGAAGGAAGGGGGGGGGGTGTGGTTGTGTTGAAAAAATGTGTTTGCTGATCCTGTGAGGGACTATGGTATAGCCTGATTGGAGTAGCCCTTAGAAGGAATTTTGATTTGGAGTGTAGTTTAGAGTGGTCATCTGAGTTTTGCCATGGAGGTTACTGCTATGTGCGGTCATCTATTGGAAGGGTTTCCTGTGGTTGTTCTGCATGGGTCTTCTGCTCTTGCTTGTGTTTTCTGGCCTTTGAGTTGAAGTTCCATCTCATACCTTGTAGATTCTCATTTATTAATGGTCTTGTTGATGTGGGTTGTCTGGTAGCCACATTCTTGTCAAGGAGAAGTAGTAAGGAGGTGTTATTTGCCTGTGTGTTCCGGTTGTTTGTAGTTTTTGTAAACAATTTTTTCTTATCTTTTGTTTTCTTTCCTCCTGTTTTTCTTTTCTATCTTTTTTCTTTTGATGCCACAAGATACAAATGCCCCTAGATACACTGATATAACCAAGAAGGTACTCTTATGTTAATTTATAAAACTCATATAAGCAGAGCATGTATTGGAATGCCCCCAGTGCTGTGACACTTGTTCCTAATCAAGAATCATGGAACTCTTTCCTAGGTTGAAAAGGGCATGCCTTGGTCAAATGAAACAAACCCACCAGTTAACAAACAAATAATAACAAACAATACAGGGGAATGAATAAAGCATCATTATATTTAAATTGAATGTCTGAATTTTTTAAATTTTTTTTAAACTTGAAGAGTACCAGTATGTAGCTTTTTACACCAACTGAGACTTAGACATTACTCTGTCTTCAGCATCAACATTACTGAAAGGCAACATATTCATATTAAACAAATCTTGATGCACATTCAATTACAAGTACAGATAAAAAGTAGGACAGAGAAAATCCTGGATTAATAACTGCAAGGAATGGTCTGGGCATGATTTTTCTACACTCCTCTGAATGGTTCAGGATAGAGATGCTTGGAGGACTTTATGTGCTGGTCCAGAGTGACACCCCTATGACTCTGGTGGGTTATGAGTCTTATTATTGTTATTATAGATAGACATTTATTATCTGTATGAATAATATTACCAAAACCCTAAACATACCATCAAATGCTTACCATTCAAATGACCTAACTGAATTACTTTCTACCTACTCCACAGTTCAAATGAGGAGTTACAAAATTACATAAACAAACCACAAAATGAAGATCATAACAGAAAAAACAGAAGTAATTTCTACAGGTAGAGGACACAATACAATCAACATAAAGATAAATGACCAATTACTGAAACAATACAGGGATTAAAATATCTTTGGAGCATTTTTATAGACGACAGGATAATGGACAGAACTAGAGACAAAATTTTAAAAAGCCAACTATGTAAATTATGAGCGTATACCAATTTTGAAACACAAATCTATCCCGATGGAAACCAAAAAGCAAATAATAAATTCAACTACATACCAACATTGTGTTATCAGTGTCAGACATGAACACTAACAAAAAACAGGAGAGAAAGCTTACTACATATGATGAAATGAGATGCTTAAGAAAAGCAGCAAACAAATAAGAAGAGATCATGTGAGGAATAAAGAGATTACAAGGAAAACACTAAATATTTTATTTATATTAAGCTTTTTCCAGGAGTGCTAACATTTTGTTATTGGAGCATGATAAATAGAATGCTTGGGAAACACTGATTATCTTAGTGTAATCAAGTACTTCGTTCTTGAGATTTCTATGGTTTCTAGCGTTATGGCTACATCATTATTGTTTCCAGCTTCAGCTTCCAGTGTTCCAGACTCATTCATGGGTGCAAACATTTTTAGGAGGGTTTTATAAAAAGAATGGCTGGGAAACACTGATTGTCCTAGTGTAATCAGGTACTTATTTCTTGAGATTTTCATTATTTCTAGATTTTACCGATACATTATTATCTTTTCTAGCTTCCATGGAAGGAAAATCAATATACAGTATTGAACAGCGACGGAGATGCATAAAATCAATATACAGTATTAAACAGTGCGACTGAGGTGCATAAAAGTAAAATACTCAGGAAACATATACAACAAGGCACTCACCGTGAAATGCATGAGAGACAACTCTATCTTTCCATGCTGTGTTTGCATTGCCCTGGGTGCTACCTCTGTAGTTGGTTTCATCTGTGTCCACTGTGTAGAGAAGAAAAATGTTCATGTTAACTTTGTTCCACAGTAATAAATACAATGATAGTTGTTTATAAATTAGCAGACATGCCACGAAGCTGTGACCATATAATGAGTTATAGAGGAGTGAATGGAGTACACAGAAAAGGAGATCAACTTGGTGCTCATGATTATCTTGGTACTTTTGGATGTGCCCAAAACATGTGAGTTCAAAAGTACCCCATGAGCACTCATGATTTTATGTTCGTGCATAAAATTTTCACTCATGCTCACCGTCTGCAAAAATTGAGAAGTCCTGATGTAGAAGATTAGTGCAAAATGTGTGGTCAGTTGGTTAGAAAGCTATCTTGCATTCATGATGGCACAGATTTGAATCACAGTAAGAATTCAATTTTTATCTCTATGGGGTAAAATTGACTATCAACCCCCTTTCATATGCCATGGCAACCACTGTAGCAAAGTCTGCACTATTACCATAACTAAAATTCTCTTTGCACTCCTTAACCTTTACCGCACCCTAGGCTAGTGGACTCTCTGATGGTTTTTCCAGCTCAAAACTGGCAGCGAGTGAACTCTACCAATGCTATGGCCCCCCCCCCCCCATATTAGGAGACATGAAAATCAAATAATCTTTAATGTCATGTGACCAGAATCAGCAAACCATAGTTAGCAATTCTAGTTAGTATTCTACTTCCGATACTGGTATAGTTTATGAAAAAAAAGAGAATGTTGGACAAGAAATTATAAATATCTAGAGCCATCTCTGTCAGGAGCAGAATCAATCTGGTTACAATGGCCATCAATTTGTATAATTTATGTAAAATCATTATGGATTGTGATTATGAGGGTAAGGAATTCTTGGAAAATACGTTTGTTTTCAAAGTAGATGTAGTAACACGTTGGTTTCGGCATGAAATGACATGGAACAAGTATTGATCTAATGTATTGATGGATTACAGACATTAGGTCTAAGTCTAGAACAATGTTTTCAACAAGATAAGTTAAATCTACATGTTTTATTTATTCACCCTCAGTGATATTATGTTACCTTGGTTATGAAACAACATAAATACAATAGACTTAGGTGTGCAAAAGTATGCTATCAGGGTTGCCATATTGAACAATAAAAGTAATTTTTAAATAATTTATTTTATTTTTTATCTCTTTATTTTATCTCTATATATTTTATATTTAATTTATTTCTAATTTATCTCCCACCCCTTTTATTACACATACACAAACAAAACTTACATCAATATGTGTAGTATTCTATTCTTTATTTACATGTACAATAATTATTTTAAAATATTTCAAAAATAAAAAAATTTTTTATTGCACTTTCCAAACAATAACACCCATGTTTATCTGTGTTTATTTTTTGTATTTTGAGAAAAAAAACGTCTTTACCACTTTCTCACACCTCTCGTATCAGACATACAAAAAACAAATTCAAAATATATTTGCAGTATGTAATTCTTTTACATGTGCAAAAAATATTTTAAAATCTCTAAAACAAAAACGTTATTGCATTTTTCAAACACCCACCAAAAAAAATACTCAAATTGTCAAAAAAGAAACCAGTGGCAGAAGGTAAAATGAGTAATTTTAATTTGGCTTGCTAAAGGTTAACTTCTTTTAGATGGCAGGCTCGATGCTGAGCACATTATCCATAGGTATGCTGTTGGTCAAGAACAACACAGGCCTAACACTGTAGTCCCCAATGTGCATCAATGGGAAGACTATTACATTACTCCTTAACAGAAGAACAGGCAGAAATGAAGATAAAAGGGGGTTAAGTTGTTAGAACACTACTCTCAATCATGAGGATCACTATTCAATCCATTTTATGGTCTGATCATGCATGCTGCACAAAGTGATTATAGAGTTGGCTATCACATCTCAAACATCTCAGCCATATGATGAAGTATGCTGAAGATCAATACCTAGACTATTAGAAAGGAATCAACATCGTATCTGCAGTATGCTTCAGGATTGCAAGAAAGTCACAGAAAAGTCCCCTTCAGCTAGAAGACTGTTAAGTCAGTACATGTCAACTAACTCTACAGCTACATTGAGTCAGTCATCTGGGACTTGTAAAAGCTCAGGACAAATAATTTAAAAAAAAAGAGAAACAAATATGAAGCTGAAAGTCAAACTTTCTTGCCTGGCACAGGGATTCATCATCAACATCATCGTTAAACTTTATGATCATCATTCTAAGATCATTATTCATGGTTAAACTTTACGATCAACATTCTAAGCTTATCATTCATCATACAATTGATTCTATTCGAAACAGACATTCTCTTATGAAGAACTCTGGTTCTCTGGCCATCCTATTTTGCTGTTTTCCATGTTTTTTTATTCCGCATTCGTTTGCAAACAAATGTAATCCAGTGAACAGAATGTCTTCTGTCATGGTTAACATTGGTTGTGATATCTGCACATTTCCGCCAGATACATCTGACTTCAGTACGACTTCTGGGTCACTTCGATCCTCTATGAGATAGCCAACTCTACTTCCTTAGTCACCTTGTACGACATGCATGGCAGGTAACAGCATTGCTATTCTTTGTTCCCCTTTTGAACCCGAAAACACATGGGCATCAATCCCTTTATTCTGTACATGCATCCATTTATGAAGAACTCTAGTTTTCTGATAATCCTTTTTTTCATACTTCTCCATGTTTCTGAACCATAAGATAACATTGCCGAAATATTTTATCTAACAAAATTAAATACTGCAAATTAAGAACAACTTACTTGTGGATTTCCATGTTTCTTGATGTCCATCTGAGCAAATGAGCACACATCCCCAACGCCAGCAACCTCGACAGTGAAAAATCGAAAGAAATCCACTATATCTGCAGATTTACGTCTCAGAAAGAACAACAGCCAGAAAGGAGTGAAGATTGGGCTCAGAAGTTCTTCTAAAATGTAAACCTTGATCAAGACAAACAAAAATTAAGGTAAACAAGTGCTGGCATATAATAATAAATTTTATAATAAAACCAAAATTAATTTTATCTGTACATGTACTGCCACTGTTAAATTATTGTTCATTATGACTATGACTGGAAATAGCAAATCATAGGATGAGAGTAGTTCAAACAAATTATCAAGAAAAAAAGGATTCAAAAGATGAATGCCAGAGAAAATTACATTAATCTTAAGAGCTCTATTCGCCCATAAATTCGCCATATTTAGTGGTTTTTATGGCATCTGCTGGCATACAATTATGCCTTGTGATGTCTCTCTATTAAACAAAATTTTAATCATATGGAGGTAAATGTCATGTGACCAGTACTGCGTGCAACCTCTGGTAAGAAAATGCCACTTCCGCCCAGTCCAAACTGAATTGAAACCATTGTATGCAGAAATTTTTTATTTAAATTATCCAAGGCACTATCTGAAGTCATCGGCCATCATGGAACCAACATTTTCAGAAGTCTTCCTGACAATGGTTGTCAATATGTATACTTGACATAAAATAACTATTGATTGTGATTTTGATAGTAAGGAATTCTTGGGAATAATGTTATTACCAAGTACATATAGTACAAGTTGATTTCGTCATGACATAACATTGAACATGCATGGAACACATGTACAGACAGACATTTACCGACATTACGTCTACGATTCTAGAACCATTTTTGGACAAGGTAAGTTATTGCATATTTTATTTATTCATTTCTCTCATATGACACATGCAAATTAGGCACATATTTGAAGCATATAATTCTGTATTTAAATGTACAAAAATTATTTGAAAATCTCTAATAACAAAATAGCAATTACATTTTCAAACACATACCAAAAATTATGAAATTTGTCAAAAAAGAATCCAGTGGCATGGGAAAGATTTTGTAATTTTAAGTAAGAGGGCTAAATGTTAATACTTCATAACCTGGAATAAGGGAGAAAAATGACAAACTCATATTCCTTTGGGGTTCTACCATCATCACCGCCGCAAACGTCACTACCTCCACATTATATGTAGGGCTAACTTTATGTTAATTTACTTGAGTTATCTGGATATACTTATACAGCCGATGGAAGAATGGACAGAGAGCTCGAGACAAGAATTCACAAAAGCAACTATGTAAATTATGAACTTACACCAATTTTGAAACATATCTACCCTGATGGAAACCAAAAGACAAATCATAAATTCAATATTCATGCCTACATTATGTTTTCAATCTCAGAAATGGATACTAACGAAAGAACAAGAGAGAAAGCTTACTACATGTGAAATGAGATGTCTACGAAAAGCAGTAAATAGAACAAGAGAGATCATGTGAGTAATGAAGAGATTACAGGAACTGTTGGAACAACATCAGTGGTCAAATATATTGAAAAACAGAGATTGAAATGTTTCGGCCACCTAATGATAATGAGCTCTTATTGGCCAGCTGCAAGAGCATAGAACATGAAAATGGAAACAGCAAGATACAGAGAAAGACAAAGAAGAAGGTGGATTGAAGGAGTTACCAACAAACTGACATGGCACAGTATTACTGCATATCAAGAGACCAAACATGCAATAGGGGATGTGTTGCATCACTATTTTATTTGTGTCAATGGCCTGACATATCTGCCTTCAGCATTGCTATATATATATATATATATATATATATATATATATATATAGGTTCAGTATTTGTTCTTCTCTTGCATTAATTCTTAAATTCCTGCAGAATGTAGTCCAGAGAATGAAACACATTGTGTTATGGTTTACAGCATGGCTATGATATCTGCTGCAGCTTTCGGTCTGACACATTCAAATTCAACATGGCTTCTAGGTCACTTGACGCTTTATGGGATAGAAAAGTCAATATCATCCCCAAAAATCCTCCTTAGTTGCCTCTTAGGATGTGTGTGGCAGGTAATGTGTCACTATTCTTTACTTCCCTTTCAGGCACCAGCAACACTTTGGTGGGTTCTGCGTATTACAAATTCCACTCAATGATGGACGCACATAGCCACATCGCTAATGATCAGCATATGCACTGCAATTTGTTTATCAGCTCACTTGCACAGCATAATGGCCCTCATCACACATCTGAATATATCCATAGCCATTATTACTTGACCTTTTAGCCAGTTTGGGTCACCTAACCTTCAAAACCAAGACAAAAGCACGTGACCATTAAGAGTCAAACCACATCTCAGTGCAAGTCAATACCATGTTATGATGAGATTTCAGTGCAAGTCACTCCCATGTTATGATGAGATTTCAGTTCAAGTCACTCCCATGTTATGATGAAATCTCAGTGCAAGTCACTCCCATGTTATGATGAAATCTCAGTGCAAGTCACTCCCATGTTATGATGAAATCTCAGTGCAAGTCACTCCCATGTTATGATGAACTCTCAGTGCAAGTCACTCCCATGTTATGATTGAACAAATGTTGCATGAGAGTGTAAGTAGTGCACAATATTAACCATTAGCAGGCATACTTTCAAAATTTGTTGGGGAAGACCAACATCAAGAAAACTGATAGATCTGCCATTAAGTCAAATCATGATCAATAACTAATAACCACCTAAGTGTTCTCGAGCCCAAAAAGGAAGTAGAGAATAACAATACTGAACCTGTCAAGCATGTCATAAGTGGTGACTAAGGAGGTTTTAGGGGTGGAGATGGTTGCCCAACCCCATAGAGAGTCAAAGTGACCCAGAAGTCATCCTGAAGTTGGATGTGTCAGACCAAAAGGTGCAGATATTGCATTAAAGTATACCATAACACAACACATTCCGTTCTTTGGACTACATCCTGCAGAAGTTTAAGAATGAACAGAAAAGAATAATAATAACAAATAAGAAATAGAGAGAACATAAAATTAAGCATGCAAGCTTGCATTATAACGATCTTTTTCATTCTGCTGGAGTCACACACTGTTATGGATTTCTTCTATGTACTATAGTGTGGTCACCACAACCGAGGCAGGACCGGTTTTCTCTGTAAGCACGATCAAAGTACAGAACTTACCATTTTGTATTGAAAGAGTGTAGCAAACTCATCTCTGACATGGGAAGTGTGTGCACGACCTTTCCAGTGATCAGGCATATAGTGAATCTGTGCTAGAATACTCATCATCAGACGCTCGGGGCAAAACACCTCATTCTGTTCAAATGATAAATTAAAAAAGAAATAAGTAAGTTATTAGTTATGAGCTGATATTATTGTGCTTCAGATAAACCCATTGATGCTCAGTCTTCCCCAGCAGATATAAAAGGGTATACATGCTTATTCCTATGGCTTGCAGGTTAGAAACATTTCTTGTTTTATTGCACAAGCACCCAGTCTTACTTGTTAGTTAGTTAGTTATTACTCTAGGGCCAAAGACAGCACATAGGGTGGATGTCACAGATTTCAATGTCTCTCGTTTCATTGCAATTTGCTTTAGATCTTCATTGTTTCTGATACCGATTGTGAAACGTTCCCTTGTAATAGTTCTACGTAAAGTTTCTTTTGGTTTTCCTCGTTTTCTCTTGCCTTTTGGTGACCACATCAAAGCTTGACAGGGGAGTCTTTCAGTATCCATTCGTAGTGTGTGTCCAATGTAATTCCAGCGATGCTTTCTAATATAGGTGGATGCATATTCTTGTTTTGACTTTTGTCTGACAACTGTGTTTGATTTGAAGTCTGACTAACGTAGTCTTACTTGTGCCATGTTTAAAAATGAACTTCCCCAATAGCTGATGTGATTTGTCATCAGATCCATATCTGTCAGGTAATGGTTCTATAATGTAATGTAATGGTTCTGTAAAAAATGTCAGGTAATGTAAACTGTCAGTATACTGTCATTTGTATTTTTTACACCAATAGCCTATAATCTGATAGTCTGTGCATTCATTGTAAAGGCAATCAACCTTGTATTTCATGTAAGTACCAGTTTGTTGGACCTGTTGTAGTTTCATTCTTCAATGAATGCTTAAAATATCATAAAATCACATTTAATACATCCTCCGAAAAAAAAAATAAAACTGTTCACATTGATATTCAGTCATATTAATCTTTTTATTCTAGCAAGATGGGAAAAATACTCTAGCAACATTTACCTCATCAGCAATAAATGATGAACAGATGGTGGCCAAAATTCCTGTAAGAAAAAAAAATATGTACAGATACATTATAGAGAAAGCATACCACCCCGCAGATATATATATATATATATATATATACACACACACACACAGACAGATATATTACATGACAGAAAAAAGAATCAACCACATACAATACATCATATATCTCATTGGGAATGGTGGTAATGAAATGTTAAGTCATTCGCCCACTGACCATCAAACCTAGGTTTAGAATCCACTTGCTATTTGTGATTTGAAATAAAAATTACTCCAGTGGTTCACCAAGCCACCAAGAAGTAGGGTACCAGGATTTATGCTTTGGGAAGGTCAAGGAATGGCGACATCTTGATTCTTGATTAGAAACTGGCTTCTCAGCACGCAGGACATTTCCAAAGTGCTCCGCCTTCCGCTCCAGCAGTCATCCCAGTGTATGTAGACTCAGAGTCAGGTCAGGTGTTGATTGTGTGATCTTTGGGACTTTCAAAAAAATTTACTTTTCTTTCCCTCATCTCTAGATACTCCCATTTCTAATATTCTCTGAATATTGCTATTCAGTCAGATTAATCTTGTTATTCTAGCAAGATGGGAAAAATACTCTAGCACCATTTACCTCATTTACCTGATGGCAACATCACTAATGAGCAAGTGCTGTAGACAAACAGGCGATTTCTGGTCAACCACTGACTAGGCAGCTGAGCACTTATGGAAAACCGTGTCCTATGATGCTGGTTCATAGCTCACATTAACTTTAGCTATAAATAGCTCATAGTATTGGTATCATATCCTATTCAGAGAATGTAGCAATCAACCTGCAGATTTTCTATTCAGGGCATGTAGCAATCAACCTGAAGATTTTCTATTCAGTGCATGTAGCAATCAACCAGAAGATTTCTATTCAGGGCATGTAGCAATCAACCAGGATATTTTCTATTCAGTGCATGTAGCAATCAACCAGGATATTTTCTATTCAGTGCATGTAGCAATCAACCAATAGATTTTGATTGCAGTGTTTTCTGCATTCAGCGAGTCTTCTTATTCTTATGCGTTCATTCTCACGCTGCTGCAGATTAGAAGGATGTAGTCAGAGGAACAGAATGCATTGTGCCATAGTTTACAACTTGGCTGCACTATCTGCGCTTTTCAACATGGCACATCTGACTTCATGATGACTTCTGTTCACTTTGACCCTCCATGGGATGGGACAGCCGACTACACCTCAAAACCTTTTTAGTTACCTTCTATGATATGAGGCAGACAACAGTGTTGCTATTCTTTGCCCCCTTCTCATGCCCCAGCGACATATTGGTGATTCAGTGAGTTGTAGTGTACCACTGAGACATATTCTATGGCAAGAAACTCATGATGATCACAGAATCTGATGGCCGCAGGATACAGAAGACCTTCTGAATACAACACTGGAAAATGGTTGACAGCTTGCACAAAACTGGGAGGTTTACAGAGAAGCAATAAGGACAAAATTATGGAAAGGATACATCACCTAGTTCAGTGTGTCTCAAACGTTTTTGCCCGATTGTCGATTTTTTCCCCCATAGATCCTTTGCTTGCCTAATGTTAAGTTTTCCTAAGCATATTAACTTAAAATGTGTTATTGACAGCTGACACAGTGCTGCTCACTTTGTTTTTTTTTTTTTAGAGTGGACAATTGTAAAAAAAAGAACATGTACAATTTTTATTCATACCATTATTTATATTCAATTAGTTATATAAAAGAGTAGATCTCGTGTATCCCAAATTTTTTTCTCGTTTACATGGACCCCCTACAAGTCAAAATCGACCCTTGGGAATCTTTTGTAAAAACCAACACAAGGCATTCTGTTTTCTGGACTACATTCTACTGAAAAGCAGAAATTTGTGAACAAACGCAGGCTAAGAATGGGTATGATTATCTCAAATGAAATGACAATATTTTCATCTTACTGCAATATATTATACATTAAAATGTCCAGAATTAAATACAGCATTAAAAATATACTTTAATATAAAAATAATAGCAAAAATATCATAAATTCTTCAAATACATATATACTTTAATTCATCTAATTTAAAAAAACTTGCAGCAAAAGAATGCCCATGAATTATCTATTTGGTTAGATCCCTACATGCTAAGACATAGAAAGTATTCCTCATTGCAATTTATAAAATATGTTACTATTACAAATACATATTCTCAGATGTGGCAATCACAGCCAAAGATGGATGTGTCTGGTAATTGGCGCGAATAAATTGGCAACACAATGCATTTCCATTCTCTGAACTACATTCTTCTGGAAATTTAGTAGGGCCATAGTCCTGCTACAAGAGAGAACCAGCAGGAGTTTGAGAATTAATGCAGAATATGAAGAAGTCAATGTGGCAATTTATGAATAACATTTGTATCTGGCCCTGTGATGGTGAAATACAGAGCAGATCTATAACTGCCAAATTGCGTTCAAATCTTGCCACAGGCAACTGTGCACCTGGGCCATTAGAAAGCAATGGTAGACTACTGGACATAAATACTGCAAAGAAATCAGCTTGGTTGATGGCTACATACTGAATAGGATATGCTACATAAATAACATTTTATGGTCATTAATAATTTTAGTGAGACAAAAATAAGGTATAGATGAGATTAAGTTTGAGATTGTCAGAAGACAGCAACATGACATTTGACATTTGCTCTTACCACTGAGAGATGCCACCGTCACCAAGTGCTCTACTCTTGTTACATCTCTGAAATCCAGGATTCCTAGAACAAAGAGCACAGCCGCAGGTGCACAAGCAAAGAAGGCAATATACCTGAGAAAAAAAACTTCAATGTTAGAAAATTGATAATAGGTAAAACTGCAGCAAAACTGTAATCCAAACAGGTGAAACTTGTAACAGGGTATGTTTTATTAATGACTGGTAATATGCCAATCAGTGTTTCAACCAAAAAGTCTTTATCAAGTACACAACATAACACCATGACAACTCAGAAACAGCACTGCCTATGTTCACATAATAATGGCTAGACATGGACAGGGCTGTTTCTTATTCATTGTGGCTGAGAAAAGAATGGCGAGACTTATTTAATACCTCAATTGTCTAGAGCATTACACGGATATACTGCCCTGGTCATGCTGGAGTCTGAAGAAACGAGAGAGCCGACTTTTTTGCAGGCAATCCGGTGATAGATGGCATATTGCTGAGAAGAGATAAAGCAGACTTGATCAATGCAGTAATAAATTCATTTCAAGACGACGATGATGCCAATGAAGCTGAGAACGTACCCATACAGAGAATGTTAGAAATAAGAGTATCTAGAGGGGAGGGAAGGAAAGTAAATCATTTGGAAGGCCCCAAAGATCATGCAATCAATACCTGACTGGGACTCTGAGTCTACATACACTGAGATAGCTGCTGGAACGGAGAGCGGAGCACTTATGGGAATGCCCCCACATGCTGTGAAGCTAGTTTATAATCAAGAATCAATTCATCATGGCATTATATTGTGTATTTGATAAAGGCCTTTTGGTTGAAACGTCGATTTGTGTGCTATTATGTATATTGCCAATGATTAGTAAAACTTTATTACTCTGTATCAAGTTTCATAATGTTAAAGAGAGATCAGGATTAGGCAGAATTTTGTGCAGCTAAATTTACCCCTCAGTTTTATACCATTAGAAAATCAGTATAAATAAGTGGTTGTGAGCTGGAATTCCTATAATTAAAACCTCGTGAACACATGGTTATTGGCTTGACCACTTTTCCTCAAATACCCATTCTCTATTTTCTATTTACATTTTCTTAGTTTATTTTTCATTTACAATATTTTACATCTAGTATTTTACTATTTATTAGTAATCTGATGAAAACAATGTCATGCAAAGAATATATAGACACACAAAAGATCAAATGGTTCGGCCACCTAATAAGAATGGAACAAGATCACATTCTATCAATAGCCCTCAATAAAATATCATCTGAAAAAAGAAACGGGAAGACCCAGACAAAGATGGATAGATGACATCAGAGAAATATTAGAACACCATGGCTATGGCATTACAGTTAGCTAAAGAAAGAAGACTTCGGCTCCTCTTATCGTCTAGCAGCACACATGTATAGGACAAGATAACACTATTTATTATTAACAGTAACAACAGTACATTATCCTTAATTTGATCACATTCTATTTTCTGTTATACTTCTAATGTTACAATAGTAGTTATGGTCAGCAGTCAACTTCAAACATTGTACGTAGGAGACACAGCTGGACTTACTTGGCCAAAACAGTTAAATAGGCAGAGTTAAAGCTATTCATGTACATCTTGGAAGGAATATATGCTCTGCTCAGTCTGAAAATCAATACAGAGATAAATAATGAATATAATGTTAACAATTTGTACCTGAAAATGTTTATGTATAAAGTTAACTGATTCTCTGAGAATGTTTCTATTGGTGATCTTTTTGATCCATGGTATTCTTCTGTAAATTTTCTTTTCAAAGCTGCAATTTCATTTAACAACTCATTGGTGATTATGCAAGATTCATATTTATATATTACAACTAGGAATATGCAGGCTCTACGGAAAGTTAAATTTGTTATTTTGTTGCAGTCCAGCGATGTTTTTTCTTTGTAACATTTTATTTGATGCAATGACCAACTTCTGTCTGACTTTTTTCATAGCAATTCTCTGCAGGTAGCCCTGTGTACTGGTGGAGGAGAATTCCTCCCTATTAGAAGATTTACGTAGCCCAGTCAGCTAGCCAAAGCTGTTTCCTGAGGAGTGATGCTGCCGTCCACAAGCAGACTCAAAGAGCCAAAAGTGAGCTGCAATGAAGTGGAGGAACTACATAGGATCCACACATTTCTTCGATGAGAATCATAAAAATATATAAAGCTAGTTTAAAAAAAAAAAAGGTGATGGTAGCCTATCCCATTCAGGACTTAATGATGAACCCCCATTTTTTGAATGTAGTGATTTTCTAGAAAATATTTAAAATGTTAAAAATGTCTATAGTTAATATATAATAGCAAATATGCCTAAAGTGAATTATCATCAGGTGCTTTACTCTGAACATGGACAAGAAATCATCACTCTCATTAACTTCACTTGCCCATGTTATTTCTTGTAAGGAGTTGAACTTATTCATACGATCCATTGTTCTACCGCCAGACACAGTAGCAGTACAAACTATTTGGTCTGCTCTCTCATTGCTCTGAACACCCACATGACCAGGCATGAAAATTAATGTGACACATTCCAACTTCGACCCATTGCCTGCCTCAAGCCACTGTTCTCTAATGCAACACATTTGTATTTTTTTCCCGATCATGCTCATTGAGTCACTGAGATGTAGACATGAGTTGCTCTTTGTTTACTCATTAAGCTCAAGGCCTTGGTCACTGCTATCGCATGCACCTTGTAGTCATACCAGCTGCGCCACCCTCCTCTTTGATTGTCTTCCTTACAGAAAGAACAGTAAAGGCATAAGTACTATGCACGTGTCTAACAACCGAACCCTCTGTGTATATCCACTTTCCTTGAATTCTCGCTGATCAATGTTAGGGAAAAGACACAGATATTGCAGAAAAGCTGTAAACTATGACACAACACAATCTGTTCTCTGGACTACATCCTAGTAATCTTCAGGAGTTTGAGAATTAAAAAAACTTTCATTACTGCATGTTTTCCTGTGAAGGAGTGCAGGGAGGCTTTCTGCAGGCTGTTTGAAAATGATTGCAGAAAAAGAAGAACGCTCTGAGAGGGATTCAAACCTCAACAGATCTCATACACTGACATCCCATATATGTGTTTTAGAGGCAACATAAAAACACTATGTGCAGTCATGAAATAAACAGGCCTACCTTGCATTCAGTTCATGATCAAGCTCATTGAAATGCCTAAGATAGAGTCGCCCATAGTTTGCCCTGAAAAAAAAATAAACAGAGGCACACACATTATTTGTCATCTAACATTTTGTAAATCACTACTTCACATAAAAGTCTGTGCAATATAACAGTAGCCACATTGATGACTTCTAATAGGGATATACTTTTATCTTGTATAATATACACTTTGTATTGAATGTTATCATCATTATCATTGTACATTTAGTCATAAAGAATTATGAGATTCAATCTCTTTCTTGTGAAAACATCTCCGCAGCAGTATCGAACACTGTACAACCAGCCCGAACATTGTACCATCAGACCGAACATTGTACCACTAGCAATGTTACACAAAGAAATCTATTTTTAAGAAAGATCCTATAAACCAGACATGATAACACACTGAAATTATCATGCAAACTCAAAATGTACAGTCATAATTATCTTTTTATTCATGTTCCTTCTGTGTCAAATATGGTGCATAGGGATGAAACCAGTGCTCTCCAGTTTGAGTCATTTTATTTTTGCATGCTGTTAATGCCAAAACTTATACCCCTTTTGATGATTACTCTATGAAGAGTTTCTTTCTTTTGTCATCTAGTACCGACTTCAATGCTTGTAGTGGAAATTTTCATTAGTTCTAAGGATATTTTCCCAACATATTTTTCATATTGTTGTAGAAACATATTGCTGTTCATTACTCTTCTTATTTGTTTGTTCAACAAATAATTCTTCCCAGCCAATAATGAAAATTTTTCTAGGAAATTTATTTTCAAATAAACTCAATTTCCTTTGCACAGTTTCTTTTACAAGGGTTGACTGATGGCAATGACTATATAAAGATTTTAACATATGTATAAATATCTAGAGACCATATACCTTTTGCATTTTTCGCATACTTTTTGCACACCTTTTTTCTTGTTTTATGGATTGTGCATGAACTTGTATACACAGTGTGTCATTTTTTATACTGCACCATGACTTCTACTATGCCTCTAGCTACATCCTTGATTTGTTTATGAAGCTTTGTTTTTGGTGAGGTCTTTCATTTTATTTTTAAATAAGAAGAGGGGTAAGACAAGGATGCATTTTATCACCAAGCCTATTTAATATCTACACAGAGAATATCTTTAAAAATATCGAAGAAATACCAGGACTCAAGATCAATGGGAAAATAATAAACAACATTAGATATGCAGATGACACTGTTCTTTTAGCAGAAAGTGAACATGAACTACAAAGATTAATTGATCAAGTCAATTAATCAAGTAATGAATATGGACTGGATATAAACATTAAAAAAACAAAAACAATGATAATCAGCAAAGACACAGAAGAACAGGAGATAAACATAAACATACAGGGAGAGAAACTACAACAAGTAAAACAGTATCAATATCTTGGACACATAGTCACAAATGATGGCAGATGTGAAACAGAAGTTAAAAGGAGAATAGGAATGGCTAAAAGTACCTTCAATGGCATGAGGAAATTATTAATATATAAACAAATTACAAACAAGTTAAAAATGAGAATTATAAAATGCTACATCTATTCCATATTAATGTTTGGCTCAGAAACATGGACACTAAATAAACAATTAGAAGACTAAATTGATGCCTTTGAGATGTGGGTATATAGAAGAATAGGGAGAACATCATGAAAATAGAAGAAAACAAATAAAGAGGTGCTAAAGACACTTAATATGAAGAAAGAACTACTAAGATAAATAAAGATCAGGCAAATAAAATACTTTGGACACATTAAAGGATATGACACCCTATTGAAGACCTTACTTGAGGGTAAAGTCAAAGGGAAGTGAGCAAGAGGTAGGCAGAGATACAAGTGGGAGAGTAACATTACACGATGGACAGGTTACAGTCTAGCAGAGTGCACCACCAAGACAAGAGACAGGAGATGTTGGAGATACGTTGCAGCCAACCTTTGTTGCGGAGACTGCACTTGATGATGATGATTCATTTTATTTACATTTCTAAACATTCATGGAGTCAGCGAAAAGGCAACAATTTTCCATAACACTCCATTATAAAGCTGAACAGATCACAGCAAACTACAATTTCTAGGCTCACACAGCACAGGAGACTAAACTACAAGCACTTCTCCACAAAATAAAGATTGCCCAAACTAACTAATGTCCATGTCAAAAGGATCCCTAGACTCCAGAACACATTCTGCAGCTATGTTCACTCTTTGGTGACTTGAGGACTAAAACCTGGCCCGAAGAGACAGATCTGGAAATGAACTTTGGGGCAACTACTAGGACCACCTGTTGATGACTGAATTCATGGAGACAGCCTTTTTTATGTATTATATAATTTTACTTATTTAATATAGTAGCATTTGTGGGTGTGTTGGCTATGTTGATAGTGACACAGACAGCAACAAAACAATCAAATTGACCATGGCTAGGTTTGAGGTTGGTGACAAGCATATCATGTGGCAACAGATTGTAATGTACGGTTGGTCTACTTGTGATGTGGCTACCGATATCTGCCACTCAGTAGAAGTGGTAAAAACACCGAACGAAGTAGCTACCACAACTGAAATCAGATGCGCAGAACCATTAGCACAGTGCACTTCCATTCCCTGATCTACATCCTGCTGGAAATCTAGTAGGACTATCCTGCTACAGGAGATATTCAGTGGGAGTTTGAGAACAAACTGAAAACTGAAAATCCAACAGAAAAAGCTTGGAACAGGTTAATGTAGTTGTGCTAATCACTGGAAACACACATAATAACATATACAAATAGATGTTTCGACCACACAGCCTTTATCAAGACTACATAAACAAACAAAAAATGACAAGCAAGAACAGCACTATTGATGTTAGAGCATCATGGCAGAGCTAAATGTGGAGATAATCCATAAATGTTGAAACTAGGTCAGAAGGTAAAACAACGCAAACAGAAAATATAAAAAACAACATGATATTATCCACATAACTGGCAGGCATTGATCCCGAAAGGTTCAAGCTTGCCAAGCATTGCACTTTCTATTTATTCTACTGTGGCCCGCTCCTCTTTTTTAGATATTCTCTGGTATCTTGGTTACTAGTATAAATATTTACATAACCATAACACAGCCAAATAATGCTGATATGTTGTTGATTTATACATACCACTGTCTTGTGCCTAGAAAGCTCGGTGATCGTTTAACAATCTAGGAAAAAAACAGACCAAATGTCAAATCATCATAAATCTGTATAATCATCTATATATTTATATATGACAGTCATATATAACAGTCTCCGCTGTTAAGCGACTGCACTTTGTTTCACAAGATGCCTGTTTTTTTACTATAGATTGCTCTGTGCAGCATCTTCCCATGTATCATGGTTTATGCCAAAAGCTTTCAATGAGGTCTTTAATGAATCCTTTTCTTTTAGTGCTTTTGGCCATCTTGAGAATGCATGCCCATCTGCATTTCAACATATAAGAAATGTTCTGTTGATGGGCAGAGATCTGGCATACGTACCAAAACATGCCTCCGCAACAAATCTCTGACTGCATCTGAATAGTATCAACGTTAGGGATACCAGTTCTGTCAAGTCTTGTCTTGCCATCTGATGTTCATCACCTGAGTTAAACTTCCTCACATATTTTCCATATGTGAACAATGTTTCATCAGTATTCTAGAGGTGACACAAGCAGCACCACGACAACTAGGTTTACTCCATTCTGGTAGTAACTGATAGGAGTAACATGCTACTTTGTTCAATTGTCATTCTTTCAGTTTTTTAACAATCCATTATTTTCTTACTTTTAACTTCATGATTTCATAACATGGATTCCTAACATTATATATTAGATGTCCCCACTAGTGCCATGTTTTGTCCATTTATATCTTCTATCCTGTTTTTTATAAAATTATTTCAATCAAAACATTGCATCTATCTATTTCTGCAATTGGTAAAAAAAAAACCAGATTGTTTCTTTTGATCTCAGTTAACCAAAGTTTGCTTGTAGGTGGCTACAAATAATATAAGTGAGAATGCAATAAAACTTTATAACAATAGTTACTTATGCAAAATACAAGGTCATGAACATTTATAGAACACTAACGAACAAAGTTTTCCTGATGAAAACCTTTTATTTGAAATGTTGATTTAGTCTGTCTTGTACACTGTTATCTATATTTATTCATACCCTAGTATTTTGGTGGTCTGTAAAATTTCCCGACCTTGTTTTGCTATGTAACTATGGCTAAAATTTGTAAGATTTCACCAAATATATCCATTATATATATATATATAAATTCATGCGGTTGCGTCTGTGGGTCTCACAAATGGTCTACTAGACAAACCACCCATGCAATACATCTGACATGCTGTTATATTGAGGTTCTCTTATGGAAGCTTTGTAGCATGTCATCTATACAATTATAGACCCCCTCTGAGCAGAAAGCTCCGTCAATAGGCTTTGCACTAAGCCGAAAGCTGAAGTTTCCTGGGTATAAAAGAAAGCTCAGAAAAACCACCCCACTGCGCATACGAAGTAAGAGCTAATCACTCGCAATTCCTGGGGTTCTCAAACAAACAAACAATATATATATATACAAATAAAAAAACATATACAATGAATATGTATTTTTACAATTTTGTTTACTGTTTTATACTATTGAAAGTAGAATACTCACATCTGCATAGCGAAAGAAGAAGTACAGCAGCTGGTAGAAGAATATAAATGGAGACAACAGCAAGTTCAGAAGACCCAGTATAGTTATATGTGTAGACAATCTGAAAAACAAGACAATGATATTATTTCTAAGGTGACATACTCTTTCCGGAATGTACTCTTCTTTATGGGCTCTCAGAATAAGATTAGATTACAAATCTACGATTCTGGTTGGGTAGACCTACCATAGTCATGGACATGTCTAAACACTTAAATATCTCCGTCTATCATAATTTTAGGAAGGCCTTTTCCTTGTCACTAGAAACTATGCCAGCCTATGATAATTTTTCCATGCTGTTTGCATTGTTATATGATAAAAAGACCTCAACATCTTGTTATAATTTTCTTTAGGACAAAACTTTTTTCCATATCTAATGTTATTAGCACTTCTTGATTTGTCTTTTTGATATCCATGGTATTGTCAATATCCTTTTATAGTATTTCATTTCGAAGGAAGAAATTCACTTTGTGACTCATTTATTGTCTGGTTCTGTGGTCTTGAGGTACAGGTGTATCTGTGGCGACTGAGGTAATGGGATTGAATCCCACAACAGGCAATTGTGCATCCGGACAGTTCAGAAAGCAATGACAAACATCTGAACATAAATATGCCAAGAAAATAAATCACTACAGCCAAAAAATGCTGTGCTGATGGCTACACAGGATATGCTAACTAATTTATTTATACCACTTTATTAAGTGCTTATGTTTCACAGTCGTAAATTGATACTTGGGAATATGCATGCTTTGATAAGATGTAGTTACTGCTGGTGTCTTGTCAAAGCTTTTCTTTTATGCTAGCTTTGATGTTGATATTGCAGTTCTTCTCTTGATTTCTGCTGCCCAATTTGCAGATATGCTTATTTTAAGAAAATATATAAAATAACATTTAGTTTAAAAATTCAATGTTTAATACTGGTTCTTTCAGCAGTGACCAATAATGGTGAACTAGATGTAGTATAGGTAGCCTTTACTTGAATAATGATAACGGAAAGTTGAGTTGTGAGTCAGTGCCATAAACAATTTTTGTTTAGCCATATAAAGAGACATAGAAGCAAGGAAAAATTAATAATGGAAGGTATGGTTGCTGGAAACGGAGGGGTGAGGGCGACACAAGATGATGGTGGATAAGACGTATCTCAGATTAAATATGTCTTTGGTTGTAGCAGGTAAAATTCTCCAGAATCATGAGGATTTCAGAACATTCCATGGCTGTAGCAGGTCAACTTGTCCAGAATATAGTACACCTATATTTTTAAATTAATTAATTAGTTATTTGAGACATCATCATCATTACAAACAGGATCTATCTATAAGTGCTATAATTTCCCTCTGAGTATAGCTGCAATCACATACTTTTTTTTACTGATAGTTTCAGTTCTTTGTCAGCTGACGAACATTCTTTGCATTCCATAATAACGTTCACTTCTGGCCACACCACCATTTTAAGCCCAGCACCTTTATTCCGGACATGCAAAAGGAATCATCATACTCCTTTAATTTACTTTTTGTCTGTGCAATGTTAGTCTTATATGTTTGTACATTTCGGTGCAACTTCTGTTTGAGCCTAAATTTACACAAATTAATTTGAACTAACTGAATCACTTACTGGTAAATGCAAATAAAGTAAATAGGTTACTATATCAATATAAAATAATAAAATATAGAAAATAACAATAAATAAAAGGAACAAATACAATAGTCAATGTGTCGGTCCAATTGGGACCTTTAAAGACAACAAAAACAGTTAAGAACAAAAAACCATAACGAATATAAGGGATATGCACTTGTTGGAATTGTATTGCACTGGATCTGGTATAGCTTTGTGTTGATTTCCTGGTGGGAGAAATCCATTTTGTTTATATTCGTTATGGTTTTTTGTTCTTAACTGTTTTTATTGTCTTTAAAGGTCCCAATTGGACTGACACGTTGACTATTGTATTTGTTCCTTTTATTTATTGTTATTTTCTATATTTTATTATTTTATATTGATATAGTAACCTATTTACTTTATTTGCATTTACCTCTATTTGTATGGTTACTGCGGCACTTCCTTTTTGTCGGTCATCCTCCGATATTTGGGTTATTTATGAATCACTTACTGATCTGCCAGCTGCTTCCTTTTGTGCTGGTTTTTATAGTCTTCTCTCATTGTGTAGCTGTTGATGAAGATGGACCATGGACTCCCTGTAAGACCACAAAACAATTCACAGATAGACTGAATGAAAAATAATATACTTATAAAAAATATTTTTTTAAAAATGAATTCATTGTGACATATTTCTGACACTATTGGCTATTGTCCAGGATTCAATTCAAATTTTAGGATTTAATTTACATAAAAATTATTTGTAGCAAAATATGAGGATACTTTAAATGAAAACCTTAAAGAAGAATAGAAATGTGAATAACCATGGTATTGTTATGTGATGTGTGAATATTGGTACGGATGTCAAGAGTGTCATACACGTGCCATCTTGGTGCAGATAAACAATGTGGTGTCATAATAGTAGTTTAAAGATGGTCCACCCACTATGGATAGGCACCAATGAGGAGCAGTATACTGTTATCTACCTATAGAAAAACATTAAATGCTAGTCCAATATAGTGATGCTTACTTGTCAATGCAACACGTGTATGTTGAGAGTAGGAAGTTTCAAAACAGCACGAGTTCTGTGACAGACTTGGTTGTGAACAGAACAAGACAATGCTATTTTTATTTGTCACACTTTTCAGGTTTTCATTTGAAATTCACTCCTTTCTTCTTCTTCTTCTGCGTTCGCTCTCAAACTCCTGCAGATTAGCAGGGTGTAGTCCGGAAAACGGAATGCGTTGTGTCATGGTTTATAGCATTGCTGCGATATCTGCGCCTTTTGGCCTGACACATCCGACTTCAGCATGGCTTTGGGTCACTGACCATATATGGGATGGGACAGACAGCCTCATCCCATAACCTGCCTAGTCACCTTTTATGACATGCGTGGAAGGTAAACAGTGTTGCTATCTTTGCTCCCCTTTCGGGCCCCGGCAACACACGGGCAATTCAATACTTTATTTACATGTGAAAAAATTATTGTGATATCTTTTAAAACAAAAAAGTTATTGCTTTTTAAAAAAAGCAACCATCAATAATACAATTTTTCAAAAACAAATTCAGACCCCAGGCGCAATTTTAATTCAGGGCTCTAAAGGTTAAATTAATAAATGATAAATATGTAAACTGATAAACATAGCCAAGAGAAATAATCAAATTTGTGGACACGGGTTCTAAACAAGAACATACAAAACATATATATAAAGAATAATTACTTACAATACACAAAAAATATATCTAGAGAACAAATACTTAAGTACAAAAAATATATCTAAAGAATGATTCCTTACAATACAAAAAAATATATCTAAAGAATGATTACTTACAATACACAAAAATATATTGAACAATTTATGATTATTTTATGATTATAAAGAACATAAAAATATAACTACAGAATGATTAATTGCAATGCAATAATACATCTGAAGAATAATTGCTTACAATACAAAAATATATCTAAAGAATATCTAAAACACACAAAAATATATCTAAAGAATATTTACAATACAAAAAATATATTTAGAGAATGATTACTTACAATACAATAATACATCTAAGTTGAAGCGCATCCCATGAGATAATACAGAACTGAAATAAGATAAACATCCAGAAATGTACATTGATTAAAAAAGCAAACAAAAGAAAAAATATGCGAAACAATTACTTAGTCATCAGATCATAATCATCGCACTTCAGACACAACATTAGGCCTTCCTATTCAGTATATCCTTTGGTATGTGATAATGTACTGTTGCAGTTCTATGTAAGTTGATAACACTTTTTATGATTCTTATTAATATACTGCTTGTTTCTTGCAACTTAACATCATTCCCAGGTGCTGTTTTCTGACCATAAATGCATAAAAAGAAAGAAACATTATGTTCTCCAACTTGTCTAGTTCCTTCATTGTGTTCAAAATATCAGCATGGTTGATTGAACTACCACTTGTCATTATAGCCATGCTATTGGCAAGTTTTTATGTCTGCTCCTTTAATTGCTAAACAATTACTGTAAACAAATACAAAGTTAATCATAAATTCTTTTCTCTAGAGCTTTGTTAACCAAAAATGAAGGGAAGCAAAGAATAGAAACTTTGTGACCTGCAATACATGTCTAAAGAGGAAACAAAGGAGGTTTAGGAATGAAGTTGATTGTCCATCCTGTAGGTTAAAGTGATCCAAAAGCAATGCTGAAGTTGATTGTGTCAGACTGAAAGGCACAGATATTGCAACCAAACTGTAAACAATGGTACAATACATTCCATTCTTTTGACTAAACAAGCAAGAGTTTGAGGACAAACATTGAAGCGGAACTAAAATTGTTTTTTTCTCTTCTCTAAAAAGGGTTCATAATGTATAGAGAATTGACTTCAATGAACTCAGATTCCCCCATATACACTATATCACTCTCAATGAAGCGGCAGGTTACCTTCTAAGAGTACCAGAGCACATAACTCCATAGTTTCAAGTGATAATCTCCATGGATTTTTGAAAATATCCACTTTATAAACAAGAAGACATGAGCCGGATTTGAACCATGATTGCTTGAGCACAAGGATGACATCTTAACCACTACTATATGGAGATCCATTGAAAATTTCTAGGCACAATATTCCCGTAGGTTGCCATTACTTTCGGGAAGGAACAACCGTTACTCGAGCACCGTAAAGAGAACACATTCGTTCTAGTCGGCCATTTTGGCGGAAGCCCTGGTTAAACAATTTTAAACGGAGATCGCTGAGATCGTTAAACAATTTTGATTCTTGTAATAAAAACATGAACCATAATTGTTAAAGAAAACTACGCCTGTTTGGTCATATAAAGAGACATAACTGTTTAGAAAGACAAATAATGGAGGGAAGAGTACCTGGGAAGAGGAGAAGGGGCAGACCAAGAAGACGATGGACTGACGACATTAAAGATAATATGAATACATCGCTAGAAAATGCAAGCCACATCGCCCAAGACAGAGAGAGGTTCAGAGAGTTCATTGGGAAGACAACGTTCTGGAAGGAATACGTCACATGACACCATAATTGTTTATGTGAAATTACTCAGGTTTCACAGAAGCTGTCATATTTAAAAAGAAGGTTTAGCTGCAATAGTTCTCCATTATTTTATCTGGTAAGCCAAGATGTTACACTCTTACAGACATTTGACCACTTAGATGCTTTCTTGTCACTTACAATCTTGTCTTTCTTTTCATCACTTGTTTTATACGCTGATTTTAAATACCATCAAGGCTTTTTTAAAATGAATATACTGCACTTCTGCATTTGTTCTCAAATTCCTATAAATTATCAGGATGTTGTCAGAAGAATGGATTGAGATGATTCATGGTTTAAAGCTTTGCTGCGATATCTGTCCCTTTCGACTTGACACATCTGAATTTAGCATAATTCCAGGTCACTTTGACTCTATACAAGATAACCACTGAACTACCTTAGTCGCCTCTTATGACATGTATGGAATGTAAACAGTATTGGTCTTCTTTGCTTCCCTTTCAGGCCCTGGAAACACACTGATGAATATTGCACAAATTTTGTAACTTTATTTTTCAGCATCATTAGATTAGATGCTTATAACAGGAACAAAATTATCCCATTTTTTATGCTTATGATAGCAACAAAAACATCCCCATTCTTTGCTGCATACAACAGCAACAAATATATTCCTTTATTTGATGCTTACAACAGCAACAAAACATCCCATTCTTTGCTGCTTACAACAGCAACAAAAACATCCAATTCTTTGATGCATACATTAACAAAAACATCCCTTTATTTGATGCTTATAACATCAACAAATATATCCTTATATTTGATGCTTAGAACAGTAACAAAAATATCATTTTATTTGAGGCTTACAACAGCAACAAAAACATTCTTTTCCTTGATGCTTGACAAAACAACAAAAACACCCCGTTGTCAAAAACGCCCCAGAAACAAAAATATTCCATTCTTCTGTGTCTTAAACTATCTTCTGTACTGAAATGTGTGTTTCCTTTTCATTCAGTTCCTACTCCAGTTTTCCTCTGTGTAAATACTCATTTTCATCAGGTGTCTTCAGAGAAGCTTTCATAATTCATTCACCATGGACCGCTTCTCAAAGGCCTGCAACAACTTTGGTCTCACTATTAACACCAAAAAAACAGAAGTCATGCACCAAGCAACATCAAATAGCCAACATACTGCTACTTCCATCATCGTCAATCAGGAAAAACTGCAGGTAGTCGACAATTTTACTTACCTTGGAAGCACTCTCTCTCGCGATGTCAACATTGATGTGGAAATTAACAATAGACTGGCAAAAGCTAGTGCTGTATTTGGCAGATTACGCAAAAATGTATGGGACAGAAGAGGTATAAGAACAACCACCAAACTACAAGTATATCATGCTGCTGTTATACCAACCTTACTATACGCCTGCGAAACGTGGACAGTGTATGCTAGACATGCAAGAAAGTTAAATCATTTCCATCTTACCTGCCTACGTAAATTACTAAACATCCATTGGTGGGACAAAGTACCAGACTACGAGGTCTTGGAAAAATCAACCTCAATAAGCATCCACACAATACTTATGAAGGTGCAGGCACGCTGGGCAGGCCATCTTGTGCGTATGGAGAACTCGCGTTTGCCAAAACAAATATATTATGGAGAACTCAAGGCAGGATTTCGAAAAGCTGGTGGACAGAAAAAGCGTTTCAAAGACACGCTCAAGTCATCCTTGAAACATCTTAACATTGACGTAGGCGCTTGGGAGAGCCTCGCTCAGGATAGAACAGCATGGCGTTACAGCATTAGAACGGGAGCACTAGCGGCAGAAGAATTCAGACAAGAAACTGCAAGACAGAAGCGGACACGTAGAAAAGAAAAAACATCTCAACCTCACACAGATACCTTCTATTGTTGTCAATTCTGTAAAAGAACATTTTGTGCTCGCATTGGACTTGCTAGTCATTTAAAAACGCACTATTAACTTTATTATTTATTGTTATTATTATTATGGTTGAGTTTTTGGTCATCGTCGATCACGACGGACGAACATCATCATCATTGATGCAATATACTTGTAAATTTAAGACCTCAGAAGTTCGTTTTCATAATTCAATTATTGATGCAATATACTTGTAAATTTAACACCTCAGAAGTTGGAGGCAACGAAAGATGATGCATCGGCAGACAATGCTAAAGTGCATGGTACAGTGACAGAGCTGAGTTAATTAGGGTAGTTATGGGTATACTACAGTGGCGAAGAGGAGGCTGAAAGACAATGTGCACATTCAGAGAATAATAGAAAGTGAGCAGTGGAGAAAGCAGGGACTCTGAGCTCATACATCCTTAGATGCGTGATCGACTGGCCAGCTGAGAATTTATGGGGATGCTCCCAGTGCAGTAATGCTGGTTCTTAATCAAGAATTTAAAAAACCTGTATCTCCATAGGGTGATATCGGTCAATCTCTCTGATCACTTTGTGTATCGTGTTGTTCCTAATCAGAGACTATTTGTGGCCAAAAAATGTGTAGGATTTTCTGAAAGTATGCTGTGTAATGCCACACTATATTATCCTATGCTGTGTAATGCCACACTATATTATCCTAAGTATGCTGTGTAATGCCACACTATATTATCCTAAGTATGCTGTGTAATGCCACACTGTATTATCCTAAGTATGCTGTGTAATGCCACACTGTATTATCCTAAGTATGCTGTGTAATGCCACACTATATTATCCTAAGTATGCTGTGTAATGCCACACTGTATTATCCTAAGTATGCTGTGTAATACCACACTATATTATCCTAAGTATGCTGTGTAATACCACACTGTATTATCCTAAGTATGCTGTGTAATACCACACTGTATTATCCTAAGTATGCTGTGTAATGCCACACTATATTATCCTAAGTATGCTGTGTAATGCCACACTATATTATCCTAAGTATGCTGTGTAATACCACACTGTATTATCCTAAGTATGCTGTGTAATACCACACTATATTATCCTAAGTATGCTGTGTAATACCACACTGTATTATCCTAAGTATGCTGTGTAATACCACACTATATTATCCTATGCTGTGTAATACCACACTATATTATCCTAAGTATGCTGTGTAATACCACACTATATTATCCTATGCTGTGTAATGCCACACTATATTATCCTATGCTGTGTAATGCCACACTATATTATCCTATGCTGTGTAATGCCACACTATATTATCCTTACTGAAGAGATGCGAACTATGCTCCACATCAGCTTTATCCTACAGGATTTTACTACAGTTTTTCTACTAAATATTAGACATGAAATCTTAACTTTAAATGCATCTCAGATCATAAATTTTGGTCAATCTGTCCATAAAAAATTAGTTCTGTGGTACTTACTGTTGTCCTATACATGGTAAACGAAACTTCAGTGGTAACAGATCCTTATTTACCATTGCAACTAGGTAATTCTTGAATCTCAAAATTCTGTGATATATGTCTGCAATTTACAACAGTGGGAACAACATTACATTACTACTACATTAACAATTTACAACAGTGGGAACAACATTACATTACTACTACATTAACAATTTACAACAGTGGGAACAACATTACATTACTACTACATTAACAATTTACAACAGTGGGAACAACATTACATTACTACTACATTAACAATTTACAACAGTGGGAACAACATTACATTACTACTACATTAACAATTTACAACAGTGGGAACAACATTACATTACTACTACATTAACAATTTACAACAGTGGGAACAACATTACATTACTACTACATTAACAATTTACAACAGTGGGAACAACATTACATTACTACTACATTAACAATTTACAACAGTGGGAACAACATTACATTACTACTACATTACTCTGTGATATATGTCTGCAATTTACAACAGTGGGAACAACATTACATTACTACTACATTACTCTGTGATATATGTCTGCAATTTACAACAGTGGGAACAACATTACATTACTACTATATTACTCTGTGATGGTGTTCAGTGAAATATGTCTATAGGGGGTTTTACAAAAATTTATATTCTGGGCAAAAATGAGCAAATACTTTTTATAAACTAGCAATATAATGCTAGCTTTCCTGATGAAGAAGTTAGTGAGATGGCCTCACAGACCCAACTCAGGTAAACTGGTTGTAGTTTGAGCACAATGACATTTTTGGTTTAGTAAAATGTACATCTTATGGTGAGGCACTCGTCTTTCAACCACAGACATTAGTCAAATTTAGTTATATCAGAGCTTTACAACCATCAAGAAATAGTAGAGAATGTGATTCTGGTAATCCAGTTACCACAACCTCCAGTTCTGTAGCTATGCTCAGTGACAGACATGTCATTTCATATGCTTTGTCAAAGATACTGAAATATATATTGGCAACTGAAAATTCAAAAGTAGTTACAAAACAATGACCTGTACCATATATGCTACAATTGTTATTAGCTGTACACTATTTTACATTTGAATGGCTCAAAACATAAATAGCAATATAAGTTGTTATTCTAGAACAGACAGAAGAAAAATGACTAAAGTAAACTAATATCCTCCAAGATTTAACTCCCTTTAATTAACCTTTAGCGCGCCACCATAGAGTACGTTCGACAACAGTTTACACTATCTAAGATATCTGCGGTCGAGTATACAGGTCCCACAAAGGTCCTGTTGCTAGGTCCCCTGAAATAAATTAAAAAATAACAATTTTTAATATTTTGGTGACCAGATTAGATAAATCTGGTATTTTATTCAATAGACTACCTTTTCCTGCAGTTTTAGTGGCAAATATGTGCTAAATGTCACTGAAATATTGAAATCTTCACAATATGTTGACAATTTCAAACAAGAGCAGCGCCATGACATTGAATTGGGTTTTATAGACTTTTGTTTTATTGTATTTTCATTAAAATCATTATGGATTGTGATTCAGATGATTATTTATGGAGAGGTAAATTATTTCCACACTCGAAAATCAGTTACACCAAGCTGCTTTATCTAATTGGATATTAAAACATCAACCAAGTTGGAACGAGACATTTTTGGACTAGATCAAGATTTATAGAAGGATTTTATGACATACCTTTACTTTTATTCCTTTTCCTCTGTACAATTATAACAATTTGATCATAAATACTGCCGAATTAGGCCTATAATATACTGTTGCCACTCCAGGACATTTGCAAAATGAAGTCAGAAATTTCGTATTATTATTTTCACGTTTTGTTATTGTTGTTGGTGCAGAATTCAATTCTTTATTTACATATACAAATATTCCGCCAAAGACGGATGTGTCGGGCCATTGGCGCAAATAAAACGGCGACACAACGTATTTCCATTCTCTGGACTACATCCTGTTGGAAATCTAATAGGACCATGGTCCTGCTACAAGAGAGATCCAACGGGAGTTTGAGAATGAATGCTGAAGAAGAAGAATATACAAATATTATGTAAATATCTCTAACAACAAAAATGTTATAGCGTTTTCAAAACAGTCACCACTTATTACGGAACATTACCAAAAAATAATCCAGCAGCAGGAGGAAATATTTTTTTTGTTTACAGCGTCCTAAAGGTTAAATAAATTGTAATTAAACAATGGATCCCTGGCCATTCAAACACACCAGAAAATGGCAAGGTAGACAAACTAACAAAGAAGAGAGCAAGGGAAGAACAGTTATGCTTACTTGAGACAATACACACAATTAAGATGTTAAAATTTGTGAACAAATACACTTGGCTGAAAAGATGGTAATAGGAAATACTGGGAGAGATATCTACAAATATATGGTCAGTTCAACAACATCAACCTTCTGGAATGGAAAAACCAGAGTACCATCTTCTGACTTCATTCTCAACATATGCTGTTTAACAATCTGACTTCATTCTCAACATGTGCTGTTTAACAATCTGACTTCATTCTCAACATGCACTGTTTAACAATCTGACTTCATTCTCAACATGTGCTGTTTAACAATCTGACTTCATTCTCAACATGTGCTGTTTAACAATCTGACTTCATTCTCAACATGTGCTGTTTAACAATCTGACTTGATTCTCAACATGTGCTGTTTAACAATCATCTTAAACTGTAGAAAACTGGGAACCAAACCACAGAATAAAATAAAAGTCAGTCCTGAACCATGTCAATGAAATAAAAGACAGTTATCACCTCCCAGACAAGAACTACAAAGAGTAGAAAAATGTTTACCACCACACGTAGGTTTTAAATTGCCGGAAATCAAAACACAGTTAAGAGATAATGCAATGAAAAGTTCCGACCCAGTAAGTCTTATGAAAGCAATACAGAAAACAATAGACACCTACTCAGAACAATGGATTCATGTCTATACTGATGGGTCTGCCTTCAAAGCCATCATCAAAGCAGGTTATGGTGTCTATATAGAATATCCAGACAAAACATCTGATGAGTTGTTTGATGCCTGTGGGGAGATATGTTCTAACTATGAAGCTGAAATAACAGCACTAGAAGTTGCCTTGTACCACATGAAGACCATATTTGATACCTTCCCATCAAAATTCCAAAACATTGTTATTTTTACAGACTCTATGTCTGCTCTTCAAGCACTGGAATGTGATGGACATTGTAAACCTGAGCTAGCTGAAATATATCACCATGCCAACCAGCTGCTTACATCTTATGATGTCAACATTGTTATGCAGTGGATTCCTGGCCACTCAAACACACCTGGCAATGATAAGGCAGACGGACTAGCAAAGAAGGGAGCACAACAAGAACAGCCTTATACAGAAACAACCATGCGCACAGTTAAAATGATGTTGAAATCTGTGAATAAAGAAAATTGGATGAACAGATGAGCCATGGGAAACACGTGGAGGGAAATCTATAAATATATGACCAGCCCAAATCCTAAAGACAATATCAACCTCCTGGAAAGAAAAGACCAGAGTATCATATTCCAACTGCACACACAACATTTACAGCTTAACAATCATCTGAACAGAATACAACCACAACATACTCCAGAGTGCCGGCTGTGCACTCATCCCTATGGAACTGTTGACCACCACCTTTTTGAATGCCCAGCACTGGATGGTGTCAGGAAAATGTTTCTCCCTCCAGGGCCAGATAAATGGAACACATTATATGGAACAAAACAACAGCTCACAAACACATGCATATATCACACAATGGCATTGGGTCAAAGGGCATGAGCCCATGGACTGCTGGATCAGCAACCAACCAACCAACAATCATCTGAACAGAATACAACATACTTTAAGGTGTTGGCTGTGTCCTCATCCTCACACATTTGTTGACCATCATCTATTGGAATGCCCAGTGTTGTATAATATTAGAAGAGTTTTCTGGAGGAGCAGCGTGATAGTCTAGTTCAAAGTGAGCTTGCTTCCTATTACCGGATTACAGTGTGCCAGGTTCGAAACGAAACCCAGACACACACAAAATAATCTGGGTTGTGATGTCTCACCTGACACAATCACACCTACAGTCGACTCAGCTGTAAATAGATACTTGATGCAAGAGTTAAGGGAGATAAAGACAACAAGGAAGGGAACTGACCCCCCACCTATTAGTTGCTGTGGCTTAGTACATGAAGAGTTATCCTCATCCAAGACGGGTTGCTGCCATGGGACCTACCTTTACCTTTTAACTAGAAAAAAACTGCAGCTCACAAATACAAGCATATACAATGGTGTTGAGTCAAAAGGCATGAGCCTACACACTGCTGAATCAGTTACAAACCAATCAACCAGCTCTCATTAAACTATGTAGACATACATTTCTTTGAAAAACATGATCACCATAACTTAATCTCAAAATGCTTTACTCAGGATGATGACAACATAATTAACTCATAGTGGACCAAGCGACAACCCGTCATTTTTCCCTATATATATATATATATATATTCCTATTGTCCCTAGTCCAATCAGAGCTAAGATAAAGAAGCCTCCATACCTAATTGTGTCAATTCTTGCTTGTGGATACAAATCTGCTGCTCTTTTTGCACTTCAAGCAGACGCAACTGAACTTCATGCCAGGTCATGTTACTGAGGTCTCTCTGCATGAACAATACATGTGTTACTTTAAGTTTAACAAAATTGACAATTATAATCATTTTACATTTCATTTTGTAAATATAAATTAATTTTCTTTCCAAAGTACTGTAATACCTTCAAAAACACTAAGACATTCATGTGTTAAAATACTCTACACTGTTTAGCAACTTTCTTGTCTACAAGACAAATAGCATCATCTATACTAAGAATACGCAGACCAACAATTTCTATATCTTCTTCTTTTGCATTCATTCTCAAGGTAGGTAGTTAATGAGTTTGCCTCTCTTTTGGAGAGGCATGCCTCTTTCAACCAACAGACAACAAAGTTCAATTAGGTTATATCAGGACACACTACCATAAAATATTAGAGGTAACAAAGACCTCAAGTTATTTGTAACATAATCATCATCATCATCATCAAGTGCCGTCTCCGCAACAAAGGTTGGCTGCAACGTATCTCCAACATCTCCTGTCTTGTCTTGGTGGTGCACTCTGCTAGACTGTAACCTGTCCATCGTGTAATGTTACTCTCCCACTTGTGTCTCTGCCTACCTCTTGCTCGCTTCCCTTTGACTTTACCCTCAAGTAAGGTCTTCAATAAGGAGTCATGTCTTTTAATGTGTCCAAAGTATTTTATTTGCCTGATCTTTATTTCTCTTAGTAGTCCTAGTGGATAGGACGTGCTGAGGATGTCATACAAAGCGTGTGCAGATTGCAGGATGTGGCAGCAGGTGCGGAATGGATAGGTCTACCCACAGATTTTGAAACTTGTTTGAGAGTAGTAATATCACTTAGCAGGGAATGCAGGAATGGTGTCCCACAGCTGTGGAGAAAGAAGTGCAGGCTTTAATCAGTGAGAATACCAAAGAGGGAGATGTGATTATATACACTGATGGATCTGTAATTAGGCATGTTCGCAGTGATTGGGCCTTTACAGCTCAGTGCGCAGGTAAAACGATCAAGGAGGAAAATGGTGCCTTTGCGGTCACTACGAGTAGTATGACCATGGAGACTATGGCGGTAACCAAGGCATTTGAGTGGCTACGCACACAGAAGGTAACGGAGGTCTGCATCTTGAGTGACTCTATGAGTATGATTAAGAACGTATAAGTGGGTCTCGTTCGCGAACAGTGGATTGAGGCCTTGAGAAATGCGAGCTTGAAAGTGGTTACATTTATTTTCCTATCGGGACATGTGGGCATTCGAGGCAATGAAAGAGCGGATCAACTGGCATCGTGCGCGATTGTGGCACAGGGCGATGGGGCAATGGATCGCGCTGACGTTTTGAACACCTTAGGAGATATAACACGCGAGAGTGAGACTAATCTGGATGATGAATCCTTTTCAATGGCTAGGATTAAAGATCAGGGATTGAAATGCGGTGTTGCTAGAGGTGAAGATTTTGGAGGGCGCAGAAGAATGATGGTCAACCAGCATAGGACCGGTACTGTCAGCAGAAGTGTAATGGCGGATACACTCAAGGAGAGATCGGAGCAACTATGGACGTGTCCAGTTTGCAGTGATGATGATCCAACGACTAACTAACTAACTATAGCTGTCAGCTCATTTTTTCATAAATTCATAGTTTTTACAATTTATATGCATATTCTTATAAAAACATCCGTATTAGTAATAATAAACACCAAATGGCGTTTTTTTTGGCACATCAATAAATGTGTGAGATAAAAACATCAGCATTAGTACTAATTACTGAAATTTGACTATAAGAAAATCGGATAAATCAATATTGTGCACAGAATACATAGACATACAAAAGATCAAATGGTATCAGAATGGAACCACATCACATTTCATCGATAGCCTTCAATAAAAGATCATCTGAAAAGAGAAACATGGGAAGACCCAGACGAAGATGGATAGATGACATCAGAGAAATACTAGAACACCAAACCTGCACTATGGCAGTGGCATCACAGTTAGCTAAAGAAAGAAGACTTCGACTCTCCATGACACCTAGTGGAACACATGGATAGGACAAGACAAAACTGAAATTTAACACCAAACGACCATATTAAAAAAGAATTGTGCCACTTTTTTTTGGGCTGAAATCCATATCAATATGGAAAATCCATACTAGTTGCAACCTATAGGGTATCGAAAACCTTCTGAATACAACACTGGAAGAGGCTGGGCAGCTCACACAGAACCGAGGTGCTTAGAGTGGCAGTGAGGACAGTATTCTGTAAAGGGCGCGCCATATATATATATATATATATATATATATATATAGAGAGAGAGAGAGAAAGAGAGAAGGGAGGGAGAGAGCAGAAAGAACAGAGCTTGTCGGATTACATTTTATTGAACATTTCAGCATAAAAAAGATGACATTAATACACTCTGAGCAGACTCTTCTTGGAGGGGCCCAGTTTCTTTCAGTAGATGGTGAAGAGAATGCTTATAACTTCTATCTCTGAAAAGATATGCATTAGTTTTATCTTCTTTCTTGTCCTTTTCTGCTTGTGCTACACTTAATTTCAAATTCCTGCAGTATCAGGATTGATGATTTGCCTTTTCATTTAACAATGTTCTCTTCATGTGAGATATTCTTCTCAGAACATGGCCTTCTTTAGGGATCTTCTGAGTTCATCAAGATTCTGGGTGAGTTGACCTGCTGCAATAAAAGGCATGTTTAAACAATCTGAGATGTCTCTTGTCTTGAGTGGCCCTTATTCCCGCAAACATGTCTTGGTTTATTAATTTTTCTATGCTATTATGTCCTTTTATATTGTCAAAGAAACATCAGCTTTCTTGTTATAATGTTGTTTAGTAACCAATCCTCTTAAAAATTTACTGTTATTAACATTGTTTGTTTGTCTACTAATGGTTTTGCGTCATATGATCGAGGCCCATTCTTTCAACCTAGGACTGGTGTCCATATTTGTTATATCAGGGCGTTTGGGGACCTTTGTTGTTTGTGGCTTATCTGCCTGGTTGGTGCTAGTACTTGTATCTTTGTCCGGGTTCGCCGACATGTCTTCTAGCTGCAGTCCTTAAAAGGACTATGGTGTGGCTCTGCCTGTCTCCTGTGATATTGATGGGATGTTTAAGGTGTTAGTCCTTACAAGGACTTTTTATTGATTAGTTGGTGATCTTTCTTTTTGCTGCTATTTGTTCATTCGTTGTTTCGTTTTAGTCTTGATCTTATGGTTTTTGTTTTATAGTTGTCTAGACTGGTATTGATCGTGCAGGACCAGCTGCTAATAAATGTTATTAACACTTCTTGGCTTGCTTTTTTGTCTGTCCATGGTATTCTTAAAGTCCTTCTGTAGCTTATCACTTCAAAGCCAGAAATTCTCCTTGCCTTTTAATTACAATATCTAATACAATTCCCAATTGAAAAATATCAGAAAGTATGAAATAAAACTGGGTGACTCACACTGTCAATGTTGAGAGCACTAATGAAAAAGTTACGTGTGCGTAGGTAGTTACTGAAGTTGATAACCATCTGGATGCTCTTGCCAATGAACAACAGCATACATAAAAACAAAAGGAACCAAGTCAGGTAGTTGAATCTGTGAAATGATAAGAATAAAAAAAATAAACAATAGATAGTCATCAGATGATCATCATGGCACTCTTGTTCCAATCTAATATTCAGTATGTACTTCAGCATGCGATAACGCACTATTTCAGTTCTGTGTTAGTTAATAACATTTCTTTTGATTCCTAGATTCCGCTCGTTTCTTGCAACACCACGCTTCACTCATAGGTTCTACGTTCTAGCCATAGGGAAGAAATACATCATATATTTTCCAAATGGTATAATTGCAAGATTGTATTCAAAATATCATCATAGAACATTGAAATACCACTGGTCACTGTGACCAAATTGGCAAATCTGACAGCTCTTTCAATTGAAATAATAAGAAATCTGTGGTTGAATCTGTGAAGTTTTCTTCATTGCTCTTCAAACAATTATCAAATCTCATTACTGTCTTGCTCCAGGTGGATGATGCTACCTCTGATCCACACTTGTTTTTTACATATAGAGGTGGGAGCTTTAACTTTTATTTCAAGGTCAGATGTGTTGGCTTCACTACATTGATCTTACAATATGTACATATTGGTCTTTGGATGCAGGAATAATGGTAAAAGGTGATATATTACTGTGTTTGCTTTCTGACATCTTGATTCTATTTCTCTGTCATTTCCCATTTTCTGAAAAAAAAAACACATCCGAAATATTTGAATTATTTTGTTTGTTTCACTGCTGAATCATCTATTGTGATATCTATTGTTGTTGATGATTTGCTGATTTTCATAACTTCCATCTTTTGTATGTTGATTTTCATGAAATACTTCTTACAAGTTGTTGATAGTGCATCTATGTGGATTTACATATTTTCTACATCACTGTATATCAGGCTTTGATCGTTGGCGAACAGAAGTTCATTGATTTCACTTATGTTTTCATCTACTGAGTTGTCTGTATTGTTTATATTTTCCTCTTTTAGAATAATAGCTTCTTTCGTTATTCTATCCATATAGATATTTAAAAGTAAAAGGAAAAGCATGCATCACTGTCTGACCCCTGATTTAGTTTCAAATGTTTCATCTGCTGTTCGCACTGCAGTGATGCAATTTTGGTATAGTGCTTTTATGTTGTCTAAGAGCTGACCATTGATGCTGTACTTCTCTAATGTTTTCCAGAGAATATTCATATCTACTCTATTAAATGCCTTTCCTGGTCTAAAAATATAGTGTTGACATCTTGATTGTATTCAATAGCTTTTTCCACTTAGTTGTCTCAGCATGAATAGTCTGTCTGTGCAGTTAGCCCCTCTTCTAAAACCAGAATAAGTATTAACATTAATCTTTAGTTTAAAAAGCGCCTATATCATTGTCCTATCCCCTTCAATGTGTGACATAATTTCACATTGTGTTATAAAACGGAAACCATTTTCCATTTTTGTTTCTCATCCTGTCTTTCCCTGTACCAGTTATCACCTTTCACAAACATCTACAGCTGTAATAATGATTCATATTCTCCATCTAAAATTTACCAAAGAACACACTCATGCTGATAATATCTATGACCAACACCATCTTTCCTAGCTATACATGTTCCTACTGGGCATCACCATCTTTCCTAGCTATACATGTTCCTACTGGGCATCACCATCTTACCTAGCTATACATGTTCCTACTGGGCATCACCATCTTACCTAGCAATACATGTTTCTACTGGGAATCACCATCTTACCTAGCTATACTTATTTCTACTGGGCATCACCATGTTACCTAGCAATACATGTTTCTACTGGGCATCACCATCTTACCTAGCAATACATGTTACTACTGGGCATCACCATCTTACCTAGCAATACATGTTTCTACTGGGCATCACCATGTTACCTAGCTATACATGTTTCTACTGGGCATAACCATCTTACCTTGCTATACATGTTCCCACTGAGTAAGTTACATCACTGAAAGTGATCCTCTCTTTGGTATTGTTGTGCTGGACATTGTCAAAGAGTTCTTCATAGTTTACACACCAGTTGAGGTAGGTCACAAAAAGCACAATGAAGACAAATTGTCTGAAAATGCAGATAATTTTAGAGATTAATTTTTTGATGATGACTATTCCACATTCTATTGGAATGTTGCTACCATGAATTTAATGAACTGTGTGCTGACAAGGAGACATTATCTTTTCTACAATTATAGCTAGCATCATGTTAGCATCATGTTCTCATCATCTATTTAGCATCATGTTCTCTGCTATGTTGGATGATGCTTTCAGAGATCTAGACCTGGGAGTAAACATCACCTATCGCATAGACGGAAAATTGTTCAACCTTCGGCGGCTTCGAGCAAAAACCAAAGTTAAATCACACACAATCAGGGATCTTCTATTTGCTGATGACTGTGCCCTAAATGCCAACTCTGAGGCTGATCTACAATGTATTATAGACAGATTCTAGAAAGCCTGTACCAACTTTTGGCTTACCATTAACACAGAGAAAACAGAAGTCATGTTACAACCAGCACTTGGCAAAAGCTATCTCGAGCCCTGCATAAAGGTAAATGGTGTAGCACTGAAAGTTGTGAATAGATTCACATATCTAGGCAGTACGTTATCACAAAATGCCAACGTTGATGATGAAGTGTATACAAGGATCGCCAAAGCAAGCAGTACTTTCGGCAGATTGTACGCAAATGTTTGGCGTAGAAATGCATTAACCTACAGACTAAGCTGAAAGTTTACAGAGCAGTGGTACTTCCAGTGCTGCTTTAAGCTAGTGAAACATGGACTGTGTATAGACGTCATGTGAAAAAACTCAATCATTTTCATACAAATTGTATCAGAAAAGTTATGAACATCAGATGGCAAGACAAGATTCCAGATACCATTGTCCTTGATAGAGCTGGTATCCCAAGCATTGACACGATCCTGATGCAGACACAGATTCGTTGGGCAGGTCATTTGGTGCGTATGCCAGACCATCGTCTGTCAAAGATACTTCTCTATGGTGAGCTAGAGAAGGGTATACGATCTCAAGGTGGCCAAAGGAAGCACTACAAGGACTCGTTAAAGGACTCACTGAAAGCCTTTGAAATAGACCACGATACATGGGAAGAACTTGCACAAAATAAATCTACATGGCGTTCTAAAATAAAAAAGAGCGCATCATCTTGTGAAATGAAGAGAAATGCAGCAGCTCAACGACGGAGAGCAGCTAGAAAGTCATGGATAGACCAAGATCCTAGAATTTACATAACTAGAATTGAATTTTCAAAAGTGGATGTAACAAATGGTCATCATCACTTGTGATGGACGAACAACATCTTTTCTACAGGCAAGAAGAATCTAATGAGGATAATTTATACAGATTAAAACACAGTAGTGGGATGGATCTATTTCTAAAGTGATTTCTTCCACTTATTGTTTTTGCATTCTTAATTTTTCTTTTTTTTTTTTGTCCATTGGTTTTGCTATATTTTGTTTCACATTACAGTTTGTTTAGTTAAGTGTTTGTTTAACAGGAAAGTATAGGGTGCAAAGGGTCTCGTATTGCTCTTGTGCAGACCAAGAGCAGATAGCCAAAATCCTAAAAGTACCTCCTCGTGATGCACCCTAGTAACAGAAACACAGCTGCTCTTGATGTCTTCCTAGCCAAAACTTTTAGGCTTGTGTCCATGCAAGTGAAGGCTTTAGATGGAAAGAGAATTGCCTGCAAAGAGACAAGCAATACCTCAGAGACCACTACACCAACATACCCAGCAGCACTGTTGGCACACAATGGTGTTAGACATCTTTGCATTTCATACGGTCAGCAAATATGCAGAAACAATGGAGGGACGGGGCCAATATCCTGATATGGGTAGATTTCTCTAAGATATCATCATGATCCTAGGAGTATCATTGAATATGGAATAGACAACACACGCTAGATAGCAGCATTGTGTATGTGAAACGATATAGTGGCCATGAAGCAACAATTGTCCAGCATGAGGCCAACCGGCTGATATTCTGTTCATGCCCGTGAACACACAGATGTGAATGGGAGCATCTAGAGGTGAGAGAAGAAAAAGTAAATTTTTTGGAAAGTCCTGAAGATCATACAATCAACACCTGACTGGGACTGAGTCAACATACACTGGGATGGCTGCTGGAATGGAGGGCGGAGCACTTATGGGAATACCCCGCATGCTGTGAAGCCAGTTTCTAATCAAGAATCAAGAACACACAGAAGCCCATATGTCACACCACAACTGACCCCATTCAAAGTAAGAGTCATGACTCAGGTAGTGGATATGCCAACTTGAGCACGCACTTCTGGGTATGGAAAAAAAAGTTGTGAAAACAGTTCCCCATTGCACACAGGATAGGACTGAACACATGTCGGATAGCACATTGTTCAAAACTTCAGTGTTGAGACTTGGACTCTGGACAACGTAGACGGAAAGAAAGTCCATGTCTTCGAGGGCATAGCAAACCTAGTCTAAATCGACTGTCGCTATTGCCCAACGTGGCTCACACAGAGAGAATTGGGTTCAGTACCCAAAAGCATAGAGGGGAGATACTTTTCTTACACAAGATTTGTTGCCAACTGTGTAGCTCCTTGTCCAGGATAGGGGCAATCTACCTACTTCTTCGGGTGATAAACTTAATGATGGAGAGTTAAAACACAGCAATGTATTGGAAGGCCATCACAGATGAACAAGGCAAGTGCGTGAGAAATGCACAGGTCAAATCCCAGACCCCTGATGTGTTTGGCAAAGCACTACCTCGTCTAGGAAGGTGTATCAACCCCGAGTCTAATGTGACTGTCGCCATTGTCCAAAACGACTCATACAGAAGAAATGAGGTCTGGAACCTAGGGACATGAAATGTGGTAATTGAATGATCTTCCTACATGAGGAATAGCTCGCTGGCTGCAACGCGCCTTGTTGGATAAAAGACAAACAATGGATGTCCCAAGAAAACTATCAGCTCGTCTCATGACATGTACTCTCTCTGAGTAGAAGGTTCCTTCAATATGCATTGCACTAATCTGAAATCTCCTGGGTATGAAAGAAAGCTCTAATAAACCTCCCCACTGCACATAGGAAGTAAGAGCTAATCGCTCGCAATTCCTGGGGTTAGAAAGAAGAAGAAGAGGAGGAAAATACCCAACATTGTAATATAATCACTTCAGGATGAAGAAGTATGACCTGATAAATAAAGCACAGATTTCATAGTAAATATCTTAAAATTAAAGAAAAAACCTGGCAAATGATCATTTGAACATGGTCAATTTTTGCTATAATCAAGTAAGAATAGAACCATCAATAAAAATCATTGAACTGATTACAATTGTATGGCAGTTATGAAAATACCTATAGTGAGGATACAACAACAAAATTAGAAAAGACATAAAACGCCCTTTTAGTGGAAATGATAAAGCTCATTTTGTTGTTTTTTGCACTGAGGTTCTCAAACTTTCCCAGTTCAGAATGGTTCTAATAGATTTCCAGTATAATTTAGTCCAGAGAATGGAAATGCACTATGTCACCATTTCTTTGCACCAGTGGCCCAACAGATTTGACTTTGGTGTGATAAAGCTCTTATACTGAGGATGAAACCACATACAGAGAGAATATTAAACTATATTGTAAACCTATAAAATAAAATGAAGTCTAGGTTGTATGAAATAGAACAAATATTTTTTATGAAAATGTTGAAAAGGTGTAGACTTCACTGTACTCGAGTCACCCCCATATGTACTCTGTCCATCTGAATGAAGCGGCACACTGTTTGAGAGTATATATAAAAAAGGAGTAATTTTCTGAATTGATGGTGGTACACAAAGATTATACGCATAGGAGTTTGTCATAACTAACTCCATAGTTTCAAGCAATACTCCAATGGATCTTGACCCACATCCTCTTGAGCACAAAGAAAATAGCTTAATAACTACGGCATGGAAATCCTTAAGTATTTTTATGACTACAGGACAATGAATAAATAAATATATAAATAAAATTCTCCAGAAAATCACAAATAAATATTAGCATGACAAATATAAAAATACTATGAGCAGATGTAATTTAAGAAATTTTCCAACACACTCACAAAATCCAAAACAAGCCAAGAACTGAAAACTCCAGTTTCTAAATGTCAACTTACAGAAAAAATAGATAGAAACAGTAATATATAAAATATTTGAAAATATTAATTAATTATAGTTTTGAGCTGCTTAGGAGATTTCTACAAACAAAATTCATAGCTTAAGAATAGCTTGCCACTGCTTAAATGAACTCAAGAACAAGATTATAATCTTATCTTCCTGTAAATGTCAAAGTAATTTTTCGTCAAAGTGTCAGGTCATTGGCATAAATAAAACGGTGACAAAGTGCATGTTCACTCATTGGACAATATCCTACTGGAAATGTAGTAATATCATCATCTTTGTACAATTGTACAAGAGGGTGGGAAGTTTCAACTGAAGTTCCTGTGTACAAGAAATATTTCATGGGAGTCTGACAATTTTTTCTTCTTCTTCTTTCTGTCTTCATGTACCTTTCAGTGTTGAGGGGAGAGTGAGTGTACGGTCTTTTGCCCTTCTATTTGCCTCTTCCGCTGTTATATTTCCAAGTGTCTCTAATAAACTATCTATCCACCTTTTACGATGGCGTCCAATAGGTCGACTGTTTTTGTATCGTTTGTTAAGTGTTTTTTTGATAATACTTTGCTCTTTCTGTCTGGTTATGTGGCCGTACCATTTAACTTGTTGTTTCTGGATGTATTCTATTGCTGACTTGATCCCTAATTGTTTCCTTAGTGCTTCATTCCTGATTTTGTCTCTCAAACTAACTCCAATCATACATTTCATTTCAATAGTGTTAATCTTATGTATTGTTCTAGAATCTAATGTCCAAGTTTGACACTGATAACACAATGTTGGTAAGAAAATGGTGTTGAAAAGCGCTTTCTTTGTTTCTAGTGTAATATCTTTGTTTCTTAATAAAGGTGTTAATTGAAGTTGGAGTCTGACAATGAATTTTTTTTTAAATAACCATATCTAAGAATACTTAGCTGTGTACAAGAAATATATAAATAGAATTCAATGCTTAAGAATATTTTGGCAGTGCTTAAATAATTTCAGAAATCAAATGCTTCTTAAAAAAAAGGTTTCGAAAGCATTGCAAGGCCTAGAACAAGGAAAAAACGCACAACAAAACAGTTGCAAATACAATAAGCAAAGCATGTGCATGATTGCCATGTGTACATGTGGACAGGCAGCACAGAGTGCCAAACATATACTTCAAGATTGTTCTGAGCATGAAACGCTGAGGCAGACATATTGGCCAGAGGAAACAACACTGGAATCAAAGCTCTATGGGACACTGTATGAACTACAAAAGACAGTGAGTTTTATTAAGGAGACAGAATTACAGATATAGACATGTTTCAAGTGAACGAAAGAAGAAGAAGAAGAATGTGCATGATTCATGTTAATGATGGTCTTACAGAAGTTGCAAGGTCTCTGCTAAGACCATAGTCTCAAATCCATGTCTCTGATGGTACTCATAAACACTTGTGAAAAATTTGTCCAGATCGTCAACATGATTCCACTGAGCTGTTGTTTTTGTAAAAGATTAAAACAAATTATACTTAGCATAAGTTGAAAACTAGTGTTAAATTATAAAATAAAATAAATAAATATTAAGTATACAAGCATTCATGGGTGTTGATAACAATAGTTGAACAGCACTATCCTATACAGGATATAATATTTAAAATTATTATTATTAATCATAGCATGTAATATTAATAACTGTTATAAAATGTGAATATACTGTGTCAACAATATATCAATAAGCTAAGGGAGTGTTTTCTAATGGATTTATTATAATGTGTGTTCCATTCGATTGTCAAATGTGAGTTACTTGTCAGAGAAAGATGTGAATATCCTGACATAAGCTATTCCAATGAAAACACCCCACATCAACAGGCCTTGCAAGCCAACAGTGCATAAATACTGCATTGGTACAACAGGAACTATAGATGAAGACCACAAGAACATAGATAATATCTACAATTTTTCTACCAATGTCAAACATGGTCTTTAACAGTCTCGTAGTTGAGGAAAATCAGTACATGTGAAATGAAGTGTCTGAGAAAAGCTGCAATGGTTACTAAACTAGATAAAATAAGAAATTAGGAAAAGAGTTGGTTTAACCCAATATTGAACATATATAAAGACAGCAAGTAAAATGGTTCAGTCACCATATGATAATGACCCAAACCAAATACCAAAAAGAGGATATAACAAAAGAATCCATCCATTCATCCATCTATCTATCCACTAAACCCTTTATTGCCTTTCAGCGTCAGGGGTAGAATATCTAGACAACAAATGAATATCCAGACATAAAACCAAAGGTAGACCAAGAAAACGATGGATAGAAAACATAAAGTATGACCTTGAATAAACATGGATTTAATGCAACCAAGGTGACACACCTGGCATTGGAAGAACAACTGAAGTTCTCACCCCAAACTTAATGGCAGGTGTGGATACTATCAACCATCATTCACCTGGGGAAAGACAATAGACAATGTAATTATTTTATAAACACTTACATCTGTTAACATCAGGGCTCATGTGGACCAGAAATCCTCGCTCCTCCTGCAAACTAATCTCACTATCATCATCATCATCTTCTTCATTAGGTCCAATGGTCTCTTGTCGACCTGCCGGCTTGTACGGATTTCTACCTATAGCCTGATATTCAATCTCCTCCGAGTCTGATGCCATGATCTATTTCTGGATCAGTTTTCAAACATTTGGTTCTGAAAAATAGATCATATAGATTACAACAAAATTAAATAAGGTGTCATCCTGGTGTTGAGAATTGACACTGATCTTAACTGAAGGTCTCAGGTTTGAGTACCCTATTGAGGCTAACTTCTTGAACTTGAGATGAGGTCTAGTCCAGCAAACAGAGGCTGGAAACTAAGATTGGTTGGGCCATCCCTGATATCGAGCAGTACCACAATCATGCCCAAGCAATCCCTGGTGATGAAGTCAGAGATACCAGGCCGAGAGGTGCACCAGAAACTATCATATCACACAGCATGACTAGAAAACATGTCTTCACAACAAACAAACAAAAAAGTAACAAATGAAGTCATTCAGAAAAACAAGTACAAAAATATAACTTAAATGTCACACACATGATACCCATTAATGCCAGTTCTAATGGAGACAAACTATAAATTTGTAGAGATCTCGTGAGAAAGTCTCATATGTTAAAGAACCACTGACAGTTCAGAAATCAATATGAGTAGATTAAAAAAGCTGTTCATCCTGGCAAAAATTGTAAGAGGTCAATTTAACCTTTAGCAAGCCAGATTAAAAAATACGAAATGTCTTCCTGCCACCGGATTCTTTTTTGAAAATTTGCGTTATTGATGGTGACTGTTTTGAAAATGTGATAATTTTTTAGTTGTTAGAGATATTTAAATAATATTTGCACATATAAATAAAGAATTGAATTATGCATATATTGGTGTAATTTATGTACGTGTGTGTGTGTGAAACCAGACGTATGAGAAAGTGGTAAAGACGTTTTTCACAAAAAAACATATATTTTATAACAAATAAAGAGGAAAAAAATTAATAAAAAAATAACTTACCTTGCTTATTGAATTCCTTGGCAACACTGTAAACTAAATCACGCAAATCTGTTGTATTTATGTTCTTTCTGTGAAATTATCAAAATATAGCCGGGGGAACTGTATAAAACATGTAGATTTGCAGTAAAATCGTTCTTTGAGCTTGGGTCTAGAGTCATTTTTGGTGCCACTTCAACATATTCGATATCAAACGTCTAAAAGTCTCCAAACCAACTCGGCATTCTGTATATTCACTGCTGTGAAACTAAATAACTCAATAATTCATGATTCAAGCCACGATTCAATGTTATTTTATTCAAAATACGATGAAAGAAAGGTCTATAAAACCTGTCCACCATCATGGCATCGTACCGGTGTGCAGATGTGGTCAGATTAATTGCTATAAAATTTGTATCTTCTGGCTAGCCATTGTTACAACGATCATGTTGGACATAGGAATGAACCGGCTTCAATAGCGCATGTTCCCGAGTAACCAATTAGGCTGTGGGGCGTCTATTATAACGATATCTCATTGGATGGAGTATGTCGCCATTTTGTTTTTCGGCGACCGGTGTTAATATAGGCGCGGTGAAGGTTAAGAGCGCCTACACATAAGACATAAAAAAGACCAAAGAAATTATACTGGGATCTTTGTTGGTGCTTTAGTGTCTGTAAACTGCTGATGAGATCTTTCTTTATGATGATGCTGATGATGTTCCTCCTTCGCAAGTGAAGATGAGATTGGCATGAAAAACAATAAATGTGATGAACAAGTAGAAAAACAACAAAACATTTGTGATTGTCTAATTTGGTTTGTGAGTTCGTAGATGTCCGATGAGTCCGATTCGTGCCAGGAAAGTTCTATTGCAGTGCATGCAGGAGTGTATAGAGTTTGGAGTAGGAGGAGTTTTCGGATTTGTCCTTCCGCTTTCATTGCTTGCGAACTGCCCACAGTCTTCTTTCTTTTTCAAATTTAGTAATGATGATGATGCTCCTCCTTTGCAAGCGAAGATGAGCATGGCATGAAAAACATTAAATGCGATTGAAAATTTAAAAACAAAATATAATAATTAAAATTGGCGATGCCAGTGATTATATAGACAAATTTAGTGATGCCAGCAGTGATCTGGGTGTGCCAAGCTGAGCGATCAAGGGCTGTAGTCTCCCATGAGCTAGGATTGATGCTGCAGTGCTTGAGAGTGTTTTTAGGTGATCCTTAAAGTGATTTTTCTGCCCACTGCTTGAACGCTTACAATCAAGGAATCTCAGAAAAAAATCATTTGTAATCAAGATTTTGAGACCTTATTTTAAATTATAATCTAGGCATATGGCTTAATAAACTAAGTAAATTAATGTAATATGTAATTAAACATATAAGCATTGAATAATTCACAACAAAATTAATGATTTACTTCAAGTTAAGCTAACGAGATTAACCTATTGATTTGGATAATTTCTTGTAACCAAATACTAATAACCACTTATTTTAAGACAATTTTTTCTGTTGTCAATAATTAAATATTTACAATATCTATTTTTAGAGCAATGTAAGCTATATATATGCTACATTTGTCCAAAAATTATCAGATTATGTGCCCCATTCACATACAAAATTATCAGATTATGTGCCCCATTCACATCAAAGATTGCCTGAAATGTATCAATGAATCTCCATGGCGCTGTCCATAAATTATGTGAACAATTAGGGTAAAGAAGGGAGGGGGGGGGGGTTGAACAAGTTTGACAGTTGCTGACAAGAGGAAGGAGGTTAGCAAAGGTTGACATTCTACTAACACTGTCACAGACACTGTCACAAATAAAAGCGGTACTGAGGTGTACTAGAGATACACCCATCCCTGCTATGAGATTTCTGCTCGATCTTCCCAGCATTAGAGTGCGACATCAGGTAGCACAAGTTAGGTCGTACCTTAAAGTGACAGAATACAACCACCACCCATTACATCAATGTCTAGATGAGTCAAAGGGAAAACAAATCTAGTGTGGCAAATCATGGATGGCAGAGGCTGAAGACACACTGCGTAGAGTATGTGAGATTGAAGAAATAGGAAAGGGCAGTGAATGGGTATTGGTAGACACTGAGAAAAAAATCACTGACTAAAGTAATAATACAACTAGATAAAGTTATAAATAGAACCACCACTTCTGTCCTGAAACCAGTCCATTCCCTACACACTTTCCCCAGTTGTATTATTAAATTTGTCTTTTTCTCTTTGCCCACTTCCACCCATTCATTGCCTTTGTTTACTTTCAATTCACATACTCTGAGCAATGTGTCTTCAGCACCTGTTAAATTGGCAATGTCTTATTACTGACTGACAGGGTAATTGATATGCCTTTAGTAAGGTGGGGGAGGTTACCACAAAAAGGTCATTATAAGGTCATTAACAGAAATTTATGATCTTTTGTGGAAAAAGGGGAAGAAGGAGGGAAGGGGGGGGGGGAGATTACCAACCTTTAGGCTAAATTCGTAGTAAGCCTAATAAAATTCATGTTCTGATTTGCTAGGGACTTGCTGACTGACAATTGTCTTAGAATTTATAAATAGTAGGCTAGACCTATGCTGAAAATGAATTATTATATAGCCCTAAGTCCAATAATTTTTACTGCTTTAGTAGCTAATTATACTATAATTTATAGTTATAATTGCCACAACATTTTCAGTGTGAGTTACACTCAATTAACACTGTGTTCTGATACTAGCTTATTATTATCATCAGGATGATATTATTGGTTATTTAAATTAATGACTATTAATTGATTATAATAGTAGGGACTTAGCCTATATAAAAGAATGGGGTATGGTAAATAATATTCAATAGTAATCAACACATTTATTAGTCTACAAATTACAAATGTAATTTTTAAAGTTAAAATTATATGTCTAGGGGGTCTACTCTACACTTCGATAGTCGTTGAACAATAACTGATAGATTCGAATTTTAGTAAATCTAAATAGTAGGGCCTATACCCTATTATACTTACTAATTCAAATTGGTAGGCCTCTACATAAATGTTGTTTATTTCATACTTGTTTCTAAACCATAATAGTGGCTAGACTAATCGTTATAATGAGTGCAATAATAATTATAATGAATTGAAATAATGAAAAGAAAGTGAGTCAATTGACTCAATTATCCGAATTATAATCGCGTTTACTTGTTACTGATTACTGTTACACTTTCACTTAGGTTACACACGAAAGTTAAATAAAATTAAAGATTCTCACTTACTATAACTTATAAGCCTAGCCCAAGAACCTACGCCTGAAATACCGAGTCCAATATCATCCATCAATATATTGACTATCGTTGACGTTGTTAACTAGTAAATATTAAGTCGTCATTTATTTTTGTTGTATAAGATGTTCAAGGGGGTAATGTTGTTAATATTATTCCTTATTTCCTTCGATGCTGATCAAAACATACGTGCTACTCTGCAGCAAATGAATAAGCACTAAATATAGACCAAAATAAATGTTGACCCCAATTTATCATTACCTTAAAATATTTAAAAAATAATATAAATCGCATTAAAATATAGGATGACCACTTTCTTGATTACTATAAAACATTAGAAGACTGTAAAATGTGGTTCATGTATGTTATTAATATATATATACGTTTGTAGGTGGCGTCCTGTATAATGCGGAAACAATTTTTTTTCTTTCCAGGTAGCATTCCATATCAGATATAAACATGCAAAATATAAATAAAACAATCAATACAATCGCAGAACATCTGCTAAACATAACATACATAGAGAGATACTGCAACAAGTAGACAATTACGAATAACTTGGGCACATAATCACACATAATGACGGCAGATGTGAAGCAGAAGTTAAAAGGAGAATAATAATATGACCCATAACCTGTCAGGGGCGTAAGGGTGCCACTTTGGATAAAGGTTAACTCATAGCATTTATTAATGTCGTAGTGGTGTCAGATGTCAGCGATCTCACATTTCAGTGGTTCTGCTCTGCGAGGGCGGTAGCCACCTCCCCTCCCTCGCAGTCTTTACTTCCCGGATTCATCCGGTACCCAATTAAGGCTGGGTTGACCAGAGAGTGATCACTCCGTCGATCGTTGGATTAATCAACTAACATCGTAAAGTCCAGACCGATTTGTGTAACAGAAGTCAGTTCATTAGGAAGCAAAATAACACTCGACGGTGATGTCAAGACAGATATTTCAACTCGCATTGCCCTAGCATCAAGTGCATTTAACAGACTGTCTAATATCTGGAAGTCAATCAGCACACACACGAAAATGCGCTTATTTAATTCCTGCGTTATTCCGGTGCAATCATATGGATGTGAGAGCTGGAAAAGATCTTTATCTTCAGAAAATAAATTACTGAGTTTCGAGATCAAATGCCTTCGTAGGATAACTAACATCCATTGGAGTGAATTCAAATCGAATGATAAAATCAGAGAAGAGATGCATCAAAATTTCATCACAGATGTTATTAGAAAACACCGTTGGTCCTACAACGGGCATGTCCTACGCGCAGACACCAACAGAATACACCACCAATCACTTGAATGGATACCTACAGGCAAAAGAGCAAGGGGTAGACCAAAAGAAACACTCAGAAGAACAATACTTATAGACAGTAAAACAACCAATATTCATACTATTCTAGAACTGCACAGAATAGCTTTGAACAGACAGAATTGTAGAGATCTGACCTCTGCACTATGCGCTAACTTCAGCGCAAAAGGAAAATGAGTGAATGACCAGAGAGCCGTTGCGACCTGAAAAAACATGTCCGCCTCATCTGGGGAATGACCCAAGGACCACTCATATGCGAATCCAGACACTAACCACTGCGCTACGCAGCCCCCAATGGATACATCAGCACAAAATGCTCCCCAAATAACTTTATCCTCGGCCATTCGGAGGAGTGTTGAAAAATCACTCCTAGACCATTCCTTGATGTTATCAATCCAGAATTGTCTCTGTTCTTGTCTCTTCCTTTTATCATGGACTGTTCCTTCCAAAATAGTTTAGAAAGCGAGTCGTGTCTCGTTACATGTCCAAACATAGCAAGCTTACGCCCGTTTCACCACTGTCAAAAGTGATTCTTGAGCACCTGCAAGTTAGTTTATTTGCTGCGGTACAAATATATTTGTGTTGTATTCTATATAGCTATTTCTTAACAAACGTCAGCAGTACTTGGTTTCAAAAGCCAGAATGTCTCTGTGTTTGATTGAGTGTCCGACTTTCACACCCGTATAAAAGTCACAGTATGCATATACTTAGCTCTAGCGATCTGAATAGATTGATATTTACTGTAATACTGATCTTACTTTTCTAAATAATATTCAACATTGTCATCCCAGCCAGCGCCATCTCGAGTCTTAGCTCAATCTCATTTCCCGAGTTGCCTTCTTTACATATTTTTTCTTCTTCAATGTTCATTCTCAAACTCCTGCTGGATCGATTAGGAACTAGTAGGATCCATTCTAGATTACCAGTAGGATGTAGTCCAGAGAATGGAAATGCGTCCTGTCGTCGTTTTATGTTTGCCAATGGCCCGACACATCCGCCTTCAGTGGGATAACATATTTGGGGCCCGAGATATTTGAAGGTGGTAATTTGTTCACGTTTGTGACAGTTTAACTGGGATTTGTGCATGAGATCTTGTTTGGTCTCACTAGTCATCAATATCTTGCTTTTATCAATGCTAATTTCCATGCCATATATTTCCGGCTAACTACTTCCAACTGTGAGGTCGTTTCATGGAGTTCAGATTCGGAACAAACCAAGAAATCGATGGAGAATATGAATTACTAAAAGTAGTTTTAATGACGCGAGGAAGATATTGACATATAAACGAATTATAAACTAACTAAAACTATAAATAAAAGAATATCGGAGTTCAAATATATCGGTAGTATTTTCACAGAAAATGGAAGTCTTGATGGAGAGATAGAGACGAGATGCCAAAAGGCAAATGCAGTAACATACCACGAGATGTCAAAAGACAAATGCAATAACATACCAACTGTCACCACTACTTCTTAATCCCAAGATCGAGATTAAAATTAAAGGACAAATGATTTACACTATATTCCTACCAACACTGTATTATCAGAGCAAAAACTGGTCTCTCTCATCTTCACATTACAGAAAGAAAGTGACATGTGAGATGAAATGCTTGATGAAAGCTGCAGAGGTCAGCAGGCTCGACAAATTACGAAATGAAGACACCAGGGAAAGAATATGTATAAAACCCTACACAGAATAAAGACAGCAGATTAAGTGGTTTGGCCACAATATGAGAATGCATCACGACAAGTTGCCCATACAGACATAGGCCATATAACCAAATGAAATCAGGGTGCAAAGCCGGAGGAAGACCACGAAAAAGATGTATAGAAAACGTCAGGGACATCATGAACAAACACGGTCACAGCACAGCCAAAGTCACACATCTGGCATTGGAAGCTCAAACTCTAATCACCCCTACGTTTAACGGCAATAGTGGATAACAAACCGCCTGGGGAAAGACAAAGACTAAAAATGAGAATTATAAAATGCTACATATATTGTTTTTAATGTAGGCCTATTGCTCAGAAACATCAACAATGAACAGATAACTAGAAGACGGAATTACTGAATTTGAGATGTGGATATATAGGAATATCCTAATAGAAGAACAGGGAGAATTTTATGGAAAGAGAAAAAAACGAACAAAGACGTTCTAACAACATTTCATATACAAAAGTATTAAAGAAAGTAACGATCAAATAAAGTATTTTGGACATATTAAAAGACATGCCAACTTGTTGAAGACATTACTTGAGGTAAGATTCGAGGGAGACGAACAAGAGGTAGTCAGAGATACAAATGGGAGAGAAACATCACGAGATAAGTTTCAGTTTAGCAGAATGCACCAACACAGCAGAAGGCATAAAATGTTGGAGATCTGTTGCAGCCAATTTTCGTTTTGTTGATAATGTTACTTCTTCTTATGGTCCATGCCGTGTGTCGTTGGTTATCTTGTCTTTCCATAGCCTCTCTTTCGTGTGCTGACAATCATTTCCGATACCGATGTTTTCCAAGGTCACAATGCTAGGTTGTCAAGCATTTTCTTTCTTTATCTTCCCCAATCCTCTTTATCTTCAACTTGCCTGTTGTTACAATGTGATTAATCTTTCCTCTTTTCATGATGTGCCCCCAAAATGTGGATTATCTCCTTTCTGATGCGGGTAAACAGTTCTATTTTTAAAATAACTTCTTTCAAAATATCTTCATTACAAAAGATCTGTCCGTTGTGTTCTCAATATTCTTCTATAAAACCACAGATAGGCCTATAATTTTTCACTATTCTGCTGAGTTTCCAAGATTCACTTTCACAGGGCCTACATTATAATTGGTTCTATAATATTTCTAAGAACTCTCTCACCTCAGTTGACACATATATAATAATAAAACCCTAAAATACCAATAAGAGCATATAATACAAGAATATCCGGGCGTAAAGCCAAAGGTAGACCAAGAAAACGGTGGATAGAAAACATTAAGATAGCCTTGAACAAACATGGACTAAATGCAACATCGGCGACACATCTGGCCTTGAAACGACAGCTTAAGATACCACCCCTACGCTTAACGGCAAGTGTGAATGCGATCAACAATCATTCACCTGGGGATAGACAATTGACAAACACGCCATGGTCGTCATATTGAGACATTTGGTGCAGAAAGATAAGCACGTACAGACCCGTAGACGTAGGGGTGATTGGAGCTTGAGCTTGTGTTCCAAGGTTAGATGTGTGGCCTCGGCCGTGCTATGACTATGTTTGTTCATGATGTCCCTTTTAAAAAAATCCAAATCAGAACATGACTTTTAGTATTAGGAACTCAACGACAAGATCGGTAAAAATACTTCGCATTCAGCGATTTTTCCGCAAAAAAAGTCTTCAATTTCACGTAACACTGTGAAATTTACATACCAAAATGGACGAATTATATTTGTAAAACCCCATCCTTAAGGCAATCATATTTACGAAGTTTCGCGATTGTTAACAATGGTTAATGTAGGCATATACCCACTTAATGCCTAGAAATAACAGTTCAGTGGGCCTTTTGTAATACAGCACAGAAACCTTTTGCAACACAAGTAAACAACTTTTCCGTACTTGACCAACCACATCCCCTAAAAAAGATGTGATCTCGTCAAGACATTCAACCTGTGTACTCATGTGTAATACAGCGGTGCAGCTCATATTATTTAGGATAGTCTTCATCTTGTGAAATGTTGCCTTTTCCAGATAAATTTTACCTCTTTCTGCTGAGTATATAAATATTTGAATATTTTGACTTGCTTCAGACTATCACATCTACTTTGATGTTACATTCTGGATGACATTTATTCGTTGATATTATCATTACTTCAGTTTTTCTGCCATTCAGACTAAGCCCTTGGTTTTGATTTTCTTTTGCAATGATATTCATAATTTCTTGTAACGGTGTTTCATTTTCGGCTATCAAATCTGTATTATCAGAGTCTCGCATGTTTATAATATGTCCTCCACCTGCTATTCCTGGCATATGGATCTCATTATTATTTTACTGTATACATTGAACACCACAGCCAACAAATGCTGGGTTGATAACTACGTCCTGAAAAGGATATGCTACCAATACATTAAACAGATCTGGTGACAGCACACAACCTTGTCCAAACACCTGTTTTTTGTGTGTTGAAATGCTCCCATTTGGTTATCGATTCTTATGGCTGCTCTATGTTGCCAATATATATTCTTAATTATTTTCTTATCTTTACTATCAAATTTTCCAACATTCTAATTATTTCTTATGTTTCATGACTTAGTACAGTGAATAAAGTAATATAACCTATCTCTGTTTACTTTCATCATTCTTTCTATTAATAAAAGATGTATATGGCATTGTTTGTGCCTCTTAAGTTTACGAATCCACATTGCTCATCTCCAATTTCTGTTTTGATTTTACTTCTTATTTTTTTCATTACAATTTACATTAGGCCTATATTTTTTCTCACATGACTCCTTAAACTAATTGTGTGATATTCTCTACAATCTGTGGCACCATGTTGGTAGAGTTACGAAAATAGATGTCAAGAGATTTTCAGGTATATAGCCACTGTTTTAGATTCCTCATAAACTCCATTAAAGAATATAGTGAAAAATAAAACCTATTTCTGAATGGAAACAAGACCAAGATTATGACAAGTAAAAGAACCACTAGCAAGTTCTCAATCAGTATCAACAACAGCAAATTAGAAAGTCACCAGTTTTGAATACCTAGGTTCTCTTATCAACAGTAATGGTGATTGTTATGAAGAAGTCAGAAGGATCTTGGCTATCGCGTCAAAGAAGCTGATACAAATGAAAAACATATGGCTGAGATACAACAACAAAACTAACATTCCTAAGAGTTTGCATATTCCCAGTCGCAATATATGGGTGTGAATCCTGGACAATCACAAAGTGAAAAATCAAATCAAATAAAAAATCAATAAACCCGTAACCCTTCAGGGTCGTAGGGGTACCACATTGGATGCCTTGATATTGTCTCTCCATGCCTTTATTGGCCCTCCTCTGCTTCTTTCAACTTCTGCTTTTAATATTGATAGTCCCTCACATTTGTCATGCATGTTTGTTTCTGATCTGCTGCTGTCATCATACAATTTGTTTACCGGTATATACTATGGCCATCTGTCTTTTACCTTCTTTTGTTTTCAAACTCTTTGTTGACTGCTTTCTAATTCTTGTTAAATCATTTATATGTGTATGTATATCCTTTACTGTGTCGTCTCTTTTTTTCTCAAGTTCCTTGCAATTATCATTCAGTTAGGCTTCTTTCACTATCCTACATTTTGTTTAATTTCTTTTACACAAGCCTACATCTTCATCTTGCTTCTTCTTGTCGCCATCAACTGTAAAATTTCCAGTCATTTTCTTCTTCCGTTTGCATAGCATATTAGTATGTAGCCAATTTGATTGCGATTGTTATTTTCTGGACTTCTCCATGTCCAAAAACATGTAGAGTTTTGCAAAACAAGGTATTTCCAATTAACATATTTGTATCCTTGCAATATGTTTCTCTCTTTTATAATTTCTCTCTTCAAGTCTATATCCATCAATATCTTCATTGTTTTCCTCTCCAAAATTGGTGTTAAAATCTCCTATAGCATGTTTCAGCTTTGCCCTCAAACAAAAGTAATTATCTGATTAACCATCTAACATATTAATGTCTATTTTGTGCATATGTTATATTTGGTTAGACCCAATAAATATATACTTTATATTTGTGTATTATTTCCAGTTTTTATAAACAAATGAAATCCTTTGATCTCTGTCGGCTTACTAATTAGTGTTTATCGAAAAAAGAAATATTACCATTTCAGACAGATTCTGTGAGTTGTTTAAGTTTCATCATCATCAGGTGCCATGCCGGGTGGCGTAGGCGGTCATGGCTCTCCACAGCTCTCTGTCCACAGTATTATGTATCAAAGTCGTTGTTGTTTCTTTGCCGTGCCAGGTTGTCAAACTGTCTAATATTTTCTCACGTTGTTGCCCTCTGTCTCTGGTGCCTTCAATCTTGTCTGTTGTGATTATGTTCTCTAAACCTGCCTGTCTCATGAAGTGGCCAAAAACAGAAGATTATCTTTTTCTTATATTCTTGATTAAGGTCCGTTTCGCATTCAACTCTTTTAACACCTCTAAATTAGTTTTTCTGGCAGTCCGTGGTATTCTCAGCATTCTTCTGTAGAACCACATCTCTGTTGCCTCCAATCTCCCACTTTCCAGTTTGTTTATTGTCCAAGACTCGCACCCATATGTTAGTATAGGGGTTACATAGCACTGCAGAACTCTATTTCTCACCTGTAATGACAAGGTCATATTACACAGTATATTTTTCATTTTTCTGAATGTTGTTTTTGCCTGTCCTATTCTGCATCTTATTTCTGTTGAACTTCTTCCATCTGCTGTAATAATTGTACCTAGATATTTGAATTGGTGGATCTGTTTTAATACTATATCATTCACTATGGTCTTGCAAGGTGTGTTATTTTGTTTCTTTGAAATAACCATTACTTCTGTTTTCTTGATATTTAGGAAGAAGCCTTTCTCTTTGCTTTCTGTGACTACTACTTTAATTAAGTTTTGAAGGTCTTCCTCACTTTTTGCAATCAGAACAGTGTCATCCGCATATCTAAAATTATTTATGTTATGTCCTCCCACTGATATTCCTTGGATATCTACTATTGCACGCAATATGTTTTCACTGTATAGAGAGAACAGGTCTGGTGAAAGCACGCATCCCTGTCTGACTCCTTGTTTTATTTGTTGAAAAGGGCCAAATTGATTTCCTACTCTTATTGCTGCTGTTTGTTGCCAGTACATGTTCTTGATTATTCTTAAATCCTTGCTGTCAATGTTCAGATTCTCTAGCATGTGTATAATTTCGCTATGTTTAACTTTGTCAAAAGCTTTAGTGTAGTCTATAAAACAGAGGTACAGATCTGTTTTTACCTCTATAGACCTCTCTATTAGTGTTCTCAATATATAAATAGCATTGTTGGTGCCTTTGCCTTCTACAAAACCACATTGTTCTGGACTTATTTCTGATTTTATTTTGTTTTTCACTCTCTTCATGATGATTCTGAGAAGTATTTTGGTTATTTGGCTCATGAGGCTGATTGTACGGTGTTCTTCACATTCGGTGGTCCCTGGTTTCTTAGGTAATGCTATGAATATGGATCTCATTAAGTCATCGGGTATGTTTCCGCTGTTATATATGTTTAAGCTTAGGCATGTCTATTACAATAATGAATCCACCATGTTTGGATATAACACCAGTTGAAGATGATTTCTTAAATGATCTGTATGTGAGATACTCGTGACATTGTCATTTAGTATGCTACCACACTGGGGCTTCATTGATCTAATTATTTCTATAGGTATCACCACTTTGGTTCATATCATAATGAAACAGTACCCCTCTAATGTGCTTGTCAATAACTGTAAGGTCATTTTCAAAGAAATTAAACATCCAAATCATAATCAGATGTCTCCGAGAAATTGATAACCAATCTCATCTGAATGAAGGCCAGACTATCAGTCCTCCAAAAATTCTCTTTCTCATGTAACATTTGTTTCTTTCATTTCTTCCAATAACCCCTGGCTATATTAGAGATGACAGAATTTGTAAGTAGTTCAATATATTTGTGTGTCTTTTTGTCGAATTACATGCATTCAATATCTAAGTATATGTTTGCATATGTATTCATCATTTACTTGACATGCATGGTGCATCTTGACTTGGTAATGTTTTGTGGTGAGAAAAACATGTCCAAGTCATCCCAGTTTAAAATATTTATATGGTTTTTTTTGCTATGTGTTTCTTGAGAAAGGTCTTGGACTGTAAAATGGAAAATTGTCCCTTTTCTTAGTTTACTGCAAGTTATTTATTTTTAACATTGATAGAATTTTATAGTAACCTTTATTCTTGATTCAGTATTTACCACTTATTCGTTTGGTTACTGTGGCACTCTCCGTTTTGTCGGACATCTTCCGACATTTTGGTTATTTATACTAACAGCTAGCAGTCTAAAAAAAAAAGTTCATGTGTATATGATTGACTTAACTGTACATGGGTTTTCCCACATGTACTCTGTCCCTCTCAATATAGCAACACTCCGTCTGATTAAAGTACAACTTAGGCCTATAGCACATAACTTTGTAAATTAGAGCAATAATTCTGACAGACCTCAGAAAAATGTATTTGTACACAAGATTTCATGGCACAGTATCAAACTCCTGACCTTGTGAACACAAAACAAGTACTAGTAGCAACAATGATTTCCATACTGACAGGACAAATTGCAAAACTAGCATTTGCCTATTTCCAGCATGCATCATGTAAAGATACTTATGATCTTAAGGAAATTATACAACTCCTGGATTCACACAAGAGCAATATGGATCTTTTTGTCACTCCATTTTAATATTGTAAACATTAAAAAGACAGATGGTTACAAAAAGACAGCTGGTTACAAAAAGACAGATGGTTACAAAAAGACAGCTGGTTATAACAGAGATGTGATGTCTAGATGTCTGAGAAAAGCCACAGGTGACCAGAAGACACAGAATTAGAAATGAGGTCATAAGAGAAAATTGGGTGTCAAGTCAATTCTACAATACATAAAAAATCAACAAATGCAATGGTTTTGTCATCTGGAAAGAATGCAGTGTGATTCATTAGTTTATAAATTATATATGAAAAGAGAAGCAGAAAGAAGAGCCAAGCTGGCGACCTAGAATACGCTGGATCGACATCAAAGAGACATTAACGGAACACTAAATGACATTATCTGAAGCTGCCAGAAAAGCAAAAACAAAGTATCTCCCTCGACACCTGTAAAGGGTAAAAGGGGAAGGAAAGAAGAAGAACATTACAATGATGCACTTTACTGTTAGTTGTAAAATTGTAATAAATAAAATTGTTAGTTGTAATCAAGAGAGGAGACAAAACAAGAATATGTGACGAACATCATCAGAAAATGCCGTTGGACATACTTCGGCTACATACTTAGAATGAAGAAAGACAGAATTCCATGACATGCCTTCATGTGTCCACCAGACAAGAAAAGAAAACAGGGAAGACCAAAAACAATGATCAGAAGAACATTTATGAATGAATTAAAATCAACAGGCATAAATGCACAAGACCTGCAATCCCTGGCAACTGACCGACAGGCATGAAGAACTATGACATCCGCCCTATGTGCCAAACTTGGCAACAGAGGAACTGACTGACTGTTAGTTGAAAGATCATCCACACTTCACATTGGTCCATAAGTACTCAGATCTTAAGGTATCCTTCAGCGTATAGGGACTGCACACACCTACTCTGTGCTGGTGTACCAATCTCCTCTGGTTACCTGCATAGTACATTTAACGTTTGGTCACACCCATCTATATACGATGGTGCTGTAGTATGCTGAAGGTTCCAACAACAAAAATGAACACCATTTCAGATATTTCATCAATTTCTGAACACTTGGATGCATAATACGTTTGAATCAATCAAGTGTCATGCTGAGTGGCGTAGGCAATCAGGCTTCTCCACAACTCTCTGTCTCTAGTGTTGTTAATAAGTTCAGTTGGGGACATATTTTTGTGCCACAGTGACTTCCCAACCAGAAATGTATCTCTTTGACTTTCCTCCCCTTGATCTCTCTGGTGGTTACTAAATGTTCAAGTTTTGTTTTTCTCACATGCCCTAAAAAACTTGATTGTATAATTTTTGCTATAACTTATAGTTTTACTCCATTTTTTCTGAGGACTTCTACATTAGTTTTCTTGGCTGTCCATGGAATTTTCATCATTCTTCTTACCACATCTCAGCTTATCAAGCTTATCTTTGGCACTTTTGGTGTTTGATGTCCATGTTTCACTTCCATAAAGATGGATTGGCTAATATATATATAGCATATAACTTCCTAGCACTCAAACTTGAATTTATATTACTCCATTGCATAGAATGGCACATTAAAAAAATGTTGATTTGGCTTGTGCTATTCCTTTTCTTGATCCCGTTGGTGTTCTGGCCGTCTAATGTTAAAATGGTGTCAGAATGCTTGACTCTATCAACTTAATTTCATTGAAACAATCATTACTTCCGTTTTCTTCTTGTTTAGACCGAGGCCTTTGTTTTAACTTTATTTAACTACCATGTATAACAGAGCTTGAAGTTCTTGCTCGTTTCCTTCAATCAGAACTGTATCATCAGCAGATCTCAGATTATAACCTCAAACTGTTATTCCTGGCATGTACCGGGTATATGTTTACTGTAGGCATAAAAATAAATAAAATAAGATAACACTAAAGGTAAACATATTTTTATTGTTTAAAAAAGTGCATTCAAATATAGTACTTTATTGTAATGCGACATAGCAGTTCACATCTATATATCCTTTAATGATAAAGGCCTTTTGGTCTATATTACTTTATATTTCATTGATATTTCACAATGTGGTTTATAGTTTTACTGCAGTCTACACAATTTTCAATAAAAATTAAAATAACAATCAGTCAATTGTACAAATGAAAATCTGCAACATTTTGGCTGCAAAATCACTCATTTTACCTAAAATTATCACATAAAATATGATAGTCTATTAGACAGAATTGTTTTCATATCCATTGGCCTGGTCTGCTTATATAATAAACATTATAGGTTGGTTCTTCATTTGAAGACCGTATCAAAATATTTGAGTATTTGATTTCATCAAAATAATGCTAAATCTTACCATGACTCTCCCAGTCTGTGGTGATATTTGTGGTGTAAATAATACAATGGTTTACAAAAATTAATCATAAAAAAGTTAACCTTTACGATCCTACAAGCAAGTGGAAATGGCAATGGGTATATCACTATGGTACTAATGGCAGATTTATCAGATTTATGTTGCTATGTCCCGATCTATCAGTACGGAACTGCATGAAGATGGGTTCCCATGATGTATAATTTACCACACGAAGCTCAGAATACGTCACAACCTAAATGTCAAATTCCTTTACATATTACGATTATAAGAAAGAGGAGGCCAGCTCATATTTTCACCAAAAGTCTGGAACGAATTCTGTTGTATTTCGATGCCATATTTCATTCAAATGTTTATGGATTATGCTCCGACAATGATGATTTCTTGGGAATTACAGTTGTTGTCATATAAAATATTAGTAAAATGTTACTTTTGGAGAATAGACCCAGACATTTCGTCAATTCATACGAGTACATTACATTATTAAGATTGTGTCAGAATGAAATATGTCTCGGTAAAATGTTGAACTGCATGTCATTGTACGTGATCAGCAATGTTAAGTGACATATACATGTTTTATATGTTGTTCTAGTGTTTTATTAGTTAAAATTTTAATGAGAAGGTTCATATATTTATTGAGGAACATAAACACAATATTGATCAGGGGTGCCACATAATGGCATGGAAAATAATTATGTAGTATGTCGGGCTAGGTCTAGTCTTGAACGGACCGAAATCATATGTGATATCTTCGTGTTTTATTTGTTTATTCAGTCTATATTATGTTACTTTATTTATTAAACAACATATATATACAACAGGTATAGGTATTTAGGAGGATTTTATCAGTGTTGCCACACATTTCTCAAGTATATGTGTGCCAAGAAATTTGTATTTGATCTTTAACTAGAAACCTAGATTTTTAATGTGATCTTACCTCCAATTTTCAACTTTTCCATATCCTTCATATTACACATACAACAAAAAAACAACAACAGTTATATGAATTATTCATTTCTTTATTTAGATGTAAAAAATTATTTAAAAATCTTTAAAATCAAAAAGTTATTACTCATCTAAATGCTGCAAACACTCATGAAAAATAATGAAATTTTTCAAAATGGAAGCCAGGCCCTGGGGAGAAATTACATAATTTCAATTCTGGGTCCTAAAGGTTAATAAATTTTAGAAATATAATATACCAGTATCTTTCCTCTCACAAACACTATAAAATTCAGGACTATATGTGTCATATCATCTTGAGTGAATGTTGGAAATAGTGATAATAAATTAATCAGCATGTACAATAAAATAACTTCGCACCAACAACATGTCTGGATCAACAACATGTCTGGACCAACAACATGCCTTGACCAACAACATGCCTTGACCAACAACAAAATAATGATGTAATACCGTAACCAAAATTCACTATATACAATAAAGAATAAACTGAATGGAGATTTTGAAGTTTCCACTGATGATGGATTTGTTGGGCCATTGATTCAAATAAAATGGTGACACAATGCATGTCCATTCTCTGGACTATATCCTACTAGAAATCTAGTAGGAACATTGTCTGGCAACAAGAAAGATCCAGTGAGAGTTGGAGAATGAACGCTGAAGATGAAGTACATTGTTTAGCAGAGAATTTTGTTGCCAGTGAGTTGTTGGGCCTGAATAGCAATACTGTTTATCATCCATACATGTCGTAAGAGGTGACAAAGGAAGTTTTAGGGTGAAGTTGGCTATCCCATTACATATTGAGTCAACAAGACTCAGAAGTCATGCTGAAGTCAAATGTGACATTGCAGCAAAGCTGTAAACCATGACATTTAACTTTCCGAACTACATCCTGCCAATCTGCAGGAGTTTGTGTACAAATGCATAAGAGGAGAATTTTGTTATAAACGTTTGAGCTATAAAGGGATCCCACTGTAAAGATATTCAGAAACCAAAAACATGATGTTCTAATTATCTAACAACAGATAGTAAAAGGGTGCTGTCTTTTTCTGGTCCTAGCTGGAGTGATGGTAGAACTGGTGACATGATGTGATATGCCGATTGATGTTCCTGTGACCCGAAGAAAGAGCAACACTGTCAGTTGAGAGGCAACTAATGGAGGTTTAAAGGTGGAGTGAAATGACCCAAAAAACATGCTGATGTCGGATGTACCAGATAGAGGTAAACATCACAGCCAAATTGTAAACTATGACAACATAATCTGTTCTCCATGCTACATCCAGTTTACTAAATGAGTTTTTCAATGAATGTAAAGGTACCTACACGAAATTCTCCTCAGCATTTGGGGAATGATGCGAATCTTAAATAGCTTGGTAGGGTGATACTTTAGTCCACCTCTTTTCTTGTTGTTCCATTTATTTTGCACCACAGACAAACAAATTCTTCATTTTCTTTCCTATGTGTGGTGCAAGGAGGTGTTGTGGCACTGGAAACACATTGTAACAATCCATGACATCATCATCAGGTGCCATGCCAACTGGCATAGGCGATCATGGCTCTCCACAGTTCTCTGTCCACAATATTATGTATCAAGATCGTTGTTGTTTCCCTGCCATGCCAGGTAGTAAAACTGTCTAATATTTTCTCATGTTATAGCCCTCCGTCTCTGTTGCCTTCAATCTTGCCTGTTGTGACTATGTTCTCCAAACCTGCCTGTCTCATGAAGTGGCCAAAAAATTAAGATTGCCCTTTTCTTATATTATTGATTAAGGTCTATTTCGCATTTGACTCTTTCAAATTTATCACATTAGTTTTCTGGCAGTCCATGGTATTCTCAGCATTCTTCTATAGAATTGCTCTATTGCCTCTAATTCTCCATTTTCCAGTTTTTTTATTGTCCAAGACTCTCATCCATATGTTAGTATAGGGGTTATATAGCACTGCAGAACTCTCTTCCTCACCTCTAATGACAAGATCATATTACACAATATATTTTTCATTTTTCTGAATGTAGCTTTTGCCTGCCGTATTCTGCTTTGTATTTCTGTTGAAATAAGACATAGCAATAAAACATGACATAGAAGAAAAAAAAGTACAAATGAACATGAGAGAACTTTGAGCTGTGGACAGGCTAGGGAAACTCATCTGAAATAAAAGCATGCTAAAATTGGATGTACTGTGTCGAAAAACACAAATAATACAGTTCTGCGGTAAAACTAGCAGCACAATGTACTTCATGCTCTTTAGCTCAAATCATATGAATACTCATACTGATAATTTAAGCGTGAACGCAGAAGAAGAATGAACATAGAAGTGATGTGATAGAACATAGAAGTGATGTGATAGAACATAGAAGTGATGTGATGGAACATAGAAGTGATGTGATGGAACATAGAAGTGATGTGATAGAACATAGAAGTGATGTGATAGAACATAGAAATGATGTGATAGAACATAGAAGTGATGTGATAGAACATAGAAGTGATGTGATAGAACATAGAAGTGATGTGATAGAACATAGAAGTGATGTGATAGAACATAAAAATATTATACAAGTTGTTAAAATAAGTAATACTGGAAATGAAAATAACTATTTTACACTACATGAGAACATATAAACATAGATACTTCTTCTGGTTTTCCAACTGTATATAAAAAAATATAAACTTATAAAGTGGATTTTTTGGGAGATTCCTGGGGATTATAGCGTGAAGTTACGGAGTTATGTGCTATGAGTGGTACTCTCAGCAGGTGGCATGCCGCTTCGTTGAGAGGGATGAGTACATATGGGGTAACTTGAGTACAGTGAAGTCAATCTTCTACACCTTTTCAAATATAAACAGGCATCTGTAAACAGCAACAATTTTTGTTATGTTTTTCCATGTGTGCCAACAAACATTCACATTATCCTTGAAACATTATTTGTGCTTAGAAGTTACTGAGACTTACCAAATATCAGTATAAATAAGTATACTGCCGAAACAGTCAATTAATAGGGATTAATCACTGTAAGCAAATTATTTTTAAATCTATGGTTAAAAAAAAGATCCTTTTTTTTGGGAGACTTTCCTCACATTGCTTTTGTATTTCTATTAACTCTTAGTACAAATAGTCTAATGTTATATATTTACAAGCTCATATGATAAAGCAAAAAGAGCTATTCTTTAGGCGTGCTGTAAAATTAAGTCAACTTCCAAGCCTATCGAATGGGTTTGTGGTATACTAGGAGTTAATTTTACAATGGACACATTTTCTAATATTTTATTCATTTCTGAACATTTGGATACATAATACATTTACTTTAGGCTTAAATATAAATAAAACAGTGAAAAAGCACTAACAATATTTTGAAACAATGCTTTTTGCTGTTAAAAAAAAAGTGCATATAATATTGTTTTGATCACTCACACACACACACACACACAGATATATATATATATAGGCAATGAAATTTTACCAAAACATTAATTTTCAGACATTGCTAATCATACAAAATATCAAAATGCATGAAAGTAGGCAGTTTAAAGCTCTTCTCACAAAATAGAGACATAAGGGTGAATACTGTAAGGCTTGGACCCAATGGATCTATTGTGCAGTACAACAATGGTCTTTCTATACTTTCCAGCAAGATGTGGGTCCGGGAATGTGCTGTATCATCATTTTATTTGTTCTTATGGCCTGAGACATTATACTTTAGCAGGGTAATTCCTTCAGTGATTTACCACTTCCACTCAATGGTGGATGTTTGTAGTCATTATTAGAGTAGGCTAGCTGTACGAGACAACTGATTCTCATATTGTAGACTAGACAACAACCTGAAAACTAAACAGTCAAGCATGCTCAACTATTTAATTGCTGTAGGTATCACTATCAACAGAGCCACAGACGTTCACTGTAAAACCTATATTTTTTTATAAAACCATCACCTTTACTGTCCTAGATTTAATCTAGCACTTATTACCTAAAGTTGGTTCAACTATGGCTGTCATAAAAAAATTATCCACTTGCACTGGAAATTGAATTTGGAACACCTGACAATGATGCACCAATCACTATATTGCAGTGTTTCTTAAAAATACATGTATTAATCAAATATGACTATTAAAATTCTTTATTCCCTGTAATTTGTAAATATAATAAAATAAAGATTAAACATTGGATATAAAGATTAAACCATTGGATATAAAGATTAAACCATTGGATATAAAGGACATTGTTATTCAACTATTGTTGAATGGTTAGGCAGCCCTAGTAAATCCACTCACATTGCCAGTACAATATGTATGATAAGCTTTTGAACCATGAGCAATAGTGACTCTAGTGTGTGAGAAGGGTCCACTAATCACTCTCCACTGAGCCAACGTCTTCGTTCTCCAGTCGAAGTCAGAGACTGATATGGATTACATTAATGAGCTGAACTGTGGTTCCCAGTCCCAAGACAGAGCCATAGAGCTCTTCTTTGTGTGGTGTGGCACAGTGGGCAGTTTTGTAAAATATTTTCTGTATCTTCTGAAGATTGTCTACAGGTAGATATTGGTGTTACCAACTCCAAACTTCCCGTACATGTCTTGCTCGAGTCAATGTGGTCTGTTCACAAACTAGAAATGATTGATTATTCCTTTCTTTTAGGCCAGTAGATAGTATCATCTATTTTACTTCATGTGTGAGTTGAGTTCCAGTCCATGTTTTGATGATTTATTTCTATAACTGATACTGAATCTTCTACCTGTTGTTGACAGTTACTTCTAGTATTTGTTAGCTGGTCTGCTTTCTGTTTTCCCCTGATTTATGAGTAGCCTGGAATCCACTAGAGAATAACTTCTTTTGCTCATTGTTTATTTGAGAAAGTAATGATTTTAAGTCACTTATTGTTTATACTGTATATATTGAATTATTGTTATTATATACATATTTCGTAAGTCAACTGAGCAAAACAGTGAGGCTCAATATTGTTTGGTCCTTTATATTCAAGTCTTTAGATTGAAATAACTAGAGGTCACAGAGATGAGGTTCTTCAGTAGAATCTCATGGGACTTTAGAAAAAAAATTCATTGAATATGTACTGAGGGAGATTGATACCAAAAGGAAGTTACGTATCAACATCAGAAAGAAATATTCCACATTTATTGACATTTAAAGACTAAAGTTTGGAGTAAAATTTAACAACAGGCAAAATTAAAGTAAATAGAGACAAGATACAGATAGCTTGACATTGTGGAATGGTAGAAGATGAGCAGTAGAGCTGATACACAGATGATTTGTAGATAGAAGATGTGCAGTAGAGCTGATACACAGATGATTTTATTTTCTTATATAATAAGGCCTATTCTTATTATTTTCTTATATCACACTTTAAAAAATCAAGTTCAAGAAGGCTGGCTTTTAAACATCACATTAAGAAGGAAGTTAGGTTTTTTCGGCCATTTGAAGAGACACTATGGCACAGAAAAAGTGTTGTTGGAGTGGGCAGTAGAAGGCACTAGAGGCAGACCAAGACGTCGTTGGACAAGAGATATTCAGGAATGCATGTACATGTTGCTAGACCAAGCGGAGCAACTTACCAAAGACTGCTGCAATTTCAGGAGATTCATAAGGAAGACTACATTCTGGAAATAATACGTCACATGACACATTCACACACACATACAATCAAACTTTGGTGGCTTGCGAACAAACTATTCATTCAATGAATGGTGTTCTCAGTTATTATTTTACTGTGTGTATACCAGCTACAAGTTAACCTCTGTGTTTGATTCTAATGTAATTTTATCCATGCATGATTTAGAGTGCTGTGGACAGCTAGACAAACTAATGAGGATGTACTGAAAGTGAAAAAAATATGTGAAGGAGGAGTTAATAGTTCAATACAGGGATCAGTGACCAAATGACGTAACAACAGTCCGGCTTTTTAATTCATATGTTATTGTACATAGCTTCATTTACTCAGAGATTTTAAAAGTTGTAACTAAGGATACTGATCTTGCGATATGCGTGCAACGAACTGAACAACCACACCCCCCCACTCAGCATAAACGCGCAGAACGTTGACTGTGTTGGAATATGTGTCTTTATCAGAATTTCATTCTGTTTAATTATGTTAGCTTTGGGATCCATAGAAACCTGGCCACTGATCCTTATATAGTACCATTAATCATTAACATGATTATTTTTTTTATGTTGCAACAGTTCTGTTCTGTCTGTTCCATTCTTGTCTACACCTGTGGGGAGCCTGGTAGCCTAGTAGATAGTGAGGTTGCCTGCTATCACTGGGTTACAACGTGCCGGGTTCAAAATCACGTCCGGACAAAAAAAACCAGGTTGGTGTTACTCGCTTGACATGACCACTCCTCCAGTCGACTCAGCTGTAAATGAGTACCTGACGCATGAGTTAGAGGAGGTAAAAACAGCAATGGAAGGAAACTGGTCAACCCACTTAAAAGATGCTGTGGCTTAGTACATGAAGAGTTATCTTCATCCCGGACAGCAGATTGCTATTTGGGACATACCTTTATACCTGTGATGTTTCACTCTCATCTACACCTGTGATGTTAAGATGTCTAACATACCAATGTGTTGCCAGGACTCTAAAGTGCTTCAAATAATAACAGTACTGTGCTCTGCCATGCATGTCACAATTAGCTACTAAGGAGGCTTATTTACAAAAAAAAAAACAACCACCAAATAAAAAAAGGATTCAGCTAATTTTTGTCTGCAATTTCTTAATTTTCATGACATTTACGACTACATTTTTTGACAGAGGGTGGATGTGTGTGTGCATATAGAAAAAAGAGAAAGTGGGAAAGAAAAATCACCAAGAAATTTCTTCACATCTTCAGCCTAAATTCAAAGTATGAAAAGTAATGTTATTATGATTTTCTAAGTGGTTTAAACACCCTACCTATATATCCAGGCTTGACTCATATTTATAAAAAAACAGAGCAAAGAAGAATAGTGCAGACAATTACAATATGGAAGCCAATGTAAAAACCAAGATCAATATAAAAGAGTAATTAAATGCCTCAAAAATTATATAAATAAACCAGCAATGTAGTAATATAACGACAAAAAATCAGACAAAATACATAATAACTGAACATTTAAGTAAAAATAAGACCACTTGCAATTGCAGCCGCTCGATCCCCAGGGTGATCTGGCTACTCAGGTGCAGTTTTGTTATCAGGAGTTAAACCTGTGAGTATCTCAGACACCTGCCAGAGTTTTGCTGCAATTTCCATATCCCTTGATAGAGGGTTTGCCTCCTTTTCCTGCAGTTCACAGTCCACAAAGTACTTGCCATTAATGTCCTTGACCTCGTCTGATACAGCCAAGTAAATGCTTGTTTGAGCTCCTTCTTCTGCACTCTAAAGAAAAGTAATGCAAAAATATTATTTGTTATAAATATGATCTTCTTCAGTGTTCATTCTCAAACTCCCGCTGGATCTCTCTTGTAGCAGAATAATGGTCCTACTAGATTTCCAGCAGGATGTAGTCCAAAGAATTGAAATGCATTGTTGCAATTTTATTTGTGCAAATGGACCAACACATCTGAATTCAGCAGAATAAATATTATAATGTACAACATTATCAGACTTTCACTGATTATAAAACAGTCTAGAGTACAAGTTTGCCAGCAGGGCCAGCCATAACAATTGCGGGGCCCAAAGTGAAACGGATTGCGCAGGGCCCAGTCTGGGTAGGGAAGAGGATAATAAAATAAGTTATAATATGAATGTATGGGCCTATGAAGTGCGGGGCCCACTGCGGCCGCATAGGTTGCAATGGCCTAAGACCGGCCCTGTTTGCCAGGAAAGCATTTTGATAGATATTCTTAACAGCCACTAACATACTGTATGGATCATGGAGTCAACTTCAGAAGACCTACACTTTTTAAAGATGAAACTGGGTGATGAAGTTTTGTTAATCACTGGAAACACACATGATCTATCTATCTATTGTCTTTTATCTACTTATGCTGTAAGGCATCGCAGGATTAAATGATGATCAGTTTTCGGGCTATGACACATTTGGTTCCTTCATATGCAGTAATACTGTGCTGTGTCAGAATGTTGGTAATATCAACCAAAAGGTCTGTACCAAGAACACAATCTATACACTTATATGCTGAGTAAGAATGTAAATCGTGACGCGATTAGCAAAATCTCATCAGCCTATTTCTTAATTTCACCTGCTGGATTTCAGTTTTTCTGCAGTTACTATTTATTATCTTTTTAAGAATGGCATTAAGTTGTAAAGTTTAGAAATACTCAGCATCAATTGAATATCAACAACAAACAAGAATATCAGTGTAAAAGACTGCCTTCTCATCATTGTTGCATAGCGTGTTTTGATCTACAGTACATATGCTGTACGGACCATAAAATGGCTGTTTGTTAAAATTTTAATGAATTAAAAGCAATAGAGCTCTTGTAACCTTTTTAGAAATGAGGGGATTTTCTCCAGACCTTAATTTCTTGCTTAGAAGCAACACATCAGCTTAAAAATCACCAGGTTTTTATAAGAGATGTGCAATGCTTTGAGAAGATATATCTTACTCAGATGATGTAAAATATAATTGTACAGATGGAAGTTACTGGCTCCTAAAAACATAACTGTACAGATGGAAGTGACTGGCTCTTAAAAACCATTAAAAAAACACAAGCAAACATATGTTTATGACATAATGGTTTATTAAGATTAATCATGGAGAGAAAAGTCCCAGGAAAGAGAACAAGAAGCAAACTAAGACCAAGATGGACACAGGATAATGAAGAACTTCTGAATATGGCACTGAAGGAGGCTGGACAGCTTGCACAGAACCGAAAGGCTTACAGAGATACTGTGAGGACAACTTTCTGTAAAGGACACAAGTAGACATGAAGTTCCATGGAGTTTCTACAAGAAGAAAGCCTCACTGTATAGGTATGTCATATGCTAGGAGTTTGCTATTGTATAGTTGGTCTTGTGGGCTACTAGTGAGAAATTCAAACCTTCTACATGCTGTCTTCTATTGGCTAAATTTGTGTTTAAGCATGAAGTATATAAAGATACTGTTCTATTGTAGAACATTAAAAAGAAATTTGAATCGACATCCATGGTCTTAGGATGTTTGTATGAGTGCCCAGTCTCTTTAATCTTTTCACTCTGAAGCCTATTTATCCTCTGGACACACGCTTTTTAGTGTGCCATTCTTAGTGAAATTATACCTGGTGATTAAGTGATACCTGATTCTTTCATGAAAATTCTCTTGGCAACCAATGAGCAGTTAGGAGTGAAACAGTTAAGTAGCGTAAACAATGATTCTAGATTTTCTTCAACTCAGAAATGAGAGTATCAAATATTAGCGTGGGAAGTCTAGGGAATAGACTATTTAAGGAGTTGAACACCCTATTGCACAGCTACTTTTCTACACCAGCTTCCAAAATCATACAATTTGGTTTCTCACTTAAGGTCAAGACATACCTTAAAAAATATTCTGATAACAAATTCAACAGGATAACGGAGTAGGAAGAACATATTTCTCAGCAACTGAGTGGAAACACTGCCTGGGTGAAGTACATTAGCTGTCACACCTAGAAAAACAACAACAAAAACAGTATAAAATATATAATTCAATGGATACCAAATTCTTTGTTTATGATCCAAAAGAAGCATTAGCTTGTTATCCCATAGTGCTAGACATTGAAGATTTCTTGAACATTTAGCTCCCAGCACATCATATTTCTGTTGGATCTTTATGGATGATGTCTGGTGAAGTAATCTCTTTATGGATGATGTCTGGTGAAGTAATCTTTTTATGGATGATGTCTGATGAAGTAATCTCTTTATGGATGATGTCTGGTGAAGTAATCTCTTTATGGATGATGTCTGATGAAGTAATCTCTTTATGGATGATGTCTGATGAAGTAATCTCTTTATGGATGATGTCTGGTGAAGTAATCTCTTTATGGATGATGTCTGGTGAAGTAATCTCTTTATGGATGATGTCTGATGAAGTAATCTCTTTATGGATGATGTCTGGTGAAGTAATCTCTTTATGGATGATGTCTGATGAAGTAATCTCTTTATGGAAGATGTCTGATGAAGTAATCTCTTTATCAATGATGTCTGGTGAAGTAATCTCTTTATGGATGATGTCTGGTCAAGTAATCTCTTTATGGATGATGTCTGGTGAAGTAATCTCTTTATCGATGATGTCTGGTGAAGTAATCTCTTTATGGATGATGTCTGGTGAAGTAATCTCTTTATGGATGATGTCTGGTGAAGTAATCGCTTTATGGATGTCTGGTGAAGTAATCTCTTTATGAATGATGTCTGGTGAAGTAATCTCTTTATGGATGATGTCTGGTGAAGTAATCTCTTTATGGATGATGTCTGGTGAAGTAATCTCTTTATGGATGATGTCTGATGAAGTAATCTCTTTATGGATGATGTCTGGTGAAGTAATCTCTTTATGGATGATGTCTGATGAAGTAATCTCTTTATGGAAGATGTCTGATGAAGTAATCTCTTTATCGATGATGTCTGGTGAAGTAATCTCTTTATGGATGATGTCTGGTGAAGTAATCTCTTTATGGATGATGTCTGGTGAAGTAATCTCTTTATCGATGATGTCTGGTGAAGTAATCTCTTTATGGATGATGTCTGCTGAAGTAATCTCTTTATGGATGATGTCTGGTGAAGTAATCTCTTTATGGATGATGTCTGGTGAAGTAATCTCTTTATGAATGATGTCTGGTGAAGTAATCTCTTTATGGATGATGTCTGGTGAAGTAATCTCTTTATGGATGTCTGGTGAAGTAATCGCTTTATGGATGATGTCTGGTGAAGTAATCTCTTTATGAATGATGTCTGGTGAAGTAATCTCTTTATGGATGATGTCTGATGAAGTAATCTCTTTATGGATGATGTCTGGTGAAGTAATCTCTTTATGGATGATGTCTGATGAAGTAATCTCTTTATGGATGATGTCTGATGAAGTAATCTCTTTATGGATGATGTCTGATGAAGTAATCTCTTTATGGAAGATGTCTGATGAAGTAATCTCTTTATCGATGATGTCTGGTGAAGTAATCTCTTTATGGATGATGTCTGGTGAAGTAATCTCTTTATGGATGATGTCTGGTGAAGTAATCTCTTTATCGATGATGTCTGATGAAGTAATCTCTTTATGGATGATGTCTGGTGAAGTAATCTCTTTATTGATGATGTCTGATGAAGTAATCTCTTTATCGATGATGTCTGATGAAGTAATCTCTTTAGCTGTGAACAGATACATACTATATTAACCTTTCATCATCATGTGACATTCTTCCAGAACATGGTCTTTCTTATGGATTCTCTCAGCAATTCTGGGCAAGTTGACCAGCCACAGCTAGAAATATGTTTAAGCAATCTGATATATCACTGTACCACCAATGTCTTTGGCGCCCTCTTCCCCTGTTGCTGTTAACTCTGCCTTCAGCTATTAATCTTTCCATGCTGTTATGTTTCTTTATATGACCCAAAAAAAAACACATCTTTCTTTTTAGAATGTCATTAAGGAGCCAGCTCTTTTTTACATTTATTGATCAAACACCTTGATTATTCTTTTTAGCTGTCTACGGTATACATAAAATTCTTCTGTGTTCAGAATATCCAAAATAGAATTCTTAGGCACAACTACTCCTGTAGTTTGTCATTGCTTTTAGGAGGAAATCCATTTATCGAATAGCACCTTTAGTACCCTGAATTAAAATTACACAAATTCCCCCCTGGGCCCGGCTTCTTTTTTGACAATTTGCATTATTTTTGGTGGATGTTTGCAAAATGCAATAACTTCTATGTTATTAAAGAGATTTTAAAATAATTTTTGTACATATAAATAAAGAATTGAATACCACATACATTGGTGTTTTGTGTGTGTGTGTGTGTAATAGAATAGGTGTAAGGAAGCCATGAAGATAAAATATTAGGAAAAATTTAAAAAAAAGATGACCACATATACCTGTGAAAAAAAATGTGTGCCGCACCTGTACTTGACCAATGTGTGGAAAAACTGATAAAACTCTCTTATATTGCTAGGCCTAAAAATAACACAATATGTACTGTACAAACAAATAGACATCACTTACCATGTCAGTCCGGTCCATTCAACATTAGACCTAGAGATATTTCTATTGGACACAACCCTAATTATATAAAATGTCGTAGGCCTACTATATGAATGTGACGAAATGTCTGGATCTAATCTCAGATTGCAACAAGTTAATAATATTTTCTTTGAAAAGAAATATAATTCTCAAGAAATCATCATCATCAGAACAGAAATCATGAACATTTGATGAAATGTGGCATCCAAATTCAACAGAATTCATTCCATTACATAGATGGTGAAAAAACTAATCAGGACTTTTCTGCCTTACAACATAGTGGTTAGGAATGAAAGTGGAGGATGTGACATAGTTCTAGCTTAAAATAGTGCAAATCATTTGTCATGTGAGCCTAACATTTTGTAGTTCTGTACGATAAATCAGTGCACAGCATCGGGTGAGTGAATTCACTGCCAGGACCAAATTGACAGATATTTGTCAACAAATGCACACATTGGTAGGGTACTAAATCTTAATGTAATATTGTTACTAGATAATCAAAATACCAAATAGTAAAACCAATATAAAAACAGAAATAACAATAAATAAAAAAAATGACTTTTCGACACCAGATCAGCTTTCATTTAACTGTCGAAATAAGTGATTCTCAGAAACCTGTATACATCTTTATTTTACTTCAGACATATGATCTCTATAGCAAATATATAGTACCTGTAGAGGATTGATTTCACTGTACCCAGGTTTCCCCATATGTACTCCTGTACTCCCTCTCAATGAGCTGTACACCAACATCTTAGATAACCACCCATAGCACAGAACTTTGCAGTTTCAAGTGATTATTCTCAGGGATCTCAGAAACAAATTAACCTTGTAAACAAGATCTTGTGAGCCAGATTCAAACCAGCAACTTTTTTAACCAGAACAAATGGCTTAACCACCACAATGGAGATTTCCTGTATCTGACTACATGACTGACCAAGTGACATAAGCAATTACCTGTTCCTTCTAACCTCCTAGCCAGTTCACGAGTGAAAAGAATTATTGCCAACTTGCTGTCAAAGTAACGAGAGCGATAATTGAAAGACTTCTCTCCTTGTAAATTGTTGAAGTCAATAGTACCAAACTTGTTCACCACAGATGACACATTGACAATACGGCTTGGTGTTGACTTCCTCATAAGATCTGTGGAATATTGATACCTGAAATGTTATCATATAAAAGCATCACTCGTAAAAAGATTGTTCAACTGTTGTTAAATATACAAGTGAGAAAGTTAATGATAACACTTAAAGTTTAGATAATACAATGTTATCCTCAATATAGGGGTTGTGCCAACTGGCATAGGTGGCCATGGATCTCCACAACTCTCTTTTTTCAGTATCTTTTATGAGGATCGTTGTTAACTCTGCCATGCCATGTTGTGAGACTATCTAATATTTTCTCATGTTGTCATCCTCGATCTCTCTTGCCTCCTACTGTGCCTGTTGTAACTATGTCTTCCAGACCTCTCTGTCTCATAATGGATCCAAGAAATCAAGATTGTCTCTTTCTGATATTATTACACAACCCCCATCTCACACTTGACTCTTTCATCACCTCTTCATTAATTTTTCTATCTGTCCATGTGACTCTCAGCATTCTTCTATTGAACCACATCTCTATTGCCTCTAATGTACCACTATCTTCTATAGAACCTCATCTCTATTGCCTCTAATTTACCATTATCTTATTTATTTGTTTTCCAAGACTCACATCTATATGCAAGTAAAAGATGGAGCCACATAGGAACTAAAAGACCAAGAACTCACTTACAAGGAAAAGAGGACCCTCATCAAAGCTATTATGAAAGTCAACCACCCAAAAGACAACTATCACTATCTCGACAGAGCTGAGCAAGTTACCATCTTCTGTATTGAGACAGGATACAACAGACTGAACAGCCACTGCAATAGACTAAGACTGGTTCCATCATCTCTGTGTCCATGATGGCAGGCAGCATAGACTGCAGATCATATCCTGCAAGACTGCATTACACTAAATGAGTTAAGTGAGGAGCACGGCCTAAGAAGACTGAAATCATCCTTGCACTCCTTAAGATGAAAGCATGCAGGAACACAATATTTTTTAGAAAAGAGTACTCAAAAAACTCCCTGATCACAACTCAATATCAGAACATTGTAAAATCATACAAAAATTTCTCTAATGAGTTCAGTAATGCAGTAAAAATAGCTAAACAGTTCTAGTTCAATATTAACAACAGCTCATTAAAAAAGATTATATTTACCTAACAACAAATTTGTTAAAAGAAATGGTCCAAAATAATTTGTTGCAAACAGTGTCTCAAGCCCTTCATCTGTTACTTCCCTTGGTTTGCCAGCGGCTGCAGACAAATCAAAATAAAAGCATTTTGTGTAGTGTAAATATGAAAGTAATTAAAGAATATCTTCTTCAGTGTTCATTCTCAAACTCCCACTGGATCTCTCTTGTAGCAGGACAATGGTCCTACTATATTTACAGCATGATTAGTCCAGAGAATGGAAATGCACTGTGTTGTCGTTTCAATTGTAACGATGGTCCGACACATCAGTCTTCAGCAGATTACAGAATTTGAATAAACAGAATGACACCAAAATATAAATAAGATTCAAACTCTGACTCATAATGTAAAAAAAATTACCAAGTGTTGGAATCAGTAACAGAAGCATCAATTCTTCATGAAAATAGTGGACGCATTCATTGACTCGTGAATGACACAAGTGCCAAAAGGAGTAGAGTTTTGATTTAATTGTACTCAGGTATATGTACCTCAGAAATCTCAATAAAGCTGTATGTAGCTTCAAGCAATAATCTCCATGGATCTCAGAAAAAAAATATATTTATAAACAAGATATCACAACCCAGGATCAAACCAGTGTCCTGCTGAAAACAAAGCAAATGTCTTAATCACTATGCTAGGGTGATCACCCTCAAGTGAATGAAGGTTGTCAAAGCTGTAAGGGAAGATATTATTACAAAGATGGAAGTTTTAAATGTCAGAGCAGAAACCTTAACTTGATTTTTGATGTAGGAGACTAGAAAATTATCGCTAAGAAACAGTGTGTTGAGAAAATATTCATTTTACATCTTAGAAATTAGTGAAAACTAAAGAACAAGTACTGGAACAAACATAACAGGGCGAGTTTTTAATAAAAGTAGCATTCATAAACTTTGCATATTATTTATTATATTTCTCCTGTCTGTCTGCTTTGACTTCCTTTATTTTCTTCACTTTGACATCTAATTCCTCCAATCTGATGTTACTTTTGCCAAAAGTGGTTTCATTCCTCCTGATAATTTTCAATATCCAGTACTGATAATTTATAACATAAGTACTTTTTAAATTTCCCATTATGTGTTTTTGTATTATTTATCTTTGATAAGTTCTGGAGTAACATATTTTCTTGATTGAAATACACAGTAGTGCTCCAATGGGTACTATTACATGGTTAACATCAAGAAAAACAAGAAAAGTAATAGATTTATCAATGAAGGTGGGAACTTGCCAAAAGAAGACCATCCACTGAGCTAAAAAAGGAAAATTATGATAGAGCAGCTACAATTCAAAGTAAAAATAAGTCAAGAGTGCAGATTATATCATCAGCACACACTTGACACTGAATTCTGGCCACTTTCATCAATTCAAATGGCAGAAGTTGCCAAAGTTGCTTGAAATTTTGCCACTGTTTGAGTCACTATCAACTAGGTAACAGAAACTGAGGCTTTCTCTAAATTTTGCTATAATTTGTCTCTCCAGAATCTCTGAGGATAATTAAACCCAGCAAAGTACCGGTACTGAAGTTAGAAGCAATTAAATAAATATGATGCTTAGCATTCATTCTCAAACTCCCACTGGATCTTTCTTGTAGCCGGACAAAGGTACTAGTAGACTTCCAACAGGATGTAGTCCTCAGAATGAAAATGCATTGTGTAGCAGCTCATTTGCAACAATGGCCAGAGACATCAGACTTTGACAGTGAATCAAACATTAAAATTTACAATGTTAAAAACTACACTAAGCTACAGGAAACTATGATTCTACTTACAGACAATGCCAGCATTGTTGACAAGAATATCCAACCTTGACTCTTTTTCAATGATTTCTTTAGCAAATGCCCTCACTGAGCGCATATAACGCAGGTCAAGGATGCCAACGGCAACATTTGCATTTCCAGATTTAGCAATTATTTCACTTTTGGCCTGCTCAGCTTTTGTCTCATCCCGACAGGCAATAATAACTCTGGCATTTCTTTTGGCAAAATCCAAAGCAGTGTGATAACCAATTCCTGAAATAGCATATCACTATTTAAGCACACACAAAAATGTAAAAGAACATCATCAGTGATTATCTGTTAACTTTAGTACAGTAAACATTTGTTTCTTTTATAAACATAAACTATTATTCCAATATTAGACTGAGCGAAGATCTAAAGTAAACATTAATTTCTTTTATAAACATGAACTATTATTCCGATATTATACTGAGCGAAGATCTAAAGTAAACATTTGTTTCTTTTATAAACATAAACTATTATTCCAATATTAGACTGAGTGAAGATCTAAAGTAAACATTTGTTTCTTTTATAAATATGAACTATTATTCCAATATTGAGTGCAGATCTAAAGTAAACATTTGTTTCTTTTATAAATATGAACTATTATTCAAATATTGAGTGCAGATCTAAAGTAAACATTTGTTTCCTTTATAAACATAAACTATTATTCCAATATTGAGTGCAGATCTAAAGTAAACATTTGTTTCTTTTATAAACATAAACTATTATTCCAATATTGAGTGCAGATCTAAAGTAAACATTTGTTTCTTTTATAAACATAAACTATTATTCCAATATTGAGTGCAGATCTAAAGTAAACATTTGTTTCTTTTATAAACATGAACTATTATTCCAATATTGAGTGCAGATCTAAAGTAAACATTTGTTTCTTTTATAAACATGAACTATTATTCCAATAATAGACTGAGTGAAGATCTAAAGTAAACATTTGTTTCTTTTATAAACATGAACTATTATTCCAATATTGAGTGCAGATCTAAAGTAAACATTTGTTTCTTTTATAAATATGAACTATTATTCCAATATTATACTGAGTGAAGATCTATATTATAACAATCATCTGGTTTGATAGAACTAATAAAGAACTTTTTTGTATGCATTCTTCTATTTCCATGAATTCCTCCATATTCTTCTATATATCCACATCTCAAAGGCATCAATTCTATCTTCTAGCTGTTTCTTCATTATCCATGTTACATAAATGTAGAGTATATGTAGCATTTTACAATTCCCAATTGTGTTTGTGATTTGTTTGGATGTTAGTAGTTTTCTCATAACATCAAAATTACTTTTAGTTATTCCTATTCACCTGTTAACGTCTGGTTCATATCAACCATCATTTGTGATTATGCACCCAAGATACAGGCACTAGTTCATTTATTGCAGTATATTTTTTACATATTTTTATGTTTAGCATTTGTTACTCTTTAATTTTGCTGATTATTATGGTTCTTCTTTTATGGATGTCAATATCTAGTTCATAATTTCTGCTTGATTTGTCTACTTGATCTATTAGTCTTTGTAGCTCCTGTTCACATTCTGCTAAGAGGACTATGTCATCTGCAAATTATATTTTTAAAAATTATTTTCTAATTGATTTTGAGTTCTGGCATATCACTACCTGTTTACAAATTTGTTTATGTGTAGATCTTAAATAGGCTTTGTGATAAAATACATCCTTGCCGTACTCCTCTTATTAATTTCAATGTGTGAGTAAATAATCAAATGAGAATAAATTGAAAAATAAAAAAAACAAACTAAGAGGAATTATTACAAGACACACTGATTGAACAGTTCTTTGATGCTCTGTAACATACCACAGTTTGCTCCCGTAACTATTGCTGTTTTCCCAGAGAGGTCTACAGTGCTGTTACATTTTCCAATGGTTCCTTGGATGTACATCCATGCTGATACAATTATCACAGCTAAAACAATGAGAATGGCCAACCACTGACCAGGATCCCAGAACTCCATTGTAAGCTGAACAAAAAATGCACATATGGAGTACCCGGTATATAAATTATAATTTATTTTAAATGCAATTTAATGTGTACAGTACTCAATAATATCGACAAATATTGATAATTAAATAGCCTACACTGTTGTACCATGAAATTTATAAATATTTTGATATTCTGAAAACAATACCCGGGATATATTGCAAAAGTGATCATGTACAAAAATCAGAAACATTAAGAGAGTAATATCAATATTTGTTTAAACCTACTCCTGCTAAAATGGCCCAGTCTGAGTCATAAGAGAGATACAGGTGCCGCTGGAGTTCATTGCCTAAAAAATGGCCCAGTCTAAGTCATAACAGAGATACAGGTGCGGCTGGAGTTCATTACCTTAAAAAATGGCAGGAAAATGACAGAGGAATGTACTGCCAATCACACCCATTATATGAATGGATATAGAGATGATGGGCAGCTGTGTGTTGCTGGTGCCCAAAATTGGAGCCAACAATAGCAACACTATTTAAAATTTCTATGCATGTCGTAAGAGGCAACTAAGGAAGTTATGAATTGGAGTTTGCTGTCCAGTCCCATATAAGGTCAAAGTAACCCAGAAGTCATGATGAAGTTATATGTGAAAGGTGCAGATATCACAGTAAAGTATTAATGATACAACACATTCTGTTCTCCAGACTACATCCTGCCAATCTGCAGGAGTTTGAGAATGAATGCAAAAGAGATGGTGACAGCAGCTCACAATGCTCTCCACAACATTCCTGTTTCTTCTACATTCATTCCTAAATTCCTGTTGGTTACCAGAATGTAGTTCAAAGAACAGAATGAACTTTGTAAAGCTTTATAGCTTTGCTGCAATATTTTCAACTTTGGCCTGACACATCCGACCAGTGTGGCTTCTGGGTAACTTTGACCAACGTGATGGGACAGCAAACTCCTCTCCCAAACGTCCTTAGTGTGTGGCAGGTCACAGCATTGCTATCTGTTACTCTGATTTTGGGCCCAAGCAAAACACAGGCACACAACATTCTACCTGCAGTGTTGTGTATCAGATCCACTGCTGACTATTTGCGATGACACAATATAATTATCCAGCACTTCTGTTACCCTGTCTCTTTGCCCCCTCAGTTTAACATGAAATCATATTATGTTCCAAACTTCACCTTCTTATAATGGGGGCCAATAAATGTGGGATCTGATGTTGATAAGTAATTTCTTACAGTGTCAATCTTCCTTAGCCCCTTCTGATAAGTTCATTAATAAAATGAAATAGATCTAATACATAGGTTCCCAAACTTTATCGGACCACTGTCCGTTTTGTAAGACATAAATGTTGTAACGCCCCCAAATTATATCACGTTCAAGCCAGCCGATATTTTCGAGGTAAATAGCAACTAATGATACATTACTGCTTATGTCGTTAAATTATTGAAAAAAATAGTGGCCAATACGTGCTTCATCTTGAACAGTTATTGCTATACAGATTGTGTTGATGCATAGCCCATATGTAAATATTGTAAAGTGTATGCTCGAATAACTATATGCAGTTTCATACAATGGTTTAAATATGAACATTCTGAATACATATTTAGAGATTGCATTACATTAGTAAGAATCTTATTTTAATAATTGAAACAATAACACATATTACAAGTTGTGACGGTTGTGTCCTGTTCTGAGACGTAGAATTATAACATGTTCTGATCTGTTCATAATGTGATAGTCATCTTGTGTTGGTGTTTGTGGCTTTCTTATTGACTTCTTACAGTGTTACTGTAAGAAACTATCATCTGTTTTTTCTGATAGTAGGTGATTGGTATATCTGGTTGGTCTTCGGTAGCACCTTCCTTAGCCAGTTTGTCTGCTTTTTCATTTCCTGGTATTCCACAGCATACATTCTAAAACTCCTGCTGAATTTCTCTTGTTGCAGGACCATGGTCCTACTAGATTTCCAGCAGGATGTAGTTCAGAGAATGGAAATGCGCTGTCACCGTTTTATTTGTGCCAATAGCCCGACACACCCGTCTTCGGTGGAGCTGTCTTTTGATATGCTCAATACATGATATTATACAAACTCTTTTCCTAATTTATTTATTTCTTTTTTTATGTAATTTAGTAACCATTGCAGCTTTTCTCAGACATTTCATTCACATGTAATGATTTTCCTCTGATGTGAAGCTGTTAAGGACAATGCGTAATATTGGTAGCAGAGTGTTGGTATAAAAAATTGTAGATATTTTGATTTTTTATTTCTGTCTTTTGATTTCTATCTTGAAGTTTGGGTGAAGAAATAATGGTGAAAGTCAGTAGGTCAATGTGTTTACTTTCTGGCATCGTGTTTCTATTTATCTGTTTAGTCTTCCATTTTTGGAAAAAATGCTGCCTAGATATTTAAATTCTTTCGCCTGTTTCACGTGGGTGTTATCTATTGTTATATTCATTGGTGTTGCAGACTTTGCTAATTTTCATAACTTCTGTTTTTGTATATTAATTTTCATGTTGTACTTCTGACATGCTAATAGCAATGCGTTGATGTGATTTTGCAAATTTTCTTTATCTTTGTCTATTAGACTTTGACTGTTGGCAAATAGTAGCATGTTGATTTCATTATTAAGTTCCGTATTAGGTTTATTTGCAATGTTTTTCTCTTTGCTGATGTGAACTTCTTTTATTATACTGTCTATGTATATGTTGAAAAATAGAGGTAAAAGCACGCAGCTTTATCTTACTTCTGATCTTATTTCGAAAGGTTCAGTCATTCCCTCTGTTGTTCTTACTGAACTTTGGCATCTTTGATATATCACTTTTATATTATCTAACAGTTGTCCTCTGATGTTATACATTTCTAATGTCTCTCAGAGAATGTTTCTATCTACTCTATCAAATTCTCTGTTCCATTATTTTTGCGTAGATTTTACCTGTATGACTTAATAAGGAGATTCCTCTATATGATTCACATTCTCTCTTACTACCCTTGTTTTTCTGTAATAGTGGTTACTTATTTTTGCCAGTCATCTGATACTTTTCTTTCTGTCCAGACTATTGCGATAATCTTGTATACTGATTCTTAGTAAAAGGTAAAGGTAGGTCCCATGGCATCTGCCGTCGGGGATGAAGATAACTCTTCATGTACTAAGCCGCAGCAACTATTAGGTGGGGTGGCCAGTTCCCTTCCTCGCTGTTTTTTACCTTCCCTAACTCATGCGTCAGGTACTCATTTACAGCTGAGTCAACTGGAGGAGTGGTCGTGTCAAGTGAGAAATCACAACCCAGATTTTTTTTTTAAATGTCCGGACGTGGTTTCGAACCTGGCACGCTGTAACCAGATGATAGCAAGCAAGCTCACTATCCACTAGGCTACCGCGCTCCTCAATTCTTAGTATATAGACTAAAACCACCATTTTAGAACCTGCTTTATGAAAAGTTGGTGGTCACAGAAGCTCAGAGGTTAGTGCATTGGTTTCATAGTTGGGTGATCCAAGATTCAATTCCCAATTTAACTAGAATTAATTTTAAATTACCAAATGTCCTCAGGTGGATCCATCCTAATAAAATGGGTACCAGATCTTCTGGTGAAAGTAAAGTGATGGGAATAATGATACCCATATCATCTGGTGATGAATGAAAAATATGGACCTAACACTGTATTTCTTGGTTTGCCTTGGGTGTGAATAAGAGAAACTTTCATTTTTTTAAAATAAATAATTACAATTTAAAATAAAATACATAAAAATAGGGATGTCTAATAGCTACTTTAAGGGGTGTCTCATATTGTAAGAGTTAACGGACACAGTGGTGCTTGAGAACACTAGACTGATAATGCCTGATATAGAATAATCCTGTTTAATATTTTTCCTTGGCACTGATAATAGCATTAGCCCCCACTGCAAGCTTTATAATCTCAATTCTTAGGTAGAAGCATGATTTAATGAAATCAGATAAGAAAATAATTGAATAGCAGCAACTAAGCTTTAACAGAAAATATAAAGATTTGTGAAATGCTGAACTGATATGACAATCTGATAGGAAATTCCAGAGATAAGGAGATCAGCTGGATGTTGTATGGATTTTTCTATCATACATTCCTTTGGTATGTTTTTCTCATGAAGGAAAGTTGATTGATAGGATGGTTTAAAAAAATTGTACAATGACTGTGCCTTATCAAACCATACAGGTAGTTATCTTCAAAGCAGACATTTATTTATTAACTCCCCTTTATATTTTGGATACAAATTGGAGACATACAATATGTATATATCTATGTTTCTTTTCAGAATGTTGTCATCTTCAATGATGTTCTGAACTCAGCACGATACTGGCCGAGTTTAGCTTAGGTATTAGAACTCTTTCACTTGTTTTATTTTTGTGTTCTCTATTGATATTTAAGTGATCTGTTGATCTCGTTATTTGCATGTTAATCAGCATGTTGTATTTAATGCATATTATTGATAGCGAGTTGATGTGAGTGCAGTTTTTCTTCATCATCATATATGATGCTTTGATCGTCAGTGAAAAGCAGTTCATTGAGTTTATTGTTAAGTTGTTCATTCTCTGTTGTTTTGTTATATATCTCATTTTGTGTTTCTGTTATGATTCTATCTATGTAGATGTTGGATAGAATAAGCGACAGCACACATCCCTGTCTGACACCTGTTTTTATTGTGAATAGTTCGTGATACTTCATCTGTTTTCTCACCTTGCTTTGGCTTTTTTTTGTATAATGCTTTGATGTTGTGTAGTAGTTGTCCCTCGATTTCATATATTTCTAGATTTCCCATATGTCCCTGTGTATTCTGTTGAATGCTTTTTCTTGGTCAACAAAGATGATGTTTAGCTTTTTGTCATTTTCAATAGCTTTTTCACTTAGTTATCTAAGGGAGGACCCTGTATATAGGGCATATTAGATGAAATAATCTGTTATGTTGTTGTACATTTACAATTTTTTAATATAGGGCTATGTATTTTTTACATTTATTGTTTGTTAAGTGACTGTAGAAAGTAAAAATGTAGTAACAATAATAAAATATAATTTTGTATGAGGCTTGGTTCTCCATCACCTGTCATTCACACCATGATCACAGCCTGTGATTAAGTGTACTGTGCCTAACCATTTCTTTTGGCATTACTTTCGACCATCTACAGCTTGATTATATAAGCTTTACTTTTATATAAAAGGGCGTATGATCAGAACGAGGGATAATGGAATACAGTAGAACTCTGATTATCCGAATCCTGATTAACCTAATTTCCAATTATCCGAATCGAATTTGGGGGAAACAATTTTAGAGCGTTAGCGGACGCTGGTATGTACATGTACTGGTGTAACGCCAATTAAATTATCGAATGTAATGGATGCCGTGGCGTCACATCTCCCTACACAAACGACATCAAGCACACTTATAATTATAATTTTGATAACTAATTTATTTTTTTTCATGTATAACTGATCCTAACCCCTACCGCCATCCCTAATGTAAATACTAATATGAAATTAATATGCCTTTTCAATTAATATACCTTAATTTTAAATACAAATTCTACTAATCACACTGCAAAGGTTAGGCCATACCTCAAAACTAGAACAAAGGTCACAGTGAAGACTTATAGTATACCGTAGTTGCGCAGTATGATACGAATAAGACATTCAGAAAAAATATAAGGAGGTAGAAATTCAGGTATTGTTGCTAAAGCAGCTACCAAGATCTCACAAAAATAGTATAATAATATACAACTATAACGCACACAAGTTATTCTATTTAAGGTGAGATTAGTTAGCCTACTAGTTGATTTAGCTTGCTGACTATAGGCCTATAACTACGGATAACGACTATCCGTCCGTCATTCTATCTATTCGCTAAACCATTTGCTGCCTTTCAGAGTCAGGGATAGAAGAGTTTTCTGGAGATGGCCTTCATGTGCTATTGTAGAATTTGTCGCTTCTTTTATTTCGGTGGGCCATCGTTTTCGTGGTGAGCCTCTAGGTTTGCCTTCACTGTATGATACAGTGTATCTGTGTAGCATAGCTCGCTTTGGTATGCTGTCTGATGATAGACTGTCTTTACTTTATGATGCATATATGTATGTAAAACGATCACAGTTATAGTCATGAGCATGGACCGCTGGATCAGCAACCAACCATCAGTTTATAATTATTTAAAATTTAGACAAGACTTTCACCTTTACTTTCTGTTTACTTTACTAGCATGAACTAAACATCTTTCTTGAACTTCATAGGAGCCACCTTTAGTTTTTAAAAGTATTATGGAAGATCGACCTGGATTCTTACTGCAATAAATTAAAAGAATATATAATCGTAAATTAAAAACATCAAAAGAAGACAAATAAACAAAGACGGTATACCTGCCCTCTAAGAATGCACGGAACGAGTGAGGACACTCAAACGTGTATGTTATTTCAGAGTACATTCCCCTGCACCGTGTTCTCTGGTATCTATTAAAAAAAAATAGCAACGGTATTCAGTTATTTACCCTTTGTTATGGTCTTGAGACAAGTGTCTAGATCAGGCGATCTCAATCTGGTATCAAGATACCCTACTCTGGAGCTCAAAGGCCGGAGCCATAGCATATATATTTTTTGCTACTATTGATTAATCTTTACTTCGTTTGATGTATCTTTTCTGAGAGATGGCATATCTTCACTGGGATCTGGATATGCTAATATATAGCCTAAAGCTCCAATGTCTGGAAACAACCCGAAACTGGAACTTGGGGAGGGGCGGCGGCGTTGGGTAACACCAGGCAAATATCAAAATGAACAGAAATAGACTATGGGTGTTACCAATATTAGTTAATAAAACAAACTAACAACGGGACACAGCGACAGACGACGTTTCGACTAAAATCCTTCATCAGGGCAAAAGACAACAAATGAAATAAATTATGTTTTAAACGATGGAAAGCACACATGAGGATAGTAGAAGGAAGAGATTACCTCTTTATCTGCGTAATAGCTACCCTGTCATGTCGTTATTCATTTAAGAAGTAACTAAAAAAAAGTAGTTATAAAAAAAATAAACAAAAAATAATAATAATAAAAACGGTAATTTATCTCAGTGTTATCCAGACTAGAACCGACAGAGAAATGGCTTGTTCACACATTTAACTTTACCTTCTTCTTCTTCGTTCGTTCTCAAACTCCTGCAGATTAGCCGGATGTAGTCCGGAGAACGGAATGAGTTGTGTCATGGTTTACAGCATTGCTGCGATATCTGCGCCTTTCGGCCTGACACATCCGACTTCAGCATGTGACTTTATCAAATAATGATGTGTACAAAGTAACGTGATGGAACGGGAAGATCGAACACTGACAAAGGTAGCGTCATGGTTGAGTTGTTCGATCATGATATCTACACCTTTTAGCTCTACCAGTTTCTATCAAATCCCACCCTGTATGTCACTTTTACTTCCCTGTGGACCCGGTCTACCTCACTCACTCTTCAGAGAAGCACGACTTAATGGCCGTAACCAGAATATTGGGTTTCACGATGGCCTGTGCCATTGAAATGGACGTGAACAGGGCAATCCAAATGGTTTTTAATGCTATACAAATATTCACAGAATCGGTTTGCGAACCTCCTATAAATATATATATATTTCATGGCGCAACGCTTGCATATGATGGCATAGATGACGTTGTAGGAAACACATGTGAAGCTCTCCTTAATGGTGAAGGTGGCTTTAGGGAATGTGACAGACGAGTTCTGTGTGACATAGGCACAGGTGTAGTATTTGCTGCGTTTGCAGCTGATGGTGCTGAAATGATTAGGTACGTCAGGCTGGAGCTGCCTCCGGACCAGTGGATCCCTGAGATTCTTGCCACGTATGTAAGCAGTAGGAGTGGGGATGGGAAGGCACATGTGTCCTTCAACTTCATCTATGTTATCATATGCAAGTGTTGTGCCAAGACATATATAGGTGAAATTGAAAGGAGACTCGCAAACCGATTCTGTGAACATTTGTATAGCATAACAAGTATTTGTTTATCCTGCTGACGTCCACTTCAATGGCATGGGCAGTCGTGGTACCCAGGACATTCAGGTTACGGCCATTAAGTCGTGCTTCTTTGACGACGGGATCCGTATTGTGCTAGAGAACCGCTACATTTACCAATATGCCACTCTTAAACCTTACGGCATCAATGAGCATATGTCTCATGTTTGATTCTAGCTGTTCCATAGTTCTGTTTGTTTCGTATCACATGTATGTAGTAATTTTTTATATTCCTTGTCCGGTATCGTTTCACCTTTTCCGGTCAGTCTACATTTCACATACCAATGTGAACGTCCATAAATTTTAATGTCCGTTTTCTGTTGTATGTTTTAATTTTTGTCCTGATAAAGGCCTTTTGATCGAAACATTGATTTCTGTGTGTATTTGTTAGTTTGTTTGTAGTGATTAGCAAAACTTCATTACCCTTTTCCCTGATTTACATATTCTTCCATTACTAAAGCATATCAATCTAAACTGTGGTGCGTCTCCAATCATCCGTTTATGTAGTACTTGCTGTGACTTTTTGTTTTAGAATTTTGATATCAAATAATGGCAACATATTGCTTCATTAACTAATAGCTCCGATATACATCAACACCTCTGTTACCAGTTTCACAAAATTGCTTATAACAGCAGAAGAGACAAATAGAAGAGCAAAAGACCGTACACTCACTTTCCTCTCAACACCGAAAGGTACACGAGAACAGAAAGAAGAATAAGCTTCTGATTTCTTGTGAATTGGTTTATCTCCCTTGAAAGTTGCATTCATATTTAACGCAACATCAGAAAATATTCAACTTCTTAACATTAAAAACAATTTTTTAATACTAATCGTTTGTCCTCTTCCAATTAAAGGCATCGTTTTTGAGACTGTTAGAATGTTTACTATTACATTATGTTTTTCTTTATGTACTTTAATAGTTCAATTTATTTTCCCTCCTTCAGTTTTTTGTTATTCTCAAAAAAATTTCACACTTTATTTTTATTGATAATGATATTTTGGTTGCAATTTGAATGTTGTCTAAACTGAAAACCTAATTACTTAGAACTTTCTGCTATCGCCTACTGACGTCTATACTAACAATTAACGTTGCTTTACTTAGTTCATAATTTTGCTATCAAAGGAACGTTATCTTTTGAAGTATGGTAGCCATATTGAATTGAATTGATTAAAGTACTCATAACACAAGAGAGCTGACTGACATTAGACACAAATATTTCAAGTTGAAGTTAAATATAAAATTTGAAAGAATTCGATGTTGAAGTCGTCCCCCCCCCCCCCATAATGTAAGCACGCTGTCACTCAATGTATTGAATAAAATGTGATGCTAGAAAGAATTACATAGTTACAGCGTGCAGACTGAAGACAAGTGGTAATGAAGACGATAGTTTGAGAATATATTAGATTAACATCGTGGAATAGCGAAGAGTCAACAACGATCCTGATACAAAATGTTAGGGATATAGAACTATGGAGATCCAAGATGGCCGATGTCGGTCGGCGCAACACTCACTGATGTTAAGATATACAAGAATAGGTAGGTGTGTTACCAAAATAAAACATAAAACAACCTCGGTATTGCTCGCACTGTACACTAGCTCATCTATGGGAACAACGGTGGCTATGTCCGCTCTTTCTCTTGTGCCATTCTCAGTGGCCCGTGGGCGACACCACGTACCTATTATCATATTTCTTCTGGCCACTTTCTTATCAATTGGGGCGGCTACCTATACACTTACGTAGCATGTGGTATTTTTTTTTTTTTCAAATTTTTTCTACCTCTGCATTTTTCTTATACTCTGTCATCTTTCTCTATGGGTATTTACTTACGCCCCTGTACTCTCATCAGTTGGTATGCGCTGTGACCAATCCAAGCTATTTTCTTTTCCATTGTTCTATCTTTCGCGAGTGTGTTTTCTTTTCACTTCGGCGCCTCGGGTACCGTCTATTACTGTGGCATGTCTTTATTTTTCTAACCTGTACATATACGTGCTATCATGACCCTTGATATAAATCTGACTTTCACTGTCCATTTTTTACTTTGTTGCCATTATGCGTGTGCTCATTCACATGGAAGGAACATAGACTAGACGCTGCATAAGTTAAGTTATTTTACTATTTTATTCTCATATATCACCATTATCTGCTCATATTCTCTTTCTGCTGTTTGCTCTTTCTCTTCTGTTCCTGCCGTTTTTGGCCTCTTTCTCTCTCCCACCTGATTCCTCTTACCATCTCATTTTGCTCTTCCCTTACATCATGATTGCTTGTCTGTAGCATTCATTCTCTGCAGCCACTTTTGAGGTGAGTATTGTTAATGTAATTTACTTGCTACCATATCGTTTCCTTTGTTCATCTCACATTCTTCAGTCTACTTTCTCCTCCCTACTTACTACTAACTTCTCCCCATACGTTTTTCTCACCTGTCATGCTTCCACATCTTTTCTTCCCTCATTACCTATCTGCTATTGTCCTCATTATAACCCTATTTGTCTCCATGTAATATTTGTTTTATTGTGGTCATTTGTTTGTCCTGATGAAGGCTTTATAGTCGAAACGTCGTCTGTCTCTGTATCTCGTTGTTAGGTTATTTTATGTTTTATTTTGGTAACACACCTACCTATTCTTGAATATCTTGACATTTTGCCCAGTGTTACCTCAGCCACCTACTTCCTGTTTAGGGTTGTTACCCTACACTGGTTGATTTATCCCCACTCACTGATGTTGATGACAAATAATTATGATACACACCAGAAGGTTGCATACACAACTTGAAACCTATACATCTACTAGGCATTAGTGTCAGCAATGAGGCAGTATTATTACTATAATATAATAAAGATAGCAAAGACTGTGTGGATATATATTGTTAAGTAAAAGACAAGTTCAAAGCATTACGCGATGTGTAATTTGTCTTTATCTACTGGGGAAAAGGAAGAAATAAGTAATAGGCAAGAAAAAAAGAGGAAAATGTACATTGAAGACCCTTGATGCAAGTGGATTTGAAAGATACACTTCTAACTACCAAAATCGGACCACCATCCCTAAAACGCAAATACAAAAATTTCGCCATGTCTCTGTAATTTAAAATTATCACATCAAACAAACGTATCCAACGGAATATATCTTTCCGTTAGATACGTTTGTTTGTTGTGATAATTTTTCCATTCGTCGTCTTTTGATGTTTTGTGTATCTTGATAAAGACCTTTTGGTTGAAACGTTGAATATGAGTTGTGTATTGTAATTTGTATGTTTTCTTGTGTGTACATCATTACCCACTAGTTTTAGTTATAGTCCGTCGTGTCTGAGTGAAGCGATTATATAAACCTGTGTTTTACGTAAATACAATTGTTGTTACGTTTCGCGCAGTTACCTTGTATTGATTGTCGTATTGCTAATTCTTCATGTGGTAGCTGACTTTTTCTCTTCTAAGTTAGTTGTTAATTCTTCACGTGATAGCTGTCTTTTTCTCTTTTATGTTGGTTGTTAATTCTTCACGTGATAGCTGTCTTTTTCTCTTTTATGTTGGTTGTTAATTCTTCATGTGGTAGCTGACTTTTTTTATGTTAGTTGTTAAATCTTCATGTGGTTTCTACATGACGCTCGTTTTTTGCAACACTACACTTAACTCCCAAGAGCTGCATTTCAGAGACGATAGAAGAAATAAAAGCCATACCTCCCAACTGATCTAGCTCATAGAATGAGTCAGAAAACAGACACATGTCGCACTCTAAGTCTATTTCAAGGATAAGCTCTACTATTTCAGCTTGATATACTCCATTCGAGTCTCCTGGACTCCGTTTCCTTCCACCAGGACGACTCGTCTGTGTGAAAACCGCAGCCTGGACTTCAAGGTTAGGGAGAAAAGAATAGGGTCACTGTATTCTTTTCAGGCATGTCGTAGAAGGCGACTAAGGGAAGTTGGGGATAGAATGACAAATTTAGGGACCAAACCCGAAATAAAGGAATGACGAAAACGGATGTGCTGGACCTCGGACGTCCAGATCACAAAGTGGCCAACCGGGGTGCAAATAATCACAGTTCTACTGTGGAACTTGCAGCAAAACGTACTTCACGCTCCCCGGTGGAAATCACACGATAATTTCGTTGTGCTTACTTGAGAGCGAACGCTGAAGAAGAAGAAGAAGAATGACAACTTGTCATCTGTGAAAGAAATCCGCTATTGTCACATCGTGTCTGAATTTCTTACTTGTGTCTTCTATAAAATAAGTCCCACGGATGACGAAAAGATGCGGGTCAGCGGGCAGTGCATCTTTGTTCTTGTGTGGTAGACTTATGTGGTGTGGTGGAATGCTAGATGTGCCATCATTGCGGATTGGTCAACACATCAGACAGAAGATATAGTTGACCCAGAAGTCTGTGCTATGCCTCTGGCAGGAAGTAGCAATCCTGTGATACTAGCGCACTGGAATGCCTCATTTGAAGGACTATAAATATATCCATAATCACCTCTACACATTCACACTTATGAGACCTTATATACGTCTGGGTGTCGCCTCAGTTACACAACTGAGAAGAGCCTCTGCTATTGACAGAAATGATATAGGATGCTCACAGCTAGTGGACTATTTCACCATCATCAGCATCATAATCATCAACATCACATCATTATCACTATCCCCATGGCAACCTTTCTTCGAATGATCAACAACGCTTGAAATTATGTCAATACTACACGATACACTCAATATGCGTTCAATATGGCATACTCAATATGCGTTCAATATGGCATACTCAATATGCGTTCAATATGGCATACTCAATAAGATTTCAGTACAGATGCTCGGACACAATAGCATCTGAAATGATCCTTAGATAATGGACTATCCGGGTTATTATTTGACACAATTTTCTACATACGAGAATGAATCTCGAGCACCCATTATAGGAAAATACGCGTGTTAAAATAGTAAATACGGTAGAATATGATTACCCGAAATAATTGGGGATCGGGTTGATTCGAATAATCGAATATTCAGATAATTGGATATAGCTCAGGATTGAAGCAAAACAGTGTACGTACATACAATCATACATTGAAATGAACGGAATTTTATTGATAAAAGTACGGCACTATGTAAGCAACTATGTATTGCAAATAAACTACATACACTACAGTACTGTAAGAATATGAAAAATTACATAAATGGCACATATTCACAGTAATACATTGTATGTATGTATGTACATACGTAAATCAATAGAATAAGTTCTTTTCAGTCAAATCTGTTCAATAAATATATGTACATGTACCTCAATTGAACATCTCGAGAAGAGTGCGTTGCCTTGACGTAGAAGCACGTTTCCGAGCGGCAAGATCTCGCAGGCGCTTGACAGAAAGAAGTTGTACAGTGTCGCAACCCGGTTGCAGCTCCATCCACTTTAAAGCGTTGTCGAAGCACATAAAAGCTTCCCCATGTGCAGGAATATTGTCATCGTCTGTCTCTCCCCCGGTGTCATCACTGTCTTCGTTATCACCTTGTTGTTCGTCCATGACACCCTTCATTATCTCAAACCATTGATCAAACGGGTCTTGATCTTGAACCCTTGAAAAAAATGGCGATCTGAACAGTAGAAGAGGGCAATGACTCATTGCTTCGCTGCTAGTAATAGCTACAGTTACATAGATGCGATGATGATGATGATGTTCCTCCTTCACAAGCGAAGTAATAGTAACGGCACATGCGCACCTCCTTCCATAGTAACGGCACATGCGCACCTCCTTCCATAGTAACGGCACATGCGCACTGCCCCGGGACTTCTCTACCGCGTCCGCTAGGTTACCCTCTCGCTCTAAAATATTTTTAACCCAAATTCGATTCGGATAATTGACGATTCGGTTAATTGGGATTCGGATAATTAGATTTCGACTGTACATATCGACGCCGCCATGACTGCAAATCCGGTACTTTGATCGTGGAGAAGTTTTCAAATAATATTAGTCTACATCCAATGAAAATCAAGGGAAAAGTCAGGTGAGTCATGTTAGAAGGATGATTCTCTTGTTGATTAGAAACAGAACGTGGGGCAGTTCCATAGTGCTCCGCCCTCCGTTTCAGCAGCCATTCCAGTGTGTGTAGAATCAGAGTCCCGGCCTGTTGTTTATTGCGTGATCTCCGGGGCTTTCCAAAAGCAATATGTTTCCTTACCTCTCCTCTAGATACTCCTATTTCCATCCTTTTCTGTATGTGACATTACAGCAACATTGACATCATCTTCATCTTGAAAAATGAATTTATCACTGCATTGATCAAGTCTGCTATATCTCTTCTCAGAATTGTACAATCTAACGCCGCATTGCCTGCCAATAAGTTGGCTCTCTCATTTCCTCTGACCCCAGCATGACCAGTGCAGTATATCCAATTAATGCTCTGGATAATTGAGTTGTTCAATAAGTCATTCTTTTCTCAGCCTTTACTTTTATATCTTGCGCAACATGCTATGAGAGTCTGTGAGTATTACCGAGTGTGTTGATGTATCAGTTATCAACCAATTAAGTGCTGCTGTAGTTCCCTCTATCTCCATCCTCATGCTCGATGTGACAGTGGAATATGCTGAAGATTTTTCAATCAACTTCACACCGTTTCTGTAGGCAACAAAACCCCAACCGCTTTTATTTGTTTCTGCTAACAGAGACATCTGAGTAAATAATTATGTCTTGTGGTTTCGAGAGTAGCTGGGCGAGTTCATGCACTGTAACCTGGGCCCTGACACCCATCTATTTTCGACACGCTTTATCTAGTTGTTTTATTACTTTTGTCAGTAATTTCTTCTCAGTGTCTACCTCCATCCGTTCATTGCCCGTTATTATTTCTTAAAATTCCCATACTCTTCGCAAGTGTGTCTTCAGCCTCTGCCATCAGTGATCTGCTACGCTTGATTCGTTTTCCATTTGACTTATCTAAACGTTGGTGTAATGGGTGGTGGCTGTAGTCTGTCACTCTAAGATACGACCTGACCTGTGCTACCTGATGTCGCACTCTTATGCTGCGGAGATAAAGCAGAAATATCATAGCAGAGATGGGTGTAGTCATAGTACACCAGAGTACCGCTCTCATTGCCTCATTTTGGACTTTTTTCAATCTATCGACTTGTGTCTGTGACGGTGTTAGTTGGCCGAGGCCATAATCTACGACAGATAGCACCATCACTTGTAGAAGCAGAAACAGTACCCATTGCAGCATGTCGAAGGTAACCATAACCTTGATAAAACTCATTCCTCTTTTAGCCTTCTGAATAATATTTGTGATGGGTTTGTTGAATGAGAGACTTCTATCAAAGGTTATCCCAAGACATTTAAGATCCGGTTCTCTTTCAATGAATGAGCCCATGCAACTGACAACTGGCAGTGTGTACCTAATCAGATTATTATTTAAGGAGAACCAGACGACATTTGCTTTCGAGGGATTGATCACAGCGTTGTATGTTCTGCACCATATCGACAATTGATCTAGTCCACACTGCACACTGTCAGCGATATCTGTTCTGTTCCTGCCCATGTTGTATAGTAGGATATCATCAGCGTAGGATATAACTCTACAATTGCTTGAAGTTTGTAATTAAACAATTTTCAACGTGTACACATTAAGCAGCACTTAGGACAGAGGAGATCCTTCTGACAGACTAGGTGCTATTATTCTTATCTCAGACGTCCAGGATCCGCACTCTAGAGTAACTTTTCTACAAATTAGCACATTGGTTATCCAACGTATGATCCAGGAATAGATATCGTACCCCCTTAGCATTTCGACAAGATGGGTGTAACTAACTATATTGTACATATCTTCTAAGTCTATCGCTGCAACTACAGATTCTTCTTTGTTCTGAAAACCTTCGTAAACCTCATATGCAAGAACTGCTGCATTTGTTACTGTGTCATTTCTGGGTCTGTATGCACCTAGATTATTTGGGAGAACGCCTTTGATCTCAAGTTCCCTGATTATGCGTCTAGTGACAATTCTTTCCAGAATCTTATCCTACGCATTCTGCAGTGTGATAATGCGATAACCATTTATGTCCGTAGAATCTTTGCCTGGTTTTGGCACGAGTATAAGGTAGCTATGTAGCCACTCTGGTACTTCTCCTGTTTTCGGACTCGCATTATAATCGTCTGTCATCTCATCTAGCATATTCTCCCCAATGTCCTCGAGTAAGCTGTACCTGATTCCATCCGGGACAAAAGGATGGATTCATAATTTAGCCCACATGTCTTATAATGTCGAGGACAAGAATCACTAGGTGCTCTAACTACACAAGGCAATAGTTAAAGGAAGAAGAGAGAAAACACGGTCAATATATATTTTTTATTGCCTATGGCCCGTTACATACTGTATTTTATTTGAAATGAAGAGGTCCATAGATAAAACAGTACGGATTTAAACTGTTCTCTCAATCGTAAAGATAATGTCGTAAAATTGGTTAGTCAGGGGTAGGAAAACTCTGTTTACTCTAAGAATGAAGTGGATCAGTGCTTCTGATTGGTTGTTGGACACAAAACGCATTAATCGATTGTTGTGTCCAATAATATTGTTTTTAAATGTTTTTTAAAATGTTGTTTAAATATTGTTTTTAAATTTTTTTTCCTTTAAATAATATTGTCTTTACATTTCATCAGCTGTTAAAAAATCACATGTTGTCGCGGGCAATGCAATGTGGGGGTGTGTTTTGACCTACTTCATTGTTAAAGTGAATAGGGTATACAATTACAGAATCCGTTGGGATCAATGATTTTCACAAATAATGAGTGCTTATTTTTCTTCATACTACTTTAAGACTTTCGTATGGAAGAGCTTCTACATGACTTTACAAAAGAACAGCAACATTGTGAGCTATAATAAGTATCTTGTTAGTTGATTTGACACGTATTCTAGAATATGGACGAGAGTCCGTTGGTTATATCAAGGAATATAGAACTATTTTCGTTCTCAAACACACAATTATATCTCTTATTATCAGGACAATTGTCCTACTACATTTCCACAGGATGTAGTCCATCTTCTTCTGCTGCGTCTGTTTTCTAATAACCAATACGAAAGTTCGTGTGTTCTCTGCCGGGGAGAGTAAAATACATTGTGCTGTTGGTTTCACGCAGTAGAAGAGTTATTTTACGCCTTTTGTCCCAGCACATCCGTTTTTGTCGTAGTCCAGAAAACCGGGATACAGTTTTACTTGCTCTAAAGGCCAGACATATCCTATTTCGGCGGAGAAAGGTTGCTGTAAACTAAAAAGCCATGCAGGTTACAATAATTTAAACAGAAATTCCATATTTAGCTATATTTATTGTATTTCAAAGTGGTTGGTTAAGTATAGTAATAACCGTGAATACACGCTGCTGAATCACAGCGGCGTTGTCAGTGGGTTATCACTGTTATATAGCTACTGAAACACCTCGGCGGTGTCAGTGGATTATCACTGTTAAGAGCTACTGAAACATCTCGGTGGTGTCAGTGGATTATCACTGTTAAGAGCTACTGAAACATCTCGGCGGTGTCAGTGGATTATCACTGTTATAAAGCAGCATAAGCGCAACATATGATTGAGAGGAACATATACTTAGAGTCACGTGGCAAAAAAAAACCAAGATCGCCCAACGAAATACACGGTAATAATTAAAATAAAACCTATAAGTTTACTTTCTGTACACAGGTCTTTACTGGAATCCGGTCATGGATATATTTACCCAAAGGCTGAAGTATCTCAGACAAGTGTTAAACCACGATATACAGCGCTGAACCTACTTGAAGACATGCAGTCATATGGACTGTGTGGTCATGGGTGGTCATCATTCCAACCACGAAATGCTTGCAAGCTTTCTTGCGATTAGATAGATGTCTTCATATAAATTGGTGGAGCATACCTGTCACATGTACATATAGACCTACGTCGAGTTAGACTCTTCTCAAATAAAATAATCAAAATAAACCTTCATACGTTAAAATTTGATCGCGAAAGTTTCAAGCGTGTCAAGTAATAATACCATTAGGGATCAATGCCCGTCAGTCGTGTTGACGATATCATAATAGTTTTTCCGCCATTTCTCTGTCTTATTTCACAAATGCTTGGGTGTATTCCGCATATTGCCTGTTTGTGTTGTTTCATCGTTGACTTAGTTTCATCCATTCCGGGTTTCAACCATCTCCACATTTAGCTCTGCCATGTGAACCACGAGTGCCGTTCTTGTTTGTTGTTTTTTGTTGTATATGTAGTCTTGATAAAGGCCTTTTATGTTTTCAGTGATTAGCAATACTTAATAACCTGTTTCAAACTTTATCTACTGCATTTCAGTTTTGCTGCAGTAAGTACATATTACTGATAGTTAATAATCGACGCTATTCCAACTCTATTCGAGTGGTTCTCTACCTTTTTGCCAGTGGGTCCCTCTTGCGACATCGTTTTCTCCGTGGCTGATGTCTAAGAAAGTTATTTTAAGATTTATAGATATAAAAAAAAATTATTTATCGTTCAAATTTGTTTCCTTCCTGTGTGTGTCTCCCGTTTCACTCTTAGATAGGAACACCTTATTTCAAAATCTTTATCCGCGACATCCCGTCTTTGCGACCCACAATTTCGAGGGCATATATCCCACGTTGAGAATCATTGCTCTACTCTTACTAACACAAAGCTAGGACTAACAGTACTTTTAACACGGGCTGCGTGTACTTTGAATGGAGTTCTGTAAAATCTGTCACAATTACTCTCTGTCGAAAGAAAATGTATCTGGTGTAGATCTGGAAGAGTTTACTGTGACCTCAATGTTTTACTGTAGGAAATTGTTTTGTCTGCAGAGAGGAAACTATGAACTGATTGATAAAAAGTTGATCTAGACAGTGCGAATAGTACATAAATAGTGCTGTTATTTTGGTGAGAAAATGTCTGACGAAGAGGATTTCATTTGGAGAATTTAGTGCCAAATATTTGTGAGAATTTAAACGAAAATTATGTGACTAAACTGGGGTCAGTTGGATTTCTAAGTTTGTTAGAATATTTACAACGAATATATATGGAAAGGGGGGGGGTGGGTATAAGAAATGCAGTTTTTCGTAGCTCTGAGGCGTGAGTAAGCGTTAGACTTCTAGTTTTTAGTAGCTCTGAGGCGTGAGTAAGCGTTAGGCTTCTAGTTTTTCGTAGCTCTGAGGCGCGAGTAAGCGCTAGACCTCTAGGTTTTCCTAGTTCTGAGGCATGAGTGAGCGTTAGGCTTCTAGTTTTTCGTAGCTCTGAGGCGTGAGTGAGCGTTATTCTTCTAGTTTTCTTTGATCAGTGATTCGGCAGGGGTGATGTGTATACTTCATGTCCGTGGTTATTTACATTGTCAATTTTGTTGTGTGTGGCGCAAGTCCGAGAGGTTAGCACGTTGGTCTCACACACGTGATGTCCAGAGATCGATCCCCATTAAGGACTTGTTTTTTTTTCTGTCGGAGGGTAATTAAAAAACTCACCCTGTACATGACGTGGTGAATGCAAGAGCATGCGGTCTTTATCACACAGTAACAAAATTCCTTACTGCAGCTTCTTAACGGGAAAGTATTTGACAATTTGACTGGATCCATTGGAGATTCAAGAAGCTTTTGCTGGGTGAAGAAATATCATTTTTACAAGTGAAAAGGATGGTTGTTACACCGGGCGGCGATCACACAAAGAATGATTGAATGTTGGACAGAAATCACACAAAGAATGATTGAGAAATGGGCAGCAATCTCACAAAAGAATGATTGAGAAATGGGCAGCAATCTCACAAAAGAATGATTGATCACTGGGCAGCAACCACACAAAGAATGATTGAATGTTGGACAGAAATCACACAAAGAATGATTGAGAAATGGGCAGCAATCTCACAAAAGAATGATTGAGAAATGGGCAGCAATCTCACAAAAGAATGATTGATCACTGGGCAGCAACCACACAAAGAATGATTGCTCACTTTGGAGCAATCAGACAAAGAATGATTGAGCAATGGGCAGCAGGCACACAAAGAATGATTGAGCAATGGGCAGCAATCTCACAAAAGAATGATTGATCACTGGGCAGCAACCACACAAAGAATGATTGCCCACTTGGCAGCAATCACACAAAGAATTATTGATCACTGGGCAGCTTTCACACAAAGAATGATTGCTCACTGGGCAGCAATCACACAAAGAATGATTGAGCAATGGGTTTGCTACCATTTTACAGCCAAGTCTTTGTGTGATTGCTTCACACAAAGAATAATTGATCACTGGGCAGCAATCACACAAAGAATGATTGATTACTGGGCAGCAATCACACAAAGAATGATTGAGCAATAAGCAGCAATCACACAAAGAATTATTGAGCAATGGGCAGCAATCACACAAAGAATGATTGAGCAATGGGCAGCAATCACACAAAGAATGATTGGGTTATGGGCAGCAATCACACAAAGAATGATTGATCACTGGGCAGCAATCACACAAAGAATGATTGAGCAATGGACAGCAATCACAATCACACAACTAATTCCTTTAACATGTATTCGGATGATGATTGTCACCCTCCTGGACTCTAATAACTGCGGACTTAGAAGAATCCAGGTTCTGGAAAACAAATGCTATAGACGTGTGTTGGGTATCTGGTACCAAGAACATACGACCAATGTGTCAGTGCATGATACAATTAGTGTATTAGCTGGTCAACAGGAACCCCTGTTAGCAGCCGTGAAACTTCGTAAAATCCAGTGGTACGGGCGCGTTATGAAACATCCCTCGGTGACAAAATATGCTCTTTAAGGTACAATGAAGGTAAAAGAAGACGAAGTGTTCAGAGATGGATGGATAACATCAAGCACTGGGAAGGGTGTGAAGTTTCCAAAACCATCAGGATAGTAGAAGATAGAGATTAGTGGATATCTTTCCGCAGGAAATTTCTTAATGTGACACCCCTACGACCCTGATGGGTTATTGGTTTTTTAATTATTATTATTCTTGACACCCTAATATTGAGGGAAAGGTGAGGGGAGGGTAATTTGTTAGAGGTTTATGTAAGAGATTCTGGGGAGCATGTTTACCAAAAGAACACGTTAAGTGAATTTGTTTATTGCTGTGTTTATGAGAGAAGAAAAGATGATTACCATAATTATATTAAGAAATAGAAGGAGTATAATATTTATAAATTGTCTATTTTGTGGGATATTTAAGATATGTTTAATTGAGGGCAATACAGGCAAAATTAGTATGGGGCGGGGCACCTTTACAAAATATATATCTGCGAAACAGCTTTAATAATTTTATGATCCATCAAAATTCGTTGGATAACCAGCGGATAATCGCACATCAATGAGTACACGGCCACTTCGAAGCATCCAATCATCTAAAGGAGCCCTGAGGGAGAATTCTATGTGGCTTAGACAAAAAGCATCTGCGCTATTAAACACAGATTTATTATGTTGATTCTTGATCAGGAATCAGCTTAACAGCATACATGTTCTACTTGTCATTCCTTGAGTCATCTAAAAGTATATCAACTCAGTGTCCACGTCAGTTGTTGGTTGTGTCAGCCATGTAAAAGTGTATCAACTCAGTGTCCACGTCAGTTGTTGGTTGTGTCAGCCATGTAAAAGTATATCAACTCAGTTTCCACGTCAGTTGTTGGTTGTGAGTTCTTCTGGTCTTTCCAATGATGACGAATTTTCTGGGACCCCCGCCCCTGCCCACTGCAATTTTTATCATTTTCTGAACATGTACATTATCTTTTTCAGCGTCATCTTAATCATTTTACACGACTTGATTGTAATTGTAAGGATACCATTCTTAGCTTAATAATTTTACACGACTTGATTGTAATTGCAAGGATACCATTCTTAGCTTAATAATTTTACACGACTTGATTGTAATAGCAGGATACCATTCTTAGCTTAATAATTTTACATGACTTGGCTGTAATTGCAAGGATACCATTCTTAGCTTAATAATTTTACACGACTTGATTGTAATTGCAAGGATACCATTCTTAGCTTAATAATTTTACACGACTTGATTGTAATTGCAAGGATACCATTCTTAGCTTAATAATTTTACACGACTTGATTGTAATTGCAAGGATACCATTCTTAGCTTAATAATTTTACACGACTTTATTGTAATTGCAAGGATACCATTCTTAGCTTAATAATTTTACATGACTTGGCTGTAATTGCAAGGATACCATTCTTAGCTTAATAATTTTACACGACTTGATTGTAATTGCAAGGATACCATTCTTAGCTTAATAATTTTACACGACTTGATTGTAATTGCAAGGATACCATTCTTAGCTTAATAATTTTACATGACTTGGCTGTAATTGCAAGGACACCATTCTTAGCTTTCAGAATGACATTGTCAACATTGCAAAAAAAAGTCTTCTTCGTGTTTCATAGTCTGCTCTCTGTCGATGTCGATGCCTATGCGGGCGGCAACTGGCATGTTATCTATATTCTTCTTCTTCTGCGATCATCTGCATGTTATCTATGTGATTACCATATATCTATATGACTCGTTATGTTTGTTCAGTCAGAGCCTGTGCAATAAGAATATTGTCAAAATCTGTCTACGAGAGAAGCTGTAATGTAAGGAATTCGTAATCCATACTTGTCTCTTTTACACTGGTCTGATCTCTGATTATCTGTTTAGGTAATCACACTTTTAGATTGCTGAATGATTTTGTTGGTAAAATCATACCGGAAATCATCATCATCATGTGACATATTCTGTCCCGAACTTTATGGATTCTCTGGACACTTCGCTATTCTGGAAGATTTGATCTGCCGCAGATAGAGACATGTTTAAGTACTCTGATATATTACTGCACCATCATTGTCTTGGGCGCCCTCTTCCCCTGTTGCCGCTAACTCTGATTTCAGCATTTAATCTTTCCATGCTGTTATTTCTCTTTATATGACACCAAAAAAAAAACAAAAAAAAACAACAACAACAACAAAAAAGCGTTCTTGTTTAGATATTTTTTGATATTGCTGTCAGCGATCATATATTTATATGAATAAAACCTCTAGTTATTTGATACATTTTAATTTCCATTCCTAACATCCACAACCGTTTCGTTTGTTTCTTTCTGTCTATAAAACGCGTCCATTTCTTTCGTTGATCCCCTTCTAAAATTTCAATTTTATTCTTCCGGTGTTTGTTCTTCGTAAATATTTAAACACCATCCAATTTGACATCATAATTCTTGACAATCGAAGATAAACCAGCAGAAACAGAACAATCCTTCATACGTGATGATTTTGATGATCAAAACAAGCCTTCATACGTGATGGTTTTGATTATTGCCGAGATCTGTGGTGGCTGCTATGGTGCTGTCCATAAATGATAACAATTTTTTATCACTTCATCTCCCACCACCTTCCAATGTCAGCGGATTATCAAAAATTCAGGGACTTTTTTGTTTATTTATGCCAGAAATTCGGGGACTCCCCTTTTTAATTATGTCAAAAATTCAGGGACTCCCATGCTTAATTATGTTTAAATTTCAGAGATCCCCACTCCCCCTGTTTAATTATGTCTAAACATTTAAAATCCTTTTCTTTATTTTTTATATTTCACATAAATATAAGAAATGAAATAAATGAAATAATAAAGACAAGAAATGAGAAGTTCATACAAATGTTTTGAACCAATTTTTGAATTCAAATATTTTATTCGGCATATGAAAGTTTAGTTTGTAAACGTGTATTTTGTTAATCTCTCCCCCCCCCCCCTTCCATTTAAACAATTGTCAAACTTTTCACACCACACCACCCTCACCCATAATTGTCGACGTAATTTATGGACATTCGCTATATACTTTGTGTCGTCTGTCAACGACATTCACGGAAAAATCTAAAACAAGACCTGAAAAAACTTGTTTTGATTATGCTCGTGGTCTTCTACTGTCAAGGGTCACGCATACGCACACATCTCTACACAAGCAGTCCTACAAACACAATTACAAATGTACCGTAGAACATATTTTGTATTCGTGACTTTCAACTCTTACTTCATGTCAGCGGTAAATGTTCAGCACTTCGCAATGCACGCACACCTATTATTTGATCCATATTTACAACCTATAACATACTGTAATCAACGTAATCTTGACTTCAGTATAGCAGATAAAATAATATTAATAAAACAGTCCTATATAGTACATTCTATGCTGTATGATTCTGTCTTTAGTCTAGCACTCTTTTTACTACTCCTCGTATAGACGACAAAATTTAATTAATTCAGCGGACGTAAGAACAGTCTGCCCTAAATTTCCCCACATTCTGTTTTTGTGTATATTTATTCCGATCTTTATGAAGACCCTTTGATTGAAAAGGTGGTATTATTTATCTACTTTAATTTGTAAAACATCATTTCAATTTATTCGAAAATATGTTTTAGTTGTTCAATCACATTGCATAAATACTTATATTTGTGTCGTGCTACTTGTGCGTTGGAGTCCTTTTCAGAGAAAGACACGCTATGCTGTTTGGTAGATGATTGTACTGTGTATTATCATAAGAGTCCATCCATCAATCATTTTTCTTTGGTCATCTTCTGCATCTGTTAATATCTATATCATGCCGCAAGCTCGTTTAGTTAGGATAGTTTTATCCATTCTGATGAATCTATATTTATATCTATAGAACTCATAACCAGTCAAGGTCGTAAGTATACTGCATTAAAGCTGGTTTTTTTAGATAGATAAGGCTATCGTACGAGAATATTGTGACGTCACGTCAGAGGTCATTTGTATAGATAAACATCAGTCTGTTTTATTATGTTCCTATGAGTTTTATGTAAATTATTGTATTATAATGGTGAAAATTGTCTGTAGAAAGATTGTTATTGATATTGATTATTATTATTATTATTATTATTATTATTATTATTATTATTATTATTATTATTATTATTATTATTATTATTTAACTAACACCAAGATGCTGAAAAGAACATATATTATTAATTAAACTATTATCCATACTTAGTCTATTAAGACTGTTATGGCCGGGACACACTGGGATGTTTGCTACGATATCTGCAATGAAATGGAGTCATGGAGAGAGGGTGCCATAGACCTTGGTGTATAGAAAGATCAGAAATAGAATAAAAACAAATGAGAGAATGATATGAATACAACAAAAATGTCCATACTGTGAAATAATCTTTGCAGCTCGGATTGTTTTTACTAGTCACATTGGCTATCCTCATGTATTGTGATGTATCGTTAATCGTTATTGTGATGCAATGTGATATATCAATAATCACACGATCTGCCAGTTGCAGGAGTACTGCAATGGCTGCATCAGCACACGCAGTCACGGTTTAAGGGTACTGCATTGGATACATCAACATTCACAGTCAAGGCATAAGAGTACATCGTTGGATGCATCAATCCAGAGCCAGGGTCATAGTACTGTAATGGATGTATCAATCAAGAGCCAGGGTCGTAGTTAGTTAGTTAGTTAGTCGTCGGATCATCATCACTGCAAACTGGACACATCCATAGTTGCTCCGATCTCTCCTTGAGTGTATCCGCCATCACACTTCTGCTGACAGTACCGGTCCTATGCTGGTTGACCATCATTCTTCTGCGCCCTCCAAAATGTTCACCTCTAGCAACACCGCATCTCAATCCCTGATCTTTAATCCTAACCATTGAAAAGGAATCATCATCCACATTCGTCTCACTGTCGCGTGTTATATCTCTTAAGGAGTTCAAAACGTCAGCGCGATCCATTGCCCCATCGCCCTTTGCCGCAATAGCACACGATGCCAGTTGATCCGCTCTCTCATTGCCTCGAACGCCCACATGTCCCGGCACGAAAATAAATGTAACCGCTTTCAAGCTCGCATTTCTCAAGGCCTCAATCCACTGTTCGCGAACGAGACCCACTTGTACCTTCTTAATCATACTCATAGAGTCACTCAAGATGCAGACCTGCGTTACTTTCTGTGTGCGTAGCCACTCAAATGCCTTAGTCACCGCCATAGTCTCCATGGTCATACTACTCGTAGTGACCGCAAAGGCACCACTTTCCTCCTTGATCGTTTTACCTGCGCACTGAGCTGTAAAGGCCCAAGCACTGCGAACATGCCTAATTACAGATCCATCAGTGTATATAATCACATCCCCCTCTTTGGTATTCTCACTGATTAAAGCCTGCACTTCTTTCTCCACAGCTGTGGGACACCATTCTCTGCATTCCCTGCTAAGTGATATTACTACTCTCAAACAAGTTTCTAAATCTGTGGGTAGACCTATCCATTCCGCACCAGCTGCCACATCCTGTAATCGGCACACGCTTTGTATTACATCCTCAGCACGTCCCATCCACGACCTTCCTCTCTTGAGTCTGCTGCCTTTAACTTTCTGTATTTCGGAATGCAACGGGTGTTCCTTATCTGCATGTATTTGAAGGTACGCCCGTGCACGGCAATACTGTAATCTATGCTCAGCTGTTGGGCAGTCAAGTAGGTATCGCATAGCTCTTGTCGATGTGTCTCTTGTGCATCCCAGAATGATACGCAAGGGTCGTAAGAGTACTGTAATGAATGCATCAATGCACAATCAGAATATAGGGAAACTGCAGTGGATGCTTCATCAAACAGTAATAGTATAGGGGTACTGTAATGGATAAATGAACAGGTTCAATGTATGGCAGTACTTTATTTGATGCATCAAGACACAGTTATGGTATAGGGGTACTGAATTGAATGCATCAACATGCAGAGTTAGGATCGTTGGATTTATATGATGAACCAACACTGTCAAGGGATAGATGTACTGCAATGTACTGCAATGTACTGCAATGTACTGCAATGTGTGTTTAAAACAAACTGTTACCTCCAATTGAAAATCCCTCGCATATCCTTGTATGTGGTTCATGGTCTAACACTATACGATATTTCAAGGTCAAAACAATTCTATTATTTACCCTTGCATAATTACCTATGTATCACTTATCCTTGCATAATTACCGATGTATTATTTACCCTTGCAAAATTACCGATGTATCACTTATCCTTGCATAATTACCTATGTATTACTTATCCTTGTATAATTACCGATGTAACATTTATCCTTGCATAATTACCGATGTATCATTTACCGTCTCATAATTACCGATGTATCACTTACCGCTGCATAATTACCGATGTATCACTTATCGCTGCATAATTACCGATGTATCACTTACCGTTTCATAATTACCAATGCATCACTTACCGTTTCATAATTACCGATGTATCACTTACCGTTTCATAATTACCAATGCATCACTTACCCTTGCATAAATGAACTCGATTTTGTACCCTGTTGTTTGCAGAAAATTTTCTTCACTGCCATATCGTTGTAATCCTCCTTGTTCTTGTTCTGTGCAAGCTGTTCAACCTTTTCTAGTGTCAAATAAAAAACAGGTTTTTGACATTTCTGTCGATCGTAAAGTGGTCTGCATCTTGTTATATATCCTGGATCTTTGCTTCCATGATTAAATCTTTTTTAAATCCATTGTCTATTTTTATAAGCCGAAAGTATTACTAATGTATTATTTGGATAGTTTTGAGAAGCCAATCTTCTTTTATGTTCAGATTTTTACAGACGTCTGAGCGGAATCGTCTTTCTGTCCATTATGTTCTTAGAGCCTTTCTGTAAAAAATTCAAATGTCATTTTTTTCACATTACGGATCTACGGATTATATATCTCCACGGTCTTAATTTTCACAAATAGTGGACAAATATAGCTTCTTAATAGTTTACATTTTGTAAATCTGTTTGCCCCGTGCCACATATATATATATATGTATTATATGTATGTGTATATATATGTGTATATATATGCGTGTATATATATATATATATACATACATGACATACAATGCTACTCTACCTTCTCTAGGGTTGTTTCATTTATTGTAGAAGGGTCACATCCTTGCCTACAAATTCCAAATCACATCGTTAACTCATGTCTTGATGATGAAAGACTATCCAACATCCGATGGATACAGTGGTGTTTTTTTTTTTTTTGGGGGGGGGGCGCAAAGACTCACATGTTACCAAAGGCTGAAACTTCAGCAGATTAGCATGATGTAATTCGGAGAACAGAATGCGCTATATCATGGTTTACAGCAATGATGCAATATCTACGCCTTTTGGCCTGACATATTCGACTAAAGAATGGATTTTTTTGACTCATTTTGTCTATATGTGGAATGGACTGCCAATTACACTCCATAACATCCTTAGTCGCCTCTTAGGACATTTGTGGAAAGTAAACAACGTAATTCTTTCTTTAATTCTGTAGCTCCCGCAAGACATAGACGTTAATTTGTTTTAATCTTCAGGAACAACGAGCAATGATAGTCTTCATTTCTATATGTGCAATAGGAAATATCTTCAGAGCTTTCTGTCATAACTGAACAATGTTGGGTCTGTCTGTCATATGTGAGTATTTGAGAAGAAGTATGAACTTTAGAGAATGTCTGTATGAAGATATCTCTACATCAGAGAATGTCTGTATGAAGATATCTCTATATCAGAGAATGTCTGTATGAAGATATCTCTACATCAGAGAATGTCTGTATATAGATATCTCTACATCAGAGAATGTCTGTACGAATACGTCTCTGCCTCAGAAAAGGTATGTATAAAGATATCTCTACACGAATGTGGTTGTGTCTGTGGGTCTCACCAATGGCCCACTAGATAAACCACCCATGCAACAGAAAACCTTAGTGGATGACATGCCGTTATATTGAGTTATCTTCTTATAAAAACTTCATGGCACGTCATCTATACAATTATGTTTTTATTTTGTTGTTGAGATGTGTTTCATGTTTACTAGAATATATATGTATGCACAGTGACTCAGGACGTAACAATCCTTTTGACTTGACATTTGGTTGCATGCTTGGAGGAAAAGAGAAGTTCGAAATAACCAGTAGTCAATTGGTGGCGGGAATGAGCACAGTGAACCCTATCTTGGCTGGGAGCAGTGCATAGGTTGAAATCTACCTTCCTGGAGGTGTGCTAGTTATTCTTTGGCTCTGTCCCGGGGTGGGACGAAAATCCACAGACTTCCTAGCAATATAATGTCATTTAATGGCATTGGGTTAAAGGGCATGGGCTCATGGACCGCTGGATCAGTAACCAACCAACCAACCAACTAAGATATCTCTACCTCGGAGACTGTCTGTACGAATAAGTCTCTACCTGTAGACAGAACATTCCACCATTTTGTTTGCAGACATTCAATCACATGAAAGCCTGCAGCTATTTTATGAGATCAATGTTGGTGACATTTGACCAAGCTGTCCATATGACTATAAGGATCAAGTCTGATTGTAAATGAGTAGTTTATGGATTGTAACCATTCTCTCCTTTAGTAGAAAATCAGAAAATGACTTTTAGTACTAAGAACTAAATATTCTTTCGGTGATATTTCGGTGACACTATGTTAATATTTAATACCAGGGGCACACATGTTGCTGCAAAAAGATGACTCTTTCTTTCTATTAAAAAAAATGGAAATAGACGTAAGACTTCCCACTCACCCACCCCTTTCCTGTCAATTTTTGGCAAAAAAATCATCAAATTTGTCACCAAAAGGAGTGGGAAGTACACTTGAATACGGCCTGAAGAAATGTCCTTTTTTTGTAATAGACAAAACCCCCTTCTGACTGAACGAGTATTTACTGCGGCACAAGGAATGGATTGAATAAGTTAGTAATTCATTTTCCTTTTGCTCTGATGTTAGCGCATAGGGCAAAGGTCAGATCTCTCCAATTCTGTCTGTTCAAAGCTATTCTGTGCAGTTCTTGAATAGTATGAATATTGGTTGTTTTACTTTAGTTAGTAATTACATAAATAATAAACATTCTGAAATGGTCAAACTGTTAAAAAAGTTTTACATTGAGTAAATAACAACGTCTTAAGTTTCAAATATGTTTATTGGATCAAATGAACAGTTAACATGTTTGTGTGGAATAGAACATCATTCACATGCGCGCGCATGCGCTTAGGCTGATGTTCACACGCAACAAAAATCGTGCACGTTCAAGCATATATATATTCGAACATACAAACATATTGAAGCAGGATTTCCTTTTAACATACACTCGCCAAGGCACAGACACATACATATGAAGAAAAAAATATTCTAGGCAAATATTGAATCATTGTGTACATTCCAGCACATAATTATAATTGTACCCACACGCTCAGAAAAGCAATTACTCCTCTTCTGGACTACACAATCATTCATCTCACATGTCATCAAGCCCGTACAAAAGTGGGTGGTTTGGGGGGGGGGGGGGGAGTTAACCACATATCCCGTCTTTAGTAAATCAGAACACTGCACTTAGTATGAAGTGCATGGAAAAAGCGGGAAAAATAGTACACCCCCCTCGCCGACAATTGTACAAATAGATCAACAATAATGTCAAGAAAATGAGATTATCCAAGATTAACTAAGGTATAAAAACATTTATAGTTAAGAAAATCCACATTTGTGCGAAATATGTATCCTCGTCCCTGCCTATCACACATTAGAAGTGTGGGTTGTCATCCCACACATTAGAAGTGTGGATTGTCATCAGACACATTAAGCATAGCTTGTCATCATCAACATTAGATATGCAGATGACACCGTTCTTTTAGCAGAAAGTGAACATGAACTACAAAGACTAATAGATCAAGTCAATAAATCAAGTAATGAATATGGACTGGATATAAAAATTCAAAAAACAAAAACCATGATAATCAGCAAAGACACAGAAGAACAGGAGATAAACATAAACATACAGGGAGAGAAACTACAACAAGTAAAACAGTATCAATATCTTGGACACATAGTCACAAATGATGGAAGATGTGAAACAGAAGTTAAAAGGAGAATAGGAATGGCTAAAAGTACCTTCAATGACATGAGGAAATTATTAATATCTAAACAAATTACAAACAAGTTAAAAATGAGAATTATAAAATGCTACATCTATTCCATATTAATGTATGGCTCAGAAACATGGACACTAAATAAACAATTAGAAGACAAAATTGATGCCTTTGAGATGTGGGTATCTAGAAGAATAGGGAGAACATCATGGAAAGAGAAGAAAACAAATAAAGAGGCGCTAAAGACACTTAATATGAAGAAAGAACTACTAAAGTCCGTTCAGAATCGTTTGCCGAGATGTTAAATTATTTTTATCAAAAACGTATTGTTCATTTGGATTGATCATTTGAAGTTAGGTTTAGAATAATAATGTCGCTATAGAAATATTTTTTTATCAAAGAAATGTGATCCAGTATCAAAGATACCTTATTTAACCTATATTAAAAAAAAGTTAATCTAAATTATAAACAACCGCTGGATTATGTAGATGCTTACATCTCACATCTGATTATTAAATATAAAGGCATGACCCTCACGGTAGAATGTGCACCGTTCTAAAAGTAGTTGTTTCCACTGTACATTTTTATAAAGCAATGTTACATATGGAAATTCCCGTTTAGCACCAAATATTATTTTTCCTGAACTTAGAATTATGTGAAATCAAAAACGGATATTGACTCGATTTCAAGTCACAAGTCAGAGGCACGTCTCAATATTTACAAAATGTAGGCGGCACTAAGCATATTACCTTCTGCAAGTCTATGTGAGAATGAATCTGAAAGCGAAATATTTTACTGAGCATAACATTGCTATAAAGATTTATCAATACTTCTGCAGAGAGCGTAAAAAGGGACATCTTTATTGTTCTTTATCAAATCCTGAGAAGAGAACAATGCATATTTTAGGTTTGTGTAAACGTTCATTTGATCGAATAGTGGAAGCAAGCGGATATTTATTGCCAACAAATTCACGAAAGCAAGGAAGGAAAGAAAAGATAGACAGTTTCGATAAGGACCTAGTAAAAAGAGAAATATATAGAATGTTTGATAAAAACGAAGAAGTGACACTTAGAAAGTTGAAGATTTGGCTGAAAACTAATAACGACATTGAAATATCAAAAACTTTATTATGGAAAACTGTAAGAAATGCAGGCTTCACCTTTAGAAAGTATGCTGGTGGAAAAAACATTATTTGTGAAAAGCCACATCTGGTAGCTCTTAGAAGCAAGTATTTACGTGAAGGGAATGCGCGAGAATGGTTATGATATTGTGTATTTAGATGAAACTTGGATCAACGCTCATCATACAAATGAAAAGGAATGGCAGTTAGCAGATGGAAGTATTAAAAGATCAGTACCAAGTAGTAAAGGGCAACGTTTGATAGTTGCACATGCAGGTAGCAGACATAATGGGTTGTTGCAGAATGCTCATCTAATTTTCATTTCAAAATCCATTGACAATAGAGACTACCACTCCGAAATGAATGGGCACATATTCGAAGACTGGATCGAAAAAAGTATTCTTCCAATATTAGATAGACCTTCTTGTCTGATAATGGACAATGCTTCATACCATAACGTAGTGAACGTAGAAGATAGAATCCCAACATCATCAAGTACAAAAGATGCAATCAAAACGTGGCTCATAAAAGAACACATACCATTTACCGACAGGTACTTGAAACCCGAATTGCTTAACCTTGTAAAACAGACACAACGAACAAAGATATTTAAAATAGACAAGTTAATTGAAGAACATGGTCATAGATGTTTGAGACTACCTCCATATCATGCACACTTAAATCCTATAGAGCTAATTTGGGCAAAAGTTAAAGGACACGTAGCATCTACAAATACAACTTTCAAATTATGTGATATTGAGACTCTTACAAATCAGGCTCTATCAAATATACATAAAGACTACTGGGTGAAATGTGAGGATCATGTGTTACGCCAAGAAGAGGAATATTGGAAAAAGGAAGGTTTGTTGTTTGTTCAGCCGAAAACAGTAATCGACCTATTTGACTCGTCTGATTATGAATGATCATTACTCTGATTAAGTCTACACTAAAAAAAGTTTGATTTGCAAAATTTACAAGTTGATTTGTAAAACATTTCATTGCTCAATACCACCCAAGCAATTCAAAAAAATGTTATAAGCAAACCATCAACCATTACTTATAAAAATTAGCCCGCTTGATTCAATACAGAAGTTCAGATATCTTGGATCAACTATTACAGACAAAATTTCCTTACATGAAGAAATATATGTACTTATTTCAAAGGCAGCGACAACATTTGTGAAACTCACACCAAGAGCATGGAACAATATCAAATTGACTCTACGAACAAAAGATATATTTTAAATTTTTTTTACACCTGCCACCATGTAAAATTTTGTGGACACGCCTATGGGTCATCATTGCACTAGATTACTGTAAAATATTTTGTTTATGGTCGAAATAATATTTACATGGGCAAACATCAAAAGAATTCGCCGCTTTCAAATAACCGTTACAGCTAGACATCAAGTAACATATATGTTTTCGCGACATGGACATTTTAACAACGTATGCCAAAATTCATGTGAAATCATCAAGAACTTTTTGAATTATAAATCATAACATCTCGGCAAACGATTCTGAACGGACTATAAGAGAAATAAAGATCAGGCAAATAAAATACTTTGGACACATTAAAAGACATGACACCCTATTGAAGACCTTACTTGAGGGTAAAGTCAAAGGGAAGCGAGCAAGAGGTAGGCAGAGATACACGTGGGAGAGTAACATTACACGATGGACAGGTTACAGTCTAGCAGAGTGCACCACCAAGACAAGAGACAGGAGATGTTGGAGATACGTTGCAGCCAACTTTCGTTGCGGAGACGGCACTTAATGATGATGATGATGATGTCATCACCACAACTAATCCTCCACACGTACACATGCCAAGTGTACTCATCCGAGTCTCTCGTCAATAGTACAGACAAGTGGATTCATTCTGTAAAAGTGAATATATTTGACTATCGCTTTGACTTTTCAATGGTTCCCTGTAAGTTTGTTTTGTTTTTATTAAAAAAAAATCACCCGGCACAAATTATACTTTGATTTATGGATTAAAGCTTTCTAAAAGAACGCACGCTGCTTTCGACCATAGAGTAGATAATATCTTGTGTTATATCGGATAGTTCGGGCGCTGGAAAATTTTATAGTTTTTGTGTGTGTGGATTTAATTATAAATTTATGAACTATTCTTTCAGTCATTACTAACATTTCTTCCTGTCAAGATATTTAGATTAGGTAGGTTTCTGGTGTTTTTTTGTAGGATTTTGCAATAATTAATTTGTTCTGTTATTTATGTAGAACATTTTTAAATTGCATTAAACAAGTGTTGAGTGGTGTTGTTATGGTTATATATTCAACAAAATGTTATCTTCCATTTGTAAAGTTGATATCCCAATCTAATTTTTAAATGTTTTCTATTTGAGGGTACTCGAGTTCTTTCTTTATGGGTCTTGTTTGTAGAGATATATGTTAATATGTTGACAGTATGTGAACATTCGTTCGCATAGAGATATATGTTAATGTGTTGAAAGCATGTGAACATTCGTTCGCATAGAGATATATGTTAATATGTTGAAAGCATGTGAACATTCGTTCGCATAGAGATATATGTTAATATGTTGAAAGCATGTGAACATTCGTTCGCATAGAGATATATGTTAATATGTTGAAAGCATGTGAACATTCGTTCGCATAGAGATATATGTTAATATGTTGAAAGCATGTGAACATTCGTTCGCATAGAGATATATGTTAATATGTTGAATGCATGTGAACATTCGTTCGCATAGAGATATATGTTAATATGTTGAAAGCATGTGAACATTCGTTCGCATAGAGATATATGTTAATATGTTGAAAGCATGTGAACATTCGTTCGCATAGAGATATATGTTAATATGTTGAAAGCATGTCTGCATTATGGACTATTTTTTTACTTATTTATCCATTTTTTGTTTATATTATTTTTGATTAGGCCTATATTTTAAAATGCCGTTTTGCTGAAGTTTATTATAGAATTTCAGACGCGCTCAAGATATCGGTTTGGCAAACCATTTCGTGCGATTATTACAGCTATATAGTGATGCTATTCCACTGAAGCTGTCGCCAATTGTAACTTTCAATATAATTGCAAGGATTGAAAACGATACTCTAGTGAGATCTAAGGGCCAGATAACTTGTAATAAAAAAAAGTAATAACTTGTGCTCCAGTTTTTATGTATGTGTCTCCTTCTAGTTATTTTACCTAAATTTTCATCCAGTGATAATTCCATTTTATTTTATTTTACATATACTATTTTAAAAAGATTATATAAATTTGACACAATAACAAAACAAAAAACCCAAAATCACTCCAAACTATCAAAACACGTATCATCTTCCTGATTATAGTTGTAATTCTATACCTAGAACTGAACACGCACTATAAAAAGTGGCTAATTAAAATCAGGGAGAATGTCACATAAGGTCACTTTTGAAAAAAAAACATCAACAAACCACTTCGATGAATCCCCAGTACTGTAAAACTGACTACGAGCTCTGATCATCTTGAACATGCAAACATTTAAGGTGGACATTACTACTCAAATAGAAAACATTTAAAAATTAGATTGGGATCTCAACTTTACAAATGGAAGATAACTCTTTGTTGAATATATAACCATAACAACTCCAATGAACACTTGTTTAATGCAATTTAAAAATGTTCTACATAAATAACAGAATAAATTAATTATTGCAAAATCCTACAAAAAACACCAGAAACATACCTAATCTAAATATCTTGACAGGAAGAAATGTTAGTAATGACTGAAAGAATAGTTCATCAATTTATAATTAAATTCACACAAAAAAAAACTAAAAAATTTCCCAGCGCTCGAACTATCAGATATAACACAAGAGATTATCTATCAAAATAAATTGTTGTCCCCATATTAACAAAGATAAACTCTGTCTCTTCTCAGACATCAATACAAGCACATACACGAGTATAACTTCCTCATACACAAGCATGGACGTACTTCTCTCATGCATATACACACACAGACTGTCTATTCAATCACACCCTCACAAACACGCACACAATTTATGTTTGTGAGTACATATTTATCATCATTCAAGTAGAGCTCAAGAGAACATCATCGGCACCGACGAATAAACATCCTGTTTAATATTTATTACCAGGACAACACAAGTTGCTGAACAAAAAGGTAACTCTTTCTTAGATGAAACGGATGTCTGAAGATTTATGTGGATCTGCTGTCCAAGAATCTGAGTGAATCTATTGTTTAGGGATTTTAGTGAGATTATTGTTTAGGGATTTTAGTGAATCTATTGTTTAGGGAGTTGAGTAAATCTATTGTCAAGTAATATGAGTGAATCTATTGTCCAGGGATTTAGTTGATCTGGTGCCAAAGGATTCTAGGGAATCAATTAGCCATAGATTTGAGTGAATCTATTGTCCAGGAAGTTGGGTTGATCTAATATTCAGGAACTTGAGTGGATCTACTATCCAATGACGTGTAGGTTACTTGAATTATAATTATTTACTAACCAACGTTTCATTCATTTGAGTGGTAAATAGTTGAATCTGGTGTCACAATTGGCATATAGCACAGACTAAGACTCTCTTGTAGTTTCTTGTAAGATATGTTTACACTGTACATACATAATCCTAAACAACAACACAATACCACAGAAATAACTGTTGTGTATCTTGTACAAGACATTGCTATTCATAAATTGTTGAATTTTGAGGTACAACTAACACATCCAACTGTAAGTCAGTGCAAAGTGGATGTTCCGCTTTCTGACCAACGACGCTACATTGTAAAGCAGTAAACATCAAAGAGAGAATTCAGAAATGTTTATGGAATTCGCAACACGATTGACATATGTCGTGGCGATAAGGACTAGGAAAGTAATCAAAATGGCTCAATTATTTAATGAGAATGACCCTATATTGATCAACCAGCAAGATCCTGCAGCATGAACATGGACATCGGGAAAACGAGAACGGGAAAACTAAGAAGAAAGTGGATTGAAGTTGTTACCAACATTCTGAGACGTCACAATATTATTGTATTCAAGCGACCAAATGTAACATAGCATTAAACTGAACGTAATTCAATTCTGCTACACATAACAGCAAAAGTAGATAAAATAAAGTAGATAGATATAAACTACAATAATTTTGAGTCGGCGCTGTCTGAACTGTTAAACTGTATGACAAACGGTTTTCTATAAATAATATGAAATGATCTTCCGTGTATCGTCGTAGTAAGATCGAACTACAAATCAATCATCGATTAGAGTGTACATTGGTACAATTACTACACCAAGAAGCAACCTTCTGCAACCACTGAGCGGTTACACGGATGTAAATATTTGCCCACTTCACTGTCATTAACTATCTGTAGAATTGTTACCAATTACAAAACTACGTGAATCAAATACAAATTCCTGCTATGTTTATGACTTGAAACGGGTGCTCATGTCGTAAACTGCTCATGAATAGCGATGTGGCCATCATAAAACCATTTCTGTAAATTACAATTAGATTTACATGTTGAACAAATTATCGATCGCGTGCAATTGCTTTTGACATCTCTAAGAGTCAGAGATCTGGTGTCAGAAATTCCACTTTTGTTATTGATACTGATCTGGGATAAGGATGTCCCAGATAGGTTTGTGACTGGAGGCAGGTCACCGAAAGTTTCTGGGGGTGAAGAAGATGACGATGATATTTCACACAACGGTAACTGCACTTCTAGTTCCTTGAGTTGCTGCAGTTTTTGTTTTTGGGCACTCCGGCGACGGTTAGGTTGGCTTCTCGCTCCTTTCTGAAGTTCAGTGAGAGATGCTCGATTACGTTTACGGCAGCGTCTGCAGCTTAAGATGGCCATGAAGGCACGTCTGCATTCCATGCTTGAAAATGTATAAATAAAGGGATTCATAACGGAGTTACAATAACCCAGCCAGAAAAACAGCTTGAACAGCAATGGATGTACTGAGCAGCTTGTGCAAAATGAACCTGCAGAGAAAGTAAACAAAAAAATACGTATTTTAAAATGGTGAACAATAGAAATTACGGAAGAATAAAAACAAAAAACAAAAAAATTAAAATTTTTTTTTTTTAAAACAGCGAATATTATTACAATATTTAAATAATTATTATAACCAAAATATTATATTTTGTTCTTGGTGGAAAAGATATTGTTCACTGCTGACAACGAATTCTAGTTTTCGATATTGATAGCCAAGAAACCAGAAAGTAACTGATAATAAGGCGGGAAGAACAAATATAACACATTTAAAAAAAGTACTATGAATAAAGTATCATAATGTTGCAAAACCAGAAATCTAATAAGAAAAATATAAAAATAAGTATAAATTGTTATAAATAAAAATAACATAACAAAGGCACCTTCTACGTTACGGCTAAGGGACCTTTATCAAGAAACAAATGCGCAACACTAAATGATAAATAAACTAGAAATTATTACTACACCAATAGAACTAGAAAGTCGCCACGAAGCGTTTAGTTGTCATTGAAAGAATTTGGAATACCAACGGTCTAGTTTTAAATACTTGATTGCTGATGTAGCGGTTATGGCCTCATTTCCTTTAATACATTGCCATTGCTTGATATAAGCATATGTTTGTGAACAAATGTTTGTCTACTTAAGGTGTTGCATTTATTCGGTTTAGGAGGGAGAAGTATTTTCATTATGTCATCCAGCACTGGACAGTTTCTATCTTCAGATACTCTCTTCAGTTTCATTATCTCTGAACATTTTCTCCAGTCATTAGTACTATATTTATGACTCATTACGAGCATGACCGATTTCTCTTCTTCCAGGCTTAGCGGATGGGTATAGACCAATGATTCCCAACCTTTTTTATATCATACCCCACCCAAGTATTTTTAATATTCTTCTGCGACCCTATATAACATATACATAATTTGTAATATTCAAAAATTGTATTATTTCCTAAATGAAGCCTAATTACAACTTGTTCGAATTGTCCCAAACAGTTAATCCCCCCCCCCCACCACCCTGGAATAATCAAATTACTCCTCTGTCCGGCGTGGGCCCCAAGCTGGGAACACTGGTCTAAACGGTTATTATGTCCGGTTATTAGAGATTGGAGTTAACCGTATATATCTTCAGACTTAATTAGTTATTGTTTAATTAGTTAGTTAAACTTAATTAATTAGTCACAGAGGTGTCATTTATTGTACTGTTACTTCCTTTATACCACATGGACGTCTCTGTAAATTATGTTGTGATCGGGTCACGTACAGCGATCTAACATAAATGTTACCAATATTAAACTTGATGTAGAGTAATGTGTAGAATATTATGATACTATGAACGTCTACAATATGTGTAGGAGGTTTCTCAAAGCATTGCAAGACGGCCGGAGTCTGAGTATGAACGTCTTAAATATGTTTAGGAGGTTTCTCACTCGACCATTCTAAGAATCTGCCATAAGTTGGTTTTAATGAAAACCTATGATAGGAAAACAAGTAGAAGTCGTCTGCCAGACGTCATAATTTTAACTACAACCCTGCTTGAGCAATCATTTGAGCCAAAACAGAATGCCTCAGTACTGAAGAAATCTAGACAGCTTAGAGTTGCTAAGAGTCAACGCCCAAGATCGACCTGAACATTTTAGATAATTGCTTGAGCGACAGCTGCCGAACCAACGCACGATGTTGAATAACTATGATAATTCATAGTGTCAAATTTATAGAACTTATTGACAATCCGAACATGTTATGTTAATATTAAAGAAACTATTGTGGACTAAGAAACGACCCGAAAGACATTTAATTTGTAGTGACTCCGGATTAGACTATTGTTTACATCAGTGACAATTTGTATTATTGTATAAGTGACAATTTGTATTACTGTATCAGTGACAATTTGTATTATTGTATCAGTGACAATTTGTATTATTGTATCAGTGACAATTTGTATTATTGTATCAGTGACAATTTGTATTATTGTATCAGTGACAATTTGTATTATTGTATCAGTGACAATTTGTATTATTGTATCAGTGACAATTTGTATTATTGTATCAGTGACAATTTGTATTATTGTATCAGTGACAATTTGTGACAAATTAAGTATTGCACTTATTAATTTAAGATAATTAGATAATGTGAGGGGATTAGAAAATTGTGTAGGGCCTCCTTGTTGAACCACTACACCAGCCTCAAAGACTCAACTGTCTCAAACCAATATGTGAGTACCCAGTATGATTTGTATCACTACACCAGCCTCAAGGACTCAACTGTCTCAAACCAATATGTGAGTACGCAGTATAATTTGTATTGTAATGTGTTGAAGACAGAGCGTCTTGAGTATCATTTGTCAAACATCAACCTATCTAAAGAATCATAATAAACAGCCTGATGAGCCGTGGATACAGGGTTAATCTCTGTGTTTTAATTTAGCATGATAGTTTATAGTTAGGAATATTAGTTACAATTTCCCTGTTCAGGAACATACAAACACAACATAATCATCTAGCGGATCACTAATTAAAAATAGAAGATCATAACGGAACCAAAATATAGTATACGGTAGACACGAGCCAAAAATGATGAGACTGAAAAGAAGAGTTAAAATAAAAAGGTAAAGTGAAGTACATGAGGAATAGTGGAAACATCAATATAAAAATAGACGTGGTTGTCACAAGTTCTTGTTCGTAGATTTATGTCATTAGATTTAATATTCATTCTTATACGTATTTTATATGTACGGTTGTTTTCGTAGATTTGTGTCATTAGACTTAATATTAATTCTTATACGCATTTTATATGTACGGTTGTTTTCGTAGATTTGTGTCATTAGACTTAATATTAATTCTTATACGCATTTTATATGTACGGTTGTTTTCGTCTTTGATGAGTCATATTTCAAAGTGAAAGAACAGAAACAGGTAAATGAAAATGTTCATACTCTCATTTTCTTGCGTTACCACAGCCCATATATTTCCGGCCTGTTCGGTTATCCCTTTAAAGAACTCTGTTGATTTATCCCCAGTAAATTCAAGTTGTCACAAAAATGTGACGAAAGTATAATGAGGAACGTGAGAGAAGACATACACAACACTGACTACCACGCTTTAAACATAGGTGGATTCCTAATCCCGGAACTACGCTACGCAGACGACACAGTACTTCCGTACTTGACTAACCGCATCTCCAAAAAAAGATGCGATTTCATCAAGCCATTCAAATCGTGCACACAAAGTCACCCGAACGGACCAATCGAGACAAGGACTATTACAACAACAACAAACATCCCGTACAGGTATTGAAATATCCTCAGTAACAACAAACACATAACATAATATCCGTAATGTGGACTAAGAAACGACCCGAAAGACATTTAATTTGTAGTGACTCCGGATTAGACTATTGTTTACATCAGTGACAATTTGTATTATTGTCTCTTATGTTCTCATATTCTTAAATATTTGTACGGCATGTTCGTTAATGTTGTAATAGTCCTTGTTCCGATTGGTACGTTCTCAGTGACTTGAGTACACAGGTTGAATGCATTGACGAGGTGGCATCTTTTTTTTGAGGATGTGGCTGGTCAAGTACGGAAAACCTGTCTACTTGTGTTGCAAAACGATTCGGTGCTGCTAGAACGGACCTGGTTTAATTCCCGTCAGCTGTAAGAATGATTTACCCCATGAGTATAAAAATCCCGACCTTGCTGGATTCATTCAATCTAAACACAATGTACATCTATTTAAAAAAAGAAAATCTATCATCATTGTTATAATCATTATTGTCATCATAATTATTATCACCATCGTTATTCATCATCATCAAGTGTCGTCTCCGCAACGAAGGTTGGATGCAACAGACCTCCAACGTGCCTTGTCTCTTGTTTTTCACTCTGCTAGGCTGTAACAAGTCCATCTTGTAATGTTACTCTCCCACTTGTATCTCTATCTACCTCTTGCTCACTTCCCTGTGACTTTGCCTTCAAGTAATGTCTTTAATAAGGTGTCATGCCTTTTAATGTGTCCTAAATATTTTATTTGCCTGATCTGTATTTCTCTCAGCAATTCTTTCTTCATATTAAGTGTCTTTAGAACATCTTTGATTTCTTTCCATGATGTTCTCCCTATTCTTCTATATACCCACATCTAAAAGGCATCGATTCTGTCTTCTAATTGTTTGTTTAATGTCCATGTTTATGATCCATACATTAATATAGAATAGATGTAGCATTTTATAATTTGTTTAGATGTTACTATTCTCCTCATGTCATTTGGCCATTCCTATTCTCCTTTTAACTTCTGTTTCACATCTGCCGTCATTTGCGACTATGTGTCCAAGATATTGATAATATTTAACTTGTTGTAGTTTCTCTCCATGTATGTTTATGTTTATCCCCTGTTAATCTGTGTCTTTGCTGATTATCATGGTTTTGTATTTTGGATATTTATATTCAGTCCATATTCATTACTTCATTTATTGACTTGATCTATTAATCTTTGTAGTTCATGTTCACTTTCTGCTAAAAGAACAGTGCCATCTGTATATCTCAGGTTGTTTATTATTTTCCCATTGATATCTAGTCCTCGCATTTCTTATATATTTTTAAAGATATTCTCTGTGTAGATATTAAATAGGCTTGGTGATAAAATGCAGCCTTGTCTTACCACTCTTTTTATTTCTATGTATGGTGAGTAGCTGTTTTCACATCTTATTGATGCAGTCTGTTCCCAATATACATATTCCTAATCAGTCTGATGGCTTTTCCGTCTATGCCTATTTCTTGAAGACATTTAATTAATTTTTCATGTTGGACTGTCAAAGGCCTTGGTGTAGTCGAAGGAAATATAGATCCTTTTTGGACCTATATATTTATATATCAATAGTCGGATACTAAGTATAGCGTCTCTGGTTCCTTTATTATTATTATTATTATTATTATTATTATTATTATTATTATTATTATTATTATTATTATTATTATTATTATTATTATTATTACTATTATAGTATTATAGTTATTATTAGTAGTATCTTCTTCTTGGTTGGTTGGTTGGTTGCTGATCCAGCGGTCCATGGGCTCATGCCCTTTGACCCATATCTTCTTCTTCTTCTGCGTTCATTATCAAATTCCTGCAGATTAGCAGGATGTAGTCCGGCGAACGGAATGCGTTGTGTCATGGTTTACAGAATTGCTGCGATATCTGCGCCTTGGCCTGAAACATCCGACTTCAGCATGGCTTTGTGTAACTGACCCTATATGGGATGGGACAGCCAACTCCATCACATAGCCCCCTTAGTCGCCTTTTACGACATGCGTGGAAGGTAAACAGTGTTGCTATTCTTTGCTCCCCTTTCGGCCCCCCGGCAACACACGGGCGTTATTAGTAGTATTATTATTATGATAATGATGATGACTACTATGGTTATAACTATTATTATTCCTATTATCACTGTTAGTTATGTTGTAACATTAAGTACAATAATAAGTAATAATAATAATAATTCCAGGGGATTAACTGGGTCAATAACAAGTCATTTGTTGACTGTGATTTTGCAGATGATATCAGACTACTGAGAACAACATACGCACACGCTCAACAACAAATAACTAAACGATTAAAATGTCAATACTGCATATTTCCCCTTAGAGAGTTGAAGGAAGACTTCGTGTCGATTGTGTGATAAAGTTTTAAATTTACCCTCAGAAATAAACAAAACCAAGTCGAACCCAAATCCTGGACCTGACAGTTGTGAGATCAACGCCCTAACCTCTGGGCCATGCGCCAAACGGATTTATTTCAGCATTCAAAAATGGAAGACATGCAAGAGTTATGTTATTTGGAACATGGGCAACATTTTGAGATCCCTGTACAACTTAATTAACAGAATGGACATCAATTCAAAATGTGATCGCTGGACGCGTTCATTTTGTATAATTTATTTTCCATTAGACACCTCCTATTTTACAGTCGTGTGTGCAAAATGCACTTGTCTAGACAAATATCACTTTCTAGGCATGTTAGTTGTAGTAAAGAGCTTCATAACAAATGAAATAAATAAAGAATAAGATACATAACACTGGAATTCATGAAATGTAACAGAAAAATGCCATTATCTCCATTTCGTCCTGTTTACAAATATAGGATATTTTAAGACGTTTATACGAAAACATTGATCATGAAACAGGGTGAACGCTAACGGTGATATCTTCTACAATGTCATATATATATATATATATATATATAATTCATATATAGATAGCCTTGCTCGTCTCAAAAGAAGGTCTGAAGCAAGCCCGTCCCAAATGGAGGTGGTTGGGCTCGAGTTGAACATCTCTTTTTATGGCTAAATCTGCCAATCCATGAGCGATTTGTATTGTTGTAGAATAGGGATAGAAAAGTGCCATGACTAGACTGTTGCACATTATGTCCGAACCTTCGTTTTTCCGCTCTACTAGCGAAACAGAGTAATGACGTTTTGGGAATCACTAATATCACGCATAATAACACACAGAAATCGAAGTTTCGACGGAAAGGACTTTATAAATAGCATTCAAAGCATAATAAGACGAATAATATCAGGCACTATTCACATTCACATGACAGAGCTAAATATGGATACACACCAAAAAAGAGTAAAAACGAGCATTCTGGTGACATTTTCTTTCCAGAACGTAGTTTTCTTTATCCTTGTTCTAAACTCATCACGATTCCGGGATAATTGAGCTGTCGCAGAAAAGAGCGTGTTTAAGATGTACCTTGTTAAACTCGTGGATAAGGAGTAGTGGGAGTGGTGGTGGTGTTGGTGATGGTGGTGGTGGGGGGGGGGGGGGAAACACATCCTCCCCACTTAGGAAATTAGAAGATGACTTTCAGTACTTGGAACTCAGACAAACTATTGAAAGCGAAAACTGATACAATGCAAGTTTGTTACCTGTTTAACTAATGACCAACACAGAATAAAACTAATGTAGCAAGGCAATAACAGAAAACAAAGAAACAAGGGCATTTTCCACGTTACAGTACAACTGGGATTTTTTTTTCAATATGCAAACAAAAATGAAATAAGCACACAAAATTAAATTGAAATGCCTAGAAATGGTCTCACCAACGCCATTTCCCTGTATTAGAAACGGCAACCAAACGATAAATATATTCAGTCATAGGTACCCCACCCCGTAACGATTTTCTGCCTAAAGTGACCATATTTTATGGAAGATATTTCTCCCTTTCTGAAGACGTATCTTCCACCCTGCATCTTGTCAGTCGTCGTCATGTACCGGCCTTACTCTTGAAGCTAGCAACAGTACTCTCCAATATTACTATTTTCCATGATATCTATTTCCTTACATATTGCCTTTCTCTACACGATATAAGATATAACCTACTGTGTGTGTCATGTGATGTATTCTCCCCAGAACGTTGTCTTCCCAATGAACTCCCTGAACACTTTTCTGTCTTAGGCGATGCGGCTTGCATTTTCCAACGAGGTATTCATGTTATCTTTATTGTCGTCAGTCCATTGTCTTCTTGGTCTGCCCTTGCTCCTCCACTTGAGTGTTCTGCCCTCTATTACTTATCTTTTCTAAACAGTTGTATCTCTATATGCCCAAACAGGTGTAGTTTTCTTTTTGCTATTGTGTTTATAGTAGCCAAAACTCTGGAATCTTCAATGTGTTTATAATGTCTGAGTTTCTTGTTTTTTTTTAAATTTTGAAGTATCTGTCTGTAGCATTGAGCAAATACACTACTACCAAAATATAATCCAGAATGTTGACACTGCCAACACAAAAACCATACAATGGAACACCATTTGATATAACAAAAACCATACAGTGGAACACCATTTGATATCATGTCATGCTATATCTGATAGAATACATCATCATCATCATCATCACTAAGTAATTATTAAGTGCCGTCTCCGCAACGAATGCTGGCTGCAATGGACCTCCAACATCCCATGTCTCTTGTCATGATGATGCTAGGCTGTAACCTGTTCATCTCATGATATTTATCTCCCCACTTGTATCTCTGCCTACCTCTTGCTCGCCTCCCCATGACTTTGCCCTCAAGTAAATTCTTCAACAAGGTGTCATGTCTTTTAAAATGTCCAAAATAATTTTGTTTGTTTGATCTTTATTTCTTTAAATAGTTCTCTAATTCATACGAAGTGTTGTTAGAATCTCTTTATTCATTTTCTTTTGTTTCCATGAAGTTCTCCATGTTCTCATATATATCCACATCTCAAATGCATCAATGTTCTCTTCTATATGTCAATATTTTCCTCATGTCATTGAAAGCATTTTTAGCCATTCCTTTTCTCAGTTTACCCTCTACCAAAAATCAAAGGCATTTAGAATATTCTATACAGCAACGCAGAACAACCTAGAATAACAAACGTCACTGTTGCATATTGTGGCATTAAAGTCATCAAGAGCAGACGCGCAATGACTGGTGGAGATATATATCTTTATAAGTCTATGCAGATTACATTGTCATATATGAACATAAAAAACAAGTACATCACATAAGCAAACTAATCCGATCATGTGACAAACACATTGTGAAGATATACATTTAAAAATGACGAAAACACGAATATCAACGAGCACACCACATTATTCATTCAACATAAGCAAATGCGTTTCATTAGCTTCCAGAGCAGGGTTGGAACAAGGTTTCAGATAATTTGGAATTGTTGGAAATTGTTGGTACAAAATGGCATTTCAAAATTGTGTATAAACGACTAAACCATGTTGAATTCTCGAGAACATTACCTTTCTATCAACTAGTATTAGTAGCATATCACATTCAGGACCCAATTCACGAGAACATTACCTTTCTATCAACTAGTATTGGTAGCATATCATATTCAGGACCTAATTCTCGAGAACATTACATATCATATTCAGGACCCAATTCTCGAGAACATTACATATCATATTCAGGACCCAATTCTCGAGAACATTACCTTTCTATCAACTAGTATTGGTAGCATATCACATTCAGGACCCAATTCTCGAGAACATTACATATCATATTCAGGACCCAATTCTCGAGAACATTACATATCACATTCAGGACCCAATTCTCGAGAACATTACATATCATATTCAGGACCCAATTCTCGAGAACATTACATATCATATTCAGGACCCAATTCTCGAGAACATTACCTTTCTATCAACTAGTATTGGTAGCATATCACATTCAGGACCCAATTCTCGAGAACATTACATATCATATTCAGGACCCAATTCTCGAGAACATTACATATCATATTCAGGACCCAATTCACGAGAACATTACCTTTCTATCAACTAGTATTGGTAGCATATCACATTCAGGACCCAATTCTCGAGAACATTACATATCATATTCAGGACCCAATTCTCGAGAACATTACATATCATATTCAGAACCCAATTCTCGAGAACATTACCTTTCTATCAACTAGTATTGGTAGCATATCACATTCAGGACCCAATTCTCGAGAACATTACATATCATATTCAGGACCCAATTCTCGAGAACATTACATATCATATTCAGAACCCAATTCTCGAGAACATTACATATCATATTCAGGACCCAATTCTCGAGAACATTACATATCATATTCAGGACCCAATTCTCGAGAACATTACCTTTCTATCAACTAGTATTGGTAGCATATCACATTCAGGACCCAATTCTCGAGAACATTACATATCACATTCAGGACCCAATTCTCGAGAACATTACATATCATATTTAGGACCCAATTCTCGAGAACATTACATATCATATTCAGGACCCAATTCTCGAGAACATTACCTTTCTATCAACTAGTATTGGTAGCATATCACATTCAGGACCCAATTCTCGAGAACATTACATATCATATTCAGGACCCAATTCTCGAGAACATATCATATTCAGGACCCAATTCACGAGAACATTACCTTTCTATCAACTAGTATTGGTAGCATATCACATTCAGGACCCAATTCTCGAGAACATTACATATCATATTTAGGACCCAATTCACGAGAACATTACCTTTCTATCAACTAGTATTGGTAGCATATCACATTCAGGACGCAATTCATCCACCAATCATCTTTTTGGCTCTATAGATTTTCTAGGATATAAATACGGTCATTTGTTTGTTACTGCTTTCTAAATGGTCCGATGCACAATTTCCTGCGACAAATTCGAAACTTTGCCATAACAAGCGCGAACTACCACGCCGCCACAGAGTAAGAACAACTTTATTACCTCTCTCCAATATATAAATCGACATTTATGATTGCACAATGACAAATATATGCTATAGTTGTAAGAGTCATATTTTTTCTAGACATGAAAACAATGAGGTTACTTAAACGCGTGTACATAGTAAAATGATACATCTTACTTTTCACACAGTTGTAACTAAATTTAATGTTAAATTATTGTCCTAACTATTATCTAGTGCCTTTTACTGCCACGACAATTTCTGTTCTCATTGTTTACTGCATCAAGGCTTCACTATAGTAACACAGCTTCCACTAAGATTTCATGAGTACCTGTTTGTAGCATTCTACATTTATACCTTAGTAGAATAGTCAGTGTTTATAAATTAGTTTATCTCCACAAAACAATATGCCACACAATTTGTGGACAAACGTAAACAATAAAATCAGAAAGTAAATATATTTGAAAAAAAATGCACAACATGACAAAAGGCCAAAAATGGTCAAAATAAATTTCATGACGAGTATTCTTTAGAAATGGCCATATTTGATAAATGTGATTATTAAATAACCAATATGGCAACCCTGTCTCAGATTAAAAAATAGATGTGGAATATGTACGGTAATGGCATAAGCGGCTTAGAAACCTAATATATAACAGAATCGTTCAAACTAAAACCTGATGACCATACAGTTCTTGATTACAGGTAATGTAAAAGAAATACGACTCAAATTAAAAAAAAAAAACAGATGCAGTGAACAAATAGGTGTCTATCAGCAAAAATGACATAAGGTCTCCAAATAAAAGAAATATGAACATTCGAACTACAAGACGCATCATTGTCACATCCTGTGTATACTTATCAGGAAGCTGATTACTCAGAGCTGTGACACGACGACATCGATTTGATAATCAAATCATTTTCACAATAACCTTAGTGGAAACGAGGAATTATCAGGTTATTCACTTGTCTGTCATCATTTCTGTTAAACGTTGGATCACATCACTGACCACCATCATCATCAGGTAACAAACATATTATGACAGACGTTTTAAACAACTGCCGTTTTTGAGTCAATCAGTATTGTCTTTTCTATGCTGTCATGTCGTTTAATATGGCAAAAATATTGTAATTTTCTGGAGAGGGCATTGCCATTTAGCCAGTTTTCGTTGAATTTCAATTCTCTCTGAATGTCCCTAATGTGAATCTTTTGGTGTACGGTATTCTGAGGATCCTGTGTACATTTTGTTTAAAATCATGTAATTTATTTTCTTTCTCACGAAATTGGTAATTATTCAGGATTCACATCCATATATTGCAACTGGAAATTCTTCAGACTCTAAGGAATGTTAGTTTTGTTATTTCTACATACCAAAGTCGGATGTGTCAGGCCAAAAGACGGAGCTATTATAAGTGAGCTGTAAACCGTGCCACAACGCATTCCGTTATATGGACTACATTCTGCTAACCTGTAGGAGTCTGAGAACGATCACAAAAGAAATGGTTGTTTTGTTGTAGCCCAACCATATGTTTTTCATCTGTATCAGTGTATTTGATGAAATGGACAATCCCCGTCTGACTTCTTCATAGCAGTTCCTGTTGTTGTTTATAAGAGAACCAAGGTGTTCAAAAAACTAGTAACTCGTTCTACTTCTCTGCTAGTGTTCCAGATTGAGAACTCAACCATCCATCCATCCATCCATCCATCCATCCATCCATCCATCCATCCATCCATCCATCCATCCATCCATCCATCCATCCATCCATCCATCCATCCATCCATCCAATGTTCCTTCAGCGCGCAATACGGTGCGCTGGTAGAGCTAGAGCTCACCAGTTTTCGATGTGATGCTACTGTGTGTAATTCTTGCATGATGTTGAGACCCATAGTCAAACCCACTTTAATGTTGTTCTGCGAAGAGTCTCTCTTGGACTTCCTATATTTTTTTTTGCCATCTGGTACCCATTGTGATGATTGTAATGGTTGTCCGTTTCCATTCATTCTAAGTACATGTCCCATATAAGTTTCTCGTTTTCTTCGTATTGTTGTAGAAACATATTGTTGTTTGGTGTCTAGTCTTACTTGCTTGTCTGACTTTACTTTTTCTCAACCAATTTTTCAGAGAGTTCTAAGACCGTTATTTTCAAATGAATTTAATTTCTTCTCCGGTGCTTTTTCTATTTTTCTACGTTTCCAACCATATGTAAACACAGATATCGCATTGAAATTTAACAGTCGTAGTTTGGTATATTTACTTATTGTTTTTGATTTCCCGATGTTTGTTAGGTCGTTGAACGCACTTGATGCCAACACAATTCTGGTAGAAATCTCTATTGTTGTATCTCTATAGTTATTTTGCTCCCTAAATAGGAAAGGTTATGAACTTTTCTCCGTTGAGGGTGATTTTGAAATTACAGTTAACAAAATTCATAATTTTAGTCTTGGAAGTGTAGGTGATTATACTTGAATGACATATGTGTACTTTAGTTTTGCAGCGATACATATGGCGAGAAACCGACGGTTGATAACTGATGATATATAACTGATGATGGTATTTTTTCTATTCTTATTGACAAGAACGCCTATTCCATGTTGGTCCTGTGTTTCGTATCAGCTGAACCATATACACACAACCCGAGTACAATTAAGTTAATCCTCTGCGCCTTTGTCTTTCTTTTTTATACATCTCTAAAACAAGTATATTGAGTTTTACAGGATGACTACTCATAAATCTTCAATTGTTTTTATTTGCAAGACTCTTTCTGGAAGTAAAGATTTCATGTGATCATCAAGATCACACGATGGCATGCATTTATTGTGCTTCGTTCTCAATCCCACAATGAATATCTCGTCTAACAGGACAGTGGTATGACAGGACAGTGATATGACAGGACAGTGGAATGACAGGACAGTGGTATGACAGGACAGTGGTATGACAGGACAGTGGTATGACAGGACAGTGGTATGACAGGACAGTGGTATGACAGGACAGTTGTATGACAGGACAGTGGTATGACCGGACAGTGGTATGAAAGAACAGTGGTATGACAGGACAGTGGTATGACAGAACAGTGGTATGACAGGACATATATTCCAAGCTCGATATACCTCCAAACAGTCAAGAGGTTATGATAGCGATTAAACAAATGTCAAATGATAAAGCTCCTGGTTTGGATGCCTTACCTCCTGAAATTTATAAAAATGGCGGACCACTGCTGATTAAAAAAACTAACTGACATTTTTGGTATTTTCTGGAACTCAGGTACATTGCCTCAAGATCTAAAAGATGCTTCTATAGTGCACCTATATAAAGGCAAAGGTACCAAACAGTCTTGCGATAATCACAGGGGCATATCACTTTTGCCTATAGCTGGTAAAATTCTTGCTCGTGTCATACTCAACAGATTAAATAATTCACTATTAAACGAGCTACTACCAGAGAGTCAGTGCGGTTTTCGTGCAGGTCGTGGTACAGTTGATATGATATTCTCTGCACGACAAATTCAGAAAAAGTCACAACAGCAACATAGTGAACTCTTAGCAACATTTGTGGACTTAACTAAAGCATTCGATACCGTTAACAGAGAAGGACTGTGGAAGGTGCTTACAAAGTTCGGATGCCCCCCCCCCCAAACTAGTCACTGTGATACAACAATTTCATGACGGCGGTATGATGGTTAGTGTTATCTGCGACGGAGGAGTATCTCATGCATTCCCTGTCACAAATGGTGTAAAGCAGGGATGTGTGCTGGCCCCTACTCTTTTCAGCATGTTATTTACGGCCATGCTAACGGAAACGCACCATAGTAATGAAACAGCTGGCATAATGATCAATTACAGAACATATGGTGATCTTTTCAATTTACGTCGTCTAAAAGCAAACACGAAAACTAAATCTAGTACTGTTAGAGAATTACTTTATGCTGACTACTGTGCATTGTATGCTGACTCTTTCGTAAACATGCAGAGCACCATAGACCGCTTCTCACAGGCCTGCAACAACTTTGGTCTCACTATTAACACCAAAAAAAACAGAAGTCATGCACCAAGCAACATAAAATAGCCAAGATACTGCTACTTCCATCATCGTCAATCAGGAAAAACTGCAGGTAGTCGACAATTTTACTTACCTTGAAAGCACTCTCTCTCGCGATGTCAACATTGATGTGGAAATTAACAATAGACTGGCAAAAGCTAGTGCTGTATTTGGCAGATTACGCAACAATGTATGGAACAGAAGAGGTATAAGAAGAACCACCAAACTACAAGTATATCATGCTGCTGTTATACCAACCCTACTATACGCCTGCGAAACGTGGACAGTGTATGCTAGACATGCAAGAAAATTAAATCATTTCCATCTTACCTGCCTACGTAAATTACTAAACATCCATTGGTGGGACAAAGTACCAGACTACGAGGTCTTGGAAAAATCAACCTCAATAAGCATTCACACAATACTTATAAAGGCGCAAGCACGCTGGACAGGCCATTTTGTGCGTATGGAGAACTCGCGTTTGCCAAAACAAATATATTATGGAGCACTCAAGGCAGGATTTCGAAAAGCTGGTGGACAGAAAAAGCGCTTCAAAGACACGCTCAAGTCATCCTTGAAACATCTTAACATTGACGTAGGCGCTTGGGAGAGCCTCGCTCAGGATAGAACAGCATGGCGTTACAGCATTAGAACGGGAGCACTAGCGGCGGAAGAATTCAGACAAGATACTGCAAGACAGAAGAGGACACATAGAAAAGAAAAAACATCTCAACCTCACACAGATACCCTCTATTGTTGTCAATTCTCTAAAAGAACATTTTGTGCGCGCATTGGACTTGCTAGTCATTTAAAAACGCACTATTAACTTTTATTTTTTTAATTATTTATTGTTATTATTACTATGGTTGAGTTTTTGGTCATCGTCGATCACGACGGACGAACATCATGACAGGACAATGGTATAACAGGACAATGGTATGACAGGACAGTGGTATGACATGACAATGGTATGACAGGATAATGGTATGACAGGACAGTGGTATGACAGGACAGTGGTATGACAGGACAGTGGTATGACACTAAAGTGGTATGACAGGATAGTGGTATGACAGAACAGTGGTATGACAGGACAATGGTATGAAAGGACAGTGGTATGACAGGACAGTGGTATGACATTACAGTGGTATGACAAGACAATGGTATGACAGGACAATGGCATGACAGGGCAGCGGTATGACAGGACAGTGGTATGACAGGACAATGGTTTGACTCGACAAAGGTATGACAGGACAATAGTATGACAGGACAGTGGTATGAATATATTTATAGCAGGATGTAGCCTAGAAAGTTGGCGTTGTGTCGCAGTTTTGTTTGCGCAACAGCTCTGACACATCCGACTTCGACGATGATAGCTAATACGTTCAGTGTTTTCTTTACCCGATCTTTTGAACGGTGAATGTATGTAGCCATATCGCTAATAGGTCGGTCATACGTCGCAACTTGTGCTCGTACTGCACGCCGTATAACATCATTCATTTGGCCATACAAAAATATCAACTTAAAAATTAGCCTGCAATATTTGCTGAAACATTTAAGTTACACACGACTAACAAAAATATGACAACGGATAAAGTACAGTTGCTTCAAAAACAATATGTGACCATTATGAACTAGACGACGAAACAAATTTAAGTATAGTGACACAAATATAAATAGCTCAGGAGACTGCGCTGTAGAAATCAAGAGAAGAATTGCAATGGCGACTTCAAAATTTCCGCAGATGAAAACTCTAAAGGGTTTAAAAACCGTAGAAGATTGATTTCACTGTACTCGATTTCCCATATGTACTCCGTCCCACTCAACAAAGCGGCACGCCACCTGCGGAGAGTACCACTCATAGCACGTAACTCCGTAGCTTCAAGTGATAATCGACAGGGATCTCCGAAAAAATTCACTTTCTAAACAAGACGACACGAGCCTGATTCGAACGCATGACCTCTTGAACACAAGGCGAACAGCTTGATCACTACGCCTTGGAGATCCCCGAAAACTGTTTGACAAGGTACCAGTAGCATAGTTAAAATATCATAACTAACGTATTTCCAGTGGTAATATACGGTAGTGAGGTATGGATATTAAATAAAATAGTAGCAAAGAAATGAGTTGCTACAGAATAATTCTCCGTATACCATAGACAGCTAAAAACACAAATCAAGAAGTGTTGAGATAATAAACGTCAAAGAGGGCTGGCTCCTTAACAACACCATAGCTTGAACGCTGAGTTTTTTTTGTTCGTTGAAGGAGAGATAGTAGCATGGAAAGATTGATATTTGAAGAGTTAACGGCATCAGGGAAAGAGGGCGCCCACGACGACGCTATAGTGATATATTAGATTGTTTACACATATGTCTAGCAGTGGCAGGTCAACTCGCCCAGAATTTCAGAGTGTTGAAAGAAAATTGAAAGAAAATCCACAAAGACGACTACAGTCTGGAAAGAATAAATCACATAATGACACAATGTGATGACTGGAAGTGCATTTCTTTTGTGAATCATGTGATGTTAGCTGTGTCTTTCTTTCTCTCCAGTCCGTGGTGATATGTTGATACCAAGTGACCATTTCCTAATGTCTGCCACAATGAATGCGCTATACGCCATTTTAACATTTCCCGATTAGGAATATTAGTTATTATTGTAGTGATGTTTCTAACAATACTGCATGTACACATATATTTTGACAAGAGGCACAAACATATACTGTCTATATGTGAATTCCAACATCGTGTTCATTATGAACTCAGCGCAATATACATATTCAACCACAATAAGACTTTACTATGTACTTTATTATCATTATTCACTTAATATACATCTATTATGTTATGGAAACGATCCTGGTGTAGAGGCTAAGCCGTTCGATTTGCGTTCAAGTGGTCGCGAGTTCGAATCCGGCTCGTGTCGTCTTGTTTATAAAGTGGATTTTCGGATGTCCCTTTGTATTATAGCTTAAAGCTATGAACCTATGGGTGTACGTGATATGAGTGGTAATCTCGGCAAGCGGCATACATTTCGTTTAGAGGGACTACTACATAAGTGGTAATCCGAGTCAATGCAGTCAATCCTTTAGTACGTTTGAACCTTGTTTAACATATCCTCAATTTTCTTTGGCGGGACAAACCAAATGAATCCGCGAGCCTTATGCGGATGACTCAATCCTAGGAGAAACGTTTAGAAAGAGATATCGCAAATGTTTTATAAGTGAGAGAAATACAATTGACTAGAATATAAATAGTGTATATAAGTGAGTGACATACAAATGACTAGAGTATAAATAATGTATATAAATGAGTGACATACAATTGACTAGAATATAAATAGTGTATATAAGTGAGTGACATACAAATGACTAGAGTATAAATAATGTATATAAATTAGTGACATACAATTGACTAGAGTATAAATAATTTATATAAATGAGTGACATACAATTGACTAGAGTATAAATAATGTATATAAATGAGTGACATACAATTGACTAGAGTATAAATACTTTATATAAATGAGTGAAATACAATTGACTAGAGTATAAATAATGTATATAAGATGCTCTTAAGATGTAGAATTAAAGTAAACACCTTTAACAAGTATATACATTGAAACAAAATCTATTAAAGCTGACAACAACTGCAATTTGAAAAAGTCAGCCAAGACAAAACACAACGCAAATCATGGGTTACATAAGAAGACAACAGATTAAGTGGTTTTCACAAGTTTCCAGACTACCATCAGACAGTGTCCCTCAAAAAGCATTACTATACAGACACGATGGATACAAAGCCAGGGGAAGACCCTGCAAACGGTGTATTACAGAAATACAGGGTTAAACGAAAATAAACATATATGAAATACACAGAAAACGTCATCTCCAGAGCACTCTTCTACTCCTAACGCTTCGAAGCACAAAAGGGTATACAGCGAAAAGAAAAGAAAGAAAAGAAGGCAAGGAGATCTAGACATAAATTTCGTGATAAAATGTGATTAGTTTTGATTCGTTTCATAAAATAAAAACATCATTTTATTGTGCATTTTTAACATATTCTTTATTTCATTTTGATGAAAATTTCCACTTATATCATATATTTTTTCTATTTCTATTTGTTAATTTATTACTCATTGCCAGATTTAACCTTTAGAATAAATTTCAGTTTATTTAAGATAATTATAAAAAAAACATTTATTCTTATTTTAGAGTTCAATATTATTTTTTTCTGGTAAGACATATAACGTGCATGTTGTGATTATCCTGCATGGAGAATTTCATTAGAGCTGTCTGCTGTTAAGAACCTTGGCGAGATAGCGTCATGATACTCAGCATTTTCTGAGAATAAAACGTTCGTCTCCATTCATCCATATAGATTAGACTTGACATTTTCAAAATCAGACACATCCCTGGAGACTTTAGCAGATTGCAGATATATCAGTGGAAGGTGCTACGAAGAAAGTGAGAGTCGGCGAGTTAAAAAAAAATATGCGGAGACTACAATTCTTACATAATGCACTCAACTTAAATTATTAGAAGAAAAAGCCGATGATCCTAAATTTAGTTACAATGACTTGTAATGAAAATATACAACATGGGAATAGTTGAAGAGAAAAGGTTAATATGCGCTGGTCATGTTTCAGTTCCTAGTCGATGAGGGAACTATATAGATGGAGATAATAGAAACACAGGGCGATTTCAGATCGGGCAGAGATCACATCTTTAATAAGAGGCTTATTATAGAAAAATGAAGGGAATTCTCAACTGACCTGCACATGTGCTTCATTGATTACTTATAAGCGTTCGATGCGTCCAACATCAGAAGCTGTGGGAGATAATGAACAGCATGGGTTTCCCAAGACATCTGATTCATCTAATAGAAGAACTTTACCAAGATCAAAAGGCTGCAGTGAAGTTAGAGGGCGATCTCTTAGAGTGGAGTAAGGCAGGGATGCGCACACCCTCCCCATGCCTGTTCAACATCTACGCAAAAAATATAATGAGGAATGTGAGAGAAGACAGACACAACTGCTGACTACCACATTTTAAACATCGGTGGTTTTGAAATCCTTGAACTACGCTACGCAGACGACACTGTGTTTCTTTCAAATGATATAAAGGGATTATATATTGCTTTAGAGTCCTTGTCAAGGCTAACTATGATTTGGAAAAGCAACATCAGTGTTGGAGTAAAAATCAAACTGTATAAGTCGATGGTGCTTTCTGTTGTGCTGTATGGTTGTGAGAGTTAGACACTCACTGCGAACATGGAGAGAAGATTACATGCTTTTGAGTACAAATGCTACAGACGAATTCTACGAATTTCCTATAGGGAACATAAGACCAATGTGTACGTAAGAAATAAAGTAGAGATGTGTGCAGGTGTTAAGGAGCCATTGCTTTCAATAGTGAAACGACGAAAACTAGCATGGTTCGGGCATGTATGCAGGCACGATTCCTTGTCAAAAACAATACTGCAGGGAACTGTCGAGAGTAGAAGAAGCAGAGGAGGGAAAATAAAGGCATGTACAGAAGACACCATCAAGGAATGGACAGGGCAAGATATTTCCAGACTCATCCGCATCGCTGACGAATTCGCTGGAGGACTCTGTGTGCTGAAGCATCCAATGTGGTATCCCTACGACCCTGAAGGGTTACGGGTTTATTGATTAATTGACTGATAAAGGGATTGGTGATGATGATAATGTTCCTCCGTCTCAAGCAAAGATGAGCATGGCATGAAAAACAATACATGTCATGAACAAGTAGAAAAACAAATATTTGTGATTGTCTAATTTGGTTTGTGAGTTCGCAGATGTATGGTGAGTCCGATTCGTTCCAGGAAAGTTATATTTCAGTGTATGCAGTAGTGTAGAGGGTTTGAAGTAGGAGAGTTTTCGGATTTATCCTTTCGCTTTCGTCGCTTTCGCTTTCCTTTCGCTTTTCATCTTTCTTTTTCAAATTTAGTGATCCCAGCAGTGATCTGGGTGTACCATGCTGAACGATCAAAGGCTGTAGTCTCCCAGGAGTACATGCCCCTAGCATCGACGCTTCAGTGCTTGAATTTTTTAGGTGATCCTTGAAGCGCTTTTTCTGTCCGCCGTTTGAACGTTTAGATAATGAAAACCATGACTTGCGTGGTGAGAATTGGATTAAAATGAAGGATTGTACTTACGTACAACATAGGTTTTATAATCGCTTCATTCAGACACGACGGACTATAACTAAAACTAGTGGGTAATGATGTGCTTGCAAGAAAACATACAGATTGCAATACACAAAACATATTCAACGTTTCAACCAAAAGGTCTTTATCAAGAAATGCACAAAACATGAAAAGACGACGAATGGAAAATATTACAACACACAAACGTATATAACGGAAATATGGAAATGGGATGCAGGAAGGACAGGAAAAACGTAAATATATGTGGACACGAGACGAACAAAAAGAAAACGTAAATGACGGAACAAAATGAATGAAGACCAAGTAATGTGAAGGAGAGTTGCGCAATGTTGTCGGCCTCAGTCTCTCGCCCCTACACACATGATCTCAGTGGCAAGACGAGTCGAGAAGACTGAGTGTGTGTCGAGGTGCAGTAGATGACCAGGGTGTCTTACTGTCTCACTGTGCTCTTCGACGCTCTACGACACTAGCTGGATGACGCCTTTCTGTCCAGTGGCCCATGTTAGTTTAGCTCCTTTGCGCAGTCCGCAGCATCTAGACTTTACATGCTGGGCAGACATAACTATGGGCAGAGATCCCATTTGCCGCCTTCACTGATTTAACACGCCGAAGCGATTTCAGCGGTGTGATTGCTGTTGCATGCAGACAGCGATTATGATCCACTAGTGAAGGCTAGATAGAAGAAAAGTTGAAGGAGGAAGAGTTTCAGGATATTAGCACTTGAAGACGCCCCTGTTCTATTCAAGTGATCACTATGGCCGTTAAACATAATGTGATGTTTCTCTGCCCCTTCCGAAGTATTAAAGGGTTTGGAACAACTAATCAAGAACACAAAGAAATACAGCGAACCACAAAACTTACATTTACACGCGCGAAAAACAAAAATCATGTCAACAGTTACAACAACACAACAACCAAAAATCAGAATAGACAATACCGAAATAGAATGTGTGGATAAATTCGAATACTTAGAAGCAAAGATCAATGGTGCAGGAGACTTCATGGCAGAGGTAAGGAAGAGAATGGCAATAGTATATTGTAAAATAACACATATGAATAAAATATGAAAAAAACCCAGAATAGAAACGAAACAGCTAATGCTAAGAATTTTATTTTTCCGGTTGCAACATATGACTGAAACATGGACCCTAAATAAAACAGCGGCAAAGTAGATCAACGCCTTTGAGATGAAATGCTACAGAAAGATACTTAGAATATCATGGATGGAAAAAAAGAGAAACTCAGATATTATAAACACATTGAAGATTCCAGAGTGTTGGTTACTAAACACAATATCAAAATGAAAACTACACTTGTTTGGTCATATAAAGAGACAGATGTTTAGAAAGACAAATATGGAGAGCAGAATTTATGGGCGGAGGAGAAAGGGACTGACGACGTTAAAGATAACACGAATACGTCTTTGGAAAATGCAAGCCGCATGGTCCAAGACAGAGAAAGAAGGAGTTCATTGGGATGACAACGTTCTGGAGAGAATACGTCACATGACAACAACCTGCTGGGCGAACCATTATATTCTAGTATCAAAGTTATGTTTACACATTGACGCTTTACAAAAGTGGTTACATGCCAATCGTCCTCCCAGACCCACTCTTATAACACATTATTTTTCAATAATCCTACTGGGACTTTACAACTTTTAAACTTTCTTCAAAGAACACTAATATTTATGTTATTTTGTGTGTGTACTCTACCACCAAATAAAAAACAACAACAACGATGTGGCTCTAGGTAAGTCATATGGTCCATTGTGAGAACCAACTTCTGTAAACAGAAGCAATATGTTTTATGTTGATAGTGAGTGCCCAATTAAAAGTATGAAATAAACTTCTTTTTTTTGGTATGTGGATACCATCACATTGTGGAATACATGGACACGTAGATCGTTTGGCTAAGTCGTGATCGTCTGAATACGTCTGATCGTCTGGCTAAAGAGACAGCTTCTGATGATCAACTAGATGTGCCCATGAATAAATCAATAAACCCGTAGCCCTTCAGTGTCGTAGTGGTACCACATTGGATGCGTCAGCACACAGTGTCCCCCAGAGATTTCTATCCTCAGCGATGCGGATGAGTGTGGAAATATCTTGTCTTGTCCATTCCTTGATGTTGTCTGTCATGCCTTTATTTCTTTATTTTCCCTCCTCTGCTTCTCCCCCCTTCGACAGTTCCCTGCAGTATTGTTTTTAATAAGGAATCATGTTTGCATACATGTCCAAACCATGCTAGTTTTTGTCGTTTCACTATTGACAGCAATGGTTCTTGCACACCTGCATACATCTCTACTTTATTTCTTACGTACACATTGGTTTTATGATCCTTATAGGAGATTAGTAAAATTTGTCTGTAGCATTTATATTCGAAAGCCTGTAATCAACTCTCCATGTCCGCAGTGAACTCCCACAACCATACAGCACAACAGAAAGCAACTTATACAATTAAGTGTCCATAATGTACCATCAAAATAAACATGATCAAAGTAATTCAAAAATCAAAGCGAGCTCCAATACAAGATGACTATTAAATTAAGAACAGACCAGACCAAGTTGTCTTTCTACGTATCAGAGCAGGACACAACCGACTCCCAACCACATGTATACAAAGTTTAAGATTTGCAATACGGCTGTTTTGTGAATTAGTCTGTTGTGTGAATTAGTCTGTTTTGTGAATTAGTCTGTTGTGTGAATTAGTCTGTTTTGTGAATTATACGATTATTACCTCAGTTCCATTTTGATCATCTTATTTCTAACATCTCCATACGCCATATCTAATGAAAGTAGTTGATTTTATATTTTTTCATTTGTCAGCGTATTTACAATAAAATATCGTGACACTCAGCATTATAAGGCCTATTGGCCGTCGAAATCAAGCCGTCTAATATTAATCATATGATTATTTCATTGATTCTCATTGGCTTTCACTTAAAGTATAATCATAGTAACCAATGGACATCACGGGAATAGTCAAATAAAATATTAATAAGGCCGGATTTCTCATTAGCAAGTAGGTATATGGTAAACCGAAATGATCTAAAACATCATTTACGTACAGGTATTTTCTAGCACAGCTTATACTGGATTGAAGTTGGGTTTCTAAATCTCTTCTGACATTATCTGATACATGATTTAGAGATAAAATAAAACACATGTCCCTTTTAAAATGGAATACCACAAGAAAATCACCGCTTAATGGAACCATATGTCAGGAAATATAACCAGGAAAGATTTGCATATCTAAGCTGTCTCTTCGAGACCTGTAGAATAACAAGTGTTGTGTAAATATTCGATGGTATCGGAAACCCCAAGTTAAGCATGTCATCTCTAGAAACTAAAACGGATGTTTTAAATAGCTTTCTATATGCTTAATAAAATCGTACAGAAGTGAGGTATTGTTAGAATGATAATTCTACATATAGGCGAATAGATGATTACTTCTTCCTATTGTCTGTTTGTTAATAGAGTCATATTGTGTTATAGATTTCTTCAATAAATTGAACTGTGGTTAAAAGATCCGAGACAATGCTGTAGAGTTTGTCGTCAGAGCTTTCTCAGATGGTCAGTTTTATTCTTGTGTTACTATAGACTCAGAAGTTATATAAAAAAATATCCCGTGTCTCCTACACATTTACCATTGAGAAGTTATATAAAACATGGTCTGTGTTTTCTACACATTTTTTAGAGGGACAGATATTGATTGCAATTAACGATATTATTTAATTTTCTTCTTTTTCTTCTTCTACATTCTTTCTCATGCTCCTGCAGATTAGCAGGATGTAGTCCGGAGAACGTAATGCGTTGTTTCGTGATTTACAGCTTAGCTGCAACAGCTTGCTTTTCAGTCTGAAAAATCCGATTTCAGCAAGGATTATGGGTCACAACTATGAGATGGAACAGCCATCTTCAAGAGTGAAAATTAAATAAAAGCTTGCGGTAAATTTTCAATAGTGTGGTAAATAAAGAAAAACATGAAAAATTGTTATAATTCAGTTTTGTCAATTTTCAGGATTTGTTCGGGAAGAGCGGCTATGTGGCAGCGAGGTACAGAGCGCGCATGTGACTCCCAAGGTACAGGGTTCGAATCTCCCACAGGCAATGGTGCATACCTACCGTTCAGGAAGCAATGGCTATGTACTGAACTATAAAACAGAAAATGGGATCTGAACTAGGTTCGCTCAGAGGACGCCTACTCACCTCATACTATGAATCACCACTTTATCCCGTTTGCGAGCACAGTACTCTCCTAATAAAAGATGCGATTTTAGTTAAAACTTTCAACGAGTACATTCCAAAGCTACTATAATTATGGACTCTTTAATCGATACACATACAATAACAACACATAAACTGCACAGGTAGGTCAATTCACCGAACCACACACATTTAGCATTAGTACGTGCCGTAAGGTAGCCGTACTATACGAACCAATTAGGTCTACATGTAAACATAAATAACACATAAACATATACACGGTTGCTTCAGACCGTAACATTGGTAAATGAAGAATATAATATAGATTAATTGAGGATTAATCATTTATCAATGTTACACCTGAAACAACCTTGAAGTTGAGCCTTGTTTATTAGGGATGCTGTGTGGTTGAAGAGCGAAAACGTGTTGACTCAAAATGTGCCACCTAAGCGGACCTGATTCAAATGTCGTTTGATGTGTTATGATATTTCTTTAATAATAAACAATTCATGCTTCTATATTATATTATTCAAACTACCGAATCATTGCGAAAAAAATTACCACAGCCAAAAAATGCTAGACTCATTAGACTTAATAAACATTAAACTTAATGGCGTCATACTGTATATGATATATGCTACCATTTTTTCCAGATCCATGTTATAGACATATATAGGTTTATACATCTGCAGACACTTGACAATTTTTAAATCTTGAAGAATAAACAAAAGGACAAAATGTCTTACAAAATAACTACATTAGCAAATGGAATCTCAGAGTCAGTGAATTGAGGCTTTTGAAACTAAAAAAATTAAAAAAAATATATATATTTATATTGTGCACAATTTGGCAGAAAGGTTATTGAACCTGTTTTGTGTATCTGTGTTAAAGCAACATCTGCAAACAGTGGTACAAATGATGTGTAATCACATTATGACGTCAATAACAACAATCCCTACGCTTAACGGCAAGCGTAGATACTAACAACAATCCCTACGCTTAACGGCAAGCGTAGATACTAACAACAATCCCTACGCTTAACGGCAAGCGTAGATACTAACAACCATCATTCATTTGGGGGAAGACAATAGACAGCAATCTTCAATTTAGAGAGAAATACTGTGGTGTCTGTATTACATGCGCAGAATCATGGGCAACAAGATACAAGAAACAAACAAACAAACAAACAAAAATAACTGCGGGAGTGACAGTAAGAAGGAGTTAGTCAACAATAATTAACATGACATCCCTAAATTATTCAGCAAGTACTTCACCAGAATGAGTGCTGACTGGTGGATTTGTCTTGGTAGTCCAAGACACGCCCCCCCCCCCCAACTTTTGGATGCTATTTCTATTGTTTATACCGGCGCTTATGAGTGCTAACAACACATATCGTGACTGATGCGTGACAAGCGACATTATATTTATGGCCTAATTAGAAAGCATCATTTTATAGTGTTATACTGCCTTTTCTCTTAATTTTCATTGATCACCATGCTTATACTTTGTGTCGACAGCCAATGAAAATCACGGAAAGAGTCAAATATTTTCCAAATAGCCAATAGATCTTATCTTAGTTAAATTATAGTCAATGACAATGAACAACTAGGATTTCAACAACTTTTATTATCTCGAGTTGGTTGGTTGATGATCTAGCGGTCCATTGGATCATGCCCTCGACCCAATATCATTGTGTAATATATACATGTGTTTGTGAGCTGTTGTTTTGTTCCATATAAGATGTCACAACGTATCCTCACTTTAATCAAAATCCCCAGTGTAAATCATTTTCACATCCACCTTGTGAAAAGAGGATAAATGCTACAGCCCAACATCAGAGGTTGGTTAGAAAGTCACGGATAGACCAAAATTTGCCTACAGTGGTCATTCCATGTCCAAACTGTCCAAGAAACTTTACAGCACGAATAGGGCCTATTAGCCATCTAAGAACATTTATGAATGGTCATAATTCTAACTGAAATGACAAAAGTGGATATTAACGATGGTCATAATCAAACTTGTGAGGGACGAACACACACACATAATGTGTTCCATTTATCTGGTCTTGGAGAGAGAAGCATTTTCATGATGTCATTCAGCGCTGGACATTCAAAACGATGGTGGTCAACAGTTTCATAGGCTGAACTTATGTTTCACTACTACCATTATTTGTTATTGTGCGTCCATGATATCGGTAATATTCTACTTGTGTTTTCATGTATCTCCATGTATTTCTGTTAGGGCGGTGCTGTGCTATGATTCAGAGAGGAGGCCGCATCATCGGCACCAATCAATATATATATAAAGGGCAGAATTTTAAAGAGATCCCTTTTAGGGATGATGAAAAGGGGGGGGGAGGTGGAAGGCAGCATTCCGAAGACTAACATCACACTGAGGATCCTGATTTTCACGTTTAGCGCATATTTCCTCTGTGAGTCTGCTTATTGTTATGGGTTATGATGGCTTATATCTAGTAAATATAACGTACTTGATTTATGGAATTGATCTATATACTGCTTTAAAAAAGGAATGCATTTTTTTCGAGTTTCTTTTATAAAAGATATTCGTTCATTAGACATCATTTAACCTGTCTACTGTTATGCACCTGGCGATTAATTTTCTCGTCGTTAACTGAATTGCACTCACCTGATTGTTTGTGAGGTCATGAAACAACATTTTTGGCATTAACTTGTTACAGGTTCATGAGAATTCCCTGAAACTTACTGAATATATAACTCTGACCATAATATTGAATGTCTATAAAAGATTGATGGTCCTCGAATAAATTCAATTGAAAATTCAATGCACAAATATGGTATGTCTCACATATTAGTCTCTGTAGCTTCTGTTAACTTTCTGCTAAAGAGATTGCCATCGTCTTGTGGCAGATTATGTATTACTTTACCCACCGATCTTTGAGTCCTGACATTCCTACTATATACAGTATTTAAAAATGTTCTCTGTGAAGATGTTAAATAAACTTTTTATTAAAATTCATAATTTTCTTACTCAACTTTTTATATTAAAATATAGAAAGAACCACATCGTCATAGTGCCACAAAGCACCCAACATTGTTTCTGCCGTATTATATTCACGTGCGATGTTATAATTATCCCTCAAAGGGTTTACGCTCCTGTAAGATATTACCCTACCATCTGTCTTTGTGCGGTAACCGACCCATTATAAAGGTCTCTGGTGTATCGAGTTGCCATTATCTTGATATTATGTTTCATATATATCTGTCTGGATCCGTTGTCACTGTCAAACTTTAATTGCACGCAGTGTTTTTTCCTTCTGATTGCATAGTTATAACAATCAGGCTTGTCTTACCTCTCTGACAACGTGATTTAGTTTGTCAGTATAATTGATGTTTAGTAGTTCCTAGTTTCTTATCTACTGCTTTTAATATACAATAATAATAATAATAATTATAATAATAATTGTAATAATAATTGTTACTTGTAAAGTCCTTTAAACCATTGAACCAATGCTACTCTATGGAAATGAAGCATGGACAATAAATAAGACATTACAAAAATTATTGGAGGCAGCGCAAATGTGGTTTATTCGAAGAATGTTAGCATTCCTTGGACAGCAAAGTTTACTAATGAAGAATGTCTTAGAAGGATGCATGTGAAAAGATGCATAATTGATAATATAAGAAAAAAGGCATTCAACATTTATTGGGCACATAATGAGAAGAGGAGGCATTGAGAATATAGTGACAACAGGAAAGATAAAAGGGAAAAGATCAAGGGGAAGACTCAGAGAAAAGATATTGACAGTTTGACTAAATGGCTTCGATTCACGACACCAACAGAGATGATGACATATATGAGAGATACATAGAGAGATACATGATGTACATAGAGAAATATGATCGCCATCGCCATTCGGCATGGCACTTGATGATGATGAACGTCCTTTATAAGACCAATAACAACAAGCGAAAGTAAAGTCCTTTATAAGCCCAATAACAACAAGCGAGAGTAAAGTCCTTTATAAGACCAATAATAACAAGCCAGAATAAAGTCCTTTATAAGACCAATAATAACAAGCCAGAATAAAGTCCTTTATAAGACCAATAATAACAAGCCAGAATAAAGTCCTTTATAAGACCAATAACAACAAGCCAGAATACTTTATAAGACTAATAACAAGCGAGAATAAAGTCCTTTATAAGACCAATAACAACAAGCCAGAATAAAGTCCTTTATAAGACCAATAACAACAAGCCAGAATAAAGTCCTTTATAAGACCAATAACAACAAGCCAGAATAAAGTCCTGTATAAGACCTATAACAAGCGAGAATAAAGTCCTTTATAAGACCAATAATAACAAGTCCCAGTAAATTCCTTTTTAGGACCAGTAACATAAAGGAACAGTAAAGTCATTCTCAGGACTACAGTAGGAATTCACAGCCAAATCTGGCTGAGTCGTAAAATTCTAGAACCGAACAGACACGAAAATGAAATGTCCACATGCTATAGCAAAGTAGAAAATCAAATCTAGGTTTAAAGAGCGTGCCTCTTCTAATGAGGCAAATTCCATATTTGACAGACAGCAACAAAAATATTCAAAGCGTATGATGTGGCCATACTAAAAGGCGCCTTTTTGCAAAAAATCCAGACAAAGACAGACACATATTAAAATTAGGGAAGAAAAAGAAAGAGAATGAGAGAGAGAGAGAGAGAGAGAGAGAATACGAGAAAGAGAGAGAGAGAGAGAGAGATCCAAAGAAACGGTAATGGTGTTTGATAGGACAGACACTAAAAAGACCGCAAAAATCGTCGCAGAATAGTATTGTGATCCACAGGGAAATAGACAACTAGGAAGTTGGAGAAATACTGGAAGTAAAGAGGTTGAAACAAAAGAAGAGTGAATATGTAAGATAGAAGAGTAGTTGGACGATAGCTAAAGATAGGACAAAATTTAAAATGTTTGTTAAAGATGTGCTTTTAAGGGTTAAAGATAGGACAAAGTTTAAAATGTTTGTTAAAGATGTGCTTTTAAGGGTTAAAGATAGGACACAGTTTAAAATGTTTGTTAAAGATGTGCTTTTAAAGGTTAAAGATAGGACACAGTTTAAAATGTTTGTTAAAGATGTGCTTTTAAAGGTTAAAGATAGGACACAGTTTAAGATGTCTTTTGAAGATGTGCTTTTAAAGGTTAAAGATAGGACACAGTTTAAAATGTTTCTTGAAGATGTGCTTCTATTACTTCTTTTTTTTAATATTTAGGACGAAGTCTTTCTCTTTACTTTCTGTCACTTGAAGGTCTTCCTAACTTTTAGCAATCAGAACAATGTCATCCGCATATCTAAAATTATTTATGTTATGTCCATTCACTGATATTTTGGGATATCAAATATTGCTCGCAGTATGTTTTCATTTTATAAAGAGAACAGGTCTAGTAAAAGTAGTAAACACCCCTGTCTAACTTCTTATTTTATTTGTTGAAATGGCTAAAATGATTTCCTACACTTATTGCAGCTGTTTATTGTCAGTACACGTTCTTGATGATTCTTAAATCCTTACTGTCAATGTTCAAATTTTTTAGCATGTGTATAACTTCACTATGTTTAAACTTTATCAAAGTTTTTGTGTAGTCTATAAAGTAGAAGTACAGATCTGTTTTTATTTCTATATATCTCTCTGTTAATGCTCTCAAAAATATATATATATATATATATATATATATATAGCAATGTTGGTACCTTAACTTTCTTCGAATCCACATTGTTCTGGATTTATTTATGTTTTTATTTTGTTTCTCACTCTTTTTATGATGATTCTGAGAAGTATTTTTGCTATGTGGCTCATGAGGCTGATTGTACGGTGCTTTTCACATTCGGTGGTCCCTGGTGTCTTTGGTAAGGCTATAAATATGGATCTCATTAATTCATCGGGTATGTGTCCGCTATTATATACGTCATTCAGCAATTTAGTGAATAACTTGTCAATAGCTTTGTTTTTATGTACGGAGATTGTGCCTTGTATTTCAAATATTCAATTTATATTTACGCACTTTGAAGCGTCTATGCATTTGTGTTGAGCGCATATTTTTAATTTCTAAAACTTGTCTGTATCCAACCTAGAAATTGCTGTCGTATAAATAACAAGATACTTGCTTAATGAGTGTTCTTTGAACCGGAATTTGTGTTGTTATGTTGTTTCTGCAATACTTTTTACCATGTCAACTATTCTTTGTTACTAAATGTTGTCCTTGGATTTAAGAGCCAGACTGTCACTGGCATCTGCTGTCAACCGGAACGGCGCTTCGATTTGGCTTTTTTTGAAGTCTGAAAGAAACTGAGAGATCCCGTTGAGACTAATGCAAGCTGTTAATGTTTCAAAGTGGTTTCATGGGGTTTCACTGATACAGTATCGACATTAATAGTTTTCAGTCGACCTATTATAGTCGACCTATATAAATTTTACTCGTCAAACATAGCTATAAACTCTGGTGAATTGAAAATTTAATTCCGTTTCTTTACATTTGATAATATAACACAAAATTTCGAAAAAATCTGGCGTTTCTATAGTGTTTTAAAAAATTCACATTGTTTATGTCATCTTCTTTTGTGTTCGCTTTCAAATAATCACCACAAATTTAAGTGTGGTGTGAGCCGGAGTTAATACGTTGCTCTGCTAGTTTTACAGAAACAGCTGAATGACACATCACACTCGACCATGTGCCTTCTTCGTAGCGAAAGTTGGTTACATCACAAAATATGTATTAAATTTCTATGGATTATCTATGTTTTAGTAAAGTTTCTATTTTAGTCGGAACATTTACATTGTAATTGAATAAACATATTAGAGTATGATTTTATTAGTATCAGCTCTGAGATTAGATTAGTTTACTTTTACCATTTCAGATTCTGTAATTAATAAAATACTAATAATAAAAGCCGTAACAAACATTTGCATCCAGGGCGTTTTCCTATTCATTATTCCCAAGATGTGTTTTAATATTCATTATTCACAAGATGTGTTTTCCTATTCATTACTCACAAGATGTATTTTCCTATTCATTACTCACAAGATGTGTTTTCCTATTCATTATTCCACAGATGTATTTTCCTATTCAATATTCCCAAGATGTATTTTCCTATTCATTATTCCCAAGATGTATTTTCCTATTCATTACTCACAAGATGTGTTTTCCTATTCATTATTCCCAAGATGCATTTTCCTATTCATTATTCCCAAGATGTATTTTCCTATTCATTACTCACAAGATGTATTTTCCTATTCATTATTCCCAAGATGTATTTTCCTATTCATTACTCACAAGATGTATTTTCCTATTCATTATTCCCAAGATGTATTTTCCTATTCATTACTCACAAGATGTGTTTTCCTATTCATTATTCCCAAGATGTATTTTCATACTCATTCTCTTCTTAGATGAGTTATCATCCTAGTTTTCATCTAGAGTTTTCCTATGTGTTCTCTCCCTAGATGAATTTTTCTACTATTTCTCTCCCTAGATGAGTTTTTCTACTATTTCTCTCCCTAGATGAGTTTTTCTATTTCTCTCCCTAGATGAATTTTTCTACTAGCTCTCTCCCTAGATGAGTTTTTCTAATAATTCTCTGGTTAGATTAATTTTTCTACTAGTTCTCTCCTTTGATGAGCTTACTGGTTCTCTCCTAGATGAGTTTTCTTAGTTGTTATCTCCCTACGTTAGTTTTCCTAGTATTTCTCACACTTTATCAGTTTCCTTCTATCTCTATCCAGAGATGGGTTTTCCTATTTATTCTCTCCCTAGATGGCTTTTCATGCTAGTTCTCTCCCTAGTTCAGTTTCCTAATAGCTCTCTCCCTAGGTGAGGTTTCCTGCTAGTTCTCTTACTAGATGAATTTCCTTTGTGCTCTCTCCGTTAATGAATTTTCTTGCTAGTTCTCTCTCTAAATAAGTTTCATACTAGCTTTCTCCTGAGATGAGTTTTCCTGATAGTTCTCTCTCTATGTGAGTTTCCTTCTAGCTCTGTCCCTAGATCAGTTTTCCAATAAGCTATTTCCCTATGTGAGGTTTCCTTCTAGCTCTGTCCCTAGATCAGTTTTCCAATAAGCTATTTCCCTATGTGAGGTTTCCTTCTAGCTCTGTCCCTAGATCAGTTTTCCAATAAGCTATTTCCCTATGTGAGGTTTCCTTCTAGCTCTGTCCCTAGATCAGTTTTCCAATAAGCTATTTCCCTATGTGAGGTTTCCTTCTAGCTCTGTCCCTAGATCAGTTTTCCAAATAGCTATTTCCCTATGTGAGGTTTCCTTCTAGCTCTGTCCCTAGATCAGTTTTCCAATAAGCTATTTCCCTATGTGAGGTTTCCTTCTAGCTCTGTCCCTAGATCAGTTTTCCAATAAGCTATTTCCCTATGTGAGGTTTCCTTCTAGCTCTGTCCCTAGATCAGTTTTCCAAATAGCTATTTCCCTATGTGATTTTTCCTTCTAGCTCTGTCCCTAGATCAGTTTTCCAATAAGCTATTTCCCTATGTGAGGTTTACTTCTAGCTCTGTCCCTAGATCAGTTTTCCAAATAGCTATTTCCCTATGTGAGATTTCCTTAGTAATGTTTCCTAGATGAATTCTCCCTAGATCTCTCCCTAGATGAGTTTTCGTATTCATGCCTCTCTAGATATTCTATTTATTCACCATAGATAAATATTCGTGCAATGTAAAATTTAAACTAAAGGAATTTCAGATCAGATGCGATATCTATATAAGTGGTTCTTAATGTTGATCATATATTGGCCCCAGTGGGCGCAACGATTTCCAGGGTACCCGCTCCCTCCGTGAAAACATTGAAACCGGGGGGGGGGGGAGAAGAAGATATGAATAATGAGACCAAAAAAACTGGATATTCAAACGATATTTAATCATACGGGTAGTAACAATTCTTTAGGAAGGTATGTATGTAAGAGTTTTATTTAGTCTCACGGGGACAACAAAAGCAAATTTTTAATACACGGACAAAAAATGGTTGAGAACCCTTGATCTATAGGATTATCATAGTTCAAAATAGATCTTATGGAGACATTTGTAGATTAGTCTTGACGAAATAAAAGCATGCGTTAGATTACTACCGTCTCATGCATGTTGTGCAGATCTGAGTAAGACCCGTGAGGTCCGATAATGCTGTTGACTTCCATTAATCGCTTATGTTTTGAACTTTCCAACGCACATACTGAGAATCTGAACAACAGTAGCAATAATGATATATCTCGCAGAAACTCTTATCGGTGAAGTAGTAATTCTCAATCTGAATTGCCAAAATTGAACAATGTAATTGCCAAATTTGGCACTTTTAAAAGTCTCTAGAAAATGAATTTTATGTTTTTTTGTAATTTTTGTATTTATTTGTCAATTTGAAAATCTATTAAAATTTGAATATTTGGCCATTTTTGGCAACATTGTATTTGAAATTTGATTATAATTAGTTCCAGCTATTTGGCAACACTGTTTTCAATCGCCATTCTACATAATAAAATGTTTATTTAAAATTGATTACGGTTGTTAGTCGTCAGATTGTTATCCTTAACAGGACGACCCATGGGTGTTCCGATCTCCCGTTGAGTGTATCCGCAATTACACGATCACTGATAGTTCCAGTTCACGGTTGATTGACGATCATCCATATAAGTCCTCAGTAAAGTTAATTTCTATCGATCTTCGTCTTCATCTTCTCGTTTTATGTTTAACATGTCTGCACAGTAAGTCCGGTTTCGTAATAAATGCTGCTGTATTTGAAAGCTCTTCAGTGCTCCCATACAGTTTTCTGATGATATCTTACAATATGAGTCATTGCTCCTCTCTTAACTGGTTTCCTGTAATGTAATCTTGCAGGATATGTTCAATTGTCTGTGTTGCCTGTCCATATGGACATAAATATGATGGAACCAGTCTTAGTCTTTTTAAGTGATAGTCGATTTCGGGTGATAATCCATTTCAAGCGCAGTTCCTTTATTCTTGGTATGGGAAAGGATTCATCACCATCATTACTTTAATTTGTCCGTCGTGTTTTGCGTAAGGCGTTCATTATGTCAGTCCGATCCATTACTCTAGCTCCCGACAATGTAATAATGTAACAATGTACTTTAGCCTATCTGATGTCTCATTCTTCTGAACATCCGCATGACCAGGCACGAGGATGCAGACGTGATTTGCATTATGTTATCATCCAGTTCAATGCATTGGTCACTGGAATCACAACAAAATATCTACTCTCATATATGATGGTCTTCCTTACGCACTGAACTGTGCACGTCTATACAGTGCGATCGTGTTTAACAAAAAAACCATCTGATGTACAGATTGATATCATCAATGTTAATGTGAATAAGAAGATTTATAACGCTTGTGTTTATAAATCGTTCCTTCTCTTTATAACGCTTGTGTTTATAAATCGTTCCTTCTCTGTTTCCTTTTATTGATGCGTGATTTCCTTCTACAAAATTCAGGGATCACTTTTTTTCATATGAATTACCACGATCATGCACAAGTTACATTTAAAGTTGACATGTACCGTCTTTCTGGTATGTACCGTCTTTCTGGTATGTACTGTCTTTCTGGTATGTACTGTCTTTCTAACATGTACCGTCTTTCTGGTATGTACCGTCGTTCTGGTATGTACCGTATTTCTGGTATGTACCGTCTTTCTACATGTACCGTCTTTCTGGTATGTACCGTCTTTCTGGTATGTACCGTCTTTCTACATGTACCGTCTTTCTGGTATGTACCGTCTTTCTGGTATGTACCGTCTTTCTACATGTACCGTCTTTCTGGTATGTACCGTCTTTCTGGTATGTACCGTCTTTCTACATGTACCGTCTTTCTGGTATGTACCGTCTTTCTACATGTACCGTCTTTCTGGTATGTACCGTCTTTCTAACATGTACCGTCTTTCTGGTATGTACCGTCGTTCTGGTATGTACCGTTTTTCTTGTATGTACCGTCTTTCTGGTATGTACTGTCTTTCTGGTATGTACCGTTTTTCTGGTATGTACCGTTTTTCTGGTATGTACCGTCTTTCTGGTATGTACCATCTTTCTAACATGTTCCATCTTTCCAACATGTACCGTCTTTCCAACATGTACCGTATTTTTGGTATATACCGTATTTTTGGTATATACCGTATTTTTGGTATATACCGTCTTTCTGGTATGTACCGTCTTTCTGGCATGTAACGTCTTTCTGGTATGTAACGTCTTTCTGGTATGTACCGTCTTTCTGGTATGTACCGTCTTTCTGGTATGTACCGTCATTCTGGTATGTACCGTCTTTCTGGCATGTAACGTCTTTCTGGTATGTAACGTCTTTCTGGTATGTACCGTCTTTCTGGTATGTACCGTCTTTCTGGTATGTACCGTCTTTCTGGTATGTACCGTCTTTCTGGCATGTAACGTCTTTCTGGCATGTAACGTCTTTCTGGTATGTACCTTCTTTCTGGCATGTAACGTCTTTCTGGTATGTACCTTCTTTTTGGTATGTACCGTCTTTCTGGTATGTACCGTCTTTCTGGTATGTACCTTCTTTCTGGCATGTAACGTCTTTCTGGTATGTAACGTCTTTTTAACATGTAGTCTTTTTGCTATGTACCGTCCTGTGTTTTAGCTGTACCGAGTTTTAGCTTTGGTAGTGTAGGGTTTGTTACGTAATCGGCAGAGCGCTTGTAAGTGCCAAGGTATTCGGTTCAAATCCGACCACAGGCAGTTGTGCATTTAGATCGCCATAAAACAATGACAAATTAAGCAACGTAATTACTGTCAAGAAAATCACTACACCCCCCAAAAAAATTGTGTTGATGTGTGACCATAGATAAATATAAGAACTGCTGGCAAACTGTGAAGCATCCTTCTATAGTGAAGCAGTTGACTTTTCCCTTGATACTCATTGGTCACTTTGTGTATAATTTGTGTCGACAGCCAATGAAAATCATTCGAAAGATTAAAGTCGTTCCGTTAAAAAGGATGATTGCCATTGTTCCATTAAGTCTTAAATTTATCGATGATCATGGATGATCGCTTCATCCGAAATGAAATATGTTACAATTAAAGTCCATTTCAACATTTCTGTTGCACAACTTGCAATGGGCTAAGCATATTAACGCAATTTTATATAGGTTTACATAATAAAAATATAGAAATTCAGTCTTTGCAACTATATGAACCCGAGTCATCACAATTGTCACGTAACATCTCAAAATGCGAGATACTGCAGACGCTTAAATTAAATCGTGAGAGAACGCCCGCGTCACATACTAGAAGAAATAACGAAATCTGATGTCGAGAAATGTAGTTGCCTTGTTGTTGGTTGTATCTTAGAAATCCAATTTGTGATTTCATCAATTACTTTCTTGACTGAGGGAGAGAACTCTCACTGAACAAACATATTCGTGAGTGCTGATAGCAGTTGTCGTTTCACAGAGACAGCAATAACTTCCTGATAGTTGGGAAAAATGTATATAAAGTGGATCTTGAAAATCATGAAATCCATTTACCGGTCTAGGAAAACAGAACCATGGTTATAATCAATGAAAACGAAGTGAAAAATTGTCTGTCCTAACAGATGAAGCAATCTAAGTTGTTCTTTCCTTGTCCAATTTTTACTGCGCGCTCCAAATTTGCACAAAAGATGTGTTACTATCTTCATTTATTATAGTTTCTATTGAATAATCTTTTCTTTTTAACTCGAGTTATACAGCGCCTTGCATCGCAATGATGTTGTTAGTGGAGTATAAAATAGAAATGACACAAATAAGTTTCATAAAAATAATAGAAGGTTGAATTCATAGAAGTGTTTAGATAACATAATTTTATAAAACTGTGAGGGGGTCAAGCTGTGTCTTGGAAAACTACAGTAAGCTGTTCGAATGGACTTGATACGATTTTCAAGTTTTTGCACAGAAAGCTGTGGAACAGTATCGTTCAGAAGGCAATGCAGCATAGTGAACTTAAATATTGCCTAGAAAATCAACAGACAAATCTGGGAACAGGGTAATGATGTTTTTATAATCACTGGATACGCACATAATAAGATCTACTCAACAAAATTCCACGAGCAAGAGCGAAACTATTAACATTCACATGACAGAGAAATAATATTTCCTTTCACAGTAACCTCTAATATAACCTCCCACAGTAACATCTAATATTTCATCTCACAGTAACATCTAATATAATCTCTCACAGTAACATCTAATATAACCTCTCAAAGTAACATCTAATATTTCATCTCACAGTAACATCTAATATAACCTCTCACAGTAACATCTAATATAACCTCTCAAAGTAACCTCTAATATAACCTCTCACTGTAACCTCTAAAATAACCTTTCACTGTAACCTATAATAGAACCTCTCACAGTAACATCGAAAATAACCTCTCACAGTAACATCTTGTATAAGGATGGAGAGAGACGCTCCCATGTCTTGTTTTTCAACTCCGTCCAACGTTTTTTAACGTAGTGCTTTTTCTCCTTTCTTATCTATATACCCATCTCATTAGAAATTATAACTCACAAATATCTTCTTTAATGTCATCCGTACTTGTTGTTTTTGCTGATGTTATGATCCGTGGTTCGTCTTCTTTCTTTTTAACAATTTTGTCAATTTTATTCTCCCTGTCCAGTCTCATGTTTCGGTCAAGGCTGGTTGAATATCCACGCTAGCTAATCTGCCAATAACCTCATCCCATAAATATTTACTAACAGTTATTTTCTTACTGGTTTTTATCCTTTTCTGGCTTCCGGTCAAAATGGTGGATAGCAACGCAAGTGTTTTTGTTTGTCACCAACAGTTTCACTTGAACAATGGATATATTCGTTGTTTTCATTTAGGAGATTGTGTGGTGATGTGTTGTTATTCTCTGACCAGGAGGTCCACTCATTAAGATCTTCGCCGGTGCTAACGGAGTGCGTGCATCTGAGCTGAAGTCTTCGTGAGTGTAATCGTTGTCACACTGTTTGAAAAATGGCAGCCAATATCAAGCGGTCTAAACGAGGTGGCTCAAAAAGGAAAAGTCACCGGGCGGGTGCTAGAAGAACGAGATCGAAAACAGCTAGGCTAGGAATTAAAAACGTGCGTGTGCTGTTTTGGAATGTGGCCAGTGTACACAAGCGTAGAACAGAGCTAGAAAAGATGTGTTATGAGGCTGACGTCATTGCATTGCAAGAAACACAGCTAGGTGAAAGTGGTAATATCAGGATAGCCGGATTTCAGTGTTTCTATAACAGGCGACATCTTGGACAGGCAATCTTAGTACGCGAGGGTTTTAGTGTATGCGAGGTTGATATGTCCAAGTGGGATAGTAACAATATCCAGTTACAGGCAGTGAGGGTCCAGAGGGTCCAGCACCCAATCATGATTGTAAATGTGTATGCCTGCAACACGAGCATTGATCTTCAGGGTTGGAAGATCCTAGGGGAGATAATGGAAAAGGAAAAGCAGATCCTCTTTTGTGGTGACTTCAATGCGAAAGGTACATCATGGGGCAATAGTGCTTCGAACAAACAGGGAAGAGAACTTGAGGAGGCCCTGACAGATACGGACCTGGTGTGCCTTAACGATGGCCGTATAACACGGATGGCAAGCAGGGATGGTGATGATGATAGCGCTATCGACCTGGCATTGGTGTCATCAGCTGCTGTGGCTATCTGCAAATGGGACGTGCTGGGGCATCATGGCAGTGACCACCTCCCATGTGTTGTTCTCTTAAAAAATGACAAAAGTAAGCAGATAAGGCCAAAGGTAAGATCCTTTAAATATGATCGAAGAGGAGTGGATGTTGTGAGCAGAATTCGACAAGACAAACGTAAGGCTCAAGTAGTGGGAAATCTGGTGTGGGATAGGCCCTCCTGGTGGAACGAAGAGGTTCAAAGGGCATGGAGCGAGAAACGGAAAAAGTATCACTATGGCAAAGGGCACGGAAACGTGTTGCGGCTCAGCCCATGGAGGTCGCACAATGGAAACGGAAGAAAGATATCTTAGTCCAAACATTCAAAGATATTGCAAAGTCAGCAAAGGCGTCAAAATGGGACGAATTTTGCAAAGAGATAACACGCGAAAAGTCACTAAAATTGTTCTGGCGGTTACACAAATCCATGAATGGTCTCACAAGACGCGTGACTATTGCCGATTTCCAGAGCGACAATACCGTCTGGCAGAAGACGGACGAGACAAAAGGTGCGGCATTGCTGGCACACTACACCGCACAAATTGGTCAGAGAAATGTGGAGGCATATCAAGAAATCAGGAAAACGCTCACAGACACGTGTAAGAACTTGAGCATGGAAAACCATATGCTAATCACAGTTGAAGAAATCAGGAAGGCACTGAAAAGTACAAAAAATACAGCACCAGGGCCAGATGGCATTAGATACGATGACATTAGTCGAAGAACGGATGAGGAGTTGGGAGAGTTGGCGGACATGTTCAATAATAGCCTTCTAAAGGGCACAGTGAAAGAAGACTGGTTGCACAGCTATTTAGTTCCACTACACAAACCTGGGAAGGACCACACCAGGATACATGGCTACAGAATAATAACTATGCAGAATACGATTGGCAAGCTTTTGGAAAAAATTGTGGCCCGGAAGGTATCGTGTTATCTTGAAAGAAATAAGTGTTTACCAACATTGTTAGGAGGATATCGTCCAGGAAAGAAGACATGGCAAAATGCAGCCATATTTGCGCAGGATGTTTTTGAGGGGTTCGATTCGCGCATGGAGACATGTGCGGTCGCAATAGACCTTGAGGATGCGTACAATAGGGTGTCCTTGGATATCTTGATGCACCAGCTGTTAAATCTTGCAGTTAATCCTTTTGTCGTGCGTTGGGTTGGCGCCGCCCTGATGCACAGGGTTGTAGTTCTTAAGTGTGGTAACTGGATATCTACACCAACGGTTATTAGCCCTGGCCTGCCACAGGGATCGCCTCTATCTCCTGTACTTTTCAATGTATACACAGTACATATCGCTGGCAATCAAATCACAGGTGTTGGCAGAACGATGTCATATGCCGATGATATCCTGGTGTATAGACAGGGCAGAAATCGAGAAGAGTGCGTCGTGGAACTACAGAAGGAGCTGGACAGACTGACAAATTGGTGTCGAGATACGGGAGCAGTGGTTAATCCGTCTAAGGCATTCGTGACGTGGTTTTCCTTGAACAATCACATGGTAAAGACACCCATGCCACAAGTTTCGTTGTCCGGGAAAAGTTTAGAAAGAACTAGCACAATGAGATATCTGGGTGTGTTTTTTGACAGAAGCCTGAGTTTCAGGGAACATGTTGACCACATTATCATAAGGGCAGGCAAAGGCTTAGCAGCAATGAAGGTTATGGCTGCTGCGCAATGTGAGCAAAGATTGTTATTTCTTTTGTACCAGGGTTTGGTAGTGGCTGTGGTGGAATATGCACTGGCAATTCTGACTCTTAGCCAAACTCAGATCGAAAGACTGGATAGAGTCCAGAATGCAGCAATGCGTATCATTCTGGGATGCACAAGAGACACATCGACAAGAGCTATGCGATACCTACTTGACTGCCCAACAGCTGAGCATAGATTACAGTATTGCCGTGCACGGGCGTACCTTCAAATACATGCAGATAAGGAACACCCGTTGCATTCCGAAATACAGAAAGTTAAAGGCAGCAGACTCAAGAGAGGAAGGTCGTGGATGGGACGTGCTGAAGATGTAATACAAAGCGTGTGCCGATTACAGGATGTGGCAGTTGGTGCGGAATGGATAGGTCTACCCACAGATTTCGAAACTTGTTTGAGAGTAGTAATATCACTTAGCAGGGAATGCAGAGAATGGTGTCCCACAGCTGTGGAGAAAGAAGTGCAGGCTTTAATCAGTGAGAATACCAAAGAGGGGGATGTGATTATATACACTGATGGATCTGTAATTAGGCATGTTCGCAGTGCTTGGGCCTTTACAGCTCAGTGCGCAGGTAAAACGATCAAGGAGGAAAGTGGTGCCTTTGCGGTCACTACGAGTAGTATGACCATGGAGACTATGGCGGTGACCAAGGCATTTGAGTGGCTACGCACACAGAAAGTAATGCAGGTCTGCATCTTGAGTGACTCTATGAGTATGATTAAGAAGGTACAAGTGGGTCTCGTTCGCGAACAGTGGATTGAGGCCTTGAGAAATGCGAGCTTGAAGGCGGTTACATTTATTTTCGTGCCGGGACATGTGGGCGTTCGAGGCAATGAAAGAGCGGATCAACTGGCATCGTGTGCGATTGTGGCAAAGGGCGATGGGGCAATGGATCGCGCTGACGTTTTGAACTCCTTAAGAGATATAACACGCGAGAGTGAGACGAATGTGGATGATGATTCCTTTTCAATGGCTAGGATTAAAGATCAGGGATTGAGATGCGGTGTTGCTAGAGGTGAACATTTTGGAGGGCGCAGAAGAATGATGGTCAACCAGCATAGGACCGGTACTGTCAGCAGAAGTGTGATGGCGGATACACTCAAGGAGAGATCGGAGCAACTATGGATGTGTCCAGTTTGCAGTGATGATGATCCGACGACTAACTAACTAATTCTTTTCTGTTAAAAGTACCATCTAAGCAAAATAAAGGGCAGATGATTTTAATATTATTTTTCGTCAATTTTTCCTTGTCCACTTCTCGGCTAGCACCGCATGGGCCACAATCTAATAATTCATCTTACAATAACCTCTAATGTAACCTCTCACAGTAACATGTAGTACAACTGTTCACAGTAACATCTAATATAACCTCTCATTTTAACATCTAATATCTCATTTCACTGTAATCTCTGATAATTCCTTTCACAGTAAACTCTAATATCCGTCTCACAATAACATCTAATATCTCCTCTCACAGCAATATCTATCTCTTTTCACAGTAACCTCTAATATCTCTTCTCACACAGCAACCTCTAATATCTCTTCTCACAGTAATCTCTATTATCTCCTCTCACAGCAACCTCTAATATCCTACCAAAGTTATTTACACACCTCCTTATCTTCCTCTCACTGTCCATGAAACGTATATTTTATCAGTACAAAGAATTTTATTAGTTTTGTTATCATAATTATTCCTTTTTAGTATTGTTACCATCATTATTCCTTGTTAGTACTGCTACCATCACTATTTCTTGTTAGTATTGTTATCATCATTATTTCTTGGTAATATTGTTATCATTATTTCTTGGTAATATTGTTATCATCGTTATTCCTTGTTAGTATTGTTATCATCATTACTCCTTGTTAGTTTTGTCCCCATCATTACTTCTGGCTAATTGTGTTATCAGAAAGACTTGTTAATTTCGTTATCAGCAATGTTTCTGGTTAATTTTGTTATCGACACAAAATCCATGCTAGTTTTGTTAACAGCAATGTATCTTGTTAGTTTAGTTTAGTTTTGATTTAATTTATCAACTGTATTTTTTTGTTTCAGTTATCAACACAGTTTCTTTCAGTTATCAACACCGTTTCTTTCAGTTATGAACACCGTTTTCTTTGTTGTTTCAGTTATCAACACCGTTTCTTTGTTCTTTCAGTTATCAACACTGTTTCTTTGTTGTTTCAGTTATCAACACCGTTTCTTTGTTCTTTCAGTTATCAACACTGTTTCTTTGTTGTTTCAGTTATCAACACCGTTTCTTTGTTCTTTCAGTTATTAACACCGTCTTTTTGTTGTTTCAGTTATGAACTCAATTTTGTATGGTCCCTTATCAACACCGATTCTTGAAGGTCTCCTTTATCAAAACTGTTCCTTGATGGGTTTCCTTATCATCAATACTAATTTACATATCGCCTGGGTGTTCTAAAGAATTAGGCAATCATTGTTCAATTTGATAGAAAAATCATCAACTCGATTGGGTATCGTTTACATAATATTTGCGTTTTATTTGTACGTGATGTATCTATTGAATTACAAGCAGCCATGTCGGTAAATGGAGTCATTTAAATGAAATACACACAATAAGATGCAGTCATTATTTCTCTATGTCATATTTCCCTTGTAATTCAACGGAATTATTGTAAATAGTCAAGAATATGTATATGTCTGTGTATATGTTATGGAGATGTCCAGGTCCACATTGTATTTATATGTGTATGTTGTGAAATATTTAGTGTTTGGCTTTTTACTAAAGAAGCTTAGTAGTGTAAGTGTGATTGGTTGGAACATTGGTTATTAGATCTTAGTAGTAGTGGTGGTGATAGTGGTGGAGTGCTGGTTGCGGTGGTAGTAGCTAGGGTGGTGGTGGTAGTAATGGTTGGAGTAATATCAGCAGCAAAAGTAGAAGTAGGAGCTGTAATGGTATTAGTTGTAGTAATAGTGTACCAGAGTGTCCTGGCACTTGGTCCTGCTTTTAGAAAGGCTTGGAGAGTTTGCGAGGAGATAGAGATCGTGCGCAGAAAAGAATGACGCCAGGAAGGACGTCAGATAGAGACGAGACAGAAAGGAGAAATATGGCAGCCGAGAAACAATAAAGGCCGTTATACTGGGTCACCCTGTGATCCTCTTTGTTATGTGAAGAAACCACAGGTCACCCTTTGATCCTCTTCGTTATGTGAAGAAACCACAGGTCGTCCTGCGATTACTTAGTTTGGTTTCTGCGATTGTTGTGTTTGGTTGCATCTCATCAAAAGCATGGTATGATCATAAGTTCATCATGAACAATGATGACAATGCATGTGGCTTTGGTACAGGCATTGTAGTTCTAGCATTTCTCATCTGTCTGGGGTTTCTAGTTGTTGATGCATTGTTTGAGAATTTGAGTGGCTGCAGTGGTTTATTAATGTGATTAAATTTGGTGTGAAATGTTACACGACGTTATGTAATGTATTATTACTATTACACTAGTAGTAGTAATAGTAGTACTAGTAGTAGTTATACTACTACTACTACTACTACTACTACTACTACTACTACTACTACTACTAGTAGTAGCAGGAGGTGTTGTTGTTGGTGTACAATTAAATCCCCGTATAACAGCTTGGTCCGGACCGACGAAAGATGTATGTAATAACAGAAATTCGCTATATACAATACAAACAATACAGAATAAATATAATAGGAGATTTTTAAAAGTGTAATTAAAAAAGAAAAAATGTGATATAAAAGAATGCGTTACAGAGAAATTATGCTGTAGTAGACTGCACTATCTTTCATGCTGGCGAGATGACCTGCCCTGTATGTCTGTGCCTTCACCTACATTGTGCATACATGCAGATATATATTTCATCAGTGTTCCCACTGTTTGGTATGTTATCCTAGCTTCTTCTTCGTCGCTTTCCGGTCACTGATAGCCAGCATAAAATTGTTTGTGATTTCAGCCGGGAGTGGGGAGTGGGGGGGGGTGAAGTACCAAGTGCTGCTAGATTTATAACAAAGCTACGTTATATATATCTGAGGCCCAAACAACCGATTTCGGCACGCTTTTATTAAAGTTGATAGTTCCCCCCTAGTCAACATATGTGTACCCGATCTACAACGTGACAATTTTGACTTTACGGGCCAAGAATATGTCTTCGTGAGTTATTTTCAGAGGATACGTTAATCTTAGATTTGAGCTTAGGTCGACTGTGCCTATCTCATTCGAGCTGTTCCGATGTTGTTGAACTTGTGTCGTGTAATTAGAAATCATTGCCTAATGATCCCACCAATGGATGCTGAGTATCTTACACAGTAATCTTCTGTGGAAATGGTTAAACTAATGAAATTGTCATCTTCTTCTTGTTCAGATTCACCAATTCACAGAGTATTAGTAATTTCTTATTATTATACTACATTATGATAAATTTCATGTCTCTTTGCTGCAAAATTTTGTCAATATTACGTGATATTCTGCAAACTTATGTTTGTTTTGTTTGCTTATTCTTTTATTTTTTTGGTACTGTGATCGTAGTCCAACCCCCGTTTGACCAATTAGTGCATACTTGTGTAATTATTTCCTGTACATATGTTTATAAATTTATGTTTATCATTATTAATTTAAATGTAATTATATTCAAGGATAGGCTTAAGATTATTCCCTTCTCCAGTCTGATCCTGACACCAGTGCTGCTTTCCACGACTTATTTCTGGTGGCGTATAGGCGCGACAAAAATCTGAAGGACATATTGTTCCATAGCAACCTTAAGTCTTCTGTTTCCGACCATTTTGGCACTGTTCTTTGCTCACCTGGCCGTTGCTATGCATGTCCTTATGTGGTTTAGATGCGCTCCATTTAATTTCCTAAGGCCATTTTCTCCATCGATGATATTTTTACATGTGAATCTCGTAATGTTATTTACGTGATCATATGTAAACGCTTATTCATTCTGTAGTCTTGTATCCTGGTGTGATCCATGACAGGTTTGTGTAGAGGGTCTAAATCGCAGTCAGTCTTCGTTTACTGTGCCGTTTTAAAATGCTATTTTTAACATGTTCCAACTAATCATCCGTTCTCCGACTAAAGTCATCGTAGCTAATGCAATCTGATTCAGGTGCTGTTTTTTATTTACATTTCAGCGCCTTCCTAATTTCTTCAACTTTGATTATTATATGTTTTTCCATGCATAAGTTCTTACATCTTTATAATCTGGATTAATGTCTGGACTAATAATGATTAATATCTGGAAATCAAAAGATCTAGGGACAAACACCAAACTAAAGCTATTTAATTCATGTATTGTCTCAGTGTTAACGTATAGTAGTGAAAGCTGGAAATCAACTCAAGCAACAGACAACAAACTAAACAACTTCGAAAAAAAATGTCTTCACAAACTGATGAACATAAAATGGAGCGACTTCGTCACAAATAGTGATCTAATAGACAAAACACACCAAGAGTATGTTTCAAACATCATAAGAAAACGAAGATGGAAATACCTTGGTCACGTTTTACGACTAGATCTAAACAGAATAAACCAACAAGCCCTTATGTGGTCACCTGAGGGTAAAAGAAAAAGAGGAAGACCTAAAACAACCCTTAAAAACACCATTCTTAAAGAAGGGGAATTAATAGGCTGTAAGACCATTCAGGAACTAAAGCTGCAGACAGCGGACCTCATCATATGGAGAACCAAAACATCTGCCCTATGTATCGCTTGCGGCACGAAAGGAACAAACTAAGTTCTTACACATGTCCATAATCTTTTTACTGATTTTTTGATCCTCCACATTTCTCTAAGTTGTGCGGTAGAGTGTGCCAGCAACCCCGCACCTTTTGTCTCGTCTGCCTTGTCAGGACGTATTAGCGCTCTGGAAATCGGCAATAGTTGTCTTGTCAGACCATACATGGATTTGTGTAAACGCCAGAACAATTTTAGTGACTTTTCACCTTTGATCCCCTGGAAAAATTCGTCCCATTTTGTTGACTTTGCTGACTTTGCAATATCTTTGAATGTTTGAACTATGTTATCTTTCTTCTGTTTCCAGTGTGCGACCTCTATGCGCAGAGCTGCCACACTTTTCATCTCTCTCTCTCTCTGCCATTGTGCTACTGATTTCCGTTTCTCGCTCCATGCCATTTGCACCTCTCCGTTCGACCAGGAGGAGGGCGCTTATCCCAAACCTGATTTCCCACTTCTTGAGCCTACGTTTGTCTTGTGAATTCTGTTCACAACATCAGCTCCTCTGAGATTATACTTAAAAGACCTGACTCTTGGTCTGATCTGCTTACTTTTGTCATTTTCCATAGCACTGTCATCATCAGCACCCCTGCTTGCCATTCTTGTTATACGACCTTCATTAAGGCAGATCACGTGCGTATCTTTCTGTTCAATCCCCTCCCTGCATCTCCTTCACGGAATAAATGCAGTATTTGATAGTTTTTTTTGACAGGTCCGTATCTGTCCTGTATTCCTCAAGATCTTTACCCTGTTTGTTAAAAGCATTGTTGCCCTATTATGTACCTTTGCATTGAAGTCACGGCAAAAATATCTCCTTTTCCTGTCTTATTATCTGCCCTAGGGTTTTCTAACCATGCAGATCAACCCTCGTGCTGCAGGCATACATGTTAACAATTACGAATGGGTGCTGGACCCTCACTGCTTGTAACTGGACGTTGTCACTATCCCACTTGGACATATCAACCTCGCAGACACTAATACCTTGGAGTACCAAGATTGTTTGTCAAAGTGTCGCCTGTTGTAAAAACACTTAAAACCTGGTATCCTGATGTAACCACTTTCATCCAACTGTGTTTCCTGCAATGTCACAATATCAGTGCAATATACCAGTTTGTCCAACTCAGCTCTACGCATATGTACACTGACCACAGAGAAAACACACGTTTTTAAACCCGAGCCTAACAGTTTTTGATCTGATTTGTCTGGCACCCGGCCGGTGACCTTTCCTTTTAGAACTACATCGTATAGACCGCTCATTATGATTGTACCATTATACGCGTTTCTCGTGATTAACAAAACTTCATTATCCTATTCCAAGTTCTTCGCATGTTGGATTACAGTTTTGCAGCAGTTAGTACCTATTATTCATTCCGTACAACATTTTAGAAAGTCGCTGGTTCAATGCTAGGTCGTAAAGTCTTGTTTACGAGTTGGAAAACCCGAGTACAAAAAGTAAATCCTCTCTAAGCTTTCAGAGCACTTGGAACATTTTGGAAGAAATACGGTAAATATAATTGTTTGTCTACAACGTTGAAACATATCTAAATTGAACATTTACATATCTGGACAAATCAAATGGACTTTATACGGCTTCTGTATACGCCAGAAAAACACTTTGGGCGATTCTCAGTATATTGTTTGTCAAATTCTGTGTCGACACTTGTAGGTTAATAGGCTTTAACAAAACAATCACTACTGACTAGACAAACAGAACTAGACAAACAAACTAGACAAACAAGAGAAATTTGATGATTGTCAATAATTCAGGGATTCCACCTTCTTAAATATATCAAAATATCCCCTTTCCCTCTAACCACCCTAACAACGATGTCTTACAAAAACATAAAGATGTTTTATAGTGTTCAAATTTTAATGATTCATCAAAACGTCACACTGTAACTACTTCTACGAACATTGACATTTAAATTACTAAAGAAATCGATATATTTATCTTTCAATTCTCTGTGAAGAGGAAGTCTTAAGCAGAGGTCTTCAATTCTGCCTTATCTATATTTATTATGTATGACTACATCTCTTTCTATTTCCTACCAATAACGTATGTTATATGCTTCAATCTTGGAGGTCCATAACCTTCAATTATATCTACTTATATTCCGAATACATAATGGGCAGAATTCTATCTACATATGTTCCGAATACAATATGGGCAGAATTCTATCTACATATGTTCCGAATACAATATGGGCCGTAATATATCTACCTATGTTCCGAATGGGCAGAAACCATCCCCCACCCCGCCCCACAGTTTGAGGGATGTGATACTACTGAAGAAACGCTAAAGAGACACAGGCTGACAATGCAACCCAAATGGCCAAAGACAGACAACTCCAACATTTCCCCACAACGCTTGACAGCGCAAGTGGATTATATATATATATATATGCTGCTTTATGTAGTTGTATTTTGTTGAGACCCATAGTCATACCCTCCTTGCTTTGTTCCCCGTAGAGATTCTCTTGGCCGCAGTCTCTTTTTTTGTTTGCATTCTGAAACCCATTTTAGTGCCTGTAGTGGAAATCTGTTTTCATTCATTTAAAATACATGTCCGATATCTTCTTCAACGTTCATTCTCAAAGTCCCGCTGGATTTCTCTTGTAACAGGACAATGGTCCTACAAGTGTCCAGTTGAATGTAATCCAGAGAATGGAAATGCGTTGTGTTTCTGTTTTATTTGCGCCAATAGTCCAACACATGCGTCTTCGGCGCTATGTCCGATATAAGCCTAACGTGATCTTCTTATTATTGTAGAAACATATTGATGTTCGGTGTCTTCTCTTATTGTATTGTTTTACTTGACTTCTTCCCATTCAATATTTACGATCTAAGACATTTATTTGAAAATAAATTTAATTTCGTTTCCAGTTTTTTAAAATCAGTTTCCAGCGTACGCAACCACTTGTTAAAATATATATTCTATTAGAGTTAAACACGCCCGTGTGTTGCTGGGACCCGAAAGGAGAGAAAAGAATAGCAACATTGTTTACCTTACACGCATGTCGTAACAGGCGACTAAGGAGGTTATGCGATGGAGTTGGCTGTCCCATCCCATATAGGGTCAGTGACCTAATGCCATGCTGAAGCCGGATGTGTCAGGTCGAAATGCGCAGATATCGCAGCAATGCTGTAAACCATGACACAACGCATTCCGTTCTCTGGACTACATCCTGCTAATCTGCAGGAGTTTAAGAACGAACGCAGAAGAAGAAGAAGAAGAGTTAAACAATCGTAGTTTAGTACATGGAATTGAACGGAACTATGAAGAAATGTTACCAGTATTTATAAATAAAACTTACTAGTAGCGAGACATTCTTTTTCGATTAGAAAACCTTCATGAGGACGAACGACTGAAGAAAAATAACAAAATTTAAATACAGAACAGAAAGATAATAGATAATAGTCAGGGACAACATTTTCATTTTAACAGACTCCGCATAATACAGGTTGATATCTTCATTTATGTTTCGTTGCTTCCAAACAAAGTCCCGTTTGGTGGCCGCATCAAATTAGTCTTTGCCCTTTTTTTCCATTCACATTTATAATTTGCACTTATTAGATTTTAAATAATAGTAACAAATTGTTACTTATCCTTGTTGTTATCACTTCATTTGTGTGCTACTTCGATCCTCTCTTATTTGTCGGATATACTCTAGTATTTTAGTTATTCGATGTTTATTAGGAGCTTGAATACACCAATTTAGTTATTCGATGTTTATTAGGAGCTTGAATACACCAATTTAGTTATTCGATGTTTATTATGTGTTTGAATACAACAAATGCCAAAACAATACAATTAAAATGAGAACCCATAAGACTGAATTTTTCGAGTAAAGATCATTAAGTATTCATTCATTTTCATTCATTTTCCTTTTGCGCTGAAGTTAGCGCATAGGGCAGAGGTCAGATTTCTCCAATTCTGTCTGTTCAAAGCTATTCTGTGCAGTTCTTGAATAGTATGAATATTGGTTGTTTTACTTTCTCTAAGTATTGTTCTTCTGAGTGTTTCTTTTGGTCTACCCCTTGCTCTTTTGCCTGTAGGTATCCATTCAAGAGATTGGTGGTGTATTCTGTTGGTGTCTGCGCGTAGGACATGCCCGATGTAGGACCAACGGCGTTTTCTGATAACATCTGTGATGAAATTTTGATGTCTCTTCTCTGATTTTATCATTCGATTTGAATTCACTCCAATGGGTGTTAGTTATCATACCAAGACATTTGTTCTTGAAACTCAGTAATTTCTTTTCTGAAGATAAAGAGCTTTTCCAGCGCTCACATCCATATGATAGTACCGGAATAACGCAGTAATTAAATAAGCGCATTTTCGTGCGTGTGCTGATTGACTTTGACTTCCAGATATTAGACAGTCTGTTAAATGCCCTTGATGCTAAGGCAATGCGAGTTGTAATTTCTGGCATGACATGACCGTCGAGAGTTAATTTGCTTTCTAGATAGGAGAATTCTGTACTTTTTCAAGTTGTTGTCCATTTAAAGTAATTTCGTTAGGTGAATTGGTGAAGTTCATAATTTTTGTTTTTGCTGAATTGATCTGGAGACCTATTTGTCCTGCAATGAGTTTTAATCTATCAGTTTTTGTTTGTGCATCTTGATGGTTTTCACTCAATAGTGCAAGATCATCGGCAAAATCGAGGTCTTCTAATGTTGTTTTATTTATCCATTTGATTCCTAAATTTGTGTTGGATGTGCTTTTTCTCATAGCCCAGTCAATAGCGATATTGAATAGTAATGGTGACATAGAGCAGCCTTGTTTAACACCAGTAATCACAGAGAACCATTCTGAATTGCCTTTTTCTGTTCTAACACAGCATTTTGAGTTGGTATAGAATGATTTTATCAGATTTATATATCTATTTTGGAATCCATATATTTTTTAAATTTCCCAAAGCGATGGTCGATGGATGCTGTCGAAGACTTTTTGAAAATCAACGAAGTTTATTATGAGATTAGATCTAAATTCTAGACATTCTATTATTGTTCTAAGAGTGAATATATGGTCAAGGCAGGAACGACCTGGTCTAAAGCCTGACTGCTCTTCTCTAAGTCTTTTGTCTAAGGAAGACTTTAATCTTGCAAGCATCATATTACAAAGAATTTTGCCAGGTACGGATAGCAGTGTGATTCCACTCCAGTTATCACAATTTGTTAGGTCTCCTTTTTTTGGTAATTTGATAATTATGCCATTTTTCCATATTGGGGTGGGCATTCGTTTTTCCAAATCATATTATTAAGTATAAGAAAGATAAAATACACATCAATGTTCTAAAACAATGGTTTAACGTATTTTGTGGAGACATAACTGTTTTGGAGAACCACATGAAGGTAACTAATCAAACGATAAATGACTGGGTTTAGATCGATAAACTATAAAGTAATGCTGATGTACGAAGACAGCCGATAATATTTTTTACTGAAAGCATCTTGTGGGTGGCGTAGCGCAGTGGTTAGCGCATTGGCTTCGCATATTAGTGACCCTATGTTCATTTTCCAGTTGAAGCAGAAATGGGTTTCAGACCACAGCGGCTCCCCGGTCGACCCAGCCTTAAATAATTACGAAATCCAGGAAGTAAAGACTGCGAGGGAGAGAAGAACACTACCGTCCTCATATAGCAGAGTCACTGAAATGTGAAATCTCTAACATCTCACACCCCTACGGCATTAATAAATGCAATGGATTAACTTTACTTTTTGTTACCGAAATCATAACCTCGATACAACGTTTTCAGATTCTCGATTATACATACAACAATAAAACTATCTTTTGATACAAGTCTTTGAGATGGAGATGTATTATTCCATAGTTTCTTCTGTGTTAGATAACTATCAATCAATTTCAACGATCAATCTCTACTGATGCACACATCTAACAGAAAGCAATCTTGTGCAGTCTGAAACATCAATTTATTGTTTGGAAATATAATGAGATTTTCCTTATATAAAATATGAAACCTTTCTTACTGTTAAATTGTTTATTACCCGCCGAAAACGGATGTGTCGGGCCATTGGCTCAAATAAAACAGCGACGCAACGAATTTCCATTCTCTGGACTACATTCTGCTGAAAATCTAGCAGGACCATGGTCTTGCTACAAGGGAGAACCAGCGGGAGTTTGAGATTGAACGCTGAGGAAGAAATTATTTATTATTGTTTTTGAAATTGAAAGTGTTATTATTTATAGGATTAACTAATAAATATTGTCTTTATTTCACTACGGTTTGATGTTATGCGTGTCTTGTGGTGTCTATACTGCCAGATGACAAGGAAGAACAGTGTACGAAGTGAATGGTGCCATTACCGCAACAGCAAGCAGTCTCACAATGGAAGTATTTGCCGTAATGCACGCACTTAACTGGCTGGTATCGCAAGCCTATTCCCATGCGTGCATACTATGTGACCCACCGAAAATGACTCAGAAGGTCAAAGCAGGCGGTGTGCGTGGGGGATCTGTGGAGTCATTAGAAAGAGATAAAATTCCGGCAGCACTACGCGTACGGAAACTAACCGTTATTTTTGTCCCCGGACACGCGGGTGTGGTGGAAAACGGGCGGGCCGCTTAATGTGCTAGTCTCACTATCATACCAGATGGTCGCCCTTGTGTTGCCGGGGCCCGAAAGGGGGGCAAAGAATAGCAACACTGTTTACCTTCCACGCATGACTTAAAAGGCGACTAAGGAGGTTATGGGATGGAGTTGGCTGTCCCATCCCATATAAGGTCAGTGACCCAAAGTCATGCCGAAGTCGGATGCGTCAGGCCGAAAGATGCAGATATCGCAGCAATTATGTAAACCATGACACAACGCATTCCGTTCTCTGGACTACATCCTGTTAATCTGCAGGAGTTTAAGAACGAACGCAGAAGAAGAAAAACGAAGATAACAGATGGTCAGCTATGGACGAAGCGGACATAATCATTGTTCTTCGTGAGTCCGCACGATCAGATGATTTTGAGATGAATGAGCGTGAGTGAATATCTAGAATACGCGAATTAGGAGTGAAGATGAGCATGGTCCGTAGAGAACACATGACACAAATTTCAAAAAGAGCAGTGAACCAACATAGAACCGGAACCATCAGCCGTTATACCCTGAGAGATTTACTGAAGCGAAGATCTGAGTATATATGGACATGCCGGTGTGCGAGGAGGATGATAAACAAACTTCTTCTTTCCTTCCTCTTTTACCCTTTACGGGTGTCGAGGTATATACAATGTTCTTGTTCTCGCTTTTCTGGCAGCTTCAGATAACGTTATTTGGTGTTGGTGTAATGGCTCTTTGATGTTGTCGATCCAGCGTACTCTAGGTCTACCCCTGGCTCTTCTTTCTGCTTCTCCTCTCTTCGTATATGCTATTGAAACTAATGAATACCACGGCATTCTTTCTAGATGACCACACCATTGTATCTGTTGGTTTTGTATGTATTGTAGAATTGATATGACACCCACTCTTTCTCTTATGACATCGTTTCTAATTCTGTGTCTTCTGGTCACTACTGTGGCTTTTCTCAGACATCTTATCTCTGTTGCAATCAGTTGTCTCTTATGTTTTGTTGTTAAAGACCATGTTTGACATTGGTAACACAGGTTGGAATGAAGATACTTTGGATAAGATGTTTTTTGTTGTTGACATTGGTAGCATTTTGTGTTATATAAGCAAACTAAATACCTAATAACTTATGCCATTTTGTGCATTCGATGTTATTTTTGGTTAGACCCAACAAATTTATACTTTATATTTGTGCATCATGTCTAGTTTTTATTCCCGAATGAAATCCTTTGATCTTTGTCAGCATAATAATTATTGTGTCTTGAAAAAATAAGTATTACTATTTCATACATTACACCGGATACAACTTTTAAACACCGTCTGTCTTGTGTTTGAGAGTACAGAATCGTCCAATTTCACACTTAAATAATGCCAAGTGTATGATAAATAAATCATGTATAATTGACGTCATGTAATTGATTGCAATCACCCTCATTTTTTGTATGTGAGATGTTGTCCTGAGAAAGTAGACTTTTGATCTATATCGGAAATAAGAGAAAATTGAAACTAGTGAAAGCATTTTAAGGGGAAAAAAATCATATGGTCTATAACATTTTCAATTCACACACAAAATTTCAACTAAATCCGTTATATATTTGCTGAGATATGTGATTTAAAAGTTGAACAAAGCTGATGACACGTGATCTAGTATCAATATCTACTAGTACAAATCCTAATACCATTTATTTCTTAAAACGAAAGCCTAGAATCGTCATCTATTTCACTATCCAATATCGTGCAGGCGTTCAAAATATATATATATATATATACAATAGATTCTCCTTGTCTTTCGCAGATTATAGATGCATTGGATGTAAACCTGTCTGTCTTTTATTGGAAGCACATCTGTTCTCTTATTGGATGTTAAGTTTGCTCTGTTAATTCATGTAAGTCTGCCTGGTCTCTTTTTGGATGTAAGACTTATCTGCTTTCTTATTTGATGTACAATTAGTCCGCTCTCTTATTGGATGTAAAATTTGTCCGCTCTCTTATTGGATGTAAAATTTGTCCGCTCTCTTATTCGATGTAAAATTTGTCCGCTCTCCTATTGGATGTAAAATTTGCCCGCTCTCTTATTGGCCTGTACAATTTGTCCGCTCTCTTATTCGATGTAAAATTTGTCCGCTCTCCTATTGGATATAAAATTTGTCCGCTCTCTTATTTGATGTAAAATTTGTCCGCTCTCTTATTCGATGTAAAATTTGTCCGCTCCCTTATTCGATGTAAAATTTGTCCGCTCTCCTATTGGATGTAAAATTTGCCCGCTCTCTTATTGGCTGTAAAATTTGTCCGCTCTCTTATTCGATGTAAAATTTGTCCGCTCTCTTATTCGCTGTAAAATTTGCCCGCTCTCTTATTTGATGTAAAATTTGTCCGCTCTCTTATTCGATGTAAAATTTGTCCGCTCCCTTATTCGATGTAAAATTTGTCCGCTCTCCTATTGGATGTAAAATTTGCCCGCTCTCTTATTGGCTGTAAAATTTGTCCGCTCTCCTATTGGATGTAAAATTTGTCCGCTCTCTTATTCGCTGTAAAATTTGCCCGCTCTCTTATTGGCTGTAAAATTTGTCCACTCTCTTATTGGCTGTAAAATTTGCCCGCTCTCTTATTGGATATAAAATCTGTCCGCTCTCCTATTGGATGTAAAATTTGTCCTCTCTCTTATTCGATGTAAAATTTGTCCGCTCTCCTATTGGATGTAAAATTTGTCCGCTCTCTTATTGGCTGTAAAATGTGTCCACTCTCTTATTGGCTGTACAATTTGTCCGCTCTCTTATTCGATGTAAAATTTGCTCGCTCTCTTATTGGCTGTAAAATGTGTCCACTCTCTTATTGGCTGTACAATTTGTCCGCTCTCTTATTCGATGTAAAATTTGCCCGCTCTCCTATTGGATGTAAAATTTGTCCGCTCTCTTATTCGATGTAAAATTTGTCCGCTCTCCTATTGGATGTAACATTTGTTCGCTCTCTTATTGGATGTAAAATTTGCCCGCTGTCTTATTGGATGTAAAATTTGCCCGCTGTCTTATTGGATGTAAAATTTGCCCGCTCTCTTATTGGATGTAAAATTTGCCCGCTCTCTTATTGGATGTATTGTTTGTTTGCTTTGTTATTGGATATATGTCTTGATGCTCTCTTATTACCGAGAATGTATCCACGGCAGTAAATTCACGTGATAACCAGGAAGCAGGATGGAAGGATAACCTTCTCTTCTCAACAGGAATACAACAACTAACTTACTAAACATTAACCTACCTAACAGCAGTATCAAGTGGAAATGCTAAATATTAACTTATGAACAGAAGTATCAAATTCTTCTTCAGCGTTCATTCTCAAACTCCCGTTGGATCTCTATTGTAGCAGGACCATGGTCCTATTAGATTTCCAGCAGGATTTAGTCCAGAGAAAGGAAATACGTTGTGTAACCGTTTTATTTGCGCCAATTGCCCGACACATCCGTCTTCGGCGGTAATACCAAATTGACATGTTAAATATTAACATACCTAACGGTAATATTAAACTGACACGTTAAATATTAACTTAACTAACCGTAGGATCCAAATGACATGCTATATACTAACTTACCGAACAGTAATATCAAAATTGCGCACTAAATATTAACTTACCTAATGACAGTATGAAATAGGCAAGCTGCATATTAACATACATAAATGCATTATCCAAATGACTTGCTAAATATTAACCAACGACACGGCAGTATCAAAATTACATACTAAATATTCACTTACCTAATGGCAGTATGACAAAGAAAGGAAGCCAGCATGTTATAAAAACACCGACTACAATCCCAAGTGTCTTTGCAGCCTTTTTTTCCCTCCTAAACTTGGCAACCTTGTTTGAGAAAGTTAGCCTGCTATTACGTTTGTGATGAAGATGTTGTGGAGTGGTAGTGCTGTAATCTTCGCTAAGACCACCATTGACGCTGATCTGATAGTTTTCTCTTGGAGAGTCTTTACCAGTGTTTCCCCCTTTGTGAATTCTCAAAGATATAACCGTTTCTTCGTCAACTTTTGCTGTTTTGGCTCCAGACAGTAAGCATCTTGTGTATTTGACCGTCTCACAATATATTCTGAAGTAAACAACAAGAATGATTAAACAGGGAATATAGAAGGAACCAGATGCTGAAAACAGGACGTATCCTGGTTGGGTGGTAACAGTGCACACGCGTGGATCAGGGTTCGGTTCTTCTTTCCAACCAATTAAGGGAGCTACAGATATAGCTACAGAGAGCAGCCACACAAGAATAATGATGTAGATAGTTCTTGTTTGATGCATAATTCTGCTGTGCTGGAGAGGTCTGGTCACACCGATATACCTGTAGATAAAGACAAATGTAGACATTTTATTACAATCTACGGAACAATCTACTGATATATTTATTAGAGTACAGTCAAATTGTACATACATATTTTAAAAAAATAGGTGAATAATGAAATACAAATGCAAAACAACACACGAAGTGAAATTAATATAAATCAATCAAGTGTCATGTCGTAGGCGATCATGTTTCTTCACAACTCTTTGTTCCTTGTGTTGTTAAAAAACTTAAATTGGTGAAATTTTCACATACTACAGTGATAAACGACCCAAAAACCTCTCTCTTTGAATACGCCTGTCTCTTTTCCCCTAGATTTTTCCAATGGCTACTGAATATTCTAGTTCTGCTTTTCTTATCACACACCATAAAATTTTGACTACGCTACTAATTTTTGCTATAACACTAGTCAATATCAAAATTGTACTACCAGTAATGAAAAAAGTTGATTTTAACTAATTCTGGAGTGTTGAAAAATGTGATTTTAACTAATTTTGGAGTGTTGAAAAATGTGAACTAATTTTGGGGTGTTGAAAACGAAAATGATACGTAAAAATGTTCATCTGCTGCAGTTTTTTTTAGATATATGCAACGTTTGGCCTTTTTAAAATCACCGTCTATATATATATATATATATATATATATATATATATATATATATATATATATATATATATATATATATATATATATATTATATATATACATAAACGCAACAGTTATAGTAAACTGATTTATTCATTCTGAATAAGAGTCAGGTACCACAAATAGGGTGCAATACATGTGGTGCTCATCTTAAACTGTAGTTGGCTGGTAAAAGGCGAGCTTTGTCATTTGCAGTTCCAATGATTTGGAGAGAACCCACTGATCATATCAGCAACTGTTACTTTTGCATGGTACCTCAAATTGGGAAAGAAATATAAAAAAAAAATAAAAAATTGCCTCTGCAATATCCAAGCATCCCACTTGCAATACGTCCGGTACCAAGGGCGATGCCCTACCAGTTCCCAAAGTGCCAGAATCATTTTCAGCTGCTTACAATGACGAATAAGAGGTCATTTCTGAGCCATCAACCTCAAACGACCCAGAATTTGAACAAACTATCTATGTTTACAACTGTTTTTTAAATATTAAATATCTAAAAAAAAACCTAGAGAAACCCTTCTTCAAAAGAGATGGTTGAAAAGCGTAGATGATAGTTAATTATACTCGGATTACCTCAATGTCCTCTCATCGTCTTTATTAACTCGTCCTATATACCTAAATTACCATCTATCCTCGTCCTATATACTCATATTACCTTTTATATTATCTCGTCCTATACACCTATATTACCCTCTATATTACGTCGTCCTTCTCAACAAAGTCACAAGTCGCCTATCAAGAGAAGCTTCATCGATCGTAATCTATGTGGACCTAAGCTGGATCCTTGACATACATAAAAATCTGTTGTCTAATTGGAATAAGGTCTTCTAAAGTGACTTATATGACTTCTCAAATATTTTCATTGTTAACTATGTTTATAGTTTGTATTTTTTATTGTTCACTACGTTTATAGTTTGTATCGACAGCCACTAAAAATCAAGGGAGAGTAAAATGAGATATATTAAAAAGATGTTTTCTTAAAAGGCAACATATCCTATATAAGTGAACAGTCGGGTTGCTGATCCAGCGGTCCATGGGCTCGTGCCCTTTGACCCACCAAGTCAACAGTCAAGACGTAAGCAATTAAACGATAATGTTATCTCACCTGTCTATGCTGATCACACAGAGACTGAGAATTGATGCAGTGCAGCAAAGCACGTCGAAGGCAGCCCAAACATGACAGAAAATTTGTCCAAAGACCCAGTATTGTAGAACTTCCAATGTGGCAGAGAATGGAAGAACAATAGTACCCAGAAGCAGATCAGCTATAGCCAAGTTTGCAATGAAGAAATATGTTGTTGTTCTTAAGTGTGAATTGATGGCGACTGAAGAGATAACCAGAAGGTTGCCAGTGATTGTCAGAATGATGATGACACCGAGTATCATGGCCAGGGAAATTGTAGCAACGTAAGATCTTTCCTGGTGGTTTATATCGGTGGTAACATTTTCCCCATCCATTTCTAGAGAAGCGGAAATCTGCTTCCTGTCAGTTTCTTCATGTGATCTAAACGTCTCCATGGCAACGTCTGTTGTACCTCTCTCGCAGTTATAGACGTCATAGTTCATGGTCGAACTATTCTCCTACTAGGCCTACTCAATGAAACCGTTCACAGTCAACAGATGCCTGCAATATATATACAACAAACTATCAAAATACAAACTGAAAATAGTTGTACAATATGTAGTAAAAGATGAAATTGATGTTTCAACCAAATAAACGTTATCATGTAATGAATGAACGATGTAGACTGTGGATGTTTAACTTATTATAAATGTCCGTGTCTCTGCTGTTATTCAAGATCTTGCAGCGTAAATGAAAAACACGTCCGTCATCTTGGGAGGCTGACGTCACTGGAATAATTTAGTCTGTTTACAATACTACTAATCCTGAATCTAGAAAGTCACGGATAGACCAAGATTCGTCTACTGTCGTCATTCCATGTCCGAACTATCCAAGGACATGAGCCTCATTCTAGATGGCTCATTAGCCATCTAGAAACTCATATTCAAGGACATAACTAAAATTGAATGTTCAAAAGTGGATGTAACAAATGGTCATCATCACCTGTGATGGACGAACAGCAACCCTGAACAATGTGACGTCTACACTATAAGACTTATTGACGAATGGGAAATCTATCCTTATAAAATGACTAAGTTGATTTCGTTTGATTTTTCAATGGCTATCACACAGACTATCATTGACCAATGAAAATCACTGAGATAGGGAAATGAATAATTTTATAAAAGTGGATGTTCCATTTGATAATAGAGTTAATTAGGTGGAGCAGTGGCCATAATATTAACGGGGCAAATCATACATTATTTACTGAAACGAACTTTCGATAAAGGCGCATAAGTCGCCACATCCGTCAATCTGCACGCAACGCACTGAGAGCGCCCTCCCCTGGATGGCCCTGTTACATTAGCAACTCCACAACGCACGCCCAAATGTACAACTCGATAAGGCACACCCACATTAGCAACTCTACAAGACGCACACATATTAGCAACTCCACAAGACACACCCACATTAGCAACTCCACAGGATACACCCACATTAGCAACTGCACAAGAGACACCCACATTAGCAACTCCACAAGGCACACCCATATTAGCAACTCTAAAAACAAGGCACACTAATATAATTAATTGTTTCCTTTTTATTTCTGTAAAAGGAGACTATTTAAAATGTAGTCTGAGGCAACTTTAATCAACGAAACAATATGTAACAGAAGTAAACATTGTATTACTGGGACAATTAGAAAACTTGTATTTTTCAGATGACATAGTAGCTTTTTAGGTATTAGGTATGTTGATTATCTTCTTCACATACCGGACAGGTCCATAGGTGCTCAGATCTCCGCTTCAGTAAAACTCTCAGGGTATAACGGCTGATGGTTCCGGTTTTATGTTGGATCGCTGCTCTTTAAAGATTTGAAATCTTTGTCAGGTGTTATCCACGGACTACGACCATCCTCACTCCCAATTCTTGCATTCTTGATATTGATTCATGATTATTCATTTCAAAATTCTCTGATCGTGAGGATTCACGAAGAGCAGTGAGTATAACTGCTCGGTCCATAGGCTGGTCATCTGTTGTGGTGGTGAGGCAAGCTAATTGATCGGCCCGTTCGTTTCCCTCCATGCCCGCTTGTCCGTGGACAAAGATAAGCGTGAGTTTTCGTAGTGATGCCAGCATTTTAGCTCTTTCTAATGACCCCCACCTATTCCCTACTTACATCGCCTGTTTTGACTTTCTGAATCATGTTCACTGAGTCACTTAGTATGAACGCATAGGAATAAGCTTCCTAATCCAGCCGGTTAAGTGCTTGCGTTACGGCAAATACTTCCATTGTGAGACTGTTTGTTGTTGCGGTAAAGGCACCACTGACTTCCTGTACTGTTCTTCCCTTTGATCTGGCAATTAAGGCCCATGCACGTCGGTGGTGACGGATGACCGACCCGCCCATGTAAATCACAACATCTGTGTCATCGGTATGCTCGCAGATAAGTGCCTTGACCTCAGCATCCACACTCACTGGGCTGTGTTCCCTTCACTCTTTATTGCATAATGACGGTCTTGACTGCCTCTTGAAAGACCGCAGGAATAGATATCCATTCTACGCCAGGAGTTATGTCTTCTGGGGCGCAGATATGTTTAACGGTATCCTCGACACGACCCGTCAAATTTTCCTTTCTTTTCCTGCGTCCCTTTACACGAGGGAGCTACTGAGTAGTGGGTGGTATATGTCACAACTCACTCTAACGTATACACGAGCACGCCACATATCAATTCTATAAGAAATGCATCTATGAGAGTATTTCCTTGCTGACGACCAGTGTCTACTCCACAGTTCCAGTGAAGAGCTTCAAGATCATATAACCCCACACAACGAAAGCTGCCTCAATCACAACATGAAGATCAACAAAGGAAAAACAGAAGTTATGTCTATAGGCAGAGGACCAAATACAATCAACATAACAATAAAATAAATCAACTACTAAAACAACTGCAGGAATTTAAATATCTAGGGAGAATTTCTACAACTGATGTAAGAATGGACAGAGAGTTCAAGAAAAGAATTTAAAAAAAGACAACTACGTAAATTATGAACTTAAAAAAATTATGAAATACACATCTATCCTAATGGAAACCAAAAGGAAAATAATAAATTCACTATTCATCCCAACATTATTTTTTCCATCTCAGACATGGACATTAACTAAAGAACAAGAGAGAAAACTTACTGCGTGTGAAATGAGATGTCTATGAAAAGTAGCAAACAGAACCAGAACCAGAAGAGATCATGTGAGAAATGAGGAAATACCAAAACTGTTGGAACAAGATCAGTGGTCAAGTATACTGAAAAACAGATTTTGAAATAGTTCGGCCACATACTGAGAATGAACCATTATTTACCAACGGCAAGAGCATACAACTTGAAAATGAAAACAGCAAGATACAGATGAATAACAAGAAGAAGATGGATTGAAGGATCGGACACGGCACAATATTACAGCATATCAACACATCAAACATTCGGACACGGCACAATATTACAGCATATCAACACATCAAACATTCGGACACGGCACAATATTACAGCATATCAAGCCATCATACATTCGGACACGGCACAATATTACAGCATATCAAGCCATCAAACATTCGGACACGGCACAATATTACAGCATATCAAGCCATCAAACATTCGGACACGACACAATATTACAGCATATCAAGCCATCAAACATTCGGACACGACACAATATTACAGCATATCAAGCCATCAAACATTCGGACACGACACAATATTACAGCATATCAAGCCATCAAACATTAGGACACCACACAATATTACAGCATATCAAGCCATCAAACATTCGGACACGACACAATATTACAGCATATCAAGCCATCAAACATTCGGACACGACACAATATTACAGCATATCAAGCCATCAAACATTCGGACACGACACAATATTACAGCATATCAAGCCATCAAACATTCGGACACGACACAATATTACAGCATATCAAGCCATCAAACATTCGGACACGACACAATATTACAGCATATCAAGCCATCAAACATTCGGACACGACACAATATTACAGCATATCAAGCCATCAAACATTCGGACACGACACAATATTACAGCATATCAAGCCATCAAACATTCGGACACGACACAATATTACAGCATATCAAGCCATCAAACATGCAATAGACCGAAAACCGATCGTCATTCAATCCTGCGACGCCTTACAGCATAATCAGAGAAAAGACAAAAGATGTATAGATAGATAGATAGATAGATGTATAGATAGATAGATAGATGTATAGATAGATAGATAGATAGATAGATAGATAGATAGATAGATAGATAGATAGATAGATAGATGTATAGATAGATAGATAGATATATGTATAGATAGATAGATAGATAGATGTATAGATAGATAGATAGATGTATAGATAGATAGATAGATATATGTATAGATAGATAGATATATAGATGTATAGATAGATAGATAGATAGATAGATAGATAGATATATAGATAGATGTATAGATAGATATATATATATATATATATATATATATATAGATAGATAGATAGATAGATAGATAGATAGATAGATAGATAGATAGATAGATAGATGTATAGATAGATAGATAGATATATGTATAGATAGATAGATAGATAGATGTATAGATAGATAGATAGATGTATAGATAGATAGATAGATATATGTATAGATAGATAGATATATAGATGTATAGATAGATAGATAGATAGATAGATAGATAGATAGATAGATAGATAGATAGATAGATAGATAGATAGATAGATAGATAGATAGATAGATAGATAGATAGATAGATAGATAGATAGATAGATGTATAGATAGATAGATAGATAGATGTATAGATAGATAGATAGATGTATAGATAGATAGATAGATAGATAGATAGATAGATAGATAGATAGATAGATAGATAGATAGATAGATAGATAGATAGATAGATAGATAGATAGATAGATAGATAGATAATAGATAGATAGATAGACAGATAGACAGATAGACAGAAAGACAGACAGACAGACAGACAGACAGACAGACAGACAGACAGATAGATAGATAGATAAATAGACAGATAGATAGATAGATATAAGAAATTGGAGCAAAGAATTACACCGCTGTTTACCATTCATGTATACCGTACGAGGCGAAACACCTTCTTCTTCGTGCTCCCGGGACTACATTCTGTGAAGGAGTTTGAGATCACACGCGGAAGAATACAAACTTGATTGATAGTTCGAAACTGAAATTCTTTAAATCGTCTCTAACGAACAATTGATTTAATAAGCAACATTTTTGCATTGTTAGTCTGCGGATAAAGCCTTCTTTTAGGAGACAATGATCTTTTCCATCTTAGACGCTAATTTTTTTTCTTTGTATACATCAGTGCTTGAGTCTGTTAAAAATGTGATCACAAGCAACTTTTACCAACGAGACAATATGTACCAGACGTAAAAATTGAATTAATAGGACAACTAGAAAATTTGGATTTTTCAGATGACATAGTAGTTCTTTCTAGAGACAATATGCAGAAAATACACGAAACAAACCAGATATCCTATACTTGATGGCTAGGAAAGTGAGGCTAATCAATCATGAACAGTTGAAAAATAATGAAGAACATAAAAATTACACAAGAAAAAAAATTGTATTTAGAAGATAAAATTGAATAGGTAGATAATTGATATATCAATTCAGTTAGATTAATCCATTGGAAGATAACATGAATACGTGAAATGCTAACCGCATCGCACAAGACAGAGAATGGTTCAAGTAGTTCATTGGGAAGACAACGTTCTGGAGAGAATACCTCACATGACATCTATTTACATCTAAGATACGTTGACGAAAATAGAGAGCAGAGAGAGAGAGAGAGAGAGAGAGAGAGAGAGAGAGACTGGAAAAGATTGTGTCCGTGATAATAAAAGGAGTACTTCTTTTTATGGTCCATGCCGTGTGTTGTTGGTTATCATGTCTTTTCACGGTCTTCTGTTTCGTGAGTTGTCATTCATATCTGATACTGATGCTCTCACATGTCACAATGCCAGGTGGTCAAGCATCATTTGTCTGTGTCTTCCCCTATCACTCTTGCTCTTCAACCTGCCTATTGTTACAATGTGTTCCATCTTTCCCGTTCTCATGTGTTAAAAACATGTGAACTGTCTCTTTCTAACTTCGGTAATCAGCTCTCATTTTTAATTAACTTCATTCAAGATATCTTCAAGAACCATTTTATCTGTCCATAACATTCTTCTATAAAACAACATCTCTACTGCCTTTATATAAACCTTTTCACTATTCTACTGATTGTCCAAGATTCACTTCCATACATGAGAATTGGTTCTATATAACTTCTACGATATCTTTCTCACATACGTTAACAAAGATATATTACATAGGTTAGTCTTCATCTTGTGAAATATTGCCTTTGCATGGGCAATTATACATATTACATCTTTGATATATCTTCCATATGATGGGTAACATAATGTTTGAATATGTTGACTTGATTCAGACGGATCAAATCTACTTTGCTGTTGCATTCTGAAGGATAATTATATCTCAATAAATAAAATCATGGCAATAGTCAAATGATTCATTAAAAAGGCTTGTTTTTCCAATAGCAAATAGATGTTATATTGTCGACGAACACGCATGGATGCATCATCTCTCACAGTGTATATTTCCAGCAGGCACATGACAATTAATATCCTAGCACAAGCTTTATCAATCTTCAATTAACCAACAGTGGGAGCATTTGACACATATACTTCTTGAGATCTTTGCACGTCAACCCCTAAAGCCTGTTTTAGTGAAGTGGGCTTCTCAAATAGTTGCACCACCAACTTTCCTGACATCGATGTCGGCTGTTTTCGATGTCTACAGACTGAAAAAGAACATGGGTGTGATTACAACAAGAATACAAATGAAACTAAAGAACATGTATGACGATACAAAAGGATTACAAATAAATCTAAAGAACATGTATGTGAATACAACAAGAATACAAATGGTGCTAAAGAATACATATGTGAACACAACAGGATTACAAATGGTGCTAAAGAATACATATGTGAACACAACAGGATTACAAATGGTGCTAAAGAATACATATGTGAATACAACAGGATTACAAATGGTGCTAAAGAATACATATGTGAACACAACAGGATTACAAATGGTGCTGAAGAATACATATGTGAATACAACAGGATTACAAATGGTGCTAAAGAATACATATGTGAATACAACAGGATTACAAATGGTGCTAAAGAATACATATGTGAATACAGAAGAATTACAAATGGAATTAAATAACATGTGTGTGATTACAACAGGATTACAAATGGAACTAAACTGTGAATCGTATTGTTTGGTCTCTGATCAAATATAACTAATAACGCCCGCGTGCTGCCTGACCCTGAAAGGCAGCAAAGAGTAGTAATACATTTACCTGCCTTGCATCACAATATTTTTTATCTGCCCTCTTCTCATGTTTCAAAAATAGGTATAGCAAGTGGTGACTAAAGATGGTGTTTTTTTATAGTTGTTATATCTCATCCCATAGAAGGCCAAAGTGAACAGAAATTATGCTGAAGTCGAACATGTCTTGCCAAAAGACGCAGATATCAAAGCTAAGCTGTAAACTATGAAAAATCGCATTCTGTGATCAGGACCGCAGTCTACTAGTCTATAACTCTTTAATTTTCAATATATCTTATTTTATACCATTAGAAAAACGAGTCAGCACTAATTACTATTGCATACATACCTGATTCCAGACATGATAATGTCCGAGTTATGGGTCCCCTTGCGTACATATAAGTGTATTGCTATACCGAAGTTGCTAATGAGACTGTAAGATTGCTACGATATATTAATTATAATTTGCATACACTTTCTTCACTTTGGTCATAACTAAACCAGTGAATTCACAGTAAGGAATTAATACAAGTTAATTTCTGTGTCAAAACAGGAACAAATTGTGATTAAGTGAATAGTAAATCATGCTTCGATGAAGTGAATAGTAACTCATGCTTCGATGAAGTGAATAGTAACTCGTGCTTCGATGAAGTGAATAGTAACTCATGCTTCGATAAAGTGAATAGTAACTCATGCTTCGATAAAGTGAATAGTAACTCGTGCTTCGATGAAGTGAATAGTAACTCATGCTTCGATGAAGTGAATAGTAACTCATGCTTCGATGAAGTGAATAGTAACTCATGCTTCGATGAAGTGAATAGTAACTCATTCTTCGATGAAGTGAATAGTAATTCATGCTTCGATGAAGTCAATAGTAATTCATGCTTCGATAAAGTGAATCGTAATTCATGCTTCGATGAAGTGAATAGTAACTCATGCTTCGATGAAGTGAATAGTAATTCATGCTTCGATGAAGTGAATAGTAACTCATGATTCGATGAAGTGAATAGTAACTCATGCTTTGATGAAGTGAATAGTAACTCATGCATCGATGAAGTGAATAGTAATTCATGCTTCGATGAAGTGAATAGTAACTCGTGCTTCGATGAAGTGAATAGTAACTCGTGCTTCGATGAAGTGAATAGTAATTCATTCTTCGATGAAGTGAATAGTAACTCATGCTTCGATGAAGTCAATAGTAATTCATGCTTCGATGAAGTCAATAGTAATTCATGCTTCGATAAAGTGAATAGTAATTCATGCTTCGATGAAGTGAATAGTAACTCATGCTTCGATGAAGTGAATAGTAATTCATGCTTCGATGAAGTGAATAGTAACTCGTGCTTCGATGAAGTGAATATTAATTCATTCTTCGATGAAGTGAATAGTAACTCATGCTTCGATGAAGTGAATAGTAATTCATGCTTCGATGAAGTCAATAGTAATTCATGCTTCGATATTGTGAATAGTAATTCATGCTTCGATGAAGTGAATAGTAACACATGCTTCGATGAAGTGAATAGTAATTCATGCTTCGATGAAGTGAATAGTAACTCGTGCTTCGATGAAGTGAATAGTAATTCATTCTTCGATGAAGTGAATAGTAACTCATGCTTCGATGAAGTGAATAGTAACTCATGCTTCGATGAAGTGAATAGTAACTCATGCTTCGATTAAGTGAATAGTATATCATGCTTCGATAAAGTGAATAGTAACTCATGCTTCGATAAAGTGAATAGTAACTCGTGCTTCGATGAAGTGAATAGTAACTCATGCTTCGATGAAGTGAATAGTAACTCATGCTTCGATGAAGTGAATAGTAACTCATGCTTCGATTAAGTGAATAGTATATCATGCTTCGATAAAGTTAATAGTAATTCATGCTTCGATGAAGTGAATAGTAACTCATGCTTCGATGAAGTGAATAGTAATTCATGCTTCGATGAAGTGAATAGTAACTCATGATTCGATGAAGTGAATAGTAACTCATGCTTGGATGAAGTGAATAGTAACTCACGCATCGATGAAGTGAATAGTAATTCATTCTTCGATGAAGTGAATAGTAACTCATGCTTCGATGAAGTGAATAGTAACTCGTGCTTCGATGAAGTAAATAGTAATTCGTGCTTCGATGAAGTGAATAGTAACTCATGCTTCGATGAAGTGAATAGTAACTCATGCTTCGATAAAGTGAATAGTAACTCGTGCTTCGTAGAAGTGAATAGTAACTCATGCTTCGATGAAGTGAATAGTAACTCATGCTTCGATGAAGTGAATAGTAACTCATGCTTCGATGAAGTGAATAGTAACTCGTGCTTCGATGAAGTGAATAGTAACTCGTGCTTCGATGAAGTGAATAGTAATTCATGCTTCGATGAAGTGAATAGTAACTTATGCTTCGATGAAGTGAATAGTAATTCATGCTTCGATGAAGTGAATAGTAACTCGTGCTTCGATGAAGTGAATATTAATTCATTCTTCGATGAAGTGAATAGTAAATCATGCTTCGATGAAGTGAATAGTAATTCATGCTTCGATGAAGTCAATAGTAATTCATGCTTCGATAATGTGAATAGTAATTCATGCTTCGATGAAGTGAATAGTAACTCATGATTCGATGAAGTGAATAGTAACTCATGCTTCGATGAAGTGAATAGTAACTCATGCTTCGATTAAGTGAATAGTATATCATGCTTCGATGAAGCGAATAGTAACTCATGCTTCGATGAAGTGAATAGTAACTCGTGCTTCGATTAAGTGAATAGTAACTCATGCTTCGATGAAGTGAATAGTAATTCGTGCTTAGATTTCGATGAAGTGAATAGTAACTCATGCTTCGATGAAGTGAATAGTAATTCGTGCTTCGATGAAGTGAATATCAACTCATGCTTCGATGAAGTGAATAGTAACTCGTGCTTCGATGAAGTGAATAGTAACTCATGCTTCGATGAAGTGAATAGTAATTCGTGCTTCGATGAAGTGAATAGTAATTCGTGCTTCGATGAAGTGAATGATAACTCATGCTTCGATGAAGTGAATAGTAACTCGTGCTTCGATGAAGTGAATAGTAACTCATGCTTCGATGAAGTGAATAGTAACTCCTGCTTCGATGAAGTGAATAGTAACTCCTGCTTCGATGAAGTGAATAGTGGCCATTACTTTGAATATCTTCTTCTACAATATTATAAAATATAACTTTTTAAAAATATGACAAAGTATGGACAATAAAACACGGAGAAACATAACTGGAAGTAACAGCTGCTCTACCACAAGTGATGTGGGTGAAGCGGAGATCTGATCTATTATGAACGTGTCCGTTGTACGAAGAGGAAAATTTAGTGATCAGGAGACTACTGTAAAATTGTGCAACGTATGGTCAGCAAATATTGAGAAATAAATATTTGAGAAGGGTTACATAGCAGTTTTACGTAGAAAAAAGTATAAGAAGGGTTAAATAGCAGTTTTACGTAGAAAAAGTATGAGATGGGTTAAATAGCAGTTTTACGTAGAACATACACAGGATCGCCGTCTCGACATGCTAGTACATTTGTACTAAAAAAATCTCCTGGAATAGGAAATTAGAAAGGTTGTTCTGTACGAGTGTAATGAAGTTATCGAGACTAACTAGATAAGAAACAATTGGGATAAGATTGTAAGATATTGGATAATTCTTTTCTTATGCTCTCATTCAAACTACCACCGGCGATGTCTGGTCTACCTATCGTCTAATAACATTACGGTCTATCAACCAGTTTTGACAAGAGAAAGTAGTTAATGAAATTTCCTCTATAAATGCATGAGAATTATCTTGTATATATTTATTTCCTAGTTGTTCTGTTTGTTTGATTTTTTAGCTATCCTCAAGAATTTCGAGCAAATTACTGCTACTTCCTATGTGCAGTGGGGTGGTTTCTCTGAGCTTTCTTTCATACACAGAATAGGCCAGAATTCGACTTAGTACAATTAGTGCAATGCCTCATGAAGAAGCCTTCTACTCGAAGGGGGTATCATTAGTCGCGATAAAAATGTGTTAGATCTTTACAATCACGAGAAGTCTTACGATAGAGATAAAGAGGGTGACAGATGAACTATCATGACTGATGCCGCAGGACTATACTTATGCATGCATACGTATGACACAATAGACACCATTTGTAAAGCTGAAGCGGAAGTCATCAGCTGTTTATGGGTTATTTAATTTGACATAATCAATGACTAAAAAAGATTACCTTTATATTCTTGCCAGGACATGCGTAGGTTGTGGGAAATGAGCGAGCCGATGAACTGGCGAGCATGACTGCATGGTAAATAGGTACATTAATGTATCCAGCTGACATAATATGTTAACAGAACTCGCCGCTCAGAAGATTTAAAAAATGGTTGTTCTTAAGACTTCGTGAGATTTGTGTAAAGATCAGGACAGCCAGTAAAGAGAAACATAATAGATATACAAAAGAGAGACTGATAAAACAGCATCGAAATGAAACTATCAGCTGTTACATTCTAATGGATTTATTGAGAAGAGGATCGAAGCACCTATGGACTTGTCCAGTATGAGCCGATGGTACTCTGCAATCATAACTCATGTGTTAGAACGGATCGGTTAAAAAGGAAATCTTTTGTTTAGCTACTCAACACTGCTTACTTTTATTGTGTCAAAGATAACTATGTCCGTTTGGGATCAATGATCGATTGTCTGGTTAATACTCTTCTACTTTTCTCAGCATTCATTCTCAAACTCCCGCTGGATCTCTCATATAGTAGGATACTTGTCTTACTACATTTACATTAGTATGTAGTTCATAAAACGAAAAAGCAGTGTCCCCATTTCTTTTTGTAACAATGGCCTAATACATTCAACGTTAGCGGTGTTAAATACATTCAGTGTTTTTTACCATTCCTACTTCTTCTTCTTCTTCTGCGTTCGTTCTCAAACCCCTGAAGATTAACAGGATGTAGTCCGGAGAACGGAATGCGTTGTGTTATGGTTTACGGTATTGCTGCGATATCTGCGCCTATCGGCCTGACACATCCGAATTCAGCATGGCTTTGGGTCACAGACCCTATATGGGATGGGACAACAAACTCCATCCCATAACCTCCTTAGTCGCCTTTTACGACATGCGTGGAAGGTAAATAGTGTTGCTATTCTTTGCTTCCCTTTCGGGCCCCGAAAACACACTGGCTACCAATCCTACTGAACGCCAATAGTCATATTGTGAGCAGGATACGCGTTCTTCTAATTTATGTGGTATATATATTTTATGGGATTTTTCAAAATATTTAGAAATTTTATCGCTAACATTATGCCACTAACATATATGTGGATGTTTTTGTTTCTTTATAGAGAAACTTTGGTAAAAACGACGAAATCTTTCTTGTTTATATAGTTTATAATTATCTATATATTTTCTTTTCTCTGATTTTATTGTGAGGCGTCGCATGATTGAATTATGATTGGTTCTCAAGCTATGGCACGTTTGGTCACTTCATATGCAGCAATATTGTGACGTTTCAGAATATTTTAACTATTTGAATCCACCTTCTTCTTGGACTTTCCCTGCCTCTTGCTGTTTCAACTTTCGGTTCCGCAGTACTTTACTACCACTGAAGAAACAGATAAAAACTCAGCTTGCATTAGTGGATCCCGAATCATTACGATGCAGAATACGACTGACAAACTGTTGGAGAAAATTTTGAAATGAAGGTGTGATTCGGATTTGGAGATTTTTCATGTATTTCCATGGACACTCGGTGGTTGCAGATATAATCAAGAAACCGTGGTATAATACTGCTGTGTTTTTATACAAAGTTTTGTGTGGGTTCCAGGCTGAACTTGAGACATATACTGCGGTGATTTAACTTGAGGATGCACTTTATTGTGCTTCTTATGAATATATCATGAACGTTTGTCATGAACATGCAACAGGCGGACCCATTTATATCTCAAAGGATAATGACGATGATGTCATTCCTTTAGCTGTGATCCCTGTAGCTCTTGACAACCCCATAGTTTTTCTCACAAGAGAACAGGTTTTCCTCAGTTATGTAACTGAGGATACACACAGTTACTCGTCGTATTCAACTGTGGAAACGAGATCTTAACTGACTTGGTCACTTTCTCCACTATTTTTCTTCAAATATCCCTCTGTCTTCCAACTATCCTCTCTGCCTGGGAGTTAAAATCAGGCTGTCTGGTTTGATTATTTATCATCGTTTATTATTATCATTATTATTCTTCTGAATATAACTTTTCTATCAAATACGTAACACACATAAAAGCAGTGATAATCCCAGTATACAAATCATAATGTACTATTTCTAAGGACAATTATTCAAGCTTAGCTTGTCATCAACCACTGTTATATATTTGTGTAATAGTCCCTAAGTTCACGTGTCGATGCACTCGGAGATGCATGGCTTAATCAAAACTAACATGAATACTAACATTTTTTATAACATTGAATACTAACCAATGCTAACATTTTTTTCCAATGCTAACATTTTTTTCCAATTTTAACATTTTTTCCCCAATGCTAACATGTAAGGGAAGTATTTGGTAACTAAAATCATCCGTTACCCAGAAAAGATATTTTAATTGTAACCGAAACAAAAATGATTGATGGAATGTAGAAAAAAAAGAAATCTATTCATGGTTTCAGGTTCATTTATGTTTGCCGACTTCAGTTGTAGGGAGGTTAGTCGATGAGACTCACAACTATAACACCCGAAAATACTCAACGATGGTTGATTTGCTGAAACGTGGATCTAATAGGTAATGAGCAAATGTTTGTTGTGCGAAAATGACCATTAATATATTATAATATAATATACAATCCTGTGTAGGAGATTGATTTACATGTATTGCGATCAAATATATAGTTGTTGAGCCTAATATTCAACAATATTTCACAATCAATCTCTTACATATAATATATTTATTCTATATATATATATCAAGTTTGGTGATTATCGTCTTCGCAGAGAAAAATCACCATCCATAGAAATGATATAAATAGTTAAATAGAATGTTTACTTTGAACAACACAAAGTATCAACTCTCAGACCAAAATTCTCTAACAAGAAAGGGACGAACGAACGCAGAATGAAACCACCAAATGACGTGGAAATAGAAGGATGCTGTATACGTTTGATGTTGTGATTCCATTCTGTATTTGTACTTTCCTTCCTTGATAAAGATTTTTTGGGTATCTTTACCCCCCCCCCACAATCAAGTTTTAATAAGAGCTATTGTTTTTATTTCTTTCTCAAATGTTGTCTACCATCATCATAACACAGGGAACATTCCCATAAGTAACCATCGTTACAACACAGGGAACATTCCCATAAGTAACCATCGTTACAACACAGGGAACATTCCCATAAGTAACCATCGTTACAACACAGGGAACATTCCCATAAGTAACCATCGTTACAACACAGGGAACATTCCCATAAGTAACCATCGTTACAACACAGGGAACATTCCCATAAGTAACCATCGTTACAACACAGGGAACATTCCCATAAGTAACCATCGTTACAACACAGGGAACATTCCCATAAGTAACCATCGTTACAACACAGGGAACATTCCCATAAGTAACCATCGTTACAACACAGGGAACATTCCCATAAGTAACCATCGTTACAACACAGGGAACATTTCCATAAGTAACCGTCATCACAACACAGGGAACATTCCAATAAGAAACCATAATCACAACATAAGGAACATTCCCATAAGAAACCATAATCACAACACAGGGAACATTCCCATAAGAATCCATCATCACAACACAGGGAACATTCCCATAAGAATCCATCATCACAACACAGGGGATATTTCCATAAGTAACCATTATCACAACACAGGGAACATTCCCATAAGTAACCATTATCACAACACAGGGAACATTCCCATAAGTAACCATTATCACAACCTAGGAAACATTCCCATAAGTAACCATTATCACAACACAGGGGATATTTCCATAAGTAACCATTAACACAACACAGGGAACATTCCCATAAGTAACCATTATCACAACACAGGAAACATTCCCATAAGTAACCATTATCACAACACAGGGGATATTTCCATAAGTAACCATTAACACAACACAGGGAACATTCCCATAAGTAACCATTATCACAACACAGGAAACATTCCCATAAGTAACCATATCACAACCTAGGAAACACTCCCATAAGTAACCATTATCACAACACAGGGGATATTTCCATAAGTAACCATTAACACAACACAGGGAACATTCCCATAAGTAACCATTATCACAACACAGGAAACATTCCCATAAGTAACCATTATCACAACACAGGGGATATTCCCATAAGTAACCATTATCACAACACAGTGGATATTCCCATAAGTAACCATTATCACAACACAGTGGATATTCCCATAAGTACTCCAATCTTCTTTCTAGCAACCATCTAAGAGTACACAGACTCAAAGTCCCAGTTAGATGTTGATTATGTGTATCTCTCTAGGGAGGACATACTTTGTTCCCACGTTCATGGTCATTACCATTTCTGTATTCTTCATAAGTGCACGTTATCACCTCCACTGATGTGAATTGAAAGACCTCTACTGATGAAAAAGATCTCCACTGATGTAAAAGATCTCCACTGATGTAAAAGATTTCCACTGATGTAAAAGATCTCCACTGATGTAAAAGATTTCCACTGATGTAAAAGATCTCCACTGATGAAAAAGATCTCCACTGATATAAAAGATTTCCACTGATGTAAAAGATTTCCACTGATGTAAAAGATTTCCACTGATGTAAAAGATCTCCACTGATGTAAAAGATCTCCACTGATGTAAAAGATCTCCACTGATGTAAAAGATCTCCACTGATGTAAAAGTACCATTTCTAAGAAAACACAACTTAGCGCTCGAAGTGACAAATACAAAGCTTTCCAGTACACTACCACAAGAGAAAACAATACTTTTCTATTGGATAAATTCAGGAACAAAGTAAAAACGTTTTGCTAATCACTAGAGATACACATAATAACAAACAAATAGACGTTTCGACCAAAATGCCTTTATTAAGACAAATATTAGACACAAATTCTTTTCTATTGGCCATTTTTGCTGGGAAAATCTGTCAGAGAATCGTGGTGCATGTAGGTCGTAATTGCACAAAGCTGCAGAAACCCCTTGAAAAAAAACCTTTTGAAAAACAGACTGGAACACAAACGATACACTAGCAAAGCAAAGGTCACATCAAAACAACTGTGACTGATTCATTTTACAATTTACACTGCCTAAACATACGAATTTATGAAATTACTGTCTAAAACAAAAAAAAGACGGATAACGGCCATACATGTACATGAGAACAGCTCAATCAGACCCTCTCATCCAGAAAGATTGCTTACTTCTGCATTTTATGTAAATGCTTATTGAATTGCCATGTCATCTCATGTACATTATTTGTTTTTGTAATTGATATAAAAAATATCAGAGAATAGAAGACACTTTAAACAAAACAAATGCGCACTGTTTACTATAGATTATTGTGACCTCGTTTTATTCATTTAATAGAAACATTTTCGCCACTACATCAACGTTTACATCACATGTGTTAGATGTTGATTACAATTTATTTTTCCACTTTCTTAAATTCCACGAAAGCTCTCTGCACTGTTCAAGTATCTAAATTGCGTCGTTTACAGTTCGCTTTACTTGGAAACCGTATGAATGTCTTTCCTCGAACAGAAACGCATTTTAGATCAGTGAGTCTCAATCTGGACCACATGGATCCATAGATGGCCACATTCTGTGGTGCTGTCCGTAAATTATAACAATACTTAGGGAGAGGGATACAAAAAGCGTTTAATGTTCACAATGGGGCTAGAGTGGGGGAGGGGGTTAATTAAAGTTGCAACAAGACAATATTAGCCAGATATTAGCCGGATTAGCCAACGACTTCTTCAGTACAAGTCAGAAGTTAACCACCAGGACAGGAATGTGTACCTGGCTGTTTACATCAAATGCTTCGTTTACGATGTTATTTACAAGTCGTTGATATTTAATGCCGACCATTTTGTAATTTTAAAATGTTTAAACTATATACAACATTATTACAGTTTTTCGAAATAAGTCATATAATTGATCTTATAAATACCACCATCTTCTTCATCCACCATCTTCTTAATCCACCGTCTTCTTAATCCACCATCTTCTTAATCCACAACCTTCTTAATCCTCCATCTTCTTACCAAGTTTGACAAGAAATTATATCTACTATTTGTGATGTATGATGTATTTTGTTCTAGTATGTGGCTGTACTTAACATACGTAAACAATTAGGGGGCGGACTGAAATTGTTGAGCAATTGTTGACAACGGGGAGTAGTAGTAATTCAATAAATGTCGATGTCATCAATACTATTTTTGAACCAACGAAATAGCTTGAATTATTTTTTTCTTTACATTACTTTAGTAATTACGTAAAATCAATGGTCGATCAGATTTACAATGAACACACAGCTTATCAGATTTTAGGGTACGGGTATGAAAAATTTACAGATAACGGTATACAAGACAGTTTCAACGTTTTAAAGATCTTTTTTCAAGAACATAAAAGACAAATAGTGGTCAAACAGTAAAAGCAGTAAAAATAAAGGCACTGTCACAAAACCATTAGACGCTAGACATTTAACGGCAGACACATCCACGATAAGAATCATGTTCGTATAAACAAGTATTGTCAGAGGCGTGCATTTAAAATTATGGGGATTGAGAACAAAATAAAACAACTATGCTTGAGAACAATATGAACTACAACACAATAAAGACCCAACCCCTACAAAACTAAATAAATAAATGATCTCCATTAATACCAAATTTCTTCAGGGTACAAAAATTAAATATATGGCGATATTCAAGGGTGTACCTAGCTCTATCGTATGTGGTATAACATCTCTATTAGATTTTTCAACGGTAGTAGGTATTTTTTTTTAAATTACAAGAAATCTAAGGAGACCAGGTTTTTTTGTACTGGTTTATTTTCTAGTTAAAAATTCTCTCTGTGTGTGTGTGGGGGGGGGGGGGGGTGATTAAATTTGTCTACATATTTATGGAGCTGGGTACCTGAATTCTAGAAAGTTATTGACAAAGAGGATGGCTCAAAATGTGCATTGACAAACAATTATTGACGTAATATATGGACACCTCCTATATAAATATAAGAGGATAAACCAGACATGGTAATAAGATATATTATAGATGATATATAGCTCTCGTTTCTTTCTGTCGTCCACATTGTCTGTTTTGTGCTTTAATGTCATTATTTATCATCATCAGCTGTTTTCCTAGGCAGACAGAAATAAGCACGACATGAATTTATAACCTTTCACTTTATATAGGCATATATGTATTGTACTGTCCGGATAGATGTATGCATTAGTGAACTGAGGAAGGTGAGAACAGGCTGTACTCAATATGCCCAACTGAGGAAGGAGAGAACAAGCTGTACTCAATATGCCCAACTGAGGAAGGAGAGAACAAGCTGTACTCAATGTGTCCAAGTGAGGAAGGAGAGAACAAGCTGTACTCAATATGTCAAACTGAGGAAGGAGAGAACAAGCTGTACTCGATGTGTCCAACTGAGGAAGGAGAGAACAATCTGTACTCAATATGCCCAACTGAGGAAGGAGAGAACAAGCTGTACTCAATGTGTCCAAGTGAGGAAGGAGAGAACAGGCTGTTCTCAATGTGCCCAAGTGAGGAAGGTGAGAACGGGCTGTACTCAATGTGTCCAAGTGAGGAAGGAGAGAACAGGCTGTACTAAATGTGTCCAAGTGAGGAAGGAGAGAACAGGCTGTACTCAATGTGTCCAACTGAGGAAGGAGAGAACAGGCTGCACTCAATATGCCAAACTGAGGAAGAAGAGAACAGGCTGTACTCAATATGCCACACTGAGGAAGGAGAGAACAAGCTGTGCTCAATATGCCCAAGTGAGGAAGGAGAGAACAAGCTGTACTCAATATGTCAAACTGAGGAAGGAGAGAATAAGCTGTACTCAGTATGCCCAAGTGAGGAAGGAGAGAACAAGCTGTACTCAATATGTCAAACTGAGGAAGGAGAGAATAAGCTGTACTCAGTATGTCAAACTGAGGAAGGAGAGAACAAGCTGTACTCAATATGCCAAACTGAGGAAGGAGAAAACAAGCTGTACTCAATATGGCAAACTGAGGAAGGAGAGAACAAGCTGTACTCAATGTGCCCAACTGAGGAAGGAGAGAACAAGATGTACTCATTGTGTCCAAGTGAGGAAGGAGAGAACAAGCTGTACTCAATGTGCCCAACTGAGGAAGGAGAGAACAAAAAGTACTCAATATGTCAAATTGAGGAAGGAGAGAACAAGCTGTACTCAATATGTCAAACTGAGGAAGGAGAGAACAGGCTGTACTCAATATGCCAAACTGAGGAAGGAGAGAACAAGCTGTACTCAATATGTCAAAGTGAGGAAGGAGAGAACAAGCTGTACTCAATATGCCAAACTGAGGAAGGAGAGAACAAGCTGTACTCAATATGGCCAACTGAGGAAGGAGAGAACAAGCTGTACTCAATGTGCCCAACTGAGGAAGGAGAGAACAAGCTGTACTCAATGTGCCCAACTGAGGAAGGAGAGAACAAGCTGTACTCAATGTGTCCAAGTGAGGAAGGAGAGAACAAGCTGTACTGAATGTGCCCAACTGAGGAAGGATAGAACAAGCTGTACTCAATAAGCCCAACTTTCACACAAGAAATATTTAAGAAAAGGTGAAAATGCTTGACAAGAACAATCTCTGATCACAATCAACTGAAAATTGTAAACATCTTTGTTTTGGATTCAGATGAATTCGAAGCAGTAGAACGCTTTTCGTTTGCGCAAGTGAAAAAGGGAGTCCAATGAAGACAGATGTGTCGTTCCATTGCTGGAAATGAAATGGTAACATACCTAGTGTCCATTCTTTCAGCAACGTTCTACTGGCGACCTATTACGACCATGGTCCTGCATTAAGAGCTATCCAGTAGGAACTTGAGAATGAAAGCTGAAGAAGAAGAAGAAAAAAGGAAAGGTTTTTTTGATAGTTTTACTTCATACCCACAAGACTTCAACTCTTTACGGTAGGTAATCTTGTGAGAATAATCTTACGTTCTGAGATGCGGTAGAAAATGAATAACTGTATAGAAAAATACTATGTGAGTCCTGCTGCTGTTGTTTGAAACTATGTGAGTCTCGCTGCTGTTGAATGAAGCTATGGGAGTCTCGCTGCTGTTGTTTGAAACTATGTGAGTCTCGCTGCTGTTGTATGAAGCTATGGGAGTCCTGTTGCTCTTGTATGAAGCTATGTGGGTCTTGCTACTGTTGTATGAAGCTATGCGAGTCTTGCTACTGTTGTATGAAGGTAAATAGGTCTTGTTACTGTTGTATGAAGCTATGTGAGTCTTGCCACTGTTGTATGAAGCTATGTGAGTCTTGCCACTGTTGTATGAAGCTATGTGAGTCTTGCTGCTGTTGTATGAAGCTATGTGAGTTTTGCTGCTGTTGTATGAAGCTATGTGAGTTTTGCTGCTATTGTATGAAGGTATGTGGGTCTTGCTACTGTTGTATGAAGCTATGCGAGTCTTGCTACTGTTGTATGAAGGTAAATAGGTCTTGTTACTGTTGTATGAAGATATGTGAGTCTTGCTGCTGTTGTATGAAGCTATGCGAGTCTTGCTGCTGTTGTATGAAGCTATGCGAGTCTTGCTGCTGTTGTGTGAAGCTATGCGAATCTTTTACAAGAGCAGTCATACTATATACACGCGCCCTCTACTTGTGTTTGCTGCTATTTTATGAAGGTTCTCTGGTGAATAGTGTACACAAGATAATATGAAATCGATTACTAAATCGATTATACAAAAACAGTGACACATAATTACACACATGCCAAAACATCTTTGACGTATACAGATAACTCGTGCTGAAGTCGGCTTTGTCAGGTCGAAGGTACATATTTTAAAGCCAAGATTTAAACCATTACATAATCTGTCCTTCAGGCTATTTTCTGCGAGCCTGCAGGAGTTTGAGTACCAACACAGAAGGGATTTATAACACTGTTTTTGTGTGAATTATTAGGGACATATAGCATCGATATATTTCCCATAGGGATAAAGTTAGCTTCTGTTTTTGTTCTTATTTATACATCATTGTCTGTATCTCTGTTTCTGTCTGTTTCTATCACGTTACTATAATAATATCACCTATAGGAGTATTTAACTTAGTGTAATTAGTTTAAACAAAAATGTTTTTTGTTTTAAGTTCTAAATTTGATAAAATATATTAAAAGACATCAAAAGTATATTTATCAGTTCATTAAATTTGACGTTTCGACAAAAAGTCGCTCAGAAAACAAAGACAGATGTGTCGGACGTAAATAAAACGACGACACAACGCATTTCCATACTCTGGACTACATTTTGCTGGAAATCTAGTAGGACCATGGTCCTTCTACAAAAGTGATCCAGTGTTAGGACCATGGTCCTTCTACAAAAGTGATCCAGTGGTATGACCATGGTCCTTCTAAAAAAGTGATCCAGTGGTAGGACCATGGTCCTTCTACAAAAGTGATCCAGTGGTAGGACCATGGTCCTTCTACAAAAGTGATCCAGTGGTAGGACCATGGTCCTTCTACAAAAGTGATCAAGTGGTAGGACCATGGTCCTTCTACAAGAGTGATCCAGTGGGAGATTGAGAATGAACTATGATAAAAAAAAGAAGAAGAAAATAAACACAAGAGAACAGGGAACAAATAGTAAACGTAGTATTATCACAATACTTATCTAATATTTATATGAACTGTCACATGTCATTTATTTATTTAATATTTATATTTACGCGGCATTTATTGCGATCTGCCATTTATAATGAACTGTTTCTTTTAAAAATGTGAAGCTGTTCTGAAGAAATGTCATAACGTCCTCAGAACTCCACTTCGCAAGATGTATTGTTCTATAACTTACAAATCTGTTGTCAGCTATCGGTGATGACATAAGCTAATATACTTCTTCTTCTTCTTTCTGTCCTCATAAGCTAATATACCGTTAACAAAAATACGATGATTTTGCTCAATGACGCTATCGAGAGCACGTTGCTGTAACTTCAAGTTATAATCATCAAGGATGTCAAAATAAAAAATTCCTTTGTAATCAAGTCGTCGCAACCGGGAATCGAACACTTGGAAATCTGTACCAAGAGACATACAAATAAAATAAAACAACTTTGACATATTAAAAGACATGAAATCTTGTTAAAGATTTTACTGGATGGTAGAGTGCAGGTAGTCCAATTGATAGTCATCTTGCTTACTATCACTAGGTTACAGCGTGCTAGGTTCAAAACCACGTCCGGACAAAAAAAGCATCCGGGTTGTGATTTATTAATTGATACGACCAATCCTCCAGTCGACTCAGCTATAAATGAATACCTGACGCATAAGTTAGGGGAGGTAAAGACAGCAAGAAATGAAACTGGACTAAAAGTTACTGCGGCTTAGTACACGAAGAGTTATCTTCATCCCCGACGGCAAGTTGCTGCCATGGGACATACCTTTACCTTTATTTAGGGTTAAGGTTAGCGAGGAAGAGGTAGGAAAAGACATAGATGACAAGGAAGGATCTACGTTTTGACATGACAAAGTATATGAGAGTAAACTGCCACAGCAAGAGACATAGGATTTTGGAGTTCATTTGCATAACAGAACCGTTTATTCGATGCGAAATGCGAGTTAAAATATGCTACCGTCCACTAGCGATTACATATGGGCGATGTTCGGCGTCTGTAAAGGCTGAGAATCTCTGATGTATATGAAAGATGTTAATGACAATTTAATAGCTGTTTCTGCTGGCAAGCAATATTTTAAAGAGCCAATCCACCTCTGGTTTCCAAGATCACTTGTTCAATATATTTTAGGAATGTGATCACTTTAATTAACCTTGTACACATTTAATGTACACGCTTTATGGAAAAACAACAAAATAAAAACCAAATTGCTAATGTTATGAATTTTTATTTTTCCGGTTGCAACATACGGCTGTGAGACATGGACTCTAAGTAAAACAGTGGCAAAGAAGATCAACTCCTTCGATATGAAATGCTACAGAAAGATACTTAGAATATCATGGAAGGAAAAAAATTAGAAACTCAGATATTATAAACACATTGAAGATTCAAGAGTGTTGGTTACTAAACACAATAACAAAAAGAAAACTATACCTGTTAGGTCATATAAAGAGACACAACTATTTAGAAAGACAAATAATGGAGGGAAGAGTACCTGTGAAGAGGAGAAATGGCAGACCAAGAAGACGATCGACTGACGACATTAAAGAAAACATGAATACATCGCTAAAAAATGCAAGCCACATCGCCCAAGACAGGGATTCAGAAAGTTCATTGGGAAGACAACGTTCTGGAAGGAATACGTCACATGACACAGCACGTCTAATGTGCTTATAGAGATAATCTGGCTCGTGTGGTTGTTACTACGGACCTGACAGGATAAATAATCCAAAAACTGTGACCTGTTGTTATCGAAATAATTCCAAAACTGAAACATTTTGTGAGTATCGAAATAATACGAAAACTGCGACCTCTTGTGTGTGTCGAATTTATGCCAAATCTTGGACCTGTTGTGTGTGTGTGTCGAAATAATGCCAAAACTGAGAAATATTGTGTGTGTCGAAATAATACCAAAAATGCGACCTCTTGTGTGTGTCGACAGAGGCGACTAAGGAGGTCGTGGGTGTAGCGTAGCTGTCCAAGTCCATATAGATTCGAAGTAAAACAGAAGCCCGGATGTCGTCGGTTGTTTGAGGTTTAAAGGCACAAAATTGTATCACAACAAAATTGTGAATCATGACACAAAACATGCAATTTTCAGGGTGCATGTGTGAGTGTGTATGTGTGTGTGTGTGGCTGTGTGAGTGTATAAGTGTGAGTGCATAACTGTGTGAGCCTGAGACTGAGTGAGTGTGTGAGAACAAACTGATATTTGTGATATATACACTTTTTTTTAAAGATTTACACTTGTCGCTAACTCATTTCCGGACGAAATTAACGATTAGTGCATGACTTGCTTACTTGACACAACTTGCCATTGTGGGGTTCAGGCTTGTCTCAACATATGCTTGTGCAGATTCAGACTTGTGACAGAACTAAACTGTGTGGATTAAGACGTGTCTAACAGCTTGTTTTTGTAGATTCAGAACTGTCTAAGAACGTGCTTGTCTAGATTAAATGGAGTAACGGAGCTCACGTTTCAGTGAATAATTAGTGGCCACATTTTCTGAGCTGCATGTGAAGTAAAACCATCTAATATATTCTATTGATGTCTATTAATGTGACGTCAGCTTCGGGAATTGACAGTACTACAGACCTTCCAACTAAAACGTAAACATGACCTAGGGGCCCAATTTACGTGAAATCTATTAGTTGGCCTTCGCTATTTTTGGCATGCGACTCCAAGTATGTAAATAGCGACCAATCAAAAGTCTAACAATAATCAAAAACGTAACGAACGGGGTCGTAATTAATTCTGCTGGAAGGCCTTTACAGTGGATAGCCACACATCAGCATTAAGATGTCTCCTGTGATAATACGCTGTAAATTGTATTACTTACACGTGTACGATAAGTAAATGGAAAGCTATACGGAGGAGACTTTTGCTATAGTGTTATGAAGAGAAAATATGCAACAAAGAGGATTTGAACTACCGGTAGGTTCGTTCAGATGGCATCCAATCATTTCGCAAAGTGAGTCAACGCGCCTTCCGTCTTCGACCACACCACATCCTAAGAAAAGATGCCATTTTAGTGAAGACTTTGCACGTGTATATTCTAAAACTAGCTCTTATGAATATTGTACAAATTCGTCTACAGTGGTCATTACATGCCCGAACTGTCCAATGACATTTAAAGCTCGAATGGGGCTCATTAGACATCTACGGACTATTAGGCGTGGACATAACTCTAACTTAATTTTCAAAAGTTGAATTAACAAATGGTCATAATAACTTGTGATGGACGAATACACATAAATATGGACCGGTCGATCGACACACAGACAACAACACACACACAGCACAGATATGTAAACTCCTCGAGAACCACAAAGATTCAACATTAGTAAGTTCTAGAAGGCATGTATCTTACAATGACCAAATTAGACCTACTTGTAAACATAAAAACACAAACATAAACAAGATTGCTTCAGATATGGAATGAGTAAATAAAGAATATAATATAGAAGCATCAAAGATTTATTAGTAAATTAACATGCATCATACCGGATTTAAACCAGGCCCCTTCAAAAGTTACATCTGCCATCAAAACTTAAAGAGTTCATGCATTCCTTTACAGTAAAGTATATCATGATCATCAGGTGCCATGCCGGCTGGCGTAGGCGGTCATGGTTCTCAACAGCTCTCTGTCCACAGTATTATGTATCAAGGTCTTTGTTGTTTCCTTGCCGTGGCAGGTTGTCAAACTCTCTACTATTTTCTCACGTTGTCGCCCTCTGTCTCTGTTGCCTTCAATTTTGCCTGTTGTGACTATGTTCTCTAAACCTGCCTGTCTCATGAGGTGGCCAAAAAAAGAAGATTGCCTTTTTCTTATATTGTTGATTAAGGTCCGTTTCACATTTAACTCTTTCAACATCTCTACATTAGATTTTCTGGCAGTCCATGGTATTCTCTGCATTCTTCTGTAGAACCACATGTTGCCTCTAATTTCTCACTTTCCAGTTTGTTTATTGTCCAAGATTCGCACCCATATGTTAGTATATGGGTTATATATCACTGCAGAACTCTCTTTCTCACCTCTAACGACAAGGTCATATTACACAATATATTTTTCATTTTACTGAATGTTGTTTTTGCCTGTCCTATTCTGCTTCTTATTTCTGTTGAACTTCTTCCATCTGCTGTAATCATTGTACCTAGATATTTGAATTGGTGGACCTGTTTTAATACTATATTCACTTTGATCTTGCAAGGTGTGTTATTTTGTTTCTTTGAAATAACCATTACTCTTCTTTTCTTGATATTTAGGAAGAGGCCTTTCTCTTTACTTTCTGTGACTACTACATTAATTAAATCTTGAAGGTCTTCCTCACTTTTTGCAATCAGAACAGTGTTATCCGCATATCTCAAATTATTTATGTTATATTCTCCCACTGATATTCCTGGGATATCAACTATTGCACGCAATATGTTTTCACTGTATACAGAGAACAGGTCTGGTAAAAGCACGCATCCCTGTCTGACTCCTTGTTTTATTTGTTGAAAAGAGCCAAAGTGATTTCCTACTCTTATTGCTGCTATTTGTTTCCAGTACATGTTCTTGATTATTCTTAAATCCTTGCTGTCAATGTTCAAATTCTCTACCATGTGTATAATTTCACTGTGTTTAACTTTATCAAATGCTTTCATGTAGTCTATAAAACAGAGGTACAGAAATGTTTTTACCTCTATAGACCTCTCTATTAGTGTTCTCAATATATAAATAGCATTGTTGGTACCTTTGCCTTCTACAAAGCCACATTGTCCTGGACGTATTTCTGATTTTATTTTGTTTCTCACTCTTCTGAGAAGTATTTTGGTTATTTGGCTCATGAGGCTGATTGTACGGTGTTCTTCACATTCGGTGGTCCAGACATAAAGTATATAGCCAATATTATTCCACAGTAACCCATACATACTAAAACATATAGCCAATATTCATGCGCAGTAACACATCTACCCAAAATTTTCGCATAATAAAACATACAGCCTAAATTCCTTTTCCAGTAAACATATAACTAGCATTTCTTATGCGGTAAAACATATAGCTTTGAGTACTCAGTAAAACATACAGTTAGCCATACTTTTCCAGTAAAACATACAGTGAGGAATACTGTCCCTGTAAAATGTGCCAAGTGACATATTCTTTCCACAACGCTGTCTTCGTAGGCCTGCATTGGCCAAAGACGTGCATACGTAATATATGCATATATATATATATATATATATATATATATATATATATATATATATATATATATATATATATATATATATATATATATATATATATATATATATATGTGTGTGTGTGTGTGTGTGTGTGTGTAGTGAGTAATATTGTTCCAGTGAAACATACAGTTAGCAATACTTTTCCTGTACAACATACAGTGAGTAATATACGGTCACTAATAGCATTTACTCTATTTGTGTCGATGAATGATTTACTATTGATATTATGCAGAAATGAATACATTGATCTATAGCAGCGACTCTGAATTTCTTTTTTGTGGCTCTTGGAAACTTTATGCACTAATCTCTTTCTGCTTCTTCCATGATGTTTAACAAACATTGAATTTCTTTGCAAGTCCCCGAGGGTTTTTAAGCCGTACAGCTATATGAATATTATTATTGATTATTCGAATTGTTTGTATTCATTTGGTTTCTGTTCCTGAAGTGTCTGCGGTCCCCCAGATTCAGAATTTTGCTCAGTGTGTCCGACCGACACTGTGGGTAGCGCACTGGTTTTGCATATGCGTGCTACTGAGGTCACTATCCAGTTGAGGCGAAGATATTTTTCAGACCGCAACGGCTGCCGGGTAGACCAGCCTCAATTGGAAACAAGATTATTCAGGAAGTAAAGACTGCAAGGGAGAGGAGATGGCTACAGCCCTCATATAACAGAGCCACTGAATGTGAGATCGTTAATACCTCACATCCCTACGGCGGTTATAAATGCTATGGGTGAAATTTACTTTTACCTTCAAGTCACCGTTGCCATTATGAGGATCATATGACTAATATTGTGAACCACTAATAGCATATGTCAACCTTATGTAGCCAATATTATTGAATGATTGTCTGTCAAGAGTTTTTTGGGTAAAATATACGTACAGTTTCACACGAATTCTCAGAGTTTACTCAAAGTTTCTGAGACATCACAACACCTACATACTGCCATAAGTCACTGAATTGTCTTGTTGTTCTTAGATTGTTCCATGTTGTTTTCTTAGCATAAAACAAAATACAGTGTGTCAGGCAGAATCAATATCAATAACAAATGTCAATATTTCCTCATCCGTGTAAGTTACAACGTTTTTTGTTTCGTTTATTTATGATTACGTCTTCTAGAAACCATTACATTTTTAGGGCAATAAAGGCAATTTAAAAAAAAATTTAAACAAAATAAAAATTCCGATAGTGGGCAGATAGCTCTGGAAAATGCCACACGATTAGGAAATAATTCCAGACAATTAATTTCTCAATGGCGTGACATTCTTCGACGAAACAACATTTCACACTTGTGGCAAAGTTCACCGACATAATTGTGGAATATGGTAGATACAAATCCACATATCGTAATGGAGCATGGGCGACACTGCCCTAAATTTAATGTGTGATGTGCCTTAACTTCGAGTTCTGTCGTCGGACCATTCTTCGTCGCCGAAGCCACAGTCAGAGGAACAACACACATATATATGTTGAAAAAAATGTTGCAGTTCCAAGGATACCAGAAGCATTCATATTCCAGCAAAATGAAACATCTCCACACTATGCCATATTCCAGCAAGATGAAACATCTCCACACTATGCCATATTTCAGCAAGATGAAACATCTCCACACTATGACATATTCCAGCAAGATGAAACATCTCCACACTATGCCATATTTCAGCAAGATGAAACATCTCCACACTATGCCATATTTCAGCAAGATGAAACATCTCCACACTATGCCATATTCCAGCAAGATGAAACATCTCCACACTATGCCATATTTCAGCAAGATGAAACATCTCCACACTATGACATATTCCAGCAAGATGAAACATCTCCACACTATGCCATATTTCAGCAAGATGAAACATCTCCACACTATGCCATATTTCAGCAAGATGAAACATATCCACACTATGCCATATTCCAGCAAGATGAAACATCTCCACACTATGACAATCAAGTAAGAAATACCATCATCAACAATTTCTAGACAGATGGATTATACGATTATGTCCCACTTAATGACCACAAAGATAGCTAGATTTGACCACCATAGATTTTTTTTCTATGGGGATACATAAAAGCCATTGTCTATCAAATTCCGGTACAGGGATGTGGATAATCTTTGGCAGTGAATAATGTTTCCTTGTGCATCCATACTATCCATAGCTTGTAGGTTCCTTTGGAACTCAGCAGAATGGAACAGCCAACACTAACTCATAAACATCATTAGTTGCCTTTTATAACATGCGTGGAAGTTCACCAGATCTCTTATTCTTCCCCCCAGTCAGGCCCAGGCAATATACGTGCGAAGTTGGTGCAGGTCTAACTATATCTGACACTGCTATAAGAAATGAAAATATTTCATGTTTCAATAACACTGTAGAGTGGTTTCTTATTCCACAGAGACCTCTCTTGCAGAAAACGCTTAAACACTTTGCCGAATGCATTCATTTATTCGCTTGATAAATGGAGTTTGGTCTCTTTATAAATGTCAAGTGCACGTTATTTTCGCTACGTCCTTTTTCAACTATTGACACACAAATTGGAATAAAATGAGATGTACGATATATCCAGTATCGAATATAACAATTTATATATAAACTAGAGTTGAGTATTCATGCATCATATATACGATATCAACGTTGCCAGGCGTCACAATATTATTGCATATCCAGAGGCTAAATGTAACATAACTCGATAACTGACCCATTCAAACCTGCGACGTAATACCCACAAAAAAAAAACAAAAAAAAAAGAGAGAGCGAGAGAGAGAGAGAGAGAGAGAGAGAGAGAGAGGTAAATACGCTTAAGTAACCTTGCCAGAGTTGCGTAATCTGGCAAGACCAACGTTCATTTTTGAACCATAACCAAGTGAGTAGGGATTTTTTATTACAAGACAATCCTATACCCAGATCTAAAGAAGCGATGAGCAATGCTTTAGTATAGTTCCCTTTCTCATGTCTTCGAGTATACTATACGTTCATAGTTGGAAATATATGGTCTACCATTAGGCCACAGATTATCCCTGGAGGACCACACAAATAGAAATTGATACCTAGAGAAGTGACACGGACCTGATTAAGTGGACCACAATGAGATCAACATTTTTTAAAAATATTTCAAAAGGATTTCTCTAAAAAAAACAAGTTGTAGGGAAAATTAGCTCTTCATGAGTACTGAAAATGTTAGGAATATCTGCATGAGAAATGCAAATGTTAGTAGGAATATCTGCATGAGAAATGAAAATGTTAGTAGGAATATCAGCATGAGAAATGAAAATGTTAGTAGGAATATCTGCATGAGAAATGAAAATGTTAGTAGGAATATCTGCATGAGAAATGAAAATGTTAGTAGGAATGTCTGCATGAAAAATTTAAATGTTAGTAGACAATCTCCAGGGATCCATTAAATAGTCACACTGATTGGATATGCAGAGATAAGACTGTGCGTTGCTCTTGCTATGTGGAGAATATCGTGGTTTAATATGGGGTATGTTTAAGTGTTTCCAAGCAGGATAGTAGTAAGTAGGGAGGGGAAAGTAGACTGAAGAAAGTGAGATGGAAAAAGGAAAAGATATGGTAGCAAGTAAATTAAAAATACTTACTTCAAAAGTGGCAACAGAGAATGAATGTTACAGACAAGCAATCATAATGTAAGGGAAAAGCAAAATGAGATGGTACAAGAGATCAGGTGGGAGAGAAAGAGGGGAGAGAGAAAGAGGCCCAAAAAATAGGCCGGGACAGACGAGGAAGAACAAAAAGGAGGAAGAGAATATGAGCAGATAATGGTGATATATGAGAATAAAATAGTGCAATAACTTAACTGATACAGCGACTGGACTGTGACCAGTCGTTGTATGAGTTAATTTATTACACTGTTGCCACTTTTGAGGTAAGTATTTTTAATTTACTTTTAATTTACTTGCTACCATATATTTTCCTTTTTCCACCTCACTTTTTTCAACTTTTTTTTCCCATCTCACTTTTTATTTTTCCATCTCACTGGACTGTGACTAGTCGCTGTATCAGTTAAGTTATTGCATTATTTTTATTCTCATATATCACTATTATCTGCTCATATTCTCTTCCTGCTGTTTGCTCTTCCTCGTCTGTCCCTGCCTTTTTTGGCCTCTTTCTCTCTCCCCTCTTTCTCTCTCCCACCTGATCTCTCGTACCATCTCAAATTGTTATTCCCTTACATTATGATTGATTGACTGTAACATTCATCCCCTGTTGCCACTTTGAGGTAAGTATTTTAAATTTACTTTTAATTTACTTGCTACCATATCTTTTCCTTTTTCCATCTGTCAATCAACTTAAAACATGTCTGTATCTGTAATTGTGTCACCTCAGTAAACTTCACCGTCCTTGTGACCTCATACAGAGGTTCATACATATTTGTTTCTAGTGTAATCTCTGTGATCCAGTATAAATTTCTCATCATCATGTACTCAGAATATTCTTGTATTATATTTTCTGTATTATTCACACAGTACATGTACATATTCACACAGTACATGTACATATGGTTGTGTTGTCAATCCTGAATTGTGTGTACCAGTGTCTGCGTAGTTAGTGTTTCCTGTTCTTAGGTGTAGAAATGCAGCTTATTCTGATCTGTTCATAATTTGATATTCATGTTGTGTTTGCGGCTTTCTGAATTATTTGATCATTTAATATAATTATCACGGTAAGCGATAGGTACATCTCGTTAGTCGTCGGTAATACCATCTTTAGCTAGTTGATCTGCTTTCCTATTTTCTGGTATTCTACAGTGAGATGGTATCCATTATATGATTGTTATGTTGGCTACACAGTTCAGTCAGTATTGCTTGCAGGTCTGATGTTAGACTGGATGGATCACTTGGAGTACCGGTCTTGCATCTGTCAGAAATACATCAAACTAATGATCGAGATTGGAGTCCAACTGTTTCCATGTGCAGTCTTGATTCCCCGAACACCTCCATCATAATTATTACATTATTACATAATGTTTCTGTTGGTACACTGATTGTAACACTAGCCTTGTTACAGTTACACTATACTTGTCACAGCTATGGAACACACCCACAACCATAAAGAATGCCAGAATAAGAACAATACTGCGAGCGTAAACATTCACTGCCTGACATTTGGAAAACAGTAACTGACTCGTGCTGTTTCCGGGTTATTCCGTCATCATTACGGTCGTTGTATGGTCGTAGAGGTCTGAGTGGAGGTTTAATAGGCTCAAGTAGAAACAGATTTATTATCTGAAGTTGTATTTAATACGGTATAAGATAGGCTATACGCTAGGTATTGTCTCTACATGTTCGCTGGTTCTCAAACCTGATTAGCATGCTGTAGGTATTATCTCTACATGTTCGCTGGTTCTCAAACCTTATTAGCCTGATGCAAGTTGCATTTCTACATTTTCGATTGTACTGACGAGGTACTTAAAGAGTCATATGGGAGATGTGGATTACTCAGTAATAGAAAGATACCATCTTAATTAGTTTTTGGTCACGTTATGAGAGATAGAGTTCTGGGTGACATAGTTACAACGGGAAAGATTGAAAACAAGAAAGATCGAGGACGACAAAGTTAGAAACTATTAGTCTGACATCGTGACATGGCAAAGAGACGACAATAATTCTGATAAAAGATGTTGGAAAAGTGTTGAAGAAATCCATGATTGTCTACTCCAATCGGCACGGCACCTGATTATAACAATGCAACTATAAACGTAATATGATCTTCTGCACAAGGTAATGACAAGACAGTCTCCAGTGGTGTGAAGATATTGTGTTGCTCCGGAAACTAGGGGGTCAATGAAAAAAGAATTCGCCCTAATAGAAACTCTGAACCTTATAATTCGGGTACGCGAATAGAAAAGAATCTCTACAGGGCGGGAAATGAAAACTTATCCTATTTCTAATAGCTGGCTAGGGTTCATAAGAATTGTCTGCTCCATGACACTGCTCAGGGATGATGTCAGAACGTGAATTATTATCATCAACTTTAACACTATTACGAGTACATTAACAATTTGTAAAAACCCCATGTGGAATGTCTGCGGGACTTAGAGGGTATCCATAAATAATGGTAACTATTTTTTGCTACTTTTTGACCGCATCAGTCTCCAATGTCAACAACTGTCAAAAATACATATGCCACCCTTCAGTTGCCAAGAATATATACCGCCCTTCAGATACAGTGAATTCAAATACCGCCCTTCAGATACAATGAATTCAAATACCGCCCTACAGATACAATGAATTCAGACACCACCCTTCAGATACCAAGAATATAGACCGCACTGAGATACCGAGAATAGATACCGCCCTTCAGATACCACGAATACAGATACCGCCTTTCAGATACCAAAAATAGATACCGGCCCTTCTTATTACATCAGCATTTCTACTCCGCCCCCCCCCTCACATCATAGAAAAACTGTTAAGAAATGTATAAAAAGAACTACATTATCTATCTTAGATTTAAAATTAACCTAATGGGATTAATGTGTGAACTACACTATCTATCTCAGATTTAAAATTAACCTAATGTGATTAATGTGGGAACTACATTATCTATCTCAGATTTAAAATTAACCTAATGTGATTAATGTGTGAACTACATTATCTATCTCAGATTTAAAATTAACCTAATGGGATTAATGTGTGAACTATATTATCTATTTCAGATTTCAAGTTAACATAATAGGATTGAATGTATGAACCATACTATCCACTTCAGATTTCAAATTAAACTAATGGGATTAAGGTGTGCTATCCAACTGAAATGAAGACCGTTGATGCATTTTTTTAAAAAAAGTGGGGGGGGGGGGTGTTTAACTAAAAAGGATTGTATTATTTGTGTGGATTGTATTATTACCGCTGGCTATATAGCTACCCTAGCTAGGTTTCTGTGGTAAAAAATCCCCTTGCCACTGACCAGTTATGGTACGGAAAAGTGACGTGACATTGTCAACTTGGGAAATGATAAATACTTCTCTAGATTTCAACATAGAAACAATTTCGATGATTTAATTCCGGATCTCAACATAGAAACAATTTCGATAAGTTGATTCCGGATCACAACATAGAAACAATTTCGATGAGTTGATTCCATATCACAATATAGAAACAATTTCGATGAGTTAATTCCGGATCTCAACATAGAAACAATTTCGATGAGTTGATTCCATATCACAATATAGAAACAATTTCGATGAGTTAATTCCGGATCTCAACATAGAAACAATTTCGATGAGTTGATTCCATATCACAATATAGAAACAATTTCGATGAGTTAATTCCGGATCTCAACATAGAAACAATTTCGATGAGTTAATTCCGGATCTCAACATAGAAACAATTTCGATGAGTTAATTCCGGATTTCAACATAGAAACAATTTCGATAAGTTAATTCCGGATCTCAACATAGAAACAATTTCGATAAGTTGATTCCGGATCACAACATAGAAACTATTTCAATGAGTTGTTTCCTGATATCTGTAAAAATTCGAACAGGAATATCTGACTCATATTTCGACTGAACTAATTTCACGTCTAGTGTTGGAAATTATCTTTTCAAATTTAAGACCTTTTGACATTCATTAATTAATTTTCCTTTAGCACTGAACTTAGCGCATTGGGCAGAGGTCAGATCTCTCAAATTCTGTCTGTTCAGTGACATTAGTTCAGTATTAATAGTGCTTGTAAACATATGAAACCATATTTCTTCTGTTCTTACACTATTCTGTTAACTAGATACATGATCAAGGCATTTTCTGATGAGCAGACCCAAATAACGCAACTTCAAAGCGAGCTTTAATCTATTGATGTTATCAGAATACTGTATAAATATTACCTCACTTCTCTTCGTATGCCTGGTTTCAGAATCAAATAACACAGAATAGCGTCTTGCGAAAATTCATTACATTTGATAGGAGAAAGTTCAAATACAATCTATTATTTGTGAAATTGGAATTGATTATTTACTATCAAGTGTTGGGACATAACAATTTAAAATTAAAATGTACGGTAAAGTTTATATTTAAATTCACATAATGTATTTATAATTATTAATTTAATTGTTATATAAATTATATTATTCTTGAGGTAAATTTTTCACGAACATATCGTGTTTATTAATATGTGATAATATGTACTCACTACAGCAAAACTGAAATCCAACAGGCGAAGTTTGAAACAGGGTAATGAAGTTTTGCTAATCACTGGAAAAACACATAATGACAAACACACAAATCGACGTTTCGACTAAAAAAGGCCTTTGCCAAGACACAACAAAAATCGGCGCTCAGATATCTACCTGGGAGATAGATATCTCGAATGTGAACTTAATAATCGGAAGAAAATTGTCGATGAAGTATATCAATCATGTCAGATCATCCTCAGTGATGTTGATCCCATCATTTATATACATATAGAACACCTGTGGCAGGGGCCCATCATAGGATTCCCATGTCTGGTGCTCAAATATTGACGTTCACATGACAAAACAAAATATGGATATAATTGGGAAGAGTTGAAAATAGAAGGTTAGTGTGAAACAACACAACAGAAAATAGATACGAGTAAAACACCCAGATATCGGTGAATCAAGATAAACAGAGAAATGACATGATATCGTCCATATGAATGACGGGCATTGATCCCAAAGGGTTAAATCGTGCCAAATTGATACATATAACGGGTAATAAGCGCGTGAAATCTCTGGTCATCTGAGAAGCACGACTACATGACAGCCACCTGAATATTATGAGCACCCCGATGGCCCGTGCCATTGACGTCGTCAGCAATTCTGGTTTTTGGTGTTGTAATAACTTTATATTCACATTCTGGGATATCATAGAACCGGTCAACGAGCCTCCTTCCAGTCTCACCTTTGCACGTCATGGTGTAACGCGTGCAGATGCTGTCATAGATGACGTTGCTGGACACACATGGGAAACTCTCTTCATTGGTGAAGGTGATATTGGGGAATGTGGCAGACAGTTTCGGGGTGGTGTGGACACATGTGTAGCATATAACACGTTTGCATCTGATGGTACCAGAATGATTAGGAATGTAAGGATTCAGAAGTCGCTGGACCAATAAATTCCTGCAGTTCTTGACACGTCTTAAATCAACTAGAAGTGGTTCGCAGAATACATCGCGTGTCTTGGGTTCAGATAGGTGTCGGAGTAGGACATGACGATCAGCAGAGCTATGGAGGCGGAAAGTTAGAACACGTGTGACCCTGTCCTTGGAGGAAGACCCCCGAGTCGTTTTTGATGGTATCCTGGCGGTAGAGGCTGCACACTCGAAACAGGGTCATCATCATCATCAAGTGCCGTGCCGAATGACGTTGGCGATCATATTTCTCTATGTACATCGATCTCTCATATATGTCATCATCTCTGTTGGTGTCGTGAATCGAAGCCATTTAGTCAAACTGTCCAATATCTTTTCTCTGGGTCTTCCCCTTGATCTCTTCCCTTCTATCTTTATTGTTGTCACTATATTCTCAATGCCGCCTCTTCTCATTATGTGCCCAATAAATGTCTTTTTCTTATATTATCAATAATGCATCTTTTCATATCCATCCTTCTAATACATTCTTCATTAGTAATCTTTGCTGTCCAAGAACTGCGTAACATTCTTCGAATAAACCGCATTTCTGCTACCTCCAATGATTTTTGTGATGAAACAGGGTAGGAAGCGTAATTTATTGACGTAATTTATGGATCTGTAACAGAGGGGATATTCCATCTGATTTATTGAAATCGATATTCATAGCATTACTGAAGAAACCTGGCGCAGTAGAATGTGAACTCCACCGAACAATCAGCCTTATGAGCCAGATGATAAAGATCCTATTTCATATAATCATGAACCGAATAAGAGGAAAGATAAAACAAGAAATTGCAGAAGAGCAATGTGGAGTTTGTGAAAGGAAAGCCACACAAAATCAATCAATCAATAAAGTGTCATGTTGAATGACGTAAGCGATCACATTTCTCTACGACTCTCTGTCTCTTCGCTGTCAATAAGCTCAGATGTGAACGTCTACCGTGCCACAATACTAGTCCATCAAGCAACTGTTCTCTTTGTCGTCCCTTATCTCTTCTCCCCTTGATCTTTCCAGTAGCTATTAAATGTTCAAGCTGTGTTCTTCTCAGCACATGCCATAGAAATCTTTACTGTTTGTTTTATATATGTCTATAGTATTTTCATCATTCTTCTGAGAAACCACATTTCTTTAGCTTCTAATTCGCTTTGAATGTTTTTGTTTACAGTCCATTCTTCTTCATTTCATAAAAAAGAATTGAGAAAATCATTACAGCCAAAACATGTTGGGCTATGAGTTTTCTTGATTAGGATACGCTACCATTTTTTAGACATCAAAAAGTAGCGAGGAGCTTCGTCTAATGAAAAACCTTTATATATTCCTTTTTACAATTACATGTTTTATGCGATATCTTCTGTTTTCCCACATTAAAGGGTTAAATTGCATGTCTTCTTTCAATCTTGTTTTCTATCAATTAATTCTAAGGATGACAAAGAGACGCAGGCCAGCGGAAACTGCACTTGTGATCTTTTGTGGCAGATTTCTAGTTAACGGGGAATACCAGACATAACATAGATGATAATGGGTTAAAACATTCCTAGTTGGAGTGGAATATCAGATATACCATCGATGCTAATAGGTCAAATCATTTGATAAAACAACGTTAAAAGTTTAACTGAGAAGTATTTATTACGTAAATATCCTCGGATATCCTGTGACTAGGTCTGGGATATCATGTGACTTTCCTGTAATATCATGTGACTATAATTGGATATCATGTGACTATTATGGGATATTATGTGATTATCATGTGATATCCAGCGACTATCCTGGGATATGATGTGACTATGTTGTGATATCATGTCTATATCCTGGGATATTCAGTGACTATTATGTCGTATCATGTGACTATTCTGTGATATTGTGATACCCAGTGGCTATCCTGGAATACCATGTGGCGATTCTGTGATATCTGATGACTGTGCTGGAATATTTTGTGATACCCTGTGACTATCATATGACTATTATGAGATATCATTTAACTAACCTATGATTTCCTGTGACTAGTCTAAGATATCCTGTGATATCATGTGACTATCCTGAGATATGCCGTGACCATTTTATATCATGTGACTATCCTGGAATATCTGTGATACCCTATTACGATCTTGAGATATCATGTGACTATATTGGGATATCCTATGACTATATTGGGATATCCTGTGACCGCCCTAATATACTGCTGGACTTGAACGTTTCCCTTCAGGAAAAACATACGAATACATAAAACTCCCTAATATAACCATGATTTTGAGCCAGCCAAACGTATTGGAAGAAACAATGTGAGATGTCAAGATCTACTTGCTCACAGCTCAGCTAAATGAATTACTTCACCATAACCACAATCATTATCATCGTTGTCAGCAATATGATCACCACCACCATTATCACCATCGTCGTCGTCATCATCATCATCTTCGTCCTCCCTTTCCCTATTTTTTTTGTATCTTAACTTATTAAAGACGTAACCATTAACCCATAATGTTTTTTGCCTGTATTAATTTTCTAAGCAATACACATACCTACATTAGTTTGCCACTACTTTCTGAAAGATTCGGGTGCATAATAACCTGCCGCTGGGTTTGAACCAGTTACGTCACATTCGCTGTCTGTATCTTGCAATCACAGAGCCAGGCTTTCCTTGATTAAGCTCAATAACGATATTTTCCCACAGATAAATCCCACATGCACGCTGGAGTACGACAAGGATGTGTTCTACTCCCCTTGTTATTCAACACATATATCGACTGCATATGTAAAATTGCCAACCCTAATGCAGAAGACAATCTAAACAACACCCTGAGTCAAGTTATTTTTGCAGACGATCAAGCAATAATATCAACAACAAAAGAACAACAACATATAAATAGAGATTATATAAATAAACATATAGGGATTTTAACATGAAGATGCTGCAACGTTACCATACCAACCCACTGCAAATAAGAAGTAAAAGCCTCAGAAAAAACTGAGGTAATGTTAATCGTAAAAAGAGAGAGAAAGAAACACCACTATTCTAATCGATGACCAACAACTTACAGGTGAAAGAATTCACTTATCTTGTAGCCTCATTTCATAGAATTGGAAAAACACAAAAGAAATCCAATATAGATGCAATATAGCATTCCAGATCTTGGGATATATCTCTTATTTTCACAAATATATATGTGAGCATGAACACCAAAACTGCACTATATAAAACGATCATCATACAATCACTATGCTACCAATGTCGAAAGTAGACACTAACAGAATATAAAAGCAAACTTGTTACAACAGAAATGACTTGTATTCGTAAAATCACCAGAGTAACAATAAGAGACAGAATCAGAAACGAAAACATCAGAAGACTAACAAACATTGTGTTTGTCAATCCTGGATTACATCAGAAGACAACAGATTAAGTGGTTTTTCCCATGTTTCCAGACTACCATCAGACAGTGCCCCTAAAAAACATTACTATACAGACACGGCGAATACAAAGCCAGGGGTGACCTCGCAAACGATCGATTACAGAAATAAGAGAAGACGAAAACAAACATATATGAAGCACACACACATCATATCATATCCAGAGAACTCTTCTACCTCTGACGATTCAAGACATAAAGGGGTATAAAGAAAAGAAAGAAGACAATTATATTTGTCTCTCCTTTTTCTCATAAGCTTAACCTTTTTTGTCTGTTCTTAAATCCTCGTCTACTGACAAATCTTGAACAAAAATTAAACATCACAGGAAGAATTAGAAAAAAATTCTGAGAATGTAAGATTTTCTCAAAGTGTCTAATCAAGAATGTAAAATTTTCCTCAAAGTGTCTAATCAAAATTGGAAAACCCGAATTAAATTAAAAAGACATACACAAAAATGTTGAATGAAAAAATAATGTTCTGGTGATGTGTTTCAGAGAGAGGGAAGGAGAGGAAGAGAGAGACAGACAGAGAGAGATGAGAGAGAGAGAGAGAGAGAGATCATAGAGATGTCGAATATCATAACTTTTCCGGACCTCTACTTTGAACTAAAACAAACAGGAAATGAAAATACTGACATTTAAAATAAAATATTATTTATTACCATCATCATGTGCCGTGCGAGAATACGTAGACGGTTATTAGTTAGTTAGTTAGTCATTTGGATTATATCAATGCAAACTGGACTTGTCCATAGTTGCTCCGATCTCTCCTTGAGTGTATCCGCCATTACACTTCTACTCACAGTACCGGTCCTATGCTGGGTTGACCATTCATTCTTCTGCGTCCTCCAAAATGCAACACCGCAATTCAATCCCTGATCTTTAAGATGGTTATGATCTACAGTAATGTATAATGGATTCACTAATGGCGTTCTACCATAGCGGTTCTCAATATATTTTACCGTTTGTGACAATTTTTCTTCAGTGATCGCCCTGGTGTCTAAAAAAGGTCCTAGCCCTTTCTCTTTCTTTACAAATCACTAGGTTTTTCATTGTTTATATATATATATATATATATATATATATTATATATATATAATATATATATATAATATAATACTATATATATATATAATATATATATATATATATATATATAAGTGGCGTAGCGTGAATGTTTAGAGTGGGGTGGAGTTGCGGAGTGATTTTCATCTTAGGTAACTCCCCCACCCCCCCGTTTTCTCCCCACCAGAAAACGTCCTTATGCCCCTATAATAAAATATTAACTAGTTTAAAGAAAGACATAGGAAAAACCCACCTTATATAATCTTGTAATGCAGCCCCAGGGGCGTTATTGTTTTACGCAAAAATATTCAGTGTCATGTGACATATTCCTTCCAGAACGTTGTCTTCCCAATGAACTCTCTGAACCTCTCTCTGTCTGGGCGATGTGGCTTGCATTTTCTAGCGATGTATCCATGTCATCTTTAATGTCGTCAGTCCATCGTCTTCATGGTCTGCCCCTTCTCCTCTCCCCAGGTACTTTTCCTCCATTATTTGTCTTTCTAAACAGCTATGTCTCTTTATAATGACCAAACAGGCGTAGTTTTCTTTTTGTTATTGTGTTTAGTAACCAACACTCTGTAATATTCAGTGTGTTTATAATATCTGAGTTTCTTATTTTATCCTTCCAACGATGAAAGGACACATGAAAGGATGAAAAGGTGACGATGAAAGGACACATAATAGTTTCTTCTCAATCGCCACAATTCAAACATGACATACGATTGTTGTTTATGAAATTTCTGAGATATGTTTAGATTGTCTTCATGGTGTTCATACTTCTTTCCCTGCCTGCTGTAGTGGTAAATATAGTCAACACTAAACGGAGAAGTTTTATTACTTCCTGATAGATTGAGCTTTGGCCATTTACAACAAAATATGGCATGAGCTTTTCGGAGGTAAATGCTTTTTTGCTTCTAGAAAACATTTACCTCCTAAAGAATTCCTGGAAATATTTTATTGCTGTTGTAAATGGTCTGGACTAAATCTATCAATAAGTAGTAAAACTACTCCGTTAAGTGTTCAATATACGTACCACTACAGTCAGCAGTGATAGAAGTTATGATATGGATGGGTCTCGAGCACATCATAAACTCCATTAAAGAACATAAGTGAAATACAAAATCTATTTCTGAATGGAAACAAGAACACGATTATGACAAGCGACAAAACCACTAGCAAGTTCTCAATCAGTATCAGCAACAGCGAATTAGAAAGAGCCACCAGTTTTTAATACCTCGGTTCTATTATCAACAATAACGGCGATTGTTATGAAGAAGTCAGATGGAGGCTGGGTATCGCGTCAAAGAAGCTGATACAAAAGAAAAACATATGGCTGAGCTGTCATTCAATAATATAAATAGCGTACACACATATATATATAATCATTTATTATAAATGTTAGCATAAGTATATATATATATATATATATATATATATAATATATATATATATATATATATATATATATATATATACATACTACTGTTCACTTCTAGCACCGCCGCAATTCAATCCCTGATCTTTAAGATGGTTATTGATCTACAGTAATGTATAATGGATTCACTAATGGCGTTCTACCATAGCGGTTCTCAATATATTTTACCGTTTGTGACAATTTTTGTTCCGTGGTCTACCATGGACAGCTAAGAAAAATAATGCAGATGTTATCATTGTTTAAACAATAATGCTGTCTCTCCAATATGTGGAAACTGTGAGATGCAAATCCCAATTTCTCAAGTCTGGAGCCAGGTAATTAAAACAGCCACTGGATAATAAAACATGACGAATCTGTAACTCACCTTATAGATCACATGTGAGAACAATGACGGGATTCTCCTGTAATATTTAAATTTACTCTCACATGCTAATTACACACATGTAAAACCACTAGCTTAAGGTTCGTGCACAGATAGAATATTCTAACAGAAAGAGGAATTCCGTTTCAGGTTTCATAAATACACGTCATCCTACATTATTCTACGCTTATCATTGGTCTGAAGCCAGCGTCTGAGCAAAGAAATATCCCAGAATATATTCAATAATTTTGGATCAAATGGCATGAGACCATGGACCACTGGATGAACAACCAAAACATTGAATAATTTAATAAAACAATGCCCATTTTTGACAGCAACCTACTGGAAAATGAACTTCACGAGGTATACGCATATGAAGCAAAGCATTTGCCTCCGAAAAGCTCATGCCCATATTTTGTTGCAAAATGCCTAAACTCAATATATCAGGAAGTAATAAAACTACTACGTTTAGTGTTGACTATACTTACCACTACAGCCAGCAGGGAAAGAAGTATGAGCACCCTGAAGAGAAGAAAAACTATCTCAGAAATTCAATAAACACAATCGTCTGTCATGTTCGCATTCCTTGAAAATTGAGAAGAAATTATTAAGTGCTCTTTCATCACAATCAACATTTACTGAGAGGGTAGAGAACATTTACGCGGAAATAAGAACAGATGAATAGAGCTGCAGTACAAGATTGTATGGAATGTTTCTAATAAAAACCTAGTTAATATTTTATTCAGGGCTTTAAATACGTGTTTCTGGTGTAAAAAAGATGGTGAGTGGAGATACCTACCTACTTAAATATGGTAACTCGGTGTTCCCACTTTAAAAATTCACGCTACGCCACTGTTGACAGGATGTAGTCCAGGGAAAGGAACGAGTTTTGTTATGGTTTACAGTTTAGCTGCGATACCATCGTATTTAGGCTTGACAAATCTGGTTTCTGGATAACTTTGACTCTAAATTAGATTATACAGTATATTCCATCCCAAAATCATCCTAGTCGCCTTTTATGACATGCATGGTTACCAGTGTTTCTATTATTTACTTCCCTTTTGCGTCCCGGATACACATGAGCGAAATATGTACTGTTTATTTCTTATATGATAAAATAGTTTAGTAATCCCTCACATGCCCGTAGATGGGAGAGGGAGGTTGGGAGGTTCAAACCCACCCCCTTAACAAAGAGAAACATGACTTTTAGTACTAGAAAAGCGGCTAAAAAGCAGACCAAAACAAATCCTTATCAATTTTTCACAAAAAAAGGTCATCGAATGGAATAATTCTCACGAAAACGCACGAATGACCTTGTTTTAGGTAAGCTTCACCTCTGTAAAGGAAACATATCTACGCTCATGATTATCTCCTCATTAGTTTTTCTAACTTAATGACCTTCTTCTTCTGTGTAATATTGATGCCAATTAAAAAACACAGAAAATAGAAATGAATGAACAACAAATGCGTAGATGAAATGACAGTGCATGTGTCCAGATTAAAGGCAACATGCACTGATGGTATGATGTAATATCAAAGCCTTGTTCTAATAAATAATATGGTATCATGATGAACGTATTATGTGCGATCATTATCTTCACATTTACTCTCTTTGCAATATTATCAACATCTGTGGCTGGACAAAAAAAAAAACCATCAGAGAAACTGTAACTGTAACAGAGTATTTTCTATTTTCTCCCGTGTGTTGCTGGTGCCAGAGAGAGGAGCAAATAATAGCAACACTGTTTATTTTCCATGAATGTCGTAAGAGGCGATTAAAGAGGTTGTGGGGTGAATTAGCTGTCCCATTCCATATATGGTCAAAGTGACTCATAGCCATGCTGAAGTCGGATGTGCCAGGCCGTAAGGCAGAGATATCCCAGAAATTATGTAGACCATGAGAAATGCATTTAGTTGTTTGGACTACATCCTGATAATCTGCAGGAGTTTTGTGAACGAACGCAGAAGAAGAAGAAGAGCTTCCATTTCGGGAACTCAGCAATTCGATGCTTCGGCTTTTTACTGAGAATGGAAGATAGTAGCAATGCCAAACACAAATTATTCGGCGGCTTTTTTGCTGATGGAATTGTATTTCGAGATCTTGTCTTTTTCTAATGTTATTGATTTAGGTCCGTTTCACATTTGACTCTTTCAACACCTCCACATTATTTATTTGGTGAGGCCTAGGTCATTCGGTGTATTTGAGTTATTGTGTTTTAATGTTCCTTGACAAAGGCTCGTTGATGATAACCAGAAAACGGGGGGAAAAGGGGGTTGGAAAAACGTAGAAACCTCTGTGTTCGTTTTTTCATTAACATTTTTAAATTTCAAAATGCGTTGTGTCATTTACATGTATTATTTCTTAAAATGTACATTTATTATTTCTTATCATTTACGCGTATTATTTCTTATAATTTGTATTTATCATTTTTATCATTTACATGTATTATTTCTTATTATGTACACGTATTAATTCTTACCATTTACACGGATTAATTCTTATCATTTACATGTATTATGTCTTATAGTTAACACATTAATTCTTACCATTTACACGTATTAATTCTTACCATTTACACGTATTAATTCTTATCATTTGCATATATTATTTTTTATCATTTGCACGTATTATTTCATATCACTTAAATTTCTTATATTTATCATTTACATGTATTATTTCCCATCATTTATGTTTATTACCCGAAATTTTTTACTAGATTGTTCAATGTTACTTTTCCTTACAGTTATCATTTCCTATTTCTGTTACTGGTATTTTGGTTATTACATATTTTTGAGATAGCTCTCTTCTCAAAAACAAGGTTGTAACTAAGGAAGTGTGAGCAAAATAGCGTAGGCTGGCTAAATCCCCATTCCCTTGGCCCAAGCCATTTTTGCTAGTTAATCATAAAATTACAGTCCCGTCAGGCTGATTTATAATAACTAAAGCACTTGCTACCGAGAGAATAGAATATAAATAACAAACTAATTATGCCAAGTTGTAAACTAGAATATGAAATAGTGATAACAAGAAAAAGATAACAGCGATAACAGCTATTATATTGTGAGCTGAACAGTGTTCGTAACAAATTAGTCTTGTACAGAGCGTATCCATCGGAATATTTTTATGTTTAACAAATGAGGTGACATAAGCTATGACTTTAAGCCATAGATTCTCATCCTTTTTCTGGCCACCGCCAACTTTGCACAACATGACAACATGAATGTTATAACGACCCCCCACCCCAATTATATCAGTTTTTCGCGTTAAAACAGTTTGATATTTTCGACGGAAATAGCAACACACAGTAATGAGACATTACTCCTTTATCAGGTAGCATTTGCCATCATGTAGCATTTCACAAAAAGGGTGAAGCAGTCATGACAGATTTTCGAAACTCCTGTCGATCTTGAGTCATCCTTCCTGCTTCTGTTAGTGTCATGTTCAAGTGGTCTTTGCTATCTACCGTCCATCTTCTTTTTGACCTGCCTCTTGCTCGTCACCCTGACAGTATCACCTCCATTATGTTCTTCTTTAGGCTGTCATGGCGTTTGATATGACCAACATATTGTAGTTTTATAGAAAGAACCATGCTGCTTAGCCAATTTTCTTTTACATTAATGTCTCTCAGGATGGCTACATTGGTGATCTTTTTGGTCCATGGTATTTTGATAATTTTTCTGTAACATTTTGTTTCAAATGCTACTATGCTATTTTTGACTGTTGGTGATTGTCCAGAATTCACACCCATATATTGCCACTGGGAATATTCAAGCTCTTAGGAATGTTAGTTTTGTTGTTTTTCAGCAGCCTAGCAATATGTTTTCCTCTTGTATTAGTTTCTTTGATGCGATGACCAACCTACATCTGACTTCATCGTATCAATCATTGGTACCGTTGATAAGAGAACACAAGTATTCAAAACTGTTGACTATTTCTAATTCGCTGTTGTTGATACTGATTGAGAACATGAAAGTGGTTTTGTCGCTTGTCATTATCTTGGTCTTGCTTCCATTCAGAAATAGGTTTTGTTCTTCACTATGTTCTTTAGTGGAGTTTATGAGGTGTTCGAGACCTGCATGACTGTGTACCAAAAATGTTGTGTCATCATTATATCTTAGTTCTGGTATCTCGTGACCTCCGATATTTAGTGGGTAGAAGTTATTTCTCTATTGGTCATTTCCTACATTCATCATTATGTTCTCTGCATAACTATTGAAGAGATATGGTGATTGCCTGACATTGTCAGACATCCTTGTCTGACTTCTTTTTCCACGCTGAACCAATCAGATGTTTCACTATCTACTCTCAAAACTGCATGCTGGTCTTGATACAATGTTTTTATGAGACGGATTTAGTATAGCAGGAAGCCCATGTCGTTCAAGATATTTGACAGTTTTTTATATTGTGCACAACATTGTACACACATTACTGCTTATGCCCTTACATTTTTTGAAAAAGTACTGGTCAATATGTGCTTCATCTTGAACAGTTATTGCTATACAGATTTTGATGAAACATAACACATATGTAAATATTGTAAAGTCTATACTCGAATAACATTATGCAGTTTCATACAATGGTGTAAACATGAACATTCGAAATACATATTAAAAGATTGTATGACATTAGTAAGAATCTTATTATAATAATTTAAACACCATCAAATATATTACAAAATAAAACGCAAAATTACGAAGATAATAAATTTTAAAATATATATTATTCATTTCTTCAATTAGGAACCACCGATACTTAGATCGCCTGCACAGGTACCCTCAATTTACTTGTGAACCCACTATCACTTCCTAGAAGGCTTCTGCCCCCACTCGTGGGAAGGGGGCGGTACCGCCCACCTTGGGAGCCTATGCTTTAAGTGAATGAATATTTTTGATAATAAACGTATTTAAATATTGCTTTTCAAATACTTCGACTAGTAATTATGACGTCATCCCAGTCCAACATCTCCTTTTTTCTGTGGACCCAAAAATTCTCAGCCCCTCATCATCACTCCATAATCTCAATCAATCAATCAATCAATCAATCAAGTGACATAACAAGTACCGTAGGCGATCATGCTTCTCCACAACTCTGTCTTTTGTGTTATTAACAAGTTCAGCTGGTGACTTCTTTTTGTGTCAGATGATATAGATTACCTAGAACTTGAAGTCTTCCTAGTATAAATTTAGTTATTATACTGTTGAATACTTAAATACTGCTACTTGTATTTTCTTATAGCCTTACACTATAGTTCGACAGCGCGTGCATTCATTTTTACAATGAGTGAATCGTAAAAATTCACGATTTGTGTTTTACGTAAGTACTACTGTTATACAGTTCTACCACAGTCTGACGTATTATTGATTGATTAAACAAGTAATCTGTGAAGAATATAATGCGCTTCACATACCACATGAATGATGTACTAATAGAGAAAACCGCCAGCATCTACAAAAAACAACTGTCGACAGAGCCCACATTGCGACAGAAAATGAGTTAATATAGATTTGTTATAGCTGTGACTTCAGCTACAAACATCTAGAGTTACAAAAAGACACGATGTCACAAAAAGAGGCTGTTAAAGACATGCTTTACAGAGATTTTCCGTTCTTGAATCAGCTTTTTCACTACTGCAGCTAGAAAATGTATGAGCTCGTGTCGATTAAGACGAACTCAAGAGGAGTCCAGAGTGCTGATGCACAGGGATCTAGGTAATATATATATATATATATATATATATATATATATATATATATATATATATATATATATATATATATATATATATATATATATATAACGTATATAACTACAGCTTCATAGAGGCGGCTGTTACCAAAAATATCCAGAATTTCCCTTAAAGTAAAATGTTCTATAACGCCGGATAAAGGACTTGTCATTTACTGTAAACCGTTATTCTCAACGTGGGAAAATTATATTTTATAGAGGGCCAATTTGGCATTAGTACTGTAATCACGGAAATGATTAAAGAGAATCATAACTACAACATGGACAAGTGTAGCACTAGCATGAGAAAAGAGAAACAGGAAGTACCTGCTGATTTCATCATACACCATACAAGTACACTTTTCAATCCAATTTACACAGCATTACATCTCTATTAGACACATATGTTTGAGATATTAAACATGTAACATACTACAATAAATCGATACGCATTACCGTAACAACTACAGATATGTTCATGTCTTACGTATAACGGGCGTTGTGAAACTGAGGATCATTCAGTAACACTCTGAGAAACGTTGAGTAATCATATTATGATGCAATGTTGATTTAGTACTGAGAAATCTACATTTGGCGTGGTAATTTTATATAGCACACTGTAGGAAATCTCGTTACTATAATTACATTCCAACTTTCGTTTTTGTTCTTGTTTCCCATTAGTGCCTACCTACGTATGTGTTTCATTGCTCTAAATATTATATACAAAAATAATCAATAATGAATTGAAATATTCATTTTTTAGGGTTATGGTTAGTAATGTTTTTTATCACTAATCCTGACCCTAACTCCAAATTATGTAATTATTTCATTTATATGCATTGATTTTAAATATATAAATAGCGACCAACCAAACGCCCAACAATAATAAAAAACGTAACGAAAGAGACATCACATAACATTACTAATTAATTCTGTTATTGGATACTGGCATGATATAGCTGTGACACAAACACAACTTTGACAAGTCAAGTGTGGTCAAGAAAGCCTTTATATGTGCATCGTTTTTCTAGTATATTTCATTCCGTTTTGGAAGAGTTGTTTTTTTATACATTAAACAGAAGAACCTCTGAAAAGGTTATCGTAGCTTTTTTAATTTTCTTGTGACAGACATAATAACAAATAGAAATCGATGTATCGACCAAAAGGCAATTAGAAACACACTATGATTAAGTAACGGAATTGTTCACATATTACTCGTAATGACTACATAGTAAAACTTCATTACCATTTTCCCTGTTTCGTCTGCTAGATTAGTTTGGCTGAATGTATTGTCCATTATTGATACATTCACTTCATTTGTGGTAATTTTATCACAAAAAAAGCTTCTGCTCATATTTACAAGTTGTCTTGTAGTATTAATATTGTGTTCTATTATATTGCCATACGCTGTACGATTAATCAACATCATAAATCCCATAATCTATTCAGAGTCGTAGTGGTACCAGTCTGGAAACATCAACACAAAACTCCCACCATGCCCGTCTGTTCACATGTCCTTCTTTAAGTGAGAAGAATCTTAATTGTGTCTTAATTATTAATCTATACTTCAATTCACCTGGAGATCAGCATATCGTAGTGGCTAAACTGTTCACCTTGTGTTCAAGAGATTCGTGTGGTCTTGTGTACAAGGTTTATTTTTATTTCCGGAGATCCCTGTGGAGTTTCGCTTGAAGCTATGGAGTTACGATCTATGAGTGGTACTCTCGGCAGGCAGCGTGCTGCTTCGATGAGAGTGACGGAGTACATATGGGAAATCGAGTACAATGAAGTCAATTCTCTTCGTCTTTTGACCCCCCCCCTTTTTTCAAATAAAAAACAACATTTTGGAAACCATACTTCGGGTTTTTCGGTCACGTTAAAAGGCATGACGGTATGGAGAGAGTGATATTGGAGGGGATGATAGAAGGTAACAGGGGTAAAGGCCGAACAAGACGCCGTTGGACGGAAGACATGCAGGAGTGCCTCCACATGTCCTTAAAAGAGGCGGAACAGCTTGCTCCAGACCAAGGAGAATTCAATAGAGCCATAAGGAAGACTACCTTCTGGAAAGTATATGTCTCCTGATGATGACACTTCATGTATCCTCCTCTTCTTCTTCTTCAGTCACCCTCAACTTTCTCCTTTATGATAATTTTGGAAAGGGAATAATGTCTTGTAATATAGCAGCACCGAATCGCTTTGCAACACAAGTAAAAAGGTTTTCCGTACTTGACCAAGACTTTCAGCCTGTGTACTCTAGTCACTGAGAACAGACCAGTCGAAACAAGGACTATTATAACATCAACCAACATCCCGTACAAGTAAGTATCCTCATGAACACAAACATAGAACATGCATATTCGAACACAAACATAATCTGTGTTTGTGTTCCTAAGAATACTTTAATTCTTGTACGGGATGTTCGTTGATGTTGTAATAGTCCTTTTTTGAGGTTGTGGTTGGTCAAGTACGGAAAACCTGTTCACTTGTGTTGCAAAGCGATTCGGTGCCGCTAGAACAGACCTGGTTCAATTCCCGTCAGTTGTAAGAATACATTTCATTTATCCTCATGCTTACTACTTGAATTTTCTTTTAATATAGCCAAACCATACACGTTTGTGATGTTTCTCCACTGCTAGGTGATGTTCTTGTTGACTTGCAAGATCATTTACAATGTTTTTCAAATATCTGTTGTATTTGTATGTTCTACAATTGTATACAAATAATGGGATTCCTATACTTACTATCACAAGGGATGTTTTATTGTATTTTCTATTTTTTGTTTAAAAATTGGATTCCTATACTTACTATCACAAGGAATAATTTTTGTTGTATTTTCTATTTTAAAAATGTGTGTATTCGCTGTAGTTTTTATTGTGCTGTTCTATTCCATATTTAATTTGGATGATCTTGAACCTATCGAAAATACTCCTTCCCTTTAAATTAGCATATCATGTATATTTTCTAACAAGCCCTTCTACAGATACAGACGTACGGACTGGGCACACAAGGTGGTTGATTGCTGACTTGTCCGTGATTTTCATTGACCGGTAATACTATGTATACGTAAAGTAACCATTGAATAAATCGAATCAGTGGGATCTGCCGAAATGAATGAAACGCTCCGCGAGCATATTCGGAGAAGGATTTGCTTTTTAATAGACATACATTTCACATATATTGGAGACTTATGTCCTTAACCCGAAGATTTCCTCACTTCGCACTTACTTAAAACTTTAATTAATGTCCTCCTAGTCGAGACGTACGTTCTCACACCTACTCAAGACTTTAATGTCGGATTCATAAACCATCTAGCCGTTCACTCTTTATGATCTCGAACTTCTAACTTTTTTTAATTGCCAGAATTTGACCTAAAATCTCTTTGATCCATCATGCGACATGATGTAACCAAGTTGTACTCACGTCTAAAATTAAAGGACGTTCCCAACTAGAAATAGGCTTTAATTTCCTACACACCTAGCAACCTACCTACATACACTCTGAGAAATTAGATAATTTCCTAGCCACCTAGCAACCTACCTACATACACTCTGAGAAATTAGATAATTTCCTAGCCACCTAGCAACCTACCTACATACACTCTGAGAAATTAGATAATTTCCTAGCCACCTAGCAACCTACCTACATACACTCTGAGAAATTAGATAATTTCCTAGCCACCTAGCAACCTACCTACATACACTCTGAGAAATTAGATAATTTCCTAGCCACCTAGCAACCTACCTACATACACTCTGAGAAATTAGATAATTTCCTACCCACCTAGCAACCTACCTACATACACTCTGAGATATTAGATAATTTCCTACCCACCTAGCAACCTACCTACATACACTCTCAGATATTAGATAATTTCCTACCCACCTAACTGTTTTCACGCAGGTCGTGGTGACAGGTTTACCTAACACGCAACCTACATTATGTATTTTTCCATCGTCTGTCTATCTGTCTCTCTGTCTTTCTGTCTATATGTCTGTCTATCTATCTATTTGTCTATCTATCTATCTGTCTATCTATCTATATGTCTATCTATATATTTGTCTATCCATCCATCCATCCATCCATCCATCCATCCATCCATCCATCCATCCATCCATCCATCCATCCATCCATCCATCCATCCATCCATCCATCCATCCATCTCTGTCTGTCTGTCTGTCTGTCTGTCTCTCTGTCTGTCTGTCTATCTATCTATCTATCTATCTATCTATCTATCTATCTATCTATCTATCTATCTATCTATCTATCTATCTATCTATCTATCTATCTATCTATCTATCTATCTATCTATCTATCTATCTATCTATCTATCTATCTATCTATCTATCTATCCATCTATCCATCTATCCATCTATCCATCTATCCATCTATCCATCTATTCATCTATCTATCCATCTATCCATCTATCCATCTATCCATCTATCTATCTATCTATCTATCTATCTATCTATCTATCTATCTATCTATCTATCTATCTTATCGGGCTATTGAAAATATGGTTGCTTGATGTGCAATAATAATGTATCCTGTGAGAATGTTTGTAACTCTCTCAATATAACTTCTTCCTGGTTTTCCTTTGTATCTTGCTGTATCCATTTTCATGTTGTATGTTTTTGCCGCTGGTCAATAAGGATTCATTCGTATTATGTGGCAGAAACATTTAAATCTCTGTTTTTCCATTGTTGTATGTTTCAACGGATCTTGTATTTTTCTCATTTCTCACATGATTTCTTGTTCTGTTTGCTGCTTTTCTTAGACATCTCATTCTATACGTAGCAAGCTTTCGCTCTTGTCTTTAGTTAGAATCTGAGTCTGATATTGAAAACATAATGTTGGGATGAACATTGAATTTATGATTTGCCTTTTGTTTTCTATCAGGATAGATGTGTGTTTCAAAATTGGTGTAAGTTCATACTTTTCGTAGTTGGTTTTTTAAATTCGTGTCTCGAGTTCTCTGTCCATTCTTCTATTGACTTCATAGATATTTAAATTCCTGCACTTGTTTCAGTAGTCGATAATTTATTTTTATGTTGAAAGGAGAGTACCTTGCCACAAAACGTACATTTTAATTAATCAAATTTGTTGTTGATAAGAAGCTCCCATATAATAAATTTGTGATGATAAGAAACTCCCATATAATCAAATTTGTTGTTGATAAGAAGCTCCCATATAATCGAATTTGTGCTGATAAAAACTCCTATATAATCACATTTGTGCTGATAAGAAACTCCCATAAAATAAAATTGTTGTGGATAAGAAGCTCCCATATAATAAATTTGTGATGATAAGAAACTCCCATATAATCAAATTTGTTGTTGATAAGAAGCTCCCATATAATAAATTTGTGATGATAAGAAACTCCCATATAATCAAATTTGTTGTTGATAAGAAGCTCCCATATAATCGAATTTGTGCTGATAAAAACTCCTATATAATCACATTTGTGCTGATAAGAAACTCCCATAAAATAAAATTGTTGTGGATAAGAAGCTCCCATATAATGAGATGTATGTTGATAAGAAGCTCTCATATAATCAATTTTTTTGTTGTTGATAAGAAGTTCCCATATAATAAATTGTTTTGTTGATAAGAATCGCATATATAATCAAATATGTATTCAAAAGAAGTTCCCATATGATCAAATTTCTATTGATAAGAAGCTCATATATAACCAAATTGTTGTTGATACGAATCTCCCATATAATCAAATTCGTGTTGATAAGAAGCTCACATATAATCAAATTTGTTTTGAGAAGCTTTCATATAATCAAATTTGAGTTGATAAAAAGCTGCCATATAATGATATTTGTGTTGATAAAAAGTTGCCATATAATGTTATTTGTTTTGATAAAAAGCTGCATATAATGTTAATTTGTGTTCATAAAAGCTCCCATGTAATCGAATTTGCATTAATAAAAAGCTCCCATATAATCAAATTTGACTAATGTCTGCACCTAAAAGGAGCACACTTTCATATAAAAGGTAACATTATTTTATTTTATAAAAGACTTTAACCTCGCTTTATTAGAATATGCATTTATTTTAAACAAACCATTGTACTCGAATGGCAGTCATTTTTTGTGTAGTTTTAAAGAATTATTTCCCTTTAAAGTCAGATGTTTTTTTCGATGGATCCCAGAATCCTTCGATTATACATAGATTTAAAATAACTGAATGTATGAAAATGTGCATTAAAAAATTATTGGCGATAATGTGTGTAGATAAAAATTGTGCGTGCATTAAAAAGTGTATATTTTTCTTAATTTGTTTCACTTCAATTTATTTTCAAAAATGAAATTTTCAGTATTGACAACATTTTAGTTTACTTATGCATTCAGTTTTTTGGTCAAATTCACTGTTTACACTGCGAACATCACACTTTAGATAAATGGGTACCACACTAATCTAAACATAAATATACTTGTATTGTCTTGTATTATCCACGTGTGTCGCTAGGCGTCATGGGTGCCGAAGTCTTCCTTTTTTTGCTAACTGTGATGGCGCTAACATAGTGCATCCCTGGTGTTCCAGTATTTCTCTGACGCCATCTATCCACCTACGTCTGGGTCTTCCCTTGTTTCTCTTTTCAGATGATGTTTTATTGAAGGTTATCTATGGAATGCGATCTGGCATCATTCTGATCAGGTAGATGAACCTTTTATTTTTTGTGTCTATATATTATTTCCAGGATTGTTTTCATCATATTTCTTATATTGTCATTGTTTATTCTCTTTTTGTTACCCCCAGTTCTGTTCTCAGGCATTTCATTTCGCATACTGAGAGTTTTTGTTCTCGCTTCTTTGTCAGAGTCCAGATCTGGCATGGGTAGCACAGTGTCGATATGAACATTGTGTTTATTAACGTTCATCTGGAGATCATTTCAATATTCCGCTTTTTCAGCAGTGGTACTAATTAATATAAACTACGTTTTCATACATAAATATACACTTTTTATTAATTGATTTTGCATATTATGCATAATCATCTTAATAGATCTGAAATATTCAGTAAACATAATTTTATGTTAAATTATGAAATGATTGGATACACGGTTTCATCCATCAAGTTCTTCATTTTTCAAACCTTGGTAGTAAACTTTAAAAGGGGTTTCTACTGTCATTCTTTAATATTATGCAACATCAGAGGAATGTTATTTACTCTTCATATTCTCATTCTGCGTTTGTTTTTAAACTCATGTTATTAGCAAAATGTAGTCATGAGAAGGTAAATTCTGTATCATTGTTTACAGATTGGCTGCAATATCTGCAACTTTTTACCTGACACATCCGACTTCGTCTTGTCATCTGGTACAGTTAAACATGTTGTTTCATAACATACATCCGGTTTATGGCGCTGGATAATAGTTATGTAACCGGGAGACAAGTTAGGAGAGGAGAATTTAGTATTGATTTTGACATTTATGGCTTTTAATGACTTTTTGACAATAGAATATTATAGGAATTATATTACTATGAACAAAGGGAACTGATTCGATAAAGTAAGAAAAACATCAAAAGCTAATGTATTACAGTTAAAGGCCGTCCCTAGAGATCTTGTCTACCACTGACGCTGCAAGGCATAAAGGGATTGAAAGTGAAAAGAAAGTATAAAACATCGGTCTTCATCATGGCAATAAATATTCTTTAATATCGTAAAAGACTAAAATTATTTGGCTATATGATGTCTGGATGAATTGAGTAATACAGTCACATTTGGCTGTATACTCTCAGGGTGAATTAATACCATCAACAATTTGACTATATGCTGTCTGGGTGAATTGAGTAATACCATCAACAATTTGACTATATGCTGTCTGGGTGAATTGAGTAATACCATCAACAATTTGACTATATGCTGTCTGGGTGAATTGAGTAATACCATCAACAATTTGACTATATGCTGTCTGGGTGAATTGAGTAATGCCATCAACAATTTTACTATATGATTTCTGGGTGAATTGAGTAATACCATTAACAATCTGCCTTCAACAATTTGTAAAGATGACATTAGTAGTAACTCCAATTAACTTCTCCTAGTAGAATTGCATTTTTGTTAATTTCTAGAAATATGAAACATCATCAGACACTATGTCAATCATCAATATTGCAACTTCCACCATCATCAAAGGCATTCAGCACTACCTCGCCCATCACCATCACCCCCACCACCATCAAAGATAAAGAAAAGACACTAAGTTACATTTCTAACGAACAGCAGGTCTAATTAATCCTTTGTTGTTCAACTGAGAAATTTGATTCATGTATACACACACCGAATCCAATGATACCGAACTGAGTTATTGAATGTTCTTTAGCCCTCCGGCATATGGAATGCGTCATTCAAATTACACCATATTGCTTGAGGAAACCGCGTGTTAATTGGAGAAGAGCAGATATATCTCAGATACTTCACTTGATATGCTTCTTGTGAAGAGCTGATGGCATGTATAGGATCACATCAGACTGGCTGTAACATTGTTATGTTCGTGACGTCAGCAATGCTGCATGTGTTACAAACAAGTTCAGGGGAATTAAGGAACTATTATGACCTTACAGTAGACATACTAGACACACGTTTGCTTTTTTAATTAACATATATGACATATAGCAGACGTTGACAATGCTGCGATATAAGGATTGTTAAAAGCGTAAAGTAATAAACTACGCTGCTAGTAGAGGGAAGGGAAGTAATTAAATTAGGCACTATAAGAACAACGTCTCAATAACTGGGAGGGGAAATAAATGTTGGTAAGAATTTATGGCAGGTAATATATTGTCTCCCTGCTTCTTATCAGGTAAGCAAAACATGTGACCAGTTTATCGAACCGGGCATATATTAATAGTCAAATAAGGTGATGAGGAATGGAAGAAATGGTTTCATAGTGTAAACATATGTTGAAAAAAAACCTTTCATTACTACATGTTTTCCTGTGAAGGAGTGCAGGAAAGTTTTCTATGGGCTGTGGAAATAAAAGTCGCTCTGCCATAGTAGACGCCACGAAATGTACAGGAAGAATTTTGATTGCACCTCCGAAAGAAAAAATCCTGTCCCAAACGTGGATTGAACCCTGGACACAACGCTTTCTAACCACACAGCCATGCACTCCACATAGAGATCCCGCATAACTCCAATTTGGTACCTCATCTGAACACAAGTGTGGGAGGATTATAATCAGAACATCTAAACCTAATCCACATCATACGATATCCAAATAAAATAAGAGAAATGTTTAATCTTTAGAATAATAGGAGAGGAAAAATGTAATCAAACATACCATAAATATTTAGTGAAATAATTATATTTTTAATTGAATCGTGTAATAGTCTTTGTTATAATATTTCACATGGGAAATTTGGATCGCAGTACACAAAGTAACACACCCGGACATTTTGTGCATGTTTCAAAAACTTGGCCGGAATGTGACGGAAGAAAAGATGACAATATTATATCACTAATCACTGTATACTGTTCAAAAGAAAGACGGAACTTTTTTTGAGTTACTTTTATAAAACATTTCGCTGATACAATCTATCGACTGTGTCTACTTGGTCATTAACTTCTCGTGGTTACCTGAATTGTACTCACCTCTGATTTATGATGTCATTAAAGAGGGCAAGGTCAAAACAACATTTTTGGCAATAATTCATGACATATTCATGAGAATCCTGTGACACTTAATTAAAACAAAACTCTATGGCCATATTATTGAATGGCAATAAAAGATTGAAAATTCAATGTGCAAGTATAGTTCATCAAGGTACACATCAACAATACATTATCATCTGACGCTTACAGGCTGGACAATCACAGAGTGTGGTGGCCATACAATTTAATGTCGTTAGCGGCATCATTTGTTGCCTTTGCAATATATCTAGATTGAGATTAACATTTTATATATTAAGTGTGTTAGCAGTAGAAGCATAGAACCAACACAATTAATATACAGGTGCATGATCTTCTACTGAAACACTTGCAGGAAATTAGATATCGTGGGAGCATATTTACAGACGAAGGAAGAGTGAACAGAGAGCTCGAGATAAGGATTAAAGAAGCCCACAACAAAAACTATGAACTTAACCAATTTTGAAACACAAGTCTATCCCGATAGACACCAAAAGGCAAATCATAAACTCAATCTTCATACCAACACCGTGTTATCAATGTCAGGCATAGACACTAACTAAAGAACAAGAACGAAAACTTACCACATTTGAAATGAGATGTCTACGGAAAGCAGGTAACAGAATAAGAATAAATAATGGCAAGGAATGAAGAGATTACAAGAACTGTTGGAACAACTATCTTTAAAAAAACTGATGGAACAACTTTCTTTAAAAAAACTGATGGAACACCTTTCTTTAAAAAAAATTGATGGAACAACTTTCTTTTAAAAAAATTGATGGAACAACGTCTGTAGTAAAAAATATAGAAAACAATGACTGAAATGTGTCGGCCGCTTAATGAGAATTAACCCACACTGACCAAAAGCAAGGGCATGCAACATGAAAATAGAAACAGCTATGGGTAGAGGAAGACCAAGTAGAATGTATATCGAATGCTACTGCATATCAAGCGGTCAAATATGCCTTAGCCTATAAACCAATGGTCATTCAATCCTTCGACGCTTTACAACAAAGAGAAAAGACAATAGGTAGATATATAGATGGATATGTATGTAGGCAGGCATGTCGGTAGATGCATAAATGAATGGATATATAGACAGATAATGATATATATATACATACAGGTATATACAGACAGGCAGACGGATAGATAGACAGACAGACAGACAGACAGACAGGCAGGCAGGCAGGCAGGCAGGCAGATAGATAGATAGATAGATAGATAGATAGATAGATAGATAGATAGATAGATAGATAGATAGATAGATAGATAGATAGATAGATAGATAGATAGATAGATAGATAGATAGATAGATAGATAGATAGATAGATAGATAGATAGATAGATAGATAGATAGATAGATAGATAGATAGATAGATAGATAGATAGATAGATAGATAGATAGATAGATAGATAGATAGATAGATAGATAGATAGATAGATAGATAGATAGATAGATAGATAGATAGATAGATAGATAGATAGATAGATAGATAGATAGATAGATAGATAGATAGATAGATAGATAGATAGATAGATAGATAGATAGATAGATAGATAGATAGATAGATAGATAGATAGATAGATAGATAGATAGATAGATAGATAGATAGATAGATAGATAGATAGATAGATAGATAGATAGATAGATAGATAGATAGATAGATAGATAGATAAATGGATGGATGGATGAATGGGATGGGATGGATAAAGTAGTAGAACTGGACGTTTGCAGGGCAGAATGCAAAGTATGTTTAACCATTAGCCATATGAATATCCTTCGATATTCTATTGGTGATGTACAGCGCCTCTGAGCTCTATTAGATTCCTATTATGTTAATGTGTAAAAATAATTGTTATTTGTTCAAATTTCATCTTTACAACACAGAATTTCGAATTGAATTAAAGATCTCACTAGTGCTTTTGCTGTAATTTCTTTTATTTTTCTAATGCCACTTACAACATACGAACTGTGTAAATTAAAAAGAAAATAATTTGACTTATATATTTGTCCTAATGATCTGCAGATACGCTACTCAGTTTTCCCCCTCTATCTGACATTGTTATGACGTTTAATTGGTTTTACATCTCTTTCAGGATAAAGGCTTTCTGGTCTAAACGTCCATTTCGTCTGTATGAACATTGTAAAGGTAATATATTTTTCCCTTATATAAAAGATACAAGTGATATAGAAAAGAAAACATACACAGTATGCCCTATTATATATATATATCTCCTACACATAACCAGATCGCAGCCATTTTTAATGTTCTGGAGACATTCATGGCTAAAAATACATTGTCTCGTGACAATGATGAAGATTGAAACACATTATTAAATAGCAAATGACATATGACTGACTACGAGATGAAGGTCTGCTCCAATAAATCAGTCTGTAAACGGATACTTCGATATTTGCCAGAAAATGAGCCTCCAAGTGAATCTACATTATATTGTACAGTACAGTAGCCTGTTGAATCTGAGATTATAAATGATTATGAAAAAATCCCTTTATCTGTGAGTTGGTAGCACTTGGCAGCTGATAGCTTTCTGACAAAAACAGGGCTATCTTATCAGTTAAATAACAGGGGCGACACCAGGATTTCTACAGGGATTGTTGTCTCAAAGGCATAGGTCTTTTGGAGGAGGAGGGGTTAAGAGGGGTATGTTAGGGGGTTTATATGTTTATGTTAGGGGGTTTATGTGTGTATATTAGGCGGTTTAAAGTGGGTGGTATGATACGGGGTTTATCGATAGTTAATTAGTCGTCGAATCATCATCACTTCAAACTATACACATCCATAGTTGGTCCGATCTCTCCTTGAGTGTATCCGCCATTACACTTCTGCTGACAGTACCGGTTCTATTCTGGATGACCATCATTCTTTTATCGATGTATGCATGTATGGACCGCAAGGAAAGCATTCCAGTGTTGCAGTATCCCAGGATCATCACGTTCTGCCGGGAGCGAAGTACACTCTTCTGAGCCAACTATCTCATCATTCTTCTATCATATTTGTTGACCATTCCGCAGTTATGGCACTTCTAGCATTCCTCGCCACTTAGTCTACTCAAAAAGAACAAAGGTATGTCTCTTGTCGTCCATGGGGATGATTTAATAACAATTCAATTTTCCAATGGTGATATTTTTCTTTTACAGATGACAGGTTGTCAGCCTATTAGCCAATTTTCCTTTGTCATGCCTGGAAATACTCCTACAACATGCGTGGAAATGCTCCAACAACATGCCTAGAAAGACAAATGTGGCCCGATTCTTTGCACTTGCACTTTGAACTAGTCCAGACTCTCGCTGCCACATGGAAGCAGATCATAAATAGGATTCTTATATATTTTCTGAGTTGTTCTGGCAGCTCTTCCTGTGGGATCTTCGTGGAATAGTGGTTAAACTATTAATCATCTTTTCATATAGTCACGGGTTTTATACATCGCATTGATATCTTAGACAAAGGTGCATTTATGGGAGGTTCCTGAAGATTATCACCTGAAGCTAGAAAAGTAGAGGCTATGAGTGGTAATGGTTAGTTGATATCATCATTGCGCTACGGACATTCCCATAAGTGCTCCGGTGTCCACTTGAGTATATCCACCATGAATGATAGTTTCAGATCTTTGTTGACAAAAATTCATCTAAACCCACAGTAGCGCTAATGTCTGGCAGCGCCAAATTTTACCGCCATTTCCTTCATTCTGGACATAAAAAGGAATCGTTACCCTCATTAATTTTGTGTGCCCATGTTGATCTCGTAAAGAGTTCAATGTATCCGCACAATCCAGAGCTCTACCTCCAGGCATTGCAGCATTACAAACCGGCCGATCTGCTTATTACTTTTCTTGAACACCCACATGGCCATGCACGAAAATGAAATAGGAGTGGTGATCTTGACAGATGGCTTGCTGTTCTACTGAAAGATACGTTGTGCATTCGGAGAAATCCTAGTACAAGGAAATCAATTCTCTATGCGTGTTCTGATATTCGTTGGTCTTAAATCCGTACAGTATCCGTTTATAATCAGAACTTTTGGTTGAAAAATCAAATTATTTTCTTTGGGCATACTGTAACAATGTGTTTTGATGTTACTTTAATGAGCAAGCTTTTTCACACTCTTCGATTTAATGCTTACTCTACGTCTGGAAACATATATCTTGTTTATGGATTTCCTCCCAGGGGCGGAGATTACAGAACATGAAGGACTTCGCTGTAATGGAAAAATTAACAAGCTTGTTTCCAATGCGCTTTTATTGGAGTCTTGCGGTTTAATACTAAATTGGCGACACGCAATTTTCCAATAGACCAACGGGCAAACTGTACATTAGGTGGAACACACTCATTGACTAGTTTTATGTTAGGACATAAGTATATGATGTCTGTAAAGTCGCTTGTACTGGGATTTCTGTAGCGTAGTAGTTAAGATGCTCGCCTTGTCCTCACAAATTCACTACTAGAATCCGGTTCGTATAACATTCGCAGGATAACTTTCATAAATTGAAAACAGAAGATGTAACGCCAGAATAGAGTGTGTCCGTTCAGTTACCATCGTAGAATAGCTTTGAAAATGACCAGTTACATGTTTATTTACTACTATACTGTATGATGTGTATAGTAAATTATGGAAGTCTTCTATATACTTAATAGTTGAACATATTTGAAAATTTACTGACTGTCATGTGTGTGTAGTGTTTGTTTTGTTTTTTAGCAAGCGTCAGCCTGACATGTCAGGAATGTCGAAATCAAAGTCTGCAATTTAATTCTTAAGTCACTACGTATGTATGTACATATTGCCATTGTAAATAGGAAATACGAGCTTAATCGCTCGTAGTTCTAGGGATCCAAACCTAAACAAAACTTAATCATGCATCATCATCATCGTCAGGTAGCATATCCTGAACATGATTAATCAGTCATTAGTCTTTTTAAACTCCTGTTGGTCTTGAGCCAAACAACAACCGTTGGTGTAACAATTTTAATACTTTTGAATATATTATCTCCTGCATCTGTGAAAAATATAGTTCATGGATGGAAACAGAAATATAACATCACTTTGTTTTCTTGTAGTAACCGCGGCGTCCCGTCGGCTGGACAGATCTGGATCGATGCTTGTTTGACACTCTCCGTTTTTACAATGAAACCTAGGAGATATATGATGTATGCTAACATCAATCACAGCTAAGCCATATCTGAGTTCACAACCGTATATGCATGTTTTGGTCGTCAGCATCGCCGTTTTCATCACGACTATCATCACTGCCATCAAATTTATCATCAGCATTATAATCAACACTATCGTCATCACCATTATTATCATTATCCACATCAACATTATCATCACCGAGATCATCACCTGCATTTATACAATCATCATCACCATCAGCATGACCAAGGTCATTGCCATCCCCCATCATCATAATAGTCCTCATAATTATCACCATCATCATGGTTATGTCATCTTGAACTTCATCTCCACAAACACTTTAAACATCATCAAGGCCATCATCATCAACATCGTCATCACCATTAGCGTTATCATAATAATCATCATCGTGTACCGTTTAGACTGGTGTTGGCAATCATAAATCCTTACATCTCTCTAATTGTTCTTCTTAGCTTGCGTGTGTTCTCAAATTCCTTCAGATCATCAGGATGTAGTATGGAGAAAGGATTGCATTATATCATCCTTACAGCCTATATGTGATATTTGTTCCTTTTAGCCTGACACATCTGACTTCTGTATGGCTTCTAGTCACTTTGATCCTATATACGATGAAACAATCAACTCCACTCTAAGACCTTACTAATCGCCTCATACGACTTGTTTGGCAGGCGACATGGTTACTATTCTTTGCTCCACGGTCAGACCCCTGTAATACACGAACTTCTCTAGTTCTGTAATGATCGTCTCCAATATCAAATAGGGAGGCACGCGATCGGCACGCGTTCCGATCGGTTCTTCTTTGGAACGCGTGCCTACCAGAGTATTTAAGGGATTACTAATCTAAATATTATAGCAACAATTAATCAATAATTAATTTAAATATTAATTTTTTTTCGTTTGGAGAGTTGTGTTTAACATAATTAATCCCAACCATAAATAAATTTATATTTAAATTAATAAATTATAATCATATACTGAGAAACATAGCCAAGAGAAATAATCAAATAGGCAGGCACACGTTCCAAACAAGAGCCATACGATCTTCTGCTAATAGGAAATCCAGTCCTTTAAAATGGCTTATTTAACTATACCATTGCTTCGTATTGGCTGCAACACACAGTATAATCACAGATACCAATAAATATCACGAAAATAGTCAAATGTGCCATTGAGATGCCTTTGGATGGGCGCGATATTTGGCAATATGTCTTGTTTGTAGTCAGTAACGGTGGTTAGTGGACACAGCAACCCACATGCTGTTTAGGTAGAGTAGATTTTTGAGTCTATGCCATGGTGACATTTTTATTTACCAGTAAACTTTTCAATAAAGGCTAGTCCACTTTATTCCACTAAGCTACACAAACATGTGTCCAGCTGACGCAGTGGGACAAGTAAATTATCTAGTCTTAAAGGATAATTTCTCAGTGTTAGGGAACAACCTAATGTACAAAAGATGTGAGAGCTGGTGATGTTGTTTGTCCATCACAAGTGATGATAACCATTTGTTACATCCATCCACTTTTGAAATTCAATTAAATATATGAAGGATCTGAACTCGGTACCTTTGCATCATAGACGGACGTTGTTCCACGCCACTAAAGATGCGGACGAGAAACTGCAATAAAAGAGATGCTGTATTTCTATTACTAGAAAATGTATAAACAAAAATTTGATGTGATCAATTTCATCCTGACTCTTGGATTGTTACAGTTTTTCTCTGATTATTTATCGATTATTTATCTGATTAATCTGTATCTTGATGGATTCCATCATCATCCGTATCAGCAACAAAGTTTAGTTGCCACGGACCTCCATCATCACCTGTCACTTTCTTTGGTGGTGCACTCTTTTAAACTGTAAACTATACATCTCGTGATGATTCTTTCCCACTTGTATTTCTGTCTACCTCTTGTTCGCCTCACCTCGACTCTACCCTCAACAAAGGTCTTCAACAAGGTGTCATGTTTTTTAATATATCCAAAATAATGTATTTGTTTGATCTTTATTTCCGTTAATAGTTCATTGTTTATAAGAATTGTTGTTAGAACCTCTTTATTTGTTTATTTCTCTTACAATGTAGTTCTTCCTATTTTTCCATATATCCACATCTCAAAGGCATCAATTCTATAGTCCGTACAGGATCTAACTCTCATATTTAGTAGTTTGAAAAATTGCTTATTCTATTCAGGTGGAAACTAAACTCAGTTTTTTTAAAACTTATGATTTACATTCAGTATGTTGTTATTGCTTTCTGAACAGTAGTCCGTTGTTCACCTGTCTACTGCTGTAATAAAACAATGTACATTGTCTATCCGATACATGCTTACTATCTTCCAGTCACTGAGTCGGACATAAAGTTCTTGCCCAACGATGCATATTAGTGGGAAAAATGTGTTGTTGCTGTCAATTTCTCATTGGATTAAGTTATGCGAGATGACTCCGATAGTTTAACTGATCAAGTTATGTGAGATGACTCCGATAGTTTTGATGATCAAGTTATGTGAGATGACTCCGATAGTTTTGATGATCAAGTTATGCGAGATGACTCTGATAGTTTTGATGATGAGATAATATCAACAGAAATATTTTTTTAAACTGGCATGAAAAAAATTCCTAGTTTAAACAGAATAAACTACATTTAATAATGTAAACAGAGTAAACCAAATTTAATATTTAGTTTAAAATAGAGTAAACCTAATATAAAATCAACATAGTTTACCTTTCCTAGGTATATTTCAAGCGTGTGAAATTAGGTGTTTGAGGAAAGATATAAATGTCACTAAAAAATACGACACTCAAATTTAGATTTCAGGAAATAAATAATGAATGTTTCAAATCAAAACAAAATTAAGGGACAGGAAATAAGGTGGTCTGATCACCTCATGGTAATGAAACCAACGCAGCCAGATCTTCGTGCATACAACAGTCATAGGATCTGGCTACAAGGAACAAGGAAGACCAAGGACTCGATAGGTGGAGACAATCAAAGAAACCTTAAAGAGACACGAGCTGAACATGACCAATGCTACCCAAAATAGCCAAATAAAGACAGCTCCTACTATCACCAAGACGTTTAGTGGTACAAGTGAAAATTACAATATATTCTTTCCTAGCCAGTCGATGTTTAACCCGAATAGTTGAATCCAAACTTCATGGCCTCATAATTTGCAGATGCAGAGTGTATTACAATTAGAGGTAGGACGTATTCAGAACATATGTAAATCTGGAATATGCATCCAATAATATCAGGGAATGATCCAATGTTGAGCATAATTTCACATGGAGATTTGTGTAAATTGGCAAAAAATATCTGCAACAGGGCACCACATAGTGATTAGTTTACGTATCACGTGATCAGCACAATCATATATGACAGCTTGTTTGCTATATTCACGATCATGTTCAGATTTATTTTTATCGATACGATTTTTTCTGTAATTTCTTTATTTCAGAACCTGTAAAACCTTAATCCCTCTGACTCGCTTTTAATCAAGTTTCATTATCGTTCTACAACGCATCTTCAATCGTCTGCTCTTTATCACCCCTCCCATTTACAATTTACAATCTGTTTAACTTGAAGACCTCAATTTTATAAGGGATTGTTTACCTACTAACTACAACAAACGTCACGTCATCTTTGTCTCGAGAGTATCTTGGTCCTTTTTACGCCAAATGTTTTATTATCCTCCTCAGTAAAAAAGAGCCCGGGAGCACCAATGCTCTTAAGGTCCCTTTTATCAATTCAAGTTTTATTGTAGTAACCGAAACACACAGTGTTGCTATGCATTCGTTATCATTTTTGGTGATCATAATCGTAGATAATTTGCTCAGGGTTGCCAGAATTAAATCTTCACTAAAAGCCACCAACACTAGAAAAAAGGCAATACACAACTAAACACTATCTTCTTACTAGTTAGTCTATTTATCTATTCGCTGAAAGTATATTATCACTGTTGTAGTCAACATCTGATCTTGTTTTCGTATACAAAATACTGTTTTTTAATGACTTTTAGAGACTACTTGTAATCAAATTGACTCCGTGTACTATCTCCTATGCTAATCTATGTACACAGCCTTCTTGGATGTTGCTTGAACCATGCATTCCCTATTATTAAATTATGTGCTTGTGTCCACTCTATCAATACGTTACCTCTTACTACTCAAGGTCTATACCTTTAAACAAAATCGTCCAGTCACATTCTTTATCTCTGTATCACCAACTTGTGCGTTACAGTCTCCCATCACTGTATAGTTGCTTCATGCTATTTACACTATTTCATTGCAATTTCTAGTTCTCCATAGAAATGTTCGAGGTCCTCCTCTGAACTGCTTGATGTTGGTGCGTAAACGTGTACAATGTTAATTAATATCAAATGGTTTTACTGTTAGTTTCACTAATATTATCCGATGTGATATTGCCATTAAATACGTCACCGTTTTTCCTGTTTCTGTGTATCATAATAAGTCTACACATCTCTTGTGTTTTTATCCACCTGAGTATATGATATTAAAATTATCTAATTTTATCTCTCCTGCATCAGTTCACATCATTTCACTCATTCCTAAGATATTTTTTTTCATTCTTTCCATTTCTTGTTTGATGTCTAATTTACCACTCTGTGCTAACGATCGGACATACAATGTTGCAACATAAACACTACATAGGGTAGGCCTACTTTATTTTGTCGCCGTGACTTTATTCTTGTGTTTCGTAATATTCACTTTAACATCTGATTAGTTGAGTGTAATCGAGACATAACTGCGTTGTGTCATAGTTTACAGCTTGCTGAAATGTGTGTCTTTGGATCTGAGAATTGCATGAGCAGATGGGCCATGGAAAACAATGGAAGGGAAATCTATAAATATATGACCAGACCAAATCCTAAGCACAACATCAACCTCCTGGGAAGGAAAGACCAGAGTATCATCTTCCAACTTTGCACACAGCATATACAACTAAGCAACTACATGAACAGAATACAACAACAACACATACCAATATGCAGGCTGTGAATTCACCTCTATGAAACTGTTGACCACCACCTTTTTTTGAATGTCCAGCGCTGGATGGCATCAGGAACAATTCTTCTCCCTCCAGGGCCAGATAAATAGTACACGTTATATGGAACAAAATAACACCTCACAAACATCTTCTTCTTCTTTCCTTCCTCTTTTACCCTTTCCAGGTGTCGAGGGAGATACAATGTTCTTTTTCTCGCTTTTCTGGCAGCTTCAGATAATGTTATTTAGTGTTCGTATAATGTCTCTTTGATGTTGTCTATCCAGCATACTCTAGGTCTACCCTTGGCTCTTCTTTCTGCTTCTCCTCTCTTTGTATTTGCTTTATAAACTAATGAATCACACAGCATTCTTTCCAGTTGACCAAACCATTGTATCTATTGGTTTTGTATGTATTGTAGAATTGATACGACACCCACTCTTTCTCTTATGATATCATTTCTAATTCTGTGTCTTCTGGTCACTCCTGTGGCTTTTCTCAGACATCTCATCTCTGTTGTAACCAGTTATCTCTTATGTTTTGTTGTTAAGGACCATGTTTGACATTGGTAGCACAGGGTTAGAATGAAGATATTTTGGATAAGATGTTTTTTGTTGACATAGGTAGCATTTTATGTTGCAAAAAAATTTACCCATTATTTGATTCGCTTTGATACAACGAATGTCTATTTCGGTGTCCATCTTTCCATCTGAAGAGAATGTTACGCCTAAGTATTTGAAGGTGTTGATTTGTTTAATGACTTGATTTTCCACTGATATATTTAGATTGTGTATATCCCTTCCTATTGCCATGGTTTCTGTTTTATCTATGCTTACCTTCATGTTGTTGTTCTTGCACTCGATGTCCATGGAAGTTAGATGACGTTGAAGTTTTTTTCTTCATTTGCTATTATAGCTTGATCGTCGGCAAAGAGTAGCTCTGTTGTATTTTCATTTTGCACCTTGGCTTTTTTCGTAATGCTATCGATATATACTATGTCGATAACTCACAAACACATGCATACACAATGGCATTTGGTCAAAGGTCATGAGCCTATCTACCACTGGATCAGCAACAAACATATATATATGCCCAAATGTATATATATATATATATATAATGAATACATATATATAATGAATGCCCAAAAATATGTTATTTTTCAGTAGACATGATTATGGTACTTGTGTTTTAAATTCTGTCAGTGTAACTGATCAGCGAGTTTAGAAAGACATTGGATTAATATGGTCATTAAAATTATTCGCATTTTTTAAACGAAATAAATATAAAATGTATGAGAATAAGTTTCACATGATGGAATTTATAGAAACTGTGCATTAAAATGCGTTTTGTTGTTTCGTTAAAAATGCAACATACTCCAGGAAGGGAAGACCATAATAACACATTTAGAACAATTATTATTTCCAACCTAGATATCATAGTGATTGTCAGGAGGTGAATGAGAGTTATTATTTTGATAGGTTGAAAATATTGATGGATATCATGAACAAGACATAAAACCGTATATTGTATTACCAAAGAAATATAAACTTTGAATTTTGATGTACAAATATCAGCGGAACATCTTCACTATACACTATTCTATTTTTGATGTACAAATATCAGTGAAGCATCTTCACTCTAGACTATTATATTTTTGGTTTACAAATATCATTTGAATATCTTCACTCTAGACTATTATATTTTTGGTTTACAAATATCATTTGAATATCTTCACTCTAAAATATTCTATTTTTGATTTACAAATATCAGTAGACTATCTTCACTCTACACTATTGCATTTTTGATATATAAATATAAGTGGAACATCTTCACTATTTTATTTCTGCATTGGTTCTCACATGTCGGCTGACTAGCAGGCTGTAGTCCGAAGGAAGAAATGCGTTGTAACATGGTTTACAGCATGACTGCGATATCAACGCCTAGACCTGCACAGGGCTAGATCTACCTAGGGTTATACCTACTCAGGATTATTTAAAATATCACTTTTTTATGCTTACCAAAACAAGTTACATTTTTATAAATCTCCATGTTTACATTTTCTTACCTAACACAGTTTACATAGTGTGTTTAGTGGCTTTAGCTTTTGTGTTACAAAGAGTTAACATTGGTAAAGGGTATTAGTTGAACTAACAGTATAGTATTCATTTTTGCTTGTGCGATTTTCGCTAACAAATGGCATATTTCTGCGATTTTTACATAATATCTTCAAAATTTTGTACGCTAGAATTATGAGATTTTCAGTAAATGTACATTTATTCCATAGCCGGAACATGAACCATTTTAAATGTGCTTATTGTAAAAAAACAAAATATAGCACTATTCATTTGAAAAAAATCAGTGAAAATTTTGGTGTAACATTTCAGCATAATAATTTTCGAGAGAAGTTTGCTAAGCACAGTTATATCCATTATTTAGGCTCCAGGTACGCCAGATAAGAACCTAATTACTTGATTTGGAGACTAGACACTAATCATGAATTAATTCAGTGTAAAAACATCAGTATATTCGAATATGTATATTTGTCTTAATTACATAATTAATTATTTGAGCTAATCAGTCTATGAGTTTTCAACAGCAAAAAATTATCCTAAATCACCAGTATATATTCTACGAGGCAAAATGGTGTTTGAATCTATGCAGAATTGACTGTTTTGCAAAAATAAATAAAAGTAACGCCCATTGCAGGATATGTCTAGCCCATTAAACTAGACACATCTGAGAAAATTATGACGTTGCGCCATTTCTCTAATGGTTTTCGACAACAAGCTTCACCTTTACTTTTCCTTAGTCGCTTTGTGGCGGCATTCATTTCCTATTACAATATTGTTCTTTTCTCAACTAACGAGCATGCCAGCAAGCATATATTTTTTTTAAATGTCAAGTTAAATATAAAGAATGATACTTATCACCTAATTCACTTGAACAGTTCGAGTTGAGAAATCGAAAGGAATGACTGGTTTCCTGAATATGGCTCGGCTGACCTAAAATTGTATCAGCATGGCATATAAGTCATTGGTATACATTTCATTACTGTATGTTTTCCTGTGAAGGAGTGCAGGAATGCTTTCTATGGGCTATGTCATAGCAGATGCCGCAACATGTACAGGAAGGATTTTGATTCTACCTCCGAAAGAAAAAATTCTACCCAACCGTGGATTGAACATGGGATTTCAAGGGTCTGAGAACAGCATTCTAACCAAACGACCATGCGCTCCTGTTTATTGGTATAAACATTCCAGGAATTACCCCTCCCAATAATACCAATGTTCTTGCAAAGTCTATCTATTGATATATTTGCAAAGCATATCTATTAATATATTTGCAAGGCATATCTGTTTATATATTTGCAAAGCCTGTATGTTTATATATTTACAAAGCCTATTTGTTTATATATTTGTAAAGCCTATTTGTTTATATATTTGCAAAGCCTATCTGTTTATAAATTATCAAAGAGAAGTGTAAATTATTCAGCAAAGCACAGTGCAAGCAAGAGATACAGTTAAACAGATTCGAAGCAAAGCATTCTGGAGCCCGGACAATCTATGCCGCAAGGAACCCCTCTCTTATATAAACTCAATTTAGTGGGACTGTTACACCCCTGTGCATTGATTTTGGTGGCTCTCAACCTGGAGATCTCCGAGAGCTCCTTTCTAATGTGGTCCCCTTCAGTGAAACGCGGCGACCTTCGGCAGTATACCGTCGAGAGCCACGAGGGAAACGATTGGAGAAATATCCTGCTGTGTAAAACATAGAATATGTGAACTGTCATAGATAAATCATACACATAAACGCACATTCTAATTATAACCACATGACAGGCTGATCTATCATCTTGGAGTCTGCCATATCAATTACAACAAGTGAGAAGCGAAGACCATCTCTACAAGACTTCCTTATTCATCTTGAGATGAATTGACCTGAGTTATTGACCATATATATCCATAAAATCCTTCAATCAACCATTATGTATCGCCTTTACGCAGTTCAGCTACAGAATAACACATTTACAGCTAAGTATTACGCCCCACTCTTTATTGCAATTCACATATGAAGATAACGTTTTCTGTTAAATTCAATAAGTGCCATATTTCTGCAGGTTATTGATATAATGATATAATAGGTCTTCTTGTATCTCTAAGCTGTTATCAGCAACATCAACAAACCCATAACACTTGAGAGTGGAGGGGTGTCAAGCTGGAACATGATCACAAAAATTTCGCCATGCCTCTGTTCCTTGTTTAAGTAGTGACATTCTTAATCATGTCCAGTTTTTAATATTATCAATCCATACTTTCCTCTGGCCTACGCTTCTTCCATTCTAACTCTTCCCTGAAAGAAAGTTTTGGAAAGGAAAGAGTGCTTCAATACGTGGCCAAACCACACAACAAGTTTGCCACGCATTCCCATTGCCACGAGATTTTCTTATTGACTTACAAGAGTATTTATTTTGCTTCTCACGTATATGTTGTTTTTTTGGGTGTTAAGTATAATGGAGGCGATATGAGATTAAACACACCAAATACAGAAACTATGAAAATGTGAAGAGAAAAAAAACAGGTAAATGTGTATGGTAGTGGCACATAACTAACACATACACCAGAATTAAAATTTTTATAGAAGACAGCAAATTTGGTAAAGAAATTGAGATGAGGTGCCAAAAATCAAACGCTGTTAACATACCAACTGTCACGGCTGCTTACAAACACAGCTATCAACATGACGACAAAACGACTGAAAATTATCCCGTAATATTAATATGCAGTAAATACCATTGTTATTCCAACGTTATGTTACCAGTGCCAGACATGGCCACTGATAAAAATACTCTTGAGAAAGATTACAACATGCGAGATGAAATGTCTGTGAAAGCTAAAATCGTTACAAGAAAAGACCGAATGAGAAATAAAGACATCAGAGAGATAGTAAAGACCATATCATACAAACAATATATAGATACAATATATAGAAAGACAGAAGATCAACTAGTTCGTTAACCTTTGAGAATGAAACTACAACAACCAGCCATCCAAGCGTACAACAGCAGAAAGAACCGCTACAAGGCAAGAGCAAGACCAAGAACAGGATGGGAAGATTCAATCAGAGAGATTGTTAAGAACCATGGTCTTACCATGACAAGTGCAACAAAAGATGGCCAAAGATAGAAAACGCAGCTACCCACGACGCATTTTACTTTACACGTATTCGAAATTACATAACATGAAGACATAGATTTAACGAAAATATGGTATGAATTTAATGTTGATAATAAATATGGGTTCGACGACTATAAAAGCAAAATTTAGAAAATAATAGTGTTGCAGTAAAACAGTCTGAAAATTAATTAATGGAGACGTCTGTAAAACTATGTACACATATAAAGTGTATTGAATTACAAATTTACGTGTAACAATTACAAGATAGAACAAATTCAACATCAACATAACACAATAATTTCGCCACGCCTCTCTATTCTCAGTTCCTTGCTTAAATGTCGAAATCCTAATCCTGTCTAGTAATTAATATTATACACCCATACTTTCCTATGACCTCCGTTTTGTCTTTCCTCCTCAACTGTAAGCTAGTTTGGAAAGGAAATCATGCCTCATCACGTCGCTAAGCCACCAAAGTCCGTCACATTTCACCACTGCCATTAGATGTTGTTGTAGACCTGCAAGAGTATTTAATTGGTTTCTCATGCATACGTTGTCTTTATATTCTGTATAAAAGATGCGCAATATTCTTCTTTACATTTGTTTTCGGAAGTCTGTATTCTCCTCTCCCTATCGACTGTAACTGTCCACAACCATCACATCCGCACAAAACAATAGGTATTATTATAGATTTATATACGTCTCATTTTCACTGCTGTATATATTCTGCTCTTTCATGTGATATTTAAGCTGGACATCGCAGCCGAGGCTATTTCAAGTCTAATCTTTATTTCTTTATCAGTGCTTTCATCGCTGCCTAGAAGATATCTATTTATATATCTATCTTCGCAAAGTATGCTATGCAAGATAGAAAAGTGTATGGTCAGAACTGAATGGGTCACTCTTCTCGACAATGCGCAGAGCATTACATGGATTTACTGTCCTGGTCATGCTGAGGTCAGGGGAAACGAAAGAGCCGCTGGTAAAGCTGTGGTAAACGGCACCGAGATAAGAAGAGGCAGGATTGAATTGATTAGAGCAGTCATGGATAACCTACAAGAAGACAAGGTGGAAGTCGAACGTGACAATGTACATATTCAGAGAATGATAGAAATGAGAGTGACTATAGGTTATGGGAGAAAGTGCTCCCTCTCCGGAAAGATCAGATCTATCTATCTATCTATCTATCTATCTATCTATCTATCTATCTATCTATCTATCTATCTATCTATCTATCTATCTATCTATCTATCTATCTATCTATCTATCTATCTATCTATCTATCTATCTATCTATCTATCTATCTATCTATCTATCTATCTATCTATCTATCTATCTATCTATCTATCTATCTATCTATCTATCTATCTATCTATCTATCTATCTATCTATCTATCTATCTATCTATCTATCTATCTATCTATCTATCTATCTATCTATCTATCTATCTATCTATCTATCTATCTATCTATCTATCTATCTATCTATCTGTCTATCTGTCTATCTGTCTGTCTGTCTGTCTGTCTGTCTGTCTGTCTGTCTGTCTGTCTGTCTGTCTGTCTGTCTGTCTGTCTGTCTGTCTGTCTGTCTGTCTGTCTGTCTGTCTGTCTGTCTGTCTGTCTGTCTGTCTGGCTGTCTGTCTGTCTGTCTGTCTGTCTTTCTTTCTTTCTTTCTGTCTGTCTGTCTGTCTGTCTGTCTAATCTATCTAATCTATCTGTCTGTCTGTCTATCTGTCTGTCTATCTATCTGTCTGTCTATCTGTATGTCTATCTATATGTCTATCTGTCTATCTGTCTATCTCTCATTAATGCTAAGTTCACAAATTTGATACAGTAACAATAGCTGCAGAAATGTTCATATCCACAAATATACTGTCTAGCATATAATTAACTGGAGTAATCTCGACCGTTGGCAGTTATAGAAGACCCCTGAATCAATGAGACCTTCATTCGTTCCTTTTCTTGATTATTCCGGTGTCCCCCCTTGGCCAGTATTATATACTTGGAATCACATGCCAAAAATAGCCAAGGCTACTCCAAGTATATATAAAGTAACCAATGAAAATCGTGACAATATTAAAAATAACCTACCGAAGTGAAGGGCTCATTAATTCAGTTAATTACTGTCCAGAGCCACGGAAATAAATAGCAAAACTGTCTGAGGATATCCGACAAAATGGAGATTGCCGCAGTAGCAAAACAAATAAGTGATATAAACTATAATTAAGTAACAATGCAACTGAATATTCTAACAAATATTAAAAAATAGATAACAATAAATAAAGTAACACGGACTGTTTGCGACGTTGTTGTCGTAGTCCAACAGTGACATTTTTCAAGAAGCGAATACAAACAGAAAACAGAAACAAAAACCTAATTGATTATTTAAAATGAATTTTTTTAGTACGGAGATATTTTCACAACCATATATTACCTTTAACTATGAGGCTGATTCATAACTCATATATTACCTTTAACTATGAGGCTGATTCATAACTCATATATTACCTTTAACTATGAGGCTGATTCATAACTCATATAATACCTTTAACTATGAGGCTGATTCATAACTCATATATTACCTTTAACTATGAGGCTGATTCATAACTCATATATTACCTTTAACTATATGCTTCGTCCTGCATGCGAAAGATCTGAAGATTACTCATCAGAGTAATGATTATGTAACAGTAAAGTTGTTGTAGATGGCATGCCGAGATAATGAGTCTCTATTTTTCTCTTGTTGAGCCCCAGAGCCACTTCATCTATTTTGTGGATGGCATGCTTAGATAATGAGTCTCGATTTTTCTCTTGTAGATAGCATGCCTAGATAATGAGTTTCGATTTTGTTCTTGTTGAGCCCCACAGCCACTTCATCTATCTTTTAGATGGCATGCCTAGATAATGTGTCTCGAATTTTCTTTTGTTGAGCCACACAGTCACTTCATCTATCTTGTAGATGGAATGCCTAGATAATGAGTCTCGACTTTTATCTTGTAGATGGCATGCCTAGATAATGTCTCGACTTTTCTTTTGTAGATGGCATGCCTAGATAATGAGTTTCGACTTTTCTCTTGTAGATGGCATGTCCTGATAATGAGTCTCGACTTTTCTCTTGTTGATGGCATGTATAAATAATGAGGCTCGATTTTTCTCTTGTTAAGCCCCAAAGTCACTTCATCCGTAACCATCGACAGTACTATAAGACCTAACTGCAAAAAGTAAATGGACCATCATTCAGTCCTTTTTTAAAATTATTGTCAGGCTTTCCATTGGTTACCATTTCAGTACTTGGAGCAGCCGTGGCAATTTTTCGCATGCTATTTCAAGTATTTAAATATTGACCAACGGAAAACACGTGAATACTCTAGAAAAGAAATGAATGAAGGATTAATTAATTCGGAGCACAGGTCTTCTACTGCCGGTCGGTCTCGCTTCATCTATACAATTACAGTAGAAATCCGATTATCCGAATTAATTGGGAATCGACAGATATAGACATGTTTCAAGTGAACGAAAGAAGAAGAAGAAGAAGAAGAAGGATTGGAAATCGGACTAATTCTGACAATCGAAACTTCAGATAATTGGATATAGCTCAGGAATGAAGCAACACAGTGTACATACATACAATCATACATTGAAAATAACGGGATTTTTTTTGAAAAAGTACAGTAATTTGTAAACAACTATGTATTGTAAACAAACTACATAGTAACGGCACGTGCACACTGCCCCGGGACCTCTCTACGGCTTTCTGCTAACGCTCTCGCTCTAAAATTATTTCACCCAATTTCGATTCGGATAATTGGATATTCGGTTAATTGGGATTCGGATTATCAAATTAATACTGGATGTGTTTACCCCTTCTGACTACGAGTCTTCTCAACGCATTGCACATCGATGGGAGTTGGAAATATTTGAAGCGAGTGTTTGGAGAAACGTTCCTATTGCACACAAAAATTAGGAGCTATATTGTTCATAATTATAAAATATAATAAGACTCGTAACCCGTTAGGGTTGTAGGGGTGCCACATGTAGGGGTGTCACATGTAGGGGTGTCACATGTAGAGGTGCCACATGTAGGGGTGCCACACTGGATACATCAGCTCAAAAAACTCTTCAAACAACTTTATCTTTAGTCATTCGGAAGAGTGTAGAAAAATCATGACCAGACCATTCCTTAATGTTATCAATCCAGGATTTTCCTCCTCTCTTCCTTCCATCATCGACTGTTCCTTGCAAAGGAATTTTAGAAATCGAGTCGTGTCTCGTTACATGTCCAAACCAAACAAGTTTACTCGGATTCACCACTGCCAAAAGTGGCTGTTGATCACATGCAAGTTTGTTTAATTGCTGCTGGACAAATATATTTGTCTTGTGTTTTATCAAATTGTTAACAAACGTATGTAGCACTTGTACTCAAAAACCTGAATATTTATTTCCCATTTCTGCATTGATTGTCCAAACTTGCTCATAATTACCGGGGATTGAAAGAAAGAAGTAAAAATATTTCTTGCAAAACGCTATACTATAGCTGGAAGAGCTCTTAATATCTCTAAATGAATGAGAGATTGTAGCACAAATGTGCATCCTATGTATATCATAAATTTCTTCTTCTTTCGTTCACTTGAAACATGTCTATATCTGTTATTCTGTCTCCTTAATAAAACTCACTGTCTTTTGTAGTTCATACAGTGTCCCATAGAGCTTTGATTCCAGTGTTGTTTCCTCTGGCCAATATGTCTGCCTCAGCGCTTCATGCTCAGAACACTCTTGAAGTATATGTTTGGCACTCTGTGCTGCATGGCCACATGTACACATGGCCGTGTTGCCAATCTTGAACTTTGTATACATGTGACTGCGGAGTCGGTTGTGTCCTGTTCTGAGACGTAGAATTATAACTTGTTCTGGTCTGTTCATAATATGATAGTCATCTAGTGTTGGTGTTTGTGGCTTTCTTATTGACTTGGTCATCTGTTTTTTCTGATGGTAGGTGATTGGTATATCTGGTTGGTCTTCGGCAGCACCTTCCTTAGCCAGTTGGTCTGCTTTTTCATTTCCTGGTATTCCACAGTGAGAGGGTATCCACTGCATGGTTACCCTATACTGGTAAGACAATTCGCTAAGTAGTTTTTTCAAGTCTGTTAGTTTTCCAGACTGGAGAGCTTGAAGCACTGACCTTGCATCTGTCAGGAATACCACAGGCTGTAGGTCAGAGTTGGAGTTCAGCAATTTTTTAGCTGCCACACTAATTGCCTGGATTTTTCCATCATAATTATTGCAGAATTTTCCTGTCGGTGTTCTGATGGTATCTCTAGGCTTGTGTGGATATTCTATATATACACCTGCACCTCCATTCCTCACGGCATTCTGCTGAGGTGTGTTTCTTGGATACAGCATATATTAACTTGTTCTTCACTGAGGATATGTTCAAGTTCCAATTTTTTGCTGTATCCATCTCTTTTACTGTTGACACCCTCAGCATTCCAGTGCATTATTTTTATTGGTCGTTTAAAGTTTGTTTGGCCAGTAGCTCTATTCCCTTGCCTCCTGGCTCCTCGAGGTAATTGAGAAGGACTTTCAGTAACTGAGGTTGGGCCCTTTCGAGGTATAGGGCCCGGCACCGTCCCTGCCTGAACGTCCGCCACAGGGCATGCACCATAACTTTGTATAGATACAGACATGTTTCCATTGTGTTTTGTGCGTGGCATCCTGATTATCTGTGCGCCTTTTGGCTGGATGCCTCCGTCTTCAGCACTCTGCTTACTTGGGCAGGACTATGGTCCTGCTCGAATGGGACTGCCCGACCAGTCATAGTTTTCATCCCCTGATGGCTGAACTAAGCCCCATCACCACTGCACGGTTATGGCCTTGATGGGGTATATCATAAATAAAAAAATGGTTAAATAAAAAATAACAAGTTTACATATAACAAATACGAGAGGGAACAATTCGACGTTTCAACGAAAAGGTCGTTATAGATGTCGATAATTTTTCCTTTCTGTGTGTGTATTAGTCTCTCCCTATCTTAATAAGGTGGGGTGGGGGTGTTTATCTTTACCTCAATATGAATTGTTTCTTATGGTACTATTTATCTTTATTAAACTTTAACTTTTATTTCATATGTTCATGTTTGCTATCAAATATTATTATGTGAGTTTTATGTATGACATTGTAATCTATTTTTCAGAACGTCATAAATATCTTGCAATTCTTTCCTTATGCTGTTCTGTTCTTGGGGGGGGGGGGGTGTTTAAAATGTATCAAAATTAAGCATTGGGAGGTAAGGCTGAATTATTGACAAGATACACAGAGGGTCAAAATGTGATAACTCAATTCTGACTTAATTTTTGGACGTAACCTTCAGGAATCGGGCCTTATTATTTGTGATTATTGGTATAGTCTCATATTGGAAAACACATGAACGGCGCAGTAATCAGTCTGTAGCAGTTAACGTTTTGAATGACCATGACAATGATATGGTTTCATTGGCGGCCATATTAGGTTTCTCATTGTCTCGTATTCTTTACAATGGTGGCTTAGACACAACATTCGGTTAGGAGTGCTGACGTCACTTCCAGTTGAGTTGCAATGTGTGCTAATTATGTCAAAGGGCATTGTCGTACGTTCGTTGTGAGATATTTTTGAATTTATAATTCTTTATAGTTGTGCGATTTATCGTCTAGTTAACTTCATTAGAGAACAGAGGTAATAATTTCAGCCGAGAACACACAGAGTTTTAAAAAAAATAATTTCAGTAAAGAACACACAGAGATATTGTAACAATTTCAGTAGAGAACACACATAGTTATTGTAATAAATTTAGTAGAGAACACAGAGTTGTTGTACTAATGAAGACATAGCCGTCAAGTCATCTTTATTATTGGTTTTAAATGTGGCTAATGTGGTCCCGAGGGAACTGTGTTATAATGCTGAAAACGAAAAGGATGGGGGGTACACAGACATTTATTATATTTGGAGACCACAAAATCATCTAAAAAAACTATGAAGAGGCATTGAGGATTGACATAATTTTTTCTCGGGTTAACACTATGTACTCCGTTCCTCTCTCAACGAAACGGCATGCTTCCTGCCGAAAGTACCACCCATAGCACGGGAAGTTCTAGAGTGAACGACAAATAAATGTCTTTATCTGTGGGTGATTTATTGTTGACTGAGGTTCCTAGATATGTAAAGTTGTCAGCTACATTTAGTTTTCTTATTATATGTAAAATTGCCATTTACATGTAGTTTATTATTATAGATGACAATTGTTTGGCTGCTTCATGGCAGCCTTCGTTATAATTTGTATCTTTTTAAAAGAACAAGGTTTAATCTATTGTTCTACGACAAAGTTTGGAGAAAGGGACGTTTGTTGAAGATGAGGAGAATGGGAATATTTGGGAAGATGAGCAGAATGGGGGTATGTGGGAAGATGGGAATACATGCCTTCCTGACAAACAGAACCATAGCGAGCAGGCTATGCTGGTACACTCCCCCGGAAAAGAACATTGTCTCAAGGCTCCCCTCTAAGCTGTACATTATTCCTTATTTTCATTGATGATCTAGGGAAACATCTCAATGTGTCAAGGGCATTGTTTGCTGTTGACTTTGCCATCTGGACTACTGATAATTACCCCCTCATGGCAAAAGCAAAGATCACAACAGAGCTCTCTTCACAATCTCTGTATACTGTGATTTGTGGGAACTAAAACTCAATACACAGAAAACTGCTTACACCAATTTCTGACAAAGTCACAAAACAGCCAAAAGATCTTTCAACATAAAAATGAGTGGGAAAATATTTAAAAAAGAAGAGTGCCCTGTATATCCCATGGAGTAAAACTAGACACATATTTAACACTAACATACAACATAGAAAATCTCAGAGGAAAAGCAAGCAAACGTCTAAACTTCATTAAGAGACTAGATAGTACAAACTGGGAGGGGGAGGACAGACAAACAAATTCTCCGCCATCTGTTTTTTGGTTATGTTAGATCATTAATATATGACCACATTTCTCTCCAGACCATTGTCATCCATACTATCATATCATCCCTGAATAGGGTGCAGAATCAAACTCCGAGACTAATCGGTGGAGGGGTGCGATCAACACCTACAACAGTATGTGAGATAGATGCAAATGTAGAGCCGCTGAATATCAGACGGAAAATAGCACTGACAGAAGAGTTAGAAAGGTACAAGAGACAAAATAATGATCATCCAAATAATATACTTATTGACACTTGGAAACAGACAAAGAGACTAAAACAACTGTCTCTTCTAGATATATCCAGAGAGAAAGATGACAAAAACCATCCACCGCAAGAGAGAGAATTGGAAAACAAATACCTCGGACCACCATTTTGTGAGAACTTACACCAACTATCCAAACAAAATTACTAGATAAAACAGCCAATAAGGGAACACTGCCAACTGCCAATAATCCTGAGAACATGTTCTCTAGAAACTATAAACAGTTACCCATCATTAGCAATCAAGGCATACACTGATGTATCGGCTTTAAATGCCACCTGTTTTGCAGGGTATGGAATCCATATACGATACCCTGATGGATCTTGCGAGTTCTGTGACTTTTGTAGTGAAAATTGCTCAAATTATGAATCAGTAAACATCAATACATGATCATCAAGACAGCGATTGAGTTAATACACCAACAGTTTGATCTCATGGAACAAAAATCCACTAGATATAGTCATTTTTACAGAGACTTACTGTATAGATCACTTCGTCAACTTCAGAAGATCTGCACTTTTTTTAAGAAAGACATTGTGCTGACAAAATGACAATCAATACAAGGTAACTGCGTGAAACGTAAGAACAATTAGACTTATTGGGTACACTCAAGCCTTTTGGACTCAATTCCGACCACTCTTATGTCTAGTACTGGGTTGGTGTGGTCTTTGTTTTTATTCTTTTTGTTCCGACATTTACTCATCTTTTAGTTCGTTTCGTTTCCACATATATTTACGTTCTTTATGCACTTTCTGACCTTCCTTCATCTCATTTTCATATTTCCGTTGGATGTTGTGATAATTTTTCCATTCGTCGTCTTTTGGTGTTTTGTTTGTTTCTTGTTTAGACCTTTTGGTTGAAACGTTGAATGTGATTTGTGTATTGCAATTTGTATGTTTTCATTTGTGTGATTCATTCATTACCTACTAGTTTTAGCTATAATCTTTCGTGTCTCATTGAAACGATATATAAACCTGTGTTTTACGTAAGTCTAATTTATGTGCTGACAAAAGTAGAGTTACTCATCAGCATTTGAATATCGACGACAATTATATCAAACTGAATACAGTCATACGTGTAGATCAGACAAATAAATAAAGCGAAGGTGAGTTAAGAAGATTCGCATCAAGCTAGACAGATACATATTTGATTAGATTGTCGTCTCAATGAATCGATCTGAATGTAGCGACTCAAAATTCCTGTTCAGCCCTGAATGTTTATCATTTTTTTCTATTTTTGGTAAAGTATTCTTGCTCGACTGACACAATATTAACAATCACACTTCTGTAATGTGGATACTGTTATATTAACAACCAGACTTATGTAATGTGGATACTGTTCCTAAAATTAATCAACTTGTACATATTCGGAGTGTTATTCTTATATCATTGCGAGACATACATTGGCTATCACATTGCGATCCATACATAGGCTATCACATTGCGACACATTGGTGTAGCTTTAGATATTCCTGCCTGATAGTGTTAGCCCCTCACATGTTGGGAACGTAAATAAGGATAACAGTTACTGCCGCCCATTATCTATGTTTGATCTTCTCTTTAATATTCAAATCATGATCGTTAGGTTACTCAATATGGTTGCATGTATATAGTTTTGTTATCTCCACCATAGTGGCAGTTCCGATACAGCCAATACCTACATTGTTTCTATAGTGGCAGTTCCGATACACCAAATACCCTCATTGTTTGACCATGACCATTAAGGTTACAATAGACATGTGGACTAACTCATGAAGGCGTCACAACTCTTAAATGATTCTGATGTGTTACTTTTTCCATGGGATCTTTTTATAGCCAGCCAATGAAAAAATAAGCATACAACATTATATAAATGGATTATCATTTATCCCTTTTCTACCAATCTCAAACATGCAGACTGCAAGCAGGAGATTAAAAAAAAACGTGTGAATTATAGTTTTATCTACATTCTTGGCAAAACACTGAGAGACAAAGTGAGAAATTCAAGCATCAGGAGATTAACAAGATGCCAGTTCTGGGGTACACCAGAAGACAACATATTCAATAATTTTGACACCACATTAAATGCTATTCAGACAAAATGGGTACAAAGCCAAAGGCTACCATCCAAAATATAAATTATATTCGGTAGTATATTATATTTAAGATGTAGCTTTCAACGCAACATTTGTTGATTGTATTGATTTTCTAGGCAATATAAATACGTTCAGTACTTTTTCAAAGACTTCTAATCGGTTAACGTGCAGAATTACCTGCGGTGGAATTTGAACCCTGTTCGTTGTCCGCCATAGACGCACGCTGTACCTCTCCGTCACAGAACCAGACAAACGACAGATTCTATCTATCTATGTGACGTGTCATTTACAGAACTTTGTCCTCGAAGCTACTCTATAAGTCTCTCGGTTCTATGTAAGCTGACCGGCTTCTTCCAGTCTTATTTTCAAAAAGTCTTCAATATCATGTGCTCATCATAGTCGTGGTCTGTCTCTTGTTCTCTTTCCAGGAACTCCCCCCCCCCCCACGATTAGTCTTTCTACACCGTCGTGTCTCTTTATATGTCCGAAATATGTTAGTTTACATTTTTTGATAGTTTTGAGGAGCCATTCTTCTTCTATGTTCAGATCTTTGCGGACATCTGTGTTGGTTCGTCATTCTGTCCATGATACCCTTTCTGTAACATTTAAATTTGAACTAAATAATCTGCAAACACATAATACACGTGTCACATTTTAGAATAAAATATAGTTCCTAAAAATATAGGAGAAATAACGGTATGCTGATTGTAGATAAAACAAAAATGTGCTGCTTAACATGCAACAGACAAAGTAAACAACCGCTGAGGATAGTGAAAATATTCAACATATCTTATAGTAAACTTTGACGTGAAATCAATCTATTTATCTGTTGTCCTATTTATCATTATTTGTCGTCATTTATTCCAGGTGGATGTCATATTTAGCATTATGTGTCGTCATTTATCCCTTGTGGATGTCATATTTAGCATTATGTGTCGTCATTTATCCCTGGTGTACGTCATATTTAGCATTATGTGTCGTCATTTATCCCTGGTGGATGTCATATTTAGCATTATGTGTCGTCATTTATCCCTAGTGGATGTCATATTTAGCGTTATGTGTCGTCATTTATCCCTGGTTGATGTCATATTTAGCATTATGTGTCGTCATTTATCCCTTGTGGATGTCATATTTAGCATTATGTGTCGTCATTTATCCCTGGTGGATGTCATATTTAGCATTATGTGTCGTCATTTATCCCTGGTGGATGTCATATTTAGCATTATGTGTTGTCATTTATCCCTGGTGTACGTCATATTTAGCATTATGTGTCGTCATTTATCCCTGGTGGATGTCATATTTAGCATTATGTGTCGTCATTTATCCCTAGTGGATGTCATATTTAGCGTTATGTGTCGTCATTTATCCCTGGTTGATGTCATATTTAGCATTATGTGTCGTCATTTATCCCTGGTGGTTGTCATATTTAACCTTATATGTCGTAATTTCTCCCTGGTGGATGCCATATTTAGCATTATATGGCGTCATTTTTCCCTCCTTGATGTCATATTTAGTATTTATCATAATTTCTCCCTGGTGAATGTCATATTTAGCATTTGTCATGTTTTCGTCCTTGTGGATGTCATATTTGGCCTTATATGTCGTAATTTATCCCTGGTGGATGCCATATTTAGCATTATATGACGTCATTTCTCCCTCCTGGATGTCATATTTAGCATTTATCATAATTTCTCCCTTGTGGATGTCATATTTAGCATTTGTCATAATTTCTTTCTGGTGGATGTTATATTTAGCATTAAATGTCATCATTTCTCCATGATGGATGTCATATTTAGCATTATGTGTGGTCATTTATATCTGATGAATGTCATATTTAGCATTAAATGTCATAATTTCTCCCTGGTGGATGTCATATTTAGCATTATATGTAGTCATTCTTCCCTGGAGGATGTCATATTTAGCATTAAGTGTCGTCATTTATCACTGGTGGATGCCATATTTAGCATTGTATGTAATTTTTCCCTGGTGAATGTTATATTTAGCCTTATATGTCGTAATTTCTCCCTCCTTGATGTCATATTTAGCATGTATCATAATTTCTCCCTGGTGGATGTCATATGTAGCATTTGTCATGATTTCGTCCAGGTTGATGTCCTATTTGGCCGTATATGTCGTAATTTCTCCCTGGTGAATGCCATATTTAGCATTATATGACGTCATTTCTCCCTCCTGGATGTCATATTTAGCATTTGTCATCATTTCTCCCTGGTGAATGTCATATTTAGCATTATATGTCGTAATTTCTCCCTGGGAGAAGTATTTATAAACAAATATACCAAAAAAACAGTGAATTATTTGTAATTAAGATGTCAAAACTGACTAGACAAACTATTAAAATGTCACGGTTTCATTACAGTTGCCAGTTCATTCATTCATGACAAGCGCCAGTGCATTCTTCCATGACAGAGGGGTCAGTGCATTCATCCATGACAGGTCATTGTATTCATCTATGACAGGAGGGGTCAGTGCATCCAACCATACAGGGGAGGGGGGCAGTTCATTCATCAATGTACCTTTAAATACAACAAGTGACATTCTCTACTAGAAAGCCTCTATTACAGAATTAATTATTTTTTCACTGGTTACGGTTTTGATTATTGTCGTACTTTCGTTTTCACTATTTATATACCTGGAGTCGAATAATAAAAATATCCAAGGCCAACCAACGAAATGCATGGGAACAATCAAAGTGGGACTTCTATGTCATGTATACATTTTCTGTTGAAAGTTCTCATAGTACTATCGAAGATAGCATAAACAGAAACACTGAGGAATTTGCTATGTTACAATAACAGTTGATTGTAAATAAACGTTACTGGGAGTTCCTCCCTTACAGTGATATGAGATTTATAGATATTGCATCCATGTTGGTAAACATAATATCCATGTTGGTAAACATTTTATCCATGTTGGTGAACATTTTTTCCATGTTGGTATACACTAGTCAATCTGGTTATAACCATGGCGAATTTTATAATTATAAAAAAGAAGACGAGACAACAAACTTGTAAACATCCGCTTATCGGAGGCCGTGTTTTAAAAATCCTATTTTTCACCTATCAGCAGACACAGCCCACAACACTACCCTTTTGGGCCTCGCAAACACACTTTCTCCCAATGTATTTTGTTTTGTTCATTTTATTCCAGTCTGCGTGTTTGCTCTTTTCCTGACAAAGGCCTAGTGGTCGAAACGTTGAACCTATGTATTTGCACTATTCGTAAAACTGATATTAAACAATGTTTGTGTTATTTTACTATATTTATTAAAGTGCTTGTACACTATAGACACAGATTAGTCTAGTCTCATTAGTGAACACTTTACTATAAACATATAGAAAACACCGTCATCCTAGTTCATCAGTTCATTAATCCCGTAGAATCTTGGAATAGTTTAGTAAAAGGCATCACTTCATGTGGACCAGACAATGTTTGCATTTAATCTATAATATAAATCTACCGCTAGATGACGTTTTTGGCATTACATAGGCTGGGTTTAAAAAGCCATTCATCTCATTGTCAATGCATGTGATGACTTGTTTTCCTGTACAGATAATAAAGATCGAGTCAATCGAGAAATAAATCTGATGTGAAGATTGGCTGGTTTAGATCTTGGAAACCTGTTAACACTTTATCTCTGAGAGCGGATAAAATCGTCATTAGACCCAGTCACCGCACATATAAACCAAAAACATTCATTCTTAATTTAGCATTATAACCTTAGTTGGTTGGTTGCTGATCCATCGGTCCATGGGCTCATGCCCTTTGACCCAATGCCATTGTGTGATATATGTTTGTGAGCTGTTCTTTTGTTCCATATGTGTTCTATTTATCTGGCTCTGGAGGGAGAAATATTTTCCTGATGTCATCCAGCGCTGGGCATTTGAAAAGGTGGTGGTCAACAGATTCTTAGGGATGAGTGCACATCCGGCACTCTGGAGTGTATTGTGGTTGTATTCTGTTCAGGTGATTGTTAAGCTGTACATGTTGAGTGAGAGGTCTGAAAATGATACTCTGGTCATTCCTTCCCTGGAGGTTGATGTTGAGTTTAGGATTTGGACTAGTCATATATTTATATATTTCCCTCCAGTGTTTCCCATGGCTCATCTGTTTATCCAATTTTCTTTGTTCACAGATTTCAACATCATTTTAACTGTGTGCATGGTTGTTTTTGTATAAGGCTGTTCTTGTTGTGCTCCCATCTTTGCTAGTGTGTCTGCCTTGTCATTGCCAGGTGTATTTGAGTGGCCAGGAATCCACTGCATAACAATGCTGACTTCATAAGATGTAAGTAGCTGCTTGGCATGGTGATATATTTCAACTATCTCAGGTTTACACATTATAACATTCGTATTGGTATATGAAGGTATAAATATGGGTCACAACACAGTTACATCACATTGCTGGAGCTAGAGAGTTCTGGTTTCTGCCCTAAGCACCGTATTCGTCGATGAAGGAACAAAGATAAATGGAAGGATGGATAATTGAATGATTGATTTATTGGTATACTGCCGAAGACGGATGTGTCGGGCCACTGGCGCAAATAAAACGGCGACACAACGCAATTCCATTCTCTGGACTATATTCTGCTGGAAATCTAGTAGGACATGTCCTGATACAAGAGAATTCAGCCGGAGTTTGAGAATGTACGCTGAAGAAGAAGAGATTTATTGGTATACAGCGACAATTGGAGAGTTCTTCAGAACAAATGTGGGAGTTCGACAGGGATGCATAATGTCCCCAGTACTTTTCAACATATACTTAGAGCACATCATACAGGAGACATTACATGATTACAACACGTCTATATCGACGTCGTCCTATTTGCAACTTGCGTTTCGCTGATGATATTGATCTTATAGCTGGGTCAGAACAATCATTGCAAGAATTAACATCAAAGTTGGAAAATATTACCAGCAAGTACGGAATGGAAATCAATACAGATAAGAGCAAAATCTTGGTAAACAGCAGAGACACAGAAAACCAGACTAATATCATGATGAATGGACATAAGCTTGAGGAGGTGAATACCTTCAAATACCTCGGATCCAGTATATGCAACGATGGTAAATGCAAAGCAGAACTAAAAATAAGGCTGGAGATGGCTTTAGCGTCCTTGTCAAGGCTAACTGTCATTTGAAAAAGCAACATCAGTGTTGGAGTGAAAATCAAACTATATAAGTCGCTGGTGCTTTCTGTTATGTTGTATGGTTGTGAGAGTTGGACACTCACTATGGTCGAAGACTACTGGAGAGAAGATTACAGGCTTTCGAGTACAAATTCTACAGAAGAATTCTACGAATTTCATAAAAAATAGATATAAGACCAATGTGTACGTAAGAAATAAAGTAGAGATGTGTACAGGTGTTCAGGAGCCATTGCTTTCAATAGTGAAACGACGAAAACTAGCATGGTTCGGACATGCATGCAGGCACGATTCCTTGTCAAAAACAATACTGCAGTTAACTGTCGAGGGTGGAAGAAGCAGAGGAGGACACCTAAAGACATGAACAGACAACATCAAGGAATGGACAGGGCAAGATATTTCCACACTCATCCTCATCGCTGAGGATATAATTCGCTGGAGGACTGTGTGCTGAAGCATCCAATGTGGTACCCCTACGACCTTGAAGGGTTATGGGTTTATTGATTGATTGATACAGCGAATTAGATACACAACATGCCTTATGAGATACACAACATGCCTTATGAGATACACAACATGCCTTATGAGATACACAACATGCCTTCTGAGATACACAACATGCCTTATGAGATACACAACATGCCTTATGAGATACACAACATGCCTTATGAGATACACAACATGCCTTATGAGATACACAACATGCCTTATGAGACTCCTTACGACATTGTAGAAATAATGATGCTTTACATACAAACATATACACTATAAACATATACACTATATACATATACACTATAAACATATACACTATAAACATATACACTATAAACATATACACTATAAACATATACACTATAAACATATACACTATAAACATATACACTATAAACATATACACTATAAACATATACACTATAAACATATACACTATAAACATATACACTATAAACATATACACTATAAACATATACACTATAAACATATACACTATAAACATATACACTATAAACATATACACTATAAACATATACACTATAAACATATACACTAACACCCATTGGAGTGAATTCAAATCAAATGATAAAATCAGAGAAGAGACACATCAAAATTTCATCACAAATGTTAGCAGGAAACGCCGTTGGTCCTACATCGGGTATGTCCTACGCGCAGACATCAACAGAATACATCACCAGTCTCTTGAATGGACACCTACACACAGAAGAACAATACTTAGAGAAAGTAAAACAATCAATATCCATACTATTCAAGAACTGCACAGAATAGCTTTGAATAGACAGAATTGGAGAGATCTGACCTCTGCCCTATGCGCTAACGTCAGCGCAAAAGGAAAATGAATGAATGAATGTACATACACACTACATACACACTATATACACACATACACACTACATACACACATATACACTACATACAAATATACTACATTGAGTATAATATTCATTTCTAAAAATTGTAATATGAAATTGTTGATATAGACTAGAGATGGACAACCTGTTTCAGTAGGCGGACAGGACTGAGCCAACTTCCTGTTTTATGGGTCAGAATGAGCTCACGTTCCTTTTGTTTTTTTTTGTTGTTGTTCGCTACTTGATGTCTACACAGTTATATAAGTCTTAAGGATTAACTACACAGTTGTCAGAATCGCTTCTTTAGCTCCTTATATCTTTGTTTGCAGGTTTAAGCCTTTCGGCCAGTACGTCTCTCAAAAGTGTGTTCTGTGATGATTTCTCTATAATACTGTGGATAGTTTTGTAGAATATGTTCAGAAGACTGTTCATCTGTTCCACAAGTGAACAGTGGTGTTGCACATAGTCGCATTCTGTGCGTGTGTTTATTCAATCTCTTGTGTCCATGCTCTCAGCCGAAGAGGTATACTCCCAAGAGCTATATTTTCTTTTAGCCCTTTTAAAACTCAACTCGTGTTTTCTGATCGTTGGAGACCGGGTAAGTTGAAGTTTTTGACACCTAATATGTATGTACAAGAAACGTAGAAAATCACAAAAACAATAGAATCAACATCACTCTGAATAGAAACCTGAGTAGAATTCTCAAATCATTGTACACCGCTGAGAGTTAATCTCAAAGCATTGTACACCGCTGAGAGTTAATCTCTTCTGAGTATGAAATAAACTCTGGATAAATAATGGGTTTTTTAAAAACTGATACTGATAGATGCAATATAGCAAATAGTTACATACTATATGCACAGATTACTGTATTTTACACTACAATTGTATGACAATGTTTGCGAAGACCGAAGCTCTTATGGTAGTAATGAGTTGGGGTAATTAGTACTTAAATAATGCTTTGGGGTAATCAGTACCAAGATAATGTGTTGGGGTAATCAGTACTTACATAATTAGGTATTAGGTTTGTTGTTATTCTCTTCGCACACCGGACACGTTCATAGGCGATCAGATCTCTGCTTCAGTAAATCTCTCAGGGTTAACGGCTGATGGTTCCAGCTCTATGTTGATTCTCTGCTCTTTTTGAAATCTTTGTCAGGAGTTCTCTACAGGCCACGCCCATCCTCACTTTCAATTCTCGTATTCTCGATATTGAGCCATGCTCATTCATCTCAAAATCCTCAGATCGTGAGGACTCACGAAGAGCAATGAGTATGTCTGCTCGGTGCATAGACTGACCATCTGTTGTGGTGGCGAGGATAACTAATTGGTCGGCCCGTTCGTTTCCGATCGCGCCCGCGTGTCCGGGGACACAAAAAAAAGCCTGAGTTTTCGTAGTGATGCCCTCATTTTAGCTCTCTCTGATGACTCCGCCCATTCAGTACGTACAACACCGGTATTCACTTTCTGAATCATATTCATTGATTCACTTAGTATTCATGCATGGGAATAGGCTTGTGATTCCAGCCGATAAAGTGCTTGTGTTACGGCGAATACTTCCATTGTTAGACTGATCGTTGTTGCAATAAAGACACCACTCGCTTCGTGTACTGTTCTTCCTTTTGATCTGGCAGTAAAGGCCCATGCGCACCGGTGGTGACGGATGAAGGGTCATCCGTGTAAATCACAGCATCTGTGTCGTCGGTATTCTCGCAGATCAGTGCCTGATATCAGCATCAACGCTTACGTGGCTATGTTTCCTGCTTCTCAGTTGAGTGTAATGACGGTTTTGACTGCCTCTTGAAAGATAGTAGGAATAGGTATCATTCCACGCCAGGATTTATGCCTTTGGTGTGATAATTCAGGGGCACTGACTCAGCGAGCTCCCTCGTGTGAACGGAAGCAGGCTCAAGAGAGACAAATCGTGGATCGATCGGGCCGAGGATACTGTTAAACATATCTGCGCCCCAGAAGTACTTAAAAAATACTCTGCGGTAATCAGTACTTAAATATTCAACTAGAAGCAAACTTTACCGTGCACTTTTTATGTTTACGTTCTCTTACTTGTTTGTAATATTTTTCACGTGGTTACGTTTTGTGTATGTTGTTTGTGCTAAACGTTTCTAAACATATAATTTTATTCAGTTTCATGTACTATACACAGTGCAGGATTAACTTATAAGCTAAACAAATTATTGCTTAGGGACCCCACTTTCTTGGGCACCCCAAAATAAATCATATTTGGCACTGACCTATAATATCTGGACTGATAAAGGTCTCCATATCTCAAATAGCTGAATATACAGTTGTTTGTGACGTCAGCTTACATTTAGAAAATGAAGTTTTTTTTTAAATGTACCTTTTTTCTAACGCCGAAATCAAAATGGACATTGATATTATAGAAGATTCATTAAAATTCAATTGCAAAAATAGCGCACAGCATCAGACGCAATGATGTCGTTTGATTGAAAATAGTCGATATGATATATTTCGAATAATCTCTATAGCGCTGATTACTTATTCCTGCAAAAGTGGTTATTTTGTTATAGGTCCGTAAAAGACTTGTTATAGCCATCATTATGCGAATAGTTATTTGCGTACAAGTGGCGCAATTAAGGAACCAGAGTGAAATTGAATGATTAAGACATGGGAAAAGAGAAAAGAGGAACGCCTTCTTCTGTTTCATTTTCGGTGATCCAGTGGTTCCCAGGCTTTTGACATTTGAATTAATACCAAGTTGGATTATCTGCGGGTGTTTGTCGGGTGCTGCTGTTTAGAACATCATAACTCTGGTAGTCTAGAACATTGCTCTGGCGCTCTAGAACATTAATCTGACACTCTGGAACATTATTATCATTCTTATGAGTCTAGAGTCTATTGTGGAGCGGTTCTCACTTGGCAGATGATGTAACAATAAACACATTAATGATTCTATTTGAGTAGATCAAAGCATACTCAATAAAATGAAAACGTTCATAATGAAAATATAATTAGTGATTCACTCTTGTCAAGAAATGCCCATATCCTAACATGTACTTTGTTCAGGTTACGGGGGAGTTAGAGGCAACGAAAGAACTAATGCACTGGCTGGTAAAATTATAGCGAATGGGATAGTGATAAGAAGAGATGTGGATGAGTTAGCTAGGGCAATTCACGGATACATGTTAAGAAAAATGATAAGAAAAGGGTGAAATAGATATTGTACATATTCAGCGAATGATAGAATTGGGAGTGAACAGAGGATGAGCCCACAATCAATACCTGACCGGGTCACAAATGTTATACCCTTAAATGGCGGACGAAATGGTGAGCGTGTGTTATGTTTTATGTGTTATGTTTTATGTGTTATGTTTTATGTGTTATGTTTTATGTGTTATGTTTTATGTTTTATGTGTTGTTTTATGTTTTATGTGTTATGTTTTATATTTTATGTTTTATGTGTTATGTGTTATGTTTTTATGTTTTATGTGTTATGTATTATGTTTTATGATTTATATGTTATGTTTTATGTTTTATGAATTAAAAAGTGTTCTTTGAACTGTTGTGAGCATTGATGTAATATACGTGAAAATTGCTTCAAATTATTCTATGCATGACACACTAAACATCTGGATACAGATGTTGTTATAACAGTAATTGTATGCAATTATTAAACCTCTTCGTAAAACAGGACCCATATCGTCATCGTAAAACAGGACTCGTATCTTTATAGCAAGAAAGGAGACATAACTTCATCGTAAAACAGGACACATAACTTCATCGTAGAATAGTTATACACTTATTGTAAAATATACCACCGTATCTTCAGCGTAAAACATAACCTACACCAACATCGTAAACTAAGACTCAGACCTCATTATGTAACACACAATCTATACCCTCAACGTACAACAGGACGCATACCCCTATTGTAAGACATAACCTATATCCTCAACACAAATATATATATATATATATATATATATATATATACCATATACCAGTGGATCTCAAGCTATGTTTTACCCATGGTACGCGTTAATTGAAATTATTTCTTTTTTTTTTCAGAGTCCGTTCTCAAACTCCTGTTAGTTAACTGGCTGTATTCCAGATAATGGGATGCATTGTGTGGTTACTTTAAACTTTGTTTTTTTACCTACGCCTTTCCACAAGACAACATGGTGTTTAGGTTATATTGACCAATGCAATGCGACAACCAACGCCACCAACAAAACTCCTGAACTCTCTCTTATGATGCCAAGGACAGGTTTTTACTATTGCTACTCTTTGCTCCCAATACCGAGCTCGGTAACACAGCAACGGTAAGAGTATTATCCGTGACTCCAAGGGCCTCAAAAACCTTGTCAGTTTTATTCTAAGTATATTTTCATGCTAACGAAACGTAAAACACGACCCATTCCATTACGGAACACAGAAGCCATACCCTCAACGTAAAAATAGCAAATTCCCTTAATGTAGCACAGCATCCATGCCCTCAAAGTAAAATACAGGATCCATTCCTTTATTGTACCACATAACCCATGACTTCAACGCAATACATGATACATTCCTTTATTGTAGCACAGAACCCATACCCTCAACGCAATACATGATCCATTCCCTTACTGTAGCACAGAATCCATGCCTTAAACGTAATATAGGGTCCACTCCCTTATTGTAGAACAGAATCCATGCCTTCAATTCAATACAGGGTCCATTTCCTTATTGTAGCACAAAACCCATAGCCTTCACGTAAAATACAACCAATACACTAAACGTAAAACACGGCGGATTTTCTTATTGTAACAAAGAAATTGTACCCTCAACGTAAAACACGGCACATTCCTTTGTTGTAGCACAGAACCTATACTCTCGACGAAAAACACCGCCCATTCCCTTATTGTAACACAGAAACCATACCCACAGCGTAAAACACGGCGTATTTCCTTATTGTAAGACAGAAATCATGCACTCAACGTACAACAGGACACATACTATTATCGTATGACACAACCTATCCCCTCAACGTAAAACATAACTTATACCCTCAACGTAAAACACAGTGTATTTTCTGTTAAAAACCATCTTTCAAACTACTATCATATTATATATTGTCCATACTATTTCAGTTGACATTGCGATGACTTCGCATCCAAACATGGCAATTATTTCTTCGTGCCACCCGTGGGCAGCATATGTCGCCCGTTGCTAACCACTGTTCGCGATCCTATTTATTTCTTGAAATAATCAACTATTTGTGACAGAAGACTTGGGTCATATTTCTTCTCGGGCATGGTCATATTAATTTTCAAGAAAGAGCTAACTATTTGCTAGAGTTCATGATTTCGAAAGTTTGAAATATAATAACAAACGGTTACATTTGAGTCTATAATTGTATAGATGACCTGCTACAAAGCTTCCATAAGAGAGCCTCAATTTAACGGCATGTCATTTACTAAGGTTTTCTGTTGCGTGGGTGGTTTGTCTTGTGGGCCATTGGTGAGACTCACAGATGCAACCATATGTGTACCAGATCATTTATTTTCTATAGTTTTCATGTCGTATTCTTGGATTTTATTGTTTTCTTGTGCTTTGTGAATTGATGTTTCGGTGATACATGTTTTTCAGGCAGAGCGACGATTTAGTAGTATGGGTTATATTATTTGTAAAACTTTCCTTCCCTGTATTGTTACGTTTCTCAAATCGGTTCAGAGTTTTACTGTAGTCTCACATTATGAATTCCCTCATGACTGTTCTGTGCATAACTTCATCTCGTCATGTACAGTGTCAGAGGATGCTACAATATTAACTGTCCAAGATCTTCTTTGTGTGCAGCCAATAGTGTAATGTTGCAATAAGGTTCCATTAAGACTTCGGAGAAAATTGAGTGTCGTCTTGCGTACAATGTGGATTTTGTCGGAGATCCCTGTGGATTATGGCTTGAAGCTACGGAGTTACGTGCTACGAATGGTACTCCCGACAGGCGGCGTGCTGCTTCGTTGAAAGTGATGGGTACATATGGGAAACCGAGTACAGTGAAGTCAATCGTCTACGTCCTTTGAACCCTTTAAACTCTTTGAGAGTGACTTTGTATTTTGTTATTAGTTATGGAATGGATACGTTCTGGAGCTATCCCACTGTACAAATTTTATTTCAATTAATTTTTAGTTTTTCCATTACTTTTCTCCTCCTTTTACTCTCCGTCATGCAATACCCTCTGCATGAAATAACACACGTTACATTTGTCAGAGTTCATGATTTCGAAGATTTTTGAGAAATACATATAATAACAGACGTTACATTCTGTGTAGCATAGCTTGCTGTGGTACCGGACTTCGGGTAAAATGACACGAAGTAATAGCTGTGTTATTTCTGTGACCACAAATGGCAGTTCAGTTCGGTATTTCAGGACTATTCGCCTGGAATATGTGTTTTCTTTCAGTATGTGTTAGTTAGAGATCGCGGTGTAGCCATGTGAATTTCCTGATACAACACTGAGACAGGATTAGCTAACCGTCAGTGAGAACACAATGGCTTGTTATAAAATGAAGAGTATTCTCCACTCTGTTCTTCGTATTTGTCTTTTTTTCTCCTTTTTCCTTTCTCTCATTTGTATCTCCCATATCATATTATTTTGCTCCTCTCTTACATGAATACATCGTGATTCTCAGGTTTTAATATTCATTTCCTGTCATGATTAAGACTTTTTAGTCGAAACATTTTCGTTTCTGTTAACGTTATTAGGGTGTTTTGTATTTTTCTGCTACACTCCATACGTATCTCCGTTCCCCTCATTTCTCTGTGTTACAACAGCCCTCACATTTTTAGTACGTTAGGTTGTTCCTTAACACTCAGGCTTATCCATTAAGATATGGCCAATCATGCGCCTCCATTTTGCCACTGGTGCACCCTCTGAGTAGGAGACTTCTCCAATATTTCACTTCTCTTAACGTTATAGCCTTCTGAGTACAAAATTATTATTCTTCACGTCCATTATGAAACTCCCTTTATCGCTCTTGTATCAGAGCAATGATCCAGCTAGATTACCAGTAGGAATAGTTCAGATAATGAAAATGTATTTTGTCGCCATTTTATTTGCGATAATAGCCCAACAGACCCGTATTCGGCAGGAGTACACAATAATGCTTTTCTGAAACCTTTCCATTGTATAATAGGATACAAGAGCGTTATCGCTGGCAATGCAATTCCTGAATTCCTGGGGAACGAATCGAACAAACGAACATCTCCCTGGCGGTATCAAATCATTACGTCTTGAATAATTTTCTAGACATGTCCAAACAATTTACATCTATTTATTCTACTATTCTACGACCAGCTGCGCTCTTATGGGAAACACGAAATATTAACACTATCGCCTGTCATATATGTCGTAAGAAACTGCTATAAAGATTGTGAATGGGGTTGAATGCTCCACTAAATAATCTTAGCTGTGATGAAAAGATCACTGAAGACCTCGACCTGGACAGCTGCGAGGAAATCAACTATATTTTAGTAATATTTCTCGTGATTACAAGAAATTCACGGCAAAGTAGTTTCCAGAATATGAATACTGACCTGTGCGCGGTTTTGTAAAGTTTAAAAAATAGGTACCTTGTCCTGTCTAAATTTGCCACTATATAAATAACAAGATACATAGAAAATACGAATGAAAACAACTAATTTATTAATGGATAAACAACACGAAACGATAAAATATCACATTGGACAGTGTTTAGGTTCTTTCGAGATAAAGCTACGGAGGGATATTAAGAATGAACAGAACACAAAATGTATCAACAAGTGTCAAGAGTATTAAATGTACAAGTGAAATGACTTCTAAACAACAATGTAGCGAAACAGCTGAAATGTTTTGTCCTATATTGAGAGATAACAACGTGAAAAAAACTAGTACTGCAAGGCATTGTTTCTGGTCTATTGTCTTTGCCCAGGTAAATTATCTACACCTGGAGTTAAGCTTAGAAGTGGGGACTTAGGTGTCGCTCCAAGGCCAGGTGTATCGCCGTGGTTGCACTAAGTCCTTGTTTATTCAAGGTTTTTTTAATGTTTTCTAACGACCACGTTCAATAAAGTAAAACTCGTAAAAATTCTAAAATTCGTATGCCCCTTATGTAACATATAAATATTCTTTAATATTCTAAAAATAAATTATTCCCACTGAATTGCCTCATCCATCTGAACAATCAATTTGCCCCCCTCCTCCCCGCACCCACGTTGGGAACACTGAGCTAAACGATTCATTTCTCATCCCTAAAAAAAATGATTATAATTCATACCCAAAAAAAAAGAAAAAAAAAAAAAAAACAACCCTGATAATTCTATTTGTCTGTAAAAATCTATCTATTGTCTTTTCTTAACTTTTGATGTAAGTTGTTTAGGGTTCAATGACGATCGGTTTTCGAGGACATGGTACGTTTAGTCGCTTGAGATGCTGTAATATTGTGATGTCTCAGAATGTTGGTAACTCCTTCAATCCACATTCTCCTTGGTCTTCCTCTGTATCTTGCTGTCTCCGTTTTCTTGTTCTTTGCTCTTGTCACTGGCCAATAACGGTTCATTCTCATTAAGTGCTCGAATCATTTTAGTTTCTGTTTTTCAATATATTTGATTACAAATGTTCGAACAATTCGTGTAATCTCTTCATTCCTCATCTCTTCTTGATCTATTTGCTGCTTTTCTTAGGCATCTCATTTCATACGTAGTAAGCTTTCTCTAGTTTATTTTGTTAGTGTTCACGTCTGAAATTGAAAACATAATGTTGGTATTGAAAATTGATTTTATCATTTACCTTTTAGTTTCCATCAGGGTAGTTTCAAAATGTTTCGAAATGGTGAAAGTTCATAATTTACGTAGTTAACTTTTTTGAATTCTTGTCTGTCCATTCGTCTGTAAACATTCTCTCAAGATATTTAAATTTCTGAACTGATTTCAGTAATTGATTTGTATGTTAATTGTATTTGTTTCTCTGATTATAGACATAACTTTTTTCTGTATTGAATTGCATGTTATTGTAAAAGTAACATTAGAAATAATACTTGAAGCTAAAGAAAGACAAATTAAAAAAACAAAGCTTTTGTTACTGCATGCTTTCTTGTTAAACAGTGAAAGTAAGCTTGTTTATAGGAAATAAAGATAGTTCTGAGATAAAAATCGCTACCACGTGTACATGGTGGATTTTTACTGTATCACCGAAAAATAAATAACTGTCCCAACCGGTGGTTGAATACAAAATCTCAAAGATCTCATGGTTCCAGACCAGAGTTCTAACATTCAGTCAGGTGCTCCACATAACGATATATGACACGCCTAAAATAAGATAATATTAAGATCAGGGCTGTACGTTCCTCTTCTATAAGGAGTTGGAGGCTTTCCTAAAACATGGACATAAGACCATTTAAAAAAATGTAATTTCTTTCTTTTCATTAGAATTTATTAAATTTAATTCGACAGCCCTTCCTTTTTTTCGGTAAAAGAAATGTGAATTCGACTAGTAAACAATGTATCCAATGCCAATATGCTCAGTTAATTTTAGCTAAACTATATTATATTTCTTTCAAGTAAATTTTGCAGTTCTGAATGAAACATAAAGTCTAGCGAAAATTGATTAACTTTGCCTGAAGAAAGATAAATTATATCAGCTAGTTATGACAATGAAAGATTGAAAAGCTTGACAAGATGTAGTGTAGAGGATTGACGTCACACATATGTTGCCCCATATGCACTATGTCCCTTTCAACGAAGTACAAAGCTAACGGTTTAACCACTATGTTAGGCAGATCCTTGTGACACTGAAATTCAAAATATACTGCCATATATGAAGACGGACCAATATAATAAACGATATGCGTGTGATAAACTATTTTAAAAAGACAGTTGCATTCAAATGTATTTAGTAAATATTTTAAACTACTTATTGGTGTATGAAAATAGCATTGCTGACATCAACATTTGTCAAAAATTTCCTCAAGGGGTGTCAACAACTGTCATACCTTTTCAGACCCCCTCTCTCACACCTCTTTCTTAATTGTAGTTTATGATAATATACACGTAATTGATGATAATATATGCGTAATTTATGATAATATATGCGTAATTTATGATAATATATGCGTAATTTATGATAATATACACATAATTGATGATAATATACACGTAATTGATGATAATATATGCGTAATTTATGATAATATACACGTAATTTATGATAATATACACGTAATTTATGATAATATACACGTAATTTATGATAATATATACGTAATTTATGATTATATATACGTAATTTATGATTATATATACGTAATTTATGAATAGCCCAGAACGAAAGAAGAATTAGAACAGAACATTTTAAAATTTATTTTTTAGAAAAAAACTTACAGAAATTGGATTACAGCCTACATATTCTACTGGGTGACTAAAGAAAAACACAAGTTTATATGTAGACTTACCGTAAGACTTGAATGTATAACTTAACTCCTGTCATATTTTTACAAGTATACCAAATTGGAAATATTTCATAAACAAAATGAACTGTATCGATACCTATTATTGTCCCGCGCTCATGAAGACCGCCGCAAAGAACGACAACTCGTCGTATCAGATGATCAGAAGAGTTCTCTTACGTTAAGGTTTCAGCCATCGCAGAGTTCCATTCTTAACAGGCAGTGTTTGTTTTTTTCCCTAAATTACCGCGTGCGCGCGCATACATTAAAAAAAACGAGACCGTCGGTAGTTACGACCTCTGTACAGAACGTAAACATACCTTCACTGGTTACGTTTTTTTATTATTGTCGAAATTTTAGTTGGTAACTATTTATATACATGAAGTTGAATGCCAGAAAATGCAAATGCCGGCAAACGAAATGCTCGAAAATAAAAAATCAGTGTTTCATGTCATCTCTACTTGAATTTTGATCATCATAAAATTGAACTCTTACCCATTATTTGCAAGTATGAAGGCCGCAACATGGTCTAAAGAAATATGATAGTTTGACATATGCTTTAATCTCATCAGCTTTAGTTCATTTTGGTGTCACTGACAAAGACTGGCGAACATCTTCAGATATGACAACACGTATATATCCCATAATGGCATCGGTGCTTCTCAAATCCTGTAGACTCTTGTTAAGAGCTTTCAATGCTCTTTTATGGGCTATTGTATATTCAGTCATTACTATAAGAACACATCTTCTAAAGACCTTTCCCATTCCAGAAGTTTTGGTAATTGTGCAGTTTCATAATTACTATATAAATACAGTGGTAGTGTGAAAGTAAAATGGGTTGTACGACTACCATACAACAATGTTGTAGCTATGCTAGACGATACTGTCGCAACAAAAAAATTTTGTAGTTTCCGAACATTGACACTTAAGAGATTGGTGATAAATGATTTTCCAGTACCACCAGGTGCGTCCGAAAAGGAAATGCCGCCGGTTTAATGGTATATGCTATCTATTATTGCAGAATAAGCAATTTTTTTTATCCTGCAATAATTATAGTTCATTCTTGTGTACATATATAGCCAAATAGTTGTTCTCATATGATATGTATCTGATGTGAACAGTTCAGTTGGTATATTGCCAGTCTGTGTTATATCTGTTTGTGGAAATTTTTGAGACTAACGGGAATTTAACCAGTCAGTTCAACGGCACCAAATCGTCTAGCAACATCCGTTTTAGCTACACAATTTTTAATAATTGTCCTCTGGCTTCGTACTTAAAATTTACTTGTATATACAATTATTTGATGCAAAATTGTATTGTCTATATATGTTATCCATGTTTACAAGAAGACATATCAGCCCTTGTATAACTAATACGGATATTATATGTTTGTTGTTACTAAGGATATTTCAATACCTTTACGGGATATTTGTTGTAATAGTCCTTGTTTCGATTGGTCCGTTCTGGTGATTTTGAGTACACGGTTTGAATGGCTTGACAAAATCGCCTCTTTTTTGGAGATGCGGTTAGTCAAGTACGGAAGAACGCGTGTGCTAGGCGATTTGGTGCCGTTGAACGGACTGGTTCAATTCCGGTTAGTCTCAAGAAGTTTTGAAAATTGTCCTCTGGCTTCCTACTTAAAATGTATCTATTTGTGGGGGACATTTACAAGTCGTAATCTTATTATTATGTGCAGCATTTACTGAAGATTTAAAATAACTTCTCATTTTGTAGATGGATTTAAGGAACACCTATTTTCTGCGTGTAGTTTCCTATCTCCAATAAAATGCAGCTGAAGAAATTTTGAAACATTATTCTGCAATGGGCGCAGTGGGCCAATCCTATGATAAATCTTGTCTTTAACTTTGAATGTGGGCATGAAACCATCTTCTGTAATTATATTTGATCCAAATGAAGTCATGGAGAAAGCAGAATTATAACACTGCATAGCATTTAGAAATTCCTTTGATTCTTCAGTAACTCCTGCAAGCAAAGATTAGTAGCTAAATCTAGTGTTAGTTTGAATGTTGAATGAGCAGTGCGACCATAATGTAACAATGTTTCCGCTGTGCCATGTGTCACAGCGTTCCTAATAGTTTCTTGCTCCCGTTGTATAGTTTTACCTTTCACGTTTCGACTCAAGTCTCTGTGTTCATGTTCTGCTTCAAGTGACCTTCTTGATTTCTCTAGGTTAGTGGTATTTTTTTTTTGTTGTATTGATTCAATCAGGGGTAATATGACATTGGATATTACAGTTCAAAACTAGTAAATGGCACTGCCAAATACATTTTGCATTGACATTAATATTAGTCTATCGTGAAGTACTATATGCACCGTTTCCTTAGTTTATCTTTGACGTTATGTCCGTTTATTCTGTTGTGTTTATGACATTTGGTTTGAGTGCATTCCCATAAGGTGACCAAACCACTGTATTTGCTGGCTTTCGATATGTTCAACAAATGACATTATACCTACACTATATTTTGTAGAATTATAATTTAAGATTGTAGGTGCAATCAAATTCAGTAAATATGCTTCAATAGGACCGTTGAAAAATCATATTGCATTTTCAGCATGTAATGAAAAAACTAAAACTTTAATTAGTACGTGTTTTTCATTTAAGGAGTGCGGGGAGGTTGTTTTTTTTTACCATGAAAATGAAGGTCGCTACGCCATAGCTGTCAAAAATCCTTGTCCCAACCGTAGATTGAACCCGGTAACAGTTACCTGTTAACTTAACAACATGGATATAAGCATAGACAAAACATAAACAATGGCAATAAGAAGGGATATACACAATCTAAATAGAACAGTGGAAAATCAAGTCATTAAACAAACCAACACCTTCAAATACTTAGGCGTAACATTCTCTTCAAATGGAAAGATGGACACCGAAATTGACATTCGCTGTAGCAAAGCGAATAAAACACTGGCTCAATTATCCCCTTTATTGCAACACAAAATTCTACCAATGACAACAAAAAAATATCAAAACATCTTGCCCAAAATATCTTCATTCCAACCCTGTACTACCAATGTCAAGCATGGTTCTTTGGGGGTGGATACACCTAGGAGATGGTAGGGTTACAAAATTATTCATAATTAAAATATGGTAAAAGATACAAGATTGCAACTTTCACAGTAGATACCTAAATGAATATACTATAATTATAATGTTAAATGTTTCTTTTTGAATAAAATTAAATAGAAATTATTTCTTGAACACAAATTTTACAATTTTCATGTTCAAAATGGTTCGGTCAGTTCTGTAAAAGTTCTGAAAAGATATTAGGTACAAATGAGTTTTAATTAAAAATGTATGCATACAAATGGAATAGATATGGCACAGACTACGGATATCAGAAAATATTTTCAAACTTTTCATACAGGCTGGTTCAAAGTTCACCTATCTGTGGGTGAAATTTTCCAAATTTGAATGGCTGTAAACATTTTTAATATACATAGATAGAAAATTTCATAGTTTGATATATGAAACTATGTAAGAAATATGCATGAAAAATTTCATCAATATTGGTTAATATCTGCAAAAGTTATGATTGCAGAAGTGACAATTATATCAAAATTTCGCGTTCGAACGATAAGAAAATGTGCTCATATAATTCCTTACCTTAATAACCTCCTACAAGGTATAGATACTCTTCAGCTTCAACTTGTGCTTCATCTAGACTCAATCTCCTCCTTCTCGTGGCTCTTATGACTTCTAGGATTTCATCGGTAACTTTATTTTGTACATTTAACAGTCTCTTAGAATCAGTTCTTGAGAAATAATACAATGTAAATTATCCGCATGTCACTTCCAACAGCCTAAGTGCAGCTTGCAGAGCTTGTGATCCTTCATTAAAACTAAGGTTGCAATGCTAACAGCAATATTAACAGCAGTCAACCCATTGTATAAGTGCTTTTGACAGATCTGCAATATCATACTGTTGAAGGACTCGTCAATATTTCTGCAGTACTGAGAAATATTTTTTTTCTAACATTTTGAATTAATAACGTGATTACAAAATGATACATAAACTTGACATGTGTGCAAGAAAGATTTGCAAATTCAAAACGAGCCTATTTACCACAATTACATAGGAAGGTATTCATTGTTTTAATATTAATATGAAATGTTCACTGTTTTTCTTAAACATACTGAAAATACTTGCAATATTTTTTTTAATCCCATATATTTAAAGTCTATATCTTAAACACTATAATTGCAACGACCAAATTTCTTTAAACAAAATGTGCATCAATGGATACTCTTTAATTTGATACCAATATCTTCGTACAATTAAAAAAATTCATATTTATTTTTCAATTTCCCCGGTGTATCCACCTCTTTACCAACAAAATATGAACGAAAACGGGTTTACAACAAAGATGAGATGTCTGAGAAAAGCCACAGGAATGACCAGAATACACATAATTAGAAACGAAGTCATAAGAGAAAGAGAGGGTGTCATATCAATTCTACAATACATACAAAACAAACAGATACAATGGTTTGGTCATCCCGAAAGAATGTCGTGTGATTCATTAGTTTATAAAGCATATACGAAGAGAGGAGAAGCAGAAAGAAGAGCCAAGGGTAGACATAGAGTACGCTGGATCGACACCATCAAAGAGACATCACACGAACACCAAATAACATTATATGAAGCTGCCAAAAAAGCGAGAACAAGAACACTGTATCTCTCTCGACACTCGTAAAGGGTAAAAGAGGAAAGAAATAAGAAGAAGAACATATACCTGAAAATATAATTGATGAAATATGCACATTATATAATTATATTATAGAAATATGCATATTATATAACTATATGCATTACATTATATTATAGAATTATATTATAGAAAAGTGTTCAAATATGCCATACTTTATGCTTCAATATATGGAAAATCGGAGTATAGCCGGAAGAATGGAAACAGTCATTATACATACCCTTGACAAAGAAAGGAGACCTTCAACTATGTAACAACTATAAAAAAATGAGCACTAATTAGTCAAGCCACAAAAAATACTACTGCAGATCATAATGAAAAGAATACAACACAAATTAGAAACAGAAATTCATGAAGTTTATGTCGGTTTTCTTGCAGGAAGAGGAACAATGGACCACATATTCAACATGAGGAATATACTTGAGAAATGTAGAGAACATAGCTTAGACATACATACGCGTTTCATAGACTACACCGAGGCGTTTGATTGTCTTAAACATCGCCAGCTGTGGTCCATCATGGTAGACATGAGCTTCCCCAAACATCTAATACATCTTATATAAATACTATATCACGAACAACAAGCAGCAGTAAGAGTGAGAATGGTTCTCTGTTCAAAGTGGAGCGAGACAGGGGTGTACTCTACCCCCTTATCTTTATAACACTTATGCAGACAATATAATGCGAAATGTAAGGAAATAAATAGAGGACCATTAGTTTCATCCAATAAATATCGGTGGGTACAAGATTCCAGAAATAAGATATACGGATGACACAGTCCTCCTTACTACACAACCTGAGGGACTTAAACAGCTAATCACAACAACAAAGAAATACAACTGGATACAAAATCTATATCTAAACGCACAAAAAACAACAATTATGACAACATACAAAACAAAGATCAAACCAGTAATCAACATAGACAATATAGAACTAGAATGTGTAAACGAAATGGAATATCTAGGAGCAAATATAAGCAGTTCCGGAGATTGTTCAGTCGAGATTAGAAGAAGACTCGCAATTGCAACACTCAAATTAACACACATGAGAAAGCTATGGCAAAATAGACACTAAATTAACCATTTTAAGATCATGTGTCAATGGCAACATATGGATGCGAGACTTGGACTTTAAACAAGACTATATCCAAAAGAATAAATTCATTTGAAATGAAATTCTACAGAAAGATCCTACGAGTATCATGGACAGAGAAAAAGAAAAACATTGAAGTTTTGAAATTACTGAAACTAAACAAAGGGTTGCTTCTAAATACCATCATAAGAAGGAAGCTACAGTATTTTGGACACTTAAAGCAACATGATGATATCGAAAGGCTGATTCTAGTGGGCAGAGTTCTGGGATTGAGAAGAAGAGGAAGACCAAGAAGACGATGGACCAGCGAGATCGAAGAATGTATGCACATGTCTTTGGCCAATGCACGCTTGCTTGCCCGGAACAGAGAGGCGTTCAGAGTATCCACGAAGAAGACGTTTTGGAAAGAATAGGGCCTATGTCACTTGATATTGATATATTATAGAAATATACATATTATATATGTGTTACATTATAGAATTATATTATAGAAATATGCATATTGTTTATGCATAGAAATATGCTTCATATAAAAAATATTGAGACATGCAAGGACTATTTTACAAAAAATTACAAATTACATATTGGCCTCAGAACAAATGTCAACATATAACATGCTTCTACGTTAATTACCATTTTTTGTACTTCGTTTTGTGTGCGTTCTCACACTCCTAATTTGAGAAATTAATTGCACGGATATAATTGAACAGCAATGGGAAGTGTTAAAAACACAATTACAGAAGCCGCAATAAATACAGTAGGCTGTGAAATAAGCCATAAGAAAAATAGTTCAGTGAAGATACATGGAAAAAAATACAAGAGAGAAAACAAGCCAAGCTAACTCTATTATCTTCAAAAGATCTGCTCTCGACAGAACACAACAAACAGAAATATAGAATACTGGATAAAGACGTGAAAAACAGCGCAAGTAAAGACAAATGAAACTGTATTAACGAACTAGCTAATGAAGCAGAAACAGCAGCTAAAACTGGAAAAAGCAAAACACTATTTCAAATACTGAAACAACTCTGTAAACATACACCAACAACAAATAATGCAATTAATGACAAACAGGGACAGTTATTAACAACCGAAGAAAACAAAACACAGATAGGCTGAATTCTTTAAAGAGATACTAAATAGACCACAACCGACAACCTCTACAAGTAAAACAGAGAAATGCCTTCCCAAGACGTCACGTGTGATGTATTCACCATAAAAGAACTGCAATTAGCCATAAAAAGCTTAAAAACAACAAAGCAGCTGGAAACTATGACATCTCTGCAGAAATGTTAATAGCAGCAGATGAAAATACCCTGCAATATTTATTGCAACTGAAAGAAGTACCACCAGCACAATGGAAGGATGGGACTATTTTCAAACTCACCCAAAAAAGTGACCTAACCGATTGCAACAACTGGAGGGGCATCACATTACTCTCAATACCAGGAAAAGTGTTCTGTAGTATAGTACTGGAAAGAATTAAAACATCAATAGACAAAAGATTAAGTGAAGAACAGGCAGGTTTTAGACCAAACAGGTCATGTGTTGACTAAATATTTACACTCAGGACAATAATAGAAGAATCAGTAGAACACCAATCACAGCTGATTATAAACTTGTTGCCTTTCAAAAGGGCTTTGATTGTATACATAGACCTTCACTCTGGAACATTCTTGAAATATATGAATTCCAACAGAAATATGTGAACATTATAAAAGCATTTTATGACAGCTCACAATGCTGTGTAAGAACAGAAGCTGGCAATTCCGAATGGTCCCCGGTAAATACAGGAGTGAAACAAGGATGTTTCATGTCACAGATGTTATTTAGTATTGGAATGAATTGGGTCAAGCAAAATTACACAGCCGATAAAGACCGTAGTATCGAGTGGCTCGGAAATAAAATTATGGAAGATTTCGACTTTGCAAACGACCTAGCGTTACTCAACTCACGAAGATGCCCAAGAAAAAACAATCAGACTTCAATTATTCTCTGCACAACTTGGGCTTGAAATCAACACATCCAACACAAAAATATTTTACCTTACCAAAAGACTCCTGCTGGGTCAAGACTTTTCATTGTATTGTTTCTGAATTGTGCCTAGATTTCTGGTAGTTTACAACATGTGTGCTTTGTGGTAATACCTTTGATATACTTTGAGCTAAGTAACGCTAGGTCGTTTGCAAAGTCGAAATCTTCCAGAATTTTATTTCCGAGCCACTCGATACTACGGTCTTTATTGGCTGTGTAATTTCGCTTGACCCAATCCATTTATTGAATTTATTGAATTTGCATATATTGAAATATTGAGACATACATGTTGTAAAAATAAACATCCAGGTCTATGGATGAAAGTGTTTCTTAATTCGGCCTCTTTGTAAACAAACGTAGTTAGAAGAAGGAATAGTACTGTGGGATGACAGCAACACACTGGCGGATGGAGGCTTTGAAAGCAGGTCCACCAGTGGGGTACTATGTAGATGATAGAAGGAAGGGAAGAAGACAAGCGAAGAAGATATGGAGGTGCTGATCAGTTAGGGATTGATAAAGAGAAGGACAGAACATACACAAGGACAAACAATGATGAACAGGACAAAGAAAACGAAAGAAACAGGAACACAACAAAGATAGGTAATAACAAAAGGTTAACCTTTGGGCAAATATTTACTATGTCAATAGTATCTAGATCAACAGCAAGGAAGGGAACTGACCATCCCACCTAATAGTTGCTGCGGCTTAATACATGAAGAGTTATCTTCATCTCCGACAGCCGTTTGCTGTCACGGGATACACGTTATTTACCTTTAAAATGTATCAGTCTGAAAACAGACATGTAACATTCTGTGTCTCCGACTTTTTCATTGGCCCAGTCATCCCATCACTGTACATTCGGGAACAGTGGCTCGATGCAGTGAAGAACCCCTGTGCGATTAAAGTGACTTTTATTTTTGTGCCTGGACATGCGAGAGTCCGGGATAAAGAGACAGAGCAGATAGGTTGGCAGCACACGCTGTTAATATGGCTGTTGGCGTAGCGATGGATTGAGCAAACATTTTGCATGTCCTATAGGAAAGCACACGAACAAATGAATGTATAAGTGACTATGACTATTTTTTCCATGACTAGAATAAGGGAACGTGGTTTGAAATGTGGTGTGGCTAAAAAGTAATGGTTTCGTGGTCGAAAAAGAATGATGGTAAATCAACGGCGTACTGGGACCGTCAGTCAACGTGTAACGCGACTACACTCAAGGAGAGATCTGAGCACCTATGGACTTGTCAGGAGTGCAGTAACGATGATATAACGACTAATGAACTAACTTTCACATGCGGTTGTGTCTATGGGTCTCACCAATGGCTCACTAGACAAACCAACCATGCAACAGAAAACCTTAGTAGATTATATTGAGGTTATCTTCTTATAGCAGCTTCATGGCACGTTATCTATATAATCCCGTAGTCGTAACCTTCGATAACAGTTACCATGTTGTTATGACGCTGTGCTTGAACTAGTTACTGGCACGGCGTGGGTGGGCGGAACAACAAAGAAACATGTCGCAAGGGCCAGAGTTGTGCCCTGATGTCGACGTCTGCTTCGGCGGCATTGGACTCGAAACACCATCGAGACGAATGGCTGCTGGAACAGAGGGCGGATCACTTATAGGAATGCCCCACGTGCTGCGAGGCCAGTTTTCTAATCAAGAATCAAGAACAAACTAGTCATCACCACCTGCTCCAACGGTATACTAGTGGTTGAACTGAAAGCACCACTTTATTTTCTAATATGTTTTCCTATACATACAATTGTAGTTTTCCGTGCTCGTCGCCAGTGTCGATTCACTAACTCTTCAATAAATACAACTGTATTATAGCTCTTAGACAAGGAGGTGGGAGGGGAGCTCTTCCCCCATCCCACTTAGAAAATTATAACACGATTAATATTACTAGGAATGTATAAAAAAGCTTGGTACTCCCTTCCTCCTCTCACCCTCTCCCGTATAACGATTTTTCTTCTTAAAGGTCTTAAAGTTATTCATTACAAAAATAGTGAAATGCATAGAAAGACAGTAATATGGTGAAGACATGTTTATCACCATCATAACATCCTTATCTGAAGAATTCTTACTTTACTAATCAGAGCCTACAGTTCATAATCTATTTGTGTCTGAACATAATTGTCATTTAGTTACTGTAGCTCTCTGGTGGAGTGTTACATATTTCGTCTCAGGCTGACAAGGTTTCAGGTTCACACCCCGCCTTAGACATCTGTGCATCAGGACTGTTCAGAAAGAAATGGAAAACATACTGAAGGTATTTGTATTGCCTGAAATATAGTAAAGTAACCCATAGCATTTATTAATGCCTAAGGAGTGTGAGATGCTAGCGATCTCACATTTCAGAGGCTCTGCAAATGAGGGCGGTAGCCATCTCCTCTCCCTCGCATTCTTTACTTCCCGGATTAATCCGGTACCCATTTAAGGCTGGGTTGACCCGGGAGCCGTTGCGATCTGAGAAACATTTCCACCTCAACTGGGAATGAACCAGGACCACTCATATGCGAAGCCAGTGCGCTAACCACTGCGCTACGCGGAGCCCAACCTGTAATATATCTACAGCCAAATTTGCTGGGTTGCTCACTAAATCCTGAATAGGGTTTGTTGTCAACCTAGTTAGTATGTATACATTTACATATAGATGAAAATACATATATATATATATATATATATATATATATATATATATATATATATATATATATATATATATATATATATATATATATATATATATATATATATATATATAATATTTTCTGGTCTCTATATCCATCCATCCATTCAGTCATCCATCCGTCCATTACATTATCCATTCATCCATCGAGCTACTGAAAGGAATAATAATGTTATGTCTTAATAAATATGTGTGTTCGTCTATCACAAGTGATGATGACCATTTTTTACAAACACTTTTGAAAATGCAGTTAGAATTTGACCATGCATAATTGTTCGTAGATGGCTAATGCGCCATATTCGAGATGTAAATTTCATTGGACCGTTCGGACATTGAATGACCACTGTAGGCGGACTTTGGTTTATCACTGACTTTCTATCCTCCGCTAGTGGGCAGCAGCATTTCTCCTCTTTTCACAACATGATGCGCTCTTTTTGACCGTAGAGCGCCATGTCGATCTATTCTGTACAAGTTCTTCCCATGTCTTAATAAATAAATTGTCATTGGTGGCAGAAAAACAACTGACCTCGATATCCATTATTTACGGTAGAAAGATCTTATTTGTACATGATCAAATGGTACGCGAGAGTCTTCCTGTAAACATACCGTACACTACCTTGAACTTTACTTTTTTATTTTAGAGTAAACGAAAACAAAATAAACCTCTCTAAGACTTTATTAAAATTACTTAATGAATGAGAGTAATCCTGTGCTCTTAACATATCGCTCACACAGCTTTTAAGCTAATATCATATATGTAATACAATGTGTCTATTTGTATCTCATTGAAATCCAATTACCTCATCGTTCGCATATAGTCGCAGGCAAGATCTTCAAATTAGCTCTGTCGTCTCTTTTCTCTCCAATTTTCAAATACTCTCTCTCTCTCTCTCTCTCTCTCTCTCTCCAACGTTCTTTTAATCTGTGCCATTCACAAAAATAATTTTCTATAATATTAAATTATATATTACAAGATGACGAATCTACTCGTTCATTCAGAATATATATATTTATATTTATATATGTGTGTGTATGTGTGGCGCATGGTCGAGAGGTTACACATTCAAAGATGATGAAAAAACCTGTGAGTGCATTGAAATAAAATCTACAATTGGTCTAACATCTAAAATCCCAGTCTGAGTTCTAAAATTACTTTTATTTTTGTTTAAATACAATTTTACATTTAAAAAAAAATATTCAACCAGTATTCGAAAAAGTTCGCTTCTTTAACGTTAAATAATGTTAGATTATTTCCCTTGTGGTCACCTACCGCTCGTCAAGTAGAAGCTGCTGCAACAAATATGTGAATTGAAGTTACAAATATGTTTGCATATTATCTTCACACATGGGAGATAATGAACCCTTCGACATACCACTGCTTACTACACTTACATCTGAATCTTATACGTTCGTACTTCTATTAAAACTTTTGTCTCATAATTTATAATTTGGAAAATATTTTTGTTTTACAGCACTGATATTTGCTTTCCTGCAGTTGGTGTCCCCTGTTGCCTTTATGCCCTAAACCAGCGTTTTTCTAATTGTGTGCCGTGGCGCCCGGGGGCGCCACAAAGTGTCTCCAGGGGCGCCACGGCAGCTTCGCCAAAACGACAAAAAATGACAAATATAAGTTTTGCTTTATACTAAGGGCACCACCGGAAATAATTTGGACGTTGAGGGTCCCATGGCTTTAAAAAGTTTGGGAACCCCTGCCATAAACAAGTGCTCGTTATGCTAATCCGTTAAACCACTTAACATCGTATGAGCTGTAATAATATCTTCAATTTTTATACCAACACGCTGCTACCAATGTCAAACAATGTCTTTAACAGTCTCGCAGCAATGGAAAATCGTTACATGTAAAATAAAGTGTCTGAGAAAAGCTGCAATGGTTAAAATAAGACTAACATAAGGCTAAACTCGATAAAATAAGAAATGCAGAAATTATGGGAAATAGTAGGTATAATTTTATGTATTGAACATATCGAAAGACAGCAAGTAAAATGGTTCAATCACCTTATGAGAATGAACCCAAACCAAATATCAATAAGAGCATATAACAAAATAATATCCTGACGTACATGTTCGGACATGTATGCAGGCACGATTCCTTGTCAAAAACAATACTGCAGGGAACTGTCGAGGGTGGAAGAAGCAGAGGAGGACAAATAAAGACATCGACAGACAACATCAAGGACAGGGCTAGATATTTCCACACTCATCCGCATCGCTGAGGATAGAATTCGCTGGAGGACTCTGTGTGCTGAAGCTTCCAATGTGGTACCCCTACGACCCTGAAGGGTTATGGGTTTTATTGATTGATTGATTGATCCTGACGTAAAGCCATAAGTAGAAGAAGAAAACGGTGTATAGAAAACATCAAGTAACCATGAACGAACATGGACAATACAAACAAATCAAAACGTCTGGCCCTGGAAAGACAAAGAAACTTCCACCAGTACACTTAACACAAGTGTGAATGCTATCAACGATTATTCATGTGGAGATAGTCAATTGACAATAGACATAGGCTAAACCGTGGCTGACACCAGTGTGTTGACACACATTAAAGAAATCTTTTTTTTCTTTCTGTGATATTTGGTTTGCAGATTATTGTTTTCATCTACAGGAAGACTCTTAATTTATTTAACTTGATCATTGATATGAATGTATTGTTTCTGATATATAGTAGGTATCTATGGTGTTTTTTCATGTGTAGATATTTTTAGTGACATCATTTAAGCCTTTTCGAGCAGTGAAAGAAGCTACATTTTTGGTGATATCCTTTAAGCCTTTTCGAACACTGAAAGAAGCTACTACTTTGCAAACTTACCATCCAGTTTTGTCTTCATTAGATGCATTGCCATTCTATTGTGTATTTCTCTAAACTATACTACTGTTGACGTTTCGGTACATGTTACTAAAGTAACACCTGGATTTGAAAATGTGTTTAAACCTGTTTCCATAAAATAAGGTTTGGTTCACGTAAATAGTCATAATATGTATATAAAAGTAAAGTAAAGTAATTCATAGCATTTATTAATGCCGTAGGGGTGTGAGATGTTAGCGATTTTACATTTAACATGCTCTGCAAATGAGGGCGTTAGCCATCTCCTCTCCCTCGCAGTCTTTACTTCCTGGATTAATCCGGTACCAATTTAAGGCTGGATCGACCCGGGAGCCCAACTGGGGAATGAACCCAGGACTACTCATATGCGAAGCCAGTGCTCTAACCACTGCGCTAACGCAGCGGGGTTTCACGGGCATTATTTACTAAATCATTCTCAAGCGTAGCACCTGCGAGCTGTTCTAAACACACATTCGCTAATATTGGCTGGTGCAACAGACACTTTGTTGTTTTTCGTATATTTTGTGTGCTAGCCATTAAGAAACATGAAAAAAGTCGGATATTATGTCTGCTAGCCATTGAAAATACAGAAAAAGTAAGATAGTATGTGTGCTAGCCATTGAGAAGCAAGAAAGATGTCGGAAATATTAAGATATGTAACACTGAATGAAATCAGTTTGTGAAAGTATCAGACAGAAATACTTGTTCTCTGCGTATGCTAGTGATGAACTGGTTGAAAATTAGAAATCCCAAATGAAAAGAATTCTTTAAGTTTGTTTGTTTGTTTCCATTCGCTCCATTGTAACCATCACGGATATCCGTGCGATTTCCGCCGGGAGCGTGATTACGTTGTGCCACCGTTATGCACCTTGTAGGCCTAGTACATCCGATTTCGGCATGCCTTGACAATTCGGGTGGGCTACCCTTAGCCTGTGACAGCATCTATATATGTCTCCAGGCACGCGTAGTGGAGACTCTTCGTCCAGACGATTTTAATTCTTTAAGTGTGTCGCACCCTTATTTCCAGTTGTCTATGCTGAAACCCATTAACTATGTTTATGTGCAATATTGGCAAGCATAATGACCATTGCTTTATACAAGTATCGTCCATGCTTTAACTTGTGGGGGTGGGGGGGGGGCTGTTATAATTCACGCCAACAAATAGGGTAGAGGGTCTGAACAAGTTTGACAGTTGTTGATAAGGGAAGGAGGATGGGTTTCACAAATGTTGACGTCAACAACGCAGTTTTTATGCACTCATTAAATTGTGTGAATTTGAAAAAATAAACACTAAAATTCTGAACAAAATATTTCTTTTTTCCCCCGCACTTTTGTAGCTTAAAATTGTATTTAAGGAAGGTGGGTACCATTTCTTGACATAATTAAGCGTCGTGGTCCCCATCTCGTGACACTGTTAACATGGCCGGCGGGGGGAGGCGGGGAGGGTTAACAATTACCGAAAAAGTGTTAACATAATTGATGGTCAGCCCTGTCAATTCGGTATTGTTTTCAAAAATCTCTTCGGCAGTTCAGAATATCTGGGAAAATACTCAACATTTCAACCCAATTGTTGTCAAGGTGAAAAATTGCCTATGGTTTTACTAAATTTTACGCACTTGAAATTGTACTATTACGTTGGAATACGATTAAGCGGACACAGTGCCAAGAATTGTGCAAAATTTTGCAGATTTATAAATTTACTGACAAACTTGCCTAAGGCTTTGCTCAACTGTGTGCACTTGAATATTACTAACGAATTGACTTTTCACGTGTCACCAAATTAACAACTACAAGCGCGACACGAGAGATCCCATTTTCCAAACACTTTTTCCATCACTGGAATCCGATGAGGACGTGTGTTGAAATCTGAGGGGACTAGATGTAATTAAACTTTAGACGTGTTTTAAAACTGCAGTCTTGTACATAAATTTCAGAAATCCACTGTTCTTTCTTTTTCAATTCAGTTCGAAATGTTTGAGTGTAGGCACTTATTAGCGTATGTAACATATAGACAAAATCACAAATAGCATTATTATTGGAAGGTGGTACATTTTCTTGGAACATTCAGCAGTTACCAACCAACCTATCCCAATATTGTGGTATCAATGTTAAACAATGACACTTACTAAAGAACTAAATAGAAAGTTTATTACGTGTGAAATTAGATGTCTAAAAAAGCAGCAAAATGGAACAAGAAGAGATGTGAAGCATAAATAAATTACAAGAAATGTTGGAAATAGGTCTGTAGTCAAATATACTGCAAAATAGAGGCTGAGAAAGTTAAGTCACTTCATGAGCATAAACCAATTTGGTTAGCACAACAGTGTACAACAAACTTCATCACATATGTTATTAGAAGACGCCGTTGGTCCTACATCCGGCATGTCCAACGTGCAGACTTAAACAGAATACACCACCAATTTCTTGAATGGATACTTACAAGGAAAAGAGCCAGGGGTAAACCAAACGAAAACCTAAGAAGAACAATACTTAGAGAAAGTAAAACAATCAATATACACACTATTCAAGAACTGCACAGAATAGCTTTGAACAGACATAATTGGAGAGATCTGACCTCTGCCCTATTCGCTAACTTCAGCGCTAAAGGAAAAATGAACAGTGTACAAAATGAGAACTGAAACAACAGGAGGCAGAAGACGATCAAGAATAAGGTGGATTGACAGTGTTACCAACATACTTCAACGTTACAATATTACTGCATATCAAGTGACCAAACCGATAGTCACAAAACCAATCGTCATTTAATCCTGCGACCGCCTTACAGTAAAAGCAGACACAAGAAAACAGATTTGCCTATAGAAACCGGTTGAAATAGGCTTACCTATCTATCGGTATGGGTCAAAGGGCATGAGCCCATGGACCGCTGGATCAGCAACCAACCAACAATCTATCGGTATATTTGTTGAAAAAGTTTATTGCAAAACGGACCTTAATCAATAATATAAAAAAAGACAATCCTCTTTCTTTGCCTGCTTTACAACATAGTCACACCAGGCAAAATTGAAGGCAACAGAGACAGAGGGCGAAAACGCGAGAAAATATCAGACAGTTTGACAACCTGGCACAGCAAGGAAACAACAACGACCTTGATACATAATACTGGAGACAGAGAGCTGTAGAGAGCCATCACCGCCTACGCCAGCCGGCATGGCACCTGATGATGATGATGATAAGACAAGGAGGTTTGGAGAATATATTATTAAAACACAAGATTGAAGGCAAAAGAGACAGAGGAGAGGACGACAACCTAAAATATGAGGTTTAAAATATGAGGCTGATTAGCAACCTGCCATGGCAGGGAAACAACAAAGATCTTGATACATAATACTGGAGATAGAGAGCTGGTCAAATCCTTGATCGGCTACACCCGCCGGCATGACACTTGATGAGGGTGATCTATCAGTCTGTCCTTATGTTCGTCAGCCTGTCCTCCTGCAAGTGTGTCTGTCTCTGCCTATTCATTTGTACGTAAGACCATTTATACATCCTTCAAACACATATTCAGTTATCCATCGATTCATGCGCCCATCCATTCATCCAAATACACCAGTCAAAATATAACCTGACTCATGACTCATTTCAAACACACCCTCCCAGCAATCAACTCACCTATGAATCCATCCATTTAAACACACCCTCTAAGCAATCAACTCACCTATGAATCCACCCATTCAAATACACCCACCAAGCAATTTACATACCTATGAGTCCACCCATTCAAACAAACCCTCCAAGCAATCTACTCACCTATGAATCCACCCATTCAAACACACCCACCAAGCAATTTACATACCTATGAGTCCACCTATTCAAACACACCCACCAAACAATCTATTTACCTATGATCCACCCAAGCACACCAACTCAACTAACCATCCATTCCTACTCTTCAGTTTGCCTGTTTTTACATTGTGTTCTATTTTTTCCCCACTTATGATGTGTCCAAAAAAATGTAGACTGTCTCTTTCTGATGCGGGTAAGCAGCTCACATTTTAAATTAACTCTTTCAAGATATCTTTGACTTTTTATCTGTCCATGGTGTTCTTTTCTTCTATAAAACCACATCTCTACTACCTCTGTATAATTTTTAACTATTCTTCTGAGTGTCCAAGATTCACTTCCATACATCAGAATTGGTTCTATATAACTTCTGAGAACTTTGTTTCTTACCACACTTGACAGATATATATTACATAGGATGTGCCTTTGCATAGGATATTTTACATTTTACTTCTATAATACATCTTTCATCTTCTGTTACTAATATACCTAAATATTTGAATATGTTGACTTGCTTCAGACTGATCACATCTACTTTGATGTTGCATTCTGAACGACATTTATTCTTTGATATTACCATAATTTTCAGTTGTTATGCTATTCAGACTAAGCCCTTTGTTTTGACTTTTTTTTCCAACGATATTAATCATTTCTTGTAGTTCAGTTTCATTTTCGGCTATCAAAAGTATATTATCTATCATCTATATATCATCTACATATCATCTACATATCATCTATATATCATCTATATATCATCTATATATCATCTATATATCATCTATATATCATCTATATATCATCTATATATTATTAGATAGAATAGGGCATACAACTGATATTCCTGACATATCTTCTATCATCATGTGACATATTCTTTCTAGAACCTAGTCCTCTTACGAATCTATTGAATTCTCCTCGGTCTTGAGCAAGCTGCCCGCAAACTTTAGGGACATGTACAGGCATTCCTGCAAGTCTTCTGTCCAGCGACGTGTTGGTCGGCCTTTACCCATGTTACCTTCTATCATCCCTTCCAATATAACTCTCTCCATACCGTCATGTCTCTTAACGTGGCCGACAAAAATGGAAAGTGAGAATGTATGTGTTTTTCCTCAGTGTTATAATAAATCGGATATTCCTCCTCCTACAGCAGTATTATGCCAAGAAAATCCGTCTGGATGTATTGAATATCTCGTATGGATCTAATTATTATATCACTGTATACGTTGAACAGATCGGGTAATAGCACACAACCTTGTCTAACCCCTTGTTTTATGTATTGCAACACTCTTGTTTGGTTATCGAGTATATAACACATTAACACTACATGTAATCATCTAACAGAAACCGTATATATTAATCATTCAATATAACACATTAATACTATATATTAATCATTTAAACTAACAAAAAGATATATGTTAATCATTTAATCTACTTAAAGATGTTTTACATTAATAATTTAATCTTGAAAAATATATTATATATTAATCATTTAATCTAACAAAACGATACCATATGTTAATCATTTAACATAAAACATTAATACTATATATTAATCATTTAAACTAACATAAATATATTATGATAATCATTTAATCCAATTAAAATATGTCTTATGTAAATCATTTAATATAACACAACAATACCAAATATTAATCTTTTAATCTAACAAAAAATATTGCATACATTAACCTTTTTTTTCTTGTACGTTTAATCTAACAAAAAGATATAGATATTAATCATTTAATATAACCAAAAAAAAGGGAAACATATTAATGATTTAATCTAACAAAACGATACCTTATATTTATCATTTAATCTAACAAAACGATACCTTATATTTATTGATTTAATCTTACAAAACGATACCATATATTAATGATTTAATCTAACAAAAATATTGTATATATTAATCTTTTATTTCTTGTACATTTAATCTCTAACCGTCTACGATCTGCAAATATACTTCTTTAACTGGTGGAAAGTTAGTCATTTTAAAAAAAAAGCTTTCATGAACAAATCCTAATGTTCCAACAGATCTAGAGACGGAAAATGTTTGAAAATTTGTTCCAAGAAATCTTGGAAATTGTTATAAAATTAATTTGACTAGATAGTTAATAAAAGTTCAGAAATTATGTACTCATATAATCCTGTACGCCAGACAGAACAAGAATTATATCTTGTAGGTTAAAAGGCTATGTGATTTAACGGACATAAATAGTAAGGGGAATAAACATAGATTGTATGTCTAGCCAATTATTCAGTGATAGAGTTCGTGGGCGTTATGTCGAGAAAGTGTACATTTGTAGAAGTGAATCATTGATAATAAAGAATCATGGCTAGCTCTAAAGGTCACAGTAATGTTGTAGTACATTTAAAAAAGTGTGACCAATGTTGACACTGTCATTTTAGCAAAAAGTTACCAGGAGCTACAAAGACTAATGGATAAAGTCAATAAATCAAGTAAAAAACTTGACTAGTATCTCAAGTCGCGTCATAGAATCTAATACACATAAAAAACTTATGTCTGAGCTGCTGCAAAACAACAAAACTAACATTTCTAAGACCGTACATATTTCCAGTGACAGTCTATTGATGTGAATCCTGGGCAATCACCAATAAAATGAAAATAAAATAGTAGCATGTGAAACAAAATGTAACAGAAAAATCCTCAGAATACTATGAACCAAAAAGATCACCAATTTAATCATCCTGAGACAAATGAATGTAAAAGAAAACTGGCTAAACAGCATGGTTCTTTCCAGAAAACTACAATATTTTGGCCATATCAAACGACATAACGGCCTAGAAGGGCGTAATGGAGGGGATGATGCCAAGGTGCCGAACAAAAGGCAGACCTAGAAGAAGATGGACGCAAGACATCAAAGACCTCCTTAACATGACACAAGCAGATGCAGGAAGATTGGCTCAAGATCGACAGAGATTTTTAAAGGTTTGATAACTGCTACATTCTCTTCGGGCTATGCTACCTGATGTTTGTGATATCAAGTTAATAAACAAAGTTAATAAATATGACTAGAACGTCTTAAAATAACCACAATCGACTCCAGTCTAAAGTATCGTGCCTCGGTCAGAAGCGTTAATCCTCCATTAACAAACAGAGGAGTTAATCCTCCATTAACAAACGGATGCGTTAATACTCCGTTGACAAACAGAGGAGTGAATTCCCCATTAATACACAAACAGAATGTGACAAGATCATCATCATTATTAAGTGCCATCTCCGCAACGAAGGTTGGCTGCAACAGACCTCCAACATCCCCTTTGTTTGTCTGGTAGTACACTCTGTTAGATTGTAACCTGTCCATCACACGATGTTACTCTCCTTCTTGTATCTCTGCTTCCCTCTTGCTCGCCGCCACTCCATTTTACCCTAGGTCTTCAACAAGGTGTCAAGTCTTTTAATATGTCCAAAATATTTTATTCGTTTCATCTTTATTTCCTTTAATGATTCTTTCTTCATATGAGGTAATGCTAGAACCTCTTTGCTGGTTTTCGTCTCTTCCAATGATCTTCTCCCTATTCTTCTATATATCCACATCTCAAAGGCATCAATTCTGTCTTCTAATTGTTTGTTTATTGTCATCGTTTCTGAGCCCTACGTTAATATAGAATAGATGTAACATTTTATAATTCTCATTTTTAGCTTGTTTGGGTTTAATGATAATGATAATGATGATTCTCCTTTTAACTTCTGTTTCACATCTACCATCATTTATTGATTATGTCTCCGAGATATTGATAATGTTCTACTGGTTGTATTTTCTCTCCATGTGTTTTTATTATTAGCACCTGTTCTTCTGTGTGTGACTGACGAGTATCATGATTTTTATTTTCTGGATGTTTACATAAAATGACTATTTGCCCTTGGCATCACTCTAGAACATCAGTCTAGAATATCATTCATTATTGTTATAAAATTAATTATTTTATTATAATTAAACACCCAGAAAGGAAAAGAATCATATATGTCTAAGAATCGTTCATATTTATCTAGAAAATAATTCATATTTATTTAGATAAAAGTTTTCATCTTTATATAGAAAATCGTTCATATATATCTAGAAATGTTATCATATTTATTTATAAATTGTTCAATTTATCTAGAAAATAATTCACAATTATTTAGAAAGTTGTTCATCTTTAACTAGAAATTGTTCATATTTATTTTAGAAAATAATGCATCTTTAACTAGAAAATAGTGCATCTTTATCTATAAAATCGATCACATGTATAAAAATGGTCCTTATTTATACAGAAAATTGTTCATCTTTAGAAAAAAAGTTGTTCTTTATATAGAAAATCGTTCATCTGTATCAAGTGTTTACCAATTGTTCATCTACCGGATCTTATATACCTAGAGTATAGTTCATCTTTATCTAGAAAATGGTTCATCTTTATTTAGAAAACCGTTTACTTTATGTAGAAAATTGTTCATATATATATATATATATTGTAAAATAGTTCATCTTTATTTAGAAAACAGTCCATCTTTATCACGAAAACCATTCACCATTATCATTATCAATAAAATCATTCATCGTCCTCTTGAAGAGCATTAGTCTTTGTCTAGAAGATCACTACTCCTTGCTCAGGAAATCATACATCATTGTCTTAAAAATCAGTAAGCGGCGGACATGTTTATGGTTCCATGTGCTCACCAAGTAATGCCCAGGCACTCATCCAGAAATGTCATTTCATGGGCGCCATTAGTTAAGGCCACAAAATATCGTTTCATATTGAAAACTTCTTTATCAGTGTCCAAACTGTTTATTTATTAATGTTGAAATGTAACCAACATAGTTTTTAATTCTTTAAACCATACGTTCCCAAAGTGGTCTACATGGACCCCACGTGTAGATTTTGACTGTCAGGGGGTCCTTGTCAGCGTGTCTCAAAAAATTTAAAGTTAATATGTTTAGGAAAATTCAATATTATGCAGGGATATGGAAAGCAAAAATATCTACAAGTGGTCTAAGTGACAAACACTTTTGAGAATCTGTGATTTAAACTAATGTTCATGTTTTTAGTTTCTTTCTATTTTGGTAAATTCCGGTTGAACATGATTTTCCTTCAATTTTTTTTCTTATGTTCCAGCTTTGAATAAGAGGAACATAGCGCTTATCTGACAGCTAAGGTACCTGGTTTAATTTCAATCGCACGCAATTGTCCATCGGGATTTTTCAGAGAACAATGACAACACAATAAACATAAATGTTGATTTTAAAATCAGTCAAAGAATGATCGGTTGATCGCTACGCTGTGAATAGAATATATTATCAACTTGATTTCTATTTACACGATCATTGTCCATGTTGTGCAATGTACTGAAAATGTTCAGGTGTCCATCTACATATCTGAAGACGTATTACGAAAGGTGGTACTTGGTCCGTATATTTACAAACATTTGGAAGATCCGACATCGCTTTTATTATTCTGGGTTGACCTATGGAAATCGAAATGATAATCGAACAATTTTCCTGATAACATCGAACTCAACCAACCGACTAGACAGCCGTGCACTAATCTAAAAAATCAACACCTAAATGGATCACTGCATTCCACTCCAAAACATCCCTAATATCTGAATTTTAACTAATAAATTTTGTAGTTTGACTCCTAATTCCACTTGTAACCTGCTTTTGATCTAAAAACTTTGTATTTTGCCACAAACTCTACTGATATCTGATTTTGTTACTCATAAATTTCGTTTTTGACATTCTATTCTCAAGAAATATGTTTTTTAGCAATAAAGTGTGTATTGTGACCGTTACTCATGTATAGCGAATACCTGAGAAAAATTCAGTATGGCCATATTCAATGAAAGTGTGGTGTTTTCTGTAAATATATTGGAAAAAAACGTGTACGATTTGACAAGTATGAATCTCTGAGTTACAGTGGTTATCCTGTGAGACAAGTATGAATCTCTGAGTTACAGTGGTTATCCTGTGAGATAAGTATGAATCTCTGAGTTACAGTGGTTATCCTGTGAGACAAGTATGAATGTCTGAGCCACAGTGGTTATCCTGTGAGAGAAGTATGAATGTCTGAGCCACAGTGGTTATCCTGTGAGACAAGTATGAATGTCTGAGTTACAGTGGTTATCCTGTGAGACAAGTATGAATCTCTGAGCTACAGTGGTTATCCTGTGAGACGTATGAATCTCTGAGTTACATTGGTTATCCTGTGAAACAAGCATGAATCTCTGAGTTACATTGGTTATCCTGTGAAACAAGTATGAATCTCTGAGCTACATTGATTATCCTGTGAGATAGTATGAATGTCTGAGCCACAGTGGTATCTTGCGTGAAATTATAGGGAAGAATATGTATACTCCATATGATAATTATAATATTAAATCTTGTATTTCCTAGTTGAGATACGAATGCATCTCTCGTGTTTCTCGGTGAAATATTTCAATTATATTATCATATCAAATTCAGCAACACATCTTGATTCATAGAGATTTGGTTAATTTAGCGATTATATTTATTCTGTTAATATATCGTTTTAAAATAGAAGGCCCTACACAATAATTGTATTTGATAAATACTACTGTTATAATAATTGGTAAAAGCTGTGCTTTTCCCATTAACAAACGTGATTCACTGATGTGACACTTTAGAGGGGTGTTAATTAAAGCAAAAGATAAGCAACTATTCGTTAATCTGTGACAGATTATCGTCACGTGAATTCGTACATTCCTGATTGGTGCATGTTGATGAGTGGCGTTCTGTCATGTTAGTGAAGTTAGTTTTAAAACGAGTATTTCGTGTCTGGTCATTTAAATTATATCATTTGTGATTCGGCCTTTCACCAGTGGGTGTTAGTCCAATTTGGTTATATCAGAGCTTTAGGCCACCAAAAATAGGAAGTTTTTCATTCGGCGAACCACAGCCTCCGAATTTTACATGTTTCGCATCAACCTTAACACTCATCTAAAGTGTCACGTCAATATAAAATATGTATTTACTGACAAGCTCTCCAAGTAACATATTGAAAACGTAAAACTCCAAATGACAATTTGAAAAAAATAGTGCTGTAATGGATTGATCAAGATATCTAAAAAAATTTAAATGAAATAAAAAAAATGAGCGCATATATTAAATAATATCAACTTATTTTTTTAGAAGAAATTTATAAAGAGTCAATATTCAAGAAACATGTCTCTTATATCTGATTATCTGATGTAAAATTGAATGGAAAGCAGATTACGCAATGTTTGGGAGGGGGAAATAGAGATTATCTAGTTTTTGTAAAAATGTTTGGAAATTATGTTTGAGTAGCGTGAATGATTGATGTGTATTCAATATTCAATCATGAATTATTACTTTATTAAATGATAATTTCGTTTCAGTAGAACCATATGCAGTGCTTACATTTTGAAAATAAGTTACTGATTGATTAAATGAATTGTTGAACTTGACAGTAAGTGGATAAAACTACATCAATATGTTGAGAAGAAAAGAGAGTTCATGTAAAAACTACATCAATATGTTGAGAAGAAATGAGAGGTAAACTACATCAATATGTTGAGAAGAAATGAGAGGTAAAAACTGCATCAATATGTTGAGAAGAAATGAGAGGTAAAAACTGCATCAATATGTTGAGAAGAAATGAGAGGTAAAAACTACATCAATATGTTGAGAAGAAATGATAGGTAAAAACTACATCAATATGTTGAGAAGAAATGAGAGGTAAACTACATCAATATGTTGAGAAGGAATGAGAGGTAAAAACTACATCAATTGTTGAGAAGAAATGAGAGGTAATAACTACATCAATATGTTGAGAAGAAATGAGAGGTCATGTAGTGAAAACAATGTTATTTTTAAATGAGTCGGTGTGACGTTGTAGTAAAAGGATGTAATAGAATGTGTGATAGTGGGTTGTAATAGAATGTGTGATAGTGGGTTGTAATAAAATGTGTGATAGTGGGTTGTAATAGAATGTGTGATAGTGGGTTGTAATAGAATGTGTGATAGTGGGTTGTAATATAATGTGTGATAGTGGGTTGTAATAGAATGTGTGATAGTGGGTTGTAATAGAATGTGTGATAGTGGGTTGTAATAGAATGTGTGATAGAGGTGATTAAGTATCTAAAATAGTGCTTAATTTAGGGATGAATGTGTACTTTAAATTCAATTGAAATTGTTCTCAATGCACACACGCAGTTAATTGTACATAATGTGCACATGCAATTGAGCTCAATGTTCAAATTAATGTATGCACTATTTTATCACGAGCCACCTCCTCACAGCTAACTGGATTACTTAATTAAATTGTGCTCAATGTGCAAAGTATAATTGTGCCAAATGTACAAGCTAAAATTGTGCCCAATGTGCAAGCTAAAATTGTACGCAATGTGCTAAATAAAATTGTTCTCAATGTGCACATGACAGAGGCTATGCCGAAACCTCCGCAAGACATGAATCGGACAGTTCAAAGGAAAATCCATATACAAGATACCAGCATTGCCTGCCGGGCAGGCAGAGATCTAATCGGAAGCACTACACGAGTACGAAGCGATATAATCTAAGATGTATTAGGACGGAGTAACTCGTCAAGCCAATTATCACAGGAGACGAGGCTAAGTTACAAATAGAGGCCATTAGCGGTGAACCGAAATAACAAACTGGCTTTCTACTAAATCACTTGTCTATTTAGGTCAGTTAATCACAGCAAATCAGGAGGTGATGTAACTAGCTGAAGATATGACTGCTCTTGTATTTTGATGAGTCTCACTGTCTTGTATTCTTTTCTACTATCTGTCTTTCTATGTCTGTCTGTCAATAAATGTCTGTAAGGCCAGTGAGTTTTTAGATACGAAAGGGAAGTAAAGAATGCACTGTTTGCCTTCTAGAATGTCGTAAGAGGCTATTATGGAGGTTGTGGGGTACAAGTAGCCTTCCCATGTCGAATACGGTTAAGGTGATCCGGAAACCATTCAGAAGTCAGTAACGAAAGGTGCAGATATCTCATTTAAGATGGAAACTATGACACAATATATTCTGGTCTCCGGACTACATTCTGCAAATCTGCAGTTGTTTGAGAACGAATGCTGGAGAAGAAGAAGAATGGGCAGATTTCATGAATCGGTGTACACTGTGACCTTCGCTCAGGTTTTGAGGTATTACCTAACCTTTGCAGTGTGATTTGTAGAATTTATATTTAAAATAGGGTTAGGAATAAGGGTTAGGATCAGTTATAAATTAAAAAATAAATTAGTTATAAAAGTTATATTTATAAATGTGGTTCGTGTCGGGAGATCTGACGTCACGGTATCCATTGGTGTTACACGCGCAGTGTACACCGATACGAAAAATTTACCGAAGAATGTTTATTAATCTACCTCCCTATCTATCTGTTCAACTGTCCTATTTGTCTTTCTATTTAGTTAGTGCTTCATTCATTCACTCATTCATTTTACTTTTGCGCTGAAGTTAGCGCATATGGCAGAGGTCAGATCTCTTCAATTCTGTTTGTTCACAGCTATTCTGTGCAGTTGCTAGTGCTTACTTTATAATATTATATTTTGTTCTTCCCTGGTAACTATCTTTTACCTAATACTCATGATCGAATAAGCCCTTTAGCTATCAGCAGGTAGGTTTTGACAGCTCATACCCTTCCTGACAAAATCACAACGACCTCTCAGTTGTTTAACTGAGTTTTTACCCGGACTCCTGTAATGTTATCTCAAATGCATGCTTGTATAATGGAAGTTAATGGAAATCCCGTTTGCTGCATGATTTTTCTTTATGAATAAATCCTCGATGTTTCTATATTCTTCATTTACTCATGTCACATCTGAAGAAATCTTGTTTATATTTATGTGTTACTCATGTCACATCTGAAGAAATCTTGTTTATATTTATGTGTTACTCATGTCACATCTGAAGAAATCTTGTTTATATTTATGTGTCACTCATGTCACATCTGAAGAAATCTTGTTTATATTTATGTGTTACTCATGTCACATCTGAAGAAATCTTGTTTATATTTATGTGTTACTCATGTCACATCTGAAATCTTGTTTATATTTATGTGTTATTTCTGGTTATAAGTAAACATAAATGCAGTCATTGTAGTATTGAGACATTCTGACATTTACTAATGTTAAACGTGTGTTGTTCTCGATAAAATTACATACCTGTGCAGTGTGTGTTTTGTTGTCTGTTAGTTAGTTAGTCATCGGATCATCACTGCAAACTGAAAACGTTCATAGTTGCTCCAATCTCTCCCTGATTGTATCCGCCATTACACTTCTGCTGACAGTGCCGACCCTCTGATAGTTAACCATCATTCTTCTGCGCCTTCAAAAATGTTCACTTTTAGCAACACCTTGCAGTGGTGATGGGGCTTAGTTCAGCCATCAGGGGCTGGAAACTAAGACTGGTCGGGCAGTCCCATTCGAGCAGGACCATTGTCCTGCCCAAGTAAGCAGAGTGCTGAAGACGGAGGCATCCATCCAAAAGGCGCACAGATAATCAGGATGCCACGCACAAAGCACAATGGAAACATGTCTGTATCTATAAATAGTTATGGTGCCTGCCCTGTGGCGGACGTTCAGGCAGGACGGTGCCGGGCCCTATACCTTGAAAGGGCCCAAATCTCAGTTACTGAAAGTCCTTCTCAATTGCCTCGAGGAGCCAGGAGGCAAGGGAATAGAGCTACTGGCCAAACAAACAAACGACCAATAAATATAATGCACTGGAATGCTGAGGGTGTCAACAGTAAAAGAGATGGATACAGCTAAAAATTGGAACTTGAAAATGTCCTCAGTGAAGAACAAGTTAATATATGCTGTATCCAAGAAACACACCTCAGCAGCGACATAGCCTTCAAAATCAGAGGCTACCAGTGCTACCGATCTGACCGAAAGGACAGGCGAAAGGGTGGAATTCTGACACTTGTTAAAAACAATATCAGCGCATGTCAGCTGGAAGTATATATGAAAGGGGCAGAATACCAGATGCTCCACCTAAAAACAGACAGTGCAGAATTCCATCTCCTGAACTACTACTGCCCAAATGATAAACCATTGGCACTAGACACAATTCCAGATAAAGAGAGACTTATGGTGTGTGGTGACTTCAACAGCCACTCTCAGAGCTGGGGCTACGATCATATCGACAAGAGAGGTGAGGAACTTGAGAGCTGGCAGGATGAACATAATCTCATCCTTATTAACCAGCCAGCAGACTCACCTACCTTCTACTCGAGAGCATGGCACACCACCTCTACACCAGACCTGGCATTCCACTCACCAGGCTTGGAATGGAACATCACACGTGTCGTTGGAAAGCAGCTTGGGGGTAGTGACCACAGACCAGTATTTCTGGAAATCCACAATGAATTTACCAAGGACAGCAGCATGCTCACTAGGTGGAACTATAAAAGGGCAGACTGGAAAATGTACCAGCATTTAACCAGTGTTCTAGCTAAGGACATGAACTTGGACAAAGACATCAATAGAGCAGTGAGTGAATTTAATAGAAGTATACTACATGCTGTTAGTAAAACCATACCCAGGGGGGGGGGCACGCAAAAACTACAAACCCTACTGGAATGATGAACTGCAAACAAAGGCTAAATTTCAAAGAGCCAAGTTACAAGCCAGACGGAGTAGCTGGAAAGAAAAAAACAGAGTCGCTGAACCTAGAAAGAGATACTAGGAAATTATGGAAACTTGTAAAACAACTAAATGATGAAGGTACCGGGAGAAATACCATGATCACACTTTATAAAGATAGAAACATTTTAACAGGTAAACATGCAGCTGATTACTTTGCAGATTCCTTTGCAGAAGACAATAACGTCAAAGTCAGCCCAGACAAACAACAGTATGTTCGAGAGAACCAGCAAAACATTGGACAAGGCGAACCTATACCTGAAGTCATGGAGGCACCAATCACAATGAGAGAACTGGAGCATGCAATATCCAAATTGAAAATGAAAAAGTCCCCTGGAGCTGATGGAGTGTCCAATGAAATTATTAGAAACCTGGGAATTGCAGAAAGAGCAAAGGTACTGCAGATCTTTAACACAAGCTGGTCCACAGGTAATGTACCACAGGTGTGGAGAGAAGCAATAATGATACCACTCCTCAAATCAGGAAAAGATGGCAACACAGTCTCCAACTACAGGCCCATCAGTCTCACAAGCTGTCTATGCAAAACAATGGAACGCATTATCAATCTTAGAAGGCAGTGGTACCTTGAAAGTGAAAACCTTCTGGTATCACAGCAAGCAGGTTTCAGACAGTGCTACTCTACTGAAGATCAGGCAACGTACCTCTCCCAAGAGATTGAGGATGCCTTCCAAGATAAGAAACTGGTACTAGCAGCATGGATAAACCTCAGAAAAGCATTTGATAAGGTCTGGAAAGAAGGGCTCCTAAAGAAATTGCGAAATTGCAGGGTTAGCTCAGAAATGTACAAATGGGTAAAAGCATACCTGCATAATAGAAGAGCCAGGGTACAATTAGATGGTCACAAGAGCAAGAAAGTTCTACTGCGTCATGGAGTCCCCCAGGGAGGAGTCCTGTCGCCCACACTTTTCTTGGTTTACATCAATGACCTAGTTGCTGAACTACCACACGGGATCAAAGTGGCAATGTATGCTGACGACCTGGTGATCTGGTGCACAGAAGAACATGCGACAGTGGCCACTAAACAAATACAAAGAGCTATCGATGCCCTAACCTTCTGGGCTAATAGATGGTGCGTCAGCATTAACACAGATAAGTGCAGCACTACACTTTTTACCCTCTCACCAAAACAAAAAGCCGGTCATATCAAAATAGATGGAGAGCTCTTGAAAGAAGACAAACAACCCACATACCTCGGAGTTACTTTTGATGATAAACTGACATGAAAGCAGCACATAAACAAAGCAACAACAAAAGCCAGGAGGAAGTTAGCTATCCTGAGAAAACTAAGTGGAACCACATGGGAGCCAGTGGGAATATACTCAGTAAAGTTTACCAGCAAGGCATAAGACCACACCTGGAATATGGTTCAGCTGCGTGGTGTCCTGCATCAAACACCACATTACAAGATCTAGATAAAGTGCAAAACCAGGCACTTAGAATAATGTTGGGAGCAATGAAATCAACACCCATAGCAGAGATGCAGAAAATGGGAAGAATGCAAACACTTGGCGAACGAAGAGACACAAAAGTACTAATTCAGGCAGAAAAGTTTCAGTGTATGCCAAGTCATCCAATGAAGGAAAGATTCTAAAATCTAGCAATGGGACGACTGAAAAGAAGCAGCTTTATCCATCAAGCTAAACGACTCCGCAGACAACTTACAGACCTACCTTAAGGCCTGTACTAGAACAAACCCCGTGGAGTGAAAGACATGGAATGCCAATATACATTCAGACCCATGTGAAAGGAATACTAAGCGTGGACGAACAGAACAGTGTGCAGCGAAGGACAGTCACCCTCAGTTTCCTGGATGAGGAATATCCACAAGATATATGGGTCAGAGTATACACAGATGGGTCAGCACAGAATGCCGTGAGGAATGGAGGTGCAGGTGTATTTATAGAATATCCACACAAGCCTAGAGATACAATCAGAACACCGACAGGAAAATTCTGCAATAATTATGATGCAGAAATCCAGGCAATTAGTGTGGCAGCTAAAAAACTGCTGAACTCCAACTCTGACCTACAGCCTGTGGTATTCCTGACAGATGCAAAGTCAGTGCTTCAAGCTCTCCAGTCTGAAAAACTAACAGACTTGAAAAAACTACTTAGCGAATTGTCTTACCAGTATAGGGTAACCATGCAGTGGATACCCTCTCACTGTGGAATACCAGGAAATGAAAAAGCAGACCAACTGGCTAAGGAAGGTGCTGCCGAAGACCAACCAGATATACCAATCACCTACCATTAGAAAAAACAGATGATCAAGTCAATAAGAAAGCCACAAACACCAACACAAGATGACTATCATATTATGAACAGATCAGAACAAGTTATAATTCTACGTCTCAGAACAGGACACAACCGACTCTGCAGTCACATGTATACAAAGTTCAAGATTGGCAACACAGCCATGTGTACATGTGGACAGGCAGCACAGAGTGCCAAACATATACTTCAAGAGTGTTCTGAGCATGAAACGCTGAGGCAGACATATTGGCCAGAGGAAACAACACTGGAATCAAAACTCTATGGGACACTGTATGAACTACAAAAGACAGTGAGTTTTATTAAGGAGACAGAATTACAGATATAGACATGTTTCAAGTGAACGAAAGAAGAAGAAGAAGAAGCAACACCGCATTTCGAACCCTGATCTGTAACACTGATCTTTAATCCTGGCCATTGAAAAATGAATCATCATTGTTGTCTGTGTGTCGACCATTACGCCGATATTCATAATAGCTTGATGATATACATATTGAAAGTCTTGACTAAAATCGTATCTGTTTTTTATGGATGCGATGTGGCCGAAGAAGGAAGAGGTGTTTACTTGAGTTGTGAGACGAGTGTGTGGCGAGTTCTGAGCTGGATTTGTTAAAACCCGTTTTCTGCATTATTCTTCTCTCTACGCATGTTTGATTGTTGGCCCAAAAGTGTATACTGAGGTCCTGGCATGACCTTGTAATTCTATGATACTGGAACGCTGAAATGCCTCCCTTTGGGGACTAAACATATTTCTATGACATAAACCTCTCTTACACAAACAACAATTGTTTACTTCATCAAACATTGCTTAAACAGAATTTCTCTTCTTTCTAAGAAACTATTTAAAGGTCAATAGAAATCACTTCTGCTCAAGAAAATGGATTATTACTAATCCACTTTGTCAGTCTTCGGAAAATATCTGTTGTGTCCTTTAGGCATTAGATAATAAGGTTAGCAATTTTGATTCTATTTGTGTTTTTTCGAGATTTAAAGATTATTCATAATTAATTTTTACAGCCAATACTGGTTGTGCTGACTTTTTAAGCACTTTGACCTTCTTTGGGCGTGTTTTTCTTTGAAATTGAGAGAGGAATACACAAGATGCCGGAAATAAAGCCAGCATCGCATTAAAACTCTAAACAATGTCATAAAAAAACCCTTAAATCAAGAGCCTCTTGAAACGTGAGTTGTTTCCAAGTGAACTACTCAGGAAATCTCACTTTTGCGTTCATTATTTTTGTTCGGTCGTGTTGTTGCTTTAAACATGATAATTCCTGAAATCTCAGTATGTTCATTTCTTCATCAGTTTCAAGATAGTTGAAGTGTCTTTGTGAAACTAATGTCAATTATTGATTGATCTCATATTACTTCTGGCTCACGTGATTATGATGGTGGTAGGTGGACGCGAGTAATATTTAAATGCTTCCATGCAACTTTTTAAACAGAGGACATCGATTAATGGAAAGGCAGATTTAGCTATTAGAAGACCTATTCTGTGCCAACTCTCTGGCAACCGAAACAAACATGCTTCGGTTCAACTGTCTAAGTGAATCTTACCGTAAGTATCACCATCATCAAAGCCCTAACCCTAAAGGATCGTAGGTGTACCACTATGGTAAAATCAGCACACAAAAATGTCTCCATTCCTCTCCATAATCTTAATTCCTGTCCAGTCTTTAATAATCTTAATTCCTGTCCAGTCTTTAATAATCTTAATTCCTGTCCAGTCTTTAATAATCTTTTTTGGGGGCCTTCTGAACACCTCGCGATCTTGGGCGAATTGACAAGTCTCTTCCAGGAACATGTTTCAAGGTCAAGGTTGTAGTAAATCGTTATCATTACCTGTAATGGATAAACAAAAATATAGGACCTAGACAATTTTGTATAAATCTCCTTTAGATGGGACAAGAAAAATATGTGCAGAAGAAATATATTGCAGATTCTTACATATTCACAAGAATCAATACTTTCAATAGAAGTTCAAAGAAGGTAGTATGTTTGCTAATGACGAGTTAATTACGCTCAATAAAGACAATTTGATTGTCACTTAATAGTGCCGCTGGTGTTAAATGAAGGCAGTGTGTTGGTTAGTGACTGGAGTCGATGATGTTAAATGAAGGCAGCGTGTTGGTTAGTGACTGGAGTCGATGATGTTAAATGAAGGCAGCGTGTTGGTTAGTGACTGGGGTCGATGGAGTTAAATAAATGCAGCGTGTTGGTTAGTGACTGGAGTCGATGGAGTTAAATAAATGCAGCGTGTTGGTTAGTGACTGGAGTCGATGGAGTTAAATAAATGCAGCGTGTTGGTTAGTGACTGGAGTCGATGGAGTTAAATAAATGCAGCGTGTTGGTTAGTGACTGGAGTCGATGGAGTTAAATAAATGCAGCGTGTTGGTTAGTGACTGGAGTCGATGGAGTTAAATAAATGCAGCGTGTTGGTTAGTGACTGGAGTCGATGGAGTTAAATAAATGCAGCGTGTTGGTTAGTGACTGGAGTCGATGGAGTTAAATAAATGCAGCGTGTTGGTTAGTGACTGGAGTCGATGGAGTTAAATAAATGCAGCGTGTTGGTTAGTGACTGGAGTCGATGGAGTTAAATAAATGCAGCGTGTTGGTTAGTGACTGGAGTCGATGGAGTTAAATAAATGCAGTGTGTTGGTTAGTGACTGGAGTCGATGGAGTTAAATAAATGCAGCGTGTTGGTTAGTGACTGGAGTCGATGGAGTTAAATAAATGCAGTGTGTTGGTTAGTGACTGGAGTCGATGGAGTTAAATAAATGCAGTGTGTTGGTTAGTGACTGGAGTCGATGGAGTTAAATAAATGCAGCGTGTTGGTTAGTGACTGGAGTCGATGGAGTTAAATAAATGCAGTGTGTTGGTTAGTGACTGGAGTCGATGGAGTTAAATAAATGCAGTGTGATGGTTAGTGCCTGGAGTCGATGAAGTTAAATGAAGGCAGTGTGATGGTTAGTGCCTGGAGTCGATGAAGTTAAATGAAGGCAGTGTGTTGGTTAGTGACTGGAGTCGATGAAACGAAAGACATTTTTATTTATTTAAATGACTGAAATCAACGAAGATCAATGAAGGTATTTTTTTTAATGATTGGAGTTTATATATAGAGTAAAATGAAGATTGTATGTTATGATTGAAGTCAACGATGATGAATGCAGGTATTTTTTTAATGATTGGAGTTTATAGAGTTCAATGAAGATTGTTTATTTAGTCTGAAGTTGGCACAGTTCAATTAAGGTAAATTATATGTGGAAACCTGTGCATTCTGTACCTTTTCTCGGCATTTTTGATTTTCAAAAATCGTCTATACACCAGGCAAGTGTTCTGAAACTCCTATATCCACAGAATGTTTATCCTTTTGGAAGTCTGAAATGATCAAAAATGACATCATTACTTGCTTTCACTACAAACAAACAAAAACTAACGAAGCATGCATACACACTAAATATAACTGTATTTAAACTAGCTATGATTTAACTGAATTAATTTCGGATGCCCTATTTCCAGAATCTGCTGTAAAATAAATAATATACACAAGTTACAGCAAGATTTGGTTGCTAAGAAGAGTTTCAGAAATATTAATTAATATTAGTATTTAGGCCTATTCAAATTTATGGCTAATCCTTCAGAAATTTTAGAAATATTAATCTTCGTGAACAGGATTTCTACCTTAATACTTGTTTTATCGATGGGGAAACTATGTTATCATCGATTAGGATCAGATCCTTTCATTCTTACTTACCTGCAACCATGTTGACAAACCGATTTCTGATCAGAACTTTAAATATAACCTATATTTTGTATTTGTTATACTAATATGGTTGTAGATTTTAAATCTGCAGATACATCAAATTTAAATGTCGTCTAGGAAGTGAGTAAATAGATCAATGTTCATATTGTGACAGTGATCAAATATTTACATTGACACACAATGTTTATATTTGTCATAAGCTTTCAAGGATACAGATCTTTAAGATTAAAAACAAAGAAAAATTGAGAAAAATAGATATACGTTTAGAGCTAATCATGACAATACAGCTCATGTTCTTTGTATCGTCTTCTTCTTCTTCTTCTCGTTGTCTATGCATGCCTACATATATAGTCTGATTCTCCTTATAAATGTTCATCTATTTGAAAATTCTTTTAAAGCTCTTATAACAGTTTTCTTTCTAATAATGTTTATTTCTGTACACTATTGCAGTTTGTAACTGGTAAAGTGCACTGTACTCTTCCAGGAGCAGTTCTGGAATAGCATAGTTCTTTATATCAAAGAAATGTATGATGACAACAGACCCGAGATAAACATACAGGATAACGGCGAGGATCCATCCAGAGATGAAATGGGAAAAGAGGGAGGGGCATGAAATATGGCAACTCCCAGGACCAGACAAAATCACATTAGAGGAATAGGTAGCTTTAAGTTTCTTTGGAGTAGAAATAATCACCAAATTGATGTATTTAATAGATCAATTATATATTATCAATTATATATAAATGTATGATGTATTGAATGACGTATTTAATAGCGGACACATACCTGATGCCTTAATGAGATCCATATTTATTGCCTTACCTAAGAAACCAGGGACCACCGATTGTGAAGAACACCGTACAATCAGCATCATGAGCCAGATAACACAAATATTTCTCAGAATCATCACGAAGAGAGTGAGAAACAAAATAAAAACAGAAATAAGTCCAGAACAATGTGGATTCGTAGAATACAAAGATACAAACAATGCTATATAAATTTTGAGAACAATAATAGAGAGGTCTATAGAGATAAAAACAGACCTATACTTCTGTTTTATAGACTACACAAAGACGTTTGATAAAGTTAAACATTCGAACATCGACAATAAGGATGTACGAATTATCAAGAAATTGAGCTAGCAATAAACAGCATCAATAAGTGTACGAAATCAATGTGGCTCCTTTTAACAAATAAACAAGGCGTTAGATAGGAATGTGTACTTTCACAAGACCTGTTCTATTTATGCAGTGAAAACATATAGTTGATATCCCTGGAATATCAGTGGGATGACATAACTTAAATAATTTAAGATATGCGGATGACGCTTTTCTGATTGCTAAAAGTGAGAAAGGCATTCAATAATTAATTAATGTAGTAGTCCCAGAAAGTAAATAAAAAGACCACTTCCTAAATATCAAGAAAACAGAAGTCATATTTATTTAAAAGAAACAAAACACCACAGCTTGCAAGATTAAAGTGAATGTTGTAATATAAAAACACGTCTACCAATTCAAATATTTACGTACAACGATTACATCAGATGGAAGAAGTTCACGAGAAATAAAAAGCAGAATAAGGCAGAGAAGAACAACAATTAGAAAAATGGAAAATATATTGTGTAATGTGACCTTGTCATTAGATGTGAGAAAGAGATTTCTGCGGTGCTATATAACTCCTATACTAATATATGAGTGCAAGTCTTGGACAATAAACACACAGGAATGTGGGAAATTAGAGGCAGTAGAGATGTGCTTCTACAGAAGAATATTGAAAATACCATGGACTGCCAGGAAAACTAATGTGGAAGTGTTGAAAAAGTCAAATATAAAACGGAGCTTAATCAATAAAATAAGAAAAAGCTAATCTTCACTTTTTTCCCACTTTATGAGACAGGGAGATTTGGATAACATAGTAACAACAGACAAGATTGAAGGCAACAGAGACAGATGGCGACAACGTGAGAACATATTAGTTTGACAACCTGGTACTGCTGGAAAACAACAACGACCCTGATACATAGTACTGGAGATAGAGATCTGTGGAGAGCCATGATCGCCTACGCCAGCCGGCATGGCGCCTGATGATGATGACTCGCATGTATATTGATGTTGACACGATGTCACATGAATTATGATTATTTACTGCGGATCTGTGTGACGTCAGTGTACATCGACCCTATATAAGACGTAGGTGTCACGTGATTAATTAGTAATGTTGTACTCTTGATGTAACCCACAAAAATTCATTCCAAGGTTGAAAGACCGTGTCTCAGCCAAATGAAACGAATCCACTAGTTAACATACAATAATTAGTTAATACACTCTGATGTAATATAGAGGCTGTGATGTCGGATTGAATGGAGCTCTAAAATAAGAGTTTAATCGATTAGAGAATTTACTAAAGTGGTAATCTTATAGTACCATACCTTGCAATAATTCATTAATATGTTGGTCGCGTAGCGCAGAAATGTTTTTTCGGACCGGTGTAGTTCTTGGTTCGATCCAGTCTTAATTGGGTACCGGATTAATCCGGGAAGTAAAGAGAACTGCGAGGGTGAGCAGATGGCTACCGTCCTCATATAGTAGAGCACAGAATGCATGGGTCAGCACAGAATGCAGTGAGGAATGGAGGTGCAGATATAGAATATCCACACAAGTATAGAGATACGATTAGAGCACCAACAGGGAAATTTTTCAATAATTATGATGAAGAAATCCAGGCAATTAGTCTGGCAGCTAACAAACTGCTGAACTCCAACTCTGACCTATAGCATGTGGTATTCCTGACAAATGCAAGATCAGTGCTTCAAGCTCTCCAGTTTGGAAAACTAACATACTTGCAAAAACTACTTAATAAACTGCCTTACCAGTATAGGGTAACCATTCAGTGGATATCCTCTCATTGTGGAATACCAGGAAATGAACAAGCAGATCAACTGGCTAAGGAAGGTGCTGCCGAAGACCAACCAAATATACCGATCACGTACCACCAGGGAAAAAAACAGATGATCAAGAAAGTCACAAACATCAACACAAGATGACTATCACATTATGAACAGATCAGAACAAGTTATAATTCTACGCCTCAGAACAGAACACATCCGCCTCCGCAGCCACATGTACACAAAGTTCAAGATTGACAACACGGCCATGTGTACATGTGGACAGGCAGCACAGAGTGCCAAACATATACTTAAGAGTGTTCTGAGCATGAAACGCTGAGGCAGACATATTGGCCAGAGGAAACATCACTTGAAATAAAGCTGTATGGGACACTGTATGAACTATAAAAGACAGTGAGTTTTATTCAGGAGACAGAATTACAGATATAGACATGTTTTAAGTGAAGGAAAGAAGAAGAATAAATATAGCAGCGCCACTGAAATATGAAATCGCTAACATCTCACACCCCTATAGCATTAATGAATGTTATGTGTTAACTTTACTTTAACCTTGGACGGAATACCACTGCTTTCTAATGAGCTCCGTTGATTTTAATGTCTTTCATTATGCTTAGCGTTAAAAGAAAATACATGGAAATCAATATAACTTTGGTACTGAGATTTTGTTGTTGTTGTTGTTCGCCATCACAAGTTACATCCACGTTTGAATTTCAGATAGAGTTATGTTCTTGACTATGTGTTCGTAGATAGCTAATAAGCCATATTCTGGTTACAAATGTCCTAGGACAGTTCGAGCAATGGATGACCACTGTAGATGGAACATTAAAAACAAAGGGTTTAGTCTAAATAGCAGGAAAACTAAGTAATGAATACATTTGTATTCAAAGAAGTATTAATACCAAAGAATAAAATTTTCTTCAGAACGCAACATCACAGATGATGGGATCAGTCTTAAGCAAGTCAACATATTCAAATATACAGAGATACTTTATTGATTGAGGTGGAAAAGTGAGTTCCTAGAAGTTATATAGAACCAATTCTGATGTATCAAATTGATGTATGAATACGTGTTTTTTTTTAACATTCAGTAGGCAATTTAATAAATTTTTATTGAGAATTTAAAATTATAATTTGAGTATGTACATACGAATCAAAATATTCTCAAAATGTAATAGAAAGCACACGAAATTAAGTTTATCCAGACAAGTCTGAATTTAGTTTTTTTATTCTGTAAAGGCCCCACAAAAGCATTATATTTTCATACCATCAATGAATACTGAGAAATGTATGAATATATAGCGTGGCTTTAATCTACGCTTTATAGGCAGACAGATAAATCTTCAGGGTTTGAGAGATAACACAACAAGAATTCATCCTCCTGTTTTTATTGAAACTCTCTTTATAGACCACTCAAAAAACATTTGACAAATTAAAACACGAAGAAATTGTTGACATTTTCAGAGAACATAATATGCAGCGGGACAATAATTCAAAACATTGGGCATCTAGAAATACATAAAATAGGATAAAATATGAATGATCTATGCTGAAAGCACCGTTTTAATATCATAATCATAAATCTAAAACTGCGGATTATTCTAGAGAGTGGTAGTGGAAGAAGAAGCAATGTTTAAATGTACACGTATATAGGTCATATATATGTCTGTGTGTGTGTGTATTTGTTTGTTTGTATGAACACTTTATATATATATATATATATATATAAATATATATATACATACCACACACAGAGTGTTTGTTAAGTCTCACTGCACTTTGTATCGAGAAACCATTCGAAAGAGGAAGTTTTGGATGTCATCCATAGTCCAATGTGTAGAAATATGCAGTGAATGACTGTCGTCTGCTGGAATAATTCTTTGCACAAAACAGAATGGAGCTATTTTTGCACAAACAGAAGGTGTTACCAACAGAAGAAATAAATTTTTTGATCAACGCATTTTTCGAAATGGCGGTCCATTCACAAAACGAATTGTTGTGGTGGACATTTTCTACACCTTTTATAACGAAAATTTAATTGGTACTTTCTACTTTTCCTAAAACAGCACTAGAGCATAGCAGTATTAACTGTAAATATATTAATGATTTTTGTGTGTGCACATTTTCTGATGTCGTCAAAAAATGTAACATATTTTTCAAAGTTGTTCTACTTACAAACTGTAGTGAGACATTACAAACACTCTGTATATTTCAGGGGCGTAGCATGAATTTTTAGAGTCTTTAGCAGAAAAAAATCTGACATTTCCGGTTTCAACATGGCGCAGGGTAGACTTTATTCGTTTGGTCTTCACTTGAAGATTATTTGATTTTGTAGTGTGTGTTTCTTTTAAAAAGTGAATTTATAACGATTGGAAAGTGTATAAAGTGCCCTGTGTATATCTCACAGTATATAAGTACAGTGTATAAGTACATATCGTGTACATATCAATATTCCTGGAGGAAGTCGAAGTTTAGACGTCACTATTACCTTCATGATGTTCGCTAGGCGGAAACAAGGAAGTGACCTGTAGCCACCGGTATAAGTGGTAACTCTGTAGCTGACAAGGGTCGGACACTCATTTGTCCCGACATAAAGTATTGTCAAGGGTAGCGGATATAAATGTATTTTGAAAGCAACGGGAAACTACCACATTATTCTCCCAAGAAGAAAGTCATGGCGACACACAGAAGTAGGACAACAGTATGTAGTGTTACTATTGCAACATGGAACGTCAGATCGTTAGCTCAGCGTGGTAAATTAGGCAACATCAAACAAGAAATGGAAAGAATGGAAGAAAATATCTTTGGGAATGAGTGAAATGAGATGGACTGGGGCAGGAGAGATACAATAAGATAAATTTATGCCATATACTCAGGTGAACAAAAACACGAGAGAGGTGTAGACGTATTATTAGACACAATAAACAGGAAAAACGGTGACGAGTTTCATGGCAATATAATACAGGCAATATAATACAGGCAATATAATACAGGCAATATAATACAGGCAATATAATACAGGCAATATTAGTGAAACGAGCTTGAATACCATTGAATATTAACATTGTACATGTTTATGCAGTAAGATCAGGCGGGTTCAGAGGAGGACATCGAAAATTTATATGGAGAACTAGAAATTGCAATGAAACAGTGTACAAATCATGAATAACTATAGTTATGAGGGACTTTAACGCAAAAGTAGCTGAAACAGAAAGAAAGGATGTGACTGGAAGATTTGGTATAGGTGTCAATAACGACGAAGGTAACTTATTGATAGAGTGGGCACAAGCACATAATTTATTAATAGTACATGGTACAAGCAACATCCAAGAAGGCTGTGTACATGGATTAGTCCAGGAGATAATACATGGAACTAAATTGATTACATTTTAGTCTATAAAAGACATAGAAACAGCATTAGATCTATGAAAACAAGGCCAGGTACTGACTGCAACAGTAATAATATACTACTGGTGGCGAAATTTTGTGTAAGATTAAAGAAAATCAAGTGATCACAAAGAAATATGAAATTAGATTTAACATTATTGAAATCAGATGCTTAGATAAAAAAAAGATACAACATAATTGTACAGAGTAGATAAAATGCCATTACGAAGATTCAAAGTATTGAAGATCAATGGAACATGCTAAAACATTCGATAAACCAAATATCTAAAGAGATAATACCAAAAGTAAAACATACAGCAAATTAAAAATAGATCACAGAAGATATATTAGAATTTATGAGCACCAGAAGAATAAATAAACACAAGTTAGATGAATATCAGAAAATGCATAAGGAGATAAGGTAGAAAGGCAAAGTAGCAAAAGAAAGCTGGCTGAACAAGTAGTGCACGGTAATAGAATCATATTACAATTAAGACACAGCATTACTAAATAAGAAACTTAATGTGATAACGGTAAAAGAACGCTCACGATTACAGGGTGTCTAAAATCTAACACGGGGCAGGTATTAATGGGAAATGATCATATAGTACAGAAAGTGTCTGAATATATCAAAGAACTCTATGATGACAATAGACCGGAGATAAACATACACAATAATGGCGAGGTTCCATCAATACTGGCAGCAGAAATTAGTGAGGCCCTAAGACACATGAAATACGACAAAGCCCCAGGACCAGACAATATCACATTAGAGGAATAAGTAGCTTTAGGTGACTTTGGAGTAGAAATAATCACTAAATTGCTGAATGACCTATATGATAGCGGACACATACCCGATAACTTAATGAGATCCATATTTATAGACTTACCAAAGAAACCAGGGACCACCGAATGTGAAGAACACAGTACGATCATCCTCATAAGCCAAGTAACAAAAATACTTTAGAATCATCATGAAGAGCGTGAGAAACAAAATAAAACCAAAAATAAATAAATCCAGAACAATGCGGCTTCGTAGAAGTCAAAGGTATCCAACAATGCTATATATACTTTGAGAACAATAATAAAGAGGTATTTAGAGGTAAAAACAGACCTGTACTTCTATTTTATGGACTACAAAAAGACATTTGATAAAGTTAAACATGGTGAAGTTATGCTATACATGCTAGACACATGCTAGAGAATTCGAACATCGATAGTAGTAAGGATTTAAGAATCAGCTGCAAAAAAAAAGTAGTAAATTAATTTGGCTCATTTCAACAAATAAAACAAAGAGTTAGACAGGGATATGTACTTTCATCAGACCTGTTCTCGTTATACAGTGAAAACGTAATGCTTGCAATAGTTGATATTCCAATAATATCGGTGGGAAGACATAACATAAATAATTTAAAATATGTGGATAACAATGTCACGATTGCTAAAAGTGAGGAAGACCTTCAAGAATGAATTAATGTAGTAGTGACAAACAGTAAAGAGAAAGTCCTCTTCCTAAACATCAAGAAAACAGAAGTAATTGTTATTTAAAAGAGACAAAACACCACAACTTGCAAGATCAAAGTGAATGATATAGTATTAAAACAGGTCCACCAATTCAAGTATTTAGGTACAACGATTACAGCAGACTAAATTTGCATTATACAAGACTATTTTTATCCCCTCACTGTGCAAACAGTACCAAACCTGGACACTGACAGCACAAGACAAAAGAAAAATAGTGACAGCAGAAATTACATGTCTAGGAAGAATACTCGGAGTGTTGTTAAGAGATGGAATTAGAAACGATAACAACAGATAGATAACAAAAACAAAAATACCAATATTGGAACACATCAAAAGACAACAAATCAAGCGGTTTTCACACGCTTCCAGACTACCAACAGACAGCATGCCACAGATGACCATGACTCGTATACTTTATAAAGCCAAAGGCAGACCATGTAAAAGATGGACCACAGAAATCAAAGTAGCCGCAGGAACAAGTTTACAAATAGCACACAAAGAAAGCCATCTCCAGAGAACTCTTCAACCCCTGAAGCCGCAAGGCAAAAAAAGGCCACAGAGTATAAATAAATAGTACGACAGATGGAAGACGTTCATCAGAAATCAGAACAGAGCAGGCAAAAGCAACATTAAGAATAATGAAAAATATGTTGTGTAATATGACCTTGTCTTTTTGTCATTAGAGGTGAGGAAGAACGTTCTGCAGTGCTATATAACTCATATACTAACATATGGATGCGAGTCTTGGACAATAAACAAATGCGACATTGAGAAATTAAAAAGAGTAGAGATGTAGTTCTACAGAATACTGATAATACCATGAGCTGCCAGGAAAACTAATGTGGAGATTTTGAAAGAGTCAAATGCGGGTCGGAGCTTAATCAATAATATAAGAAAAAGACAATCTCATGATATTATTTATTTACAATTGGTTTATTAGCATATTACCTTAACCACAACCTTTCACGAACATGTGAAAAATAGTTACAGGAAAACATATATAGGTCGCTCAGGTTTCACACTCTTTTTAAAAAAAATCAGGATAGCTATCATAAGCGAAATTAGAAATAATGTGTTAGTTATGTTATGGAAAGCTATCATAAGCTATGTCAGAAATAATACGGAAGCTAAGTTATGAACAGCTATCATAAGCTATGTTAGAAATAATATGGAAACTAAGTTATGGAAAGACATTAAGCTATGTTAGCGGTAACAAACTACTCTGTCGAAATATACCCTGAACAGAGACTAAAACATTTTTCAATTGTCGATTCCATCCTGTATCGACAAAGGAAAAACAAATATATAAAAAAGAAAAACTGAAGGAAACAGCCAACGAGAAAAGAAAGAAATGTCAAAGAGAAAAACTAATGAACATACTTCTGGTACAAATAACCTAGTCATATTTGTGTTTTACAAATTCTTCCCTTATCTTTTACATAAAAATGTAATCCTATTAAAAAAAGTATACAAATAACATAACATAAAAACACAATGAAGTAAGTGAGAGTATACATGAGACGTTGCCTAGAGGCATTTAGAAATCAGAGATGGACTGTATTTTTCGCTAACGAGTTAGATAATGGCTGAAATCTTCGCACCGAATTTTACTGGTAATCTTTCTCCATAAAAACATCATTTTTGACAGAAACATTGTATAAGTATGTTGCTTATTTGTCTGCCGTCGTTCGTCCCGATTAAGACTTTTTAGTCGCAACATTGTGTGTTTCTTTGTTGATATATTTTATTATAAATATTGATAACCCTTATTCTTACATCCGTAAAATATTTACATTTGCCCTGTGTTACCACAACCATCGCATTTCCAGTATCGGGTTGTTTCGAGATACCAGTTGTATCGCATTCTCTCGTAGTCTGTTATGATTGTATATGTCATATGCATTGAAACAGGCTAGGATTGATAGAAAATTGTTGTTAGACAGGTAACCAATGATCTCGAAATCAGAGGTGAGTTTCCCAGAAACTCTAGCAGGGTCATACCTGGAAGAGACACAGTCACCAATGCTGCTATGCTTGAATATGAAATGTATGAGTGTTTCCAGACAAACAAGGGAACTGCAATTACAGTAATAGACCTAGAAGATGAGTACAAGATTCAACTACAGCAACTTTGTCGACTTATTAAGGGAGCACAATGTTGACCTATGGATTGTCCGATGGATAGCACACGTGCTGATGTGTATAAACGTTACCGCCGAAGACGGATGTGTCAAGCCATTTGCGCAAATAAAACGGCGACACAATGCATTTCCATTTTCTGGACTATATACTGCTGGAAATCTAGTAGGATCATTGTTCTGCTGCAAGAGAGATCTAGTGGGAGTTTGAGAATGAACGCTGAAGAAGAGAAGAAGTATAAAAGGTGTACTCCAGTACGCATCCGGATGTAGCCATAAATTACCACTATCCCTTACACCAAAATCTACATGAAATAAAATGCAACAAATCAAATGCGGGAGGTATTCGATGGCAGAGGCAGAGTACACGTTGCTCAGAGTGTGTGAACTGAAGCTCTGAGTGTGTGAACTGAATATCTGAGTGTGTGAACTGAAGCTGAGAGCGTGTGAACTGAAGCTCAGAGTGTGTGAGCTGAAGCTCAGAGTGTGTGAACTGAAGCTCAGAGTGTGTGAACTGAAGCTCAGAGTGTGTGAACTGAAGCTGAGAGCGTGTGAACTGAAGCTCAGAGTGTGTGAACTGAAAGAAGAAGGGAAATGGTGTGGATGGTCGGAAGTGAACAAATAGAAAAAGTGTCTGAAAAATGTAGTAATACAACTGAGGAAAGTGTCTGACACATGTAGTAATATAACTGGGGAAAGTGTCTGACACATGTAGTAATATAACTGGGGAAAGTGTCTGACACATGCAGTAATACAACTGGGGAAAGTGTCTGACACATGTAGTAATACAACTGGGGAAAGTGTCTGACACATGTAGTAATACAACTGGGGAAAGTGTCTGACACATGCAGTAATACAACTGGGGAAAGTGTCTGACACATGCAGTAATACAACTGGGGAAAGTGTCTGACACATGTAGTAATACAACTGGGGAAAGTGTCTGACACATGTAGTAATACAACTGGGGAAAGTGTCTGACACATGCAGTAATACAACTGGGGAAAGTGTCTGACACATGTAGTAATACAACTGGGGAAAGTGTCTGACACATGTAGTAATACAACTGGGGAAAGTGTCTGACACATGTAGTAATACAACTGGGGAAAGTGTCTGACACATGTAGTAATACAACTGGGGAAAGCGTGTAAGTAATGCACTGTTCCATCACAGATGCAACGGTACAAGAACTTATCCAAATGCACTCAAAACTTCCGGATGACACAATCATATATAGAGATGGCGCTGTCAACAAAGAAATGAATAATTGTCGAGAGAGGTTTGTTGCCTACAGTAATGGAAAATATATGCTTCAAAAATCATGTGCCCACTCCACTATAACATCGAGCATGAAAATGGAAATAGAAGCGATGACTGCGGCACTTAAAAGGTTGGTGACTGAATTATCTATTCACACTGTGATACTCCCTGTCTCCCAGAGAATATTCCGAAAGTTGAATGGTCCATGTTAAGAAAGGTGTGTGTAACGTTACTGATAATTTCGGTTGTCTAAACTATTACATGTATATACTGCCTTGGACATGCGGGGCTAGAGACATCGAAAAGACAGACTTGCTTGAAGGTAATGCTGTGGTTGATGGCACAGTATTAAAGAGAGATAGAGACGATCTAATAGGGATTTACTACTGGGTGTAAGAGACGATGCTGGAGGTGATAATGTGACATATAAAGAATTGTATATATGGGATTAGCCAAGTGTGAGGTGCTAGCCAAATGTGAGGTGCTTGCCAAGTGTGAGATGTTAGCCAAGTGCGATGGACTAGCCAAGGGTGAGGGGCTAGTCAAGGGTGAGGAGCTAGTCAAGGGTGGGGGCTAGCCAAGGATGAGGAAAGAAAGTGTGTCAGCTTTGTATGAAGATTACATAAGCAACATCTGACTGGGACATTGACTGCACACATTTTGATGGCTGCTGGAACGGAGAGTAGAGCCCTTATGGAAATGTGACGTGTGCCATAACGTTGGCTTCTAATCAAGAATTGAAACACGTCCGGGTGTTGCAAGGGCCCAAAATAATAACGACACTGCTTTCTGTTATGCTCATCGTTAAAGAAACGAATGAACTTTCGAGTGGAGATAGTTTTCCCATTGCATGGAGTGTTACAGTGACTCAAACGTCATGCTGATTTTATGTCTCAAGCCAAAAGACACAGCTATTGCAACTAAGCTGTAAGCCGTAATACAACGCATCGTGTTCTCCGGACTATATCCTGTTAATCTGCAGGGAGTGTGATAAAAAAAGTAGAAATATTACAACACTTAGCAATAGCGTCGGGAAAATGATTTTTATAGTCAAATGTATAGAAGTCGTTTAAGTCCATAACGTTACACAGATCCGAAGTATATACAAGCGAGAACGTTAGCAGCATTGAAAAGACCTTCCCTGGGGGGGCGACCATCCCCTACCAGGCGCGTCCACAGGTTGCGGATCGTGGAACAACCTCCGGATATGGAGTCTCCATATCTGGTGGTTGGCTGCAATATAAGACAGATCTCTGGACGAATAATCCAGATTTCTGGACGAATAAGCAGTCGCGGACAAACTGGCGATGTTGCCCAACAGGACGGGGTGGGATATCAGGTGGCACTGATATCTCCACTGAAATACCCCATGCGTCTCGTGACGGGCAGCATCAAGCGAGTATGAGCCGCTATAAGCTCAAGCCAACAGCTGGGGTCATTGACCCCAGCATACGCGTCCCCCAGGGTTGGGGGGGACCTTTAAAATAGGGGAATATGGGAAACTATTTTCTAAAACATACAAAGGGAGAAGTCAGTAAAACCCTACTTAGGCCCCAATCAGCTCCATCCCATAAAGGAAAAAGGCAGGAAAACTTAAAAAATTCCCCTAACTGCTGGGCAGGTGGCGCTCAAGAGTCCAGAAAGACAGGCCACCTAGGAGATGGAAAACTCTACACAAAGCCTGGACAGATGGTGCTCATGATCCCGGGAGGGTAGACCATCTAAGGAAAGCAAACCTAAAAAAAATAGCTGGCGGAAATCGGATGCACTTGGCCATATGGCGCATAACAAAGTGCAACGTACCTCATATACACTCATGCAGATTGAGACAATGGATTCTAGGTATGGTGCTCTGCCTGAGGAGTCCCACCAGGCGGGTAGAGTGCCGGGCCCCATGCCTCGAAGGGGCCCACCCCAAGCTACTGGTGGTCACCCTGGCCCATTTTGGAAGACCAGGAAATGGGAACAGCGGGAAATTATGACTGGTCAAACCACACGACAGACAAAAGGACTAAACATACTGCATTGGAATGCGGAAGGCATTTACCACAAAAAGCAGGCACTAACAGCTAGACTGGATAACGACAAGATTGATGTGGCTTGTATACAAGAAACCCATCTTAACCTAAACCATAGATTCTCTATCAGGGGCTACCAAACATTCAGACAGGACAGAGAAGGGCATAAGGGAGGGGTACTTACACTGATACGCAACACCATTCCAACAAAGCAGATAGAAATAAATACAATAGGAGAATCAGAGATTATAGGAACAGATGTGTACATAGAAAACCAGCCCATCAGAATTTATAACATATACAGCCCAGTAGGAAGAGCCCTTAAATTAGAAACAATGGATATTACAGACACACACTGTATTGTAGTGGGTGACTTTAACAGCCACTCTGAAAGGTGGGGTTACCAGCAAACTGACTCAAGAGGAGAAGAAGTGGAAGAATGGGAAATCGATAACAATCTATTTCTGTTGAATGCACAGGATGATCCCCCAACTTTCTACTCAAGGAGATGGAAATCAACATCAACCCCAGATTTAGCGTTTGCCACTGGCGATTTATCCCATAAAATATGTAGAATAGTTATGAACCAGCTAGGGGACAGTGACCACAAACCAATAAAACTCACTATCAACCTTAACTACACACAGGAAGAGCAGAAACCTCTTCCCCGCTGGAACTATAAGAGAGCAGACTGGGACAAATTTGCAAAACTCTCAGACGCATATAGTGAGCCTATCAACACCCATCAAAAAAAAATTAAGAACATGACGGAAAAGCTAACTGAGGCAATACTTAGGGCAGCAAAAGACGCAATACCAAGAGGGGCAAGAAAAAACTACAAACCGTACTGGTCCAAAGAAATACAAAAGCTTGAAGAAGACCTGAATATGGCCAGAGAATTAGCAGAAACAGAGCAGAGTACAGAAAGCAATATTGCTCTCAAGGCAGCCTCAGCTAAATACAAGAGAGAGGTAAAAACATCAGCAAGGAGGAAATGGATCGAAAAAACCGAGAGCCTTAACATGGACAAAGATGGAAACAAACTCTGGAAACTTGCCAAGGCATTGAGTGATGAAAACAGTAGCCGACCTCCAATAACACTTGAATATAATAACAAAATGCACACAGGAAAAGCAGCAGCAAACATTTTCATTAAAAATTATGCAACTGTGAGCCAGATTAACATACCAAAAGAAAGAAAAATAGAAGTCAAGAACGAAATCCATGGACTAAAGGATATGCCTATGGTTATAGAAGAGCAAATGTTGGCAAAATTTACGGAAACTGAGCTAGAAGAAGCACTACAGAACCTTAAACTCAAGAAGTCACCAGGTAAAGATGGGGTTACCAATGAGATGCTTATGAAACTGGGGCCTAGAGCAAAGAGAAAACTTCTAAACATAGTAAATACTAGCTGGAGAACAGGACAGGTGCCCACCGCATGGAAAGAAGCTATCATGGTACCCATTTTAAAGCAAGGCAAAGACAAACTCGACCCAAGTAGTTATAGACCTGTCAGTCTCCTCAGCTGTATGGGCAAATTAATGGAGAAAATGGTCAACAGAAGACTCATGTGGCACTTGGAAGGAAAACAACTCATAGCAGCACAACAGAGCGGCTTCCGACAACACAGATCAACAGAGGACCAGGTCGCCTACATAGCCCAAGAGATTGAAGACGCATACCAAGAAAAAAAACACACGCTTGCAGTGTGGGTTGACATGGAGAAGGCATTTGACAAAGTTTGGAAAGATGGACTCAAGAACAAGCTCCTTAGACTAGGAATCAGAGGACACTTATATAACTGGATATGCAACTATATGGAAAAAAGAACAGCTAGAGTGCAAGTACAGGGAAAACGTAGCAGGAAGAGAATACTAGAACAAGGTGTCCCGCAAGGAGGTGTACTATCCCCTACACTCTTCTTAATTTACATAAATGATATTATGGAGGGCATACCAACTGGGGTACACTCTGCAATGTATGCAGATGACCTGGCCTTGTGGACAGGAGGGGTGACAATAGCAGTTGCAAAAAATAGAATGCAAGGGGCACTGCACAAACTAGAAAGCTGGACCAAGAAATGGTTGCTTACCATTAATGAAAAGAAAACCACACACACAATATTCACACTAACCAACAAGGTACAGAAAACAACACTAAAAATAAACAATCATGTTCTCCCACTAGAGCAGAACCCAACATACCTCGGAATTACCCTTGACTCTAGAATGACATGGGCAAAACAGACAGAAAAAGCAGAGAAAGGAGCCAGAAATAGAATGGCAATAATGAAAAAGTTAGCAGGCACAAACTGGGGAGCGGACAGCAAAATCTTGAAAAGGCTATACACAGGTAGAGTTAGGCCAGTACTAGAGTATGGCATCGCAGCCTGGGCCACAGCATCTAAAACGCAATTCAACAAAATAAACAAAACCCAGAATCAAGCTACACGTATTATCACTGCATCTATGAAATCAACACCCATAAATACATTAGAAACAATAACTGGCCTTCAGTCAATGGAAGATAGAAGAGACATGAAAGTAGTTCAACAAGCAGAAAAATACAAGAGACTCCTGAATCACCCTATGCACCAAAGAATTAATGGCTATGGCAAAAGCAGGCTGGAGAGGAGCAACTTCTCAGCAAATGCAAAGAAACTGATACAAAAGGCACCAACTATAGGACAAGCGAAACCAAGGCCCATACAACTAGTCAGTATCATCCCCCCTTGGGCATACAGACTCCCACAACTAAAAGAACAAATAGAAGGTATAGAAAAGAAAGGAACTCAGACAGAATTGGAGAGAAAGCGTATCACAGAACAACACATCGCAGTTAATTACCCACAAGATGCATGGACCCATGCCTATACAGATGGCTCGGCCACAAACGCAATTGAGAATGGAGGTGGAGGAGTGACCCTCAGACTAAAATGCGGGAAAGATGTTACTCTAGCCATAGCTACAGGCAAGCTCTCAACCAATTTTAAAGCAGAAATGGAAGCTCTCAAGAAAGCAGCAGAAACTATCTTACAACACAAAGAACAAGTGCACAGGAATATTGTACTACTAACAGATGCACTCTCTGTCATAACAGCACTGAAGCTACACAAGAGCACCGAACTGAATGAATTGAGGGCAGTGCTAGTTCAGTTGTACAATAATTTCCAAAGAGTAGTGATCCAGTGGATACCGGCACACTGTAACATTGAAGGGAATGAAGCTGCAGATAGACTGGCCAAAGAAGGAGGGAAGTTACCTCAAGAAGACTATCTGGTCAGTTATGAAGAAGTGAAGACCATCATTAAAGGCAACTATAACAAAAAGTGGAAAGAAGACCACCCCAAATATAATGCAGATGACGGGTATTACCAATTGTCCAGAAGAGACCAGGTTATCCTGCTGCGCCTCAGAACTGGTCACAACAAAATGAGACATCATTTGTACACCAAATTCAAAATAGGGACAACTGGGCTCTGCCATTGCAGCCTTGCAAATATGACAGCAGAACATATCCTACAAGAATGTCCCCAGTATGCAGACCTGAGAAACAAGACATGGCCCACCCCAATCAGTGTTGAAGAGAAACTGTATGGCACAGTGGACACTTTAAAACAGACAGCATCCTATATCATAGAATCCGAAGTCCCAACCTGACTGAGTAATGATCGCCGAAGAAAAGACCTTCCAACAGAATTAATTAGGACCCCATTTGTTACGTTTTTTTATATTTATTGGATTTTCGATTGGTCACTACTTATATACTTGGATTCGCCGTAGCTACTTTTGGCATGTGAGTCCAAGTATAAAGTGACCAACGAAAACACGACAATGTAAAAATAAAGGTACGAATAAAGTTCTACTTAATTCTGGACAGAGGTCTTTACTGTCGACGTTCTCATGTAGTGTTACCACCAATGTAATTAAGTGCACAGTGAATAAATATCAAAGCAGAGTGGAAAATAATAATACTGTAACCTGCATTGCATATCGTTAGAGTCAACACCGAAGGGTTGAGAATAAAATATTATTACCCCATGCCTAGGTCAAAATAAGAACAAAAACTTGTCATACTAAAGTTTATTGTAATGGGCCTAAATGCGCAGATATTGTTCTGGAACTTTAATCCACTAAAAACATATTCTGTTCTTTAAATTGAATTCTGGTAACTGGCAAGAGTTTGGCAATGAAGAAAGAGAAGAAGACGAAACGTCTGAAGAAATCATGTCAGAGATTAATTACAACACACAGTAAAAGTGAATGGCATGAAATTTGCGATTAATGAACCACAGATGGAAAGCGGAAAACGAAACAAAAATGTCTTAACAGATTTAATAACGAAACAAATGCGAAATACATAAAGAAAAATTCATGTTTCAGAAAGGCATCGAAATGGAAACGTTGCACAAAAGTTAAACCAAAGAATTCACATAAAAATGCACAAATCAACCTGGGAAAAAATATCTTAAAATCACATGAGAAAAAGTCGAAAGTGCTGGATAAATAATATAGGTAAACAAATATACATAATGCTCTACAATGATGGCGATTATAATATAAAACCCAGGCAAATACAAGAGAATGATTGTGAATACACTATGCAGATATCAAGAGTTAGGGTAACAAATAGCAAGTTACAGGATCTTTCAAGAACTGCAAGCATCGGCCTTCTACGATAATGTTCTCTAAATGACTGAGACACTCAAGCCGAATGGAGAATGAGCAGATGCTAAATGATATGCAGGGAGGAAACACAACATCTGGCAACAAATCAGAGCAATACGTGCACATCGCTATCATCATGATGATGGTGATTCTGATGAACTCTGATGAAACGCGAGTTTGTCATTGTTTCTTCTTGTGTCCGGTGGTGAGATTTTACTATTTATTCTTGTCTCGGTTGGTGAAGTTTTACTATTTCGTCTTGTTTCGGGTGGTGAAATTTACTATTTTTTTCGTGTCGGTTAGTGAAGTTTTCGTATTTCTTCTTGTGTCCGGTGGTGAAGTTTTCGTATTTCTTCTTGTGTCTGGTGGTGAAGTTTTACTGTTTCTTTTTGTATCGTGAGGTGAAGTTTTACTTTCAACTCAATATTGCGCCTTGTCTGACATTATTTGTGCTTAAGAAGTTTTATCATAACTTTTTCAAGACCTAAATAACGACTTGACTCAATGTTGTCCTAAGGTGTCATGTCACGAATTTGGCAGTATTTACTTTGTAAAGGAGATAACCGTGACATTCTTGAAATCGTAAGCGATACTGAAGATGAAAGGAGAGAGTAGAAAGTGAGCATGTTTACTATCATCAGGTGTACAGCGTGCCACGTTCGAAACAACGTCAGCACAGAAAACAAAATCACAACCATACGGGATTTTTCGCGTAACACGACAGCTTCTCTAGTCTATATAGCTCTAAATTGGTACCTGACGCATGGTTAGTGGAGGTTTATTTGTTTATTTACTATTCTTATGAATTGCGAGCAACTTGCTCTTATAACCTATCTGCAGTGGAGTGGTTTCTCTGAGCTGTCTTTCCATACCCAGGATCGGAGACGTCAGCTAGTTAGAGGAGGTAAACACGCCTACTAGTTGCCGCGTCTTATTATATGAAGAATCCCACCGAAAACGGATGTGTCGGACCATTGACGCAAATAAAACGGCGACACAACACATTTCCAATCTCTGTACTACATCCTGCTGGAAATCTAGGAGGACAATGGTCCTGCTACAAGACAGATTCAGCGGGAGTTTGAGAATGAACGCTGAAGAAAAATAAGACGAATATGAAGAGTTATCTTCATCCCCAACGGCAGAATGATGATGTCATGGGACCTACCTATACCTTTCCCATCTGTCCAGACCTTCAGCGGAATTCACAGCACAGACCACGCAGAATGATTGCATCAATTGTGTTATATGGGACACACAGTTAATTTAAGTTACTTTATGTCATAAAACTAAGTCGCAGTGTATATACAATCATATAGAGGTGTACTTTCACAGAACTAAGTCGCAGTGTATATACAATCATATAGAGGTGTACTTTCACAGAACTAAGTCGCAGTGTATATACAATCATATAGAGGTGTACTTTCACAGAACTAAGTCGCAGTGTATATACAATCATATAGAGGTGTACTTTCACAGAACTAAGTCGCAGTGTATATACAATCATATAGAGGTGTACTTTCACAGAACTAAGTCGCAGTGTATATACAATCATATAGAGGTGTACTTTCACAGAACTAAGTCGCAGTGTATATACAATCATATAAAGGTGTACTTTCACAGAACTAAGTCGCAGTGTATATACAATCATATAGAGGTGTACTTTCACAGAACTAAGTCGCAGTGTATATACAATCATATAGAGGTGTACTTTCACAGAACTAAGTCGCAGTGTATATACAATCATATAGAGGTGTACTTTCACAGAACTAAGTCGCAGTGTATATACAATCATATAGAGGTGTACTTTCACAGAACTAAGTCGCAGTGTATATACAATCATATAGAGGTGTACTTTCACAGAACTAAGTCGCAGTGTATATACAATCATATAGAGGTGTACTTTCACAGAACTAAGTCGCAGTGTATATACAATCATATAGAGGTGTACTTTCACAGAACTAAATCGCAGTGTATATACAATCATATAGAGGTGTACTTTCACAGAACTAAGTCGCAGTGTATATACAATCATATAAAGGTGTACTTTCACAGAACTAAGTCGCAGTGTATATACAATCATATAGAGGTGTACTTTCACAGAACTAAGTCGCAGTGTATATACAATCATATAGAGGTGTACTTTCACAGAACTAAGTCGCAGTGTATATACAATCATATAGAGGTGTACTTTCACAGAACTAAATCGCAGTGTATATACAATCATATAGAGGTGTACTTTCACAGAACTAAGTCGCAGTGTATATACAATCATATAGAGGTGTACTTTCACAGAACTAAGTCGCAGTGTATATACAATCATATAGAGGTGTACTTTCACAGAACTAAGTCGCAGTGTATATACAATCATATAGAGGTGTACATTCACAGAACTAAATCGCAGTGTATATACAATCATATAGAGGTGTACTTTCACAGAACTAAATCGCAGTGTATATACAATCATATAGAGGTGTACTTTCACAGAACTAAATCGCAGTGTATATACAATCATATAGAGGTGTACTTTCACAGAACTAAGTCGCAGTGTATATACAATCATATAGAGGTGTACTTTCACAGAACTAAGTCGCAGTGTATATACAATCATATAGAGGTGTACTTTCACAGAACTAAGTCGCAGTGTATATACAATCATATAGAGGTGTACTTTCACAGAACTAAATCGCAGTGTATATACAATCATATAGAGGTGTACTTTCACAGAACTAAATCGCAGTGTATATACAATCATATAGAGGTGTACTTTCACAGAACTAAATCGCAGTGTATATACAATCATATAGAGGTGTACTTTCACAGAACTAAATCGCAGTGTATATACAATCATATAGAGGTGTACTTTCACAGAACTAAGTCGCAGTGTATATACAATCATTTAGAGGTGTACTTTCACAGAACTAAGTCGCAGTGTATATACAATCATATAGAGGTGTACTTTCACAGAACTAAGTCGCAGTGTATATACAATCATATAGAGGTGTACTTTCACAGAACTAAGTCGCAGTGTATATACAATCATATAGAGGTGTACTTTCACAGAACTAAGTCGCAGTGTATATACAATCATATAGAGGTGTACTTTCACAGAACTAAGTCGCAGTGTATATACAATCATATAGAGGTGTACTTTCACAGAACTAAGTCGCAGTGTATATACAATCATATAGAGGTGTACTTTCACAGAACTAAGTCGCAGTGTATATACAATCATATAGAGGTGTACTTTCACAGAACTAAGTCGCAGTGTATATACAATCATATAGAGGTGTACTTTCACAGAACTAAGTCGCAGTGTATATACAATCATATAGAGGTGTACTTTCACAGAACTAAGTCGCAGTGTATATACAATCATATAGAGGTGTACTTTCACAGAACTAAATCGCAGTGTATATACAATCATATAGAGGTGTACTTTCACAGAACTAAGACACATCTTTATAACGTGACATGGCCTATAATATTCTTCGCTGTATTGACCTCCGTTGGGTTTTTTTCAGCTACCTATTTCAACACAGCGGTATCTCCGTAACCGAGTAGTTTAGCTATTCGCCTTTTGCTTAAGACGCGCGAGTATGAATCCTAGTCGTGACGTTTAACTTACAAAGTGAATGTATTCAGTGTACACTGGCTATTACAGTATAGCATGAAGTTACCGAGTTACGTGCTATTAGTAGTACTTTCGACAGGCGGCATACAGCTTCATTGAGAGAGACAACGAATTTCGAGTACAATCAAGTCAGTACACCTTTGAGCGATTGAAAATCCATTTTTTTCATGTAGTTTTGACTGAACAGTGACCGCTAAATAAACTAACCAGCTACAAAACTAATCATGCTGCCTTCTGGAGATCAATGCCATAAACTAACCAACCACTAAACTAATCATGCTGCCTTCTGTAGATCAATGTCATAAACTAACCAACCACTAAACTAATCCTGCTGCCTTCTGGAGATCAATGTCATAAATTAACCAACCACTAAACTAATCATGCTGCCTTCTGGAGATCAGTGTAATAAACTAACGAACCACTCAACTAAACCTACTGCATTCTGGAGATCAATGTCATAAACTAACCAACCACTAAACTAATCCTGCTGCCTTCTGTAGATCAATGTCATAAACTAACCAACCACTAAACTAATCCTGCGGCCTTCTGGAGATCAATATCATAAACTAACCAATCACTAAACTAATCATGCTGCCTTCTGGAAATCAATGTCATAATCTAACCAACCACTAAACTAATCATGCTGCCTTCTGGAGACCAATGCCATAAACTAACCAACCACTAAACTAATCCTGCTGCATTCTGGAGATCAATGTCATAAACTAACCAACCACTAAACTAATCCTGCTGCCTTCTGTAGATCAATGTCATAAACTAACCAACCACTAAACTAATCCTGCGGCCTTCTGGAGATCAATATCATAAACTAACCAACCACTAAACTAATCCTGCTGCCTTCTGGAGATCAATGCCATAAACTAACCAACCACTAAACTAATCCTGCTGCCTTCTCGAGATCAATGTCATAAACTAACCAACCACTAAACTAATCCTGCTGCCTTCTGTAGATCAATGTCATAAACTAACCAACCACTAAACTAATCCTGCTGCATTCTGGAGATCAATGTCATAAACTAACAAACCACTAAACTAATCCTGCTGCCTTCTGGAGATCAATGTCATAAACTAACCAAAAACTAAACTAAATCTACTGCCTTCTGGAGATCAATGTCATAAACTAACTAACCACTAAACTAAATCTACTGCCTTCTGGAGATCAATGTCATAAACTAACTAACCACTAAACTATATCTACTGCCTTCTGGAGATCAATGCCATAAATATAAATTTGATATATTATCTTCATCTTCTGTGATGGTTTTCGAATTCATGTAGATTAGCAGGATGTAGTCCGGATAACGGAACATTGTGTCATAGTTTACAGATTAGATACGATATCCACGCATATCCGCATGACACATCCAACTTCAGCATGACTTTTGGTCACTTTCACCTCATAGCCAACTCCACTTCATAATCGCCTTAGTTGCCTCTTGCGACATGCATTGAAGGTACACAGTTGTTATTCCTTACTCCCCTTTCATGTCCCAGCAACACACATGCGAGTCTGATACATAATGACGCATTGATTTAATTCTTTCTCTCTCTCTGAGGCTTTCATGTCCCGCAGAAAAAAAACATTTAGCCACTATAAAAGTGAGTAACTTGCCGGTTTACCTGCTTGGCGAGTGGGTCTATATGATGGTGTAGCGGTATTTAAAAATTAAAAGGATAGGTTATGTAAACATGGATAATCCCACTCTTACTCGTCGTTTATTATGTTGTGAATGTTTTTCTTGATAGAGGCATGTTGGACGAAACGTTGATTTTCGTGTGTTATCCGGTGATTAGCAAAACTTCATTATCTTGTTTTCTAGTTTCTCCAGTTGTATAATAGATAGGTGTGAAGTAGAATCATTATAACATAATTTCTCATACACAATAGTTAAGTAATGTTGTCTACAACAAATGTATATAATAATTAAGTAATGTTGTGTATAACAAATGTATATAATAGTTAAGTAATGTTGTGTATAACAAATGTATATAATAGTTAAGTAATGGTGTGTATAACAAATGTATATAATAAAGTAATGTTGTGTATAACAAATGTATATAATAGTTAAGTAATGTTGTGTATAACAAATGTATATAATTATTAAGTAATGTTGTGTATAACAAATGTATATAATAGTTACGTAATGGTGTGTATAACAAACGTATATAATAGTTAAGTAATGTTGTGTATAACAAATGTATGTCAGATAAAATAAAAGACATTAGATGAGCATGCAATAACAGGGATAATACGTCGAGAGAAAAGTGATGATGATGATTTTCCTCCTTCGCAAGCGAAGATAAACATGACATGAAAAAAAGAACAATAAAGATGTGGTGTACAAGTAGAAAAAAAAAACATTTGTGATTGTCTAATTTGCTTTGGGTTTGTGAGTTCGTAGATGCCCCATGAGTCCGATTCGTGCAAGGAAAGTTTCATTGCAATTCGTGCAGATGTGCAGTGGGTTTCGAGTAGGAGAGTTTTCGGATTTGTCTTTCCCCTTTCATCACTTGAAAATTTCCCGCATTGTTCTCCCTTTTACAAATTTAGTGATGCCAGCAGTGATCTGGTTGTGCCAAGCTGAGCTATCAAGTGTTGTAGTCTCCCAGGAGCTAGGATTGATTCTGCAGTGCTTGAGAGAGTTCTTTATGTGATTCTGGAAGTGCTTTTTTGCCCTACGCGTGAAAGTTTACCATCACACAGATCCCCATAGAATCTATAAATCAATCAATAAACCCATAAACCTTCAGGGTCGTAGAGGTATCACATTGGATGCCTCGGCACACAGAGTCCTCCAGCGAATTCTATCCTCAGCGATGCGGATGAGTGTGGAAATATCTTTCCCTGCCCATTCCTTGATGTTGTCTGTCCATGCCTTTATTTGTTCTCCTCTGCTTCTTCCACCCTCGACAGTTCCCTGCAGTATTGTTTTTGACAAGAAAACCTGCATACATGTCCGAACCATGCTAATCTCTTTGGAAGGCGAATGTCTGGCACACAGACGATATGGTCAGCCCAACAGAGTTGGGGCCTAGTCATCAGGACATGATGTTTTGCATACAGTATTGATGAAGGATTTTCGTGTCTGGTACCTGGTCCTGCCAACGTACTCCCATGAGGTTTCTTAAACACTGAAGGTGGAAAGAGTTACGCTGTTGAGAGTGTCTCGCATAGACAGTCCAGTATGACACAGCATAAAACAATGTTGGTAGAACCACTGCGCATAGACGTCCAACTGAGTTGTCAAATTGAGATCACGAGAGAAAAGTATACACATGTGAACAAGGCGAGATAATCGCGACATTATATTAATTCTTCGCTATTCTTTAGTCATTCTTGTTTCCCTTGAAATAAATTATTTCGTTTAGATATTTTTAATAGCTGATGTTCTGGTTCTTCTTTTGGCTTGATAAAATATAATCTAGAAAAACTTTTCTAAAATAATAAATCTTCAATATTTAGGAACAACCTAATGTAATGAATATATAAGGATTTTGGTTTGGTAAAATGTACCTTTAAAATAAAAATGTATTTATTATTTTATTTATTTAGAGTTGGAGTTAGGGTTAGTTATGTAAAATACAACTATCCTAACCATAATGCAAACCCTAAAATAAATTAATATTTAAATTATTAAACGATGAACACGAAATTTATAAACATTCATTCATTCATTCATTAGTACCAAGCCTTCCAGCATGGGCGATCATGTCTTTCCACAGTCCTCTGTTTGTTTTACATTTGAATATATTTTCAGATCATTCTGCATCATGCCAGGCTTTCAATCCATCCAACATTTTCTCACGTTCTCTTCCTCTGTCTCTCGTACACTCGATCTTTCCAGTTATTACGATGTTCTCCAACCCACCTCTTCTCATGAGACATGACGCAGAAACTGTGATTGTCGTCGTCTAACACAGTTAATAAGTTCTCTATTTGAGTTGACCAGTTGTAGAATTATAGCATTACTCTTTTTAGCTGTCCATGATATTTTCAAATTTCTTCTATAAAACCACATCTGTGTGGCCTCCATATGTTTTCTTGCAATATTGTTAATTGTCCATGCTTCACTATCATATAACAATATGGGCTCTATGTAACATTTTAGTATGCTCGCAGTGCTTGAGCCTTCACAGACAATGCGCATGTAAAACAATCAGGGATGAGAGTGGTGCCTTTGCGATTACCACATGTAGCATGACAATATAGACTATGGCGATGACCAGGGCATTTGATTGGGCATGCACATAGAAGGTAACGCAGGTCTGCATCTTGAGTGACTATATGAGTATGATTAGGAAGGTACGAGTGGGTCTCGGTCGCGATCAGCGGATTAAGGGCTTGAGCAAGACGAGGCTGAAAGTGGTTACATTTACTTTCGTGCCGGGACATGTGGGTGTTCGAGGCAGTGAAAGAGCGGATTAACTGGCGTCATCCACGATTGTGGCACAGAGCGATGGGACAATGGTTCGAGCTGACGTTTTCAGCCCCGTAAGTGATATAGCACGCGAGAGTGAGACTAATGTGGATGATGATTCCTTTTCAACGGCCAGGACTAAAGATCAGGGATTGAAATGCGGTGTTGCTAGAAGTGAACATTTTTGGGGGCGCAGAAGAATGATGGTCAACCAGCATAGGACCGGTACTGTCAGCAGAAGTATAATGGCGGATACACTCAAGGAGAGATCGGAGCAACTATGAATGTGTCCAGTTTGCAGTGATGATGATCCGACGACTAACTGACTAACTATAATAAGCAAAACACACCTACTTGCTGTTTTTGTTTTTCTTCCATCACAAAGGATGATGATGACCATTTGGTACATCCACTTTAGTAATACAGTTAGAGTTATGTCCTTGACCATGAGTTCGTAGGTTAAACAAAAATATCTTTTCAACAACGGACATTGATTCAATTTGGTTATATCAGACTTATCATCACAAAAAATAATGGAGGTTGTGGTTCCTCGAACTATGCCCTCCGAGGTATCATTTACTAGCCTACATCATAATTATTATGATATTTTTTAACATGTGGCAGAAAAGATAATGAAAGGAACTCCAGAATAGCAAAATGTTTAAGAACCGCTGATTTACTCTTAAGAGCCCGTGAGTATACTATAGCTATAGAAAGGTAATAGAATAAATAATAGGATCTCTCGGTTTGAAAGAAAAATAATTCCCGTAATATTGTTACAATTCATTTCAATTACTTCCAGGTACAAAGCCGACATTTAACTACCTTCTTAGTTGTCAGTTTAACATGTGTCAACAAACCCAATGAAGTGGAACACTATAAGAGGCCGGGCCTAGCACAAAAGACTGACACACAGGAGACCTGATTGTGTACTTGGAGACCACGTACACACCTGGAGTATTGACCGTGTTTAACTAGTGATTGGAAGGTTGTTGTACCCGTAATACTCAGATGTGTTACATTCAGTTCAGATTATAATGTGATTGCGGACGGTCTACACTTAAGGTACGTATGATTCGTTATATTTCAGCTTTCATCTATTATAAAATGTGATATTTCACAGCATGGCATGTGATATTTCAAGTAAACACACTGGTTGTGTGAGGTACGATAGTTCAATATTGAGATTGGTAGAAAATGTAGGCCCATAATAATATAATATTCTTATATAATATATAAGAATAATATATATATATATATATTAATCGTATTGAGGCCGTAGTAGGCCTATAACAAAATACAATATTGGCCTATTTCATAATTAAGAACTACACGCATTATAAAACAAAATTTAGAAGGTATTAAATACTCACTGTGATTGATGATACTTCAGCATTCAGACCGGTATACAATTGAATCATTGATTAATTAAGTTTATATGATTGATGTATAGGTCATTATTTAGACATGTATCGAATTATTTTTAGGCCCTATATTGATGTTTCATTTCTATATAACCATTCAACACCATCGCCGTCTCCGCAACGAAGGTTGGCTGCAACAGATCTCTAACGTCCCGTCTCTTGTTTTGGTGGTGCACTCTGCTAGACTGTAACCTGTCCATCATTGTGATGTTACTCTCCCACTTGTATCTCTGTCTACCTCTTACTCGCTTCCTTTTGATTTTACCCTCAAGTAAGGTCTTAAATAAGGTGTGTGTGAATGTCTTTTTTTTAAATTCAGATTAATTGATGTATAATAACACAAGTCGTAAATAAAAAAGAGGGAGGAGCGGGTTGATCATACCATTCCCCCCCCCCCCTCTTAGCAAATCTGAACATGACTTTTAATACAAAAGTTCAGTATAAAATAAACTCATCTCAGCGATTTTTCATAAGGTCTTCAAAGTTCATGTAAAATAGTGAGATTTAAACAAGAAAACGGAAGAATGATTTTGTTTGAGGTAAAAACCCATTCCTTAAGGTAGTCATATCTTGCAACCCTGAAAAATACCGCTTGTTTCAATGTCAAGGCTCGTATACAGAGCAGTGACATTTTTATATTGAGACTAGTAGTTTTAACCTATACAAATGCAACGATTTTTCACTAATAGTATATTAGTATTACTGTTCTATTTCAGAAATGCGACTATAGTTGATTTATAAATTCGTAATCATACATTCAAGCGAATATCTAAGAAACTGTCTGCTAGATCGCAGATATCTCTGGTATGCAATATTAGATTTTATCTAAATAGAATGCTCCTTCAATAGACATAGCACTAGTTGAAAGCTGAAGTCTTAGGGTATGAAAATTAAAGAAAACTCAGACAAACCACCTCACTGCACATGTGAAGTAAGAGCTAGACTATTGCAATTTCTGGAGTTATCAATCAATCTGACGCATACACACGTTATCATTTAGTCTATAACTGCTATGGGTTATGGCGCATCGGCGATATCGTTGTACGTTTTTGGTCCATTGTAAGTAAGTGGTGTTTAAATTTATATATTGCAGTAAACATATTAATACCAAGTAACATTGCATTCAAAGGCATATATCCTAAAAATAATAATATGTGATAGGTCAAATTGCTGCATGTGTTGTTGGTTATGTGCAATAGTAAACGTCTCTGTAAATAGTAAATATGCTTCAGTTAGTCTGCCCTTCAGTCACCATTAGACACCAGGGCTCCTTAACTGCACTTAAATACTGTATTAGCTGATGTTGGATAAGATATGTTTTGTTGCCACTGTATATGTACCTAATATTGTGCTTTACATAAGCTTATGTATGTGTGGCTTTTGAAGGTGTGTCCACGAAATAGTTTACTCTCAAAATTCCGAATCTAATGATTCCAAGAGGTTGATTATTATTAATGGTTCCAGAAATTGTAATACATGTTAGTGCCAGTAGTCATCTTCCTCTCTGAATACATGATCCAAACATTTCCGAAACTCAACGTCTATTTTGCAGAGGTACTCACGTGTCAGAGCTTCAACATCACACATTTTAAACGTTTTGCTCTGTTCGGCAAATTTCCCTTTAACCTTAGCCCAAACTACCATTATCCAGTGAATGTGAGCATGATATGCTGGAAGTCGCAGAGAAGTGTGTCTATATTGCTGAATAATTTTATCAATATGATACAACTTTGTTTTATTTGTCTTCTTCACAAGCTATAACAATTCAAGCTTCTATAGAAAGAATCATCAAAGTGAACATTTTTCTTAGTAAGCAATATCTTAATTTTGTTTTTGTATTTTATGCATTTGATATTTTGTCTTCCTGTGATACTGCATTGTGGTAGGAATCATTGTCCATTACTAAACATGATGGTCCTTCTAGAAATGGAAGAAGACTCTTCTCTATCCAATGCCTGAAAATATGTCCATTCATTTTAGTATTGTAATCTCTGTCATCTTGTACAAACTCGCCCTACTACACTCGAAATCAGCACATAACATACTTATATACACAGATGGCTCCGTTAACAGAAACACAAATAAACGCGGTTGGAGTTTTGTTGCCTACAGAAACGGTGTGAAGTTGGTTGAGAAATCTTCAACATATTCTACTGTCACATCGAGCATGAGGATGGAGATAGAGGGAGTTACAGCAACTCTTAATTGGTTATAACTGATACATCAACACACTCGGTGATACTCAAAGCATGTTGCGCAAGATAGAAAAGTTCATGCTAAGAAAATAATGGTGGTACTTATTGAACAACTCAATTGTCCAGAGTATTACATGGATATACTGCCCTAGTCATGCTGGTGTCAGAGGAAACGATAGAGCCGACTTATTGGCAGGCAATGCGGCGATAGACGGCACATTGCTGAGAAGAGATAAAGCAGAATTAATGAAAGCAGTAATAAATTCATTTCAAGATGCAGATGATGTCAATGAGGCTGAGAACGTACACATAGAGAGAATATTAGAAATGGGAGTATCTAGAGGTAAGGGAAGGAAAAGTAAATTTTTTGGAAAGTCTCGAAGATCACACAATCAACACCTGACCGGGTCTCTGAGTCTACATACACTAGAATGGCTGCTGGAGCGGAGGGCATAGCAATTATGGGAATGTCCCGCGTGCTGTGAAGCCAGTTTCTAATCACTAATCCCTGCCATCTATACATTTTGATTGGAAAATAAGTCCAGCTTCATGAACTAGACCGCAGTTGCTACCCCCAGGCATTGTAATAAATTTTAACTTCAAATTCATTTTGAATTACATATGAATGTAAATTGTAAGAAACTAAAATGATAACACAATAACCACAGGTCGAATTTGACTGAACGAAAGTTTCAAACTTATATTTGAGAGAGTTTTGTGTTATAATTCTGAAACATGACTATATTATCGTGCAAAACAAGAAATTAAAATACCTATTTTTTTAAACACAAACAAAACACCTGTTTTTGGAATAATGCATATCACACAACAACATAGCCCTTCCTGTAGATAGGGAAACGTCGTGATTGGTGACAGTATTAAATTGTAGCATGTCTTCAATTTGTCAGTATATTTATACTTCTGTCACAGCATAAAGAAACAATATAAACTAAACGTTACCAATTCAGATTATTTAGACAGTAATGTGCTGTGGATAGACTAAGATGAATACTGTGAAATATCTTATATCCTGCACAATTCAGACGGGTGCATATGTCTATACGTTATAGAGAAAACGCGCTAAACTACTACCAGTTTTTAACTACTTACAAAAAAAGACAAACATTTTTTATAGCGTCTGTTTCAATCAAAAGTTGCATTCCAAAGATCTTTGCAATCTAGCAGACAGTTTCAGAGATATTCGCTTTAATGTGTGGTTACGAATGTATAAACGAACTATAGTATAAAATGTAGTGATAATTAAGAATGAGACGAATGAAATAATAGTGTGATAATCAAGTCTGTTGTGATATTTCAGTATTGAGACTGGTATGGTAAAGTGTAATATTCCAATACTGAGACTTGTATGGCATTGTGTTATTTCAGTATTTAGACCTAGGCCTATATGGCATGATAGCTCAATGTTGAGATTAGTATGCCATATTGTGACATTTCAGTGTTTAAACTGGTATAACACAGTGTGATATTTCAGTTATGAATGACACTGTATTTCAATGTTGAGACTTGTATGCCGTATATTGATATACATTATTGAATATTTCATAACCAGGCGCTGTTTATGAGTTTGTATTTCATGCGATGCCACAGTTCTTCTCATGTGACAGTCATTTATGTAGGCGGTCATCCACGTACAGCCAGACCTCATAACACAGAAAGTTATAGCCTTTCTATTTTATTTCTGCCTCTGTGCTATTGATAAATGTTCTATTATATTTGTACTTCAACATAAAATTTCATACAAATCTATTAATCTGTTACTTCGTTGAAAGTATTATTGAAAAGTGGAGATGTTTGACTTCATTGTACTCCGTCCCTTTTATCAAAGCGGCACGCTGTCTGCCGAGAGTACAACTCATAGGACGTAACTCCGTAGATCCGAATCCATTATACATCACAGTGGTAGAAAAATATGAGTATTGATTGGGAACTGGACTCATACAACTACTTCATATGCAACCAAAAAAACCCCCATCATCTTTCGACTGAGAACTAGCCACTGCAGATTTCAGGGCCACCTGTACCGGTTCATACAAATGAATTTTCATACTGAACAGGAATACATACCAATGAATACATGCTCCAAGTCTGTCCAGTTTACAGAGAACTGCGAGGCAAGACATGAACTGGACTGAACTGAGGCAAATTATTTTTTTTTAAATTGAGACAGTCGCTATGACCTGGAGAAGAATGGGAGCTTCGATCTAACAACTGGCCTGAAGATCTAACAAGACCAAAATAATCCTGAAAGCAAAAGAGGAAGAGGGAAGAAATAACTCCACAGCTGCAAGCGATAATTCCCAGGATCTTCAAAAAACCCACTTTGTAAATAAGACATCATGAGAATGATTCGTATCCACGACCTCTTCTGTTATTTTGTTATTCTGTACATGTATATGTTAACAAGTATAGGTGAGGGCACACATCCTGGTCTTACTCCTGATTTTGTTTCAAAAGTTTTTTTGCCTTTGTTCTTCCATATTTGTACCATTATTGAGTTTTGCCTGTCTTCTGGTACTCTTCTTTCTTTCAATGCTATTTTTAATAGTCTTGCTAGTTAGTTCACCCATGTTTACTTACATGCTCTTATCTCTTCGTTAGTTGTATCGTCTTCTACTGGTGATTTATTATTATGGCTAGATTTGAAGACTTCTATTTCTTGGTTTAGTATTCTGCGATGTCTTGGTTTGTTGTAGTGTAATTACACTTGGATGTTGGGATTTATAACTCGTGAAAACATTATTTAAATATTTCTTTCCTTTTTATTACTGAAAATTAAAAGTATTTCGCTCGAGATTTTCTTGCTCGGATGGTACAGTTTATCAGCGGTACAGTGTAATTACTTGCGCACCCACGCCTTTATGGGGGATATTTGTGGTGGCGATTATTGCCAGAAATATGAGATACACGGTCTTTCGTAATATCAGCAAGGGGATTTCCATACATTACGTTTATAATTAAGAGGGGGAACGGGTATGAAAATGGTTGACAGTTGTCGACACAGGGGTGGAAGTTGTCCGCCTCCCCCCCCCCATTGTTGACGTTATTTATGGGTGGGCCCCCAAGTCACTTGTAAACTCCATGCAACACCCTAACGGGGAAAAATGCAGTATTGAAAGTTATTTGGACAAATGTTAAACAAATATAAAAAATATAGGGAGAGTGCGGTCTTGCATTGCTAATTTATGTACATTGAACGAATCTACCAAGTCTGCTAACTATATTAGAACACTGGGCAAAATGGACCACACTAGATAAGACCTCGGACCCACAAGACATGGCAGGCAGAAGATGTTTCCCGTTTTCTTGTATCCCATCTGTTATAAAAACAGATGGAACAATATTTGGTTAAAAACTAATTTAAAAAGTATTACAACACAAATGAATGTGAAAAGTCTTGTTAGATTGATAATATTTCTGAATCTCATGAGTGGCTACGCCCGAATGTACCATAAATAAGGACATAGAAATAGAGCTACTGTCACCAACTGACACTTTTTCACAAAGGTTGCTAAGATTCTCCTCTTTTTCGTTCATTCTCATCCAGCTAAATTTATTCCAGAGTTAAATCTCATATTTCAACATATCATCAGAAACTAGTCCAGAGAACCGATTGTGTTGTATCATTACAGCGTAACTGAGCTATCTGCACCCTCCGGTCGGCACATCCGACGTCAGAATGTCCAATATGTTACTTTGATCTTCTATGAATTAAGACAGCAAATTCCACCCCCAAAACCTCCGTAGTTGCCTCTTATAACGTGCCTGGCAGACAACAGTATCGCTATCCTTTGCCCCTCTTCGAGCCAGTCAAATCACGGGTGGCTTAGATTCTGAAACTGTTCATCTACGTGAAATAGATAGGCGAGATCAGCATTGTATTTTTTTATTTATGAAACTGCTGGTATCTTTTAAGGAGCTATCTGTGATAAAAGCACACTGACAATGGTTATGAAACTATTCAAATAGCATATACTACATTGTAGGTATGCCAGCTAGCAATACATTTTCACATTTTCTGATCATGTTCATACTAACATGTTCTATAAGATAGATCTGTGAGGCAGTAACAAACATTCTTATCTTGCGTAGATTTATATACCATTGTCTCGTTTATTTCCCGATAAATGCTTGAAACCAGAAACGTTGATTTTGTTCTTGACTAGGACTATAGTATTATTTAAAAAAATATTATATATCTTTCTGTAATTATATTGAAATTCCATACTTTTGATCATAATACCTATTTATATATGCTACTGCGTCTCAGACCAATTTGTTTGAGATTCCGGGTATGTGATTGAAATATATTTAGCCCACTAACTGAGAATGACTCAACATACACAGAAATCTACCAGGGGATCTCCCCAGCGTAGTGGTTAAGCTGTTCTCCTTGTGTTCAAGAGGTCATATGCGTTCGAATCCAGCTCGTGTCGTCTTGTTTACAAGGTGGATTTTTTTCAGAGATCCCTGTGGACTATCACTTGAAGCTACGGAGTTACGTGCTATGAGTAGTACTCTCGGCAGACGGCATGCTGTTTCGATGAGAGTGACGTAGTATATATGGGAAACCGAGTACAGTGAAGTCAATCCTCTACGACTTTTGAACACAGAAAACTGTTTCCACTATTTTAAATCTATTCCAAGAATCTATTTTATTTTACCAGGAAAGTGAAGATCTGTAGTACATGTGTTGTGTGACTCTTTCATGTGTAGCTTTTAGGTAATATCAGTAATACATGTGTTGTAGGGAATATCAGTAGTACATGTGTTGTAGGAGAAACTAACTAGTGTCAACTCTACGAATATGTGCACAACAAATATGTATATTTAAACTAAATATGAACAATTAAGTTATGCTATGAAGTTAGTTTATCGCATGATCAATTTTACCTGCCGTCGCGATAGACATCTAAACAAATCTTTATATCTTTCGCACCTGAGCCCATTTTTGTTCAAGGCAGTGAATAATATCTTATAGGTTTGGCATGAAATCGATATGTGCAGACACAGAGATCAATAATCTAATGTAGGAATTATTGAAGGGAGGACACTTATTATACTGTGTTGCACATTATGAGAGCACAAAGTATAAATGAGAAGACAACGTGCTAGGGCGATGAAACACGACGTGCTATATATACGCTAATTAAGACTGATAGCGAGAAGACAAAATGCTAGTGAAAACAGATAACTAGAACCTGTAAGTTTAATCTTTAGTTTTGCTCAAAGAGTACCCAGAAGATCGATGGGTCTCCATTAAAAAAACATGTGTACAGAAAATGTAAACAAGACATCAAAGGCCAATTTTGATTATTTCCGTGAAATTCGTTGGTCAGCAGTGACTTTTTATTAAAATGTGACTCAAAGTATATAAATAGTGACGAACCTAAAATCACGATGATAATCAAAAAGGTAATGAGTGAAGTCCTGTACAGAGGTCTTCTATTTCCGACGGTCTTGCCAGAAGCAATAACTGTATGTGGCCTGAAGGTTTGACATCAGGTCGTCAATGTGCAATTGGTAAAGGGGAGTCCTTTTTTAAAAATCAATTAATTTCCTCGTTCTTGTGTTTTTTTAAGAATGGATTGAAGTTTTGATACACGCACTAACTGTAGGTTGGATTGAGGTTTTGATACACGCACTAACTGTAGGTTGAATTGAGGTTTTGATACACGCACTAACTGTAGGCTGGATTGAGGTTGTGATACACGCACTAACTGTAGGTTGAATTGAGGTTTTGATACACGCACTAACTGTAGGTTGGATTGAGGTTTTGATGCACGCACTAACTGTAGGTTGTTTTTAGATTTTGATATACTTATTAACTGTAGGTTAGATTGAGGTTTGAGATTAACACTTACGTAGGTTCTATAGAGGTTGAATGTGTAAACTTTAGGAGTGAAGATTGATATGAACACATCCGTACGTGAAATTTTGGTTTAGGAATCTAGTATTTTATTAATTTTTCTCACTGATCAAAAATAAGTATTCAGTCTTTTAGTGTCTGTAATGATCTTAATATTTAAAGAAAATCCCCTCACCTCTATTAATGGTAGTTCATAATATTACACATTGACCAGAGAATGGCGAACATAAATCTGCGGCAAATGCACCTGTAGAGTTCAAATATCCGTCGGAATAATTAGCCAACTCTCGAGAGTATGTACAATAAAGAGTTTCGATAACCACAAAAAATCGTTGTTATAGAAGGATAAAACACTTTGTAGATGTGTGAGATACTGGACTTCAACCACGTGATATGAATATATCTGATAGAAATATGAATAACCTTCCACCCTCACCTAAATCAGTGGCACCAATGTTTTTTGTGTGTCCGTCTGTCCGTCCGCTCGCCCACATTCAATGCATCCATCACGCAACACGACCAGATAACATGTCATCACAACAGCAACACAGTTCTTCATACAAGGATAATTAATTATTGACTGAGGATCAGAATCTAGATACGAAAAATGGCTTACAACCCCTAGATCATTATGTAGTAAAGAAATTCCTTAGATTGATAAGGCCTATTGTACAAATCCTGTCTGAGAAGTCATATGAAAGATGGATTTATCGAGATTAATAAAATGCGAAAAACAATTAAGCAAGGCGGAATTTCGAGGCTAAAACAATAATGCTAAGTTCATGTAATCACTTCACGTGTCAGGTCGTAAACGACAAAACGCCATGTTCATCACTTGATGAATCTTGTCAGGTATGTAGAATGCAGAGCTCTATAAGTGGCTGTACGTCTGTCTCAGTTTGGGAAGTTAGGAGGAGAAATAATAATGAGAAAAAATAATGGTTTAACATTATTTAAAAGAAGCAGCGATACTTGTGCCCGTGCCTAGAGTACCTATATCCATATTTCAGAGTGGATGAACAGACGTTCTCAAATGACATGACTAGGAACTCATCGTCTTAATTTACTGCAGTTGTAAACATGTTCTTTTAATAACAAATGTGTTCCTCACCAAGTGGAGAATCTAAAATGGTCCATTCCATCAGAATTTTGAAGATTCATTTTTTAAAAAACATGACATGAATATTTATGCATTATTGTTATCTGTGTCTCTCGTATCTAGACTGTATTTAAAATATTGAACTTTAATATTTTTTGTTTGTTTTACAGCTGATTTTGTATGACCATTATAGAGAGATCTGAACAACAATTTTGTCTACCAAAGAAAGTAATCAATGACACGTAATCATCTTGATGGTCCGTAACCTTGTTACTCTAAGAATTGATAACTTCTGCTTACAATCTTCTAATAACATACGTTTACAGACGCACTTGTTCCGCACCACTGAAATCCACAAATATCTATAGCCGTGAAGAGTTGAAAAGTCTGTAACATTGTTAAGTAAATAAGAGATGGCGAAACATAAAACAATTATGACAACAGTTTCATTTCTCTTGCTTTACGGATCGCATATTGGCTTGTGTGCTTTTGTGATTCCTGAGCCATTAATACCAAACATTTCTCAATGGGCGTCAGTTAAGATTGATCAAGTTTGTATAGGGAATTGTTATCGTGATTTCGATGGTGTATCCTGTACTCAACGTCGAGTTTGCCGTTCACAAGATATTTGTAACGGGAGAACAGGTCTTCCTTCAGTGGAATTTCCTCTTGATAAATGGCAAATGGAAGGTATCAGTAATGATTGCACTGTAACAAACACAAAACATGCCAATCCTCCACCGACAGTATTCAACAGCGACGACCAAACTCTCAAGGTTAATGGTACAACCAACCCGTGCTTTGCTCACATAAATGGTTCAGTAGACAGCATATTCACACTTGTTTTCTGGCTGATGGCGAACTGCAGCAACTGGTAAGACAGTTATACATATTTTTATCATGATTTGGATGTTTATATAACAAAAATAACGATATTACATCAGCTTATCGTGTATTTGATGTTTCTTCGTCTTATGGCCCATGCCGCGTAACGCCAATATCGTGTCCTTCCACAGCCTTATGTTTCGTGTGCTGTCAATCATTTCCGATACCAATGTTCTCTCATGCCACAATGTCAGGTTGTCAAGCACCTTCTCTTTTGTTCTTCCTCTGCTCCTCATGCTCTTCAACTTACCTGTTGTTACGATGTGTTCTATCTTTCCTCTTCTCATGATGAGTCATAACAATGGAGACTGTCTCTTTATGCTGAAGGTGAGCTGCTCTCTTTTTTGAATGAACGTCCTTCAAGATATCTTATGTTTTTTGTATCTGTCCCTCACACTTTTGTACAATCCGTTAGTACTACTTTGTAATTGATTATGAGCGGTTTGAGAGTATCCAGATTGAAGGAATACGGATTGCTGCGGTAGAGATACTCAACCATAAGATACATTTTCGAACGTTTGTCATTAAATTTCAGGCATACCGTGACCCAGGTAAAAACATATATACATGTTACACGACCTACTAATAGGTACTCATTACACGGGAGCATTGCCGAATCAAGGGGAGGAGAATAAAAAGAGGGATGTCTTGTATGGCACAAGCTGAGAGGACAATTGGCAGGTGACCACAGTCGAGATTATAGTCAGAGGAGAAGAGTGGATTTGCACGGGTAAGAACATGACAGTGTACCTGAAGGTTGTCATAGGTAGGGAATGTAGAGAGTGGGGTTTTGGGAAGGCAGACCTTGAGATAAACCAACTGATAGAGGACAATGCAGGGAGCTAGGAAGCAGACAGGTCGGTCCGGCGCGGAGAGAAGTCCTAGTTGGGACTGCATTCTGTTACAGCAGTCTTGCGATGGCTCTCGGAAACCACATTTTGCAGTGCTATTATTGTCTCCAATTCTCAATCCATGCTTTGGATTGATTCAAAGCGGATAGCTGTGTCACGGAATGGATACATGAATGCATGCATAGATACTCCTGCCTTTAACCCAGCATTTTTGACTGTAGTGATTTTCTTGCCAGTATTTACGTTCAACAGTTTACCATTGCTATCTGAACGGTCCGAATGCTCAATTGCCTGTGGCGGCATGAACCCGGTACCATGTCCGTCACATGCACATTCTGCACCCCTCGCAGCCATAGAACCGAACAATAAAAGACACAACTATAAAATTACAAACTTATATTAATGGTTACCAACAAGCAATGTTATAGAGGTATGTTTTTGGAAAAGGTTCATTTATAAATAAATTAATTACCTCAATCATGTGGGATCTTACGTTATTATAATTTGTGGGGGGGGGGGGGGGGTGTGGTTTTCACCCGATTCTTTGCCAGTTTCCTTGTGCTCAAGGCCATGTTGCAGTTTCCTATGGAGGATGAGAGGTTAATCCCCCAACCGTCTTCCCTTTTTCTAATAGCTTATGTGAATAGGTTTCTAAGGGTATCATGGGGATTGCCAATGTGACACTGAAGAAAATAATGAGATGCTAGTAGATAGGGAGAGAGATAAGAGAGTGGTCGTATTGAAGTGATTAAGGATGGGTTTGGGCTGAGCAACTGTGTGTCTGCCTAGATTAGGCCAGGGTTAATTAACAAAATCAATAACTAATTTCCCAATCGAGGATAGTTCCTTGAAGTGGAGATGGGACTTAAACTTGCCAACAGAGACTGGAAACTAATATTGATCAGGCCATTCCTTTCCGTCAAGACGGACCATAGTCCTGTCCAAGCAAGCACATCATGCTGAGGTCAGGGATACCAAGTCAAGAGGCTCACCAGCAACCACGCTACCATGCAACCATCTTAGTAACATGTCTGTCCGACAGAACTGTGTAGAAATATTTAAACTGCTGACGAGAATAAGAAGAGTAACTAATTAATTTTATATTGTTCTATTTTTATATTGTTTTGTTTTTTAACCTGCATTGATTTAACTACAGGTATTCTCTCAGATGTTTTAATGAGTCATACCTGTTCCATGTGAGTATATGGTTTCTTATCTGCTAATTGAGCTGTTGTATTTCTTATCTTAGCTCTGTATTGGAGCTACCTCAAAACAACAATCCGTCGATCTATATCATGGTGATAGGGGAACAGATTTGTGTGAACACAGCGTGTCAGAGTTATCCTTCTATTGATACGCAGTTGGTAATGATCAGTGTGAGAGTAAGTACTAGAATAGTATATATATAAATATATATAGTCCATCGCACGCAAGCACTGGTGATACCAGACAGAGAGGTGCACTAGAATCCACGATATCACGCAACTAGTTAGTATGTCTTCACACCACACACAATTCAGTGTAAAATTAAAGGGCTTTCAGACAATTTACTTGATGACTTCCCCATGATTATCAATGCACGTACATTATAACAATCTAATTTATAAATATGTTAATCTGCTTTCTGCTTTTCTAAATACATTATAGCAACCTTAGTTTGTCATCAAATCCACACGCATAGTCCTTGAATAATGCTACATAAGTGGGTTGTTCTTTACTAAAACAAATATCATCACATAAACAATACATTATCTACATTTTCCTACTACCAAAGTGACGTATGCATTATTTTTTCCTACTACCTAAGTAACGTATGTATTACTTTTTCCTACTACCTAAGTAACGTATGTATTACTTTTTCCTACTACCTAAGTAACGTATGTATTACTTTTTCCTATGATGATGATGTTCCTCCTTCGCAAGCGAAGATGAGCATGGCATGAAAAACATTAAATGCGATGGAACAAAATATTAAAATTGGTAATTAACTATTTGGTTTGTGAATTCGTAGATGCCCGATGAGTCCGATTCGTGCACGGAAAGTTCTATTGCAGTGCATGCAGGAGTGCTGAAGGTTCGGAGTAGAAGAATTTTCGGATTTGTCCTTCCGCTTCTTGCGCTTGTAGATTGCCCGCAGTGTTCTTTCTTTTTCAAATTTCGTGATGCCAGCAGTGATCTCGGTGTGCCAGGATCGATTCTGCAGTGCTTGAGAGAGCTTTTTAGGTGATCCTTGAAGCTCTTTTTTCTGCCCTCCACTTGAACGTTTACCTTCGCACAACTCCCCATAGAATAATCTCGTTGGAAGGCGCTTGTCTGGCATACGGACGATGTGGCCAGTCCAGCGGAGTTGGGACCTAGTCAGCATTGCATGGATGCTTTGCATACGGGACTTCTGAAGAATTTCCGTATCTGGTACACGATCCTGCCAACGTACTCCCATGAGGTTTCGTAGGCACCGAAGATGAAAAGAATTAAGCTGTCGAGCGTGTCTCCCATAGACAGTCGAGGATGACGCAGCATAAAGCAGTGTTGGTAGAACCACTGCGCGGTTCACGTCCAACTTAGTTGTCAGACTGAGACCGTGTCTGATCCAGACATTGGCACGAAGGCTCCAGAATGCTGCACTGGCACGAGCAATACGCCGGGAAACATCCTCATCAATTGTCGCAGTTTGTGATAGTGTGCTACCGAGATATACACACTTATTGGCAGTATTAAGTTTTTGTCCCTTTACTGTGATCACTGGTTCTGTGTAGGGGACACCTAGCGCTGGTTGATACATTACTAAAGTCTTCGCGGTGCTGATGGCGAGACCGAACGCATCACAGGCCAAAGAAAAGAGGTCCATGCTGAAAGTAGAGGTCCATACTTTTTTCTACTACCTAAGTAACGTATGTATTAATTTGTGAGGCTTTACTGGCTGATTAGTGTCCTGAATTTAAATAATGGGCTACAGGAAAGACTGGCCTTGCCACGTGTTTGGAGCCAAGACCAAAGGGCACCCTAATTTGTTGCAAAGAAAATAAAGCATCATTTTTCAGATAAAAATATGGCAATCACTTTCATCTAAACGTAGAGATTGCAATCACCCATATTAGATGGTGCAGCATGTCCTATTCAAAATGTATAGAACTTTTCGAAGATAAACAAGTACCATTCTCACAGTGCTCATCGATTGAAAGCGATTGATAGGAAGCATATTCCAGCTGCAGAAACTGCCATCTGGCGTGGGCCTGAGAAAGAGTGAAAACTTGCAACTAGGAGTAGAAGAAGAGGTAAACCGTATACAAGATGTTTTAGATCAACTTCGGTCAAATGTTCGGAGCATAGCTCATTCTGAGCGTCTGTGGGAACATCCCATTTTGGTGTTTCCTCGCCCAAATACCAAAAAAGTCACGCAGAGTGCACCACCATCATGATGCATTTAGATGCAAGGAAGAGAAACGCAACAAATATTAAGTCTTACCTTCGGGATTTTTTTGTGTTGGCCTAATTCTTGCTAGTATAAGCCAGAACTATTAATTTCTCTAGGATATTAATACACGTACATCTCATGCTGTGTCAATTATTTTAATATACCCGACTTCTCTGTAATATTCTATAATATATTCTGTAATATTTTAATATACCCGACTTCTCTGTAATATTATTTGGCTTGCGGCACAAAGTATACGTAAAGTGACCAGTGATCTGAAAACAGTATGCGTCGAAATATTTCGGATTTCGGTTGGTCGCTATTTATATAATTGGAGTCGCCGTGACTATTTTTAGTATGCGATTCCAAGTATGCAAATATTTACAAACTAAAAACTCAACAATAATTAATAGACGTAACTAATGTGGTCCTAATTAATTCTGTTGGAAGGTCTTTAAATGAATATGGTCATGGTTTAATAATTCCGTTACGTCAGCTGTCAAAATCCCTATTTGCGTTAATAGTAATGAAATCCTTTATCTCATTGCTTCAATGTTTTTTATATATATATTTGGCCAGGGATGTAAAGTGACGTGATATCATAGATGTTTGGCGAATCTTTATTTAGAATTGGAAATAAATGATCTTTTTCCGTCTACAGAAAGGGGCTATTGTTTGGTTCCAGAGAGGATGTTAATTGAATAAGAATATCAATGTGTGGCTTTGAAAGTTATCTGTCTGGGTAAAGTTAATCACATTCGCTAATTTAACTTCCTAGTCAAATCTTAGTTCCACGTCAACAATTTGTTTTTACTATGAAGGAAGCATTACTCCTTCTTTCGTTCACTTGAAACATGTCTATATCTGTAATTCTGTCTCATAAATAAAACTAACTGTCTTTTGTAGTTCATACAAAGGCTCATAGAGCTTTGATTCCAGTGTTGTTTCCTCTGGTTACTATGTGTGCATCAGCGTTTCATACTCAGAACTTTCTTGACTAGTAATTGAGGTTGGACCCTTTCGATGTATAAGGTCCGGCAGCTTCGATGCCTGAAATTCCGCCACGGAGAAAGCACCATAACTATTATTGGATATAGACATGTTCCCATTGTGTTTTGTAAGTGGCATCCTGATTAACTGTGCGCCTTTTGGCTGGTTGTCTCCGTCTTCAGCATCCTGCTTACTTTGGCAAGACTGTGATCCTGCACGAGTGGGACTGCTCGATCGGTCTTAGTTTCCAGCCCCTGATTGCTGAACTGAGCCCCATCACCACTTCAAGGTATTACAAATTATCTCTTTTATAAAAACACATCATTGTGTGAAATACATTTAGTTTTACGTTATAGCAAGCGGACTAATTAAGAAAAGATGGCATGAATGCAGTTTTATGTTATTAAATACATAAACTCAACTTTTCTACAAGCAGGTCTTATCCGGATAGGGAAAATCTTGTCACAAACTTGATAAAGACCTGCTGGTTAAATTTCAATTTCGTGTATGTGTGTAATTTAACACTGTATTTTAACACATTAATTTGCTTATATTCATCTGTACTATGATACATAGTTTTACAAGTCTATAACGGTAGTATAGTGTTGTCACACTGTGTTGTATATACGACCAGCACACCCGAATTTCAAGTTAACTAGTTATTCGCAGTGTGAAATTTAAAAAAAAATATTGTGATTCACACAGTCACCTGGAAGTAGGGTACCAGGGCTAATCCTGGTGACTAGGGTACTAGGGCGTCATCCTTAGCGAGCGATCGAGTACTTTCTGGAGTGTGCCGATTTCTTGTCAACCACTGTTTCTTGTCAAAGACTACTGAACACTTATTTGTAACAGTGTGCTACGACGCTGGTTCATAACACAGCTTACCTTTACTTCTCATAGTAATCTCCCTTTCTCTATACTTTTAGGAAAAATCAGAAGGCAGTAGACGGGATTTGAACCAAGTCCATTCAGCCGGTACCTATTCGTCTCGCAACTTGAGTCAACACATTTTTCCGAATTAACCCGTACTACATCTCTGAACACAGCATCTAGGTTGAATTCAGAAAACGTTGCGAGGTGAATAGTTGCCAGCTGAATGGATCTGGTTTAAATTCAGTCTATTATCTGTTTTGTTTCTATCTATAGCTCTTCAATGTTTCCTATTTAGATTATACTCGCAGGAATGTAAACCAGTTGAAAAGTGCAGAATTAATAGATTCTCAGAGTTCGTTTTTTTAATATTTTAGTATTTCTTGCTTAAAGTCCTTGTTCGTAGATCTATAAAACAAGCCCTTGTGCTAAAGTCATAAAGCCTTGTGTTTGTGTTTCTTAATAAAGACTCAATTTTTCACAACGTAGAACTTGTCCGTTTCAGATGTGTATATATAACGTTTTATAAGTATTTATTATTATTTTCATTAATTTCTATTCTATTGACTTATCACTAGTTCTCATTAATCATATCTTCATCACTAGTCCATGTGCTCATACCATTTGTCCTATATAGGGCCTATATCTATCTATTTATACCAACATATGTGTTGTCTAATTGCAGGCCGTAAGGAATCAGGCAACCATCTTCATGAACAACACACCGTTTCAAGTAGGAAATAGCACACTAATCTACATGGACAATAGTGATATTTATATTGGAAGCAAACAAGGTAATATAGACCTACAGTTATCTTGTAATATGAATTTTAAAAGTCACTCTTATCCTATACATGGAGTTGCGATCATTCCAATTTGTATACTATAGACATTGTTGCTTGTCAAGTATGGCATAAGAGGTGACTAAGGAGGATTTAGGGTAGAGTTGAATGTCTCAGTCTATGGAGGGTCGAAGTGATGCAGAAGCCATGCTGAAGTTGGAGGCTTCAGTCCAAAAGATGCAGATATCACAACTGAGCTGTAAACTATGACACAATGCATTCGGTTCTCTGGACTACATCCTGTTAATCTGCAGGAATTTTAGAACGATGTGTATATTATATTATACTGGTTAAATTTCTAATGTCAGGTAATTGTTGAGATAAGTTTAGGTTTGGATTTTTAAAAATCAAAGAATAGTAACATTATGATCTTCTATGCATGTCATCAGAGGAGACTAAGAAGGGTTAGGGTGTGGACTTGAGTGTATTTTCTAATAGATGGTAAATATGACCTTTGATCTTAGCTCTTGGGAGACTACAGCCCTTGATTGCTCAGTTTGGCACAGTCACTGCTTACATCACTAAATTTGAAAAAGAGAGAACACTGCAGGCAATTTACAGAAGATGGAAGCAGAAGGACATATCTAAAAACTCTCCTACTCGGGACCCACCTCACTCCTGCATACACTGCAATAGAACTTTCCTGGCACAAATCGGACTCATCGGGCATCTGCGAACTCATAAACCAAAAGCAAATTAGACAATCACAAATGTTTTTTCTACTTGTTCACCACATTTTTATTGCTTTTTTCATGCCTTGCTCATCTTCGCTTGTGAAGGAGGAACATCATCAAATATGACCTACATATGTCCTGCTAAAGTGGCATGTTGCGTGCTGGAACTCACAAATATTGTAGATAATGCTGTAAACCACGAACATTGCAATGCATTCCATTCACCATACTGCATCCTGCATACCAGCAGGTTTAAGAATGTGTGTGGAAGAAGAAGAAGAGTTATGGTAACTTCTGACTCCTATGTGTTGCCAAGGTCTCAAAGGGGAGCGAAAACATGAGATTAGCTTACATGCATGTCATATAAGGGAGCAACGAATAGAACAACCAGAGATAAGCTTACATGCATGTTGTAAAAAGTTACTGAAGAGCTTTTGAGGTGGAATTTGCTGTCAAATTCCATAAAGGATCAAAATGACCAAGAAACCATGCTGAAGTTGAATATGCCAGGATGAAACATGCAAATATCACAGCTATGCTGGAAACCATTGCACAACACATTCCGTTCTCCAGATTACATCCTGCTATTCTTCAAGAATTTGAGAACTAACATAGAAAAAGAAGATTCTTACCATCCAAAGATTGACTTCAAAGTTTATTTTTTTATTTAGGACAATAAAGGAACAGTAATGAGGTAGCGATGACGCATTTGCAATTTATAAAAGGACTTACAAACCAATCAGGAGACAATGCCTTGTTGACTTGATGAACTTCAGTGAACTTTCCAACAAAATTGCTGTCTTTATTGAGACTATATTCAATTAAGTTTGTACAAACTTGTTTTCCCCAGGAGCAGCTATTGGTGATTCTTATCAATTGTATGATGTACGTTACTATATGGGTGCCCTGACACAGAGGTAGGTCAACTTTCTGTTTATTCAGTTTGTTTGTTTGAGAACCCCAGGAAATGAGAGTGATTAGCTCTTACTTCTTATGTGCATTGGGGTAATTTTTCTGAGCTTTCTTTCATACCCAGGAGATTTCAGCTCAACTTAGTGCAATGCATATTGTAATGACTTACAATACAAAGGAAACTTCTACTCAGAGGATGTCTATAATTGTATAGATGACATGCTACAAAGCTTCCATAAAACCTCAATATAACATCATGTCATCTACTAAGGTTTTCTGTTGCATGGGTGGTTTGTCTAGTGGGCCATTGATGAGACCCACAGGCGCAACAGCATGCATGTTTATTCAGTTATTCAGCAACATTTTGGCTCTACTTATTGAACCCCACTAATGTAGTGATACCTGTATGTGTTTGTGAGCTGCTGGTATTTCTACTTGTATCAATTACTTTCAATTTACAATATACTAAGAACCAATGTAAGGTAAGAACAAACACAGGAATGTCCAATAAATATCACATTCAATCAGGGGTTCGCCAGGGATGTGTCCTATCCCCCTTACCTTTTATAAAATATATTGACCACATGTGTAAACTAACAAGTACTAACAAAGAAGATAACATGAATGACACATTGAATGAACTACTCTTTGCAGATGATCAAGTACTAATAACGAAATCAGAAGAACAATTACACGAACATATGAATAGATTACACACAACATGTCAAACATTCAACATGAAGATTAATATTGAAAAGTTTGAAATAATGGCAATAGCAAAGAAAGAAAGACATATCACTATCTCCATCGATAACATCACTGTAAACAGGCAAAATTCATGTACTCAGGAAGCATTATATCTAGTGAAGGGAAAAACAGCAAAGAAATACAAAACAGATGCAACAAAACATACCAGATACTAGACAGATAACAAATATCTTTAAGAACAAAAATATCAACATAGACGCTAAAGTTGCATTATACAAGACTATTATTATCCCATCACTGTGCTACCAGTATCAAACCTAAGTAACGACAGCACAAGACAACAGAAAATTAGTAACAGCAGAAATGGCATGCCCATTAAGAATAGTTGGAGTGTCATTAAGAGATAAAATTAGAAATGATAACATCAGACAGATAAGCAAAACAATACCAGTATTAAAACACACCAAGAGACAAGATTAAGTAATTTTCACACACGTCCAGACTACCAACAGATAGCATGCCACAAATAGCCAGGACACATAGACATGGCTATAAAGTCCATACAAGTAAATTTAAGTAGGAAGCCAGAGGACAATTGTAAAAATTCTTGAGACTAATGGGAATTGAACAAGTCCGTTCAACGGCACCAAATTGCCTAGCAACTATTGCGCACACGTTCTTCTGTACTTGACTAACCGCATCTTTAAAAAAAAGATGCGATTTTGCCAAGACATTCAAACCGTGCACTGAAAGTAAAAAAAAATTGAAATTTTAAAGTAAAATTGTATTGTCTGTATATGTTATCAATGTTTACAAGAAGATCTATTGGCCCTTGTATAACTAATACGGATATTATATGTTATATGTTTGTTGTTACTGAGGATATTTCAATACCTGTATGGGATGTTTGATGTTGTTGTGATAGTCATTGTCTCGATTGGTCCATTCTGGTGACATTAAGTGCACAGTTTGAATATCTTGGCAAAATCGCATCTTCTTTTGGAGATGCGTTAGTCAAGTACGGAAGAACGCGTGTGCAATAGTTGCTAGGTGATTTGGTGCCGTTGAACGGACTGGTTCAGTTCCTGTTAGTCTCAAGAATCTATAAAGTCCATGTAAGACCATGTAAAAGATGGACCACAGAAATCAAAGAGGCTACAGGAACAAACAGCACACAGGGGGGTCATCTCCAGATAACTCCTCTACCCCTTACAATGTGAGGCACAAAAGGGTTACAACGTATAGTTAGATAGACTGCCATGTCTGTAATACCATATGACCCTATATCAATACATTATTATCTATTTATTATCGTTTTATGCATTTCATTATGAGAAAAATCTTTTTATTGTTTCATTTCTGGAAAGTTTGATGTGTTCCTGCACTGTTTCTGTACTTTTAGAGAACTAAATGCCATGAGAACTGGAATACAAGATACAACAATTCACTATGGTGAGTGCCAATGTCCAGTTGATTATTTGGAGGAGGCAGGCCAGAACAACTGCACGAATGGGGTATCATATTTCCCAAGATACAACACAACAAAGATATTTAATGATGGCAGTGTCATTCTAGATGGTGATAACAGCACTGACTGGGCGTCATCAGACCAGGGAGATGTCAACATGACATTACATTTTACTCGTAATTTGTCATTTCAAGTAAGCTTTCAGAAATAAACATTAGCTGGTATCAGTTTTTGTGTCTGTATTTGTAATATAAATAGATACAATGTTTTTAGCCACCTCAATTATCCACACATACAAATGGTTGAAAAGATGTAGAGAAGTGATTTCATTGCATTATTGTTTCTCTATATCTACTCAATCCCTCTGAATGTGGCATGCCAGCTGCCAAGAATACCACAGATAGCATGTAAGTCTGAAGCATCAAGCAATATTCCCAAGGGTTCTCAGAATGCCAAGAGTACCACTCATAGCATGTAAGTCTGTAGCAACAAGCAATATTACCATGGGCTCAATATTACCAAAAATTCACCTTGTTCACAGGACATTATGAGCCAGATTCAAACCTACGACAAGAGAAGTGAAACAATACAGAACTGAGATTATTGTGCTGCGTTAGTCATCTATTATTAAATACAATCAATGATAGAGAATGATTAGTGATAATATTTCTAAGTTAGAGGTATGACCTTGACTATGAGTTCATAGGTGGTCAATAAAGTTTATGGTGGCCTTAAAGGTCCTTAGACATATGGACATGGGAAGATCACTTTTGATGATGTTTGATCAGCTCTTTCTTTTTAACTAGTCTCTGCTCTTGAGTGGCTATAAGGGGATATAAAGATACAGGAAATTTCAGCCTAAAATGTGTACTAATGGCAAATGCAGTTTTACAAATTAACTTAAATATACAATCCATATCTCAATCAAAAGGCCTGTGTTGAGACAAGAGAAAAGAAAATGATAGGAAAGAAAATGGAGCAAAACTACGTTAAATGATGTGTAGGTTACTAGGAGAGTAGTACAGCAAGACACATCATAAATGTAGGCATTTATTCAAGGGAATTCTCAGTAAGAGTATTCTAGGGGAGATCATATTATATACACTGATGAGTCTGTTGTTGGTAGTGCTTGGTAGCCATATGCATAGTGTTTGAGCCTTCAAAGCTCATTGTGCAGGGGAGACTATTAGAGAGAATCTTTGACTATCACTAAGCATCATTGTGAAGGTTATGACAGTGGCCAATGGGAACACAAGAGTGTCTCTCATGTCTGAATTCTCAGCAACTCATTGAGCATGGTCAGAAAATAGCGTCTTGATGCTGTGGGAAGGTCAAAGTTGAAAGGAATCACATTCACTTTCATACCTGGTCATTCATGTCTTAAAGGCAGTAAGAGTGTATATACAATTTTGGCCTCGGTATCGAGCAGGAGGGTAATGGACCAGGTCAGCATATTGAACTCCTTATAGAAACTGTATGGTCAAACTAAATTGATAAAGGTGATGATTTCTTATCCATGTCTAGAATAATGTAGCTCAGCTTAAAATGTATTGATGTCAGAACATGCATCAGTATGGATTGAAAAAAATGTTTATCAACCAACAGGAAACTGGAATGTCATTAGTCATGACATTGCAGATATAGACCTACTCGGAAGATCTGAGCATCTATGGACATGTCCTGCGTATGTTGATCATGTAATAACTAACTAGAATTATTTCTAAATTGGTGATTGTTCCCTTTATCTTTACCCCTATCTTGATAGAGATATTTTGGTAGAAACATTTGTTCTCTGTATCTGTATTCATTTGTAAAAGTGCAATTTAGCTTATTTCTTGTTTATTATTTCTCATCACAAAAAAATAACATGAGTGTCATTTCTATATTGTTATTTGAGTTCACTACAATTTAGATATTTTATTTGTGTACTCTGTCACAGACTCCTTTGTCTTGCTTTTTTCTCTTTTCACATTCAATAAATAATTTGTAAAATTGTATGCTATCCATTTCTTCCTTGAATTTATTTCATCTCTAGAATTGTTTTACATGATATTTGATATATTGCTTATTTTGAGCACCAAAGACGGATGTATTGGGCCATTGGTGTACATAAATGGTGACACAACACATTTCCATTCTCTGGATTACATCCTGGAGGAAATCTAGTAGGACCATGGACCCTGCGACAAGAAAGATCCATCGGTAGTTTGAGAATGAACACTGAAGAAGAAGAATAAGCTTACTTTGTCATTTCTCATTGAGTATCAATACTTTGTTTGTATTCAGTATTGCATTGTATATTTTCTTAACTACTAAATTGTATCTGAACCATAGTTCTTTTTCTGATATTTTTAGGTAGCATATTCTATTCAGGATGTAGCAGTCAACCTAACATCTTTTAGCTATTGTGTTATTCTAGGTAATATGTATATCACTGGTACAATTATACTACAGGACCCATCAAAATACATAGGCTTACCCTTCAGCACCCGATAAGGGAGATGTAACTCCTATGGGCATACCCAGAGTGTATTGTCAGCTGTCCAACTAACCACTAAACCACACTTCCATATCAAAAGATATCTATGATGTTTTTCCCATGATCATATAAAGTGGTTTTTTGCCAACTGTGTCACAATATCACCACTATTGTAACACTCTGCATTTGTCCATAGACAACCTTAGTAAGAGGTTTTTGCTGGATTCATTGGGTACAAAATTTTTTTAACCAGAAGCTGGAATGAATGCCAAAGGCTATTTTTTGCATACTATAAAAGCACATTAGTTGAAAGCTTATCACTACTACAGCACCAGACTATGACAGCTGATCTTTTTCACTTTTGTTTGATTGCCCCTGACACTCTATTGATCTGATCTCTATACATTTCTAACTTATCTTTGATTGCTCATTATGATTTCAGATTGAATCAATTACAATAACATTTGGATCTCTATTACCATTTCAAGTATCATATCTAATTATAAATAGAAGTCAGCAGAAGAGCACAGGTTATTTTCTCTGTTCAGATACCACTTGTAGGATTAATATGTGAGTAGTTTCTATTTAAGTTTATGAATTCTAGAATAATTAAATTTTGCTAACAAGAATGGCCAATTAATGTGTCTGCAGGTTTGAAATTATATATTTAGTAAAAAAAAATATTATGTTGTCAAACTTATGAATTAATGGTTTTGTGGTTCTATAATCACAAAGAATACCCCCTATATTTTGTTATTGTAGTGGTATTTAAACAAAACAAGATTCAATGAACATGTTTATTGGTAGTGTATGATGGTTTGCGCATTGTTTTTATTTTATTGCTTTAAGAAATTACATAACTTGCAGAATGTTAGTACAACTGCAGGATACTGCTAGTTTTTAGGACCTGGGAGGCGGTCAGGTTTATGTATAGTGTTGACAATAAATCTAACGCTAGTACATATCCCACCCCTTCCTGGTGAAGGAGACAGTGTATTCTTTCTATGGTCATTTATTACTTCCCCTGACAATAATTAACAATAGCAGGTGTGTCTGCATTTATAATCATGTAAATATAATGAAAGGGAGGGGGTATTATGGATGGGAACATGCAGGGGCTAGGTATGGAGGTAGAGTGCTTTGTGTGGTGTTAGGCAGGTGGCCAGTAGTTTCCCATTTCCTCCAATATGGCATAAAAAGGATTCACTTTGGCTTGTAACCTAGACTGCCACATGAACTTCACATAAATACACTGTTAGTGTTTTTTGCAACAACATTTCCAACAAATTTGTTGATTAGAACAGTAGATTAATTTCATCCCGTGTCCCTGCAGCATTATCTTCTTGATCGCAAGCAGTCCTTGCCTTTGTACAAGAATTTTGCTTCTTTGTCAATGGAAGGCATATTCAACAATGATACAGCAGCCATTGATATGTGCATGAACAATGACCTCACAAAAACGTTGTGTATCTCAGTCTATGTGGCATTTCAAAACAATAAAATATTTTTCCGGCACAAAATTCTTAAAAACTGTGAACAGGAAGTAGTAGTAGTGCTCTGTGATTACTGTTCCATTTTTTTTTTTTTTAAGAATGAATATTAGAAACCAGTAGATATATATAAAAGAAGCATTTGATTGCTTTAGCTTGGCAATAAATCAGATATTCTATATAAAATACTTGGATTGGAGTTGGAGGATTGGCTAATGAAATAAATAACTGAAAGATGTTTGATGTTGTACAACCTTAATTGAATGCTTATAAATGCTAAAAATGTGTAAATAATAACTTTGTTACATGTTTTTTGTGCTCACACAGGACAAGTACAGTGACAAGTCTTTCTGATAACTTAGCCAATGAAGTTCAAATTCAATTGCATCAGCAGAACCCAACAGAGAATCATAATTTCATCATCTCAGCAATAGATGTTACTGGAAGGTGGCAGTCTCAATTTTTCCTTTTTTCTACTTTATTATTATCATTCTTCTTCTTTTTCTTTCCTTCTCTTTTACCCTTTACAGGTGTCAAGGAAGATACAATGTTCTTGTTCTCGCTTTTCTGGCAGCTTCAGATAATGTTATTTGGTGTTCGTGTAATGTCTCTTTGATGTTGTCGATCCAGCGTACTCTAGGTCTACCCTTGGCTCTTCTTTCTGCTTCTCCTCTCTTTGTATTTGCTTTATAAACTAATGAATCACACAGCATTCTTTCCAGATGATCAAACCATTGTATCTGTTGGTTTTGTATGTATTGTAGAATGATGTGACACCCACTCTTTCTCTTATGACATCATTTCTAATTCTGTGTCTTCTGGTCACTCCTGTGGCTTTTCTCAGACATCTCATCTCTGTTGTAACCAGTTGTCTCTTATGTTTTGTTGTTAAGGACCATGTTTGACATTGGTAGCACAAATAATAATGATAATTATTATCATTATCATTTGTGTTTTCACTCTAAAACTGTGATACAAGGAGAATTTAAAAGAATAGTATTAGCACCTATTTGCAGAAATCAGAGATATTGTACTGGTTCTGTACTGTATATGTTTATACTCTCCACCTGGCATAAAAGACTGACAAATCGCATGTACAGACAGACCAAAATTAGTGAAGAAAACTTGTGTATTGAACTCAGAAAGTGCAGACTACATCCTTGATCTTCAGTCATGATGACTCTCCAGGGTAAAAGAGATCTTCAGTCATGATGATTCTCCAGGGTAAAAGAGAAAAACATTGAACCCCCAAATATGCAGAGCTTTGACTTTATTACAGTCAGGTTTACCAAAATGTAGTTATCATCAATATCAAATGTAGTTATCATCATTATCAAATGCATAACACTTCAGTGCTTATTGGTGCTACTTTGGAAACTGAAAAAAATCATAATCTTTGTTCTCAACTTTGTATGAGTGTAAATATTCTTACTCTTGACTTTTCTTTAATATTGTAATTTCATATTTTTCTTTATGCTCTTTTTATTTCTCTCTGTGATTCTCTGCAGTAAGGTCCTAGAAAAGGAGTCATATGTGCCCAAGTCAAATACATTTGTGACCAGTGACAAATATTTTTCTTCTTCATTAATTCTCAAACCCCTGCTGGCTAGCAGGATGCAATCTACAGAACAAAATGTACTACATCATGGTTTACAGCATGGCTGGGATATTTGCACATTAATAAAATCTGATAAATGCAATTTTAACATGACTTTTAGGTCACTTTGACAAACGTTTTTTTTTAGCCACCCCTAAAACTTCTTTGACACTGTTTATAACATTCTTAGCAGATCACTGTCTTGCTCTTTTTGTTGTTCCCCTTTTGGGCCACAGCAACACACAAGCAGATGTTCTTATTGACTTATTTATTATTGATATATAAGTTCATTTACTTTATGTTTCACATATTAGTTTTAATAAATGTGTAACTCTCATCTGTAACATTTGTTTTCAAAGGCCTATATATTTTTCTCCATATCTACTCTAAGTGTCAAACTCTCTCATCTGTAACATTTGTTTTCAAAGGCCTATATATTTTTCTCCATATCTACTCTAAGTGTCAAACTCTCTCATCTGTAACATTTGTTTTCAAAGGCCTATATATTTTTCTCCATATCTACTCTAAGTGTCAAACTCTCTCATCTGTAACATTTGTTTTCAAAGGCCTATGGTATATATTTTTCTCCATATCTACTCTAAGTGTCAAACTCTCTCATCTGTAACATTTGTTTTCAAAGGCCTATATATTTTTCTCCATATCTACTCTAAGTGTCAAACTCTCACATCTGTAACATTTGTTTTCAAAGGCCTATATATTTTTCTCCATATCTACTCTAAGTGTCAAACTCTCTCATCTGTAACATTTGTTTTCAAAGGCCTATATATTTTTCTCCATATCTACTCTAAGTGTCAAACTCTCTCATCTGTAACATTTGTTTTCAAAGGCCTATATATTTTTCTCCATATCTACTCTAAGTGTCAAACTCTCTCATCTGTAAAAGAAGAATAAGTGTTATTAAGAATTTTCATACGTTGATCTTCACTGATGTACTTATATTTTGTGTCCATATGGTTATCAAGAAAGTAGTCTGCTGTCTGCCAAGCGTATCACTCAAAGTACATAACTTCATAGCTTATTGATAATGCCCATGGATCAATCATTTGTATACAAGATATCACAATCTGACTTTAAACCATAAACCTTGTGAACACATAGAAAATAGCTTTACCGCTTCATCTCAGAGTTCCTCAAGAGTTCATCTTGAGGTTTACAAAATCGTGTCTGCAGAGATATAGCTACATTCAAATATGATGAGCTTTATGGGTAGATGGAACAAATAACAAGGTCACTTAAAAAACTCTAACCTCTGACCTGATGACTAAAAAAATGAAGACAATTCTGTATAAGAACCAGCCTAAAAATGTTTTGGGTGGTGATTATTCTTTTCTCCATGTTCAGAATACAAGAGATGAAATCTTTATCACAAGAAATGAATTCCATTGTTACCCATGTGTTGCCACGGATGAGAGGAGATCAAAGAATAACAGCACTGTTACCGGTTGTGTATATCATAGTAGGTAACTAAGGAGTTTTTGAGGTTGGCTATTCCATCCCACAGAGTGATCCAGAATCCGTTGAAAGTGTCAGGGGGCAAAAAGGGGTAGATATTACAGCAAAGCTGTAATCCATGACACAATGCATTCCGGTCTCCAAACTACATCCTGCTAATCTGCAGGAGTTTGAGAATGAACACAGAAGTTCTATTGAGAGTTTAGAACATTTTTGTCAATCTTATTATTTACATGTCTGCATTCCAGTTGTGGTGGTAACATTGTTATTACTTTTTTTAAAAATATTCTTTATAAAGGCCTAATAGTTCGAAATGTTGAAAATGTGTTGTATATTGTTATTTATTGTGCCATGTTTACACCCCATGACCACTTAGTGATAGTCTGGAACATGTCCTCGGACAGTTTGGGTATGGGATGATCACTGTAGATGGTTTTTGCTCTGCCGATAACTTTCTAGCTACTCTCCAGTGTTGAGCTGCTGCATTTTTCCTCTTTTTACAAAATGCGAGTGCCATGTAGCTCTATTTTTTTACAGGTTCTTCCCATGTATCTTGGTCTATTTCAAAGGCTTTTAGTGAGATGTTTTATAAGTCCTTGTAGAGCTTCTTTTGCCCACTTGAGAACATCCTGTGTGCAACAATAATGATCTGATAACAAGCTAATTAATTTTCTTCTTCTTTCGTTCACTTGAAACATGTCTATATCTGTAATTCTGTCTCCTTAATAAAACTCACTGTCTTTTGTAGTTCATTCAGTGTCCCATAGAGCTTTAATTCCAGTGTTGTTTCCTCCGGCCAATATGTATGCCTCAGCGTTTCATGCTCAGAACACTCTTGAAGTATATGTTTGGCACTCTGTGAAGCTAATTAATAAAAAGAGATGTATCTTGTAACAGTATCTGGTTTCATGATACACTTTACTTATTAGAGTAATCTTAAAATTTCTGCTTTCTAACAATATTTTCTATAACAGATGTGACTGCAGTTGGAACGTAGATCTCGTGGCATCTCACATCCATTCACTCTGACACATTTGTGTGATGTGGTCATTTCTACTTGTCATCTTTTGTTTTTATGTGCTTGTCATGATAAAGGTCTTTTTGTTCAAAACGTCAATTATGTCTTGTGTATTGTTATTCGTATGATTATATCCTTTGTTTTTTGTTGTGTGTATTATTTCATATGTGCATCTAACAGTGATAGTGTGTTAGCCATTGTTTAGTAACACTTCATTACCTGTTTTCCACGTGAGTACCATTGGGAACGCAGACAACTGTACTTCCTGACAATGATATTTTCTATAACAGATGTGACTGCAGTGGCAACGCTGACAACTGTATAGTGAATTATGAGAATCTTACCTATACTTGTTCATGTAATCAAGGAAGTAATTCACTGGGAGAGCACTGCCAATCATGTATGTTGAACTTTTACCGCTTATCCAATCAATTTGATTGCCCTAACAGCTGCCAATGTAACAAAGATGGTGTTTCAAATACTTCAAATCAATGTGAAGAGGTAAGACATCTATTTTTTCTCTATCATTTTTAGTACTGTTTATACAATGACATCATAGTAGTCAGAGTAGACCCAATAAGTGATTGCCTCCCCATGATGGTACCTGTTACATGTAACTTGAACATTAAATTATACTGGTGAGCAGTCCCGTTTGTGCTATATTTGTTTCCAGATTTCCTAAATAAATGCAATTTTCAATTTCTTAAAATATATTCCCTAAAATCAGCATCAGGTAGCATATCATGGATGGGATTAAACCTTTTGAAACTTCTGCTTATCATGGCATAATCTTCCCACTTCTATAAGTGTCATGTTCAGTTAGTCTTTGAGATCGCGCTTTTAATTTGTTTGTTATCTCCATCTTTTTTTTTTTCATTCTGGAATTATCCACTCGATTATGATATTGTATAGGCTGTCATGTCTTTTGATATAGTAAAGATATTGTACTTTATATAGAGAACATTTCTTAGCCAATTTTATTTTATATCCATCTCTCTCTTAGGATGACATTATTGGTGATCTTTTCAGTCCATGGCATTATGAAGACTCTTCAGTAACATTTTGTTTTAAATGCTTTTTTATTTGTTTACTTTATTTGTAAATGTTTAAAATTTACATCTATATATTGACACTGGGACTAAGCAGGTCTAAGTAAAGTTAGTTTTATTTTTTAAATTCAAGCTTGCCACATTTGTGCCAGTTTCTATGATGCAATGGTCGAAGTCATTGCTAGTAAGAGAATCAAGGTGTCCAAATTCTACTTCCAGTTCTATTTATTATTGATTGAGATTTAAAATGATTGTATCCCATATCTCGGGCCTACCTTTAATACTTTTAAATAAATCTGCACTGATCCAAAATATTTAGTAGTTTGTGACATCACTATGCCAATTCATTCATAGTAGCAAAATGGCTACCTTAACTATGCTGAACTTGTATAGGAACAATAAAAAATCAAGGAGATTGTTACAGATGTGAAGAGTGCCGCCAGATAAAAAGATGCGCACAGGTACATGGTATGACATTAGCCTAGAAAATCAATCTGACCAAGATCATGGGGCGATATAGGCTACAGGCACATGTTAAACCATGGTACGCCATACTGTAGGTAATCAGCATATACTAAGCCTTCCTAACCCCATTCTGTTCCGGCCTGCACAACACTTCTAACCCACTCATAAAACTGTCCTCAATAAATTAAGCAATATGCTATAACATTAGCCTACAACAGTATGGGAAGGATTCACAAAACGTTCTACCGTAACAGCACAATACTTGAAATGCTATCAGACTGAGTTCCTGTTGCGATCTATACTAAAGGCAAACGTTAACCAGTTCTAAGCCATACTAGAGAAAATTAACACATGTATGCCCCATCTCTAACTCCAGTTTGTTTCCACCCATACAGCCCTTCTAACCCACTCACCCTTCTAACCCTTTCATACAATCATTCTAAATAAATGTATATGTAAATAAATACCCATCATTTGATCTATAGAGCAAAGGGAAATAATCAAAAATAAAATGTTTTCTATATTTCGTCTCACATATTTAGGAAAATACGTTGGAATATGTGATAGAACCTTATAAAAATATTTATACTTGTTATTGAAAACTTGTCACTTCTCATAAACAATGAAACAGATTTTGTTATTTGCTGTGTTCACTAATGTAATTGATTAGGTTGTTGAAACCTTTATTGTATGACATTAATGTTATATCAGCGTAATTTAGCTCTGGTATCTCATGACCTCTGATATTGAGAGTCAAAGTTGTTTTGTTGCTCATCGTTTCTTAAAATTTTGATAATATAGAGCAGGCATTCTCAATCCGGTGCTTGCTCTCATAATAGGGCATAGGGTGTTCACATCATGCTAGTTAAAAAGTTGTTGTTATTGTACAAACCACAACAAATAGTGCTACTATGCTTGATTATGAGAGGAAATGAATGAGGGAGGGACATGTACAGTCCAAATAAGATGCTTGCCATCTGAACATGTTGAGAATCCCTGATCTAGAGTGTAATAAATGAAAAAAATGTACTAAAATTTTAACATAAACCATATGGCAACCATGATGTTAATTGTAATGTAAGGAACATGTTTACAACAAATTTGACAACCAATAGTTTTTGTAAATGTTCAACTTATGTTTCCAATCATAAATTGTGGTGTTTTTTTTCTGTCAAAACAGAATGGAGGCAAGTGCATATGTAAGAATAATGTAGAGGGACAAAAGTGTGATACATGCAAACCCCTCTCATACAACTTTGGGAGTTCTATCAGCAAAGGCTGTGAAGACTGCTCTTGTTATCCAAATGCCACTCTTTCATGCAGGTGAGGCCCAGAGCATATAAAGAAAGAATGAATTTACTGTTTACATTAAGATGGAGATATGACTGAATAAATGCTGTTTTTGAAATACAAGACAGATCTAATGTAGAAAATAATAAGCAGTAGTGTATAATAAATAAATGACAGATCTAATGTATGAAATAATTTATAATAAGCAGTAGTGCAGATATAAATAAATACAAAAATATTAAAAATTGTTTTGTAGAAGAAATTCTTGTCTTAGAGTTGGATTAAAATCTAATAATATTTTAATAGATTCATTATGTCATTATCTTATGAGTCTGGAGAGTATTATTTATTTAATTCCAAAAATGTTACACACAGACCCATCAGACTTAATTATTTTGTCCAACATTGTTAAAATATATCTTAATTTGTCAAATTACAGAGAATTAGAGAAATTTTATATGATTATTGTTTAAAATATTATGTAGTGTTAAATTTGTAGAAAATAGTATAGGCATACAAACAATCATCATCATCAGGTAGCATATGCTGAACAGGATGTAGCAGTCATCACAACCTTTTGAAACTTTTATCTATCTTGAGCTAGTCTTCCTGCTTCTGTTATTGTCATGTTCAGGTGGTCTTTGATGTTTTGCATCCATCTTCTTCTTGATCTGTCTCTTGTTCATCTCCCTGGTCTCCTTGACATCATCCCCTCCATTATGGTTTTCTCTAGGCCATCATGACATTTGATATGGCCAAAATATTGTAGTTTTCTGAAAAGAACCATGATGTTTAGCCAGTTTTCTTTTACATTCATTTCTCTCAGGATGTCTAAATTGGTGATCTTTTTAGTCCATGATATTCTGAGGATTTTTCTGTAACATTTTGTTTCATATGCTGCTATTTTATTTTTAATTTTGTTGGTAATTGTACAAGATTCACACCCATATATTGCCACTGGGAATATGCAAGCTCTTCGGAATATTAGTTTTGTTGTTTTGCAGCAGCTCAGCCATATTTTTGCATTTGTATCAGCTTCTTTGACACGATAGCCAGCCTCCTTCTGACTTCTTCATAGCAATCACCATTATTTTTGAAAAGAGAACCAAGTTATTCAAAACTGATGACTCTTTCTAATTTGCTGTTGTTGATTACTGATTGAGCTAGTAGTTTTGTTGCATGTCATAATCTTTGTCTTGTTTCCATTCAGAAATAAGTTTTGTTTTTCACTTATGTTATTTAATGGAGTTTGTGACGTGTTGGAGACCTGCTTGACTGTGTGCCAATAATGCATCGCCAACATATCTGGTAACTCGTGACCTCCTATGTTGAGTGGGTCGAAGTTATTTCTCTGTTGGTTGTTTCTTACATTCCTCATTATGTTTTCTGCATAAATGTTGAGATATAGTGATAGGGCATATTCTTGTCTGACTCTTTTTTTATGCTGAACCAATCAGGTGTTTCACTATTGATTCTCATGGCTGCTTGCTGGTCTTGATGTAATTTGTTTATAAGGCAGATTAGGTGTGGCAGTAAACCCATGTCCTTCATTAAATTTCAAATTTTTTATGTTGTACACAATTGAATGCTTTGTTGTAGTCAATAAAGCATGTGTAGATATAGACATTAAACTCTCTGCATTTCTCTATGATGTTCCACATATTGAAAATATGGTCTCTGGTGCCTCTGCCCTGTCTAAACCTACCTGTGCTTCAACTCTTCTTCCAGCTTATGTTGTAGTCTATTCATAATGATGCCAAGTAGTATTTTTCTGGCATGACTGATCAGTGCAATGGTTCATAGTTGATGCATAGTGTTAGATTTCCCTTCTTTGGTAGCGGTATGTAGACTGATCGTGTATACTGCAGGTCTCCAGTATATATTTGCTTTTGTCCTGTCTTGTATTCTTCCTTATTTTTTAAGTGATTTTTGTATTTACTGTGATTTGCAGTGTAATTCAGTATTTTAATTTGTCTTCTTTCTTCCATTAGTTTGAGAGTTTCATGTGAAATTTAGCCTTTTTTCTTGGTAACTTTTCTTGGTATAAGATTTTGTGCTATAGAAACAAGAATATCTCTTGCATAGTTGGCTAGTTCATCATGTTAATTCACTTGTACAGCTAGAAGTATTTCAAATTTGTTGTGAGCTTTGATATTCTGTTGATATGTTGCTGGTGTCACAACAAAGGGTCTAGCGCCTTTTATAATTTTTTAAAGTTTTATTTTTATATCCGCCATGAGAAGTTTGTGGTCTGTGTTACAGTCAGCAATCTTAAGATTCTTGGTGCATAGCATGCTTGATCACCATCTGTGTTGGATTAAGATGTAATCTATTTGATTTTTTGTTATGCCATATGGTGATGTTTACGTGAAAATTTTTGAGACTAACGAGAATTGAACCAGTCCGTTCAACGGCACCAAATCGCCTAGCAACTATAGAACACGCGTTCTTCTGTACTTGACTAACTGCATCTACAAAAAAAGATGCGATTTCATCAAGCCTTTCAAACCGTGCACACAAAGTCACCAGAACGGACCGATCGAGACAAGGACTATTACAACAACAACAAACATCCCGTACAGGTATTGAAATATCCTCAGTAACAACAAACATATAACATAATATCCGTATTAGTTATACAAGGGCCGATAGGTCTTCTTGTAAACATGGATAACATATATAGACAATACAATTTTGCTTCAAGTAATTGTTTATACAAGTAAATATAAGTAGGAAGCCAGAGGACAATTTAAAAAATTTTTTGAGACTAACGGGAATTGAACCAGTCCGTTCAACAGCACCAAATCGCCTAGCAACTATTGAACACGCGTTCTTCCGTACTTGACTAACCGCATCTCCAAAAAAAGATGCAATTTCATCAAGCCATTCAAACCATGCATACAAAGTCATCAGAACGGACCGATCGAGACAAGGACTATTACAACAACAACAAACATCCCGTACAGGTATTGAAATATCCTCAGTAACAACAAACATATAACATAATATCCGTATTAGTTATACAAGATGTTTACGTGAGCAGTCATCTAGGGTGTTGTTAGAAAAGATAATTCATGATTTTCAAGTTGTTGTCTATACAAAGAATCTACTAGTTGTTCTCCTTCTCTCATTCCTTTAACCGATAGCGAAAGGCCCTACTGCATATCTTTACTCCCATGTGCTTCATAGTCCAACCTTTGCATTTAAATCTCTCATTATTATTTTAATGTCTTGTTTTGGTGCTTTATCTATTGTTTTTTATAGATTGCCATAAAGCATGTCTATTTCTTCATCTTCTGCTGCTGATGTTGTTGCATGTTTGAATGATGGTGATGTTTTTGAATCTTCTGTTTAGTCTTATTGTCATTATGTGATTGTTGATTGTGTTGTATCCCAAAAGTGTTCTGTCGATATCATTTGACAGTAATATACTGACTCCGCTAAGTCCATTTTTCTCTTTACCAGAATATATTAAAATTCTACCAGTTGTGGTTGTGAAGTGTCCTTGTCCAACCCATCTATGCCCACATATTCCTAGAATGTCTATGTCTAATCATCTCATTTCGCTTTTTACAGTATACTGTGTCTCCTGATACATGCTGTTGACATTCCATGTAGTCATTCAAATTCTTTTCTTAAGGTGGATTACAGGACTTTCCACAGTATCACAGTCAGGTTTTTGGCCGTCATCATATATATACGTACTGGCTCACCTTTTCCCCAGTTCACATGTTTGATCTGCCTAGCCTGGGGGCATCACAATCAGATCTTTGAGTTTCTTCTATGTAAGCTGCATGATTTCCTGGCAGTCACATTCAGTAGTTTGCCATTGCTTTCTGAAAGGTTTTGGCTGCTTACCAACTTGTCCCTGGTGTGACTTGGCCAGATATCGTTTCTTTCGGGTCTCCGCCTTTGAAGAATTTGTCAAAAAATTCATTCCTCCGCCTTCTCCACCAGCGCCCCTGTGTGCTGATGGAGAATACATATAATTAAAATGTAAAATATATGGGAAAATACTGCACAATATTTACATGTCAGGTTGTTCCCCAACACTGGAGGTCTATTGTTTATGTTATAACACCTATAAATTTTCTTTTAAAAGGAGATTTATTCAGTTCAATACAGGGATCCCCATGACAACAGTCCACCTTGTAAATTTCGTATGCTATTGCACAGAGCTTCCATGACTCTGTTATTTCAAAAGTCGTAACTTCAGATACTGATCTAGTGATTTATGCGCAGTGCACAGGCCATTCAACATCCTCCTCCCCACTCAGTGTTTAGCATCATATCGAGTGATCGGGGGGTTATCATCACACAAGGCACAGAGCATTGGACGCATCGGTATATGCGTCTTTATAAGAATTCCGTTCCATTTAATTATGCAAGCTTTTTGTTCCACAGTAACCTGGTCATTGATCCTCGTAGAGTACCATTTATTCTGAACTATTGATTGGATTTTATCACTTATGAAAACATTCTTTTATTTCAATAATCTTTTGACAGCAATACAACAGGATCCTGCACATGTAAGGCAAATACTCAACTCCCATCTTGTGATAGATGTGTGCAATATAGTTATGGTTTTTACAGTCCTGAGGGCTGTCAGCAATGTACCTGTAATATGGCTGGAACTGCTGATCAGAACAGAAACTGTGATGAATATACTGGTCAATGTCAATGCAAAAGAAATGTACATGGTATGTAAAAAATATGTGGGACATACCTATATACTGTACACAATTTTTTATTTTTTATTAGTATCACTGACATTGTTTCTTATGTGGTCTATCATTAATATGATAGTTGATGCTATCCAGAGTAGCATATCTTTCTAGATATTACATTAGATATATACGTACCATACTAATAGACTGGGTACAAACCTGAATTGGTTTGACTATGATAAATTATGCATAATAAATTACACGTGTCAGTAGGCTTCTATATGATGCTTCTGTGATACGTGATAGCTAATAATACTTTATTATTAATCCTCCCCCCCCCCCCCCCTATGAACTTTTATTTTTCGGTTGCAACATATGGCTGTGAAACATGGACCCTAAGTAAAACAGCGGCAAAGAAGATCAATGCCTTTGAGATGAAATGCTAGAGAAAGATACTTAGAATATCATGGAAGAAAATACAGAGAAACTCAGATATTATAAACACATTGAAGATTCCAGAGTGTTGGTTACTAAACACAATAACAAAAAGAAAACTAAACTTGTTTTGTCATATAAAAAGACACAATTGTTTAGAAAGACATATAATGGAGGGCAGAGCACCTGGGAAGAGGAGGAAAGGCAGACCAAGAAGACGATGGACTGACAACATTAAAGATAGCATAAATACGTTATTTTGACAATGCAAGCTGCATCACTCAAGACAGAGAAGGGTTCAGGGAGTTCATTGGGAAGACAACATTCTGGAGTTATAACACTTTAAGCTTTGCAGCATCATTAGGAGTAGTGAGTTCTCTGAAGACAGCCATTTTGTATGCTTCATATATGTTTGTTTTTGTTGATGTTTTTTTTATTTTTTTTATTTACCTGTATGTAACTCTCCATGTTTCCTACAAGCATTTTAGTTATACACTGTCGATTTGTTAGGCCTGTCATAATGTTGTTTTAGATTACAGTCTGAAAATAAATTGCTAAATACACAATGGAGAATAATAAAGAATTTCTGTATTGATACAGTGCTGTGGAATAACAAGAATTACTAAAGGTTATTAACAAAGCGGGGTGCAAAGGGAACGCATTGCTCTAGGCGGACCCATGGTTAGCAGATAACCAAGATCCCAAATGTACCTCCACGCGGTGCACCCTGGAAACAGAAATACAGCAGCTCAAGCTGATTCTGGCCAAATCATTTGGGGATCATGTCCGAGAATGTGGAGGTAGCAGATGGAAAGAGATTTGCCTGCACAAGAGACAGACATATCTCCGACACCACCAGCATCACCACATATAGCGACACTGTCGACATACAGTGAAGCTAGTCAGTCCAGTCCGAACATTGGAGGGGCGGCCAATGTAAAATGCACGTAAAGGTAGATGCATGGCGAGAGACATAGATTTCATACTGAGTACAATGAAACAATGAAAGGGCAGAACAGCGCTAGAGGGCAGCAAGTAGAAAGTGAAAAGTCCCTAGGAAAGGGGAACTACAAGCTCCGTCAGCTCGAGACGAGTTTCTAGTTACCTGTTTTCCTTACAGGCAGAGACCCAGACCCATTTATTGGCGTTTGGTAAAGCAAGAAAACCTAATCCAACTCTAATGTCGAGCTTTCCTAAACCGGAAATATGCTCACGAAGAGAAAGGGTTCCGTAATCGATGCGCTCAGGCACAAAAGGGACAACGATTTAGCCCTGGCCCAACTCTACTGTCAGGTTTTCCTACACCGGAAATACACTTGAAGAGAGAAAGGGTTCAGTACCTGATGGGCTCAGGCACTATTGGGACAAGGACGCTCAGCTCGAGAACGCCTTGCTCTCAAACGCGTGGTGTGAGACTCGAACTTGGACAAGGGGTACACGATGTCGGTGAATGACACCTCGGCTAAGAGGGCGAAAGAGCCAGGGTCCAACTCCTCTGTTGAGTTCTTCCCCTTAAGGAACCAGGCTCATGGATGAGAAACGGTTCAGTAGCCAATGGGCACAGGCACAGCACGTCCAATTACACGAGGCAAGTTCATAGACAGTGGAACACCTCGTTCGAGTGAGACGAGAGCAAGAAAATCGTCTGGGCGAAGAGTCTTCACTACGCGTGCCTGGAGACAGATATAGAGGCTGTCACAGGCTAAGGGTAGCCCACCCGAATTGTCAAGGCATGCCGAAATCGGATGTGCTAGGCCGACAAGGCGCATAACGGTGGCACAACGTAATCACGCTCCCGGCGGAAATCGCACGGATATCCTTGATGGTTACAATGGAGCGAACGAAAAACAAACAAACATTAACAAAGCAATTCTAAGAGATTTAGAAATGTATAGACTTAACATGTTGACCAAGAAAGGGAGCTGGAGTATTGTAGTGTCTAAGTAAATTACTAACTGACCAAATAAACTGGGATTTGAGTTCACTTGTCACTATTTACCAAGAAAGATAGCTTTCCTGGTTTGTTCAACCACTAGAAAAAATTGATGCTGGGTCTCATGCTATTGAAAAACCATGTGCTAATATGTTGGTTCATAACTCTTGTATAGATTAATGCTTGTAATTCTGATTAATGATTAATTCTACCCACTGTTACATTACTTTTATCAAGATTCTTTTATCAAGCTCAGGACACACAATTATTGCACAAATTAAATTGAATCAATATTTGTTCCATGCTTCAAACAAGTTGCCAAAATATGGGTGCAAATAATAGCAAAACTGTTACTTGCCATGAATGTCATAAAAGACAACTAAGAAGTTTGGGGTCAAATTGGCCCATAGAGAATGCTGAAGTTGAATATGTCAGGTCAAAAGACGCATATCACAGCTAAGCTATAAACCATGAAACAGAGCATTCCGTTCTTTGGATTAAATTCTGCTTATCTGCAGAAATTTTTGAATGAACACACAAAAGAACTCCCATGCTTGATTAAGGTCTTTCCACCAAAGACGGATGTATCAGGATATTCGCACAAATAAAATGGTAGCACAATGCATTTCTTTTCTCTGGACTGCATCCTGCTGGAAATCTAGAACTATTGTTCTGCTACAAGAGAGATCCAGAGGGAGTTTGAGAATGACCACACAAGAATAACTCACATAGTTGATTAAGGTATTATGTAAAGCATACAGTAGGAGGTATGGTTTATCATAATTTCTGTCTGCTGGTGCAAAAGAAAAAATGCCTGAAATGTTTGAAATGTTTCTAGGTCGAATGTGTGATACATGCAATCCTGGGTACTATGGCATGGAGACTGCAAACCAACAGGGCTGCAAACCATGTGATTGTCACTCAGTTGGAGCAATTAGTGATCTATGTGACCCTGTCACCGGTCAATGTCAGTGTCAAGGAAATGTTATCACCAATAGAAGCTGTGTAAGTACTTGTTTTCACGGAAGAAAGAGAGAATGGAGGTTGAAGCATTATGTGTAGCAGTAGGAAAATGGAGTATTTCAGCATTATGTGGTGTAGCAGTTGGAGAATAGAGTGGAGGAGTTTTGCAGGTTATGTGTGACAGTATGAGAATGGAGTGTGGCAGATGATATGTGGCAGTAAGAGAGAATGAGAGAAACGTGGCTGTAATAGAATTGAGTGAGAATTAGTAATTTTTAAGGAGTTTGTAATAGTTTTTCCTGTCATTTGAGAGGGAAGGGCACTCAGTAAAGAAGTGTTTTGCTGTTTCTTTGGATGAAGCAGTGTCAACACATGGATACAGTTATGTCTACACATGGATACAGTTATGTCTCAAATGGATACAGTTATGTCTACACATGGATACAGTTATGTCTACACATGGATACAGTTATGTCTACAAATGGATACAGTTATGTCTACACATGGATACAGTTATGTCTACACATGGATACAGTTATGTCTACACATGGATACAGTTATGTCTACACATGGATACAGTTATGTCTACACATGGGGCTGATACGGTTTAAATGGCTTTTATCTTTAGGATGTTTTGTTTGAACAAAGTCTTTAGAACTAAAGTCCAGATTTTTGTTGGTCAGAAAACTATAGGTGGGTGCTATGTAGATTAATTAGTGGTGTTGTCGTTTCAAAGCTGTTTGATTACATGTTGAGGATGCTGAATGTTTTAGAGAAAACTTTAACAAGTAGATACTCGGGGGGATCATGTGAGATAGTCTGGTGGTTAGTTGTTGAGATCATTGAGTAAAAATTAGAGAAGTTGAAAGTAAAGTGAAAATTCTGTTTAGCTCAGTTCCAAAAAGTTTGACTGACAATCTTGATGCACTTTATGCTTCATAAATAAATAAATATTTCTTTTTTAAGATCAAATAATTTTTTTATCAGACTTCGTATATCTAGTCTAACTTGCCTCATTTTATCTAGTTATCAGTTATTGCCTTGTTCTCAGTATAAAGTTACTATCTGCAGTGGAACATTGTGGTGAGTATACATTTTCCTCTGGAAGAGAAGAATAATTAATTTTATATGAGTAATGATGTAGATTCAGATGATGTTAATATTTTGAGTAACAGAAAACTTTCTTTTAGACAAAATAGTAAAATAAAATTAATTGGTCTGGATAAATAAGCTTGCAACTATATATTTTCTAATTTATTTGTCAGACACCTGTGCTAATTTCCGTGGATCCAACATATGGGCCAATAGCTGGAGGAACACTAGTTACTTTGCAAGGCAATCTTCTGGGAAGCACCACTCACAACTTGGCTGTTTTTCTTGATGATTCACCACAAGATTTGATTTCAGTGTAAGTGTTATTCAAGAGTGTTGTTAATTTAGTGTTCTCCACAATCATCTTGGAAAACAGTAAAAGTAGTATAAGGACAGGGAGAACATGAAAAAAATAATAATTAAAGTTAGTATAATTATTATTCATTGTTTTATTGCTACAAAATCTCTTGAACTTTATTAATGACAAGAAAAATATTAAATAAATTCATGAATGCTTGTTTCAAATATTTTATATTAATAAAATAAGATAAATTTGACATCAAATTATCATGAATATCTTGTCAGTCCTAATCAACTTGTTGTAATGGGATTTGACTGTACAACTAATGATGTAGTCATATGACTTCAACCAAACAAATATTTTATGATCATATGTCCCGATATAACAAAGGTGGACATACATCCATATGACCATATATTGCCAAAATGATGCTTTATGTACAATTGTTACAGGTCGGAAACTGTTGTGGTATTTAGGACAACACCTTACAACACATCCTCACAGGTGACACAGCAACTGAAGTTGAGCTGGAAGACAGACAGTAGAACTTTCAACACACACACAATGTTCACATATATGGCAAACCCAGTTCTGAGCATAAGCAAGGCACATAATGTTTCAACTTTTGTCAGGTAGAACATGTCAATGTTTTTATTATGTAAGATAGTACCTGAATAGACTGACTTACTGTCAGGTAGAATATTTGTAATTGTTTTTCATCTTCTTCTTTCGAATTCATTCTCAAATTCCAGAAGATTAGCAGGATGTAATCTGGAGAACAGAATGTGCTGTGTCATGGTTTACAACTTTCTGCGATATCTGTGTCTTTTGGCCTGACACAGCAAACTTCAGCATGGCTTCTGAGTCATATTGACCCTAAATGGGATTGAACAGCAAACTTCACCCCATAACCTCCTTAGTAGCCTTTTATGACATGCAAGGAAAGTAAACAGTTTCTCTATTCTTAACTCCTCTTTTTGGGCTCCAGCAGCACACGGGTGTGGTAATGTTTTTATTAAGAATGGTAGTGTCCTGAAGAGGTCGACTTACCAGTACTGTCAGGTAGTATATTTATCAACGTTTTTATTAACCTTTACGACTCTGCGGGCGAGGTCACGCACCCATAGGACACACCCCCTTGTGCCTGCGGGCGAGGTCACTCACCATACGATATCGCCTGATTCCCGAGTACGGAACTTCACGAAGTAATGAACAGATGCCGTATAAAGCCCGCCAAACGAAGCTAGGATTACGTCACAGTTTAAAGGTCAAATTCCTTTACTCATTACGATTGTAAGAGAGAGAAACCGGTTGAATTTGTCAATGTATTTCTAGAGCGACTTTAGCCATTTTCGGCCGTATTTTACTATCAAATTGAGTGCCGCGTGGCATGGGTAAGTGATCGTGACTACATGTTCTAATTGTTGTTCTTTGTGTTTAATATGTTGTTATTTGATAAGAATGTTTGTGTATTCATTCAAAAACACAAAAATAATATGTATCAGGGGTGCCACATGTGTGCATGACAATAATTACGTTGCGTGTCGGCATAGACCTAGTGTTGACCGGACGGACATTATATGCGATTTCTTCACGTTTTATTAGTTTTTTAGTTCATATTATATTAGTTTGGATATAAAACAATACATATACAATAAGTATAGGTATTTATGAGGATTTTACCAATGTTGCCACACATTGCTCATGTATTAGGGGCGTCAAGAAGATATATTTGCGATTTTGAAAATGACGTTTTCCGTTTTTCCCCTGAATTTTCAATTTCACAACTTGCTCACAACTGTCATATCACACATACAGCAACAACAAAAACACGATTATATTCACTATTCATTCCTTTATTTACATGTGCAAAAATTATTTAAATATCTTCTAAAACAAAAAAGTTATTGCATTTTCAAAACACTCACCATCAACAACGAAAATTTTCCAAAAAGAATCCAGGCCTTGGGGAGAAATTTCTAAATTTAATTCAGGGCCCTAAAGGTTAAGGTAGTGTCCTGACTTACTGTCAGGTAGAACATGCATCCATGTATAAAAATTAAATAGGATGGACAGTCAGAAATGTTGTTAGATGTTATAGAGCATGCCAGTGTTTATGTTGAGAAGAATGTGAATAAGCTGGCATACTATCATATATAAAATGTATCGGCATCTATGCTAACTAGATTGTGGTTTAGAATTTCTTCTCATAGTCAATGATGTGTGACCTTGGATATCATATTTGTGGTCTAGACAACAATTATCAGATATAACAAAATGAGCAAAGATTATATTTAGTAGGATGTTGTCTAGAACAACCTGAATGGTTTTTGTTGTTGCAATAATTTAAAAAAATAAACCACTTGTTTAGTAGCTTTGTATTTTGTATAAAACTCACTTGTCAGGATTATTCATTATTATCAATTTGTACTTTCATGGTTCAAATAGCAGCATGTCAGCAGCTATTACAGTGAGACCATTATATCTCTCACTACAATTTTATTAATTATGCCATGGAAACATAAATTAGTGTTGTGTAAATTCTTAGAAAAGTATATAATTCACAGAAAATTCGGATCTTTGCTTCTCATAGTATATTCAATGGCAATAATTAGAGACAATCAGCACGTTAGTCATCAGATTATCATCATTTCACTCTGGTGATGCGGCATAGGTGCTCTGATCTCCACTTTAGTGGATCCACCATACACAATGACTTATTACACAATGTATCGTTACACAGTGACACAGTTCCAATTCTATATTGGTTGACAAACATTCCTGTAAGCTCAGAGTTGTGCTAATTTCTGGCAATGCCACATTTCAAGACCAGTTCATTTATTCTGGACATGAGAAAGGAATCATCACCCACATTAATTTTATTTGTCCTTGTTTCTCTTAAGGAATTCAATATGTCAGTATGATCCAGTTCACTACCATATGATACAGTAGTAGTGCAAGCCAGCTGATCTGCTCTGTTATTCCCTTGAACACCCACATGACCAGACATGAAAAAAGATCATTTTTAAACAATTAGTTCACTTTCAGGATAAACATATGATGTATGATTTTAAAAATAGATATGAGAGTAAAAATAAATTGACATACATACACAAAACACACACATATAATTGAATCATACCTAACTGTTGGAGGATGATGTATCGAACCATTGGCGCAAATAAAACAGCGACACAATGCATTTCCTTTCTTTGGACTGCATGCTGCTGGAAATCTAGTAAAACCATTGTCCTGCTACAAGAGAGATCAAGCAGGAGTTTGAGAATGAACGATGAAGAAGAATCATATGTTTTTTTATTCAGACACTGCTAGTTCTCAACATTTAAGCATCACTTTTGCAATTGTTGTTCTTATCACTCCTACAACTGATGTAGAGTATACGCAGTGATATCCATTGATGAATATCTGCATATTGAATATAATATTCTTGGGCATATTAGTTAATTGTCATACCATCATCATGACACTCTGAATGCCATCTTTAGGTGCTCTGATAGCTGGACATTTATTGTTTGACCACCTGGTCACTGAACGTGATTGCAGGGTAAAGATAAATTTACTATTCTAACATGCATACTTTCCTATAATGGATGTTGATGTTTCTTAGGTGTATGCATGTTTCAAACCATATACTTCATTGTTTGTAATTTTAAAATATTTTTTGTTTAATCTTGTCTTGCTGTCATCTCTTCAGTGGTGGCTGCAAAGTTTTAATATATGGTACAAATTTGGGGAGTGTGAAATATCCTCGATTGGAAGTATCTCTTTCATCAAATCTAATGAACAAAACAGTAGTTGTAAGTTGCATTTCATTATTACTTATGGACATTAATTACTCATTAACATTTATTCATTACTCATGGGAATGTATTACTAATGAATATTACTATTTATGGACATTTATTACTCATGGATATTACTACTCATGGAGCGGTGCAAAGGGAATGCACTGCTCTAGGCAGAACACAGGGTTAGCAGATAACCAAGATCCCAAATGTACCTCCTCACGGTGAACCCTGGTAACAGAAAAACAGCAGCTCATGCTGATTCTGGCTAAATCATTTGGGGATCGTGTCCGAGAATGTGGAGGTAGCAGATGGAAAGAGATTTGACTGTAAAAGAGACAGACAATATCTCCGACACCACCAGCAAAACCACATACAGCGACACTGTCGACATACAGTGAAGCTAGTTAGTCCAGGCCGAACATTGGAGGGGCGGCCAATGAAAAAAGCATGAAAAAGTGGATGCATGGCGAAAGACAGATAGATTTCATACTGAGTACTATGAAAAAATGAAAGGGCAAAACAGCGCTAGAGGGCAGCTCCAACTGCAAATATAAAACGATTATGGAAATGGGAACTACAAGCTCTGTTAGCTCGAGATGAGCTTCTAGTTACCTGTTTTCCTTATAGGCAAAGACCCATACCCAATAATGGGTGTCTAGCAAAGCAAAAAGACCTGGCCTAACTCTAATGTCAAGTCTTCCTATACCTGAAACATGCTCGTGAAGAGAAAGGGTGCCGTCGTCCAGATAGGCTCAGGCAAAAAGGGAAAAAGATGGCATTCCTGGCCCACCTCTACTGTCAAGCCTTCCTATACTGGAAATAGGCCCTAAGACAAGCTCCTTCCAAAGAGATTATTCTATGGGGAGTTGTGAGAAGGTAAACGTTCAAGTGGAGGGCAGAAAATGCGATTCAAGGATCACCTAAAAAGCTCTCCCAAGAACTGCAGCATCGATCCTAGCTCCTGGGAAATTACAGCACTTGATCGCTCAGCCTGGCACACTCTTATCACTGCTGGCATCACGAAATTTGAAAAAGAAAGAACACTGCGGGCAATCCACAAGCGCAAGAAGCGGAAGGACAAATTCGTATATTCTCCTACCCCGAACCTTCAGCACTCCTGCATGCACTGCAATAGAACTTTCCATGCACGAATCGGACTCATCGGGCATCTGCAAACTCACAAACTAAATTAGTTAATTACCAATTTTAATTATTATATATACATTTTTTATTCATCGCATTTAATGATTTTTTTCATGCCATGCTCATCTTCGCTTGCGAAGGAGGAACATCATCAATACCGGAAATACACTTGCAGAGAGAAAGGGTTCCATTCCCGATGGGATCCGGCACAAAAGGGACAACGATTTTAGCCCTGGCCCAACTCTACTGTCAGGTGTTCCTATACCGGAAACACACTTGCAGAGAGAAAGGGTTCAGTACCTAATGGGCTCAGGCACTATTGGGACAAAGGTCGCTCAGCTCGAGAACGCCTTGCTCTCAAATGTGTGGTGTGAGACTCGAACTTGAGCGAGGGGTTCACAATGTCAGTGAATGACACCTCAGCTAAGAAGGCGAAAGAGCCAGGGTCCAACTCTTCTGGTGAGTTCTTCCTCCTAAGGAATCAGGCTCACGGATGAGAAACAGTTCAGTACCCAATGGGCACAGGCACAGTATGTCCAATTACACGAGGCAAGTTCACAGACAGTGGAACACCTCGTGCGAGACAGACGTGAGCAAAAGAGTCACCACACACACGCGTGCCTGGCGACAGATAGGGAGGCTGTCACAGGCTAGGGTAGCCCACCTGAATTGTCACGGCATGCCGAAATAGGATGTGCTAGGCCTACAAGGTGCATAACGATAGCACAACGTAAACACGCTCCCGGAGGAAACCGCACGGATATCCATGCTGGTTACAATGGAGCGAACGCAAAACAAACAAACAATCTACTCATGAACAGTTATTATTCATTTCTTATTATAAAAAATAGTGAGAGTCAAGCTCTGACAATCAAGTTATCATGACTTAATTTGTTCAATATAAAACTGCTACGTAACCATGTTTTTTCCTGCTCAACATCAATGAATAATAGTAAATGTATACCAGTATAAGCCTACTTGATGCAATTAACCATATTCTATTGTTTTCAGAACTGTCGCCACATCACAGATTATGTGACCTGTCCAACACCTGATCTGAGTGTTCTTTACACACCAACCACAACAGACAGTTTCAAAATGACTGTATTTTTTGATGGAGTTAACTCTTCTGACATAGGCAACATTGATGTCAAGCCTGACCCACATCTTGATAATGTTGGCACCATTAGGTTTCAATACCCATTTGAAGATACAATTTCTTTACCAGTATGTACCCACATTTATTTATTTTTAATATGATCATAATCATATTGTTCTTTGTTGATATAAGCAGGCACGATTCCTTGTCAAAAACAATACTGCAGGGAACTGTCGAGGATGGAAGAAGCAGAGGAGGTCAAATAAAGACATGGACAGACAACATCAAGGAATGGACAGGGCTAGATATTTCCACACTCATCAGCATCGCTGAGGATAGAATTCGCTGGAGGACTCTGTGTGCTGAAGCTTCCAATGTGGTACCCCTACGACCCTGAAGGGTTATGGGTTTTATTGATTGATTGATAAGCAGCAGCAAGAAAAGAAATATTTTACTTATTCTTGTGGATATCGGGGACCGGTAACAAGAAAGCACATAACTACAAACTCTAATTGCAAGCTCCAGTGAATTAAGACATTAGTAAAAGTCTCCCAGGTTTAATTCACATGTATGTAGTCATGGTTCAAGTGCAGCAAAAGTCATAATAATAATACCCTTAACCCATCAGGGTCGTAGGTGTGTCACACTGGAGACATCAGCACAAAAAATATTTCCAAACATCTCGATACTCAGCCATTTGAAGGAGTGTAAAAAAATCAAGCACAAACCATTCCTTCATGCTATCTATCCAGAATTTTCTCATCCACTCTTCTTCTTCCACCCTCGACTGTTCCTTGAAAAATAATTGTAGAAAATGAGCCACTTCTCATTACATGTCCAAACCAAACAAGTTTACACCATTCACCACTGCCAAAACTGGTTCTTGATAACCTGCATAGTTTATTTATAGAATATATAAATATATTTATTTATATAATAATCTATTGTAATGTATAAGTGGTACCTTTCAATTTCAACAATAGTTTTAAAACAATGTCCTACACATAATAGAGGCATATGCTGCAATTATTATTTGTACAAGACTTGAGGTTAGTGGTTTTTCATAGTTAAATATTTCATAACATAATATTCATTGTTTTAGTATATTTTATGTTGCATATGTCAACCCTTTTGAATACTACCTTTTGGAACATCAATGGTAGATAACAATTAAATTTCATGCTTTGTGGGTGGATAGTAAAGAAGTACCAAATCTAGATATTTATGATTATATGAAAGTAGAGACAACTGATTTGTCTTCATTATCAAACCAACCACTTTATATTACTTCCTTTTACATATCAGATGCAAGATGGGATGTCACAGCGTTATAATTTATCATCTTGTCTCTTCTGGTAGAAGCTATAGATTTCCTTAAGAATCTAAATATTGTTTCGTAATAAACTTTTGTATTCACAGGGTAGAGGACTCATGTCAGCTTGTCAAGATAATGAAATTACAGTTCTAATCGGTGTGGTATACTGTGCAACTGTTCACATTACAGACACAAATATTGAATGTTCACCTGCTGTATCACCTCCAGGTGGATATACAAATCTACCAATACAGGTAAATGTGACTAAGATCTTGTGTTAAAAACTGTCTATGTTACTTATTTTATTGCATAAAAATTTAATGAAATGTATCAGAAATTAAAATGTGACTTTTTGCTCTAGTAAAGTGTAAAAAGTCACTGTCCATGAGGCAAAATGTTTCAACTCATTTTTCAATTATACATTATCTCAGTTGGTCACACATAAAAGTATATGTGTTTATGTTGCCTAGTTCCAACAGGGAAGGATTTTGGAAGTAAATGAAGGACATAAGACATGGGTACTTCACTGGCATCTTCACATTCAGGGAAGATGAACAATAATCCATAGGATTTTATTGCTTTTTTCCCCTCAAAAATTGAACCATCAGAGTGCTGTCCACCACAACAATAACACCGGACATCATAGTCTCTCTATTAAATATCCCTTGACCTGTATGGCACTTGTTGGTTCTCCTTTTAGCAACCTGTGGACATTGTTAAAAACATTTTACTATGCCCATAATTAATAATATAATAAAACAATTTAACTCTTAGTTTACACAGACTATAACCATGTTTTTACCAGCTGCTATGTGAACAACTACTATTTATACTATTTAAAACCACTTCAGGTGACTTCTAGTAAAAAAAATGAGCACAACTGAGAGCCATTTCAAATTTAGTCTTACATTTTAAGAGTTAAGATAATCTGACCATAACAATCACGAATATTTAGATTTAATATATCAGGTCAGGTAGGTCCCATGGCATCTGCCATTGGGGATGAAGATAACTCTTCATGTACTAAGCTGCAGCAACTATTAGGTGGGGTGGCCAGTTCCCTTCCTTGCTGTTTTTTACCTTCCCTAACTCATGCGTCAGATACTCATTTACAGCTGAGTCGACTGGAGGAGTGGTCGTGTCAAGTGAGAAATCACAACCCGGATTTTTTTATTTTTTTTATGTCCAGACGTGGTTTCGAACCTGGCACGCTGTAACCAGATGATAGAAAGCAAGCTCACTAACAACTTGTGATTGATATCAACTGACTAAATATGTCACATAAGAACATCAATAAACCCGTAACCCTTCAGGGTTGTAGGGGTACTACACTGGATGCTTCAGCACACAGAGTCCTCCAGCGAATTATATCCTCAGCAATATGGATGAGTGTGGAAATATCTTGTCCTGTCCATTTCTTGATGTTGTCTGTTGGTGCATTTATTTGCTCTCCTATGCTTCTTCCCCCTTCGACAGTTCCCTGCAGTATTGTTTTTGACCAGGAATCATGTCTACATACATGTCCGAACCATGCTAGTTTTCGTCGTTTCACTAATGAAAGCACTGGTTCTTGAACATCTTCATACATCTCTACTTTGTTTCTCACGTACACATTGGTCTTATGTTCCCTATATGAAATTCGTAGAATTCGTCTGTAGCATTTGTACTCAAAAGCTTGTAATCATCTTTTCATGTCCACAGTGAGTGTCCAACTCTCACAACCATACAGCACAACAGAAAGCACCAGCGACTTGTACAGTTTGACTTTCACTCCAACACTGATGTTGCTTTTCCAAATCACCGTTAACCTTGACAAGGACACTAAAGCAATCTCCAGCCTTTTTTTTTAGTTATGCGTTGTACTTTTTATCACTGCATATGCTGGATCCGAGGTATTTGAAGTTATTCACCACCTCAAGCTTATTTCCATTCATCATGATGTTAGTCAGATTTTTTATGTCTTTGCTGTTGACCAAGATTTTGCTCTTTTCTGTATGGATTTCCATTCTGTACTTGCTGGTAACTTTTTCCAACTTTGCTGTTAACTCTTGCAATGCTTGTTCTGACCCAGCTATAAGATCAATATCATCAGCGAAACACACGTTGCAAATAGGGCGACCCCCGATCGATATAGACGTGTTGTAATCGTCACATAAGATACAAACTGTCAGAGGTGTAAGCTAAAAAAAAAATGTTCATGGGGTTAAGAAGTCACAGCTACATAGCAGTGTGGCATTTTACCCACACCCCTAAGAAAAAACATTTACCATTTGGTCACACAAAATATTGACATATTTTATTTATGAAAACATTTACACTGGTTAAAGAACACTCTATTCAAAAATCAAACCATTTTATCAATGACAAGTTGCTCTAAACTCGCCATTTTAAAGATCCTTATGTACATACCTCCAACATCCCGTCTCTTGTTTTGGTGGTGCACTCTGCTAGACTGTAAACTGTCCAACTTATTCTCTCTATTGTGTCTCTATCCACATGTCTCACCTCCCTTCAACTTTACACTCAAGTAAGGTCTTCAACAAGGTGTCATGTCTTTTAATATGTCCATAATATTTTATTTGCTTGATCTTTATTTTTTTAAATAATTCTTTCTCCATATTAAGTGTTTTTAGAACCTTTTTTGTTTCCTTCTCTTTCCATGGTGCTCTCCCTACTCTTCTATATATCCACATCTTGAAGGTATCTGTTTTCTAATGTTTTTAGTGTTCATGTTTCTTAGCGTTACATTAATATAGAATAGATGTGCATTTTATAATTTTCTTTTCTAGCTTGTTTGTAATTTGTTTAGATGTTAATATTTTTCTCATGTACTTTTAGCCATTCCTATTCTCCTTCTAACTTCTGTTTCACATCTGCTGTCATTTGTGATTTTGTGTTAAAGATATTGATAATGTTCTAATGTAGTTTCTCTCCATGTATTTTTATGATTAGCACTTTTTCTTCTGTGACTTTGCTATCATGGTTTTTTTAATATCCTTATATCCAGTCCATATTCTTTACTTGTTTTATCGATTTGATCTATTAGTCATTGTAGTTCATGTTAACTTTCTGCTAAAAGAACAGTCACCACTGTGTCATCTGCATATCTCAGGCTGTTTATTATTTCCCCACTGATCTTGAGTCCTGGCACTCCTTCTATATGTTTAAATATATATTCTCTGCGTAGATATTAAATAAAATAAAAATGTTTATTTTATAACAGGTAATTATTGGAAACTTTAAAGTGACAGTTGGCAACCTGCAGTACCTGGAGCTGCAAGAGACTACAGGTTTTATTATCATCATAAGTTGTATATCTGCAGCAGTTGTAATTACAATTGTTATCATCATATTCTGCTGTTGTTGGCGCCGAAGGAAATTAAAGACAGCAAGCTCACTTGTCAACTTAGATAATAAGCAGCTTGCAACTGGAGAACCATCAATGCCGAATACTTATTCAGGATGTAAGCTTTAATTTGCAAGTCTTTGTGTTTGTTTGTTTATGTTTTTCTTTAAATGTTCATTCTCGTACTCCGATTGATCTCTCTTGTATCAGTGTAATAGTCCTACTATATTTGTAACATGTAATTCAGAGAATAGAGATGTTTTGTCATTATTTTACCTGGCATGTCCAGCTTTGGTGGTTTTTGTTGGCTTAATGCTTTACTGAGCAGTAATCCAGAGCATACATATCTCCCAAGTGTTTGCATATTTTTGAGACATTGATAAGTCTTTAAAAATCTGTATAAAATCAAACTCATGACAGAACTTTGAAATTTAAAAAAAGTTATCCTAATGAATAACAAAGATCAGTCAATAATATATAGCAGAACATAATTTTACCTCTTATTTCTTTTAAAATAGCTAATATTTGTTAAGGTGTCCTTTTTTGTGTACGAGGCGTGTTCAAATGAAAACGGGACTTGTGGATTTATTTAAAAAGTATCATACGCAATTTAATATTTTCAACGGAATTGAACAAAGCAACCACTTGTGAATAAGAATGCACCTGGGTTCATCAGAAAAAATCTCTGTATGCATTTAGGCAAGCATCCCACTGTTTAGGTAGACGTCGAATGCCGTCCGAGAAAAAGTTGCGTGGCTGTTCTCTGAACCATGTGGTCACCGCTGTCTTCACGTCTGCGTCGCTGTTGAATCGCTGTCCCTTTAGTGCTTTCTTCAACGGTCCGAACAAATGGAAATCACACGGGGATAAATCGGGACTATAGGCTGGGTGATGAAGAACTTCCCAATTCTTCTTTGCCAATGTTTCCTGCACAATTTTTGCGACGTGCGGACGAGCGTTGTCGTGGAGAAGAATCACACCTTGAGAAAGTCTGCCTGGTCACTTAGCCTTGATGGCCTTATGCAGCTTGTCTAAAGTGTCTTTATAATGGGCGGCATTGATGTTGACACCAGGTTCCTTAAAATCAGTCAACAAAAGCCCTTCATGGTCAAAAAATGCAGTCACCATAACCTTCCCAGCAGAAACCTCCGTCTTTAAACATACGCACCCACTCCATCACTCTGGTCCTCGACAAACATTTGTCACCATATGCTGCCTTCATTCTCCGATGAATGTCTACTGCTTGACATCCTTCAAATGAAAGAAACTGGATCACAGCACGCTGATTCACTTTGGACGGGTTCGGAATCACACCCGCCATATTGTTAACAGTCTTCTGCAGCACATATGCATGCTGGGAAGATGAACACGCGACCGTATGTAAATTATTGGATACTCATTACTAGTGCAAAATGTCATCAATATCAGTGCGCTCTATCACGCGTGGTGTAACAAGTCCCGTTTTCATTTGAACACGCCTCGTATTTTTGCTCAGGATTCCAGAGGACAAAGTTCTTAAGAGTCATTTGTTCAAAGGGTTAGGACAAAATATTGAAGTTTAAGTAAGCATTGTTTAGTGATATGAATATTAAGAGTTCATGAGGTTCGGATCTTAAGTTACATGCACCTGATTACCGCACACAAATGTAGAGGTATAACCTCTACTTCTGATGATATTGGCTTCTGATCATTCAAGATTAGATATACAGGCCATATATAATTTTAATCTGTAGAGATTGGACTTTTAATTTATACTCATTTGAAGTCATATACACACCTGAAAATCCTAGATATAAAAGTGGACTTTTAGTTCCGTATAGGAACCAAACAGTTATTTCTGTCATGAGAACAATCCCTTTATTGTTATTACAGTTGATCTATAGGGGACATTAAAAACCCGACATTTATTACCCTGCAACTGATTTAATTACCTGTGTCCAGAATTGGGGAATTGGGAACTGGTGCAAGAAAACCAACTCACAATTTTTTCAAAAATTAATGTGATAAAGTAAACAAAAAATTGTGCACAAAAACTATTATCCTACTATTAAAAATAATCTAGCAGCTGTAGATAGAACTCATTTTAGTTTTTCTAATATGATATAAATTTTCACATACCATATTTAGATCGTGTAAAAGATTAAATCTTTGTGTAGTTTTTATTCAACGAGCTTGTTCTCTGTGTGATATTTATCAATTCGTGGTTGGAAAATATTCAGTCCAAAATAAACTATTATGCCACCATTAAAAATAGTGTAGCAGTCATCTATAGATAGATCTAATTATATTTGTTCTAATAAGATCATAGTTTTTACGTACCATATTTAGATTGTGTAAAAGATTAATTCTTTGTGTAGCATTCACGCAACAAATTTTTTCTCTGTTTGATATTTATCAATCGCGATTGGAAATTATTCTGTCTTTTTTATTCAGCCAGTAGCCTGAAAAATAAAAAATATTAATTGTACGTAATAGTTATATTTTAATTAATATGTCTATATGTTTCTGCTGTGACAGGGATTAATTCTTAGACCATAGGCCTAGGAATGTATTTTCTTAGTTTCTGTCTATCTGTTGAATTTTTTTGTGCCCGCTGAATCCATCAATTACAATTGAAAGGTCTTTCTTATTGAATTGAGCTAATTGCCATTGAATGGTCATTGAATGGACAGACCTTCTGGTTTATTGTCAAGTTAACAGAGAGCATTTATAATGCTCTAGCAGTGTATTGAGATCTTGTAGAAAAACTAAAAGTTCACAAAGTTTCAGGGTGTGAAGGAGACACACTGGAACAAGTATCACAGCACTGGGGCATTCCCATATATGCTCTGCTTGTCGTTCCATCAGCCATCTAAAAGTGTATCGTTCAGTGTCCCATCTCAGCTTGGCTTGGTAATAAGTATATACATACAGATAATTCTGTATGGAATCAATAAGTGACAACATCTGTACTTGTAAATAATCATTGAATGTGGCAAAACAGATGCAGGTGACTACAAATACACTTTGCTTACATTCAAGATATTGTTCTTCTTCTGTCTTCAATGCAGGTCCCAGTTCCCACATGGGCCTACAGTGATATTGAATATTTATTGGATTTTACCTGGCATGTAGACAACACCACATAGTCGAGTTATTTTCCTTGTCTATGTTTGTAAATTTCATGTTCACGTTTAATAATTTAAATATTAATTTATTTTAGGGTTTGGGTTAGGATAGTTGTGTTTTACATAACTAACCTAAACCCCCAAATAAATAAATATTCCAATTACATAAATGATGAACATGAAATTTACAAACATAAACAAGAGAAATAATTAAACATGTGGTGGTGTCTACTTGTACTGTACCATTTATTATTAAAGTTAAGTTACTCACAAAGTTGTTACATTGCATTCAAGTACTCACAATGTAAATCCTTATTCCATTTATTTCACTAGTGCCAGAACGTGTGGAAGTGCCTGTCATTGTGGCAAATGGCCATCATGAATTAGTTCAAAAAGAAACAGTTTTCCATGAACCAAAGAAAGGAATTGTTAATTCAGAAGCTGAAGATTTAATTTTGCGAGAGGAGTTCTTGCCAAAAGTGGATGCTGGTCTCAGAGATGGTGTCAGACATTGTTATGTTGGAGCTGGACACTTTGTGCTTGGAAGACATTGTGCTGTTAAAGGTATGATTAATTCTTCATTAGGAACAAGTATCACAGCACTGGGGCATTTCCATATATGCTCTGCTTGTCGTTTCATCAGCCATCTAAAAGTGTATCGTTCAGTGTCCCAGTCAGTTTCTGATTGCATGTTCTTCTGATCTCTCTGGAGAGGAATAATTTTTTCCTTAAAACCCCTTGTAAAATGATTTCTCCCTCAATGGTTTATTCCATCCCCCCTCCTGCATCACCTACACTAAAAATATATTTTCAGTCCTGGTATAATATTTACATTTAAAATAATGTATTGTGGGAGTTTGCAATTTGCAATGTTGGTCATCACTTGTATGAATGAGTGTTTAACCAGCAAGCCACAGGAACCATCAGCATGCATGTCATTTAATATTTGCTGAGGGAAATTGAGCACAAGTTTGCATGAATTGCACTGGCATTAATTCATGATGAATAAACATTCACCATATTGAACATTGAACCTTTAAATTTTTTGCTGTATTTATTTTCTAGGCAATATAAGTACATCCAGTAGTTTGCCATTGCTTTCTGAATGGTTCAGATGAACAATTGCATGTGGTGGAATTCAAACCTGGTACTATCATAGATGCGCTCTGTACCTCGGGAGTCATAAAGCTGACACATTGGTCAATAAGTAAAAGCATTTGGGCCACAATGTATGCTTAGCCAGAATTTAATCTTGTATAGTCAACAGTTGGAGATAATAATGTCTTGTTAATGCCAGTGAAGATGAATTGTCGCACATTTGTAAAGCTATTTAGGAAAATAGCAAAGTCAAAAAAATTACATGAAACCCATAAAAGTAAAGGAAACAGGGAAGGCCTAGAAATACATGAAGAGATACCATAATCTGGCAGAGTTCAATCTTGTATGGAAAGTTATTGAGAGCATGTCCAGGGATTGAGACAAATGGAGATTCTTATTCTTTTGCATGTGCCTCTTAGGATACGATTTGACTTATTGGTCACATGTAACATCTTACAGTTAGAGGATCATCACTTATGGATTGCTTACAGTACAGTAAAACTAGCTTTAATAACATGTAATGCAGGCGGTGATATATTTCTGTCATGCACAGTGATATTTACGAATTGTGGTTCTACTACTTTGCGTCATGCAGAAAAGTAGCCAGCATTCAATGGAAACATCTCAGATCACCAAAGAACAACAAATTTAAATCAAAAATTAATGGCTATGCTGACATCACCAATAACATAACATTATGTAACTGTTATGAACAAAGCCTATGGGTATTATGATCACAGTCCAATCCCAATTGTGTCAATCAGTGCCTACCTTTGTAATTATTTCCCTTGCCTATGTTTATCAGTTTATGTTTATTATTTATTAATTTAAATATAATTATACTTGGAGTTAGGATTAATTATGTAAAACATAACTAACCCTAACCCTAAAAAATGAATATTTCAATTAATTATTGATTATTTATTTACATAATATTTAGATCATATATTTAAAATTATATACATCTTCATAAACGATATATTCACTCCAGGTAAACAAGCACAGTTAATTGATGGCTCATTGCAAAAGAGTGGTTTACCTGCAGTCAGATTGACAATTAAATCTGTCATTCATCCTATCACAGGTATGGTTGCTGACAATGTTTACACACAATTTTTTATATCTGACCTGTCTGTCACATTTTTTTCATATAGACTCCCTGAATTATTGTACAAATTAAATACAGAAAACTCCACCCTTTAGGAAGTCTAAACATGACACTTAGTAACTTAGTAATAGGAAGCTGTGCCTTTGTATTGCTGGGTCTTGAAAGGAGAACAAAGAATAGCAGCACTGTTACCTGCCATGAATGTGGTAAAAGAACACAGGAAGTATAACAGTTGGATGGCTGTCCCATTCTATAAAGGGTGAAAGTGATCCAGAAGTAGGCTGAAGTGGGATATGTCAGGGCAAAATGTGCAGATATCACAGCCAACACGTAAACTATGACACAATGCATTCTGTTCTGTGGATTAAATCCTGTTCATATGCAGGAGTTTGAAAACAAATGAAGTAGAAGAACTAGAAAGCAAACTCAAAAATTATGTAAAACCCCTTCTCCCTCTTAATGGTTTATTCCACAAATAGCTAACCAGAAAACCCATGGAAATACAGAAATCACATTTTTTTTTAAATGAATACTTCTATGATGTCTCACTAATTTCTGCTTACAAAAAAGTATTACAATAAATTACAACTGCCTATCATTATAGGTGGACCAAATATTGCGTTTGAAATCGATGAAAGTGTGTTTACAAAGCAAAAGTACTGTGTTAGTTGTGCATTTCCATTGCAATGGGTATTCAATGGGATCTGACATGAGAATATTTTATTATTCCTGTATAGAATAGATCAGGGGCAGCTTTGCTATCTATTATAAAAGAACATGTTCATGCTTGTTTCCAAATAATTGTTTTACTTAATTGTAACACAACTACTGATGTACGTTTTATAATCTCATTGTAGCACAACTACTGATGTATGTTTTATAATCTCATTGTAACACAACTACTGATGTATGTTTTATAATCTCATTGTAACACAACTACTGATGTATGTTTTATAATCTCATTGTAGCACAACTACTGATGTACGTTTTATAATCTCATTGTAAACCTACTTATTGACCGATTTCATGCGATCATATCTCATAATCTAATTACTTTTAATCTTGAGAATATACATTTCAGAACCAGTTACATATATGTGTTACGTTTACTGATTAATTTGATATTTTTGTTCCAATAGCATTCCAATTGCATTTTTAAAAAAAAGCTTTCATATATTTGCAATTAGAAAATTGAATTTTGAAACTTGTAAAATTTCTCTTATCATCGAATCATCATTTCAAATATAAAATATTATATATATTTTCTCCTTCTTTCAGATTCACAACTCCCTGCATGGGGTAATCTGGCTTTAAGTGAGTGCCTTCGTCTGCGAAAGTGCAAGCATGTTCATATTCTGAATATTTTAGGAATTGGAATCAGCAAACAGCAGTTTCATATTTTTTATCCTCGTATGTCTCAGTATATTCTGAAGACTATTGTTTCTGACTCTAAGAAGGTATACATCAACTTTAGATATATCTCAGTGCTTTTTGTGAATAAAAGTCACACATTTTAATATTTCTTACATATAATATTCATATAATTGTCCACCTTGGTAGTGATTGGAATGTATTTAGAATGAGGAGATATGAATTAATGTGGTAAATAAATTAGATACTTCCTTTTTTACAAAAAGATACACATTTTGGAAATTTTAAATAAATTCTAGGTGTTCTCTGATCCAGGTTAAAACTTAACTACATGTAACATCAGACAAGAGACATTCATTGTGCAGGAATATTACAGATAACAACATAGGAGAATAATAAGAGGGATTTTTTTGAATGTGCAGAAGGGAAGGCAAGTGGGCAGATGATCATAGGTGAGACAAAAGGGATTTTCAAGGGAGAATAAAGGATCATCACATGTAATATTTGAACACATTAATATCATACAAATTAAATATCTGTGTTACTGAAACGGATTCAAGGATTTCCATATTTACATCATGATTTGTTTGACCGTATTTAATTCGACAACTGTGTTTAAAATCAGATATTGGAACGTAAGAGCAATGTTTCAAACAGGAAAAACAAGTCAAGTGTTCCAAGTAATGTGTGATTACAAAAACTTTATGTAGAACTATTACAAGAGAACGTTTCACCATCGGTATCAGAAACAATAAAGATCTAAAGAAAATTGCAATGAAACGAGAGACATGGAAATCTATGACATCCTCCCTATGTGCCGTCTTTAGCCCTAGAGGAATAACTAACATGTAATATGGTGGTAGGTAAGATAGAAGGCTTCTATTCCAGCCTTTCAGAAAGTAACCATCTACTTTCGCATGAAATGGAGTGATGGAAAGGCAAACATTGAGAAAGGATAATGCTTTATGAGGATGCAGTTATATACTTTGCACTTTGAATATAAACCCCCAAAAAAGAGATAAAGAAATCAATACAGAATTGATTATTGGAGGATGCAGTTATATACCTTGGCACTTTGAATATGAACAAAAAAGAGATCATGAAATAAATACTGGATTGATTATTGGAGAATGATAATATACTGCATGAATCAGTAGCACATATGCATGTGTTACCAGAGCCCGAAAAGGGAGCAAAGAATAGCAACACTATGTACCTTCCATGCATGTTGGAGTTCACTGTCCAATCCCGCTTAGGGTCAAAGTGACCTAGAATTCATGCTAATGTCGGATGTGTCCGGCCAAAAGTCAGAAGATATCACAGCACAGCTGTAAACCATGACACAATACATTTTGTTCTTCAGATTATTTCCTGCCAATTAACAGGAGGTTGTGAATTAAAACAGAGGAAGAATTAGTAAAACCTGCAGAAAATTTAGATGAAGTACCAGCAATATATTTATCTAATGAGCAGGGAAGTGTGACAGAAGGGATAAATTAGACACATAAAAACCAGTGCCACAGGATTAAGTATGGAAACTTTTTACCACCTAGAGACTGAGTACCTATGGGTCAGCCTGAATGTGATGGCATCAATTTCTAAATATGTGAATACTTGCATAATTTCATGTGTGCATATGGAGGTAGACGCTGAAAAAATAAAATCACTGACCAATGTAATAATACAACTAGATAAAGCGTGCTGGAAATTGATTTGTGTCAGGGCCCAGGTGGTTGCAGTGTATAAGCTTGCCCACCTACACTTGAAATCAAAAAACATAATTAAATACATAGACATAAAATATATGCTCAGTCAACAGAAATATAAATAAAAGCGGTTGGGGTTTTGTTGCCTACAGAAACGGTGTGAAGTTGGTTGAGAAATCATCTGCATACTCTACTGTCACTTTGAGCATATGGAGATGGAGTTACAGCAGCACTAAATTGGTTGATAACTGATAAATAAATCAACATACTCCTTAATCCTCAGACTCTCAAAGAATGTTGCACAAGTTAGAAAAATGCATGCTGAGAAAGGAATGGTTTGATTTATTGAATAACTTAATTGCCCAGGGAATTACATGCACTGGTCATGCCGGGGTCAGAGGAAACAAGAGTGCTGACTTATTGGCAGGCAATGCAGCAATAGATGGCATAATGCTGAGAAGGGATAAAGCAGACTTGATTAAGGCAGTCATAAATTCCTTACATAATGAAGATTAAGTTAAAAAGGCTCAAATGTACACATACAAAGAATGTCAGAAATGGGAGAGGTGAGGGAAGGAAAAGTAGTCTTTTTGGAAAGACCTGAAGATTGTGTAATCTACACCTGACAGAGTCTACATACACTGGGATGACTGCTGGAAAGGAGAGTGGAGCACTTATGGGAGTGTCAAATGTGATGCAATGCTAATTTCTGATCAAGAATCATACTTCCATGTTTACTTAACTCATTGATCATTGAGTTTTTAATATCTTCTACCAGAAATAATTTTTACAATGTTTTGCTTGACATCTATCACATGAACAAGAAATAGTACTTCTAGATTGCCCATGTGTTGCCAGGGCCCAAGAGGAGAACAAATAGCAGCATTGTTTCCCTTCCATGCATGTTGTAAGAGGCGACTGAGGAGGTTATGGGATGGAGTTGACTGTCCCATCCCATATATGGTCAAAGTGACCCAAAGCATACTGAAGTCGGATGCGTCAGGCCAAATGTTGCAGATATTGCAGCAATGCTATAAACCATGACACAACACATTCAGTTCTCTGGACTACATCCTGCTAATCTGCAGGAGTTTGAGAACAAACACAGAAGAAGAAGAAGTACTTCTAGATATGTTCAAAGTATAGTTTATTATATATTTTTTAAATGATGAGTGAACGGAGAATATGGTTATGTTAATTGATTTATTTATTTTGTTTACTTTAATATTTAAAATTTATTTTTTTAAAAGAGAGTGCTTTGTGCCCTGAAGCAGTCATTAAACTTTCAAAGCAAATCATTTTTTTATGTTAGAAGGATTCCAAGATACTTGACTTTCTTTCAAAGTTACAAAATAATTTACCAAAATGTTATTATTTTGTAATATATTGAATATATTTTTATTAATTATTCACTCTAGGAGTTTAGTGTACGGCAACTTCTAAGTTTTGGAGAGCAAGTAGCACAAGGAATTACTTTTTTGGCTTCTAAAGATATCACCCACAAAGATGTAGCAGCTCGAAATTGCATGTAAGTTTGTGACAATCATTTGAAAAAAAAACTGGCTATAAGACATATTTCATGAAGGGTTACCTGTATGTTGGGGAGCCAGAAAGGATAGAAAATAATAGCAACAGTGTGGCTAAGAAGTGGGGGAGGTGGAAATTATTTTTTTTTCAGTGGATATTGGACACTAGGTAGTCATGATAGTTCTACTATACAACCAAATCAACATGATCTAATTTATGGTAGTTTTTGTGTAGGTCTACAAGCAATTAAAAGGAACTAAAATATGACAGTACAACTGTAACACAAAAAAGCAAATATAAAAATATGATAGTTCTACTATACTGTACAAGAAATTATCATAAACTAAAATATGATTATTCTAATGTACAAGCAATTAGTAGGAACTAAAATATGATAGTTCTACTGTAGTACATACATGTAGCACAAGAATGATACAGTTAACAGTATACTAGATAATTTCAACATTTCAGGTCTTTTTCAAGAAAATACAAGACAGTGAGCAAACAGTAAAAATACACTATCACAAATGCATTAGATGGTAGACATTTAATTGCAGAGACATTCAAGGAAACAATGATATACACAAGAATTGTCATAGAGATATGCATTCAAAAATTTGGATAATGAGAACGTAATAAACAACTATGCCTGAAAACAACATGAACGACAATACAACAAATATTCACCACCCAAATCTAAATAAATAAATAATTCAGTATTAAGACCAAATGGCTTAAGGGTATCAAACTGCGATATATAACAATTTTCAAAAGCGTACATATGACAATTCTAAGAATGTCCCCCTACGAATTATGTATTTATGGCCCTGTTCATGTTGATGGGTGTTTCAGGTCTAACAGAACTTTTATACAAAGCAAGTATAAAACTTTCTCATTGTTGCCACAAGTTATTTTCATGGCTAAATGTACAGCAGAACAGACACAATAACAGATGAAAGCTTAGCTGAGACCCCTAAGACAATATATATCCCTCTACACCAGTAGTTCCCTAACTTTTCCCGCAGATGCCTCTCTTAGACATTTTATAAAGACCTTACACACACACACACACACACACACACCCTCACTTTTAGACCCCCCAAAATTATTTTTATTTTTTCTTCAGTAAGCCGACAAGATTTTCATAGGGACATAAATTAACTATGGTTATGTTATAGCTATAATTTGTATTAGGAATATCAATTATTTCTTTTGCGTTTCCGTAAATATATTTCCATTTTTATAACCATGCTTATATTTTATTGAAAAAGCTATTATACGTTTAATGCACTAAACTACAAAATCTCTCCACTTCCCTCTGGAGATAATGCCTCAATGGGCAAACTCCTTAGTTTGGGAACCCCTGCTTTACACAGTAATTGCAAGCACAATAACAGTTACAGCTAGTCTAGACCTTAGGATCAGAAGTAAATGTTTTTTAAAGAACACACTTTGATATAACCATACTAGGTTCTAGTTTTGAATTGAAAGGGGAATGCCTCAGCTCAGTAGGCTTCAATCTCCACCTCGATAAACAACAAACACATTGCATCTTACGTTGCAATCTGATTTCTATAACATATCTTCAAAGCTTCCTTTTAATTCATCAAGACTGATTAATCTTTTACTGTGTTTATATAAACTTATTATATTAGATATCCAGTACTATGATTAATGGCTATTAGTACAGTGGAATCCCATTATAGCAACTTGATCTGGACCGACAAAATATGTATGTAATAACAGAAATTTGCTATATACAGAGCAAACAATATAGAATAAATATAATTGGTGATTTGAAAAGTGTTGTTATATAGGGAAATATGTTATAAAATAATGCACTTTAAAGGGGTTCCACTGTAATATGTTACGAGGAAATTCATCTTCTACTTCTTTTTCTTCAGCGTTTGTTCTCAATTAATTAGCACTGTTTTTCATATGATTTATGCCAAAGTGCCTGAAAATTTTATGCTGCTAGTAGAGCTGTGTTATTTATGCATATTAACCTAGCACATCTAATTTTGGCTTGGTTAGAACTCTATTAAGAAAAAAAGAATAATTTCATTCACAGTTCTACTCATTCACAGACTGTGGTCCTGCTCAAAATAGGGGATGGTCCAACAATCTAAGTTTACAGCCTCTATTGGTTGGAAAAAGCTCCATCTTCACTTCAGGGGGTTGGCCTCGATGTTGAAAATAATAATAAAATTAAAATATAAACAGGGACAACTTGTATGTTATGGCTAAAGAGCATTTATCATGAAATAGAAATACAGCACAAACACAAAATAATAAATAAATTAAGAGGCCACATGAAGTGTCTGATATAAATGGATGTAGTAACAATGATCTCCAGATGCTGGTGATAATCCCATAGTTTTCCCCTCAATTCTGTTCATATTGTGTATATAATTGAGGTTAAACTCATCTTTTGTTTAATTTTAGGGTGGATGAAGAGTCAGTGGTAAAGCTGTGTGATGCAGCTTTTTCCTGGGACTTTTTTGGTGATGAATATATATATGATGAACAGAGAGAGCGATATCTTCCATTAAGATGGATGGCACCAGAAAGCATAACAAATGGTTACTATGACATGAGGACAGACGTGGTAAGTTTTTTAGAGGTACTGTTACATGAAGGAAGTATGTATAAGTGCTGCGTCTGTGTAGTGGTGAGGAGGACTTTTTTGTGAAAGTCCATGAGATAATGGTTTTTTTCCCCATTATCGTAAATACCCTGACAGGATTGTCAGGTCTGCCCTGTTTTGAGTTTGCAGCCTCTCCCATCAGGACACCTACAAGAACACTCTTCTTCTTCCACAGACAGAATCAAACTTGATTTAACCTTCCACCCCTATAGCTCTGCTATCTGTCTGTCATATCCTATTCCAATACCTTCCTCTTCTTCAGTCAGATGCCAGGAAATGGGGGGGGGGAAAAGGGATTATGCGAGACCACTCTTTTGCTTGTAGATGTGACAAGAGCCTCAGGGATATATTGGTCTTGACCTATCTCAAGTCTGATGTTCCTAATCATTTTGGCACCATCAGTTGCAAATGTAGTAAATGCTACACCTGTGCCTATGTCCTCCATCATCTGCAAATGTTGCACCATGATGTACATGGGTGACACTGGAAGGAGGTTCTCAGTCTGGTTCTGTGAACATCTGTACAGCATAAAAAACCAGATTGGTTCTCCTTTTGCTGACCACTTCAATGACATGGGTCGACACGGTGCCCATAATATTCATGCTTCTCAGATGACTGTACATGACGCTTGAGAATTGTTTATATATATAAACGGTTCTCAAGCATCATATATATATAAATAGTCGTCACTGAGAATTATTTAATATCGTATGATGTGTTATTTTAAGTGAATGACTAGCAACTTCTTCATTTGTTCTCAAACTCCTGCAGTTAGCAGGATGTAGTCCGGAGAAAGGAATGCGTTGTGTCATGGTTTACAGCATTGCTGCGATATCTGAGCCTTTCGGCCTGACACATCCAACTTCAGTATGACTTTGGGTCAATGACCCTATTTGGGATGGGACAGCCAACTCCATCCCATAACCTCCTTAGTGACCTTTTACAACATCTGTGGAAGGTAAACAGTGTTGCTATTCTTTGCTCTCCTTTTGGGCCTCTGCAACACATGGGCGACTAGCAACTGAAATGAGCAGAAAATTCCTTGTGTGTACTACTTTATACAAAATGTATACTAACATATGGATGCGAGTCTTGGACAATAAACAAACTGGAAAGTGGGAAATTAGAGGCAAAAGAGATGTGGTTCTACAGAAGAATACCATGGACTGCCAGAAAAACTAATGTAGAGGTGTTGAAAGAGTCAAATGTGAAACAGACCTTAATCAACAATATAAGAAAAAGGCAATCTTCTTTTTTTGGCCACTTCATGAGACAGAAAGTATTAGACAGTTTGACAACAGGACACGGCAAGGAAACGACTTTGATACATACCGGTAATACTGTGGACAGATAGCTGTGGAGAGCTATGACCGCCTACGCCAGCCGGCATGGCACCTGATGATGATGATGTATATTTGGTTGGGACATGTCTGCATATAGCACTTTTCCTTTTGAGCCATCCATTGTTGTTTACAGTTGTTGTGGATAAGCTGTTCTAAGGTTGGTGGGAATTCCTGGTTAATGCATACTTGCTTCCTTTTTTGCCAGTTTATCAGCACTTTCATTCTCACTGATACCTGGGTGGCCTGGTATCCACTGTAGTGTAGTATTGATGCCATAGGATGTAAGTATGTTGGTAGCTTGGAATAGGTATCTTATGGTTTTCTCTGCTGTTTGATTCCAGTTTTCAAGGGCTTGTAGAGCAGACCTTAAATACATCAGCTGTATTTGTCTGTTAATTTTACTAGGTTTTTTTTATGTGTTGCATCATTTTTGTATTTGGTGGTGATGTATTAGTGTTTATGATATTGTTTTCTCCTCTACATCATAGTTGTATAGGTTATATAGGCATTTCTTTTCCCTTTCTTTATGCCGTGCAGCATCAGGGATAGAAAAGTTCACTGGAGATGGCTTTTTTTTATGTGCTTCATATATGTTTGTTTTTGTTGATGTATGCATAGATCTATATATCAATTTATCATAATTGAGCTCTTTGGGATCAACACCCGTCAGTCCTATGGATGATATCCTGTTGTTTAATCACTTTTCTGTTTGTTTTATTTCATCAATATGTGGGTGTATTTTGTATATTTTCTGTTTGTGCTGTTTCATCTCTGACCTTCTAGTTTTTATTCTTTCAGGTTATATCTATATTTAGCTCAGCCATGTGGTCGTGGACATCAATATTGCTGTTATTACACGTCATATAATGTTGAGATTGTGTTCTTTATAAAGGCCTTTTGGTCAAAACGTTGATTTGTGTATATGTTATTATGTGTCTTTCTAGTCTTCTTCTTTCTGTCCTCATGTACCTTTCGGTGTTGAGGGGAGAGTGAGTGTACAGTGTTTTGCCCTTCTATTTGCCTCTTCCGCTGTTATATTTCCGAGTGTCTCTAATACACTATCTATCCACCTTATACAAGGACGTCCAATAGGTCGACTGTTTTCATATCGTTTGTTAAGTGTTTTTTTAATAATACTTTGCTCTTTCTGTCTGGTTATGTGGCCGTACCATTTAACTTGTTGTTTCTGGATGTATTCTATTGCTGACTTGATCCCTAATTGTTTCCTTAGTGTTTCATTCCTGATTTTGTCTCTCAAGCTAACTCCAATCATACGTCTCACACATTGTAATCACTAGAAAGACGTCTCACACGTCTTTCTAGTGATTATGAAAATTTCATTTACTTTTTGAAGTTATGCCTGTTCAATTTCAGGTTTGCTGTAGTGATTACATGTTATCTGTGTATGATAAGTAGCTTCACTCAAGAAAATATGAACAATTTTTATATCAATTGCTCTCAACTGCAGTATATTTCAGTGTGCTTTCTCAAACTTCTCAAAGAGAAAATTACTTATAGTTTTTAGAATCAGACTATCACCTTGTTCATCCATGTGAATTGCCATCAAGACTTAGAAGCAACAAAATTATTGCATACAATTTCCATTGAATAATTGAAACATAGGCCTATCCTGTATTGAAAAATTTAAAAAATTAATTTTGAATTTGTTGATACCGCTAATAAATCCATTTGCATTACCTGTTTAACGTGGCTTTCAAACAATAAGCAAGTTCTATAGAGGTGTGCTTGTGTGGCTCTCCCATTATACACTCTTATCACCAAGAAGACTATACAGTTTATAACTGATACAATATTTTCCACAAACAATTTGCAGACTTGTCTTCTATTTTCAGTTTTTCAAACATTCACAATGATAATTTTTATGAGTTAAGTAATCCTACATCTCCATATAATTTTTTGTGCAGATACATTTTACTCCATACGTGGAAGGAGACTGTAAACATATGTTCAATGTTGCTCAGCATGAAGTTTCATCATGGGCCTAGTGCCTATTTTTTCCTCAAAAAGGATTATTATGGAATTATCCATGCAGTTTGTCTTTTTTTCAGGAAACTCAAGAGTTGAACAAATCTTCACTCATGCAAAAGAACAAATACTTCTGCAAAATTTCTGCAATGGAACAAATATTCTCTTGCGGTGGTTGTGTCTAACAATGAACTTAAAATTGTCACTAATTTAATACATAATTCTTCTTTTCTCTCCCCCCCCCCCCCACAGTTATTGTCTACACCAACATATGAAGCAAATATAAATCAGTTTCTTTTCCATGTAGATAGGACTGTTGAATTGACTTATGTTTTCTGTTAACCTCTTTAAACGTAATAGTGTACACTTTCATTGTAGTCTCACCCACTATCAATAGTTGTCCTGGGGACTTGATCCTACTATCTGGCAACACGACATATGTACAAGCTAGGAAGCCCAAGCCAGATAATATATCATGCTGACCAGTCCTGGTCATGCTGGAGTTGAGGGTAAGGAGAGAGCTGATAGGCTGGTATCAACGCAAATTCGTCAAGACAAATGACAATGTTAGTTAGTCGTTGGATCATCGTCACTGCACTCCGGACAAGTCCATAAGTGCTCAAATTTCTCCTTGAGTGTATCCGCAATTAAACGTTGACTGGCAGTTCCAGTGCGCAATTAATTGGCCATCATTCTTCCTCACCCACGAAACTGTTCCTTTCTAGCGTCACCACATTTCAAACCATGCTCCATCATTCTAGTCATGGAACAAATGACAATTTGCAGAGGGAACATTGTCATTTTCTATGTATGAGTCTGCTGAATTAGAACACCATGATCAATGATACTGTTATTGAGAGAGTTTGGGATTGATCAAGGAGATAGTAGTGGGGGGAAATTGATTGGTAGGAGTAGGGAAATATACATTCAATGTGCCATGGGAACCATATATACAAATTACATTTAAGATAACTCATGAGAATTTTTTTTTACATCAACAGTAGCAGATTTTGTGCTCAAGAGTTGAATTCTATGGTAGGATTCTCTAGTAAGCTCTGTGTGACAGCAAATTAATTTCAGGTGAAAAGTTGCAGATCAGATCTATCAGCATATCCAATAACATCATAATCCTATATGTTAGTGGTATCAATATATCCAATAACATCATAATCCAATATGTTAGTGGTATCAATATATCCAATAACATAATCTTATATGTTAGCGGTATCAATATATCCAATAACATCATAATCCAATATGTTAGTGGTATCAATATATCCAATAACATCATAATCCTATATGTTAGCGGTATCAATATATCCAATAACATCATAATCCTATATGTTAACAGTATAAACATATCCAATAACACCACCATGTTATATTTTAGTGCTATCAGCGGAGGTTGACACAATCTATGGCCAGAAAGATTACCTTTTATTCGCGCTAAGGCCATGTGTGGGTTGAGGACAATGAGTTAGCCTATACACTGGCAAGCAAGACCAAAGTGTCAATGGGTACATCAATGAATCGGTGTGACATAGTTAATGCAAAAAATTAATGCACTGAGCATCCACTCAGAACATTTTCAAAACTGTGAATCATGACCACTCTCAAGACTGCATGAGATTAGTGTAAAGATTTAAACAGTCTGTAAAGAGAAACAAAATAGAGATATAAAGAGACAGATAAATCAGCATCAAACTGAAACTCGGAAGATGGGGGGTTACCGACTCATACCAGGCGCATCCACAGGTGGAAGATAGTGGAACGGCCTCAATATATGGAGTGTTAGCTGCAATTTAGCAGCTGCAGATGAAACCAGTGTTGCTGCCTACCAGGACGGGATGGAATATCAGGCGACTCTGATATCTCCACTAAAATACCCCATATGTCCAGTGAGTGTGAGCTGCTATAAGCTCATGCTGCTGGCATGGGGTTATTAACTCCATGTCAGAAGTGTACCGGAGGAGGGGGGAATTTTTTTTAACTTGCTGCCTGGCAGTCACCATCGGGAGATGGAAAGGCTATGGGAAACAATACTGATAAAAAAGCAGGAGAAGGCCACTCCACAAACCTCTGATGTCTTGCAGGTAGTGCTAGGATGCTCAAGAACATGGATAGGGAGACTCCATAACTTCCCTCACCAAAGATGGAACATGTCAGCCTGATCATGTGTGGGTACCCAGCAATGGAAATGGGACATGTACGCACCATAAAGTTAATGACTATGCTTAGATTCATTACACAAAAGAGGGCTGCCGGTGTGGTTCATCACCAGGCAGGAGCTCCAGACCCCCATCCTCGAATGGGTCCACCAAAAGTTACTGATGATGACTCTGTGTACCAGGGACCCGGGATTAAACAAAGTAAAGCAAAAAGGCCAAATGAATCATTTAAATAAAAACACAATTAATACCATGAAACTGAACAGTGAGAGTGTAGCTAAGAAAAATTAGAACTACAGAATTTCCTCCAAAGGCAAAAGATTGATGTCTTGTGCATTCAGGAGACACATCTTAATGACAGCAACAGACTCTTCATCAGAGACTTTGAATGCTTCAGACAACAGATTAAGTCACAAAGGAGGGGTCATCACTATGGTACACAATAATATACCTGCTACAGAAATCGCATGGAACTAAGAGGACACAGAACATCTCAACATCAAATTACACACAGCCACAGAACCAGACTGTCACAAATTACTGCCTAAACAATAAGAAATTACACCTCAGGACAATACCCCTCTCAACATCAAACCATATTATAGCTCGAGATTTCAAGTCATTTCTTTAGCTGGGGATACCCAACTATAGACTCAAGAGAAGAAATAGAAGACTGGATAATAGAAAATAAGCAAATTCTTATAAATGAACATCTATCCGAGCCAATCTTTTACTCCAGACAATGGAAATCTCAGAGCACTCCAGATCTTGCCACTGAAACAAAGAACATCCAAAGAGTGACAGAAAGAGTAGTGGCACAACAACTTGGTGGGAGTGACCACAAGTCCACTATACTAACAATAAAAGGGAACCACAAGACAAAAACAACAACACAAAATCGCTAGCTGGAACTACAAAGGGGCAAACTAGGGTACTTACCGACTCCTTAAAGAGAAAAACTACAAACACTCCTTACAACAAGAAATATATGAAAAGATGCAAAATTAATAACAGGCATAATCGTGGAAGCTGCCAACAAGAGTATACCTAGAGGCAGAAGGCTAAACTACAAATCTTTCTGGAACAGAGATCTCCAGGCAATGCACGATGAGGCCTCTGTTGCAAGATCCAAGATGGAAACTAGACCAACAAAAACCATCATTGAACACAATAGACTGCAAGAAATTTTCAGGAGAGAAAAGCTAAACAGCATTAGATCCAGCTGGGAAGAAAAAACAACAATACTCAACATGGAAAATGACGCAATAAAAATGTGACAACTTATCAAGTGTCTCAATGAAGAGAACAACCCCCAAAGAAGTATCATCATAGAAGGCAAGGGAAAATCCTAAATTGACACACAAGCTGCAGATGTTCTAGCAGACTGCTACACTGAAGAAAGCAACATTAAGATAACAAGAACTGCCGAAGTAAGACGAGAGACATAAAACTTTGTAAAAAAAACAGCAACCATGTCCAGGTACAATGACTTCACCCTTTCATGAATCAGAACTTAACATAGTGATTCAAAATCTAAAAAAGAAGAACGCCTCTGGAACCAATAGAATCACAAACAAAATGATCCAACACCTACATCTTGTGGGTAGAAACATGAGAGTCCTAGAGTTCTTTAATGAATCATGGACACAAGGGATCTTCCCAGAAGAATGGAAAGAGGCAGAAATAATTCCAATTGCCAAAAAATTAAAACCAAAAACCAATAAAGCAAGCTACCATCCTATCAGTCTATTAAGCTGCCTAGGAAAAGTCATGGGAAAAAATGGTGAATAACAGACTCTTAAACTGCCTCGAGGAAAACAATATTCTATATAGACTGCCAATCCAGCTTCAGAAAACAAAGAAGCAATGAAGACCAAATAACATACCTTGCCCGGGAAATAGAAGATGCTTTCCAGAAAAAATCAAAATTCCTATCCACCTTCTTTGACCTTACAAAGGCCTTTGACCTTACAAAGGCCTTTGACAAAGTCTGGAAAAAGGGGCTAATGCTAAAACTCACCCAGAAAGGATTCGGAGGTAGAATGTTATAGTGGATAAAAAGCTTCCTACATGGCAGACATGCATGAGTCAAACTCCATGGAACAAAAAGTAAAATCCCACAAGGAGGAGTTCTATCCACCACACTCTTCAAAATTGATATAGATGACCTGCCAAAACTATTCACACCATATGTACCAAGAGATGATCTCATGTATCTGGACCCAATCAGAATACATTAGAGTTGCAAACGTTAGAATGCAGGAAGCAATAAACAAAGTTGAAGAGTAGGCAACAGCATGGGGTGTTCAAATAAACAAAAGCAAGACCATCACCACACTCTTCACCCTTTCCACTAAACCTGAAAATTATAATCTCACACTAGACAATATCCCACTCCCAAAAGAAAATAATCCTGTCCACCTGGAACTAAAATTTGACAAGAGACTTACATGGGGACCACACATTAAAGAGACCCAAAAAAATCCACATGCAGACTACAAATAATGAAAAAAACTATCCGGGATAGATTAGGGAGCTGACATAAAAACCATAAAACAAGTCTATGTAGGTCATATTTGTCCAACTCTGGAATATGGATTGAACACATATGCAACAGCAGCAAATACCAATATTCAGAAGCTGGACAAAATTCAAAATGCAGATCTCTGAATTATAACAGAACTAAGGAGCACACCTATAGTGTCAATGAAAGACAGTCCCCATGTAATGGATATTACTTGTCTCCCTTTCAGGACTAAACAGACATCTATAATCCCCAACCCACTTGCACAACCATGCCTTTCAAATGACTTTATATGAGTCAGAGTATCATTACATGGACATACTGCCCTGGTCAAGCTGGGGTCAGAGGAAATGAGAGAGCCGACTTATTGGCAGGTAATGCAGCGATAGATTGCACAGTGTTCGAAGAGATAAAGCAGACTTAATGTAGGCAGTAATAAATTCATTTCAAGGTGATGATGATGTCAATGAGGCTGAGAACGTACATATACAGAGAATGGCTGAAATGGGAGTATCTAGAGGTGAGGGAAGGAAAAGTAATTGTTTTGGAAGGCCCCGAAGATCACAGAATCAACACTTGACTGGGACTCTGAATCTACATACACTGGGATGGCTGCTGGAGCATAGGACGGAGCACGTATGGGAATGCCCCATGTGCCATGAAGCAAGTTTCTAATCAAAATTTAAGAATCAGGGAGGCGTGTGTGCTAGTAATACAACATCTACAGTACACACTTCTGGGTCAACTATTTCATCATTTCTGTCAGAATTGCTGAACCATGTGCAGTGATGACATATGTAGCATTCTCTATTATTGAGGAGTCTGGCATAAAAAAAGACAAAGATGGAATGTCGACTAGCTTGCATATCATTGTTATCCATGGAGATTATTTGATAAAAGTCAAAAGTAAATTATTGAAACAAGATGTGACAAAGATGATTTTTTCACAAGTGACAGATTGTCAGCCTATCCCCAACTTTCCTTAGTCATGCCTGGCTATGACATGCCTGCAAAGAAGATGGCTGCCCTACTCTTTGTACTTTGAACTAGAAGTCCAGGCCCCGGTTGCCACATGGACAATGATTTGGGTTAACTTATCTTCAGATTTAAACACATTTTGATAATAACCTATTCTGCTCTTGCAGTGGTCACTTGCAGTTTTGATCTGGGAGCTTCTGACAAGAGGTTGTTTACCATATCACGCAGCTACAAGCCTCAAAGAAATCAGTGACTTTATCACACAAGGTTACATCCTTGGAAAACCAGACATTCTCAGTGAAAATGTGTAAGTTCAGTTGACTTTGTGAAAATATAACATTTTTTTGTTCTTGTAAATATTATGAAGGAAAAAGTTAATTTCATTACAGCATAAATATTATATATATATATATATATATATATATATATATATATATATATATATATATATATATATATATATATATATATATATATATATATATTGATGTTTGAAGTAGACTAGTAGGGGCTCAGTCTCTCCTAGTATATATTGGTTGTTTATTGTGATTTTTATGGTTAGATACATATACTTCCTTGAAAGGCAATATGGTCACATCCTCAGCTTTCATGTTCTCATTCAACAGGAGATCACTGTACAACTGCAGCATGTCATGTTTATCTGTCTGCACCACTCCACCACTCCATCTATCATCAAGTGTTGTACAGACTGATGTATACGAACTATATATACAGGGAGCCGTGTAGCGCAGTGGTAACGCACTGGCTTCGCACATGAGTGGTACTGGTTTCATTCCCCAGTTGAGGTGGAAATGTTTTTCAGATTGCAACGGCTCCCGGGTAGACCCAGCCGTAAATGGATACCGGATTAATCTGGGAAGTAAAGACTGCGAAGTAGAGGAGATGGCTACCGCCCTCATTTGCAGAGCCACTGAAATGTGAGATCGCTGATATCTCACACCCCTACGACATTAATAAATACTGTTACTTTACTATAAACATATAGAGGCATCCACAGAGATGCAACAGTGGACCCTTTATTTGCAGATGCAGACAGTGGAACTGTACTATTTGTGATGGACTATAGTCTAGAATTATTCACACTGTCAGAAACAGATTTATAGGCTGGAGAAAGTCCAGCATGAGGCCAGTTCTCAGTTATATGTGTGATTTTTCTACACCCACCAAGCATCAAAGTAAGATATCAAGTAACACAGGTGAAAGAATACTTTTAAAGTCACCAACAATGACAACCACTCTTAACACTAACCTCTAGACAACAAAAAAGAAATGCATATTAAATGAGGAAGGTCTTAGAGGGCAGAAAGAGAAGATACCCTACTTAGAGTCTGTCAAAAAAAAGTAATACTACTGTAAAACCTCATAAAAATAGTACTTATATAGAACACGTAATGTAGTCTGAATGGACGACAGCTAACAAACTATCACTGGTGGGTGCAAACGTGAAAAAATACAAACAGTATACAGGACATATACATATAACTGTCATGTGTGCTGTCTTCTGCCAAACAACTGCCCTCTGCTAAGCCATGATTGCCTCCCCTTTTAATGTTTCCTTTGATATTTTCAATATCATCATTTAGTGAATGATTCTTGTCAGCACTGCTGATGCCCATGGCAGTAACCACTCTCTGCATCAAAGTAGGTCAGATCAATCCAGCAATAAGCGCATCATTACTATTTGTGTATCTCTGGGGCATCCAAAAATGATACACATAGCTTCATTTTTATCTTATCAAGTCTATCAATATGCATTGTGCTAAGGATCAAAGCAAAGGTATACTGACAGGACAAGCCCTTGATATTGCAGTGCATTAAGTCATTGTTCATAAAAAATAACAGACACCAACTTCATTGCTGTCAACCTTTTTTGAGCTCTGAGGATTATATCTTCTTTTTCTGTGTTTGTTCTCAAACTCCTGCAGATTAGCAGGATGTAGTCCAGAGAACGGAATGCGTTGTGTCATGGTTTACAGCATTGCTGTGATATCTGCACCTATCGGCCTGACATATACGACTTCAGCATGACTTTGGGTCTCTGACCCTATATGGGATGGGACAGCCAACTCCATCCCATAACATCCTTAGTTGCCTTTTACGACATGCATGGAAGGTAAACAGTGTTGCTATTCTTTGCTCCCCTTTTGGGCCCCGGCAACACACGGGCGGGAGGATTATATAATTTACATGCTCAATGTGACTGAGTGGAGGAAAGAATGACATGCTCAATGTGACTGAGTGGAGGAAAAAATGACATGCTCAATGTGACTGAGTGGAGGAAAGAATGACATGCTCAATGTGACTGAGTGGAGGAAAGAATGACATGCTCAATGTGACTGAGTGGAGGAAAGAATGACATGCTCAATGTGACTGAGTGGAGGAAAGAATGACATGCTATTAAAATTGTGGAAGAGATGCACAATTCATCAAGCATGCTCTCTAACTCAGTGTTTCTCAATGTGGGGTGATGTCCCACAAGGGGACAATTTAATTGTTCAGGGGATCAATTTGAAAATTTGTAATTATGCTCAATTTAGGGAATAATTCAATTTTTAATATAAAAAATGTGTATATGTTACATTGGGGGGGGGGGGGGCATCTGAAGTTTAGAAAGACTTAGGTAGGGGCACAATAAAAAAAAGGTTGGGAATCATTGCTCTGACTGGACCCAGATGCAAGATAATTCAGTGGATTATCAAGTTTTTCTACATGTCAAACTGTAGTCAGTACACTCCAGAGAGTATTACCAGCAATCACCATCATGTCTTTTGAGCTATTAAGTTGTTAATTTTGCATATTGTGCTGAATCCATTCCTTACATACACAGGAAGCAGACTGATACTAATGGTTTTAACTAGTCAGATACCTAGACCTGATTTAGCTAAACTGTTGCTCAGTAAGTAGCTATTGTCATATTTTGACAGCTACAAGGAGCCATAGGCAAGATAATAATATTAATAATATAAGATTTAAGCCAAAGGCGGGTAAGTCTATGAGAAAGGCACTACAAGTACCTGGTACCCAATAATGGTATTATCTGTGTTGAGCTATAGTTTAAGTTTACTGAAACTGTCAAAACACAGATGGATAGATTGGAGAGAGTTAAAAATGAGGCCATGAGAGCTTTCCTAGGATACACAAGAGTTACACCTATCACGGTCATGAGGTTTCTCCTAGACTTACCGAGCATCAAATCAAGACATAAAATAGCTCAGGTTAAAGAATACTTCAAGGTCGCCAATACTGATCATCACGTCTTACACCAATCTCTAGACACCACAATAGAAAAGCGTATCAAAGGAGAAAGGTCTTGGATGGCATAAGCAGAGGATACCCTACTCAGAGTTTGTGAGCTGGAGGAAGTGGTAAGAGGCTGTGAAGGGGTGACATTTAGCAAAGAGAGAAAGTTATTGACAACAGTTGTGATATAGATGTGAAGAGAGTGCCGCTACTGGGCTGCCAACAGAGCAGAGAGAATCATCCAAGAACTCCTACTGCAGCACTCAAAGCCACATGATATAATAATTTATACAGACGGCTCAGTAACACAAGAAACAAACAGGTGTGGTTGGAGTTTTGTGCCCTACCAAAATGGCAAGAAATTAGCTAAGAAGTCAGCTGCATACCCCACTACACCATCGAGTATGAGAATGGAAATGGTGACAGCAGCTCTCACTTGGCTGGCAACGCAACCACCAACAGACTTGGTGATATGACTTTCAAAGTATGCTGAGAAAGATAGAAAAGTGTATGATCAGAGCTGAATGGGCCACTCTTCTCAACAACGTGCAGAGTATTGCATGGATCTACTGTCCAGGTCATGCTGGGGTCAGGGGAAACGAAATAGTCTATCTGTTGGCTGGTAAAGCCCTGGTGAACGGCATTGAGATTAGAAGAGTCAGGATTGAATTGATTAGAGCAGTCATGAATACCTTACGAGAAGACGAGGAGGTCGAACGAGACAATGTACATATTCAGAGAATGGTAGAAATGGGAGGGACTTGAGGCATTGGGAAAAAGTGATATCTTTCCGGAAAGATCAGAAGAACGAGTAATCAGCAACTGACTGGGACACTGAGCGTATACACTGTTAGATGGCTGATGGAACAGCAAGCAGAGCATATATGGGAATACGCCCAATGCTGTGATGCTTGTTCCTAATCAAGAATCAAGATACACAAACTTCCTAGGACTAATTAGGCTGAGAATAAAAGATTAACCCTCTTGACTGTTATATGCAATGACCATGGTGGATTATTTATTTAACCATTGAAAGAAAAACCTGACTTTGCTAGAATTTTGACTTGCATCCTCAAAGTATCTAGCCACTCACTCCTCAGCTTTACAACTAATACTTTTTAATACTTTTTAGGTTTGATTTGTTGCGGTCGTGCTGGTCTCAAGAGAATAAACAGCGGCCAAGTATTGCAGAAATATTGAAATCTCTTGGAAAAATTCTAGAGACTGAAGATGATGAAGTGAATAGAAACATAGCAGATGTTGCTTCACATACTGCGAATAATTCTAACGGAAATGTTGTAGTACTTAGACAATCTCCAGGAGGTAAAGGTGGTACTTACAGCACATCAAGGATGAGTGATGTTTAGTTATATTAGCTAGTCAGTTGCTAGTGCTTTTAGTTACTTCACTCAATATCACACTACCTTAGCCGGTGCTTTCAAGAATCAAATTCCATCTACGGTACTTAAAAAAAAACCTGAAAGTGTGCATTCACAACTTTTCTGTAACAGTTTTCAATATGCACATATATATAACAGGGAACTTACTTGTTGAACATTTGTTTTAGTACTGAATTTTGCTCTTTTGTGTGTAAATACATTTACTCTAAATGTATTTATTCATTAAGATATTAATGCATTTTGTTTGTATTTTAGTGCTGGTCACAATATTTTCAATTTCAAGGGGGGGGGGTGGTTGTTGTGGGGAAAAATAACTACAACATAATGCTTAACCTTTAGCAAGCCATATTAAAATATACGAAACGTCTCCCTGCCACCGGATTCTTTTTTGAAAATTTGCGTTATTGATGGTGACTGTTTTGAAAATGTGATAATTTTTTGCTTGTTAGAGATATTTAAATAATATTTGCACATATAAATAAAGAATTGAATTATGCATATATTGGTGTAATTTATGTACATGTGTGTGTGCTACCAGATGTATGAGAAAGTGGTAAAGACGTTTTTAACAAAAAAACATATATTTTATAACAAATAAAGAGGACAAAAAATTAGTAAAAAAATAACTTACCTTACTTATCGAATTCCTTGGCAACACTGTAAACTGAATCACGCAAATCTGTTGTATTATGTTCTTTCACTGCAAAATTATCAAAATATAGCCTGGGAACTGTATAAAACGTAGATTTGCAGTAAAATCGTTCTTTGAGCTTAGGCCTAGAGTCATTTTTGGTGCCACTTCAACATATTCGATATCAAACGTATGTCCCCAAAGCAACACAGCATTCTGTATATTCACTGCTGTGAAACTAAATAACCTAATAATTCATGATTCAAGCCACGATTCAATGTTATTTTATTCAAAATACGATGAAAGAAAGGTCTATAAAACCGATCCACCATCATGGCATCGTACCGGTGTGCAGATGTGGTCAGATTGTCTTAAACGTGTAAGACTAGCTAGCCATTCTCAACAACGAACATGTCGGAAGTGGGGGATATACCGGCTTCGATTGCGCATTTCCCCAGCTATGTGCACGTGCTGTGGTACGTGTAAATCTCACGATATCTCGTCGGATGGGGTGTGCCGCCAACGGCGCGAGCCGCCATTTTTTTTGTCCACCGGTGTTAATATAGGCGCGGTGAAGGTTAAGACAGAAAGTGTTACAGAATCTACTTGAAGACTTGGTTCCACTGGAAATAAAGTGCAAGGAACATGTTATGTAATAAGCAGTGATTCTCAATGTGGGCCACATGACAAATATCTACAAGGTTACACAAAAACAAAATGGAAAGTGGTGATCACGTAAGTAGGCCTATATATTACGACATGTAATATTCTTTCATCAATTTTTGGCGAGGGGGGGGGGGGGTCCAAAATAAAATTTTGGTGCAGTTATTGCACCACTTATCTGTGCCTAAAGGAAGGGTCTACATGCTGGAAGGACTGGTACATGAAGAAAAAATACTGGTCAGCATACGGTAAGTCAATAATATTATATAACATAATTGTATGTCTTATTTTTGTTAAAATAACTAAGATCTATTGGGGGTGTTCTTGTGCGTTTTTTGCTCTAGGGCCCAGAGGAAGACACTATTAAGGGAAATTTGACTAGGATTCAAAGGGTTATGTAAATGTACACACTTTTTTAGATCCAAGAGAAAAGAGAAGGTGTGTGGCACAAAAGAAATTTGTCCCAAAAAGAGACCACAAACATAAAAATTTGAGAACCACTGTAATGCAAAACTGCTTCTAATAGATTTATGTTTTTGTTACAACTTGATAAAATATATTTTATTATTCCAGGCTGCTTTAAGAATTTATGTGAATATTTATTTCAGATTTTGAGAAAGTGAATCAAAACATATTTTTTTAGATGTTTATGGAAGCCTTTTTCTAATAGTCATAACATTTTCAAAACAATATGTTTAGATGAATATTTTTAAACATTTGTTTTATTAACTAAATAATAAAATATTTAAACTTTGCACATTTATTGTAATTTTTGAGCTAACATTTAAAACTCCTTATCTCCGGCAAGCTGCGAAAATAGCCAATTAAACAGACCTCTTCTGCTAGTAAGCTGCTAAGACCTCAATTTTATAGTTACCTTTAAATACATCATGGCAGGGCAGGTAAATCCTTATGGAGATAGAGAGTTCAGAAGATTTACTTAAAAATATTGTTGCAGAAAATGAAATATTATTGCCGGATTCTCTGTCGATTGAGAAACATTCTTCTACGCCCAAAATAAAAAATTTCTGGTTAGTGGTTTAGAAAGATCAGCAATAGCAGGCATAGTTCCAGAACTACATGGCAGTTTCAGCCAAAGAAAACAATAGATGCAAGACATTAAAGAAATTCATTTCCTGAAAATGGATGAGGCGAGAGAATTGGTTTACACTAAAGAAATCTTTCCGACAGTCTGTGATTGAAACAATATTCTGTAAATGTTGTGTCACACATTATATTATCTATATTATCGATCAAATAATTCTCTCATTTTGGAGGCATGTATGTATAGTTATTATCTTTATGTTGACAAGCTTACAGTCTTTGCTACTGATTAATACTCTCATTTATGATTTATTTCCTATGCTACATTGTATGTTCAGAGAAAATAATCAGAAGCTTGCACGCAAGACTTGAACTATGTTCAGTTGACACCAGCCACCAGCAGTATGATACCACGTGCTTTTCCTAATTCTTCTAGGTATATCCCCTAAAAAAGATAAGACGTCTTTGTTCTCAATACTACACTGGAACATAGATCGAGTGTGAAATACTTATACACAAGTACATGAACATAGATCGAGTGTGAAATACTTATACACAAGTACATGAATTCCTTGAGAAATATGTATATTTGTATGAATCCATGTAGACGACAATTACAGGTAGCAGGATAAGCGCAGTAGACTAGTTGATAATGAGCCTATTTGCTATCACCAGGTTACAGTGTGCCAGGTTCGCAACCATGCCCAGACAAAAAAAATCCAGGTTGTAATTTCTCGCTTGCCTCATTCCTAGCTGACACAACTGTAAATGGGTACCTGACGCATGGGTTGTGGAAGGTAAGCACAGCAAGGAAGCAACTGGTCATTCCCACCTAATAGTTGCTGTGGTTTAGTACATGAAGAGTTATCTTCATTCCCAACGGCAGGTTTCTGCCATGGGACCTACCTTTACCTTACAAGTGACGTAATTTCACATGCTGTCTGTGATTTGTCACATAATGTTGAGAATTCCCCACCTTTTGAATATAACAATAGTGTTGAAAGAAAACCTGTGGAAACTAGGAAACGCATAAGTCTTCAATCAGCCATGGCTATTATAGTATTGATGTAATTTATATGCTTACCTCTGTAAATATGCAGACATGCCCACTCTTCAATGACGTGAGAAATAAAATATAGCCCCAAGAGACAGATCTGAATGTAAGGCTGTGGGGCAACAGTGAGGAATTCTTGTTGAAGACAATTCACAGAGACGGTCCACCTTTTTGTATAGACTTATGAGCATAGAAAACTGATCACAGCGGAAGAAGAAACTGAAACTGTCATTGCTACAGTCTGATGGATTTACTGAGATGGGGGTCGGAGCACTATTAACTTGTACGTGCTGATGATAACCTACATTCATCTCTTACATTAGCTTCTTTTTCCATTTCCCCAATCCTGCATTTCTTCTGATGTGAAAAGTTTGCCATGTCATTATTTGTTATCTCTTGCTGTTCTAAAAGAGAATATATGAAGTGGGTTGATGATGATGATGGTGAAATAATCCCTTTGGCTGTGACTAGGTATCTCATGACAGCCCATAACCTTTCTTACAAAAGTACAGGTTCTTCTAAATTCTGTAACTGAGGTGATACTCTGACCGCAGCACACACTTCTGGGTCAACTATTTCAGCATTTCTGCGATTTGTAAATATGCAAAATATAACCGAAGGATAAACTGTTTCATAGTGTATTTCTGAAAAGTTTCTGCTTACTCTGATAATTCTTACCTTCATTGTAATATTTCTGTTGTACATAGGAGACCAAACATGTCTAATGTCCTTGTTTATATCAGTGGTTCTCAACTGGTATCATATGGTACAGAGGAGCATGATTTGGGATGGGGGGGAGGAGACAGAAAATACATTTGTGTACGGGGGAATGGGTGCCATGAATTTGTCTGGATAAGTCACAGAAATATTATTATCTAAAACTATTTGAACAGAATATAATAAAATAAATTATACTAAAACATGAATTTTGACCAATAAGCACAACCTGTATAAGATTCATTTTTCAGATTCCTAGAGGCCATGGTAGTAAATTTTGTTTCAAAGTGAGCCACAATTAAAAAAAGTTTGAGAATCGCTGGTTTAGGTAATAAAAATATCCAAATGTTTGCTTTATTTCACCAGTATTCAATGTGTGCTATACTGGTGCCAGGTATCTGATAGAGAGGATCTTCCTTTCTTATTTTTTTTAATCAAAACTTTAGGAGGTCAACTACTTTTTGTAATTCTTACTACATCTACTTTATAAGTTTGTCATCATCAGGTTTGAATTAATCATCTCCAGAACAAAGATTAGCTGCAACAGACCTCCATCTTATAAGCTATTTATGATAATAAAAGTGCGTGTGTCAGATCTGATGCCATGGTAAAGCACTGGGCTTCCAGTTTGGTGATCTTATAATTCAATCAATAAATGAAGTGGGATTTTATTTTCACCACCAACTCCTGGAGTCAACACACCCCTATTAAAATAGTATAATATCCTACCTGGGTAGTAGTAAAAGGTAAGATGCTGATGACGTCACACCTAGAGCACTGATAATAAAATGAAATGCAGGTCTAATATCTTAATCATCAAAACACCTTAATAGTGTAAAAAAGAAACCTCCCCTCCTTTTCTTAACATGATGTGATATTTATGTTAGTAAATTTTTCTCACCATTGTCATGCCATCCTTCCCCAAAAAATACTACAGTAGAGTACTTTACATGTCCTGCTGAGTTAAATGTTCTAACAATGTGTTTTATGTTTCTGAAAATCCCTTGTGAAGTGCACACAGTCGATGTCTGTAATTCCTTGTAAGATGATACAATGTGAATTATATTCACAGATATTTTCTGCTCTGTCAAGTGCTCACAAAATACAATATTTATGGAAATATCCGATATAAATATTTCTGTGTGGACTATACTAATGTTGAATAGTTAGTAAAACAATATCTCCATTATTTTCCATGCTTGCTGGTGCAGGCATTCATTCATCTCTACAAATATCCATCTTAAACTATTAGTTCAAGATTGTCCACAAACATCCATCCTAACTATTAGTTCAAGTTTTAAGTGTGCAGTAGACTGTAGCGAAACTGTGCACCATATGGTATAAGATCAATGGTATATGATGTAAAATCATGGTATAAGATCAAACAGATTTTTTAGTTCCATTCTGTGTTTGATCATTCATATCTTGATTTTCTACCTTTTGATCTATCTATTCGCTAAACCCTTTGTTGCCTTTCAGCGTCAGGGGTAGAAGAGTTTTTTGGAGATGGCCCTCGTGTGTGCTGAGTATATTGTGGAGCTTAATATTACTAGTAGTCGTCTCCAGAATGCTCTTCATTTTACTACGAGCCATTGTGTTCTCACTGACGGTTTGATAATCCTGTCTGTGTTGTATCAGGAAATTCACATGGCTGTACCTCGATCTCTAACATACACATACAGAAAGAAACCACATATTCCATGTGAATAGTCCTGAAACACCAAACTGAACTTCCATTTGTGGTCACAAAAATAACAGCTGCTACATCACACCATTTTACTGGAAATATACCTTTTGATAGAAATATCAATCCCATGCAAATATTCAATGTAAAACTGCTAGTTTAACCTTTTTATATTTAAAAAAATATTTACTTACTATTTATTAGTTCAGAAGCTGACTTTTTTTTTCCATGCCTTGAAGTTTTAAACTATCAAAAATGTTCTCATAAATCTGATGTTGAGAGTTGTCATTGCATATCTGATTGTGTTTTACTGATATTAATAATGATCTTCCTCTTTGTACTGATCTGTTCAATTGGTCTTCAAACAATATACTAAAGATGAAAGACAACTGCTGTAGCAACATGTTGAACACGTGTTTATCCGTTTGTATAGCTCTTCACAGTAATATTTTATGCCATGCATACAATGATGTATTACTTTACACAATGGAATCCCTTTATAGCATATACATTTATAACAAAATGCCATATTTAACATTTTCAAAATTCCCAGTGATATTTACTTTGTATTCCATGTAATTGTACATAGTTAGTTATTATGGAAATATTTTTTCAGTCCTGACAAATTTGTTATATAGGGATTCCGTTGTACTACAAATTTTCACCTGCAGTATTGTACTACAAATTTTCACCTGCAGTGTGGGTTAAAGATCAGTTGAAGTGATTCTATAAAATGAGTTTACTAAGGGTTTATACAAATAAAATGTATGAAAGAAAATGAAATGTTGTCACAATTGTTGTAGTGGTAGAAGAATATAAAATTTCATACATAATTTGTGATACAAGTGCCTGAAATTTCTGCCATACAACGTGTGTTCAAAAAGTTCCATAAAACTTTTTGTAAAAATATTGTGGGGATTATCTGGAACATAATCTACCATCTCTCTTTTAAAACACTTCTTCCTTCATTAATACATCACTCCTAATGCTGCCCTGGTAAGTAATCCGAGGGGTTAGAGGAGGGAAAGATGTCCTGCAAAATGCACTTTATTCAATATGTCTGAAATTACCATTTCTTATTGGATTTCATTTAGGAAACAGAGATAAAATTATATGGCAAGATACTCCAAGAAGCAGGCCTAGAAATACATAGCCTTTCATATAGTACCAGTAGTAAACTATATGTATCCCTTGTAATTTTGAAACGCTGTTGTGTCCCTTCAACAGCTTTTCAAAATTACACTGTATGACTAATTTGTTATCTGACTTAATGCAGCATTGTGTAGTTGGACATACAATATTACAACTAATGTTTTATCTGACTTAATGTAGTGGTATGTAGTTGGGCATACAATATTAAAACACTGAAGGAGATTAAAGGGAGAAAAAAATGAAAGAAGTGATCAGACTGTTTTACTTCATTTCAAGACATCTAAATTCCTGCTCTCACTGCAACAGATATTTCAGAGACCAGATTGGACCTATCCTGCGGACTCGCAATTCAGAGATAGATTGGACGTATCCTGCGGACTCACAAAAAAACACAACTTAACTTGATCTTTTTCAATGCCATGCTCATCTTCACTTACCAAACAAACATCATCAGTAGTATTATGTTATATTATTTTCCACAGGTGAGACTTGGAATCATACACTAAATACAAATATTAATAAGTAGCAGTAGTATCATCAGTAGTATTATGTTATATTATTTTCCACAGGTGAGACTTGGAAGCATACACTAAATACAAATATTAATAAGTAGCAGTAGTACTCTTCACACTCTTATTTTGTGCAACAATATCCTTTGATTGTGTTTTACATCATCACACTAGCACTAGAAGTACTCAAGATTTATCAATCATTCCTTAGGATTAAACTGAGAAAATAAGTATTTTTTATGCCATAGAAGATATTGACCTTTAGGCACACTGCAGTAAAATTGCATTATTTTCCTCTGCCATTGCATTCTTTTTAAACTTTACCCATTATTTATAGAGGGTATATGGACATGACTACTGGCATATGTGCAATCTATAGCCCAAGGGACTAACTAGGTCAAGGATGTAGTTGTAGTCTTCTGCTATCATTCTCAAACTTCTGTTAGTGTTAGCAGGATGTAGTCCAAAGATCGACCTTATTGTCTACTCTTCTTTCCAACTGCAAGGAGAAATTTTTATTTTATAAACACTTTTAACATTTGCTTGCTGTTCGTCCATCACAAGTGATGATGACAATTTGTTACATCCACTTTTGAAATTCAGTTAGAGATACGTCTTTGAATGAGTTTGTAGATGGCTAATAATCCTTATTCTGACTGCAAATGTCCATGGACAGTTCAGACATGGGATGACCACTGTAGATGATTTTTGGTCTATCCATGACTTTCTAGCTACTGTTCTCTGTTGAGCTCCTGCAATTTTCCTATTTTCACAAGATGCACGTTTTTTTTTAGAGAGCCATGTAGATCTATTTTGTGCACTTCTTCCCATGTATCTTGCTCTATTTCAAAGCCTTTCAGTGACATCTTTAATGAGTCCTTCTAGCGTATCTTTTGGCCACCTTGAGATAGTATGCCCTTCTGAAACTCACCATAGAGAAGTATCTTTGGCACGGGATGATACGAACCAGATGAACTGCCCATCGAATCTGTGTCTGCATCAGAATAGTGTCAATGCTAGGGATACCAGATCTATCAAAGACAGTGGTATCAGGAATCTTGTCATCTAATGTTCATTACTTTTCTGAGACAAGCTGTGTGAAAGTGATTGAGCTTCCTCACATGACGTCTGTACACAGTCCATGTTTCACCAGTATATAACAGTCCTGGAAGTACCGTTCTGTAAACTTTCACCTTTGTATGTTAATGCCATTTCTATGCCACACATTTGCGTACAATTTGCCAAGAGTGCTTGTATACACTTCATTGTCTCAACTGTGGCATTTTGTGATAGTGAAATACCTAGGTGTGTGGATCTATTCACAAGTTTTTAACCCTATAACCCATAATGAAAATAACGGCACATTATCAGTAAATGAGACTACAATTTAACTTATTATAAAATCTGCACAAATTACAAATTTGTGACGTCGCCAACTGCCAGCTGAGTACTAGAAACAAAATGGCTAACATAATCATAAATGTGTTGAGCTTACCTGCAACTGCTAAAGATAAAAAAGGTCTGTTACAGTAACGAGAACTGCTGCTGGATGCAAAGATGTGCGCACCACCCACAGAGAGCCCACACATACAACCCTCATAAATGAATATCTCCACCCACAGATGGATAATTATAGCCAAATGAAATAATCATTGAAAAAAACCAAGTACAAAGATTTGTCTACTACTTGTCATTTGTTTCATTTTGCTTTCTGCAAAAGATGTGGTCATCTACCAAAATAGCTTAGTCCCCCTTGAGAAAAGTCACCCCATAAATAAAAATATGAGTACAAATAATTCTGCTTATGAATGGATCATAACATAACCCTTTCAGCCCTGGCATTTCAGGAAAAACTCTTAGCTTCATTCCCAGGAAAAGGGGAATAACTGCAAAAATGACTGATTCTGCAAGAAATTGAGTAAAAAAATACAATTTACAATAAATGTGTATCATTCAAAGTCCATTTAACAGATAAATGGAAGAGGTGCTGATCTGTGAACATATCTTTGTGAATGTTATATAAGACAAGTTTACTTATCATGTAACATGTTAAAGTAAAAAAAGTGCACCAGTTTCATGTTGGTTTCAATGGGTAGCATATCCTATTCAGGACGTAGCTATCAACCCAGCATTTTTTGATCACCAGAGCTTCAGTTACTTGTGTCAAATTGTTTGCTGATAGATGTTCAGATGAAAAGCTGCAAAGTAGTCTCCCTTATATTCTTCATATACATATGTATGAGTGTGTGTGTGTATATAATATATATATATATGTATGTATGTATGTATGTATGTATATATGTATTTATGTAAACTGTCAAAGTTTTATATAAATATTTTAGTTAAATATATATATATAAACATATAGGTCTATTTCACATAAAGAAAGCCCTAGATATTTGTTGAAACAGGTTTCCAAAAAAAGATCTAGTTTTTCTAAAAATTTTGATACCTGCATACACACAATGTTTGTTTTGTGTGTACCAAAGAATGACACATAGAAATAGTTAAAACTAGGCCTAGTCCTAACCAAAAGCAGTTTAATCTTGATCAAGGTTATTTGCAGGACCGGATTTCTCGTGAAATTGATCAATATTGACATAGATCAGCTGTGTTGACTATTCTCAATCATTACTAGGTCTATGGTGTGTGTGTGTGGGGATGTATATCATCAATTAGGTCTACACTACAGATAGACAATTGTTGTACCTTTCACTTTCTATATACTGAAAAATTCCCCGTCTGATTCATTCACACCTTCTATATTTCCATTTAAAGAATTGCCTATCAATATCATCTGAATCATAAGTAGGTCCATTTTTACCAAGTGGAAAATTGAAGGTCATACTAAGCCTTTCATATCTCAGAAATGACAGCCGTTAGAAATGATAGGAAAAATACACCAGAAGTCCCCATAACCTGCAATCATATCAAGGCTAAGTTTAGTATGTCTATTCGCAGGGAAACCATGATGAATTGCAATATAGGGAACCATGTTGACATCATTTGAAAACAGCAGATCTGGGAGTGAATATATAGTGGACGGTTTCGGCAGATATGGGATTGAGTAGGTTAATAAAAAGAGACAAAAAACAAGAGTTATGAGATCTCATTTAATCACAATTTATTCTGGAAATGTTTTTCAAAGACGAAATCATTTTGTGTGAAATGTAACAAATTCTGACGAACTTTTCTACATATCATCTGATAGATATTAAATACATTTTTACTTTGAAATAATATTTTCTGCTGATTTATTTATCATGAATGAATGAAACAGAGGCATCAACATCTTAGTTTTAAGAATCACAAGAATTCTGTTTGATTTATTTATCATGAAACTGTGGCAGCAACATTACAGTCATCGCTAGGCAATTTTTTTTACTTGTGTTGTTGTGATCAAAATTACATTTTTAGTTTGAGATGGGTTAATACCTGGCCGTGACCTTTGTGTAGGTCACAGTTCACGCTTTGTCTGAGTATTTACATCGTGGGAATATGTCAGACTGACAAATTTTTTAATATTTGCGACATTTTGACATAATGTTTTTTGCATTGGAGGATATTGTTTGTTAGTCGCTGGATCATTGTCAATGCACTCGTCCATATGACAAGTCCATAGTTATTTTAACAGGGGGTCCACTCATATTGTTGTATGTACAGTGATGACGACAGCTGTAGCTGCAATGGAATATGCACGATGTATGTAATTTGTGTACCAAATGTTATGTAGAAAGTGACGTTCCTTGCTAGATAGATCTAATGTTTCCGACAACGAGAAAGAAATTCGAATACTAATTGTGACATCGCAAATTTCATCGAATGATGTAGTTTTTTGAGTAAAAGTTGTTAATTTTGTATAAGACATTGGGCATGTACATAATCTTGATGCTATTGCTACATTATGAATACTTTAGCATCATTGTCAATGAGGAGTTCATCAATTTAATATGTAACATAACTCACAGAACAAAAAGGAAAGAAGACATTGCTGGCATATCAAGATTTTTGGTAAAAAAGGAGATTTGAGAATATATCTTAATATTTTCGTCTCAATATGGCTTCACTACTCAGCACAGCCAAGGTAAAAAAAAAAATTGTCCACACATTACGGTATGTTGAGTTTGACGGTTTATTTTTTTCTAGACAAATCACCCATGCAATAGAAAACATTAGTAAATGACATGTCATTATATTGAGGTTATCTTCTTATAGAAGCTTCATAGCACGTCATCTATATAATTATGATTCTCATGCTTGTATTTTGTTGTTGCAATATGTTTTATACTTTGTTATTTTTATATATGTATGCAACCTCTCTGGTTGGGAGGGAGCCAGAGATGTACTGCACAGCACTGGGGAGGAGGAAACTAACAGCACTGTTATGGCTGAGGCCCATCATAGAGGCACAGTGACTCAGGGCGTGACAATCCTTTTGACTTGAAGATTTGGTTGCATGCCTGGAGCAATAGATGTTCTGCATAACTAGTAGTCAATTGGTGGCCAGGAATGAGCACAGTGAACCCTATCTTGGCTGCAGTGCATAGGCTGAAACCTACCATCTTGGTGGTGTGATAGTTATTCTCTGGCTGTGGCCCCAGGTGTGTCGAAAAGCCAGACTTCCCAGAAATATAATATTGGGTCAAAGGGGATGAGCCCATGGACCGCTGGATCAGCAACCAACCAATCAAACATTTATTTTTAAAAATATATATGTATTAAACTATCTTTGATATAGGTTTATGCAAGACTATTCATTTTTCTGTTGATCTGCCAAGTCTGAGTGTGATATGAGGAATAGTTTGAAAAAAATGTATTTTTAACATCATCATATCGATAATTTGGAGTTGTGTCCCTGTCTTGGTCATTGGGGATTGACAATAGGGAAATCTCATAGTGGTGAAAGGGTTAAGTAAGAAAACATGTTGACTTCAATTGAGGTGAATCAATATGTCAACTAAATGGACCTGGTTAAGATCCCATCAGCTACCTTTTGATTTTCATAAAATTGTGCAGTTGTGGAAATAATTTTTCAACAGATCATTTCTGCATTAGCCTGTTCTGTTTCTGTTCAGTCAGTCTCTCATGACCCACGTGCACATATTATGTCTTGTTTCTCTGATTTGTATCTGTTATGTCTTCATCTGCTTTATCTAGCAAGTTCTGTTTCTTTTTATCCATTAAGATCTCTGTCTTGACCCACTGGTGTGTTGATGCAGTTGCCCAGGGAAACATGCTTCCCTGTAGTAGACAATTAATAGGCATGTTAAGAAAAGAATATAAAATAACAAATAATACATGGAACCCCTCTATAGCGCATTATTTTATAACAAATTTATCTATATAACAACAATTTTCAAAATCCAAAATTATATTTATTCTTAATTGTTTGTGCTGTATAATTTCTGTTTATTGCATACATATTTTGTCGGTCCTGATCAAGTTATAATGGGATTCCACTGTATGTGTATAATCAAAAATTACAATATTTCTTCTGTGGTCGTTCTCAAACTCCTGCAGATTAGCAGGATGTTGTCTGGGTATTGTTATGCTATGGTTTACAGCTTATCTGTGATATCTATGTCTTTTGATCTGACACATCCAACTTCAGCAAGGCTTGTGTGTCACTTTGATCCAATATAGGAAGGAGACTCCACCAAAATTCCTCCTTAGCCTCTTACAACATGCATTAAAAGTCAGCAGTGTTGCTGTTCTTTGCTCCTCTTTCAGGTACTGGCAACACATGGGCATAATGATAATATTTAAGAAATAATATATCATACAAAGGAAAGTAATGCTGTCAATATCCAATTTCTGCTGAGTAGTTATACTCTTGGCAGCTCAATACCATTATTACATATGTGAAGTTGACTTACCGATCCATACAGTGTTACATTTATAACCCCCTTCCAACAATCTTCCACAAAAGATCATTAAATATGTCATGAAAAAAAGAGGGAATTACATATGAAGATAAAAGAATGATCTTATTTATTGTTAAAGCTAATCCCCCCCACACTGAAGACATATTTATAACTCTGACCCTAAACAAACCTCATTCATCCTCTGATCCTGCAATGCTAGTGACCATCTGACCGTCATATCATACATCATGTCTTTCACCTGTTATAGAAAATATACAACACAATTTTATTCTGTGTACTTTAATCTTAGTACAGCAATTGCACATACACAATTCATTATTAAACTTGCATAGACACATGAAGATACATGTTACGAAGTTCTGGAAACAATTAAGAATGAAAGAATTATGAAAGAAAAGTTTTTTAAAAAGGCAAATTTGATATTTGTAAAACATTAAGGAGATATAGTACTTTCATTCAACCTATTAAAAGGTTCCATTTAAAGGAAGGTAAACAAGGAAGATACCAATAGGTTCATGTTTATATAACGGGACTAGCTCCAACTTTTTATAAAATCTGAGCCAATCTAAAAATTTTTGTAATTCTGTGATGTCACTAATTATTGACTAATACAAAATGGCTAACCTAATATTAATTTTTTTTAGATTACCAGCGACCGATAAACATGTAGTACATTTGTTACAGTCACGAGGACTGCTGCAGGATGCACAGATTCGCACACCACAAACTGAGAGCCCCCGCTCATACAACCCTCATAAATGAATAGTTCCTCCCTCACCCACAGATAGGTAATTATTGTCAAGGGAAATAATAACAAAAAAACTTTATTTCGTTTCACTTTGTGCAAAAAAGGTAACCCCATTATCCTAACATGAACCTACCAACATAAATAGGAAGGAAATATTGAGAGACAAAGAACAGTTTTGGAAGAATGTTCTACAAAGACATATTTTATTTCAATAGACTTATCTTAATAACTGTTTTTACTGCAAAAAGAGAACATGTTTGGGCAGATTTCCTACAACTGTTTTCCTCATTATCAATTTTATTTAAGGCATATTTGTTCTGAGAAATTCTGAAGCAAGTAGATCTCTACTTAAACATATAAAAGTATTTAATTAAGTAGAACCAGATTATCTGCAAAGTCTAGATCTTCTAATGTTTTATTTCAAAACCATGAAATATATAGATATCTTGTCTCCAAACCATGAAATACCTAGATGTTTCATTTCTATACACTTACTCAAGACAATATTGTCATGATACTGAAAAACATTGGTGACATAACACAACCTTGTTTAACTCATATCCACTGGACACCAGTCTGAATTGCTTTCTTGTTTTCTTACACACACAACAAGCTGAATTTGTGTAGAGAGCTTTTATAATATTAATATAATCCATCTGAAAACTAATGCAGAGATTCTCATTGATGCTGGTGCAAAAAAGATCAATCATTTCAAACATTTGGGGCAGACAGTCAGGTTTCTAGGGTATGTGCTGAGAAGAATACAGCTTGAGCACTTAATAACCACTGAAAAGATCAAGGGGAGAAGAGATAGGGGACAACAAAGAGAAAATTTGCTAGATGGACTAGTATTGTGGCATGGTAGAAGTTCACCGACTGAGCTTATTGACAACACAAGAGACAGAGACTCGTGGAGAAACATGATCGCCTATGTCATTTGGCATGACACTCGATTGATTGATTGATTGATTGATTGATATTCCATATGAAAACTAAAGTTTGTGAGAATTTTCCAGAATGAAAGTTGATAAATACTGGTACTATTGAATGCTTTATGGAAATTGAAAAAGTTAATAATTAACTGTGATTGAAATTCTATTGTCCCCTCTGTCGAGGTTCAGAATCTGGCAGTGCCCTGGCTGGGAAAACTTCACTGGGCGAGCACCATGATGTAAAATTTTGTTGTAAAGGATGTTATCTAATCGGGTTTCTGGATACCATGGTTGCTGGTGTGCCTCACTGCCTGGTATTTCTGACTTCAGCACCTGTGCTTGCTTGGGCAGGACTGTGGTCCTGCTCGATGTAGGACAAGGCTCGAACAATCTTAGTTTCCAGCCTCTGTTCTGGATTAACCCCAATTCTACTTCAAAGAGTTAACCTTGATGGGGAAATGTTTTGAAACAGGTAGCTATGATCCACTCAATGACTTGATTCCAGATGATCAGTGATTTTCAACAATGCATGGTATAACTTCTGCATTTGTTCTCAAACTCTGTAGATTAGCAGGATGTAGCCTGGTGGACGGAATGTATTAGATGAAGGTTTACAGCTTAGCTGTAATATGTATCTTTTGGCCTGATACATCCAACGTCAGCATGGCTTCTGGATCACTTTGACCATATATGGGATGCAACAGCCAATTCAACCCCATAACTTTCTTAGTCACCTCTTATGACATACATGCAACTAGTAAACAATGTTGTAATTCTTTGCTCTTTTTTTTGGGCCCCACATCAAGTGGCTGCATGATATAACTATTTCAACTCTTTCTGTTAGACCTATATTAATTGTCCTTTCCTCCTGTAAAATGTATGTGTACTCACTTTAGGTACAAAGGCTTTACGTCCAATTTACCATCTACATTCATCTACGCCAAGAATATTCAGATGATAGTCATGAAATTCTTTGCATACTTGAACTGTCTCAATTATTTAATACATAGTTTGAACATCCAATCCTGAATATATTATCCAGCCGAAGACGGATGTGCTGGAGCATTCACACAAAAAAATGGTAACACGAAGCATTTCCATTGTCCTACTACAAGAGAAGTCCAACAGGAGTTTGAGAATGAATGCTGAAGAAGAATTACATGATTACAATTAAATATGTTGAAATGATGCACAATTTCATAAAAAAACAATGTTCCCGGTTTTGTAACTGGGAATGTTTTATGATAGTGTCTTGTTAACTGCCAATCAACCATACTAAACCAAGAAAAGAATTAAACAACGTACTTCATGGTGAACTGGAGCTATATATAGCTAAATTATTTTGACCTTGTTATGATCATAGCTACTCTGCTTACCTTAGACAGGTCAAGGTCACAAACTCTGTCCTTGATTGTGTTTCGAACAAGGGCTACTTGACTATGTAGGTACTCCAGCTGTTTCTGAAATATTAGACCAAAGAAATTTCTTCTGTGTTTGTGTATGTGTATGCATATGTAAACCATGGTCATTGACTGCATTGTACTTCACTTCCAGTCGTCTCGATTCGTCTTGCCACTGGTTTCAAATGAGGTCCGACAAGAGAGTGAGGTCGACGCTTTACACTTCCCCTCACTTTAATCAAAATCCCCAGCGCAAGTCATTTTCACATCCACCAAAATCCGCCTACAGTCGTCATTCCATGTCCAAACTATCCAAGAACATTTACAGCTCGAGTAGGGCTCATTAGCTATCTACGAACTATTATGCATGGTCATAATTCTAACTTAATTTTCAAAAGTGGATGTAGAAAGTTTATATACCAGATGAACGTCTTTCAAAGAGACTGTTCTATGGTGAACTGTGTGGAGGTAAGCATTCAAGAGGAAGCCAGAAGAAACGTTTGAAAGACTACCTGAAGATATCTCCCAACCACTGCAGGTTTGACCCAGGCCATTGGGAAACCACAGCTCTTTACTATCCAACTTGGAACAGTGGATTTGAGAGGGTATTAAATGTTTTAAATAAGATAGAATATTGCAGGTGATTCAAAAGAGATAAAAACATAAGGAGAGATTAGAGTTTTCCGTCATCTCAAGACCTACTACATTCCTGCACACACTGTGACAAGTCTTTCAGAGCTTGCATTGGACTCATCAGCCATATGATGACTCACAAACAATCAAACAAAACGTGATCCTTCTTAACGCCATGTTCATCTTCCCTTACGAAGGAGGAACATAATTTCTGGAAGAATTCCAAATAGAGATATCTCCTACAAAAAAATCTTTAATAAACAAAATACAGAAGTTAGTTTACTGTGTATCTGTTCTACAAGATTCCTTGAACAAACAATATACATATGCTTACATTTTGAATATCTGTTCTACAAACAGACATATATTTTGGACATATTAAAAGATATGACACCTTGTTGAAGACCTTACTTCAGGATAAAGTCGAGGGGAGGCGAGCAAACAGTAGGCAGAGATACAAGTGGGAAAGTCATATCACGAGATGGACAGGTTAGTCTAGCAGAGTGCACCACTAAGACAAGAGACGGAATGTTGGAGGTCTGTTGCAGGCAACCTTCTTTGTGGAGATGGCACTTAATGATGTTGATGATGTTCTACAATAGATTCCTTGAACAAACAATATACAGATGGTTACTTTCTGAACATCTGTTATGCAATAGATTCATTCAACATATACTATACAAATAACCAAATGGTCAGAGGGTGTCTGACAAAGTGGATGGTGCCGCAGTAACCTAATGAACAAATAGTCAAGCAAAATGAATTAAACAGGTTACTAAAACACTTACCTTGCCTATTAATAAAAAATATATTAAAAAAGTATATATAAAAAACATACAATAAAACTAAACAGGACAATTCTCCACGTATCGGCTCAAATTGAACCTTTTTCAAGAGACAAACAACAGAAAACAACAAAATAAAAAACAAAATAGATGACTAGATTTCATCAAGCCCCGTCTCCATAGCGCCTTGACCGGGGTTGATGAAATATAGTCATTTATTTTGTTTTTTATTTTGTTGTTTTCTGTTGTTTGTCTCTTGAAAAAGGTTCAATTTGAGCCGATACGTGGAGAATTGTCCTGTTTAGTTTTATTGTATGTTTTTTTATATATACTTTTTAAATATATTTTTATTAATAGGCAAGGTAAGTGTTTGCATATACTATACAAATGCTTACTTTCTGTGTATCTGTTTTACAATAGATTCTTTGAACAAACAATGTACAGATGCTTACTTTCTGTGTAAATGATTTACAACATATTACTTCAACAAGCACTATACTGATGTTTACTTTCTGTATATCTATGTACAATAGATTACTTGAACAAGCAATATAAAAAAAGATTCTTAAAAAACTTTCATTACTGCATATTTTCCTGTTAAGGAGTGCAGGGAGGCTGTTGAGATAAAGGCCGCTTTGCCAAAGCTGTCTCCGCGACGTGTACAGGAAGAATTTTTTATTGCACCTCCGAAAGATCCACTAGCAATATACAGAGGCTAAATTCTATGTAGTAATACTACAATAGATTCCATGAAAACTTACTTTCTGTGCAGCTTCTCTACAGGAAGTATCTCCAACAAACATGTCTAAGAGCCTCAGAGCAGAAAATGCCTTGTAACGATCACTTTTCACCAGTTTATGCAGTCTCGTAGCCAAGGTGGATGGCTGACCTTTCTCTATACACACACCTAACTCGGCTACACTGTTAAGCTACAGATACAATAAAAATACCAATTAAACACTAATCACTTTACTAGCTAGAAACATGGCAAAAGAAGCAAAGGAAACAGGAGAATATTAACATGTATGCTGTAATGTCACAAACAGTGATATACATCAGTGGGTCTCAACCTTTTTTTATCCATAGTCCCTTTTTGAGGCAATTTTTAATTTATGGCTCCCTGGAACCTGAAACAAGCTTATAGGCTTTTCTCAAGAATTATTACTATAACATTTCCAATATTGATTCAACCTCTAGAAGTAGTCCTGGTAAGCATTTTTGAAGAAAAAAAAAGGTTCTTAACAAGTTCCTATTTGACGTAGAGAAGGTGACCTGTCTAGGCTACAAATGAGAAAATTTGGTATTAAGTATGGCTTGAGTAGGAATGGAAATGTGAGAAAAAATGAGGAGTATGTATAACCAACAAGCCATGGGAACCATATGCTGGGGAGACTTGAGTATCTATTGGATTGTATTGAGTGGAATGATGATAGTTTATAATCAATAAGTAGATGGTTGTAGCATAGTGGTGGCCGATGGTGGTGCTCATGATGATGATGGTTCAAGTTGACATGATAATGTCCTACTACCACCACTACTACTACCACCACCACTACTACTAACACCACCACACCACTACTTTTTGCTAGTGTTTTGTTGGTGCCTGAAATTGGATCAAAAACACTGTTACCTGCCATCAGTTCATAAGGGGCAACTAAGGAGCTTTTGGGGGTGGGGTTAGATGTCCCACAAATGGTCAAAGTGATTAAAAAACCGCACTGAAGTCAGATGTGTCAGGTCAAAAGGCATAGATATCACCGCCAAGCTGTAAACCATGATAATGTCAGATTCATCATCAGGTACCTTGACGACTGACATAGGTGATCATGGATCTCCATATTTCTCCATTTCCAGTATCTTTTATCAGAATAGTTGTTGTTAAGTATTTGCCATGCCAATATGTTAGACTATCTAATATTTTCTCCCATTGTTATCCTTGTTCTTTCCTGCCTTCTATCTTGCATCTTGTAACTATGCTCTCCAGACATGTCTGTCTGATGTTTCCAAAAAGTACAGATTTTCTCCTTTTAATATTATCAAACAACCACAATTTTACATTTGACTCTTAAATCGGACTACATCCTGCTAATCTGCAGGATTTTGTGAGAATGAACATAAATTATAACATCCAGGAAGGAATAAATGAAATACAATAAGACAAGATTTGTAGATAGAGATAATGGAAGAGACTAGAACACAGAGGAAAAATAAAACATAGAGGATGAAGCAAGAAAATGAAGAGAAGAAAAATAAAGTAGAATGTTTAAAAACTATTGGAAATCTACAAAATGCACGGAGAATAGTAAACAACTTTGATGATTCTCAAACTCCTGCTGGATATCTCTTGTTGCACGACAATGATCGGAACTGTACCATGTCAAGGTCTACCTGATACTTCATTTATAATCAGAATGTGGATGAATTTAGAAATCTTCCATAGGTTCATTGCAAGTACGTTTGCTTACATTTTTCATGCGGCCAATGAAATTACGTAACTTGCAGAGCGTGTCACCAGAAAAAAAGGCCAATTCCAGTGTAGGTTAAAATATGACACGGTTGCACATCATAATAGAAGGAATACTGATAAGAGTTTAAGAGGGGGGAATTAGGTGTTCAGTGTTGTGTTAGAACTAATCATAACCATAATACAGAACCTCCCCTCTCCTTTTTAAACTCTATACATCTCAGTCATACTGGGGATAATGTTGTAGGGCTGTATTGTTGGGTTAGGGAAGTTAGTGCTAACCTTCACATTAATTTGTAGTTCATGTTTTTAAAATTTTGTATTTCCAGCGAACTCTTCCTTCAACGTAGTAGTTTTGTACGCATATATTTTCATTCACAAGCACTTCTCGTAACTGCGTACGACGCCCTTATTAATTGAATGCAAGTTCAACATCGATATGATACCCATTGTACTAACAGAAAGGAATGAGCTGGTAGAGTGACATCACACAAAAATATTGCGTTCCGCTGTGACATTATAAAGTAATAAAAAAATAATATTGCCACAAATTTCTTAAAAACTATGAACAGAAAGTGCAAGGGAACTGTACCTTGACATGGTACAGTTCCCAATGGTCCTACTTGAGTATCGCCAGGCTGTATTTAACCTTTAGCATGCTAGTTTACAATTACGTAATATTCTCTCTGCCGCTGACTGCCTCAGAATTGGTTTTCGCAAATGTTAGGAAATTGTTGGTGGCTGTTTTGAAATCGTGATAACTTTTTCGTAGTTACAGATATTTAAAAAATATTTGCACATATAAAATTCTGCATATATTGGTGTAAGTTTTGTTTGTATGTGTGTGATACGAGACATGTGAGAAAGTGATAAAGTTAAATTTAGACCTATTTCGATCTAGACCTACTATATTTTTGATCGATCGTAAGCTGTTGAATATTATATATTTTACATAGTGAGAACATTGTGGAACTCATGTCTATTCTAATTAAACAAATTGAAGTCCTTACCTTTCATGGTTTCCACCCTGAATTCGCATTAAATAATGATTTCACTGAATAAATCCATGATAAAGAAGTATAATAAACTCTATTCACTGTCATGTCGCCTCGTTGCAAAGCAGATGCTTGAAGATTGCTCGGAATTCCATTCCATAATAAAACACTGTCGTCTATCGCCATTTTGACAATATAAACAGGAAGCTAGATAAATTCCCTTCTCAATATTGCCATAACATTCTGTAAAAAAAGATACGAAACTTTTTTCTTTTTTTTTTTTGGTTTCGGGTTTACTGAATCGGGCGGATGATTTCGCTGTGCGTGTCAAGAAATGACACATTTCTGGCTCAAAGCTTCGCCTGGTTTGTCAACACAGCGTGCTAAAGGTTAAGAAATGGACATCTGTTGTGTCGAAAAATTGTACATTTTTCCAATGGTCCAACACATCAGAGTTCAGCAGTGGTATCTAATGTTCAAACTTGTATCAATTCTACTGAATAATAGACACTGTAGTTGTATCTCTAGTAGGCCAGCAATGTGTCAAACCTGTTTATAAGCATTGCTTGCACTGCATGCTGGCCTCTTTCACCAATATAAATGCTAGTCACTGTCAAAATTCCTGAAATTTTTGCTGCTGTCTGAGCTTCTATCAACTAATACAGATACTAACTATTATATGATAGAAATAGATTAAGACTGATAACATGTAACTTGCAGAAAAACCAAGAACTGGAAACAGAAATATGGACAATGAAGATATGAAAAAACTTGGAATAGAATAAAATAGAATCTGACAGAGCATCTTTAATTAAGAGAAGCTGTGAAAAAAAGCATTATCAATCTCTGACCTTCATGTCTACAAGATGTGAATCTTCTAGTTTCTGTGCATCAGGTAACAACTGGTTGTACAGGAAAGTATAACACAACCTAATCTGCAGGTAACTTCCCCTGGGTTCTGTTACAGGAAGTAGACTCGCCAGATAGACTTGGTTGTGGTGGTGGCTGGTTACATTGTTCAGATATCTGCACAGTTCTGGTACCTGCAGAGAGTTGTCAGGAAAAGAATATTGATCTCAGAATTAATAATGGCCTAGTTTAATTAGAAGACAAAATTGATGCCTTTGAGATATGGGTATATAGAAGAATAGGGAGAACATCATGGAAAGAGAAGAAAACAAATAAAGAGGTGCTAAAGACACTTAATATGAAGAAAGAACTACTAAGAGAAATAAAAATCAGGCAAATAAAATACTTTGGACACATTAAAAGACATGACACCCTATTGAAGACCTTACTTGAGGCTAAAGTCAAAGGGAAGCGAGCAAGAGGTAGGCAGAGATACACGTGGGAGAGTAACATTACACGATGGACAGGTTACAGTCTAGCAGAGTGCACCACCAAGACAAGAGACAGGAGATGTTGCAGCCAACCTTCGTTGCGGAGATGGCACTTGATGATGATGATGATTACATAACCTAAATATTTTCTGTATCTTGTATAACAAGCAACTTCCATGAGAAGATTAATACAATTCTTATTTTTAATTCATAAATTGCTTCACATTTAGCTGACCAAATGTTATGGTAGATTAATTTGTAATAGACACCTTACCTCTGGTGACCACATTTAATACCGGTCAAACCATAATATAGTGACAGTAACAAAGCAGTTGTTTTGCAAGTATTAAAAACTGACATTTATCTGGCAATGCACTTCCTAAGATGACAGCCTCTAGTTAAAGATGCTGCTAGAAAAGATAAGATTTTGTCATGACAGGAGAACATCTTGACTGAGCATATTAACAATACAAGATATTGAACAAAAATATCACCACCTATAGGTTCTTGCCAGAGGTCAATTCTCTGTACAGAGAATCGTTGTGGAAGATCTTCATTTTCCCTTTGGCATGTGTGGTTCTTCTTCAATGTGATATGTCCTTTGCAAAATGTTGTCCTCACTGCCACTCCATAAACCTCAGTTCTATGCAATTTATCCTGCTTCTTCCAGTTTCAAATACTAAAGGTCTTTGTTATCATGTGTCCATTGTCATCTTGAGAGGCCTCTTTTCTTCTTACTGGACTTTTCACTCCATGATTCTCTCCTTTTTAACCCATAATGGTCGTCATGAGTCTGGGAATTTGGCTATGTATGAGTAGTTTGCCATTGCTTTCTGAGCTGATTGTGGCTTTTAAAAGTTATTGATGATCCTCAGCCCAATCCCTTTCAACTCTCATCTTCCAAGCCGATGTCACTATAATGATTTTCTGCCTTGTCCATGAGTAGTGTGGAACGTCCCCATACTGAATAGCTGTATATAGTTCAACAGACTAGCCACAGTTTTTGCCTTGGGCGTGGCACTTTTATACACAAGCAGACACACATACATGGCCCACTCCATATTTATGGTGCCTCAAACACATCAACAAACATTCCAACATATTCTCCAGTAATTACTTTAATAAAATATGACATCATTCAATACTGACTGCCATAAATGTGTTTATCTCAATACTGACTATGTAAAGTCACAGACAATAATAATGTACTTACTGCAGCTGGCCAGTCAATATCACTGTAGTGGTCAATAATACTTGCAAAACACTGATGAAAGTTATTAGCAAGACTCCTGGTCAAGAAGATATATAGTTTGTACATAATAATAAACCATTTTTTAAATGTATGTAATAATAACACATCATCGTACAATTTCTTTGTATTCATTAATAAGGTAGAATCCTTATTTCTTTGCCGATATTTTCTTATGTATCTCTGCTTTGTCATTCGGAAACAACATTAAAGTAGAAGAGACCTGTCTGAAGTAAGTCAAAGTATTCAAATACTTGGGTACCTACCGTGATAGCAGTAGGTGGAAGATATAATAAAGAAGTAAATGTATAATGGCACATTTCACAAAATGAAGAACATCCTATGTAATATATCAATTTAGGTGGGGAAAAAAAGAAAGCATTTAAAAGTTGTATAGAACAAATTCTGATGTATCACAGTGAATATTGGACAGTTAGCAGAATAATAAGAAATTATATAGAGACAGCAGAGATGTAATTTTATAGAAGAATATTGAGAACACTGTGGACAGATAAAAAAAGGAATAATGGAGATATTCTTGAAAGTTGTTAATACAAAAAGAGAGCAGCTCATTCTCATCAGAAGACAGTCTAAGTCATGAGAAGAGGAAATATGAAGCACATAGTGACAATAGGTAATAAGTTGAAGAGCAACATTGGTAGGGGAAGACCAAGAGAGAAGATGCTGGGCAGATTAGCATTTTGGCATAGGGGAACAGTAGTATCAAAAATATAAAAGAGGAGGACCGGTATCTTAGTTGATAGCAAGCTCGCTACTAACACTGGGTTACAGCATGCCAGGTTCAAAACATCTGGACATAATAAATCCAGGTCATGATTTCTTGTCTGACAAGACTGCTCCTAACATCAACCAGCTGTAAATGGGTACCTGACCTGACTAAGAATATCTTAGTTAGGGAAGATAAACATAGCAAGAAAGGGAACTGGCCAACCGACTTTGAATATATTGAACTAATAAATGAAGACCTAAGTTGCAGCTTAGTACGTGGTTGCAGCATCGGTTGAGTCATTTTTATCCCCCATGTAGGCTGCTGCCATGGGACCTACTTTTACCTTACTTTAATAGTAGTAAAAAATGTTTACTTATCATTTTATGTAGGCATGTAGTGCTAAATTAACCTACTGATCTCAAGTGCTACAGATCTTTGTTGTTCATCCATCACAAGTGATGATGACCATTTGTTACAACCACTTTTGAATATTCAAAACTGCATTTCTCCTCTTTTCACAAGATGATGAGCTCTTTTTGATTGTAGAACGCCATGTAGATCTATTTTGTGCAAGTTCTTTCAAAGGCTTTCAAAGGGTAAAAAGTTTTGCCAATAACTAGAGACACATAATAATACACATAAATCGACGTTTCAAACAAAAGGCTTTTATCAAAACAAAAATTGAAACATAATTAAAACATGTAACAGAATGACATTGACAGTCACTTTGGCATGTGTAACATAGATTTATCGGAAGAGGTAAAATAACACCGGAAAAGGAAAATACAAAAATGACTACAAACATGTGGCACAAAACAAACAGAAACTATGGATCAACTAGAATCATACATGAGACATCGCCTGTGTATTGCTGAGGCCCGAAAGGGGAGCAAAGAATAGCAACACTGTACCTTCCACGCATGTTGTAAAAGGCGACTAAGGAGGTTATGGGATGGAGTTGACTGTCCCATCCCATATAGGGTCAGTGACCCACAGCCATGCTGAAGTCGGATGTATCAGGCCAAAAGGCGCAGATATCACAGCAATGCTGTAAACTATGACACAACTCATTCCATTCTTTGGACTACATCCTGCTAATCTGCAGGAGTTTTAGAACGAACGCAGAAGAAGAAGAAGATACATGAGACAGGTGCTCATTAATACCGTTAGGTTTAAGAGTGCCATATTGGTAAATGTAGCGGTTCTCAAGTGCCAAACGGGTCCAGTCATCAGAGAAGCACGACCTAATGGCCGCAAACTGAATATCTTAGGCGCCCTGATGACCTGTGCCATTGAAATGGACATCTACAGGAAAACCTGAATGGTTTTTTATGCTATACAAATTTTCACAGAATTGGTCTGCGAGCCTCCTTCCAGTTTCACCTATATATGTCATGGTCCAATGCTTGCATATGATGGCATAGATGTCGTTGCGGGACACACGTGAAGCTCTCCTCAATGGTGAAGGTGGCTTTAGGGAATGTGACAGACCAGACCTGGGTGACATAGGCACAAGTGTAGCATTTGCTGTGTTTGCATCTGATGGTGTCAAAATGATTAGGAACATCAGACTGAAGGTGACTACAGACCAGTAGATCACTGAGGTTTTTGTCACGTCTGTAAGCTACAAGAGGGGGTGGGGGGTCACAGAACACTTCCTGTGTCTCGGGGTCAGACTGGAGAAAGGAAGGTGACGAAGCAGGACACGACAAACGGCAGCGCTATGAAGGTCGAAAGTGAGAAATTACTACCTCTATTACGCTATTCCTGGATTTACTTGTTGGATTTCAGTTTTGCGCAGTAAGTACAAATTATCAACTAGTCAAAATATTATCCATTTCCATGTCTCAATGCTAGTATGTTTTGTATACAAAACTTGGTTAACACTTATGCCTTATTTCTGTTTATCTTCATTTTAGCTGTATTACTCCATTCCTAGCATTGCTAGTGCTTCAGGTTGTTTCCAGACAATGGAGATTTTCCTCTTAACTGCCAAGTAACTAGTTGACCAGACACCATTTGGTTAATGTCATCTGTAATAGTGATAACACCTTTCCCTGACAATTCCAGAGTGAACCCTATTTCAGAGTGAATTTGCTGGTGTGGCAACCAACGCTTTGACTTCTAATTCAGGTAGCAAAGAATAAATCTTCCTTCCAGGAATATTATAGGAGGTGACTACGGAAACTTAGGGGATATGTTGACAACAAGTCACCTGTGATATGCTGACAACTTGTCACCTGTGATATATGCTGACAACCTGTCACCTGTGAAAAAATCATTGTCACATCTCATTTCTTACTTTTATCTTCTATCAAATAATACCCATGGATGACAAAGAAAAGCATGTCAGCAAACTTTGCACCTTGGTCCTTTTGTTGCAGACTCTTAGGTGACGGGGAATGCTAGAAGTGCCATCACTATGGATATGTCAACAAATCTGACGGAAGAATGATGAGATAAGGAACCCAGAAGTGTGTGTTCTGCTCCTGGCAGGACATGGTAATCTTGCGATACTGGCACAATGGAATGCTTTCCTTCAGGGACTACAAAGGCATTAATAAGCTACCTCCACCTCCCCTTTTACACAACCATGCCTTTGAGACAACATTAAATGAGCTTGGGTGTCGTCTCAATTAGACAACTGAGAAGAACCTGTGGTTTTGTTAGAAAGTCTATGAGCTGTCAAGATATGCTTGCTCACAGATAAAGGGATTATTCCATCATCATCATGTGTCAAGAGCTACCTGCTTACAGATAAAGGGATTATTTTGTCATCATCATCATGGTGACTTCAGCCAATCATGGAAGTTTCATTTTGGGAAAGTTTCATTTTGGGAACCACAAACCCAAATAACCAGGCCGGTAGTGAGTGACTTCACCATAATACTGCCATAGTTCCTTACCTATTAAGTGATGCATAAAATGTGAATAAAGTGTAGCTTATCTACCAGTTATAGCCATATTGAAGTCATGTGGTCATATAAACTGTGTGGCCAAAAGTGGTTCACATTGATAACACAAATGGTAGCAGACTTTCATGTCATTTGATTTCTGCATACAGAATGCTTCTAGTGCAAGATGACAAGATCCTATTTCTGCTTGATGTTTGTTTTGCGTTCGCTCCATTGTAACCATCACGGATATCCGTGCGATTTCCGCCAGGAGCGTGATTACGTTGTGCCACCGTTATGCGCCTTGTAGGCCTAGCACATCCAATTTCGGCATGCCTTGACAATTCGGGTGGGCTACCCTTAGCCTGTGACAGCCTCTATATCTGTCTCTAGGCACGCGTAGTGGCGACTCTTCGCCAAGACAATTTTTGCTCTCGTCTGACTCGCACGAGGTGTTCCACTGTCTATGAACTTGCCTCGTGTAATTGGACATGCTGTGCCTGTGCCCACTGGGTACTGAACCGTTTCTCATCCGTGAGCCTGGTTCCTTAGGGGAAGAACTCAACAGAGGAGTTGGACCCTGGCTCTTTCGCCCTCTTAGCCGAGGTGTCATTCACCGACATAGTGTACCCCTTTTCCAAGTTTGAGTCTCACACCACGCGTTTGTGAGCAAGGCATTCTCGAGCTGAGCGTCCTTGTCCCAATAGCGCCTGAGCCCATCAGGTACTGAACCCTTTCTCTCTTCAAGTGTATTTCCGGTGTAGGAAAACCTGACAGTAGAGTTTGGCCAGGACTACCATCATTGTCCCTTTCTTGCCTAAGCCCGTCGGATACAGAACCCTTTCTCTTCGCGAGCATATTTCCGGTTTAGGAAGGCTCGACATTAGAGTTGTATTAGGTCTTCTTGCTTTACCAAACGCCAATGAATGGGTCTGGGTCTCTGCCTGTAAGGGATACAGGTAACTAGAAGCTTGTCTCAAGCTGACTAAGCTAGTCCCTTTCCTAGGGACTTTTCACTTTCTATTTGCAGTTCGCGCTGCCCTCTAGCGCTGTTCTGCCCTTTCATTGTTTCATTGTACTCGGTATGAAATCTATTTGTCACTCACCATGCATCTACCTTTACGTGCATTTTACATTGGCTGCCCCTCCAATGTTCGGACTGAGCTGACTAGCTTCACTGTATGTCGACAGTGTCGTTATATGTGGTGATGCTGATGGTGTCGGAGATATTGTCTGTCTCTTGTGCAGTCAAATCTCTTTCTATCTGCTACCTCCACATTCTCGGGCACGATCCCCAAATGATTTGGCCAGAATCAGCTCGAGCTGCTGTGTTTCTGTTTCCAGGGTGCCCTGCGTGGAGGTACATTTGGGATCTTGGTTATCTGCTAACCCTGGGTCTGCCTAGAGCAATGCGTTCCCTTTGCACCCCTTCTGCTTGATGATAATGGATGTTTTGAAGAGGAGATTGGTGCTATGAAGTAAAGTATTTTTTCCACTGAAATTCAACCACTGAAGTGTCAGCATAATGTCTTTTTGTGTTGGTATCTTCAATGTGGCACCCCTAGAACTCTGATGGGTTATGTGCTCTACTATTATATTTTATAAATATATACACACACAATATGCTGAAACATGCCTTCTATAAACACAAACAGACTCTCTCTGAGTAGGAGGCTTGTCCTCACACATTGTGATACCTATCTATCTATCTATTTGCTAAACCCTTTATTGTCTTTCAGCATCAGAGGTAGAAGAGTTCTCTGGAGATGGCCCTCATGTGTGCTGAGTATATTGTGGAATTTATCACCTATTTTATTTCGGTGGTCCATCGTTTTCGAGGTCAACCTTGACTATATCTGTGTAGCATAGCTTGCTGTTATTGTAATACTGCTGAAAGGTAAGTCTTCTAAGAATTAAAGAATGCTGGAGGTAACCTCTCACTGTATATAGGACAGGACCTACAATGCTCATAATTTCTAAGAATTTAAACATGAAACATCTACCAATTAATGTTAGAAAATATGAATGAAGAGAAATGGCTCATGTTAAGCAGATGTGGCCTATTTTTTTTACAGAACTAATAACATATATTATTAAACAAAAACAAACTTTCGCTAAAGGTGCACACAACACAGTATCCAAGTGTAACACATCTGCGTGTAATGCACTGAGAGCCGCCCCCTTCCCTGGAACACCCTTTGGGAGGGGAGCACTCAGTGCGTTATGCTAAGATCAAATTAGCGCTAGCACAAGCGTCACATTTTTTTATCTCTGCATTATAAAAGCTCAATGAAATCAAACCTACTATTAAAAAGATGGATTCTTATCGTGTGATGAGGCCACATTTGTTTAACAGGTACCAGAGAAACTTACATCAAGTGTTGTATCTAGTGCAATTAATATGAATAAAGAGATACTTACGCATCGAGTGTTGTATCTAGTGCAGATTTGGCTAACATGTAAAACATGAGATTCAGGTCTTCTTTAGCAAGTACAGATCTGTTGAAAATTAATGTAGTTGAACAAATCTTGAATGAGTAACAGTGTCTGAAGGTTTATTGTTAACATAACTGACTTCACAGTACTGGTAATGAAATATATATGTATAGAAGAAATAACCAAAAAAAACAGAAGAACAATTACTTTTTCCAATTTCCGGTCCAACAGCGACCTTTATCAAGAAACAAACACAAATGAAATAAACACACAAAATATAATTAAAATACAGAGAGATGGTTTCATCATTTCCATCTCCTATTAGAGATGGCAACAAATAGAAAAATAATGCAATCATGTTTAGTGACTGGCAATATCGGTGCACGCCACTACGAATACACTGTTAATAGATAAATAGAATGAGGTAGAGGAATGTCATAAGTGAAGAAAACTACAGCAACAGAAAAATCCTTGTTCCTTTGTTTTTTTAAATTATTTCCTCTTTACATTTGTTTTATTATTTGCTAGTTATTAATTAAACCAGTAACAATAGTACATTATCCTTGCTATCACTTCTTGGTTATCACTGCACACTCTCCACCTTGTAGGATATCCCCTGATAGTTTGGTTATTTATACACAGATATAGAGGAGGTAGTGAGAAATCGTGGTGCAGATATCTTTAGAATGGTTCAACAGGGGCAAACATGAAAAAAAATCAATAACCAAAGGTTCATTCTACAAATTTCAAGGCAGAATGTGAAACAATCAAAGAAACAGCTCTTTTGCTGCTGGGATCATCCCACCTGGAGGAAGAAATGATAGTGATCCTGACTGATGTCAATTCTGCCTTGCAGGCTCTCCCAAAATCCAAACATATTCCACATGAATGACTTAGAATCATTACTATATAAACTAAACAACCAATCAAAAGAAATGGTTCTCTAGTGGATTTTCAGACCATTCACAAACCAGGGGAAATAAGAAAGCTAGCAAAAACTGAAGTAACTGCCAACACCAACAGATGGCAGATGTGTTACAATTTTCAGAAATAAAGTTCATCACCAAAAGCTAGATAAATATGAATGGAACTAAACTCACAAATGCAGCCAATGCCACATACAGACTTAAAGAGAAAAAAAACCAATCATCTTTAGATTGAGAACAGGCCAGAACAGACTCAAAACACATTTACTGGAGGTTTGGAGTTGGTGACACAAACATAATTTACAGAACTGTCCATTTCATGACACTACAAGAAAACTATGGTCATTCTAAAACATCTCTAATGTACAAGCTCCACTGCCTTGGCACAGTGGTGGTGACAGCAGTACAGTTCATTGATCAAATCCATATCAACATTTTACTTCAACTGAAGAGCAAGGAAGAAAGATTCAAAGAAATCAAATCAACTGGAAGAAATGAGGAAGTGTTTTTGCCTCTTAGTTATGTGATATGACAAGTTATCATGTTCGTATACGTTATTTCTCCTTTCAAATCTCTACAACATATGAGTGATAAAGTTATAGTTCTCTATTAAAATAGATAAGAGGATTTTAAGTTATTGTATGATCCTATTTTAGTATATCTTTTGTAATAAGTATTCAATTCACGTTCTTGCCTAGTGGGTTTGCAGAAACCCCTACAGAAAATCCAGAAGGGAGACCCTAAAGCAGTCAATCATGTATTAAACCATCTTCTGGAATCTCCTACATTTCTTCTTGATTTCAAGCATATTGGCATGGCCTTTCACTTGAAACTAATAAACAGAACTGAGAGAGGAGGTTAGTGCAAATGAGGAATACACTTTCCTGATAAAACCTGTCTGGACAAGTAATCATGTATAAAATGTAGGGACAATATGTCTCTCAGCAATTTAACCAATTTGAGGCTCTCATGGTCCATTTGAAATTTTACGCTGGCTTACTTTCTAACTGTCTGTAAAAACGCAAAAAATCAATCATCATGTGTTTCATCTCACTATAAATATTATTCTGCTACACAAAATGGTAAATGTGGTTTTTTGTAAAAAGCATAATAAAACTTACCTGCCCTGTAAAGCTAGTGTCAAGACAGTCAGAACAGACATGAATTGTTCACTGTTCATTTTTGTCGTGTGTAACTGTATCACATTTTGATCCTTTACTGGAGTCAAATATTTTCTGCATTAGGAATTTATAACAAACATTTTACACCATCAAAATGAAATGCAGTGTAATTGTTACCACAAGAAAGTCCCACATATGAAATTCAATATTCTGCAATCCAATATAATTAACCAAATAAAAACTTAAAACAAAGTGTTTTTCTTTAATATGATGTTCTTCGTTTGCAAGCAAAAATGAGCATGACATTGAATACGATCAAGTTGGGTTTGTTGTGCGACCTCAGTTGGTTGATGAGTCAAATTTAGGCTCGGAAAAACCTGCTGTAGTGTGAACAGGAATGTAGTCTGGAGATAAACAAAAACAGTCTGATCTTCACTTTTGTTTCTGCTTTGGCTCTTTTAAATTATAAAAATTTCTGTTCAAAGCTTTTCATACTCACACTGATCTTACAATGCCAGGCTGGATGGTCAAGAGGTGTTGTTTCCAAATAATTTGGGTCAATTCTACAGTACTTGAGAGATATCTTAAGTAGTTTTGAAACATTTTTCTGGCCTCCACTTGAGTGTTTACCTACACACAGTTCACCATAGAACAATCTCTTTGGAAGACACTCAGCTGGCATGTGGACAACATGACCAGCCCAATGAAGTTGAGACCTGATCAACAAGGTAAGATGCTTTCCATTATAGAATTTAAAGTATCTCCATGTCAGGAATGTGATTATGCCATCCCACACCAAGAAAGAATAATAATAACTCTTTAATATAAGTCTGCTGCAGCGAGAGTATCTTACAAACTGACATTGCAACCACAATCAGAAAATGCCAGAATCTTCAGATAATTGGAAGCAGGGTAAAAAAAAGTCATTAGGGATCTAGAAACTCAATGCTTGGGAGAATTGTGAAGAACGTGACACAGCCACAGCAAATATTCAGCCACAGAATAAGAGATCAAAGCCTGCCTCTTGAGTGCTCACTGGAAAATTCATCTTTGTGAACCCCAACTTAAGTCCCAAAGTAAAGCTTTTCTCATGGAGACTTCATGAGGTCAATTGACCACACGACCAGTTACATTTGCATGTTATTCTTTGGGATGAAGATGTCTGCAGCAAATAACCAAACCTACAATACAATAATATAAATCTGAGAGAACAAACAAAGTTAGAAAACAAATTACAAAATGAGAAGAAAATGGTCAATGTTTATGAAATTAGTTAAATTAAAATAATGAGCAGATTTATTATATATGTTATAATGAACATGAAATTTAGTTTGACCTTATGTGATCCTGTGTGAAAGTTGTCTGGAAGTCTGTTAATTCTTTAGGGTCTGCTCCTGTAGAAATAGCAACAAAATTACTTATAACAACAAATTGGGTATATACATATGGGAATTTTATGAGAGCACCATGTCAGTCTGCAGGGGGATTTTGCCCTTCTCTATGCATCATAAGTGAATGCATATATAGAGGATAGATTTTGTATAAGTTCCTGCTTCCTCATGGCATGTTTCAGACGATTCTTTATTTGAAACCGGCATTATAGTACAGTACAGGGAACATTCCTACAAGTACCCCCATCTACACAGCCTTAAGCTACCCAAAACTGCTAAAACTCAAAGTCCCACACATTGATTACTTTCTTAATCTTAGAATCTTGCCAGAGAGGACATACTTAGTCCCCTTAACTTATAAATGCTAACAACTATAAAAACTGTTCCCACTTCATATACTCCTTAACCCAGCTACTCATTGATTACAATGTACTGTAATAGATAAACAATTATAGTGAAGATAAATGTTTATAACATTATGTATGACCTATTTTGTCTTTTAGAAAGTTATTTAACAGGTTTGTGTGCTTAGGTAGTGTTAAATATAGAGTGAATCAGTCATTGCTGTTTTACATATTCTACGACTCACAAGAAAATTAGACAATTGCCAGTTTATTGTTAATATTTATTTATTTAATCGCATTAAATTATTTTTCATGCCATGCTCATCTTCGCTTGTGAAGGAGGAACATTATCATCATCACATTGACCTTTCTTTTATATGAATGTTGTTTGTGTTCGAGTCTGTTCCATAAATGCATTTTAAATGTTTCTGCATCTTTGTGCAATGCCAATCATAAATGTGTCATGGTCCTCTTCCACAATTTAGCAGTAATTGTGGTCAATAGAAAAGTCTTCAATTGAGGCTCTACATCTTTGTATCTCAGGTGTGGTCTGCCTCTCCTTTCCCTTATGAAAGTTTGTCAAACAATATTTGCTGTGAGAAACCATTGTTATTCATTCTTCTCATGTGACCCAACCATCTTAATAGTCTATTGCTGAGTGCTCCAATAATTAATGGTAATTTTGCCCACTGCAATATCTTTGTGTTTGAAATTTTGTCCCGCCACTTAATGTTCTCCATGTTGCAAAAAGAGCGACGGTGAAATATATTGAATCTCGTTTTATGTCTGGAGTATGATGTCCATGATTCTGAGTCATATAATAAAGTGGTGAGCATACAAGTCTGATAGATTTGTATCTTCATCATCATTATATGACACAAATATTTTAATTACAACCCTAAATCTGGAATACGTACCTAAATTCACAAGCAGACGTAGTAAGCACATGGAAGATGGCTTCCAAAATACCCCTAACTTCCTTTTCAGTTGAAGTTTTTTCAAGATTGTGACCATTATTGTCTCAATGTTACGAGCCGTTATTGTACTGCTGTGAATGGACACTGTTGGAAATGTATAAAGAAATATTAATAACTAATTTATACTACAATAGTCAAGGAGCTCTCCCTAGCATAGTGGTTAAATTGAATCCTGATTGTCACATCTTGTTTATAAAGTGGATTTTTCTGAAATCCCTGGGGACTATAGTTATGAAGCTACGAAGTTATGTGCTTTGATTGGTACTCTCTGCAAACAGTGTGTCGCTTCACTGAGGGAGACGGAGTATATATGAGGAAACTCGAATACAATGAAGTCAATCCTCTAACCTTTTGAGCCGATTCTTGATTTGAAACCAGCATCACAGTACAGTTATGGGAACATTCCTACAAGTACCCCCATCTACACAGCCTTAAGCTACCCAAAAGTGCTAAAACTCAGTCCCATACATTGATTACTTTCTTAATCTTAGAATCTTGCCAGAGAGGACATACTTAGTCCCCTTAACTTATAAATGCTAACAACTATAAAACTGTTCACACTTCATATACTCCTTAACCCAGCTACTCATTGATTACAATGTACTGTAATAGATAAACAATTATAGTGAAGATAAATGTTGATAACAATCAATATTTGGGTATCTGTTTTTGTTATCAGTTTTAAATACATATAAATTCGTATACCTTCATATAAATCTGTGAACAGTTATTAAAATTTTTATTTAATACAGTAATTTCTTCTTCTTTTTTCATGTGCATGGAATGTGCCTATATTTTAGTTTTGTATCTTCTATGAATTTGACTGTAACTCATACAGAGGACTGTAGATATTTGCTTCCAGTGTTTTTTCTCTGGGCTATTGTTTTTGCTTCAGTATTTCATATTCAGGAAATTCTTCAAGCATACACTCTGCAGATGTACGGTATCCGGTATGACATGATTGTCTGAGGTGCCCAGCTATATGTACACACGTCTGTGTTATTATCATATCTGATTGATCATATCAAAGGAACCATCCTTACCTAGCCGATCATCTTTCTCTTTTCCAGGTATTCCTGTGTAAAGGTATTCACTATATTATCTTGCTCCAACTACATAGTTTTGTCGATACCATTTGCAAGTCTGGCAATTGTCCTTTAATAATTAGTATTAATTTAAACTAACGTGTCCCTAGAAGTCAATATCTGTTCGTCAGTTGGAGTATTTTCTGAAATTGTCAGTTGGTCTATTTAATCTATTTTTTTTCAGTTGGGTTGAATTTTTATTTGTCAAAACGAGGTGTGTTCAAATAACACTCCCCTGCCAACCTATGCAGGTACACGAAGAGCGTGAAGACGTCAACACTGATGTAATAAGTACATATTGATTGAACAAACAGTCCAGTGATCAATCTCATTGTACGCTTATTGTCCTGTGCAGGCAGTCAACAACATGGCCGGTGTGATAACGAATTTGACTAACGAGCAGTGATTCAGTTCTTACAGCCGAAGGATGTCAATTACCCAACATTCATCACAGAATGCTGAGGGTGTATGGTGGAAAATGTGTTTTGAAGACAACTGTGAACAATTGGGCAAGAATTTGTAGGGGGAAGGGTGAAAGGTAACAAAATGATCTGTCAGGCATGTCTTGTGACATAAGACTCAACGTTTTCAACATGGGGAACATTGTCATGCAACAGAATAACACTACGTAACAGCATGTTCAATGATGTTCATTAAATTTGGTTTGGACTTTTATTCTTTGCTACTCAGGTCTGCATTTCAGTAAGGTGTATGGCCTCCTCTGGGCTCTATCAGATAACAACATCTTCGAGACATGGATCCAATTCGCTGTTGGATCTTTTGTTGTGGAATGGCTGCAGTGTAAGAGACAACTGTTGGAGATTGGCTAGAGCCGCATCTCGCTGGCTGAGTCGTCTGTTTAGTTCATCCCATAAGTATTCTATGGGGTTCATATCTGATGACATGACTGGCCATGGAATGGTCTGGACATTGTCAGTGAGGAACTGTATGGTGAGTTGTGTCACATGTGGTTGAGTGCTATCCTGCTGAAAAATCTACCCTCGTGCAGCCAAAATTGGAAGGACACGAGGATGAACATTTTCAGCCATGTATCATTCAGAATTCAAGCATCCTTCAATTTGCACCAGGTCACTTCTTCCCATGAAGTTGGTCGCCCCCACACATCAGCCCACCTCCACCACCATGTAGAGGAGCCTCATCAACGCTGTTCTGGGACTCTGCAGCAAACTCTTCTCTGTCTATTGTGTCGATGGAGCACAAAAATTGATTCATCACTAAACCAAACCCATCTCTAGTCATTCCCAATGGTCCATTGACAATGCTGGTTCTCCCACTGCAGTCAGTTCTGCCTTTGCCTGTCCACAAGAACTAGACCTCTGCAGGGTAATCTAGCCCAAAGGTCAGTGTCGTGCAGCCAGTTCCTGACCATTTGATCTGAAATTTGACAAGCTGCTGGTATTGAGTGGACTGTGGAGGACGCATATGCATATTGATTCCTGAGGTGGCGTAGCCGTATGAAGCAGTCGTCAGCAGGAGTTGTGACTCTGGGTCTTTTACTGCATGAACTGTTACAGAGCCAGTTTGTTTAAATCACCTCCAAAGGTGACAAATGGTACTTCTAACAAAATTAAATTGTCTGTCTACTACACTTTGTGATTGTTCAGTCTGTAAGCACCCAATAAGGATGTATCATTGTTCTGTAGTGAGATGAACAATACTTGTGGATCAAATTTTCACCTGAATTTATTTGAGGACCGTCAATCTTTTATAAGCATTCAATAATATTGTCAGAGATTTTTGTGTACAGTATGTTTCACAGGATTCTCATGAACCTGTCATGAGATATTGCCAAAAATATTGTTTTGGCCATGACTTCTTGCATAACCTCATGAATTATGAGGTCAGTACAATTCAGGTAACCACGAGAAGTTAATGATCAGGTGGACACAGTCAATAGGTTGAATGATGGCCAAAAAGCGAATATCTTTTATAAAAGTAACTCCAAAAAGGTTGTTTTTCTTCTATTGACAAGAAACAAGAACATTTAAGAACATTATTTATCACGAAAAATTAAGACTGAGAAATGTTATTCTTGCAAAAACTGAACATTAACAATACTGTATGCTAAAAATAATGAAATAATAAATTAATTATGGGAAAAAATAGGCAAATACTGTATCTGTATGCAATTTGCAGGAACCCCCAAATCTTCTGCACTGTATAGCATAACCAACCTATTTCATTAACAGATTGCAAAACAGTAACCGTTTAAAAATGGCAGCCAAAGAAATATGGTTAAAACAATGATATGTCATAGCATTTATCAATGTTGTGGGGGGGAGACCCCAATTCACATCCACGAATGTTTGAAGAATTTTTATGGAGACTTAACAGTGGATGTTTGCACTGTCAGACGCTGGGTACATTGTTGTGACGAAGCTGAAGCAAGTCAATCTTCAATGGATGACATGAAGCAGATTTGTCATCCATCTACTGCAGTAACACCACACAATATTCATCGAGTTGATGCCATCATTCGGTAACACTTATCATCAGGTAATACTGGATGAACTGTATGCCATGTTGTCCATTAGTAAAGGTAGTGTCCAGAACATCATTAAAGATCTGGGTTATTTGTGCAAGTTGAGTGCCCAGAATGTTGACAAACAGACATCAAGAAACAAGGAAAACCAAAGCCATTAATTAACCTTCTGCACCGTTATGAAACTGAAAGAGATGAGTTTTTATCAGATATTGTGACAGGCGATGAGACTTGAGTTAATTTTGTCAACCAGAATCCAAGATGGCAGTCAATGGAATGGCATCACACAGCATCTCAGACAAGAAAGAAGTTCAAAAGTTCACTATCTGTAGGGAAAGATGGCCTCAGTGTTTTAGAATGAGAAGGGTGAGATTCTTCTCAAAATCTTGGAACAAAGGAACACAGTGAATGATCAATGAAATATTGAAACTTAGAAGAATCTCAGATGTCTTCTGCAATTTTACGCATTAAAAGATCAGAGAACTGCACTACCGTGACAAGATAGTACCACGTCACACACCGCTAATCGCACTATTGATGCGACTGGAGAATTTGGCTGAACAGTATTACCACATCCCCCTTACAATCCTAATCTTGCACCTTCATACTTCCATTTATTTGGACCACTAAAAGAAGATCTATGCAGACATAACTTTAAGGACACAAATAAACTTAAGCGCTATACGTAATTGGTATAAGAAAAAAGACACACATTTTTACCATGCAGGGATACATGCCCTTGTGAAGATGGACAAAAGCTGTAACCAATAACGGAGACTACATTGAGAAATACAATTTTAATGTACAGACTTCAGGCTATATTTTGATGTGAGTTTTATCTATTTTCATGCCTATTTAATTTAATTATAAATTAGGAGGTATTACTTTTTTTACTATCCCTCATATAATTCAATATCTGTAGAACAAATGCTGAATGGAATCTTTCATGTGTAAGTCTGCAAGAAGAACAATGATATTGATTCTGCTAACCAGTAAAACATGAAACTAGCAAAACCCAGTTTTATAATAATTTAACTTACTCAGATCCAACAACCACTGCATGACACCACTAAAATTGGGTGAGGCAGCAATATTGTCAATTATAGTATCTGTTGACAACAGCTGTACATCAAGTGTACCTGAAAATCATATCAAGATATTCTCACATATATACATATATATTTCTGTTTCAAGTATTTAAGAACTGATATTACTGCACTCCTGGCAGACCCACGGGAGCTCAGTCTCTTTTAGCATTTGATGAAGAGTATGTATGCTTATCATTCTTGCCGAGCACAAATTTGTTCATGTGTTAATTTGGCTCCACAATCGGCATTCCTTGATTCACGCTTGATTTAAAACTCCTAAAAATTTCTGTAGTACTGATTCATTCAGTGTATTGTCATCCTCCAATAGGTGGTACAGTACTCTTTTCAAGATCTAGCCTTTCTCCATAGTGATAGCGCCCACCGCAATCACCATCATGTGAGCTCTATCCTTCCCAGATACTCCAACATGGCACTAAAAGTATTTCCATACAAGTTCCTAAAGGGCAAAAGCATCTATATATGTTACCCATTCATGGTGCAAACTTTTGACCTTTCAAAGCCCTGTTCAGCGAGGTTTCCAAGAGTCATTGTAAGAATTTGTTTACTCGATGAGCATGATTGTGAAAGTACAGGTTGGGTACATTTGAGAACAGTTGCTAGATGCAGTGAAAAATTCCAGTGTGCGTAAAGTAACTTTCATTTTTGTGTCGGAACATGCAGGAGTCCGGGGTAATGAGATAGCGGATAGGTTGGCAGCACATGTTGCTACTACGGCTGTTGGTGGAGCGATTGATCAAGTAGACATTTTGAATGCCCTATGGGTAAATGCACAAACAAGTGACTGTATTATAAGTGACGATGACTCTTGTTCCATGACTAGAATACGGGAGCTTGGTTTGAAATGTGGTGTCGCTAGAAATGAGCAGTTTCTTGGGCTAGAAAGAATGATGGTCCATCAACGGCGTACTGGGACTGTCAGTCAATGTGTAATGGCAATACACTCAAGGAGCGATATGAGCACCTATGGACTTGTCGGAGTGCAGTGACAATGATTCAACGACTAACTAACTATTATAAGGGTGCAGCTAACTTTCTCTCACTCTATTCTCACAATGGAGACTGTTATCATATAAGCTCCAACCTGTTTGTCTACAATCCTTCCTCTTACCTTAGTAGTGAAACCATATCCGGATTTCTCCACATGCTAGAACAACCCATCACAGTATACAACTGCATCCTCGCTCCGTGCATTATCTACACAAACACAACTTTTTATTACTCTACTTTATATAGATGTTGACCATATATTGGTGGTCTTGAATAATCTTAAATTATATGCAATAGAAGAAGTTTCCATGTACATATATATTGTATTGTAATTTTTGACTTTTAGACATTTTACTTTTTAACAAGTTTGTGTGTTTACATTGTTGTAGAAAGAATCAGTCACTGCTGTTTTGCAGTGACCTTTGTTTTACATGTATGTCCTTTGTGTTCTAATCTGTCCCTTTAAAGTCTTTCTAAAGGTTCTGCCTTAATCAGATCAATGAGAGATATGCTCTTCCTGTTATAAATATTGAGATATGCTCTTCCTGTGATCAATATTGAGATATGCTGATGACACAGTATTAATCGCAGGAAGCGAACAGGAACTACAAGCCCTATTAGATAAGGTAGTGAAAGAAAATGAAAACAAAGGCCTCAGTTTAAACAAGAAGAAAACAGAAATAATGGTTGTCTCGAAGAAACATACACCACCAGATGCAACATAATAATTAATGACACAAAATTAGCACAAGCTAAATAAGTGAAATATCTTGGCACCCTGTTAACATCAGAAGGTAGATGTTCAAGTGAGATAAAGAGCTGAACAGCACAAACCAAATCATCATTCCAAAAATGAGAACCATTTTGTGCAATGGAAGACTATCAATGCAGACCCGAATTCAAGTGCTGAGATCTTATATCAAACCAATTCTTTTTTATGGATGTGAAGCATGGACTGTAAACCAAAAAAATTCAAAGCGAATTAGAGGCTCTAGAAATGTGGTTTCTGAGAAGAATGATGAAAATACCATGTACAGCTAATCAATAGAAGGTGGTACTGCTAGTAGAACATAATGGAAAATAATACTCACGTGTAAGACAGGTAATGAAGTCCTACTGAATGTCGACTAAAACACTACACACTATCACTAACAGATGTAAATATGATACATATAACAAAACAATACACAGAATATAATCTACAAATGACAATACACAGGACAAAGTCAACGTTTTGGACCAATAGGCCTTTTTCAAGATACGGACATAACATACAAACATAAAAAAACCACAAGTAAAAATGAATGCGTATCCGAGTGAAATGTGGTAGTAAGATAGATACCGGAAGCATACGAACAGGAAGTACACAAAGACGATAATACAGGTGGAACAAGAGGAACAAAACGATGACGTAACAAAGACCAATACGACCGAGAACTAAGCGAAAGAGTGGTCGGAATTTGTGTAGAGAGCTTTTATAATATTAATATATTCCATCTGAAAACTAATGCAGAGATTCTAATCATTTCAAACATTTGGGGCAGACAGTCACGTTTCTAGGGCAAGTGTTGAGAAGAACACAGCTTGAACACTTAATAACCACATGAAAGATCAAGGGGAGAAGCGATAGGGGACAACAAAGAGAAAAGTTACTAGATGGACTAGTATTATGGCATAGCAGAAGTTCACCAACTGAGCTTATTGACAACACAAGAGACAGAGAGTCGTGGAGAAACATGATCGTCTATGCCGGCACTTAATTGATTGATTCTGCACCTTTGCACAATGCTGACCTCCATGCAATTCTGTCTTCTAGAACATTTTTTCAGCTGCTGGTGTGCTCAATAGAAAATTGAAGCCTTGTATATATGTTTGTATCTCAGTGATCTGCCTCTAACTCTTTTCCCTTCCAAAAGTTTATATATACTCACTGCAGTAAAATTGAAATCCAATAGGCAAAGCTTGGAACAAGGTAATGAAGTTTTGCTAATCAATAGAAGCACAAATAATGATACACACAAATTGACGTTTCAAGCAAAAGACCTTTATCAAGATTACATTTAAAATAAAAAACGGTGATCAAGAATGGCACTATTGACATTCACAGGGCAGAGTTAAATGTGGGAAACATCAACAGTGCCGTTTTTGCTCGTCGTTGTTTTTGTTGTGTATGTAGTCTTGATAAAGGACTTCCAAAAGTTAGCCACATGTCTGTTGTGGGAAACAGTTGTTAATTATACATATATGACCCAGCCATCTTGGGTATCTATTGCTGATGATGAATATTGACATGCAGATATAATTTGATATGACTACAAACATCTACAATTAAAAAAAAAGAAGACAGAAGTGGAAAGTGTCCTTTTTTCTTTGCATAATTTACAATTCACTAGGCTGTAAACTTACATCATGATACAATATCATTCCTTGACGAAACTTACCAAATGAGGAACTAGACCAAAGCCTGTCAATAACAGAACCTGTCTTTACAAAGTAGCTAACTGGTCCAAGACTGTCAGAGAACAGACAGCCAAAGTTGTCAGGATTGAAAACAGCAAGACCAGGATGAAGAGTTTTCAGTTTAATTGACTTGACTTTCAACTTGAAATAATTACAAATAAAAATACATTAATGGTTACAGTGCAAATGTTGACATTGTGTTTCTTGTGTTTGTTCTTTAACTCCCACTGACACACACTTTTAGCAGGATAATGGTCCTGCTAGATTTCCAGCAGGATGTGAGAATAGAGATGCTTTGTGTTGCTGTTGAATTTGTGTCAATGAACACACATCTTAACTTTGGTGGTCAAATATTACATTAAAAAACATTTATATACATTCTTAAACACATATTGCTTTCTAATTTTAACAGTGGGTATACAAAATGACCCTTACTTTTAGAGTGAACCTCTTTCCTCTTGTGCCCTTTCTCCCATTTCAATACATACTTTGAACTGAACATATTTATAATAAAATCCATATTTGAGTCATGCTTTAAGGGTTAAGGTTTTGCCAAATTTGTCTTAGTACAACTGTGTGGATAAAAAATTCTGACTTGCATGATCTAGAAGATTTGATACAAGTTTTAGATAAACTAGTCGGCTGTGTGTTGTAAGCACTGAAAGGGGAGCAAATAATAGTAACACTGACCTGCCATGCAAGTTATATAAGGCGACTGGAAGGGGGGGAGGGGGGTTTGTTGTCCCATTCCATACAGAGTCAAAGTGATCCAAAGATGCTGAAGTCAGATGTGTCAGGCTGAAATGTGCAGATATTGTAGCAAAGATGTAAACCATGTCACAACGCATTCTGTCATCTAGACTACATTCTGCTAATCTGCAGGAGTTTGAGAATTAATGCAGAAGAAGATAAACTAGCTTAGCATTAAAATTATTTCTACTTTAGCATTCAAACAAGTCCAGAATCTTCAAGCGAATGATTCTAAGGAAAAACTGATTTGATTTGCAATGGATGACAATCTTTTATTATAAATTATATGGCTAATGGTCAGCTGGAAATTCCAACACATTTTATGGCTAGTGGTCAGCTGGAAACTTCAACACATTTTAAATTATATGGCTAGTGGTCAACTATAAATTCCAACACATTTTAAATTATATGGCTAGTGGTCAGCTGGAAATTGCAACACATTTTATGGCTAGTGGTCAGCTAGAAATTGCAACACCTTTTATGATACATACTGACTGTATTCCCAATGGCCTTGCCTGTTAAAAATTCTCAACAAAACAGGCTAAAAATAGAAGCCATTACATTGACTGTTGTGACACCTTATAAATTTGGTTATTTTTAATGGAGATACCTTTTCTTCCTTCTATATTATAAGGAGATACAGTAGTTTCTATCCATATTATAAGGAGATACAGTAGTTTCTTTCTATGTTATAAGGAGATACAGTAGTTTCTTTCTATGTTATAAACTAGTAAGCAGAAGAGTAATAAAGTTCCACAGAAAAAAAAGGTGAGGATATGGTGTTTCCCCACATATCCTAGGAGAAAAAAATCCCTAAATATACACACACACGAGGTGTGTTCAAATGAAACCTGTCAATGCTGCCTCACCTATACCAGCATGTGAGGGGCATGAAGACGTCATTAACGATGTACACATCGATGAACAACTGGGCTTGTAGTCATTCTCTTCATATGCATTGTGTCTTGTGCAGGCAGTTGACAACATGACCGGTGTGATAGCCAATCCATCCAAATTTGACTAACAGCAGTGTTTCAGTTTCTTACAGCCAAAGAATATCAACCAAACAACATTCATCAAAGAATGCAGATGGTTTTCTTGGAAAATATGTTTTCAAGACAACAGTGAATGATTGGGGAAGAAATGTATTGGGAAGGATGACAGGTAATGAATGATCTTCTGCTGCTTTTATTTATCAAGGACTCTTATTGGTGGACTTGAAAGAGCCTAGTGTGAACATCAATGATATCAGCTACAAGAACACACTTCAATCTACATGTTAGTATGGACAAGATATCATTAACTTTGGTTATCGGTTATGATCTGATGTCTTTACAATCTAGAAAACCCAGTAGGTGCTCAGTCTCCCCCAGAAAATATTGAAATGTATGCATACTAATGATCCTTGTGGATCACTGGTAAAACACAGTCCTCATTCTGTTCTTCACATACCAAGTGTGACTCATACCAAGCTTAAACTTACTTATCCAATCCCCAGGGTTGCAAGCTTTCACTTTTTCTTCCTTGTGCCAGTTAGTGGTAGATGCATGTCGTCTTCAGTTGTGTTTGTATAAAGGGTGCTAGTGATGGAAGGGTTTGGTGGTAACATTTGCTTTTGCAGGTCTTTCAATAAGGTGGTGTTTTACTGTTTCCTCCTCTTGTTTATTGCAGTATGATGTATGGTCTGCAGTAATTCTGTGCCTTTATTAAATTCTACGTGTGTTGTTCAGTCTATATATTGTGGTTTGATCTTTTGGTGTAGCGTACTTATGCTATTGTGTGGATGTGGTTGAGACACGTTTGCATATAGTACTTTTCCTGTGGAGCCAGTGGCCCAGCAGTCCTTCCATTGTTGTTCAAAGTTGTTGCGTAAGTGTTTAGCTGTACTAAGGCTGGGGGAAATTCCTGGTTGGAGCATATTTGTTCTTTTTTATTTTTTTACCAGTTTATCAGCACTTCTATTCCCAGTGATACCTTTGTGGCCTGGTATCCATTGCAGAGTAGGTTTGATGCAATAGGATGTGAGTATGTTTGTAGCTTGAAGTATGTTGCTTATGGTTTTTCTCTGCTGTTCAATTCCAATTTTCAAGGACTTGTAGAGAGTCTATGAATATTACTTAGTTTTTTATTGGACATGTTGCACTATTATTGTATTTGCTGGTGATGTATGAGAATGTTTCTGATATTGCTTTCACGTCTGCATCATAGTTGCTGCATAACTCTCCACAAGTAGCAGATAACTTTTTTATATTATTTCTGGGAGGAGCCTATGAGAGAGCCATATCCTGCATTGATGGTGGCTTTAAAGGATGACCCATCTGTGTATGCTTGGATCCAGTTCTTGCAGTAGGAGTCTATAATCTCTAGTGTACTGGACTTAGTGTTTTAGTTTGTTGCCTTGGTTACTGACTTGTCAATTAGTGTAGTGTTTATGTAGGGCAGTAGGAGGGATGCATTTAGTGGGATATTTGATGCTCTTTCAGATTCCCCTCTCTATGGTGATATAATATGCAACTTTATATGACATAGGTAATTTACAAAGTTGGTATTACCTGCTGTATATGGTCTGCATGTTCAGAGGCAAGGTCTTGCTTGTCTTCTACCAAAGAAAAAAATAGTTGAAATAATGATTAACTTATATATACCAAGTTAACATACTAGTCAACTTCAGAAGCACTTCTGAAACAAGTCTGTTATTTCATCAAATAATATACATGTATCTAAATTTTGGTATTTTACTCAAAATATCTTTGTTGTTGTTATTCAAATGCTGATGACTAATGCTACTCTTGTCAGCACAATGCCATTATTAAAAAAGTGCAGGTCTTCTGAAGTTGACCTAGTGATCCATACAGTTAGTGACTGTTAAGGTTTCTGTACACGTTTTTTTTCTGGCAGTTGAAAGGTACAGGCAGTCAATAAGGAGATATTGCACTGTTCCACTGGGATGAAAGCAGTGTCTAAAAGTGGGTAGTTGATGGTGTTTGATACGGTTTAAATGGCTATTGATCCTTGCATGTCCAGTTCAAAACTGAAAGATAAGGGTTTTCTCCTGCAGAGTCAAAATATCTTTAAAATGTGATACTTTTACCCAAAATTATGTATAAACAGTACTTTACTAAAAGTAAATACCACAAAAAAAATGTGGAAATAATTAATTTCATGTAGTGTCTGGATAAATCTACAAAATATACACAGGTACTAGTTGCAAGATATGCAAGTATAAAAGAATGTTGCATTGAAAAAATGTGACTGAGTGTTGAGTACATGTTACTGAGTGCTGAAAACATATGATTGAGTGTTGAGTACATGTTACTGAGTGCTGAAAACATGTGTTTGTGTGTTGAGTACATGTTACTGAGTGCTGAAAACATGTGATTGAGTGTTGAGTACGTGTTACTGAGTGCTGAAAACATATGATTGAGTGTTGAGTACATGTTATTGAGTGCTGAAAACATGTGATTGAGTGTTGAAAACATACATTATTGAAAATGTGATTGAGTGTAGAAAAAAAATGCCACAATCTCTGGTGAATGTATTAAGACTGAAACAATATAGACAAAAAGACTCAGGAACTAAATGCATAATGCATTAGCTTCCTAGCTTGGTAGTCCTGGTTTGATTTTTAGTTCAGCAGAAAATATTTTGACCACACATGACTTCCAAAGCAAACTATCCTCAGGAATGTGGCACCAAGGAAAACTTAGAAGTAAAGGTGTGAGCTTAATGCAAATCACAGCATCCTTAGCATGCCATTGATTATTGAAAGGTATGGATGTAATGAAACATCTGAACACTAACTTTCTAGTCGGATGGTTCAAATTTAAATTTCTAGTTCAACTGGAAACATTTTTAGATCATCAAAGGATCATATGTTGATCCAGCCTAAGGAAATGGGTACCAGATCTTCTGAGAAAGTATAGAAATCAGGCCTGATGCTGATCACATTATCAATAGATATGCTGTTGGTCAATGAAACATACATTATCTAACACTGCAAACTACAGGAGTATTGTGTCCAGAATTTCCTTATGGAGAAAGACCAACCAAGACATGCTAAGAAAAATCAATGTTCAAGAAGGCTGGCTTATATTAAGACAGTATTAAGAAGGAAATTAGGTTTTTTCAGCCATGTTAATAGACATGATGGCATGGAAAGAGTGTTGTTGGAGGAGGTGAGAGAAGACAGTAGAGGCAGAGGCCAACCCAGACGTCTTTAGACAAGAGATATTCATGAATGCATGCACATATCACTAGAGGAACCAGGACAACTTGCCAGAGACTGCGGAGATTTCAGGAGATTCAGAGAGAAGACTTTGTTCTGGAAAAAATATGTCATATGACACACACACTGCAAAATATTTGCTAACATATCAACTCATATATATTCACAATTCCACAAAGCCCATTTTAAATACTTGTCATGAAACTAACACACATTCTCAGTGCATTCTGGGCACACAGTTATTGAATCTGTGTTATAGAGACAAGTCTCTTATATGTCCAGTTGATCCCCATTTTCAATGATAGTTATTAATTTTTATTTGATGAACAGAGTAACACATGTGGTTGCATCTGTGGGTCTCACCAATGGCCCACTAGACAAACCACCCATGCAACAGAAAACCTTAGTAGATGACATGCCGTTATATTTAGGTTATCTTCTTATAGAAGCTTCATGGCACGTCATCTATACAATTATGCTCCTTGTGCTGTTATTTTGTTGTTGAATTGTGTTTCATGTTTACTTGAATATATGTATGCACTCTCTGTGGTTGGGAGGGAGCCAGAGATGTATTGTGCAGCACTGGGTAGGAGGAAACTGACAGCACTGTTTTTTCCTATGGCTGAGACCTATCATAGTGACTCAGCACGTGACGATCCTTTTGACTTGAACATTTGGTTGCATGCCTAGAGCAATAGAGAAGTTCGGCATAATCAGTAGTCATTTGGTGGCGGGGGATGAGCACAGTGAACCCTATCTTGGCTACAGTGGCTCGGAGCAGTGCATAGGTTGAAACCTACCTTCCTGGAGGTGTGATAGTTATTCTCTGGCTCTGTCCCGGGGTGGGATGAAAATCAACAGATTTCCCAGTAATATAATGCCATTAAATGGCATTGGGTCAAAGTGCATCAGCCCATGGACCATTGGATCAGCAACCAACCAACCAACCATGAACAGAGTACACATTGAGAAACCCAAGTATAATTAATTCTCTACACCTTTTCAGATTTATTTGGTAGAAGAAACAAAATTAAGCAAATCTGATACAGACAACTAATAACTCTATTTCAAAATTATTATTACAATAATAAATACCAGCCTTTATATCCTTCTTCAGCATTACTAGCGATTTCTGTCTGAAAGAAAAAGGTGGTAGAATATGCTATATGATTGAATAAACAGAATAAAAACAGAAGAATAAATTAAGAATCAACAAACATTATATTAACTTAATTGTATTATGATTAGATCGCATATGCCACACTATGACTAGAGAAATTGACACAGCACAAAGTGGCAGTGAGATAGACATGTTAATACTGTGTGATACCTAGTATACATAGTTAAAATTGGTACCCAGATGATTTGAATAATTAGAATTCACTTAAAGCAATGTGGGCTACTTTTTTGTGTTGGCAGGGCCAAATTCAGTGGGACAGTAAAGATTACTTGGTGGGTCATATTTTGTCCTCCTCTGGCTTAAAGTGACTGAGCTTATAATGCTGTTGTTGTTTTCCATTCATAAGTTCCAGCAGACTGAGTTTGTTTTAAGCTCCGTTCTTATTTCTCAAAAATGTTGTTATGCATTTCTATACTTCTAAATAATAACCAGTGCCCAGGGATATCCAAAAAAATTAAGATTGCTGCAGGTAACAAAAATCAGAAGTGATTGTTGTTAGTGTTACTATTGAAAGTAATAAATAGTAAAAATACTCAATGTAAAATACTGTAAATAAAAAACAAACAAACAAAGGAACAAGAACTTTTTCTACGTTGGTCTCTATAGGACAGTAAAGTCCAAAAAGTCCTTTTCTTCATTTACCATATTTTATATTTAGTATTGAAACTATTTATTAGTTTTATAATTATTACAGATTTTTTTTTGGGTGATGTGGTTGGTCAAGCACAGAAAACCTGTTTACTTAAGTTGCAAGGCAATTCGGTACTGCTAGAACGGACCTGGTTCAATTCTCGTCATCTGTAATAATTATTTTCGTTTGTCCTCATGCTTCCTATTGAAATTACTTGTATTTACTTTTATAACAACAGTAACAATGGTACATTGTATTTTAGTGTTCTCACTTCTATCATTTATATTTTTTACTTCCCTTTAACACTTGTATCAATGTATAACTTGTATACAGGTTTGTAATGTTCAAAATGACAGATACCAATATGGGCAGATGGCATCTATTGTTACTCCCAAGCTAGAGTATTACATGAATCAAATACTTAGGACATACAGGTATGTGCAGCAATGAGAGAGCAGACTGACTTTTAGTCAATGAATCTAAACTTGATGAACTGAAGATGGAAAAGGAGGGAATGCTGAATTTGTGTAAGGAGTGCCTACTGGATTTATATACAATGATTGATAATATAATAAAATATCAGTCTTGTTAAGCAGCAATGATTGATGAGAAAACACAACCAGGCAACAAACAATGCAGTTCTGAAATCAAATGTGATGGGCCTAAAGATGTACACAGCTGCAAAAAACAATAAAATGCATCATATTCTCTGTACTAGATTTTACTAATCAAAACTTTTAGAACTGCAGAACAAGTTACTAATATAGAGAAATATATTCATATAATTTTATTATGAAGAGGATATTTCTAACTCAATAAAGTAGTTTCTTTTAACAATCATAAGATATTTATTTTATAACAAATATACAGCTGTCTCATTATGAAGAACACATTTTATACAAGTAATTATATAAACATACCAAAAGTTGATCTCTCATTGCCTTCAATTTCTCATCTTTTTTACCCTGGAACAAATGAATGATATAAATGTAATCAGCTTGTGGACAAAAAAAGTTTCACCTTTACTACTCTCAATAAAAGTTATGCAATTTGCTACCTGTCAAACTGTCTAATATTTTCTCACGTTGTCGCCCTCTGTCTCTGTTGCCTTCAATTTTGCCTGTTATGACTATGTTCTCCAAACCTGCCTGTCTCATGAAGTGGCCAAAAAAAGAAGATTGCCTTTTTCTGATATTGTTGATTAAGGTCCGTTTCGCATTTGACTCTTTCAACACCTCTACATTAGTTTTTCTGGCAGTCCATGGTATTCTCAAAATTCTTCTGTAGAACCACATCTCTGTTGCCTCTAATTTCCCACTTTCCAGTTTGTTTATTATCCGAGACTCGCACCCATATGTTGGTAAAAGGCCTATATAGCAATGCAGAACTCTCTTTCACATCTCTAATGACAAGGTCATATTACACAATATATTTTCATTTTTCTGAATGTTGTTATTGCCTGTCCTATTCTGCTTCTTATTTCTGTTGAACTTCTTCCATCTGCTGTAATCATAAAGTAATAATACAATTAGATAAAGCGTGTTGAAAATGGACGGATGTCAGGGCTCAGGTTACAGTGCATGAACTCGCCCAAGTACACTCGAAACAACAAGACATAATTATATACACTGATGGCTCCGTTAACAGAAACACCAATAGATTGGGGTTTTGTTGCCTATAGAAATGGCGAGAGAAGTTGGTTGAGAAATTTTCAGCATATTCCACTGTCACATCGAGCATGAGGATGGAGATAGAGAGAGTTACAGCAGCACTTAATTGGATGATAACTGATACATAAACACACTCTGTAATACTCACAGACTCAAAATATGCTGCGCAAGATAGCAAAGTTTATGTTAAGAAAATAATGGTGGGACTTATTGAACAACTCATTTGTCCAGAGCATTACATGGATATACTGCCCTGGTCATACTGGGGTCAGAGGAAACGATAGAGCCGACTTATTGGCAGGCAATGTGGTGATAGATTGCACATTGCTGAGAAGAGATAAAGCAGACTAAATGAAGGCAGTAATAGATTCATCTCAAGATGAAGATGATGTCAATGAGGCTGAGAACATGCACATACAGAGAATGTTCAGAGAGTATCTAGAGGTGAATTAAGGAAAAGTAAATTTTTGGAAAGTCCCGAAGATCACATAATCAACACCTGACCGGGACTCTGAGTCTACATACACGGGGATGGCTGCTGAAATGGAGGGCGGAGCACTTATGGGAATGCCCTGCATGCCGTGAAGCCAGTTTCTAATCAAGGAAAAGACAATATTTATTTTTTGGTCACATTATGAAACATGTAAGATAGAAGGTAAGAGATATCAAGGAAGACAACGTGAGAAAATATTAGACAGTCTGACATTGTGGCATGGTCCACAATGATCATTGAGTCAACAATGATCCTGATAAAAGATACTGGAAATCTAGAGTTATGGAAATCCATGATCACTTACACTGACTGGCACAGCACTTGATGATGATGATGATCAGAAAAATATTAAAACAGCCCAAATCATATTAAGTATATTAAAACAGCCCAAATCATATTATGTATATTAAAACAGCCCAAATCATATTATGTATATTAAGCTGTTTTTGAAAATCATGAAAGGGAGAGGGAAGAAAATACACAATTTTTTATAAATCTTCATCTCAGAGGCTTCAATCTTGTCTTCAGCAACTGCTACACCTCCACATGTACTACTAAACCATTGTCCTTATCAAAATGTGATATACTTTGGGAGTTGGAAGAGTTCAGTAGTGGCTAGCTGGAGATGCAGACAAGTTAAATGTGAAAGACTCCAAGTACAGTGGAATTCCTAGTCTTTCATGGCTGCTCCAGTATATCCAAAGGCTAAATGTACGTTCTCATTCAGTATATGATGATACAACTGTTGGCAATGCAACAAATTAAAATATATAGATTCAGATCATTCATTATTCACCACAGACAGTACCAACTGATGACAAAAGGAAAAAAAGCATTCTCTGCTCCAGCTCTGCAGTTGCTATTATTATAAATACCTCTAAACTCTGTTTACTGCACTGCATAGCATCAATATGATACATATCCTACATAAAGATTTTAATATGTGTGGAAACTTAAACAATAATCACTGTGAAACTAGAGGTATAGCACCAGAACTAAATTCAACTGTACCAGGAATTGTTACAGAACAAATCGTGACCACAAATTCTCAAAACTACAAACGATTGATGACTCTACCTAGCGCACTACTGTACCCACGTCTATACAGATGGTTCGGCAGATGAAGCCACCAGAAATGGAGGTGCTAGAATACACACAAAATCCACAGATGACAATTCCATGCATATATCTGTCCCTAGAGAAAAATTCTGGTCAAACTATATGGCTGAACTGAAGCCATAGACAGGGCTATATATATATGTCTTCAGTGATAGGTGGGGGTGGAGCTACCAAATTCTTTTTTTTTAAAAAGTCATTCACCCATTTTTGTGTGTGACTCCTATATTTTCATGAGATTTTTTAGTAACTTTTTTTGGAGAAAACCACTTGGGGGTATCCATCAAACACTCTCTCCCCCTATCAACATGCTTGATCAAAACGTGCTTGCACTGAAACACATAAAATCACATCCAAATAAGACCATTTATTTTGTATTTAAATAAACAATATCTATACAGCCTCAATGGGGAAATCCGGAACATCTCCCACAAGACAGTTTCTTCAACACAGTAGAATACTCTTGTCCAGTAACAATTTAAGTGTAGGACATCTAAACAGAAATCAGTTAAAGTAGGTACTTGGATAAAATTTTCACAATAATGCTACATAATTAAAAATAATATATGTAGATAGTCCTTAAAAAATGCAATTCAACAATACCTCAACCAAGTTTTTACGTCAAGCCTGAAAAAAGTTATGAATTTTTTTCTAATTAATTTCACATCAACATTTTTTATATGAAACATATAGGAAAATATAAATAAAACTTGTGACCACAAAATGTAACTGAGCTGATAATTTCTAAATTATCTTAGTTATTTGCAATAATACAACACACAAACTAGACATTCTTTTGTTCGCGAAGACAAGACGCATCTGTTGATCCCATTTCTGCAATTTTCAGAAGCAAGCACAACTAATTAATATTCAAAAATGGTCACTAATTAACATAATTAAAATATAAAAATTAATTATATAACAATTAAATATATTTCAATACCACATAATATATATTTTTTTTGTGTTAGCAAAGGCAAGGCAGATCTGTTGATCACATTTCTGTAATTTTCAGATGCACGCAGAACTAATTAATATTCAAAATGGCAGATAATTAGTGTAATTAAAATTAAAATAATTATATAATTATTGAATATAATAAAATACCACAGAAACTATATATTTTTGTGTGCGCAAAGACTAGACGCATCTATTGATTACACTTCTATAAATTTTAATATGCGCGAAAAAAATGATTAATATTAAAAATGGCACCTAATTAGCATAATTAAAATAAACTATATAAATATAAAATATAATAAAATACCGTAGAAAATATATTTTTTGGGTTCACAAAGGCAAGATGCATCTGTTGATCACATTGTACTAATTTTCATATGAAATTAGGGTAAATAAAATCCAAATTGGCGGCTAATTTGCATAAATAATATTACATTAAGTAATCTAGTTATTAAATATTTTAGTTGTTTACAATAAAATATTACAGAAAATATACATTTTTGTGTTATGTAAAACTAGACAAATCTGTGGATTGCATTGCTATAATTTTTAAATACAACCAAAGCTGATTAATATTCAGAATGGCTAATTTGCATAATTAATTTTTTTTTAAATATAGGATTGTTAAATATCTTAGTTATTTATAATAAAATGTTTGTGTGCTTAAAATGTGACAAAACATTCATTTATTATGTGCATAGTGATGTGTTTAGCTAGTTTTGTGAGCAGCTTGTGTGGAGGAATATTATTCATGTGCATCAACTGGTAAGTAGAGATTTTATTTCTACTGTTTTACTTCCCCCCGCCCAACAAGAAAATCTCATTATTCATATAATTATTGGTAGCATTAACTAGAGTAACTTGTAGGGCCTAAGTCAAATTTCTTGATTATGAGCTTAATTTCCATGTCCTGAAGCATGGAAAAAAAAATTTCATAATATTCCCCCCCCCCTTCTACGGGTTTGCATGTTACCTCAGATCATCTATGGACCTTTGCCTTTGGTCAGCCATTACATTTATGAAATCATATTTCTAAATAACTTTTTTAACAAAAGATAAAAAACTGATGTTCACTATGCAGATTTGATAGCAAATAAATGCCAATAATTAGGCCTAGTGACGAGTTATTTACACAGTAACCATAGTAATGACTGTGCAATTGCATGACATGCTTAGTCAGTACAGTAGGCCCAGCTATATAATATATTATTCAATACTACAAGTATAAGTAAATTTGTGATCAGTCTACATATTAATTGCTACAATGTATTTATTAAGCTTATGCCATAAATCAAACACCAAAACAACAAAACTATATATTTACATTACATGCGTAGAAATCTGACATGGCCAACATAATTAATAGAACAGCCACAATGGCCGATCACAACAGGGTTGTCAACATGAAATATCAATGTCTTTACAAATTATTTTCAACTTCAAGGCATTGTCTAACACTCTTAAAAGTTAAACATTTAAACATAAAAATGGTTAAATAACGTACTAAAACTACTAAATGCGGCGTTAACGGAATTGCAAGTTAAAGAAATGGTTATAACTTACCTATATTACAAAAAAAGAACATCGGTATGGGCGATTCAAGCATAAAATCGCGTGGTGTTTAAATTTATTTTCATCTTCAGGGCACTGTCAAACATTCTTAATAGTTGCACATATCTATATAAAAATGGTCAAAGAACTTTAAAATCCTATTGACAAACGCGTTAAAGAACATAGACAAGTGAAAAAAATGGTGATAACATACCTGTGTGCACTCAAAACGGTATTATTTCCTAATAACTTAAAATTTCCCAAATTATCGATGTATCAAATGTGCGTCAGAAATCGATGAATAATAATCATGCACCTTTTCAAAGTAAAAAATAATTTAGTATAGAAATTTCTCAAAAATAACATACCCTCCATTAAAGGCAGTGCTAAAATGCGTAATCATATATTTTATCGGCATGACGAGAAATCGATTACTTGTTTCCCGCGGATGTCCAAGTACCTAGTTAAAGTCTACCTAAATCAAAGCAACATCAGACCCTATGGCATGGAGTAATCAGGTGCTCACTTCATTTCTACCCTCACAAATTGAAGAACATGGAAAGAAAAAATATGATACATATATTGCAGACGTGTGTCACATTCAGATATTTCATTCTGTCAGTCTGGTAATTTGTCTATTCATGACTATACTGGGTAAGGCAGTCATCACCATGTCAATGCTCAAGGGAGACCATAGCACACAAGCCTTAATGAGATTTACGTGTGACAGTATTCTCCTACAATTATTAATTTAAATCAATGTACCTCTCTCCTATGTTCAGCAAGAAGAGCATCAAGTCTGCTAGTATTCTTTGATGACCTTTTAGAATTTATTTCCTGAAACAAGATTTTAAATAGTAATAATTATTTTTGTTGATATTTCATATACCCGGTATGCCATATTAAACTAATCCTTATTTTTTGTGTGTGTCATTTTCTCTCTTCTTTCTATCAATTCTGTTGTTACACATTATAACACTATTCCTCATGACATATCCAAATATAAAAATTACTTCCAAAAAAAGAGACAAGACTAGAAGTGACTTTTCATGATATAAGTAAGACAAGTATAAAGCAACACGTTACACACATAATTACTATAAGTAGCAGAATATGTGTAAACACAGCACACACCAATCTATTGTCTTTTTTCTGTTTTTGCTATTAGGCGTCACAGTATTGAATGATGATTGGTTTTCAGGCAATGGCACATTTGGTCACTTGATATGCAATAATATTGCAATGTCTTAGAACGTTGGTAACTCCTTCAATTCACCATCTTCCTGGTCGTTCTCTGTCTCTTGCTGTTTCCATTCAGATGTTGTATACTCTTGCTGCTGGCCCACATGGGTCCATTCTCATTAAGATGGTTGGTTGCTGATCCAGCTCTCCATGGGCTCGTGCCCTTTGACGTAATGCCATTAAATGGCATTATATTGCTGGGAAGCTTGTGGATTTTTGGCCCACCCCAAGCCAGAGAATAACTATCACACCTCCAGGACGATAGGTTTCAACCTATGCACTGCTCTGAGCCATTGTAGCCAAGATAGGGTTCACTGTGCTCATTCCCTGCCACCAATTGACTACTGGTCACACCGAACTTTATTGCTCCAGGCATGCAACCAAATGTTCAAGTCAAAAGGATTGTCACATCTGGAGTCACTGTGCCTCTATGATGGGTCTCAGCCATAGGAAAAAGCAGTGCTGTCAGTTTCCTCCTCCCCAGTGCTGCACAATATATCTCTAGCTCCCTCCCAACCACAGAGGGTGCATACATATATTCAAGTAAACATGAAACACATTTCAACAACAAATTAAAAGCATGTGAAACATAATTGTATAGATGACGTGCCATGAAGCTTCTATAAGAAGATAACCTCAATATAACAGCATGTCATCTACTAAGGTTTTCTGTTGCATGGGTGGTTTGTCTAGTGGGCCATTGGTGAGACCCACAGACGCAACCTCATGCATGATTCTCATTAAGTAGATGAACCAATTCAGTCTCTGTTTTTTCCATTATATTTGACCACAAATGTTGTTCCAACAATTCTTGTAATTATTTAATCACTTTCATAATCTCTTCTTATTCTGTTCTTTTCTTAGACAACAAACATAAGTCACATAAATTTAACACTTAAATGTCCTTACCATGTCATTTTCAAAAGAATTTTTTCTGATAAATGCAGGTACTTCTTCAAGTTCATCCTCAGAACTTGAATCTGAAGATTCAAAGTATTAATATTAAAAATATTAATATTAAAGTAGAAATATTAAAAAAGAGATACAATGCAATAACAAAAATGAATGATATCATATCTAGTTTCCTATGATAAATATAATTTAATCAAGTGTTATGCCAAGTGGTGTAGGTGATCATGCTTCTCCACAACTTGTCTCTTGTTAATAAGTCCGGATGATGTCTTCTTTTTGTGCGACATTCAGAATTTTCTCTCTTTGTCCTTTCTCCCCTTTGTTCTTTCAAGTAGTTACTGAATGTTCATGTTTTACTTTTCTCATTACATGCCCTAAAGATCTTGATTGTCTGCTTCTAATTTTTGTTATAATTTGTCTTTTTTCTTAAAGTATCTCTGAGGACTTCTACATTAGTTTTCTTAGCTGTCCATGGAATCATTCTTCTTATATACCATATCTTAGTTGTCTTCAGCTTATCTTGGGCACTTTTGTTTAATGTCTATGCTTCACATCCATAAAGAAGGATTGGCTCAATATAACATCCTAGCATCCGAACTCACATATGCATTGATATTACTCCATTTAAAAGTACTCATTGAATAATACTCCACAGAATGTTTCTCATGTTTTGAAATATTGATTTGGCCTGTGCTATCCTGTTTTTGATCTCATTAGAGCACCTGTCATCTGATGTTAAGATGGCGCCAAGATACTTGGCTTTATCCAATTATTTAATTTTGCATCATTGATATAATATTACATTATGGTGGTATGTATTATTTTGAGACAACCATTAATTTTCTGTTTTCTCATTTAGGCTGAGGCCTTTGTTTTCACTTTCGTGTACTACCATATCTATCAGGGTTTGAAGTTCTTGTTCGCTCCCTTTAATCAGAACTGTGTCATCAGCATATCTCAGATTATTCAGACTGTAACCTCCAACTGCTATTCTTGGCATGTTTTCTATGTTATGTTGATAAATATGACAGTGTATAAAACAGTTTTAAAATATAGGTATATATATTTGCTTGTATAATTATAGGTTAGTTCAGTAGATAATGCATTGACTTCCTAGTTCGGTGATCTGAGTTTTAATTTCCAATTTAACTGCAAATATTTTTTTAATTGCCAACGGCTTCAAGGTTAACCCAGCATAAGGAAATGGGTACCAGGTGTCCTTGGAAAGTAAAAGCAAGGGCGAGATGTTGACCACATCAACCAAGGGTATGCTGTTGGTCAATGGAAAATATCTAATTTGAAGGAATTTTGAAAAATAATCATTAGGCAGCAAATGAAATATTAGCCAGATTAATTCAGCTGGCACCTATTTTCCTTACCACTAGAGTCAACACATTTTCTGTATTCAACCACACTGCATCTCTAAAAAAATATGCGATTTTAGTAAAGAATTTAGTTAATATTAGATTTCCATGTATATTTTCCAGTTACTATAAATATGGTCTGGTTGATCATCACACAGACAACAACACACTGCACAGGTATGTAACTTCCTCAAGACTCAAAACATTAATACGGCAATGAGGCCTCAGTACTACAAAAACCAATACAATTTTGAGGAATATAAGGAATTATGAAATGGGTTTATGATACTATTTTCTCTGGAAGTGATTTTTTTCAGCCATTACATATCAACTTTCAAACTGTCAATAGTTCCCTTCATATATAAAATTGCATATAGACATTCTTATTCATCATCCACCTCTGATAAGACATGTTTACCTAATTAATAGTTAGGGAAATTAAGGAGTGAACTGGACAATTACAAGATTACATGAGCAAGACCCCAAAGATGGACAAATATAAAACTACTAAAAAGCATACCTATGCTGGTGTGGACACAATATGAAACATACATATTGCGAGTAAAGGTAAGTCCCACCGGAAATTTCTACTGGTAACTGATAATTTCAAGCTAGTATAAATGATCGTGAAAAAGGAGATGATAAAAATAATAATAAAGATAGTAATAATATTTGTGATATACCCAGGAATTATGAACAGTAGAGTTCATGTATCCTTTTCTGCAATGAGAAGTTTTCTCTAGAGTTTTTTCATATCCAAAAGGCTCCAATTTTGAGCTTGCCTCAATGCTTTAAAAAAAAACCTACTCAAAGGGGGTAACACATAAATGTACAGATAAAGTGATGTGAGGATTACAGAAAAGGAAAGCCTCGCTATACAGGCATTGCCTCAACAAGGAGTTTACTATTTCATGGTGGTTGGTCTGATGAGCTCCTGGTGATGGTGAGATTTTGAGAACTTCTGCAAGTGAAATAGTAATAACAATAATAATAATAATAATAATTGCAACATGAACATATAAGAAATTCATATTTAAAAACAGCTTGCAACAACAATTAATTAAATACAAATAAATATGTTCATACCTGACCACTCCATTTTCTCCATTTGCCTTTTATCCCAATTTGAACAAGATATTTTGTTAATCTGCCAAAGAAATTGAATAGTGTGACTGATAACACAGCAACATATATCATCTACAGTTTCAACTATTTATTGAAAACACTGAAAAATTGAAAAGGTGTAGAGGAATGACATCATTGTATTCGGTTACCCGATATATATTCCGTCCCTCTCAATGAAGAAGCATGGTGTCTGCTGAGAGTACAACTCATAACTCGTAACTAGTTTCAAACGATATCCTAGGTTTCTCATAAAAAATCCACATTATAAACAAGACAACGTGAGCAGGATTCAAACTTTGATCTCTTGAGCACAAAGTGAGTGGCTTAACAAAGTGAGTGGTTTAACAAAGTGAGTGGCTTGGTTTTTTTGGGGGGCCCAAAACTATTTTTTTTTAATTAAAAAAACATTTTCCCAAGGTTATTTACTGTGATCATCTTTTTTTTCAAAAATAGGAATCTGCAACACATCACCAGTTGGGGATAGAATGAGAAAATGTCCAATAAGTGCTCATCCTATTAGTCTTTCCCAGATAAGTTGCACTTTCTCACCTGTTATTCTGTCACTCATTTTTATCATTCCCGGAATATTGTATATTGTCTCTTTCTGCCTCCTCTTCATCATTTTTAGTACACCTTTGATTGCCCTGAGGTCACACTTGGCGCTGTTAGCAATGTCATATTTTCCTTCCTCTTCTACTTCCTTGTTCTACAGCCAAACTCAGATGCTGATAATGGATTTCATCAATGAACTGTACTGAGGTCACCAGCCCCGAGACAGGGCTGTGGAACTTGTTTGTCAGAGCTATTTCCAATGACCATAGTTTTATTCCTGTGGTGTGGTACAGTGGGCAGTTCTGCATTCTCCGGAGGCTGTTCATGAGGATATAGGTGCCACCAACTTCATATTCCTGTATATGGGCCTATGTGTTGTTTGAGTCTGTTGTGACCTGTTCTCAATCTAAAATCAATTCTTTGTTCCTTTCTTTCAAGCTTATGAATAGAATTTTGGCTGCATCTGTGAGTTGAGTTTCATTGATGCTTATAGAGCTTTTGATGATGGCCTTTATTTCTGGAAATGATACCAAATTTTCTAAGTTGTTGGCAGTTACTTCCAGTTCTTGCTAGCTGGTCTGCATCTTATTTCTCTTGATTTATGAGTGACATGGAATCCACTGAAGAACTACCTCTTTTGTTTGGTTCTTTAGTTGTGATAGCGTTAATTTTAATTAATTCATGTGTACGGCTTCTTCTGTCATAGGTTTAAACTAGTATGGATTTTCTGTATTTATATGGATTTCGAGTTAAAACAAAATTTACAACACAATTTTGTTTTAAATCATTTGGTGTTAAATTTCAGTAATTATTATTTATGGAGACATTTTTATCTCACACGCATGTATTAACTCTTTCAGGACCTGAGTATTTTTAGGTTTGGACCAGAGTAAATTTTAAGTGTAGAAAAATTTCCTTACATGTGTTCTTCATTGTATCCCTTGACATACTAATATTGATAAATAGTATATGTGTAATATATCATTGGAAAGGGGAATGGATACAGAATATGAATATATAAGTACATTGATGATATTTGATTACTTCACAAGATTAGAGTTATTAAAACACAAAAAAAGAAAATGAAAATGTAAATTTATTAGTATAAATATTGTGACTTACCCAAATGTGTCCATACTTATCATTGATTATATCCATTTGTCAAGAATGTTTACACAAGTATATTCAATTCTCTTAATTATGCATTTTATTTGATGAATTTCTATCAATAAATGTTAAAGTTATGTTAATTTTTCTGAATGACACCAGAAGCAATAAAAATATGAAAATATTTCAGGGGTAGAAAAATTTCCTTACATGTGTTCTTCATTGTATCACTTGACATACTAATATTGATAAATAGTGTATGTGTAATACATCATTGGAAAGGGGAATGGATACAGAATATGAATATATAAGTACATTGATGATATTTGATTACTTCACAAGATTAGAGTTATTAAAACACAAAAAAAGAAAATGAAAATGTAAATTTATTAGTATAAATATTGTGACTTACCCAAATGTGTCCATACTTATCATTGATTATATCCATTTGTCAAGAATGTTTACACAAGTATATTCAATTCTCTTAATTATGCATTTTATTTGATGAATTTCTATCAATAAATGTTAAAGTTATGTTAATTTTTCTGAATGACACCAGAAGCAATAAAAATATGAAAATATTTCAGGGGTAGAAAAATTTCCTTACATGTGTTCTTCATTGTATCACTTGACATACTAATATTGATAAATAGTGTATGTGTAATACATCATTGGAAAGGGGAATGGATACAGAATATGAATATATAAGTACATTAATGATATTTGATTACTTCACAAGGTTAGAGTTAGTAAAACACACAAAAATAAAATGAAAATATTAATTTATTAGTATAAATATTGTGACTTACCCAAATGTATCCATACTTGTCCATGATTATCATTGTTGATATCCATTTTTCAAGAATATTTACACAAATATATCCATTTTTCTTCATTATGCAGTTTAGTTGATGAATAAATATCAATAAATGTTAAAGTTATGTACATTTTTCTGAATGACATCAGAAGCAATAAAAATATGAAAATATTTACATCCAGTCACGGCTTTATTATTTACAAGTTTTTATTTGTTACAAATGAGATCATCTTGTGTGATATTCCCTAAAGCATGATTTAGCACACAGATGTGGCTTATGTGAACATCCTATGCAGTAGTAGCTACTGCGCTTTCGTATTTGCTTAGTAGCACAATGAGCACATTGCCTGTCTTTTCCACCGGAGTCAATGAGATGGGTAGTTCCCTGATACCTTTCAAGCTCTGTATTAACTGTTTTTCTTCCTGGCTTGGACAATAAAGCAGCATCAATGTTATTAGGTGCCTCTAATTCAAATAAACTACATAGCTCCTCTATCAATATGTCCTTGAAGTTTGAAAGGGGCATAGGCTTCTCTGCGCAAGGGCGGCTAAGTGTGTATAAAATGTGGGCGTTGAGTTGTGTTATTTCCAACACCCACATAAATACTTTTTTCCACCACTTTACTGTTTTTCTTGTGTGGTTTCCATAATATGAAATCATCTGATCTACTCTATCACATCCATTCATTGACATATTGTAATTATGAATGGGTGATGGTTTCCAGACTTCGCTCCTACCCTCAATTCTAATTTCACATGTTGCGCTTCCACATGTTGTTACCAGTTGGCAAGGTTTCTTCGATTTTTTATCTCTCCAGCTGACACACATAACTTTATCTTCATCATTTATGAACCATTTTGGTTGATTGACAGCTATTTTCTTATTCTTCATTTCTTGTGGAAACCCTCGTCTGTTCGCATTGAGAGTTCCAGTATAATGGTGATTTCTCTGCCGCAGAAACTGGACAAGAGGTAAGGACGAATAATACCTGTCAGCAAACAAATGGTGATGTCCTGTGATGCCTTCTAGTAGTTTGTCAAAAATTTTGACAGCATGGGTAGACTTTGTATCAGTTTCCAGCCTGTATGTCGTGTCCGCACCAAAATATACCAGCAGGTTGAAAACATATCCGGTGATGGAGTCGCAGAGTCCGTATGATTTTATATGATATTTTTTTGGCTTGCTTGCATTATATTGCTTGTGCCTAAACCTTCCCTTGTGGCCTATAACCATCTCATCTATACATATGTTTTCAGAAGGATAGAATGCATTCTGAAAGCTTGCAACTAATTCATTTATGAACGGCTCTATTTTAATTTTACCCTGTGCATCAGCTCCAGCCGCATGAAGCATTGATTGGTAAATCAATAAAAATTTGGTCCTGCTGAAAATTGATCCAAACCAGGGGCTACTTCTGTGTGTTTTTGTGGACCAAAAATCTTTTATGGAATGTTTGGGGTCCAAACCCATGTTTATCAGGGTGGCGAGAAACTTCATAAAAATATTTCGGTCGAGCGCAGTCCATTTTGAATAAGTAGAATATTTCCTTCGAGGTGTATTCATTTCCAATTTCTGCTGGGCATAAGAGTTTACATTGGCTATTAGATTGTCAATTATTGGTTCTGTCATCAAGGATAGTAAACACTGGAGAGGTGAGGCATTTTCAGGAAGGCCAAGTTTGCAGCCAGAATGTATCTGTCTGAAGTGAGACACTCCTATACTCTCTCCTTCTAGGGCTTCACGCCACACAGCATCAGTCCTAGGCCTACCTTGTCGATCTGTGGAAGTATGATTCATAGGCCTACTTGTAGCATTAGTAGGCCTAGAAGTACCAGCTAAATCCTCTGAATCAGTAGATTCATCACTACTATTAGATGCTTCTTCAGAGGAACTAACATTACTTGATCTGATGCAAGCTGTTAAATTTTGTATAAAACCTACACCAGTTTGCTTTGGTTTCTTACCTTTCGACAAGTCACTAGGCCTATAATCACTATCGGAATCATCATTATCAGATTCACTAACTAGCAAGCTCTGAAACATAACCATAGCTTGTTCTGCACTGTATCTAGAAGAAGTGGGCGTTGCCATTTTTTTCAGAAATAAAAGTTACAGAATATGTCGATCACAAATCTTCTTGTACACACCACATGTGTTTCGGTACCGGTTGTAAAACGGAAGAGGATCTTTCCCGGATGTTCAGAGGTTAACATAAAAACTTGAACTGGGCAAAACGAAATATAACTGATCAATATATGATCGATCTAAGACGTTGATCAATCAAAGCCAGTATACTGGCGATTGGTCCTGTAGACCCACAGTATAAAGCCAGTATACTGGCGATTGGTCCGGAAAGAGTTAAAAGGAAAATAAATTATTTTTTTTTGTACAAAATACTGACGTTTTTATTAGAATACAGAAATAAATTGTTAAAAGTATGGATTTATGAAAACATAAATTGACAGCTATTTTCTATTCTATTATTCTTTGCGGTTGCCAGGAGACACTTCAGCATTCCAACTATTCTTTTCCCGGTGGGATATGATCAAGCATTTGTAAATTTATGTATCGTTGTGTCTCATCTATCTATATTTGCTTCTATTTCTCTATCTTTCCACTTGGCGATGATATCTTCTAAATAACTCTTTCACTGTTTGTATTATACAATTAAGTGATAAAGTAAAAATAAATTAGGCCTGCATAATTAAAACTAGCCTAACTTAAAAACTTATTGTACTTCCTTTCTGTTTATGTACAAAGATATCTTGGTATAAATATATCTGTACATAACAACAAGTTTTTGTTATTTTAGTGTGTTTTCATTTCTTGAGAAAAGGTCCTGTATGGACCTAAAGGTGGAAACAATTCTTGTTATTGTATTTATTGTTATTTAGTTTCTACATTGTTTTGTTTTTAATAGTTAGTATTATAGTAACATTATTAACTTTATATAGTCTGTTATCGCTTAAAAACTAAACTTAAAGATGGTAAAATAACTATCTAACAATGAATCATGGATAGACAACTAAAAATAATGCATCATGTGTAATAATGTAATGTCTTTTAAGATACATACATTATAATTTATTTTCATTATAATTATGAAAACTAGCCATCATTTTGAATATCAATTAGTTCTGTGTCCATCTGAACATTCAAGAAATGTGATCAACATAAGCATCTTGTCTTCACGAACATAAAAATGTATAGTTTGTCAAGTTTGTGTAGTATTATTGAAAATAAAAATAATTCCGAAATTCTCAGCTCAGCTACATCTTTTGGTCACAAGTTTTATTTATATTTTCCTATATGTTTCATGTAAATTATTTTGATGTCAAATTATTAATTTGGAAAATATTCATAACTTTTTTCAGGGTTGACGTACACTAGTACTTAACAAACTTGGCTGAGGTATCGTTGAATTGCAATTTTAAGGACTATCCAACTATATTATTTGTAATTATTATGTAGTACTATTTTGAATATTTTGTCCAAGTACCTATAGAAAGAATAATCATGGAGGGCAAAGTTCCAGAGAGGAGAACAAGAGGCAGATCAAGACTACGATGGACACAATGATTCTGAATGACATCAATCATCCTAAGCCTAACTAAAGACCCGACTCAGCATTTCAACATGACACTGGAAAGGCCCAGGAAGGAGCTGGATACAGAACCAAGAGGCTTACTGAGTGACAGTGAGGACAACGTTATGTAAAGGACACGTCACACATACATTATCATCCGTTATAAAACATAGATGCTATGCCGGTAGTTACAACCTCCACATTTGTTTACATATTGATTAATCACTTACATTTTCCACTTTTGTTTTTCCCGGAAGTTATGAAGGATTATTTAAGATTCGGTGGAAATCTAGTATTGGGCTATAAATAGCAAAACGTCACAGATTTCCCTTGAACAACCAATCATATCGATTCCCGCCTTAGACGAGAATTCTTAGAGAATTAATTATTAATTCTAAACACTAACTCTAATCCTTTTTCCCTCCCCCATCTATAACTAGTTCTCATCCATTTAACCCCCCTCTCTCCAAAATTTATAACTTTACGCAATTTATCTAACACTGCAAAGGTTAGGTAATACCTCGAAAGTAGAACAAAGGTCACAACGGAGATCTATACTAGAGATTGGGGTACAATACAAAAATCAGTGGACAGGTTTCTATGGAACAAATAGCAAACATAATCAAACGGATCGTAATTCCGATAAAGCCGCATATACCAACGCATCAAATATTCGACACGTTGCGCGATTAGAGCCGCTGACCACTCGACATGCGCGCTGCACACTGAGTGGGAGGTGAATGGCCAGTTCATTGCGCGCAAATCGCTAGGTCGGACCATAGATAGTTCTTAAAGCCTCATAGAATCGCTTATAGTCCTTTCTGTCTGCAAACATTTGAATTTCTTCAGCTTTTCGACTTAGCCATTTATCCTTTATCTCTCTAAGCTTCTTTTGACAAGTGTTACGGATCTTGTTATAGGCTACTTTCTTGGACGGTGAAGATGCTGCCCCTTGTAGTTTCTTGAAAGCTTTGTGTTTCTCTTCTAACAAGGATGTTATCTCAAAGTTATTATCATCAAACCAGTCTTGGTGTCTATGTACCTTCACACCCAAATGTTCCTTCGCTTTGGCGTAAATAATTCCTTTAAACGAAGCCCAGCTATCTTCAGATGTGGTATTAAGAAGATCTAAGTCTCCCAAGGCTACATCGAGTTCCTTGGAGAGATTATTTTTTATATCGTGGTTACTCAACCGATCAGTGTTTAGGCGTATTTCTATCTTTTGTCCCTGTGGACGTCTTTTTCTTGCAATGGTGAAATTTAGTTTGGATACTATAAGCCGGTGATCAGTCCAGCATTCAGCTCCACACATTGCTTTTGTGACACGAACATCTTTGATGTCCCTTTTTCTAGTTATGATATAGTCTATAAGATGCCACTGCTTGGAGCGTGGATGCATCCAAGAGGTCTTTTTGCGCGTTGGCAAACGAAAAATAGTGTTGGTGATAGTGAGTTCGTGCACAGAACATAGCTTTAAAAGAAGGGAACCATTGCTGTTACATTTACCGATCCCATGACGTCCAAGAACACCTTGCCATGTCTGGAAGTCTTTGCCAACTCGGGCATTGAAATCACCCAGGATAATGAGTTTATCAGTTCTCGGTGTACCAGATATAGCGACATCTAACTCTTCATAGAATTTATCCTTTTCCTCATCAGGATTTGTCATTGTCGGCGCATATGCAGAAAGTAATGTGGCAAAGTTATTTTTGCTCACTTTCAATCGCAACGACATCACGCGATCGCTAATTCCTCGAGGCAGACCTGGAAGTTTCTGCACCAGAGATGATTTTATAGCAAAACCAACACCTGATTCACGCCTCTCTGTGTTTTTACGTCCTATCCAGAAGAATGTATACCCTCCACCTCTCTCTGTCAACTGACCCTCATCTGCACACCGCGTTTCACTAAGTGCAACAATATCCAGATTATAACGGGCCAATTCTTTAGCAATTAGTGCTGTTCTTCTTTCTGGTCTGTTTACATCTGAGATATCCGTAAGTGTCCGAACATTCCATGAACCAACTAGGATTGATTCACACTTTGTTCTCTTCATATTTAATTAGTAAAGATAAGTAAATAAATGGGTTGAGAAATGACTAGCGCTGAAGTTGGTTTATAGTGTGGAAGAGTTGCGCTAATCGTCAACCACACTCTCTCTCCTGAGTTTTATCTTGGTCCAGTGGCAAGACAAAGTCGAGACAACTGGGAGAAAATCAGGTGCAGTGGATGGCCAGAGCGTACTATGTGTCTAACTGTGCCCTATGCTGTCCACACAGCTCTGCTGTTAGCGCCTATGTACCCGTTGAGTTACCTGCCAACTTCTTCCGAGTATTTCGCCGCAAACATACTTTTTAAGCCCAGGTAGACAAAGCCTTTGTTAACAATACTAGGTTGACTTATTTCTTAGCACTGTGAGTGTCCATAATAGCTACAGTGTGTCGCCAAATATCACATCGACTAACAGGTTGACACCGTGTAAAAATAGGGCAGACCATTTTGACACGGTCAGTGAACCCGCCCCAGCGGCGAGAATAGATCACCAAATGAGATGTTTGTATCCGATTGACAATAACGAAAAAATGAAGTTTCTCCTTTGTCAGCGCTCGAATCTTGCAAATAGCAACATTTAAGTGCGGAAACATATCCATTTATTACTTGAGTACACAATTAAACAACACAACTAGCACAATCCACGAAATTCGAATCACATGCAAATAACATATAGATAATTAATAGACACCAGTATCTATTCATTGGTCACTCCTGCGTGTTGTCAACATATTCACCAATAAACAGCACTGCAATAATCAGTTGGACCAACAGAGATGATGAAATAAGTAAATTCTGACAGTAACATTTTTACTGTAATATCTAATATTTGAACACATTTTTGCAATGGACCAAAAACTTCAAAGGATTTCGTCGATATGCACAATCCAGAGCAGTTGTGGACTAAATGATTACAATATGTTTACGTTGGATAAATTATAATATTGCATGCCAGAGGTCTCAGTGATTTAACAATTTCTGAGATATTTGCTTGAAAGTGTGATTACGAATTTATGAACGAACTATTAATGCTAACCTGAAAACCTACCATCAAACTATTTAAGAAGTAATATATTCGTTAATCTCGTTTCTGAATTTGTTTGTTTATTCTAATATTAATAATAACCTGCTGTTTACAATGTGTATTTTCGGATCACTCAGTCAATCAAGTGTCATGCCGAATGGCGTAGGCGATCTTGTTTCTCCACAACTCTCTGAATCAAAATCTCAAGATTCAAAATCTTGAATCATTTAGCCACTGTGCCATGAATAGCTGTGAGTAGTTCCTACTCATTATGATACACAAATGTCAAGTAAACAGTAGTGTAGTCACAGCAAAGTTCCTGGAATGATTGTGATTATGCAAATGAACATTGACAATTTTAAATATCGGCTCTCATCATCATCCGGTGACATATTCTTTCCAGAACGTAGACTTTCCTATGGATCTCTTGAAATCTCCGCGGTCTTGTGCAAGTTGTCCTGCCTCTACCACATGCGCAGACATTCCTGAATATCTTTTGTCCAACGGCGTCTTGGGCGGCTCTATTTACTATTTATTACGAATTCGACTTTTTTTAATGCTCACAAAAATGTTTGTTTTTAAAAAAAAACAACAGTTTTTGATTAAAACAATATAAATTATTTGACGAGTTAAAAAGCACCAAAAAACACTAAATAATGACAAAATGCACTAAACCACACCAACAATTTTTGAAACGCACTAAACTAGTGCGGCCTAGCTATTTCAATAATTTTGGCACCAGATAATTTAAAAGAAAAAACCAAAAAAAAAAAACATCTGGTGCAGTAAGCACAAAATAGCAACCGTGGCTCTTACCCACCAATTTCTGTTTTTTTTTCTTAGTGGCTCCATATGAAGGCTAATATTCCAGTGTTTCCCAAATTTCTTTTGTAAACCCCCCCCCCCCCCCCAATAAATAAATAAATAAATGCCTACCAGGGTTTCCAGGTTTATTTAAAAAAAAAATGCAAATAGCACCAGAAAAATGACAAAAAAGCTTAACTGCAACTGCACCAGACACATGCCTACAGAAGATGTCAAACTAATTTACACTAGTTTTCCTACTCACAGCTCATGACAAATTCGACATCCATCTCACTACTATCCTCCTCACTTGATAAAGTGGAACCTTCAGCATACACCTTGTAAGCAGTAAAGTTGGTGTTGTAAGCAATTTTCCCCCCTTTCAATGAAAGTCCTTACAATATTTATTTGAAAGTTAATAATTCTTTTCTTATAATCACATCAAGAAAATTTAGTTGCATCTTGTTCCGCGCCTTTGTCTTCATTGATCAACAGGGAGACATTTTCCAACTACAGCATTACTAACTGTGGTTATCAAGCAAGTAAGAGCAAAAGTTGCGAGCTCCTTAAATGCAGGATGCTGCCAAGTATACCAATCCAAAACTACTCACTATCTGTAGGGATATCATCTTTCTTAAATTGAGGTTCTCTTTTCCAACAATCAAATACTAATTTTCTATACGGTTCTTCAATTGCAGTAGTGTTGCTTTCAAAATAATGAATCAAAGGAAGATCTGAAAATAATCTTCTAGAAACTGATTCATAATTACTGTCTGGCTAAACGTTGATAAATTTTGAAAGATATCTTTCATAGTGGAGAGTCTACTTGTGGTTTACAAGGGCTCTACTTGCATTAACGCACATCTTTGATAGTTGCTATGTTAGTATGTGTCGCCGTACTATTGTTATTCTGTAGGAAGTTATAACATTCTGTTAAGAATTTTTGTACAGTACAAGGAGACGCCACCATATGGTCGAGTTACCTATGTTTATAAATGTCATCATCATCATCATCATCATCAAGTGCCGTCTCCGCAACGAAGGTTGGCTGCAACGGATCTCCAACATCCCCTGTCTCTTGTCGTGGTGGTGCATTCTGCTAGACTGTAACCTGTCCATCGTGTAATGTTATTCTCCCCCTTGTATCTCTGCCTACCTGATGCTTGCCTCCCTTTGACTTTACCCTCAAGTAAGGTCTTCAATAAGGTGCCATGTAAATGTCACGTTCATCATTTAATAATGTAAATATTAATTTATTTTAGAGTTTGGATAGCTGTGTTTTACATTGCTAACCCTAAGCCCAACCCTAAATTTAAAAATACATCTATCAATAAATAGCGAACATGAAATTTACAAACATAGACAAGGGAGATAATTAAACACGTAGTGGCTCTACTTGTGCTGTACCAAAATTGTATCCCAAAATCAACTTGATGATTTTTTTCTGCTTCCTGATATCATACAGTCTGCTGTGAATACTTTATGGTGTTAAAAAAAAATTGGTATAGTTCATGGGAGTCAGCCATGGTTGTTTTTTTTAAAGACTCAAGTCTTTCAGATGAAAACATTTTGCCACATCAAAAAAGAACATTTCCGTTTTTTTTAATAAAAAAAAAACACCTGTTGTTTTATCTTGAATAACTGTTAAGCGAATGTCTAACATTCAGTCTTTCACAATGTATCCTTATCTTTAAATAAAGTGTCATATTTATTTAGTCAACTACACAATGTGTGCTGATAAAATGTATGTTTATCTTTGTCTTATATGACTGATTGGAATATAAGTCACTTTCAGGACATTACCGTGATGTAGTGGTGTTTGGGCATACTAGCTCGCTTTTATAATACTCTACAGTCAATGTATACTGTTTTTTCCAATCAATAAACTTTTATGAAAACTTCCCAATCGATTTTTTTTGCGTTCGTTTTCATACACAGCCGGATTTTGTCGGTGCTTCTATCGACTTAGCTACAGACATTCACAAATGCAAAATTATTGAATCTGTAAATATTTCAATATTAAGTTTATACTTAATAATATATAAAAACAAAGATATCAGAATTTCGTTTTAGCGTATAGAAATATAGACTGAAAAAAAAATACTTTTGCAATACTAATTCTGCAAAAGATCAACCCCCCCCCCCCCTCAAATATGCCAGAAGCTAAACGAATTTGTATGATGTCAAACACACTTGAAAAAGGTCAAATTTTTAGAGTTTGGATTAGAAAAAAGACAATATGGCTGCCCTTGCCCCACCTAAGCCTTTCTAAAGTGCTTATGCCCCCCCCCCCCGTGTAATATATAGGCTGCATATTTTTTTATAGGCCCCTATTCAAAAAATGAATTATTCATTAAAATTTAAGGAATAATTGCTCCTGAATTGTCCCGCTGAACAATTAAATTGCCCCCCCCCCTCGCCTGTGGGACGTGAGGCCCACGTTTGTTAACACGGCTAAAAACTATCCCACAGTCGGGGATACCAAGCTGAGAACCACTAGGGTTGAAGCATGCGTCTGTATTACAGGCCTTATAGATGAATTTACGTGAACCATGTTCGTTAGAATTTTGATTATTATTTGACTTTTACTTTGTTGTTATTTACATATTTGGAGTCCTTAGGCCGAAATAGCCAGGACTAACCAAAATATTTCACGCAAATTGGAAATTAGTTCATGTTTAAGTTTTTTTTGACAGGTCTCTTCCTACCATAGGTCACGGTGTTTGACAATGGGGCCGTGGTCTGTGAGAGGAAGTTAGTTCCTGCACTTTGCAAGAATTGTGGGAAGACGGTTTCGACGACAACTATGTAAACTTCCTCCACTGTTAGATTTGATTCCTGTCAACATTAATATTTCTCATTCAAAATGTCATTGGTGGTGAAAAACATGGATGATCTTGAGCAAATTGACGAAGCAGAACTTGAGGAATTATATTCTTGGGTTGATAAAATATCATTATCTCGCCCAAAAAGAAACATTGCCAGAGACTTCTCAGACGGAGGTGAGTGGCTTAGCCCTACTACTTTCTACCATTATTATCATTATTCTGTTGTTGATTGTTGTGGTTAACTAAGTTAGTGTGGATGTTAGATTGTAAGCGCCGTAGACGTATACCAGTAGGCTGAGTAGCCTACCTGAGTAGCTTCTAGGACTGGAATAATGGCGTAGTAACTGTAATTGTAGATCCTAAATATATAATTTATGCCACTGCCCGTGCTATTAATCACTAATGTGTAGTAATGCAAAATTAGGTAAACAGGTTACTGGGAAGACCTAACTATGAACAAATTTAGATGAAAAGATAAATACAAAAAATGCAATAAAACAAAACAGGACAATTTTCAACGTTGTGGTCCTATTGGGACTTTTTTTCAAGAAAAAAAAATACAAAAAAACACCAAACCGTAAATATATGAACCACTAGAATGACTTGATCATGTCTGGTCTCTTTTACTGCTGTTAATGTGCCTAGGCCTAATATAACTTTACTAATAATAAATTAATATTAAATTCAACTATGATTGCTCTATTTCTAATTTTCATTTATTAATACCCAGACTCTTGTTGCTCTGAATTATTGTTAATATAATAGGCCTATATATAATAAACAGCTTAATGAATAATAATATGTTATACTGTTTATTATTACGCATGCCTGTGCATGAGCAATGATGATTCACTATGATGATCATATAGACCACCCCTTTTACTACTGTATTTTCATACCTTTTCTTTCAAATTATTTTTGAAATTGTTTTAATTTATGAGTTATATATTTTTCCCATTTATACTGAAATAAGTTCCCAAGATTTATTCACAGTGTGCTATCCCAATGCGCATTTAAACATTTGCTCCATTCTGTATGGCACCAATAGGTCTTCATGTATCGTAGATATCAATGAGTACTAGTATGAGAAATAGTGTAGGTTGTTTTAAGTTGTTATAAATGAATTGATATGTTGTTGATATTGATCTTCTTTTTCATAAATAAAACACATATCATTTAAGAAAAGTAATTCATTGAGCATGTTGCTTAATTGCTCTTTCTCTTCTTGCTTGAAATTAATTAGATGTTCTTTATATTAGTTGTGCCTCTTTTATTATTCAATTCGTATATATACATTACAAAGCAGAGGTGAGAGCACATATCCCTGGCATACAACTGTTGTTATTACCATTACCTCAGTCAGTCAATCTGTTGCTCTTAATTCACATTAACATTTTTTTATATAGTGATGTAATATTATCTAATACATGCCATTTGATGTTTTCTAAGATTTCCCAAAGGATCAGTATAAACACTGTATTAAAATTGTATATTTTAATACATTTTAAGTTTTTCATTTTCTTCATAGGGCATAATCTAGTTTGGTACATTTGAATGTTTTTGTTCATTTGTTCCCATGATTCCCAAGCCTATTTGTCAAAACTTCAACATATATCCACTTAATTCAGTGCATGATATTTGTGTTACATCCATAATATCTTAGTTTGCCATTGGTACTAATGCATGTTTAACTACTAATTAGATTACCATGATGTCAGAAGTAATATGAATATGGAAGGTAGGAATCAAAAAGGGTATGACTATGGGTCTCAACAACTTGCAAGAATTACACACAGTAGCATCACATTGCCCAAACTGGAGAGTTTTGCTTTCTGCCCTATGCACTATGTTCAGCACTGAAGGAACATAGATAGATAGATAACTAACTTGAACACATCTGCAGTAGAATGGTATATATATTTACAGGAACATGTAACATAGGAACATAAGTAAAGAAAGAGAAAAGTTGTGGAATATAGCAAGAGTGGAAGGAACTTATCATTAGCATCACTATGCATTACATATGATTATGAGCTTATTAAGGGGACATAATAAAAGATTTATCACTTTTCCTCAGTCATGATTGCAGAGTTACTTAAGCATTTCCTGCCACATATTGTTTCTGTACATAACTACATACCTGCCAATGCCATCAAAATTAAACTTCAAAACTGGAGGCAACTGAACAGGTATAAGAAGAAATGGCTACAATTAATTTTCTCATTTAAAAATAACTTTCTTTCTCTGTAGAAATGTACTGAAAATATTCCTATATAATATATAACACTTTTATTTTGTATGTGATCAAAATATTTTCCAGAAACAGTTGATTAATAATCTGAAAACAAACACACAAATAATTAAACAAAATGTGGACAATGTCAGGATTTATTTAAACAAGATTTCAACATAATGATTTTTTATAAACTTGCTACAATAAAATACTGCACTGGTAATTGAATGAGGCAAGCATTTAGGATAATTCATAGTACACATGTGATTAAAAAAATATGTCTTTAAGAATACTATTACAACACATAACAATTAAATACCCTTAGTAAAGTAAGGTTTAAGTACACTTACTTTGCAATCTGGTTGTGATAGTTTAATTCCCAGTTCAAGTGGGATATCTTTATTACCTCTAAATAGCTTCTAAATTGATCCAGCCTTAGCAAATAGGGGAGCTGGGGGAAAAAGTGTCATACTTTTCACGTTTTAACATATTCTGACAACTAAATTTAACTATAAGTGATCAAACTGCTTTCAGTTTATAGCTTAACCATCTTAACCATTAGTGAGGGTATTGAAAACATACAGCTATGTGTAGACATTATAAGGAAAATTTATGAACGTATGTACAAAAATAGCTTTGTCTCAATTTTTCAGGCAAAGTGTTGCAGGCAAAAAGGTGGTATAAACCATTATAAAATTGAAGGAGATTGCCACTGCAACAAGTCTAGCAAACTGGCATTGTGTAAATGTGTGCTAAAAATAGATAGACCTAATTTTGTAACTTTAATCTGAAAAAACATTTGTCTAAAAAATAGTTTGTAAGTCCCGCTTTAAAGCTAACAATGTCTTTGTAAGGTTGAGTGATCATTATGACCATATATATCGGTTTCTCCCAGCTTTAGATTGGCATCGGAAACTTCCTCATAACATCAGCATTTTTTCTTCTATACATTTTGAATGCGAAACTTTACCCCAAATCACATTGTTATTATCATAAATTTAGATGAAAAAACAAAGTAGCCTGACAAGATAATGTGCTTAATTACTTAACAAGACAACATATATTTCAGTTTAAACATTAACAAATAAATATTATAGAGTATGAGTATAGCAGTGTTAGGCATATACCTTTCAGTAAACACTAGTAATGTGATGTGATCAGAATATCATCAGCATCCTTTAGTTTCTCAGATATATATAGAATCTCCTTGGCATATTGGTTAAGTCATTCACTTGTGATAAAGTGGTTGTAGATTGAAATCCTGTTTACAATATCGTGTTTACAAAATGAATTTTTTTCGGAGATGGATAAGACATTATATTGTACTCAAGAGGTACCAGGTTCAAATCCAGCTCATGACATCTTGTTTACAATGTGGATTTTTTGAAAGTCCATGGGAATTATTGCTTGAAGCTATGAAGCTATGTATTACCCGGTAATTTAATTAAATATAATACAAAATAATAAAAGTAATAAATTAAATATTAGATATGTTGATTATCCTCTTTGCACACCGGACATGTGCACAGGTGCTCAAATCACCACTTCAGTAAATCTCTCAGAGTATAACGGCTGATGATTCTGGTTCTATGTTGGTTCACTCCTCTTTTGAAAATCTTTGTTAGGTGTTCTCTACAGGCCATGCCAATCCTTACTCCCAATTCATGCATTCTCGATATTGACTCATGCTCATTCATCTCAAATCATCTGATGGTGTGGACTCATGAAGAGCAATGAGTATGTCTGCTTGGTCCATAGGCTAACCATATGTTATGATGGCGAGGCTAGCTAATTGGTCAGCCTTTTCATTTTCCTCCATACCCACATGTCTGGGAACAGAGATAAACATGAGTTTTGCATGGGACCCAAATTTTAGCTCTCTCTAATGACTCCACTCACCTCCTATGTGCATCACTTGTTTTGACTTTCTGAATCATATTCATTGAGTCACTTAGTATGCAATCATGGGAATATGTTTGCAATTCCAGCCAGTTAAGTGCCAGTGTTGCGGCAAATACTTTCATTGTTCCTACTTGTTCCTACTGTAAATCTTGTAGGACCAATCCTGCTATAAGAGAAATCCAGTGGGAGTTTGAGAATGCACACCAAGAAAAAAAGATAAAAATAAATAAAAGGACAAAAACACCCATAAGACTCATTATTAGCTGAGTTTTGTCCTGATTATTGTGAAAACCCACTTGACTTGACAAATAATTTTGTTATAGGGACCTACTTGTAAATACATTTCATAGTATTTTTGTGTGTTATTTAAATTTTTTTTTTTAAAATTCCTTATTTCTTGTAGTTGCTAGCTACATGTAACAATTATTGATTTGCTGCTGATCAGGTCACAACTTTTACAGGGTGAGTCACTTTATATCAGTGAACTTATTAGCAATAATACGGTAGTTGCTAAGTTGGAATTTCTGTAGTATATGTTCAGAGCAAAGTAATTAATGGGTTTAAGAAATAATTACAGAAAAGTGGGTAACACGCTTTATTTCAATTTAACTCTTTGTGGACCAGGGACAATAGGGATATATAGGGGAAAATGATAAATAGACTGTCTCTGGATCCACTATGAGTTAAACAATGTAAAAGCATTCAAATTACCAAGGTTGAAATTAAAGTGACTGGTAACAAGTTTCTAACATAAGGCTACCAATTTGAAAGTGAAAATATGATATAGTTATTTGTAATTTAAATTTCTGCTTTTTTTGCCTGGCAATCTTTTGAGATTTCCTCAGTCGGCATTCTAGTGGCTTATCATTGAATTTTTCTGGAATATATTTTTCACAACAATATTCTCAGCTAGTGTTCATTTTATTATTATACCTATGTGATTGCTCTAATATAAGCATTTCATTGTTTGTGTGATTTGTGCTATTTATGTGTACTGGTAAGTATATTGTGCTACTCGTCAATGAGGTAACCATGGCCTGGACTTACAGCTCAGGGAGCAAAAAATAGTGTTGTTGTCTTCTTTTCAGACATGTTATAGGAGGTGGCTAAGGAATTGGGGGATAGTGCAAAGTGTCATCACTCATTGGAAGTCATCGATACCAGGTGACTTCTTCATTTTCAGTTTAGATACTGCATGCTCCGGTTCTCTGAGTGTGATTGGTGCCTCCATGACTTCAGATGTGGTTCCATCTTGTTTAATGTTTTCTCGCTTCCCTCAAATCTCCTGTTGTTTCTCTGGTCTAATTTTGATGTTGTCGTCTTCAGCAAATGAGTCTGCAAAGTAGTCAACTGGCTGTTTTCCCATGAGGATGTTTCCATCTTTTTGTAATGTGACCTTTTGATTTCTTCCAGTATCCTCATTGTAATAATACTTACCATTACGGATTAAGATGATGTTGATGAAGTAATCCCTTTACCTGTGGGCAGGTAGCTCTTATCATCCCATAACCTTTCTGATGAAAGTAAAGGTCCTCCTCAGTTGAGTAACCAAGGTGATACCCTGACTCATAAAACGTCTCATGGCATAGAGTTTATGGATGCATGTTTAGTTCCTGAAGCGTGGCATCCCAGTGTAGCAGTATCCCAGGATCATCATGTCTTGCCAGGAAAGCAGCATACACTTCTGGAACAACTAACTCATCTCATCATTCTTCTGTCAGATCTGTTGACCAATCTGCAGTGATCGCACATCTTGCATTTACAGCTACCTAGAAGTCTCCCACAAAAGGACAAATGTACAATGGCTTTGTCATCCATAGGGATAATTTTATAGAAGACAACAGGAAGAAATTGAGACAGGACATGTAGTAACAAATGACAATGATGTTTTTATAGGTGACAGGTTGTCAGCCTATTCTAAGTTTTCCTTAAAGTATATAAATTATACTTTATATACAGAATTTTGGGGGGGGAATACATACCGTAACTTATTTTGTGCTGAAATATGGAATGATAATTCTGGAAATTAACAGGTATGAATTGGGTAAAAGTAAGAATAGAAAAAAGAGCGGCATAGCATATGTATGTTTGTAAGTGTTTTCAGTCTTGAGAAATGATACAATGGAACTGCTGGTTTATAGTTGTTGTTGTGGCAGTTAATATAATAATGGAAACATCTTGTTTTCAGTTCTTGTAGCAGAAGTGATAAAACACTTTCTGCCCAAAATGATTGACATCCACAACTACACACCTGGCAGTTCAACACCTCAGAAAATGCAGAACTGGTTTCTTATGAACAGGTGACCTATGTAAATGTATACTATATATTTATTTTGACCCAGTATATTTCTGTTCCTTTAATGTCTATTTCTGTTTAATGATAACTCAGTATAATAAAGGTAAATGATCAATCACTGAAACTAGTGCAGGAATTTAAATATCTTGGTAGCATTTTCACAGATGATGGCAGAAAGGACAGAGAGTTCGAGACTAGAATTAAAAAACTCTACTACGTAATTTATGAACTTCCACCAATTTTCAAACATAAACCTATCCCAATGGAAACCAAAAGGCATCATAAATTCAATCTTCAAACCAACTATTATTATTTTAAGCATCAAGAAACAAAAACGAATTATGACAACACAACTATAAAAATACAACAATACCAAGACTTGGACAATGGTTTCCCTGCTACAAAAACTATTGCCGAAGTGCCGAAGCCATGACAAAATGGCCACTTCGGCAATGGTTTTTGTAGGGAAACCATTGTCCAAGTCTTGGCATTGTTATATTTTTATAGTTGTGTTGTCTTAATTGGTTTTTGTTTCTTGACAAAGGTCCCAATAGGACCGACACATTGGAAATTGTCTTTGTTCTTTGTTTTATTCTTATTTCTGATTTATTTATATTCATAGTTATATTCAGTAACCTTTATTTATCAGTAAACTTCGTATTTACCTCTTATTTGTCTGGTTACTGCGGCACTTTCCATTTTGTCAGACATCCTCCGATATTTTGGTTATTTATATTTAAAAAATAAAACTGATCATTCTCATTGAAGACAGTCCACATTCTTTGGCCACATCAAGAAAATAGGAAAGATAAAGAACATCATGAAAACATGCAAGATGACAAGTAAGAGGGGTAAGGTAAGACCACGAGAGAAGATACTGGACCGCTCAGAATTGTAGCATGGGGAAGCTGTTGTATACAAATTATTGGCAGTACATAAGACAAAAGACTATACAGATAACCAATGCCTCATGGCATGGACTATAAGAAATAAAAGAATAACTCAGTGTATATATATAGAAATAAGCCCCTAAATAGGACAACTTTTCAGAAATGAATATCTTTGCAAGTGATAAGATGACAGTTGTTCTGATTTTCAGATCTAGTCCGTGTTGATTAATGGTAGAGAACTTGTTATGTGTGTTATTTTGGAGAAAATTGTGATTGTGGAAATTAAGAGTTCACACCAAATTTGGATGTCTTATGAGCTAAAGACACATGTCTGTCTTGGTTTGGCAGCTAAATCCATTTAAGATTACAATTTAAACTGTACAAAATGATATTTCTAATTCTATCTAACAATAATAATAAATACACCGACCACCAAAGTCAGATGAGTGACCATTCATGTTAATACAATAGAGACAACACATTTCCATCCTCTGGACTAAATTGTGCTTGAAATCTAGTATGATCATCGTCCTGTAGAAAGAGAGATTCGGTGGGAGCCTGAGAATGAACTCCCCCCACCCCAAAAAAATTAATGCATCCATAATAGATGTTTTTCTGCAATATAAATGACATATTCATTTTCTTTTGTATCTGTTATGTGTTTTTATTCAGCCAGTGTTCCTTTTACCAGTCTCCATTACACTGCCAGACATTATTTTACCCTTTTATAGAGTGTGCTGCTTTTTGCCATTCTTGTAATTAGAATTAGATGCAGGTTTATAGATTAAGGTAAGTTATAATATTTTATTTTACTTTGCTTTGGCTATAGACCTAATGTTTCTCATTTCCATTTAATGAAATGTAAGGTTTGTACAGCCAATCATAAAGTTAATCGCCCGTGTGTTGCTAGGGCCTGAAAGAGGAGCAAAGAATAGCAACACTGTTTACCTTCCACGCATGTCGTAAAAGGCGACTAATGAGGTTATGGGATGGAGTTGGCTGTCCCATCCCATATAGGGTCAGTGACCCAAAGCCATGCTGAAGTCGAATGTGTCAGGCTGAAAGGCGCAGATATCGCAGCAATGCTGTAAACCATGACACAACGCATTCCGTTCTCTGGACTACATCCTGCTAATCTGCAGGAGTTTGAGAACGAACACAGAAGAAGAAGAAGATAAAGTTAATAAAAAGACAATAGAAAATGTATGATAGGTAAAAACCTAGATACTATATATTTCATTTGAAATAGACCAAGATACATGGGAAGAACCCCCATCGAGGCCAGCACCGTGCAGTGGTGATGGGGCTTAGTTCAGCCATCAGGGGCTGGAAACTAAGACTGGTCGGGCAGTCCCACTTGAGCAGGACCATAGTCCTGCCCAAGTAAGCAGAGTACTGAAGACGGAGGCATCCAGCCAAAAGGCGCACAGATAATCAGGATGCCACGCACAAAACACAATGGAAACATGTCTGTATTTATAAATAGTTATGGTGCCTACCCTGTGGCGGACGTTCAGGCAGGGAATGTGCCGGGCCCTATACCTCGAAAGGGCCCAACCTCAGTTACTGGAAGTCATTCTCAATTGCCCCGAGGAGCCAGGAGGCATGGGAATAGAGCTACTGGCCAAACAAACAAATGACTAATAAAAATAGTGCACTGGAATGCTGAGGGTGTCAACAGTAAAAGAGAAGGATACAGCAAAAAATTGGAACTTGAAAATGTTCTCAGTGAAGAACAAGTTAATATATGCTGTATCCAAGAAACACACCTCAGCAGTGACATAGCCTTCAAAATCAGAGACTACCAGTGCTACCGGTCTGACAGAAAGGACAGGCGAAAGGGTGGAATTCTGACATTTGTTAAAAACAATATCAGCACATGTCAGCTGGAAGTATATATGGAAGGGGCAGAATACCAGATGCTCCACCTAAAAACAGACAGTGCAGAATTCCATCTCCTGAACTACTACTGTCCAAATGATAAACCATTGGCACTAGACACAATTCCAGATAAAGAGAGACTTATGGTGTGTGGTGACTTCAACAGCCACTCTCAGAGCTGGGGCTATGATCATATCGACAAGAGAGGTGAGGAACTTGAGAGCTGGCAGGATGAAAATAATCTCATCCTTATTAACCAGCCAGCAGACTCACCAACCTTCTACTTGAGAGCATGGCACACCACCTCTACACCAGACCTGGCATTCCACTCACCAGGCTTGGAATGGAACATCACACGTGTCATTGGAAAGCAGCTTGGGGGTAGTGACCACAGACCAGTATTTCTGGAAATCCACAATGAATTTACCAAGGACAGCAGCATGCTCACTAGGTGGAACTATAAAAGGGCAGACTGGAAAATGTACCAGCATTTAACCAGTGTTATAGCTAAGGACATGAACTTGGACAAAGACATCAATAGAGCAGTGAGTGAATTTAATAGATGTATACTACATGCTGCTAGTAAAACCATACCCAGGGGGGCACGCAAAAACTACAAACCCTACTGGAATGATGAACTTGAAAATCTGCAAAATGAGATGGAAACATCTAGACAGCAGGTTGAGAACAGACCTAGCCAAGAACATCACAACAAATATCAGCAAACAAAGGCTAAATTTCAATGAGTCAAGTTACGAGCCAGACGGAGCAGCTGGAAAGAAAAAACAGTTGCTGAACCTAGAAAGAGATACTAGGAAATTATGGAAACTTGTAAAACAACTAAATGATGAAGGTACAGGGAGAAATACCAGGATCACGCTTTATAAAGATAGAAACATTTTAACAGGTAAACATGCAGCTGATTACTTTGCAGAAGACAATAATGTCAAAGTCAGCCCAGTCAAACAACAGCAGGTTCAAGAGAACCAGCAAAACATTGGACAAGGCGAACCTATATCTGAAGTCATGGAGGCACCAATCACAATGAGAGAACTGGAGCATGCAATATCCAAATTGAAAATGAAAAAGTCCCCTGGAGCTGATGGAGTGTCCAATGAAATGATTAGAAACCTGGGAATTGCAGCAAGAGAAAAGCTACTGCAGATCTTTAACACAAGCTGGTCCACAGGTAATGTACCACAGGTGTGGAGAGAAGCAATAATGATACCACTCCTCAAATCAGGAAAAGATGGCAACACAGTCTCCAACTACAGGCCCATCAGTCTCACAAGCTGTCTATGCAAAACAATAGAACGCATTATCAATCTTAGAAGGCAGTGGTACCTTGAAAGTGAAAACCTTCTGGTATCACAGCAAGCAGGTTTCAGACAGTGCTACTCTACTGAAGATCAGGCAACCTACCTCTCCTAAGAGATTGAGGATGCTTACCAAGATAAGAAACTGGTATTAGCAGCATGGACCTCAGGAAAGCATTTAATAAGGTCTGGAAAGAAGGGCTCCTGAATAAATTGAGAAACTGCAGGGTTAGCTCAAGAATGTACAAATGGGTAAAAGCATACCTGCATAATAGAAGAGCCAGGGTACAATTAGATGGTCGCAAGAGCAAGAAAGTTCTACTGCGTCATGGAGTCCCTCAGGGAGGAGTCCTGTCACCCACACTTTTCTTGGTTTACATCAATGACCTAGTTGCTGAACATATACATGGGATCAAAGTGGCAATGTATGCTGACGACTTGGTGATCTGGTGCACGGAAGAACATGCAACAGTGGCCACTAAACAAATACAAAGAGCTTTCGATGCCCTAACCTTATGGGCAAATAGATGGTGCGTCAGCATTAACACAGATAAGTGCAGCACTACACTCTTTACCCTCTCACCAAAACAAAAAGCTGGTCATATCAAGATAGAGAGCTCTTGAAAGAAGACAAACAACCCACATACCTCGGAGTTACTTTTGATGATAAGCTGACATGGAAGCAGCACATAAACAAAGCAACAACAAAAGCCAGGAGTAAGTTAGCTATCCTGAGAAAACTAAGTGAAACCACATGGGGAGCCAGTGGAAATATACTCAGTAAAGTTTACCAGCAAGGCATAAGACCACACCTGGAATATGGTTCAGCTGTGTGGTGTCCTGCATCAAACACCACATTACAAGATCTAGATAAAGTGAAAAACCAGGCACTTAGAATAATGTTGGGAGCAATGAAATCAACACCCATAGCAGAGATGCAGAAAATGGGAAGAATGCAAACACTTGTAGAACGCAGAGACACAAAAGTACTAATTCAAGCAGAAAAGTTCCAGTGTATGCAAAGTCACCCAATGAAGGAAAGATTCCAAAATCAGCAGTTTTATACATCAAGCTAAACGATTCAGTAGACAACTTACAGACCTACCTGAAGTTGACAGTCCCTTAAGGTCTGTACCAGAACAAACCCCGTGGAGTGAAAGGCATGGAATTACAATATACATTTAGACCCATGTGAAAGGAATACTGAGTGAGGACGAACAGAACAGTGTGCGGCGAAGGACAGTCACCCTCAGTTTCCTGGATGAGGAATATCCACAAGATATATGGGTCAGAGTATGCACAGAATGCTGTGAGGAATGGAGCTGCAGGTGTATATATAGAATATCCTCACAAGCCTGGAAATACAATCAGAACACAGACAGGAAAATTCTGCAATAATTATGATGCAGAAATCCAGGCAATTAGTGTGGCAGCTAAAAAACAGGCCTACAGCCTGTGGTATTCCTGACAGATGCAAGGTCAGTGGTTCAAGCTCTTCAGTCTGGAAAACTAACAGACTTGAAAAAACTACTTAGCGAACTGTCATACCAGTATAGGGTAACCATGCAGTGGATACCCTCTCACTGTGGAATACCAGGAAATGAAAAAGCAGACCAACTGGCTAAGAAAGGTGCTGCCGAAGACCAACCAGATATACCAATCACCTACCATCAGAAAAAAACAGATGATCAAGTCAATAAGAAAGCCACAAACACCAACACAAGATGACTATCACATTATGAACAGATCAGAACAAGTTATAATTCTACGCCTCAGAACAGGACACAACCGACTCCGCAGTCACATGTATAGAAAGATCAAGATTGGCAACATGGCCATGTGTACATGTGGACAGGCAGCACAGAGTGCCAAACATATACTTCACGAATGTTCTGAGCATGAAACGCTGAGGCAGACATATTGGCCAGAGGAAACAGCACTGGAATCAAAGCTCTATGGGACACTGTATAAACTACAAAAGACAGTGAGTTTTATTAAGGAGACAGAATTACAGATATAGACATGTTTCAAGTGAACGAAAGAAGAAGAAGAAATGGGAAGAACTTGCACAAAATAGATCTACATGGCACTCTACAGTCAAAAAGTGCATCATTTTGTGAAAAGAGAATAAATGCAGCAGCTTAATAGCAGAGAGTTGCTCGAGAGTCACGAATAGACAGATACTATCTATCTATCTATTGTCTTTTCTCTGCTTATGCTAGAATGTGTCACAGGATCGGTAGCTTGATCTGCAGTTATACTGTGCAGTGTCACAATGCTGGCAACTCCTTCAATCCACCTTCCTCTTGGTCTTCCTCAGTATCTTGCTGTTTCCATTTTCATGTTGTATGCTGTTGCCCTTGCCAATAAGGGTTCATTCTCATTACGTGGCCAAACCATGTCAATCTCTGTTTTTCAATATATTTGACCACTGATGTTGTTCCAACAGTTCTTGTAATTTTCTCATTTCTCACATGATCTCTTCTTGTTCTGTTTGTTGCTTTTCTTAGACATCTCATTTCACATGTAGTTTCTCTCTTGTAGTTTCTCTAATTTCTAAGCTTTCTCTCTTGTTCTTTAGTTAATTCAATGGTGACGTAAGCAGAGTGATAAATTCGGAGGATGTATAAATTGTGATTTTGTGACATTTTAAGTGTTCATTCAAAGATGAATCTATGACAGGTCTAGCAAACTGGTAGGGATTTGTCTGCCTATATCTATTATATTATATCACACGCATATGCACACGCACATGCACACACACCAGTGATGTTTTGTGTGCCTGTACATTTATCTATATGTTCATTACTACTTTTTTTTTGTACAGAAAAGTATTTTGCAAGTTAAACTTCCAATTAACTGAGGATCTCATTCGAGAATTATGCCTTGGAAAAGCAGGCCTCATTGAGCGTTTCCTCATGCACCTGAGGGCAAAAATTGAAAAAGCCACATGGGATTTGCAGAAAGATGCAGGTGAAAGAAAGGAGATTGCTGAGAAAGTCAGCAAGTCTTCACAAAGACTCTATACAAATCCAAAAGGCACCAAAACTAAGTTTAATGACAAGCCAGAAGCAGATCAAAACATAAGTAAGTTTTTGTTTACTCTGTTATTTTAGCCCAATTAATCGCCTGTGTGTTGCTTGGGGCCCGAAAGGGGAGCAAAGAATAGCAACACTGTTTACCTTCCATGCATGTTGTAAAAGGCTACTAAGGAGGTTATGGGATGGAGTTGGCTGTTCCATCCCATATAGAGTCAGTGACCCAAAGCCATGCTGAAGTCGGATGTGTCAGGCTGAAAGGCGCAGATATCGCAGCAGTGCTGTAAACCATGACAATGCATTCCGTTCTCCGGACTACATCCTGCTAATCTGCAGGAGTTTGAGAATGAACGCGGAAGAAGAAGAAGAAGCCCAATTGATCTATTTTATTCTGGTTAACTTTGTTTTTTAGTTACATAAAATAGTATTTATTTCGCCTGTGTGTTGCCGGGGCCCGAAAGCGGAGCAAAGAATAGCAAAACTGTTTACCTTCCATGAATGTCATAAGAGGTGACTAAGGAGGTTATGGGATGGAGCTGGCTATCCCATCCCATATAGGGTCAGTAACCCAAAGCCATGCTGAAGTCGGATGTGTCAGGCTGAAAGACAAAGATATCGCAGCAGTGCTGAAAACCATGACAACGCATTCCGTTCTCCAGACTACATCCTGCTAATCTGCAGGAGTTTGAGAACAAACACAAAAGAAGAAGTATTTTACCCCCTCTGAGATCTTTTCAAAGCATTTTATACTTGTCTTGAGTTGGAGTCTTCTGGGTATGAAATAAAGCTAAAGAAACCATCCATTGTACGTAAGAAATAAGAGTTAATCACTGATAATTCCGTGGGATCAAAACAACAACAACAACAATAGTAAGTATTGTGCCAGATTATGTGACTATAATATACCCTGGTAATAATTGGAACAATATCTTGTAAATGACATTGATTTTCAAGTAATTAGTATGCTTTGAAAGATTCAGTCATGACATTTATGCATTCAGTGGTTGGGGTCATTGTCGAAGTCTGTGCTGAAGAGTTGCATTCATTTTGGTACCTGAACATGTGGATGTTAAGGGAAATGAAATAGCAGACACACTTGCCAGCTTGGCCACAGTTACTGATGGTAGTTTAATATACAGTGCTGATGTTTTGAATGCAACCAAGAAGTTAGACTATAGACTAGTTGGTGCAGATAAAGGATGTATTAGAGAGAAGATGGACATCACCAAGTAAAATTCTCCCCACTGAAATGCTAAACATTGAAGTGTCAGAATAATATGTATCATGTATTTTTGCAAGATCCAATGTGGCACGCCTACAATCCTTACAGGTTATGGTTTTTATTATATATACGAGATATGCAATGTGTCTTGTAAATTTTCTGTAATTGCCAATGTGTTATTTATAAGCCAACTATATGAGATATACAGCACAGGATGTAAGTCTCAATGCATGATTGATACATTAACAGTCGATGATAAATAATATGTCATAATTATCAATATTATACTGCTATTTTACAGCATCTCCTGGCAGACATAAACAACCACCACCTCCACCACAAGACTCTTATCGAGGGTAAGTACATCCCTATTTTCATTCTTCTTCAGAGCTCATTCTTAAACTCTCACTGGGTTTCTATTGTAGCACGACAATAGTTCTACTAGATTTCCAACAAAATTTAGTCCAGATAATGGAAATATGTTGTGTCACCATTTTATTTGCACCATTGGTCCAATACATCTGACTTCAGCTGTCTTGTTTTCATGAGTTAACTCTAAATAAATTTTCCAGTGACTCTGTAAAAAAAATATATATGATTCCAGAGTAGAGAAATAAATGGAAACTGCAGACCTGAGCAAGACAACATAAACACACTAAATGAGTCAAATTATTTAACTGAGAACAAGACCCTGACATCTAAAGGTACACTTATACATAATCAGTATCAGTGACTCTACACCTACAGAGGAACAACACAGACACCAAAGCACATGCAATCGGACCATCACAACTTTGCTATCACAGAACAAGAATCTTCCACACAGAAGTATCTCTGCATATTATGAGATATACAGCACACAGAAGTATCTCTGCATATTAAGTTGTGGTGATCCTACAGCTACCTTAAATAAAGTACTCTAAAATGACCAATATCAGACTAAATGCATAGTCATTAATTGCAGAAGAACACACTCTTTGTTTTGTATTACAACAATATACTTGAAGTTAAATAAACAAAATGTCAGAGGATGTCTGACAAAGTGGAGAGTGCCGCAGTAACAAAACAAATCGTTTATTTTGATAGTTAGTATTATAGTAGCATTACTAAATTTATGTAGTCTGTTATCGCATACTTTAAGTTAGTGTGTAAAGTTGGAATCAATGCTGAGCATTCTACTATAAACTGGAAACATGTCTCACCACTGTTACTGTTTGTAAACTGGAAACATGTCCCACCATTGTTACTGTTTGTAAACTGGAAACATGTCCCACCATTGTTACTGTTTGTAAACTGGAAACATGTCCCACCACTGTTACTGTTTGTAAACTGGAAACATGTCCCACCACTGTTACTGTTTGTAAGCTGGAAACATGTCTCACCACTGTTACTGTTTGTAAACTGGAAACATGTCCCACCACTGTTACTGTTTGTAAACTGGAAACATGTCTCACCACTGTTACTGTTTGTAAACTGAATATGCAAGATCATATAAACATGACGATGAGGTATGATTCCCTTTCCCAAACTCCTGCAGGAGAGAATTATGGGTATGGAAGAAGAGTGCAAGTGAATGTGTGGATGGATAATATTAAATACTGCACAAGATTAGAATTCTCCACACTCAAACAAGGAACTTTAGAATAGAAAGACTTGGTAGAAATTTTGTGTTTATGTTTCTAAAGTGGCATCCCTGCGGCCCTGAAGATTTTGGGTTTAATGAATGTATGAATAAAAAGTGAAGATGCAGTCAAGGAATTTGAAATAATGTAAGGCATAAGTTTCTATCCCTGGCAAGAGCAGATGAGTTCTGTATAAGTTAACTATGCTAACTCTCAATATAAGTTAGCTATGTTAACTCTCAATATAAGTTAGCTATGTTAACTCTCAATATAAGTTAGCTATGTTAACTCTCAATATAAGTTAGCTATGTTAACTCTCAATATAAGTTAGCTATGGTAACTCTCAATATAAGTTAGCTATGTTAACTCTCAATATAAGTTAGCTATGTTAACTCTCAATATAAGTTAGCTATGTTAACTCTCAATATAAGTTAGATATGTTAACTCTCAATATAAGTTAGCTATGTTAACTCTCAATATAAGTTAGCTTTGGTAACTCTCAATATAAATTAGCTATGGTAACTCTCAATATAAGTTAGCTATGGTAACTCTCAATATAATTTAGCTATGGTAACTCTCAATATAAATTAGCTATGGTAACTCTCAATATAAATTAGCTATGGTAACTCTCAATATAAGTTAGCTATGGTAACTCTCAATATAAGTTAGCTATGTTAACTCTCAATATAAGTTAGCTATGTTAACTCTCAATATAAGTTAGCTATGTTAACTCTCAATATAAGTTAGCTATGTTAACTCTCAATATAAGTTAGCTATGTTAACTCTCAATATAAGTTAGCTATGTTAACTCTCAATATAAGTTAGCTATGTTAACTCTCAATATGAATTTCTTTTATTATCCACTGTAAGAGATTGAGCTGCTCTAGATATGTAGTAATGCAAAATTAGCTAAACAGGTTACTGGGAATACCTAACTATGAACAAATATGGATAAACATGTTACTGGGAATACCTAACTATGAACAAATATGGATAAACAGGTTATTGGGAATACCTAACTATGAACAAATATGGATAAACAGGTTACTGGGAATACCTAACTATGAACAAATATGGATAAACAGGTTACTGGGAATACCTAACTATGAACAAATATGGATAAACAGGTTACTGGGAATAGGCAACTATGAACAAATTTAGATGAAAAGGTAAATAAAAAACATGCAATAAAACAATAGGACAATTTTCTACGTTGATGTACATGATGGTTGGGGGTAATTGTTGAAGTCTGCTGAAGAGTTACATCTTATTTTTGTACCTGGACATTTGGATGTTAGGGGAAAGGAAATACCCTCTGACCATTTGGATATGCATGGTGGGCTGTTACATTGTCTCTGTCACCTTTTTCCCATTGTTCGCTTGAATAATCCTTATAACTGAAGATTTGTCTCCTTTCTTAAATGTTACTATGTTTTGTAGCTTCTAAAAAGGTCTGTAATTTTCTTCCATTGTTGTTTCTCTGGACCAGTGTGTTGTCTCAGCATTTAATATTCTTGATATTCCTGAAGAATATTCTCTGCTGTCTAAGGTGCCTGTCCACATATACACATGGCTATGTTGCCAATCTTGAACTTTGTGTATACATGTGACTGCAGAGTCGGTTGTATTATGTTCTGTTTGTGTATATATGTGACTGCAGAGTCAGTATGTTGTGTTCTGAGTTTCAGAATAACAACTTGTTCTGGTCTGTTCTTAATTTGGTAGTGATCTTGTGTTGATGTTGGCTTACTAATTGCTTTTATAATCTGGTTTCTGTTATCAAATTAAAGTTTGTGTTGAGGGTAGTTCTATGATATAATAACCTCACATTACTTGGCCGTAATATTTTAAAGTAATATGGCCAGTTCTTAGACTGAATGTTCTTCTCTCACTCTACTAGTTAACTACCCAGTTTAGGCTGGGTTAAGCTAACTTAAATTTTAAAATAACTTTCAGGTAAATCAGAGTTGAGTTTATCTGGCCATTTGCACAAATAAAACAGTAATATAACTCATCTGTGTACTCTAGGACAACATCCTGCTTGAAACCTAGAAGAGCCATTGTCATGCTACAAGATCCAGCAGGAGTTTAAGAACAAATTAAAAAAAAACAACTCACAGTTGCATGAATAATTCATTAATGAATAATTCATGCACCTGTAATAAAGTAATTTTGTACCTTAAAGTGTAAGATTAAAAAATAGGTTTCTACTCATTCTTTGTTTGCCCATGAAAAAACATGATGGCTGTTGTTTTGTTAATGTTCTATATTGATTGTCTTCATGGTGTTTGATGGTAGACAATCTCGAACTAATATAGAACATATTACATATTTGATCATATTTAATTGTTCAGAAATGTGAAAATCAGATCGATTGAAGAGCCAATATCCAGGGCAGTATATGAGGAAAAGGAACAGGAATGCCTATCAAAAGAAGAGACCATCCAGGTAAGTCTATCCATCTATCTACTATCTATTTCTATGTTCCTTCAATGCCAAATACAGTACATAGGGATGAAATCAGAGCTCACTAGTTTACGCAATGTGATGCTACTGTGTGTAATTCTTGCATGTTGTTGAAACCCATAATCATACCATCTTTGATGGTTGTTCTGTGAAGAGTCTCTCTTGGTTTTTCTCTTTGTTTTGCCATCTGGTACCTATTTTAATTATTGTAGTGGGAGTCTGTTTTCATTCATTCTAAGTTCATGTCTGATATAGGTCCATCATTTTATTTTTATTGTAGAAACATATTGCTGTTTGGTATCTTCTTTTACTTGCTTGTTTAACTTTAATTCTTCCCAACCAATATTTAACCCCTTGGCTGTAGAGGCATCCTTAAGTAACTCCAGATGAAAACTCCATTATGCGGACATCTCTATAAGGAGCGATGGGTCACGTTTTGTATAATTTATCCCTGATAGCACCTCAATGTTATCAAATATTCTGATTGGCTAATTCAAGCTGTCTAAAGGTAATCTTCAAATCAATATTATATAATTGGGTACACTTGTTAGTGTCATTTCAACTCTTGTCTGTCAACAAAGCAGTATGGTTTTTGTCTAGCTATCTTACTTAAACCTACAAATATGGTGAAGTGGTAAACTCAATGAATCTGAAACTTATAAATTTTTGGAAGAAAGTTTTTCTGATAGTTCTATCATTAATTCATCTGATACACAAAGTGATGTAGAAAATATTAATTTGCATTGTGATACCAGTAGTTTTTCTGATGATATAGATTTAGATTCAGATGATATCTGTAGCCCACATATATTCAAATTTGTGGTACGGCACAAGTGACACGGTAAAGTCTCCATTTGATTTTTCTGGCAATAATGCTGTAATCATTCAAAACATTGATCATGTAGATGTGTTAAGAATATTTGAATCTGCATCAAATGATACTATTATACAACATATGTGTGATGAGACATACATTTTCTGAAAAGTATATTACTGATAGGAAAAACTTTGCGGCTGGAATAAAACGGATTATTATGATTATTTTTTTGAAATAATGTTTAATTTTGTGAGACAAATTGATGTTAAAGGTTTTTTTCATCTCCTCCATAATATAAAGAAGCATTATGCTTGCATATTTTTGATTGAGTATACAGTAATAATACACTAATACAGGAGGGAGAGGAGATGGCTACCGCCCTCATTTGCAGAGCCTGTGAAATGTGAGATCGCTAACATCTCACACCCCTACGGCATTAATAAATGCTATAGGTTACTTTACTTACTTTACTAATACACTCAAATTGTTGAAAGCTAGAAATGCAGTGGGAAAATTAATTAGGGGGAAAAAATGCAACAGTTTTCCCTTACTGTAGTTACAATTAGACCTTTTTAACCCCATCACCCCCCCCCCCCCCCCCCACCCAGCCAAGGAGTTAAGAGTTTTCTAAAACATTTATACTAAAATGAATATAATTATTTTCTTCAAGTGTGTTTGTTTTTTTGCATTTTTCACAACCATATGTTAATATTAGAGTTCAATAGTTGTAATTTGGTATATTTATTTATGTTTTTTTAATTTCTAGATGTTTGTTAGTTGGTTGAATGCACTTGATGCCAGCACAATTCTGGTAGAAATCTCTTTTATTGTATCTCATTCTTGTGTTATTCTGCTGCATAAATAGGAAAAGTTATCAACTGTTTGAATAGTTTCTCCATTAAAGGAGATTTTATAATTAGTTAGTGAAATTTGTGATCTTAGTCTTGGAGGTGTTGACTTGAAGGTCATTTGTTCTGAAAGATGTCAAAGTCAGTTCAACATATCTTGTGCTTTAACAGGAGTTGGATGTAATGCCAGGTAAATATTGACTCATCTCCAAATATGTTTCTGCTTTATGTAGAGTATGTGGACTTCAAAGACAATTTTATTTATAGAAGTTTAAACACAACTTAGATAAAATATAACACATGTACATATTGTACATCATAATGATCAAATATTATTTTGGTTAAAAATTAACCCCTGGTTTCTCATCTATTGATACAATTATTTATTTATGACTTTCATTTAGAAAGTTATTCAATCTATGACTGCTGTAACTATCATGAGCACTAGCATAAAGTGTTATTCTATAATTACTCATAGGGGTACTTATAAGAGATAATTTCTATATTTTTATTTTGTGCAGATTCTTCAAGCAAAAGTACGTAGACTTGAGCACCTGCTGCAGCTGAAAGACCTCAGAATAGAAGATCTGCAGTCCAAACTGGAAGCAATTAGACCAACGGGAAAAAACGTGCGGTAGCTGTATAATAACAAAAAGAAGCTTAAAATCTCTGTCAGCTTAACAGACTATTTTAGCATGGTTTACAGTAATGTTTACAGAAATAATTATAAGAACTTGTAAATCTCTGTTAACTTAACAAACTATTTTAGCATGGTTTACAGTAAAATGTATAAAGAAATGTAATTTGAAAAACAAAGTGAAGTTAGACACCACACCTCAAACCAGCATTGTCAAAGTGGACATGAGCTAGTCTCTCCTGAATTAACTCTTTGCATACACACTGGGGAATCATGTTTGTTTACTCACTTATTTCAGTGAATGTAACAAAATGGTCTTGTCAGTAGATATCCCTATTACATAAAAACACAAGTGCCAATTTGTTTTGTGAGTTGATCTATCATAAAAACATGACTACCATTCTATTTTTTGTGAATAGATCTGTCATAAAAATATGACTACCATTCTGTATTTTTTGTGAGTAGATCTGTCATAAAAACATGACTACCATTCTGTATTTTTTGTGAGTAGATCTGTCATAAAAACATGACTACCACTCTGTATTTTTTGTGAGTAGATCTGTCATAAAAACATGACTACCATTCTATTTTTTGTGAGTAGATCTGTCATAAAAACATGAAAAGATCTTCCATACAGTGTGTTCATTTTGATAACATTACCATGTATCCTTTAAAAAGATCCTCAATGACTGCATATTTCCCATTAGGGAGTTGCAGAGAGATTTATACCATGTATCTTTAGCTTTGATAAATACCATGCTTTTATCTGTCTATTTAGTTGCTTACATCTGTGATAAATAGTTTAGTTAGTCAATATTCATGTGATGTTGTACTGTCTATATCACTGATAACCACTGTTTAGTTGTGGGTGTTTGCTGTTTTACTTTTATTGATGTTCAGAATGTATTTGAATGTTGTTAGATCTGAGCAAATGATAACTGCTTAAAAAGGTAGAGATTTAATCAGGGATTGAAATAAGGGAGAGAATTAAGTATATGCCTACTAATTTATTTGTGTAGTGAGTAAATATCTTGTGTCGTGTCTGTGACAGTGATATGTTTGTGGAACATGTACAGTTATCGTGCTGTTTTAATGCAGTTATATAAAAGAATTGTTTCTATCATTTGATTTCAAGCTTTAATATTTCTGCCATTTATTTACATTAGAAACAAGTATTCTTTATTTCTTCAATATGTTGCACAATATAAGATCCTTGTTTCTCTCAAAGACAGCCTATGATCCCAATACACATATGTGCCCAAATATCTTTTGGGCATGTATTTTGTATGTGCTTTCTGTTTTTTCTGTAACTACTTGTGTTAGAAACAGGTTTGCAGATGATACCTAGTATCACCTGTACTATTCATGTACAGTAAAATCCTATTATAACAACTTGGTCTGGACTGACAAAATATTTATGGATTGACAGAAATTTGCTATATATAGTATAAACATTAAAGAATTAAAAACAAATGGGATTTTGAAAATTATTATTAAGTCTGTTTTTCAATTTATTTGGCCATAGACATTGTTTCAACAGTTCTTATAATCTCTTCCTTCCATGGTCTCTTCTTGTTCTGTTTGCTGCTTTTCTGAGACATCTAATTTAACATGTAGTAAGCTTTCTCTCTTGTTCATTAGTTTCTATCTTCGTCTGACATTGAGAACGATTGAGAACGTCTGACATTAAGAATGATTGAGAACGTCTGACATTGAGAACGTCTGACATTGACGTTGGTATGAAGATTTAAATTCATAATTTACGTAGTTGACATTTTAAAATTCTGCAATCTCTCTGTCAATTCTTCCTTCATCTGTAAAAATACTGACATTTAAATTTCTGCACTTGTTTCAGTATTTTGATTAACCTATGATTATTGTCTATAAATCACATCCATAAGGTATATATAGAATACAGACACATTCTTACTCAGTTTATTTTGCTTGTGAATCATTATCCTACAATGGAAAAAAGGTCCAATTCTGGTAAATGGGCCTACCTATTTTGTGAAAAGCAAAACAAAATTAATGCCAGGGGGTAGGCAATTTTTTCCTGTGATTATTTCTCCCTCCTATAGTTACCCAACAGTAGTTGGAGTGGAGATATTTAATTTAGGAGGGTTATATGGGTGGGGCTCTCAGTGCGTGGCAAACACATCTTGGCATTCATCAGCAGTCATGGAAACTTTAACAAACATACTACATCTAGAAAAAACTTACAATTACGTTAACTATTTTATATGCAGGACTCAGCCAGCAGTCAGTGACATCCACAAATTATACAAAATTTCGGATCAGTGCAGATTTTATATCAAGGTTGGATGGTAGGCCCATTTGCCGGGAATGTACTGAAAAATGTGTTCTTTTCCTTGCCTTTGAAAGATACTGAGAGGTTCATATTTTTGTGTGACTAACAGCATACCTAGGGTTGTGTGGTCAGTAGCACACCTGTTAATTTCCTAGAAAACCTGCTATTCATTTCTTTAGGCTGAGTTGACCTATCAGCCATTGGGAATTTTAGAAATATTTCCAGTTAAACTCTGAAGATTGAATCTTGGATCACCAGACTTAGAAGCCAGTGCACTTACACTTGAGCGACCATGATCCCTATCCTACAGCAGAAATAATTTATAAATATGTCAAGTGCTGTGTAGGCCTATAGTTAACCAGTCATAAGACTGTTCCAAGATCTACAAGTGCAGAGAATGTTAAATGCACGCAGTTTCTTCCGTAGAGTCTACTGAACAATATCTAGAGAAAGGACTCTGTCAGAGTGTACCAAAATATATATATATATATATATATATATATATATATATATATGGGATGTTTGAGTTGATAAATAGACAATATTTGATATCCCCTACAGTTGGATGTGCATATGTATGTAATTGACATCTGGGGTGCTGTACCAAAGAAATGAATCCACAGAAACACAAAAATAAAGAAACCTTTTAAGAAACTCATTAATTTTTTAATAAAGAATTTAATTCTGAACTTAATTTTTTTTAAAATTTCTTTGTGATTTACCAGGGTACATCTGTTTTACCTTTGTGATTTACATGTGTTTTACCTTTGTGATTTACATGTGTTTTACCTTTGTGCTTGCAGCTATTTTAAATGGAACATTTTTTTAATGTACATAAACATTGTTTAAAATATGTCAAATATATAATTAACAGTATACTTTTGGTTGTACATTCCTTATAAAATATGGTATGTTATACATGTTTGCTTTACTAGGAGTGATCTTACTACTGATGTTACTGTGATGATTTTTATTAGAAATCACCCAGCAGCAATAGTGCTGTATGGCATTCCCATGGCCATATCACTTACCAAAGGCAAATAAGTGTTGATTATATTAAGTGACTTTCCAGAACATTGTTTTTGTTGGGGATACTCTAAACACCCATGTCTTGGGCAAGCAGGCCTTCGTTGGTCAAACATGTTCATACATTCTTTGATGTCATTGGTCCATCATCTTCTTGGTCTTCCTCTTCTTCTCTTACCTGGCACTCTGCCTTCCAGAATCAGACTTTCGATGCCATCATATCTGAAGTGATGATTAAGCAGGTATATGTGAGGCTTGTAACAACATTTAGGGATCATTATAAAACAATACTGCAGTAAAACATAACAACACTAGCACTTACGTAGGACACAGGTTTTTGATGTTTCACTTGAACGCAACAGATGGATTATCAATCACTAAGTTAGTTAGTTAGTCGTTGAATCATGATCATTGCACTCCGGACAAGTCCATAGGTGCTCATATCTCTCCTTGAGTGTATCCGCCATTACACATTGACTGACCATCATTCTCTCTTGCCAACAAAAATGCTTCTTTCTAGTGAGGCCCCATTTCAAACCAACTTATTTTAGTCATGGAACAAGTCATCATCACTTATATTTGCTCGTGTGTTTTCCAGCAGGGCATTCCAAATATCTGCCCGATTCATCACTCTGCCAATAGCTGTAGTGGCTGTGTGTGCGGCCAACCTATCTGCTCTCTCATTACCCCGGACTCCTGCATGTCCCGGCACAAAAGTAAAGGCCACTTTACGCAAACAGGGATTCTTCACTGCATCCTGCCACTGTTCCCGAATGTACCCCATCCACACTTTCACTATTACGCTCATCGAGTCACTGAGTATAGAGGCATGTGTCGCAATCTGCGAACACATCCATTTCAAAGCTTAGGCTACTGCCAAATTCTCCATTGTCATGCTGCTTCTCATCTGAGCGAATGCATCACTTTCCTCTCTGATGGTCTCCCCCCACCTTTGAACCATGAAGGCCCAGGAACTCCTGATGTGTTTCTCAACCAACATATCTGTAATCATATCACCTTTCCTGGAATTCTCACCGATCAGATAGTGCATCTCTGACTCCACCACTGTCTGACATCATTCCCTGCATTCTCTATTGGGTGTTATTTTTTTACTTTGAAGGCTGTCAAACACTCTAAGAATCATGCAACTCCATTCTGCACCAGGTAACACATTCTCCAATCTGCACACACTCTTTATAATATCCTCTGCGCATCCTATGCACGACTTTCCTCTCCCAAGTCGACTGCCTTTCATTTTGAGTATTTCAGGGTGTAGATGGTGTTCTTTATCAGCGGTGATTTGAAGGTTATCCCATGCCCTGCACATTTCTATTCTTTGCACTGCAGTTGAGCAATCAAGTAAGTATTGCATAGTCCATGCCAACCTATCTATAGTACATCCCAAATTAATTCGCACTGCCTCATTCTGGATTCTATTCAATCTTTCAGTTTGAGTCTGACTCATTGTCAGAATCACCAGTGCGTACTCTACCACCGCCACCACCAATCCCTGATACAGCAAAAGCAGCTACTTAATGAACTGTCTTACCAGTATAGGGTAACTATGCAGTGGATACCCTCTACTGTGGAATACCAGGAAATGAAAAAGCAGACCTACTGGCTAAGGAAGGTACTGCCGAAGACCAACCAGATGTACTAAACACCTACCATCAGAAAAAAAACAGATGATCAAGTCAATAAGAAAGCCACAAACACGAACACAAGATGACAATCACATTATGAATAAATCAGAACAAGTTATAATTCTATGCCTCAGAACAGGACACAACCGACTCCGCAGTCACAAAGTTCAAGATTGACAACACGGCCATGTGGACAGGCAGCACATTATGCCAAACATATACTTCAAGAGTGTTCTGAGTATGAAACGCTGAGGCAGACATATTGGCCAGAGGAAACAACACTGGAATCAAAGCTTTTTGTGCCACTGTATGAACTACAAAAGCCTGAGTTTTATTGAGACAGAATTACAGATATAGACATGTTTCAAGTGACAAAAAAAAAGAAGAAAAAGAAGCAGAAGTTGCAGCCTCAGTCCAAACTGAGCAGCAGCCATAACTTTCACTGCCATAAGACCTTTATAAGCCGTTACAATGATGTGGTCAACATGATCTTTGAAACTCAGACTTCGGTCCAACGTATCACTAAGACTAAGGGGTTATAAAGTGTAAACATGAAAACATACAAATTACAATACACAAGACATTTTCAACGTTTCGAACCATTAAGTCTTTCTCAAGAATATATAAAACAGTCACTCTCACATTACTATAGCATGTAACTCTATAGCTGCAAGCAATTGTCCCAAGGAATCTTTGAAAAAGTGCACTTGTGAATAAAGGGTCATGACTCTGGATCAAACCCATGACCTATGAAATCCACAACCTGGGATCAAACCCACGACCTAGGATTAAACCCACGACCTAGGATCAAACCCACAGCCTAGGATCAAACCCACGACCCAGGATCAAATCCATAACTAGGATGGAAATTCTCTACCTTTTCAGCACAAGACAAATGGCTTAAGCACTATCCCAGGAAGACACCCAGGACAGAAAGAAAACTTGATATGTAGCTACCAACTTTTGATTGGGATATGATACTTCATCAGATGTGGGTGGTGTGGAGGGAATTGAACGGGCTGATACATTAGCTAGCCTCACCACCATAACAGATGGTCAACCTATATACGAACAGATATTCCAGTGCTCTTTATGAGTCAGCATGATCAGAGGATTTTGAGATACATGAGTATGAGTTAATATCGAGAATGTGTAATTTGCGAGTGAGGATAGGCATGACCTGTAGAGAACACATAACAAAGATTTCATATAGAACACTGAACTAACTTATAACCAGAACCATCAGCCATTATACTATGACTCGCCCGTGTGTTTCCAGGGCTCAAGAGAGGAGCAAAGAATAACAACAGTGTTTACCTTCAATGCATGTCATAAGAGGCGACTAAGGTTATGGGATGGAGCTGGCTGTTCCATCCCATAAAGGACCAGTGACCCAAAGCCACGCTGAAGTCGGACGTGTCAGGCTGAAAATCGCAGATATCGCAGCAGTGCTGTAAACCATGACACAACGTATCCCATTCTCCGGACTGTACCCTGCTAATCTGCAGGAGTTTTAGAATATACGCAGAAGAAGAATAAGAAGAAGATATCCTGAGAGATTTACTGAATCTGTGTTCTGAGGACCTATGGACTTGTCCGGTGTACAAAGAGGATAATCAACTTACCCAATACTTCATTTCATTTCATGCAAGGGTTCTGGAAGGTTATACCATCAATGTAGCCCTTGACATGATTGAACAGGCACAAGAAGTTCATATATGCACTATGAACAATTTGTCATAGTAGATGAATAGAGAAACAGTACTGTGTAGCATGCACACATTCCTGATGAGTTCGTGTATGCTTCAGATTTATATAAATAACTTCTTGTGATGTCTGTAGTATTGCAATTTCTTCTTCCTAGTTTAACTCTTCATTAATGTAGGATGCTATATTGAACCAAATCTTCTCTTTGCATGTGAAGCATGGATACAAGTTGCTAGAATATCCTATTCTGGATTAGGTATCAGTTCATTAATTATCCTCCTCGCCTCGCACACTGAACATGCCCATAGGCGCTCAGATCTCTGCTTCAGTAAATTTCTCAGGGTATAACGGCTGATGGTTCGAGTATTACGGTGGTTCACTGATATTTTTGAAATCTTTTTCAGGTGTTATTTACGGGTCACTCGCATCTTCACTCCCAATTCGTGCATTCTCGATATTGACTCATGCTCATTCATCTCAAAATCCTCTGATCGTGCGGACTCACGAAGAGCAATGACTATGTCTACCCGGTCCATAGGCTGGCCATCTGTTATGGTGGCTAATTGGTCTGCCCGTTCGTTTCCCTCAACGCCCGCGTTTCCGGGGACAAAGATAAGGGTTAGTTTCACCAGTAATGCCCTCATTGTAGCTCTCTCCAATGACTTCACCCATCCCCTACGTACATCACCTATTTAGACTTTCTGAATCATGTTCATTGAGCCACTTAGTATGCATGCAGGGAAATAGCCTTGCGATTCCAGCCAGTTAGATGCCTACGTTACGGCAAATACTTCTATTGTTAGACTGTTTGTTGTTGCGGTAAAAGCTCCACTGGCTTCGTGCACAGTTCTCCATGTGATCTGGCAGTAAAAGCCCATGCACATTGGTGGTGACAGAAGGCCGACCCGTTCATGTGATCTGGCAGTAAAGGCCCATGCACATTGGTGGTGACAGAAGGCCGACCCGTTCATGTGATCTGGCAGTAAAGGCCCATGCACATTGGTGGTGACAGAAGGCCGACCCGTCCATGTGATCTGGCAGTAAAGGCCCATGCACATTGGTGGTGACAGAAGGCCGACCCGTTCATGTGATCTGGCAGTAAAGGCCCATGCACATTGGTTGTGACAGAAGGCCGACCCGTTCATGTGATCTGGCAGTAAAGGCCCATGCACATTGGTGGTGACAGAAGGCCGACCCGTCCATGTGATCTGGCAGTAAAGGCCCATGCACATTGGTGGTGACAGAAGGCCGACCCGTCCATGTGATCTGGCAGTAAAGGCCCATGCACAATGGTGGTGACAGAAGGCCGACCCGTTCATGTAAATCACATCTTCTGTCGTCGGTATGTTCGCAAATGAATGCCGTGAACTTAGCATTCACGCTCACAGGGTATATGTTTACTGCACTCTCTATTGAGTGTAATGATGGTCTTGAATGCCTCTTGAAAGACCATAGGAATAGTTATTCATTCCTTGCCAGGAGTTATTCCTTCTGGGTCGTAAATCTGTTTTAACGGTATTCTCGGCACGACCCATCCACGATTTGCCTGTCTTGAGCCTGCTTCCCTTAACACGAGGGAGCTTACTGTGTAATGGATGGTCTATGTCAGAATTCACCCTGAGATATGCAAGGGTAAGTCACATATTAATTCTGTGAAATATGCTCGGAAAATCAAGGAAAAATCAATGCCTGCACCTCAGATTCAACAGCTATAGGACACCATATATTATATTCTATATAAAGAAATACTACACGAAGGGAAGTATGGCAATCTGCGAAAACATTGACTCATTCCGCCCTATGTGTGACGTATTCCAGTGAATGTACACTTTGTATAGCTTCTTTAGCACGCACCATCCATGACTTTCCTTTCTTTAGTCTACTACCTTCCACACTCTGTATTATGTATGTCAGTATGTAGTAGATGCGCACTAGCAGCGTTGATTTGAAGGTAGGCTTTTGCTCGGCGCAACTGTAATCCGTGTTCCATACTTGGACAGGGCTTTTGCTCGGCGCAACTGTAATCCGTGTTCCATACTTGGACAGGGCTTTTGCTCGGCACAACTGTAATCCGTATTCCATACTTGGACAGGGTTTTTGCTCGGCACAACTGTAATCCATGTTCCATACTTGGACAGGGTTTTTGCTCGGCACAACTGTAATCCGTGTTCCATACTTGGACAGGGCTTTTGCTCGGCACAACTGTAATCCGTGTTCCATACTTGGACAGGGCTTTTGCTCGGCACAACTGTAATCCGTGTTCCATACTTGGACAGGGCTTTTGCTCGGCACAACTGTAATCCATGTTCCATACTTGGACAGGGCTTTTGCTCGGCACAACTGTAATCCGTGTTCCATACTTGGACAGGGCTTTTGCTCGGCACAACTGTAATCCGTGTTCCATACTTGGACAGGGCTTTTGCTCGGCGCAACTGTAATCCGTGTTCCATACTTGGACAGTCAATTAAGAATCAAATTCTTTGTACAGATTGTTCGTAGGAATTGTCTCGTGCACCCAAACATGATACACATCGCTTCATTCTGAATTTTCTCAATCTTTTAGTCTGCGTCCGGCTGAGAGTCATAATTGCCAATGCATATTACATCACAGAAAGAACTAGTCCTTGGTATAGAAGAAATAGTAACATCTCTTCAATCTGAGCAGCAGCAATTACTTTCATTACTGAAAGACCTTTTTGCCCTTGAAATGTGATCAACATGTCCATTGGAGATCAGATTCCTGTCGAAAATCAAACACAAATATTTCATTGTTCTGGTTCTTCCAGCTGATGTCATCATTGTTTCTAAATAATTGAATTTGTGGGCCTGTTTGAGTCATTCACTTTAATCTTGCTAAGATCTTGGTTTTGTTTCTTACAATCACCAACCATATCTTCTGACTTCTTGTTATTTAATAGAAAAGTCTTTGTCTTCTGTTATTACTATATTGATTATTTCTTGTAATTCTTTCTAACACAGAAGAAACGAATGAATAAATACAAGCTGAATTGGAGAACTGTTCAAGATAAAATAAAAGAAGGCATTATCACGTTTATAGTGGGCGATCTATAATGGGACTGGTCAACCGGATAAAGGCAGGGGCTTGTGGGAAGTTGGGCTAGGCATGCACTAGATAAACAGCGTGACAAAATAACCAGGCCGCAATGGGTGATTACATCTTACACCAATAATCGAATCTTCGTATAAGATTTAGTGCACAATGAGAGGGTGTTAACACAGACTAGGAGACAAATATGCCAGCTGGCTGAATGCCCGCGAATACTAGTACTGTTTTAATCAAATGTATACGTCTATTGCATGTGTACTTAGCTAGAAGCTGGTTCAGTTTGACTTTCAGTACAGAAGAATGCAGTTAAAATATAAGCAGAACGAATAAAAAAAAAGTTAGTTGCCAAAATCGTATTTGAAAGAGTGTGATGTGTGTATCCCTCCCGGTCAGGAAAATATAGTTGACAAGTAGTACTAAGAAGTACGTTCAGGAAATGTTAATTGTTAGTACGCTTAATTGTTTCAGATAAATATCAGAACCACTACTCCCCGTGAAACCCGACCACCCACCATATAGGGGATGTCATTAAATGACGTAAAAATTGGGACAGAAAGGGGGAGGGGGCTAAAAATGTTTGTCGTTGGGGATATGGTATTTGAATACAAGTGGAGAGGGAGAGGGGTTGACTAATGTTGATGTCAACAATACTGCTTTTTTAAACACCAATTAAATTGTTTGAATTTGTAATTTAAAAAATGTATCTAGTTTTTTTTCGAACTTAAACACCTTACAAAATGTATGAGGAGGGGGGGGGATAATATTGTTTGATATAATTAAGGGGGGTATATAACAATCATTAAACCCCTGAAGTCTTGACATTCGTTGATCAGGAGGGTAAGGGGTAAAAGAATTGGCAAAAACGTGTTCTAATTTATGGACAACCGCTTCCCTGTCGTGTCAGGTTGTTAATATGTCTAATATTTTCATATGTTGTCGCCCTTTGTCTATTTTGCCGTCAATTTTGCCTGTTGTGACTATGTTCTACTAACCTCCTTCATAAAGTGGACCACAAAAAGTATATTGTATTTTTTTATATTATGGATTAAGCTCCATCTCGCATTTGACTCTTTCAACACCTCCACATTAGTTTTCCTGGCAGTCCATGGTATTCTCAGCATTCTTCTGTAGAAAACTACATTTCTGATGCCTCTAATTTTCCACTTTCCTGTTTGTTTATTGTCCAAGACTCGCACCCAATTGTTAGTATAGGAGTTATATAGCACTGCAGAACTCTCTTCCCACCTCTAATAACAAGGTCTATCAATATATTTTGCATTTTTCTGAATGTTATTTTTGCCTGCCCTATTCTGCTTCTTATTTCTGTTGAACTTCTTCCATCTTAAATAACAATTACATTTATGATTTGTGTTTTCAAATAGTTGTATTTCCAATGGATTCATCTAACATTTTCACTGTATTGTGGCTTGTGGTGTAGCATTAGTGTAAACACAATAACAAAAAGAAAACTTCACCTGTTTGGTCATATAAAGAGACACAACTGTTTAGAAAGACAAATAATGCGGGGAAGAATACCTGGGTGGAGGAGAAAGGGCAGACCAAGAAGACGATGGACTGACGACATTAAAGATAACATGAATACATCGCTGGAAAATGCTAGCAGCATCGCCGAAGACAGAAAGGGGTTCAGAGATTTCATTGGAAAGGCAACGTCTGGAAGGAATACGTCACATGACAGTTCTCAAATATACATTATAATAACCGCTGAAATGCTAAATAAATTAATGATCTACAATTTAAGCCCTACTCAAAATTGAAGTTTTCGTCTATCGTTAATAGACGGCACAACGCTCGCAGTTCCTCTCCCATGATTAAACATAGTGGTGTATCGTTAATAGACGGCACAACGCTCGCAGTCCCTCTCCCATGATTAAACACAGTGGTGTATCGTTAATAGACGGCACAACGCTCGCAGTCCCTCTCCCATGATTAAACATAGTGGTGTATCGTTAATAGACGGCACAACGCTCGCAGTCCCTCTCCCATGATTAAACACAGTGGTGTATCGTTAATAGACGGCACAACGCTCGCAGTCCCTCTCCCATGATTAAACACAGTGGTGTATCGTTAATAGACGGCACAACGCTCGCAGTTCCTCTCCCATGATTAAACATAGTGGTGTATCGTTAATAGACGGCACAACGCTCGCAGTCCCTCTCCCATGACTTAGTGTAAGATCTTATGTGAAAAATAAACTCGAGCTCCCAGAATATCTAAGATTCACAGTTTTAATAAGTAGTCATGAAGCTGATGGGAGGGGGTGTAGGGTCCAATAACTCCCCATCCCATTAAAACTTTTGTTGAAAAATTGCATGTAATTGAATGCTAAACAACACGTTGTTTTACAAATATGTTGTAACGCATGTGGTTGCATCTGTGGGTCTCACCAATGGCCCACTAGACTTACCACCCATGCAACAGAAAACCTTAGTGCATGACATGCCGTTATATTGAGGTTATCTTCTTAGAGAAGCTTCATGACACATCATCTATACAATTCTGCTTTTATTTTGTTGTTGAAATGTGTTTCATGTTTACCTGAATATATATGTAGGCACCCTCTGTGGGTGGGAGGGAGCCAGAGATGTACTGTGCAGCACTGGGGAGGAGGAAACTGACAGCACTGTTTTTTTCCTAAGACTGAAACCCATCATAGAGGCACAGTGACTAAAGACGTGACAATCCTCTTGACTTGAACATTTGGTTACATGCCTGGAGCAATAGAGAGTTTGGCATAACCAGTAGTCAACTGGTAGCGGGGAATGAGCACAGTGAACCCTATCTTGGCTACAGTGGCTAGGTACAGTACATAGGTCGAAACCTACCTTCCTTTAGGTGTGATAGTTATTCTCTGGCTCTGTCTCGGGGGGGGGGGCGAAAATCCATAGACTTCCCAGCAATATAATGCCCTTTAATGGCATTAGGTCAAAGGGCATGAGCCCATGGACCGCTGGATCAGCAACCAAGCAAACACAAATATGTTGCCCTTAACCATGACCGTCTGAATTAGAAGACCTCTGCTCAGAAAAAATCCTGCATTCGTTATTTAAAAAAATTATTGTCATGATTTCCGTTGGTTACTATTTATATACATGGAGTCGCATGCCAAAAATAACCAAGGCGACACCAAGTATATAAATAGTGATCAACGGAAACACGGCAATAATTAAAAACGCAACGAATAGTGGTTTAATTAATTATGTGTAGAAATATTCTATCTGCAGACTGTCATGCCTCAACCCTGTTTAGCGGTTACAACATAAAAGTTCATCAAGAATAAAAAAACGAAGTTAAATTATTTGTTACAAACCTTCCCATCAAAATCAGTCCCACCACCTCGTTGATCAAACTTCACCTGGGCCATACATACAAAATTGATCCTAATTTATTTGGATAATTTAATGATTATTGGATTATTATTTTTTTGCAAAAAAAACGAGTAAAATGGGGATGTCCAATGTGAAGCGTTTTTTGTGGGATTAATTATCATGCTCCACTTTTCTGCTGTTGGGGGGGGGGGGGTGTGGGGTGGTTTGTGGACCCTTAATCCCAGACCGAAGGTAGTGTAAAAGGCTTCCAACATAATTAGTTAGGACCCCAGTCGTTTCGTATATTTATTATTGTTTGGATTTCTGTTGATCACTATTTATATACCAGGAGTCGCATGGCTATTTTTTGCACGCAATTCCATGAACATAAATAGTGACCAACTAAAACTCAACAATAATTGAAAAAGTAATAAATGGGTTCCTAAATATTTATGTTGGTAGGTCTTTATTGGAAAGTATCAGGCTTAAACAAACCTGCTCCATTTAGATATAAATAACCAAATGGTCAGAGGGTGTCCGACAAAGTGGATGGTGCCATTTAGATACGGGGTTGCCCCTCATAATTGCACATTAACTGTCTTTATACTGATCATTTCTATTAAATGATGCCCAGTGCTAGAATGTGCATGCTTATCAATATGACTTCAGTGCATCTGTGCGCTCGCATATTTACTCTGATATTCAATTTTCAGTTACAGAGGGGATTCAGTTAACATGTGATTTTATGCTCCCTGAAGACGTAGTGGTTTCAAACCTCGCTTGATTAGACACACTGGAGAATGATTGCGTACGTAAGTGCTGCTGCTTCATATTGACAATGATCAACACTGTAGACACATTTTCCCTTCAAACCAGTGAATGTATCATTTTCTGACTATGACTTTCATTTGATAGACTTATTCATGCGACTGTGTATTGGTAAATAAAAAAATCGATTGTCGATCGGCTTTCTGTGATAATTGATGTGATTTTGGTGGTGGAGCTGTTAATCATTTGCGCCAACACATTAACGTTGAGTGGGGGGGGGGGGATGGAGGGGATGTCTGAAGCAGTTTGACAGTTGACATTTGAGAGGGTTTTCTACTATCCGGCTCTGTGGCGAAGTGGTACAGAGCTCGTCTGTGACGGCCAAGATACCGAGTTCGATCCCCACCACAGGCAATTGTGCATCCGGACCGTTCAGAAAACAATGGCAAACTACTAAACTTATTTTTCTTGCCTACACAATCACCACAGCCAGCAAATGCTGGGTTGATAGCTAAGTCCTGTAAAGGATATGCTATAAATTTTCTACTATTGTTTGACAAATGTAGAAAGTAACATGTAGAAGGTAACAATTTTTAAAAAACCCAGCAGAAATAGCAATATTTGAATTTGAAACATTTTTCTACCACCGAAGACGGACGTGTGGGGCCAGTGCCGCAAATAAAACAGCGATAAACGCATTTCCATTTCCTGAATTACACCCTGTTGGAAATCTAATAGGACCATTATCCTGCAAGAGAGATCCAGCGGGAGTTTGAGAATGAACGCTAAAGAAGAATAAGAAACACCTTTTTAAAAATGTAAAACAAATAATGTATGCTTCCGTTCTTTGCTCATAAAAAAACACAAATACATTGGAAAGGTGGCTTTTCCTGAATTCGAGGCAGCTTGTGACAAGGGGGGGGGGGGGTGAGAGGTGGGAGGGTGTCAGAATTGACACCAAAGTGTTGATGTAATTGATGTACATCCCCTAACTTCTAGTAGGCACTACTATCATCTCACATTTACATATGTCTCTATAACGATAGAGACGACAGGTTGATACTCTGTTAGTCATGCACAGTAGTCATACTGACGAAGACGTACTCTCCCTTTTCGTGGAGAACTCCATCAACAATCTAGTCTGGCTAAAACAAAAATGGCGACATGATTTCCACTTCGGTAACGACTGTTGAAGATTCATGCATAACATTAGGAGGGGGATATACTGATGTTGCTAGCGGGCCTCTGCTGGATGTGGGGACTGTGATCGGTGACACATGAAAGTTTCGTTTGAGGAAAATCGGTTCTAAGTATTGTATTCGTTGTAACAGAATGAAGAGTATACGTAACCAGCAAGCCATAAGAACCATCAGTATAGATATACACCAGCCAATGGAGGAAACTGACCAATAGTACATTTGTCCGGACTTCAATGACGCCAGATCGTATCCAATAACGAGAAGAACAACCCAAAATAGTAAATTTGTCCGGACTTCAATGACACCAGATCGTATCCAATAACAAGAAGAACAACCCAAAATAGTAAATTTGTCCGGACTTCAATGACACCAGATCGTATCCAATAACAAGAAGAACAACCCAAAATAGTAAATTTGTCCGGACTTCAATGACACCAGATCGTATCCAATAACAAGAAGAACAACCCGAGATCTCCAAAACGAATTATGAAGAGATTGCACAAGATTTGTTTGTTTACTGTACAGCTGAGAGCTTAGAGCTGTAATCCATTGTTTGTTTACTGTACAGCTGAGAGGTTAGAGCTGTAATCCATTGTTTGTTTACTGTACAGCTGAGAGGTTAGAGCTGTAATCCATTGTTTGTTTACTGTACAGCTGAGAGGTTAGAGCTGTAATTGCCGCATACCCATTTAGGTCAAGGGTTCGATCATGGAAAAGACTGGCTATTTTTCTGTCGGAGTGTACATTTAAAAAAACAACTCTGAACATGACTTGGCGACAGCAAGGGTATGCGGCCTTTTTCACACAATCCACCGGACCCCCCCCCCCCGCAATTCCCTTACGGGAAAAATGCAGTATTGACAGTTTTGAATGTTGAATGTAACAGTATTCTTCAATATCTTATTTTAAACAAATAAAATATATTTCTGCGACATGTATTTTCAACAAACTTAATTAAAAAATGTCTCTAGAAGTAAGAAATTATTTTCATGAAAGATTGATTAAAATAAAATAACATTATCCTACCATTTCGGCATCTTCCAATATTTATATAACATTCGAGACCATATATATATCGTCTGGGTTTTTTTTGTAACTGATAAAAGTGTGTTAAAAATTGGGCGCGAACTTGTCAGTTTCCATTAGCGAGTTTGTCTTGTGGGAACGCCGCATTCTATTGTGATACGTTCCCAGATTTATACGACTTCTTCAGAAACAAAAATGTAGCCATTTCACTTGTAGACATATCTTATTATCATTTTTATGAACACAAAAATAACTGATATAGCTATTCCATGGACTTGTCTTTCTTATTCCCCACACGCAGACGTCATCTCTGACGTTTTGTGCAGCACAATTTATGCAAATTAACATAGAATAAAGATAAATGGGAATCTTCCTGGCGTAGCGGTTAAGCCGTTCACTTTATATTCAAGAGATCGATGGTTCACAACTCGCTGACAGTGTAAATTGTTTTCAATATATATCTGGGAATCATCGCTTGAAGCTACGGAGTTACGTGCTATGATTGTTACTCTCCCGCAAGTGGTGTGCCGTTCATTGAGAGTGGTGGATAATATATAAGATATCACAAGTAACTGTAATTCAGTTCTCTATGCCGCCTAAAAACATTTCAAAGGTAAATGATAAAATACCGTTGCTATTATTCATGTACGCAAAGTCACAGTCCTTGTCTTCTTCATAAATTCTCAGGAGCAGATTTATTATATTCAAAGAGCGCTGTTGCCAGCTCTAGGTAACGGTCTATGTAACAATCTAGGCGCGACCATTCGCCACATAAGATATAATTGTAGAATCACAACAAAGCAGAATGAACATTCTTACGTGATGTTTTAGAATATTGCTATGATTTTCGATGGTCACTATGTACATACTCTGCGTCGCCGGGGTGTCGTCTGCCAACGCAGACCAACAATTTGCACGTGAATAATCGAAAAATGATTAAAACGGCTTAATTGAATTCAGTTGGTTATTCTTCTACTGATGAAGTCACGGTCTAGATAACCGTTTCAAAAGAGCTTGTAGAAGACAAGTACATGCAAGGACAACATACCTATCACAATATAAAGGAGATCTCCGAGGCTAATTAGTAAACAATTAAGCATGTGGTTTTACTTATGAAATCTTTAGATTATCATCTATATTATCTTTCAAGCAAATGATTTGCGTGTTTCTGGAACATTCTCTTGAAACTTAGAGTGATGCTCTATCTAATGGAGCAGACTACATTTAAGGTAACCGAAGTACAATAAGTGAAAGCTGATTCAAACTTCTGTTTGAAAGGAGTGTGTATTACTCAACAAAGATTTTAAACCTTAAATTGCATCACAGCTAATACATAAGAGCCAATATCTTACATTTTTATATCCACATGCTGAAGATCTCCAGTGGTCCACCAGACCAACTACTAAATCCAAAATATATGACTTGCTTCTATACTGAAACGCATTTAAAATACACCACTAATATATACACTGTTGCTGTGTAGATGAGGAAACTGCCAAAGACGGATGTGTCGGGCCATTGGTGCAAATAAAATGGTGACAACGCATTTCCATTCTCTGGACTACATCCTGCTGGAAATCTAGTAGGACCATGGTCTTGCTATAAGGGAGATCCAGCAGGAGTTTGAGAATGAACACTGAAGAAGATGGGGAAAAATGTGCGAGAATGAATTTTCCTTGTCTTTGTCATGAGGCAGTGAAAGAATGGCTACCGGAATGAAAAGTGCATAAGTCAACCCGCGGGTTTGTGTACACACTACACAAAAACAATGAAAATTACACGTGCAACAGAATTTAAAGCAGCTATTACCCTGAAAATGGTTAGGGTTATCGCAGTATACTCTCTATAGAAAGGGCGTTGAGACAAAATACACAGTACATGTGTTGAATTGCCACGACTATCTGAAAACGACCGTCTGTGAGTCTTTGGTATGCTGGAGACCGGAATGAGCTCGCGGGCTATTGTCTGTAGGATGAATTGTCAGCACAGCACTATTCTCAATGAACATTACGGAGCCACTGGCAGCGCCTGGGATTGACGTCGCAGTGGCCAACCACGAGTTACTACCCCTGCGCAAGATCGTCATATTGTGCTGAGTCACCTAAGGAATATTTTCCTCGTGGCAAGTTAAACATCAATAGGAATTGCGGGCAGACGAGGGCAAGTCAAACAGTAAGAGCAGTAGTGCCCAGACGTGGGCAACTCTCTCGAATGACATTCATGCGATGTGTCAAAGATACAGGTCTTACTACAAGATGACCTTACTACAAGGTCTTACTACAAGATGTTTGGCGAAACTTGACTCACAGACATTGCCAGTACCACATACGATGGGCAGAACAACATGTCAAATGGACTAGACTGCAGTGAAATGCTGTCCTATTCGCAGACGAAAGCAGATTCAACCTATCCTTTGCTGATGAACGTATGCAGATTTGGCGACGGTATTGAGAGTGCTTTGCAGATTGCTGTGCTCCTCAACACAATCGATTTGGAGGTGGCAGTATTCACATTTAGGTAGAATTCACTTTTCACCATTGCTTGCCTCTGCACGACTTCCGTGGAAATGTTCATGCTGGGAGGTATAGTGATGAGGTTATGGGTGCATTGATTGTTCCCGTGTTTACTAATTATCCAGACTTGCATCTTCTCCAGCAGGATAACACATGTGCACTCACCGCATGCATTACACAGCAATATCTACAGCGGCAGAACATTGTGACGGTTGATTGTACTGCCCTGTCACCAGACATGTCCCCTAGAGAATATCTGTTGGACGAGCTTGGAAGCAAAGTCTACTGGCAAGGTTCTTCAGCAAATTTGCAAGAGCTCGAAGCTGTTCTTACACGTAAATGGGATTTCATTTCTCAGAAAGTCCTTCAGAAACTTGTGTTTTGCACGAGGAGCCGTTGCCAAGCTTGTTTGCAAGTACACGGTGAACATACCAGAAACTGAGATTAGTATGAACGATATTTTTAATTGGTTCCCATTTTGGTTGTCTCTCTTGCCTGCACAGCATGCAATGTATTGCATAACAATCAAATGCAAGAATTAATGACTAGTTATAGATTCATAGGAAAATAAATTAAAATTTCAAATATGTAAACTTGTAAACACATATTTACATTTCACACTCTTTCCAGGATTACAAAGGTAGAGCGTTTTTAATGTGCTTCAGTATATAATGAGGATTATGTCATGTGACGTATTCCTTTCAGAACGTTGTCTTCCTAATGAACTCTCTGAGCCTCTCTCTGTCTTGGGCGATGTGGCTTGCATTTTCTAGCGATGTATTCATGTTATCTTTAGTGTCGTCAGTCCATCGTCTTCTTGGTCTGCCCTTTCTCCTCATCCCAGGTACTCTTCCCTCCATTATTTGTCTTTCTGAACAGTTATGTCTCTTTATATGACCAAACAGGCGTAGATTTCTTTTTGTTATTGAGGATTCCTTCTGGCAAAAGCCACACATCATGTCACTGTCAAGTATACGCATATCCCTGGGAGTTGGAGGGTTAATCTCAAAGCATAACACACCGTTGAAAATAGGAGTTTAGGAGTTTAGATTTATTAATATGCAGCCCAGCTCTGGATAAATCTCCCTTACCTAAATTGTACAAAAGGATGCACGAACTGCATAGCTTGAATTTCTGGTGATAGAAAAAAATACATTTATACGTATATTCCCCATTATTGTTACCGCTTCTCATATCTTGAGCGTCATTGCAACATCTTCAAGACAAGCCCACGTTGTAATACTAACTAGACATAGTCCCTCATTGCAGCATCTACTAGACAGTCTCTTGTCAATTATATAGTGCCGTGGACTAATTGGTATCATCCTTCCAAAGTGACGCTATTAGACTTTTGTCAATTATATAGTGCCGTCATATAGACGTCATGTGAAAAAACTCAATCATTTTCATACAAATTGTCTCAGAAAAGTTATGAACATCAGATGGCAAGACAAGATTCCAGATACCACTGTCCTTGATAGAGCTGGTATCACGAGCATTGACACGATCCTGATGCAGACACAGATTCGTTGGGCAGGTCATTTGGTGCGTATGCCAGACCATCGTCTGCCAAAGATACTTCTCTATGGTGAGCTAGAGAAGGGTATACGATCTCAAGGTGGCCAAAGGAAGCGTTACAAGGACTCACTGAAAGCCTTTGAAATAGACCACGACACATGGGAAGAACTTGCACAAAATAGATCTACATGGCGTTCTAAAATATAAAAAAAGAGCGCATCATCTTGTGAAAAGAAGAGAAATGCAGCAGCGCAACAGCGGAGAGCAGCTAGAAAGTCACGGATGGACCAAGATACGTCTACAGTCGTTATTCCATGTCCAAACTGTCCAAGGACATTTACAGCTCGAATAGGGCTCATTAGCCATCTAAGAACTCATAACCAAGGACATAACTAAAATTGAATTTTCATAAGTGGATGTAACAAATGGTCATCATCACGTGTGATGGACGAACAACATATAGTGCCGTGGACTAATTGGTATCATCCTTCCAAAGTGACGCTATTAGACTTTTCTCGTGATATTTATTGGCTGTCAACACTAAGTATACACAGTGATCAATGAAAGCCACGAAGAAAGTCAAATAGTCTCACTTGTGAAGGATGATCTCCATTAGACCACACGTTAACGTCGATATATATATATATAAGATCTCCTGTATAATTGGAAAATAACCTTCTAAAATGACTAATTAAAATTTTCCACTGATGTGTATTGGTAATCATGTGTATACGTTATGTCGACAGCCAATTGAAATCACAGGAAAACTCAAATGAGCCATTTTAGTAAGAAGTTTTCCAATTGTCCAACACCTCACGTAAATTATATATATATATATATATATATATATATATATATATATATATATATATATATATATATATATATATATATATATATATATATATGTGTGTGTGTGTGTGTGTGTGTGTGTGTGTGTGAGTGTGTGTGTGTGTGTGGGTGTATGTGTCGATGATCATTGTCCACATATATCTAACTTATAAATTCAGTATTTCCGGAACGCTCTAAATAGCGCAAAAGATACGAAATTCCCTGTGACATTCAATTGATGCCAGAACGCTATAAAAATAGCGCATTGTTAATTTTACGTCAAGAAATTCCGTGCGACATCCAATCAATACGATTGGTGCCGTTACGTTATATCTTCTCCAACAACGTAAAGTATACATCATTTTTTGTATTGAAATATTATTGTCTTGAAATTTGTTCCGATTTTAAGTGGGTTAACCATTTAAGCATCCATGCAATGCTGACTAGTTCCCAACTCCGCTGTACTGGCCACATCGTCAGTATGCCAGACAAGCGCCTTCCAAAGAGATTATTCTATGGGGAGTTGTGCGAAGGTAAACGTTCAAGTGGAGGGCAGAAAAAGCGCTTCAAGGATAACCTAAAAAGCTCTCTCAAGAACTGCAGCATCGATCCTAGCTCCTGGGATACTACATCACTTGATCGCTCAGTCTGGCACACCCAGATCACTGCTGGCATTACAAAATTTGAAAAAGAAAGAACACTGCGGCAATCCACAAGCGTAAGAAGCGGAATGACAAATCCGTAAATTCTCCTACCCCGAACCTTCAGCACTCCTGCATGCACTGCAATAGAACTTTCCGTGCACGAATCGGACTCATCGGGCATCTACGAACTCACTAACCAAATTAGTTAATTTTAATTATTATATATAATTTTAATTTTTTTTTTTCTCATCGCATTTAATGTTTTTTCATGCCATGCTCGTCTTCGCTTGCGAAGGAGGAACACCATCATCATCAACAGGCAAACATCTGTGTCGGTCTAATGATGGCTACTGTTTTCACATTTGTGTACATTTCACGCCTTTCGCTTATCAGCTTTAATATTTGACACAATCGCAATAAAGAGTTAAAAAAACCCTAAAAAAACGCAAAAATAGATGGTTGAGTCGTCAAAGTTAGGAGTCACTTTCTCGGATTCGTGCTGTAAATGCTGCGGAGCATAGATATAGGATTGCAAGAACAAGCTCAAAATCGACATACCATGAATGCTGACTCACACACGAAGATGAATTGAACAAGAAACGCTTCAGAAAAGACAAACACGGCTTGCTAAGGATACTGATTTACATCGTCGTTGAACTGAGCTAGAATCACCAACGTCATGAGAAAATCGACAAGCAATGCATACATAATCTACCAAAACAATACAGTAATATAACTGGCCCCTACGGGATCCAAACAAATATAGTATCTGTATAATTGATGAGGGACGCAACTAGACAATAAATATTGTCTTTGGTACAGCAATTATCCATCTTAAATTGTGTGTACACATGTCGAAGAGCCCATATTAGAAACTTGAGAGACTCCATGTGGAAGTTGCGCCGAAACAAGTTATGCGCTCGTGTATTAGAAGGGCCTAAAAGGGGAGAAACGAATAGTAATAAGGTCTATTGTCATGCAGGTCGTAAGAGGTGATTGATAAGGTTGACTGTGGGGGTGTTCATCCCCCACATGATGAAGCCTGCTGAAGACTCATGACTGGACTGCTGGAATATCATCAAATATTTTTATCTGCAGTATGGTCGCGAGCTTGCAATAAAACCATCATAATGCAGCAAACTGGATTTGAACTAAGTCCGCTCATAAGACAACTACTCGCCTCTCAACATGAATCATCACAGAAGACTATCGTTGACTCAGCTTGCAAAGCTAGTTGATGCCAACTGATGGGACCTAGTTCACATCCCGTTTGCTGCATTACGAGTTTTTTAAAATAATAAATCATCATTGCTTCTATATTTTACTATTCAATAAAACCATCACATTCTTATCCGAAATAGAAAGGCTGTGTAATTCGTGATACTGCACCTTACATGAATATTCAATGAAATAGTCATCTTAAACTTGCATAATCTTTGAATCTCCCAAATAAGAAGAGAATATTAGGGAAAACAAAATGAAAATAAAATCCCACTGTCTGACATAAGGAATAAGAATGTTAAAGAAATACCAACCAGGAGATGAAAGTAAAACATCAGCGTCTGACATAATGGACAAGAATAACATATTTGCATTTTATTTTGGTTCTATCGACACCCTTTAACAATCAAAATCAACAAATATGGAATAACTTTTTACTGGATTTAATTACAAAAATTAAATTACCAAAATATCAGACTGTTTTTTTGTACTGCACATTCTAAAGTGTACAGGCTAAAATTAGCGTACATGGCTCTACATGGCAAATTCAGACAGATCGCTGCTACTGTGTAGGTGTTTTGAAGCAGCAATGTAGCCTGAAAAGAACTGGACAGTTATAGAGTGATATAAGTGAAGAAAAATCAACTATAACTGACTTTCAAGTTTAATAAATAAAATATTTTTATTGCTACTCGTAAAAGGAAAGTCAGGATTCTTGTCTTTGGTTGATGCTTAGAAACGGTTAAATGCCATTTCGTCAGGAATGGACTTGAGTGCCCATGTGACGCACTTCTCCTCATCACTTCACGGCCATCTATTCTATAATCGAAGCTGTGAATTAAACTCCTCCAGTTCCTATATTTCCTGTCTTGTCCCATAGCGAGATGTTTTCTTTTTCTTTGTGGCTCAAGCAATCAATTTTAAGTTTATTCTTAGACTAAACATGACAATGGTCCGAATATTGTGGGGGGAAATGTCGATTAGACAACAAAAATACAAATGTAGTCGATCTAACTTGCACTGACATGGCAAAATCAATCACCAAATGATGTTCTTCAGAAATTCAAAATGATATGAAAAAGAATAGCGACTAAATTATCTGGTTCGATAAGTCTGGAACGAATGAAACTAAGAACTCCATTCTACTATTATATATATCTCAGTACAAGATGGAATCATGTTTCAACAAATGTTTGAATCTTTTGATTAATGAAGCTAGAAGTATAGGATCACCATTAATCTTGACTAGAAAATGGGATTTTTCTGTGACATTATCAAGAAATAAGAAAAATCTCTTAACATGACTCTACCTTAATCCGATTGTTAATGGTGTAATGGAAAACTAGTACAAAGCGTATGCAGAGGTAGTAGAGATGTGGCTTTATAGAAGAATGTTGAAAAGACTATGATCCGAAGAAAAACGTAATGAAAATACTTTAGAAAGTAGTGAATTCTAAAAAATAAATTGTTCAGTTGTATCAGGAGAAGACAGTCCACTTCCTTTGTAAACCTCTTTGTATGAAAAGAGGAAAGATGAAACATAATGTGACAGTAAGTAGATTGAAGAGCAGGAATGGTGTGAAATACTAAAAGGAACGAGGAAGCATAATAGGATAGGTAACTTGAAGGGCATGAACGACGCAGAAGACTAAGAGTAAAAAATAAAGCACAATTTGATTTGGTAACTTGAAAAGTAAGAACGATAAGGAAGACCACGGGGAAAGATGCCGAAAAGTTTGACAATATAATAGAGACGAGCATTGGTGTCTTATATGATTACACAACATCAAGCAGGAAATGGAAAGAATGAACATAAATATCCTAGGAATGAGCGAAATGAGGTGGACTGGGGCAGGAGAGATACAGTCAGATAAATTTAAAGTCATATACTCAAGAGGACAAAAACACGAGAGGGGAGTAGGAGTATTATTAGACACAGAAACAGGAAAAACGGTGAATGGTTTTATGGCAATATCAGATCGGTAATATTAGTTAAACTAACAGGAAAACCGTTGGATATCAACATTGTGCAGGTATATGCACCCACATCAAGCAGTTCAGAGGAGGACATCAAAATTTTTTATGAAGATCTAGAAATCGCAATGAAACAGTGTAAAAATCAGGAAGTAACTATAGTAATGGTGGACTTTACGCAAAAGTAGGTGAAACAGAAATAAAAGATGTGACAGGAAGATTTGGTTTAGGAACTAAGAATGAAAGAGGTGATTTATTGATAGAGTGGGCACAGGCACATAATTTAATAATAGGGAATACATGGTTCAAGCAACATCCAAGAAGACTGTGTACATGGATTAGCCCAGGTGATAATACTCGGAACCAAATTGATTACATTTTAGTCTCTAAAAGACATAGAAACAACATTAGATCTATGAAAACAAGGCCAGGTGCTGACTGCAACAGTGATCATATACTACTGGTAGCGAAATTGTGTATAAGATTAAAGAAGATCAAGAGAGCACCAAGGAATATGAAATTAGATTTAGTTTTATTGAAATCAGATGCTGACATTAAAGAAAGATACAACATAATTGTACAAAAATAGATACAATGCCATTGCAAAGATTCAGAGTATTGAAGATCAATGGAACATGCTAAAACAGTCGATAAACCAAACATCTAAAGAGATAATACCAAAAGTAAAACATACATCAAAACAAAAATGGATGACAGAAGAAATATTAGAATTGATGAGCACCAGAAGGAAAAATAAACACAAGATAGTGGAATATCAGAAAATACATAAGGAGATACGAGAGAAATGCAAAATAGCAAAAGAAAGCTGGCTGAACAAGAAATGCACAGAAATAGAATTGCATTACAACCAAGATACAACATTACTATATAAGAAAATTGAGATGATAACATGAAAGAGAACGCAAACAGTTACAGGGTGTCTAAAATCTAAGACAGGGCAGGTATTAATGGGAATAGATCACATAGTACAGAGATGGTCAGAATATATCAAAGAACTTTATGATGACAATAGACCAGAAATAAACATACAAGATAACGGCGAGGGTCCATCAATACTCACAGCAGAAGTAAGGGAGGCACTAAGACACATGAAATATGGCAAAGCCCCAGGTCCAGACAATATCACATTAGAAGAATTAGCAGCTTTAGATGACTTTGGAGTTGAAATAATCACAAAATTGCTGAATGACATATATAACAGCGGAAACATACCCGATGACTTAATGAGATCCATATTCATAGCATTACCTAAGAAACCAGGGACCACCGAATGTGAAGAACACCGTACAATCAGACTCATGAGCCAAATAACCAAAATACTTATCAGAATCATCATGAAGAGAGTGAGAAACAAAATAAAATCAGAAATAAGTCCAGAACAATGTGGATTTGTAGAAGGCAAAGGCACCAACAATGCGATTTATATATGAGAACACTAATAGAGAGGTCTATAGAAGTAAAAACAGATATGTACCTCTGTTTTATAGACTACACTAAAGCTTTTGACAAAGTTAAACATAGCGAAATTATACAGATGCTAGAGAATCTGAACATTGAAAGCAAGGATTTAAGAATAATCAAGAACATGTACTGGCAACAATCAGCAGCAATAAGAGTAAGAAATCAATTTGGCCCTTTTCAAGAAATAAAACAGGGAGTCAGACAGGGATGCATGCTTTCACCAGACCTGTTCTCTCTATACAGTGAAAACATATTGCGGGCAATAGTAGATATCCCAGGAATATCAGTGGGAGGACATAACATAAATAATTTGAGATATGCGGATGACACTGTTCTGATTGCAAAAAGTGAGGAAGACCTTCAAAACTTAATTAAAGTAGTAGTCACAGAAAGCAAAGAGAAAGGCCTCTTCCTAAATATCAAGAAAACAGAAGTAATGGTTATTTCAAAGAAAGAAAATAACACACCTTGCAAGATCATAGTGAATGATATAGTATTAAAACAGGTCCACCAATTCAAATATCTAGGTACAATTATTACAGCAGATGGAAGAAGTTCAACAGAAATAAGATGCAGAATAGGACAGGCAAAAACAACATTCAGAAAATGAAAAATATACTGTGTAATATGACCTTGTCATTAGAGGTGAGAAGAGAGTTCTGCAGTGCTATATAACCCCTATACTAACATATGGGTGCGAGTCTTGGACAATAAACAAACTGGAAAGTGGGAGATTGGAGGCAACAGAGATGTGGTTCTACAGAAGAATGCTGAGAATACCATGGACTGCCAGAAAAACTAATTTAGATGTGTTAAAAGAGTTAAATGCGAAACGGACCTTAATCAAGAATATAAGAAAAAGGCAATCTTCTTTTTTTGGCCACTTCATGAGACAGGCAGGTTTAGAAAACATAATTACAACAGGCAAGATTGAAGGCACCAGAGACAGAGGGCGACAACGTGAGAAAATATTAGACAGTTTGACAACCTGGCACGGCAAAGAAACAACAACGACTTTGATACATACTACTGTGGATAGAGAGCTGTGGAGAGCCATGACCGCCTACGCTACCCGACATGGCACTGATGATGATGATGATGATGATTACACGATGACCTAACACAAGACACGTAGGACTGGGCCGACATGATTAGCAACCTCCACGTTGTATGGCATATACGAAGATCTTGTTGTGAACGAAGAAGTTTACACACAAACTTGACCACAGAGATAATGACGAATGATGACGAATGATACTCTGCACTAGGCACATACAATGATATTATCTATATATCTCTTCATACTCTGGCGCCGTATTCAAGACCAAGTATCAGCTAATAGACACAAGGAAAACACTTGTAATGTAAAAGTAAACACTCTCCCGAAAGCAATACTACCTAGATTTATTTGATGTAAAGTATCAAGAATTGCTAGGCAAGAATAAGATTGCGTTAGTTATTGCTTCAGTGGTATATGGCTGCAAAATAACACCCGATTTTCAAAATATGTGTATATGGGTTTCCTTATCGCACCAGTGGCGCGCTTACTAGGGTGAATATGCATTAAAATAACGAGCGTGTCGTCAGTATAAGTAAAACGTATTATGTCAAGATGTCACATAGCTTGGGAGTTATCATAATCGTTGACATACAATCACATTAAAAATATTTACTTTATAAAAAAATAAATAATATATTTTATGGAAACCAGTGAGCACACATATTCAAAGTCCAGTACCATTTTAGAGTCACATGCCAATCAAAAAATTGTTGCTACTATGCAGTGGTGTACTTACCAGGACAAATTCCAGTGAGTCGAAAGGGTGGGCGCTTTTTGGTCCGCTTACATAATACAATAAAAATAAGTTACCATCAGGTAGTGCCCCTCTAAAAGCATTGCTATGCAGATACGATGAATACAATGGCAGAGAAAGGTCATGTAAAAGATGGATTGCAAAAAGAGTACTCGTAAACAAACATATATGAAGCACACAAAACGGCCATAGCTAGATATATCTTCAACACCTGACGCTGCAAGACATGTAGTGGTTTAAAGCGAAATGGAAAATAAATTACAAAATACACCTGAGTTTCAGAACTTCGTATATTATCACGCGTTTCCGTGGTCGCTTGAGCACTTCCAGTCTACTACTTATGGGATGTTGGAGGACAACAAAGATATGTGATGGACATCATGGTACCGGAGAATGGAGATGTGCAAGCAGTGTCACTAACGCTTAAAATAAAAAGTTGTAACGATTCATGATAGTCTTATTCAGCACTTACGTCACGGGAGGAACAAGATATATTTTACTACAGTACAATATGCATCAAAAGTCATATCTAACTTCCTTTGTTGTACTCGGGTTTTCTCATATGTGCTCAATCCCTTTCAACATAGAGGTATGCCAGCCGCCGAGAGTATCACTGAAAACAGGTAACTGCAATTTTAAACGATTTTCCTCAAGAATCTCTGAAAAACGAACTTGTAAAGAAGACGTCTGGATCAAGTATAGAACCCACGATCTGTTGTACACAAAGCAGATGTTTTAACCACAATGCCATGACATTTTCATGTACAGCAAATACTTACTTATATAATACATAATTAATAAATTACTTGAGTTCAAGTATATACAATCCGACATGAGGCACCACAATCCCTTGACTTAGTTCACAGCTTTCTAGATATACAAATCTATGGCGTGAGAATATCCACATCGACAACAAGCAGCCTGTGATAGTTAATGAGTTTGCCTCTCTTTTGGAAGGCGTGTCCCTTTCAACCAGCAGACAACACTGTCCAATTAGGTTATATCAGGACACACTACCATAAAATATTAGAGGTAACAAAGACCCCAAAGTTTAACACTGCACAATCAGCCTGTCTGTCTCTGTGGCGGCTTTATACAGATCGCGTCTGCGGCGGCCAAGGTACCGGGTTCGAATCCAGACGCTGGCAATTGCGCATCCGGATTGTTCAGAAAGCAATGGCAAACTACTGAACGTTTTATATTATCTAAAACTTCACTACAGCTACAGAATGCTGGATTGATGACTACGTCCTGAATAGGATATGCGTCATCCTGAATAGTCAACAGGTCTTATGCCTTATATATAATTCGAAGGTTTTGGCTACAGTACATACTTAGTCAGTTTAGGAAAAACGTCAGGAAAACCGTTGGTCCGATCATGAACTTTATATATTCTATGTACATAAATTAATTACGTCGCTGCGTGAAGCCATTCTGATAACTGTTGTGCTTTTCATTGCTTGGAGAAAGGATAAATAACAAAGCATGACAATAATCTGAATGGCCTACGGTAGTGACGCTGCACACATGTTTGTATAAAATGGTCATTGTTGTACACAAACATTATTAGGATCTCCTTATATCGTTATACTTCTTTTGCATATGCTTCTGGACGTTATAAAAATGTGTTAAACTATTTATCACGTCATTGCAGCGAAATTTCTATAACTAAACATTGCATATACTGCGTATATGTCTTCTTCTTTGCTCGCTTTTAAACTTCCACATTGATGGCTCTGACAAAAGTAGCAGGCAACCCCTGTCTCCGAGCATTGCCGTAGAGTTTTAAACTTCCACATTGATGGCTCTGACAAAGGTAGCAGGCAACCCCAGTCTCCGAGCATTGCCGTAGAGTTTTAAACTTCCACATTGATGGCTCTGACAAAGGTAGCAGGCAACCCCAGTCTCCGAGCATTGCCGTAGAGTTTTAAACTTCCACATTGATGGCTCTGACAAAGGTAGCAGGCAACCCCAATCTCCGAGCATTGCCGTAGAGTTTCTCATGAAAGTAGACAAGGTGTTGCCAAGTGTTTCTCTCATGACCGTCTGTGTCGAAAGTCACGTTTTCTCTGTTCTACTTTCTAATGTTAGATAGACCTACAACAAGTGTTCGACTGTCTTAGGACTTGTGCAGATGTCTGTATTGCCAATCTTGTGTTTGTGGTATAGATGGTGAAGCAGTCTATTATGTCTTGTGCGTAATTGAAAATAAAGATCGCATTGTCCCGGCTGGAGAACTGACGGTAGCATTTCTTTTATTTTATTATCTTGATCGTGTTTCAACTTTGATTTGAAAGTGGCTTTAATTCAATTAGTCCTTCTTTATAAGAGTCATGCGCGCCGATCCTTTGGTCAACTGTTATTAATTTTGTCAGGCCACTCCAAGTATATAAATAGTGATCAATATAAATCAAGACAATAATAAAAAAAACTTTACGAAGGAAGTTCTGTTTATTTTGTGTACAGTCACGCATCAACGTGCTCTATTATTCTAGTGCAGAATTTCGGAAACTCCAATTAATTTTATTTATACCAACTGTTTTCGTGACGTGAAACATTCCTTATTATACCCGATATATCTAGAAAGCCTTGCCCAGTCTCAAGGTAACGAATAATAAGCACAGTGTCTTGATCGTCATCGCATATATTGAACTATTATTAGTTTTATCGCTATGGCTGATGGGAAGGGAGAGAAATGACATTGTGGAGAAATAGAGAACAACAGATAGCGAAATAAAAAAATGAAAGAAAATTATAGCAGCACAAAATAAAGAAACAAATACGGGAAATAACGTTCTAAAAATGACCACAAAACGTAAGGAAGGAATGGAAATAAATGGGATGTTATTACGGTGAAGTAGAATGGATGAATGAAAAATATAGGACCAGCGGTCTAGGGGTAATGTCAGAGAGAGTAAACAATGACAAGAGGCAAAGATAAATAGATATTTTATGTTATTTGGGCAACGTTGATAAGTCTATAAAATGTTACAGCAGACTTTGAAAGGATAGTTTTGTGAATTAAGTTGGCTGAAATGTTTCTAGCAGTGACACGGAAATACAGATGAGATGAAGATGCCAGACATCGTTCACAGAAGGTCCCTTTTTTCTCACTTAACAGTAAGAATCAGGCTTTCTATCTGTAAAGAGCCCGCAGGATCGTCCTAGCAATTTGGCTAGCTACAAACAATTTAGAGGCAATCTTCGGCAATTGGCTATCTCGCTACGCCAGGCCATTGCCCACGGCTAAAAAAAACGTCAGCGCTATGACTCCTGAAGAGATTCTTCCGACGTGTTCATTAGCCGGTCATAATCCAATTTGTCCTCTTCGGGTTCCGATAACAACCATTGCCGACACAAGTAGCAGAATTCCCACTTTACGTAGTGATTTATCTAAGATGAAGACTGGTCTTGGATGTTTCAAGAGTTCTTATAACAAAATATGAATTGTATGTAAATCAAACAACCATTTTTCTGTTTTGTTTAGTTCTTCACTCTTTCTCTATCTCTATCTCTATCTATCTCATTGTGAATCGGCGTTGAGATAGATTTAAACATAAGTTATGTTATGTTCCTCCAGGGCCATGGGCGGCGCATAGGGCAGAAACCATAGCTTTCCATTTCTGTCTTTGTGTTGCCAGGTCTTTCAATTGTTGCGTGTTGTTTAGGTTCATTGATATGCCTCTCTATTAATGGTTCTTCGTAGAGTTTCTCTAGGTCTCCCTCTTCTTCTTACTCCGAGTGGCACTCAATATAGTGACTGCTGGGGAATTCTTGGCCTGTTCATTCTGAGAACAAGGCCGATGTAAGTCCAACGCCTTTGTCTAATGAAGGAAGATATATAGGTTTGTTTGCTTTTCTCTCTTATAGTAGTGTTAGATTTAAAATCACTTCACTTAACATTCAGAATGGTACGTAGGCATTTGTCTTCAAAGGAGTCGAGTCTTTTATCTGTGGCTTTTGTGGCTTTCCAACTTTCGCACCCATAGGATAGAATAGGGATGATGTTGGAGTTAAACAACATGAGTTTTGTGGTGTTTCTTAGTGTGTTTGACGTCCAGATGTTGCGTAGTTTATTGAAAGCACCCGCTGCAAGGGCAATACGATGTAAAATTTCTTTGGATGAGTCTTCATCCAATGCTAGATTGGTACCTAAATATGTACAACTGTTGACTTTTAATAATGGAACATTTTGAATTTCTATTATTTTTATATTTCAAACATAAGTATTAGGTATTATTTCCGGTCTGGTGCGGCGTGGTACAGAGCGAGTCTGTGACGGCGAAAGTACCTGGTTCGAATCCCGCCGCAGGAAATTGTGCATCCGGATGTTCAGAAAGCAATGGTAAACTGATGAACATATTTATGTTGAGTTGTAGATTACTACAGCCAAAAATGCTGGATTGGTGGCTACATTTTTAATAGGATATGCCAGGGGTCAAGCAATTTCAAATGGCACGCAGACTCTTCACGTTTCCTGTATAAAGTTAATTATAAATCGATTAGCGGGCTTTTAGCAACAGATTGACTTCAGATCATCAGAAATTTGTTGAACTACGGAAATCTCTGGAAAAATGAAAATCTAGAAAATTATGCAGCTATTCTCATATCCGTTGGACATCCCTTCCAAATTATTACATCTGTTTGAAGAAAATTGCTTTTGCTCTTCTTTCAGCTTTTGGATCAACCTATTCCTCTGAGCAAATTTTATCTCACATGAAAGCAGTGCTAAATCCACTGCGTAGTCGCCTAACTCCTGAACATTCAGAAAATTGTATCAAACTGAAAGTGACAAAGTATGTTGTCGATATTGAGCAACTGGCCAAGACCATGCAAGGGCAGGTTCCCATTAATAATAAAAGTTAAAAAAAAAATCTTTCAAGAAACTCTATTTCTTTTAATGTTGTTTACAACTTTACATATTATTAAATATCACTACATATTAATTAATTAAATATAAAAATAAAATATATGGTAAAATAAGAATATTGACCTCGACTTGTATAAAATGATATGTGATGTTGGCACTCTGAATAATGTGAAACCATAAGTTGGCACACAGTTAGAAAAAGGTTGCCGACCCCTGAGATATGCTGCCAGTTTTTTAAATAAAAAATGAGGCATTCTGTTCTTGGCATAATTGATTGCTCAGTTATTCACATAAATACAAATCGTGCAGCCTAAACGCACTCTTTCAAGTTCCATGCATCATGGGGCGGCGTTTTCTGAGTACGTCGGTGATAAAGTATCTTATGATACATACATGAAAGCTGGTTTTCAGGAAACGTCTTGCAGATTGACATTTTGTGTGAAATATGAAAAAAGTATCGTAATGACAAACATTTTTCTGACTGCGTCGCCATCTTGGTGCAACCGGAAGTATCATGACTGCTCCTAACAATAAATTTAAAAATAACTAACTATCTCACTTTGATATTTTGTTTGACGAGTGGCTAAAAGACACAGTTCATGATAAAGGGGTGACATTAGAATTGGTAGATGTGTTTATAATGTGTAGCAGTAAATTCGCAGAAAATAAAGACGCAATCATATTAAGAAAACGAATATTTTTTTTCGAACATTAAATGATAATGAATTTTACCGAAACCAGTTCACGCCAGAATTTGAATTGTTTTACATGCCCATATTATTGTGTTCCTTCGTATCATTTTCCTATTCTCTCTTTTCTCAAGATTTCTTTTTGCATGTCCTGAAGACATTTATAATAGTTTCTATATCCAACTATTCATTAAATGCATGTACAATGTCTGTAGAACATATCTTCATTAGGAAATCGATAGCAGATTCACACAGCAATGGACATTCTTTATTATGAACGAGCATCACGGCAAGTCATAAAAGCATTTTGTTTATCATTCCATCAGATATGTTATATATTCTCAGTCAGTTGTGCTTTCTCATGATTTGTCCAGATACGAAATATTTACTCTTGTGTTCTCTGGTCATCTTATTTCTGAAGTTGGCGTGACGTTGGTTGAGAAATCTTCAGCACATCTCACTTTCACATCGAGCATGAGGATGGAGAGAGAGGACGTTTACAGCAGCTCTTAATTTATTGATAACTGATACATCAACACATGCGGTAATACTCACAGACTGATACATCAACACACACGGTAATACTCACAGACTCCTAAAGCATGCTGCGCACGATAGAAAAGTACATGCTGAGAAAAGAATTGTGGGACTTATTGAACAACTCAGTTGTCCAGAGCAATACATGGATATATTGCGCTGGTCATGCTGGGATCAGAGGAAACAAGAGAGCCGACTATTGGCAGACAATGCGGTGATAAATGGCACAATGCTGAGAAGAGATAAAGCAAACTTGATCAAGGCAGTAATAAATTCATTTCAATATGAAGACGATGTCATTGAGGCTGGGAACTTACACATACAGAGAATATTAGAAATGGGAGTATCTAAAGGGGAAGGAAGGAAAAGTAAATCTTTTGGAAGGCCCCAAAAATCACGCAATCAACACCTAACCGGGACTCTGAGTTTACACACACTGTGATGGCTGCTGGAACGGAGTGCGGAGCACTTATGGGAATGCCTCACGTGCTGTGAAGCCAGTTTCCAATGAAGAATCAAGAATCTTATTTCTATCATTCTCTTAACATATACATTGTCTATTTCAGCATCCTCGATCGTTTTATAGTGTATTCATGATTATTCTAATAAACGTAGCACATTCTCTTCTAATCAGTGTGCCATCCCGTGTCTATCCACAGTACTACATTCCTTCTAACTGCATTAATTTTGACCCCGTTCGTATATTGCCGATCGGTCACTGTCATCAGCTGTTGCTTTACTGTCATCGTTAATGCGTTAACTTTTTCATGACCCAACTGTTTTCTCCCGCTTTATCTCAATCTCCCATCGCATCTCTTCTAAGGTAACGATATGTCCCATGGCAGCAACCTGCCGTCGGGGATGAAGATAACTCTTCATGTACTAAGGCGCAGCAACTATTAGGTGGTGTAATCAGTTCCCTTCCTCGCTGTCTTTACCTCCCCTAACTCATGCGTCATTACTGAATTCAATATTCAACCCTGTTATCTCTTCTATAACAGGACAATAGTCCAACTAGAGATTTCCAACAGTATGTAGTCCAGAGAACGTAAATGCATGGTGTCGCCGTTATATTAGCTGCAGTATCGCGATACATCTGACGTCAGCGGAGGTATCGTTACTATCGGAACCTGAATAGTAGTTATGTGATATTTTAGACATTACTAAGAAAAGTATCCGACTATTTTCTTATTATGAACTTTTCTATCTTTCATATCATGCTCTGGAATCCTGATGACTTAACTGTAAGCGGTGGTGTCATCAGTCACGCAAGAGGAGCTGTCACCACCTCTACAGCAAGAGAGAAAGAATAAATTATTTTTTAAATACATGTTTCCTCTGTATTAGATTAGTCTTTCACTACCTTTGGCAGTGATTAAGCCTTTATCTTTGTTTTTAAGAGGTCTCGGTTTCGAATCGCGTGCCGTCTTGTCTATAATATTTATTTTGTTTTGAAGACTCCTGTGGATTATCAATTGAAGATACGAAGTTGCGCGCTATAAATGATACTCTGGGCAGACGGCGTACTTCTTCGTTCAGAGGAACAAAGTAAATATGGGGGTAAACCATTCGTTAGCCACATTCTTAAAGTACTTTCTTCTCATTATATCTGCCTCTATGCGATGCTCTCGATGTAGAAATATGTAAAATAAATATCAGAATAAACTTGAGTAGGCCGGGTATTTCCTTAGGTCCCACACATCTAACGCTTACTGTTACAAGTGATATAATAGAGCCGAAATTTAGGACGTGTGACAATATGGCTGCCATCGTTTCGTACTTGAGTGAATGCTCTATTCACAAAGCCCCAATATTGGCAGTTAAGACAACTTGGGTTAGTCTGTTGAATTTCTCTCGGCGGCCATAGCTGTCAGTTTGGTTCGACACCGTCTGAAGAGATCCTTGTGTAGAGAATAGCGTCTCAGCTAATTTTTTGAATTTCCCACAAGAGTCTAGGGGCAAGATACTTTCTGGGAAACAAAATGATCATTTTTCTCGCAAAGAACATATCGACATTTAGAAATTAGTCGCAATGGGGTAATATTCATAGAAGTTCATTGACTTCGGTATTGCGTTTGGATGCTTGAAATATTTTACAGTAATACATGGCCATGTTTTGGATGGTAGAACTTAATACAATATTTGTGAACGAGAGTGATGTTTTAGTGAACAATAAATAAATATCGTGGTTTTATGTTTGGAGAATATTAGAAATCTGTCGGACATACAGGCCTACGGTGATTTTATATTGGTATATTCATGCCAAGTCTGATAGAAAATATGAATACAAAATTGTTATAAAAATGATTGTAAGTCATAAAATACAGCAGTGAAATATATAAGTGATATTTTTATGACTCAATAATTTACGAGAGTATGCAGATATGACTCGAGAATGAGGGTACATGAAGTCGGTGGAGATTCTCGAAAACACAATTGCGTTTTGTAAAAAAAAGGATGTTTCTGAAAAGTAACAAATAATATCAATAATTTTTTCTTTTCGAAAAATACAGAAATGCTTTCGGATAACATTAAATATACGTGAAAAAGACAACTCGATAAAAAAAAATAAAGGAATAAAAACTGTAATGTCTTCATGTTTTTCCGCTAGGGATTTCAAGATGGATTTTTTGGTTATGTTGTTAGTATATAGTCATTTGACTTTTCGTTTTGTAATAGTATTAACAATATTGTTTTTGTCAGTTTGTTTTGTAAATTAAAAAGAAAGATGTATTAAATTGTGACTTCGGTGTATACATTTATAGTTATTATCAATTTTATTAAATCGCAGTGCAGCTTTAATTAATTTTATAGACAGCCAACTTCCCAACCAAGCAGCTTTCCAGCAAAGCAGCTTTCTTATCAATCAACTTTTCAACCAACCAGCAACTCATTCATACAACTAGAAAAACTAAAAACAAACCTACAAGCCAATCACTCAACCAGTCAACCAAACAAATTCATGAACCAAACAACAAAACATTCAATAAGCCAAAAAAACAAGAATAACAACAACAAATCAACTAACCAACTATCCATTCATCCATCAGTACATCCACGATCCATCCAATTGTTAAGTCATGAAATGAACCGACCAAACAACGGATCAGCTTACCAACCAATAAACTAATCAACCAGTCAACCAAACAATTAACCAACCAATAAACCAAGCAATGTACCAACCACCATTATCAACAAGCAACCCATCAATTTTAAACATGCCGACAAGTCATTCACCATGCTTCCACTTTGTTCCCTGTTGGAAAATGTGCCGCATCATCTTGTTTACAAGTGACGTTTTTGAGATTCCTGGTAATTGTCAAATGAACAACGGAGTTACGTTCTCTGATTGGTACTATCCGCACACAGCATGCTCTTCTGTGTAAATGGATGGATGACATTTGGAGAGACCCAATTACAATGACTCCAACCATCTATGATTTTCTAGCCACTGAACTTTTCATAAACAACTAACATTATTGAAAAGAGTGGAATTAAAAATGCAACAGATAAAAGAACTGGATTGCCAATTATGAATTGACCTGTATCGATTACTGGTTATGACTACACAAATACGTTTTTACCGGTACTAGATTCTGATTTCATTTATGACTTATTCCATATATTGCTGCTTTCATGTATAGCTATTTCATATATCGATGCTTTCAATATGAAACGTGCAACTCGTTAGTGCGGTCCAATCTTAGATAAAATAATATATAGGTGACTTGTTTTAGATTTCCAGAAATTGAGTTTAATGATGCGAGATAATCTATGTCGATTTCAGATATAAAGCTGTACGGTTCATTTTGTTTCCTGTTATTTCTACCTGTGAGGAACATACATCAAAGGAGAGAAAATAACACCTCACTCAATAAATTGTTTAATTTTGATCCCCTCTATCTCTCTCTCTATTGTCATGTCTACCTGTGCTGTTAAGCGTTGTGTGAGGGGGGAAGAGGGAAGCGGGGAATTTGAAGTTTTATTTCTATGGCCATTTAAGTTGCATTGGCCATGGTAAGCCCGCGTATATTTAATGTTTCTTTGATTGTCTCTGCCCATGTAGTTCTTGGTCTGCCTCGTGCCGTGTAGCCCGGTCTTCTGCTGATGTATGCGCTAAGGGTTGGTTGCGCAGGATCCATTATCATGGCTTGATCAAACCATCTGGTTTGCTACTTCTCGATGTAGTCTTGACTTGAGATAGTCTTTAATTCTTTCCTGATATCTTCATTTCTCCTGCGGTCTCTTCTCGTGACATTTATAGCTTTCCTAAAAAATCTCATTTCGCAAACTGTGATTTTTTCTGTTAGTCTTTGTCAAGGGCTATGTTTGATATTGGTACCACAGATTTGATCATGAAGTCTTTAAATTCTATTATTGTTTCCAATTTGGCTATCAAGGCTGCCAGATTAAAATTCGAATTTATAGCTAAATACTGCAAGAAAAACACAGAAAAAATGCATAAAATTGAACAATATTTTGTATATTAAAGCAACAACAACAAAAAAAAAACAAAAAAACACAACAGCTCGAGGTTCATTTCATGTTCACATTAATTTGCCTATTTACTAATTGTCTAATATCAAACTGGATAATATTAGTTAAACTAACAAGAAAACCATTGGATATTAACATTGTACAAGTTTATGCACCCACATCAAGCTGCCCAGAGGACAACGAACATTTCTATCGAGATCTAGAAACCGCAATGAAACAGTACAAATTATGAAGTAACAATAGTGATGAAACAGTACAAATTATGAAGTAACAATAGTGATGAAACAGTACAAATTATGAAGTAACAATAGTGATGAAACAGTAAAAATTATGAAGTAACAATAGTGACGAAACAGTACAAATTATGAAGTAACAATAGTGATGAAACAGTACAAATTATGAAGTAACAATAGTGATGAAACAGTACAAATTATGAAGTAACAATAGTGATGAAACAGTAAAAATTATGAAGTAACAATAGTGACGAAACAGTACAAATTATGAAGTAACAATAGTGATGAAACAGTACAAATTATGAAGTAACAATAGTGATGAAACAGTAAAAATTATGAAGTAACAATAGTGACGAAACAGTACAAATTATGAAGTAACAATAGTGATGAAACAGTAAAAATTATGAAGTAACAATAGTGACGAAACAGTACAAATTATGAAGTAACAATAGTGATGAGCGGCTTTAGCGCAAAAGTATGTGAAACAGAGATAAAGGATGTGACTGTAAGTTTGGTTTAGGAGTTACGGAGTTACGAACGAAAGATGTGATTTATTGATAGAGTGTGCACATAACAATAATAGGGAATACATGGTTCAAGCAACACCAAAGAAAGCTGTGTACATGGATTAGCCCAGAAAATAATACACGGAACCAAATTGATTACATTCTAGTCTGTAAAAGACATAGAAACAGCATTAGATCTATCAAAGCAAGGCCAGGTGCTGACTGCAACAGTGCAGTGATCATATACTACTGGTGGGGTAATTTTGTATAAGATTAAAGAAGATCAAGAGATCACCAAAAAATATTAAATTAGATTTAGCATTATTGAAATCAGGTGCTGACATTAAAGAAAGATACAACATAATTGTACAGAATAGATGCTATACCATTGCAAAGATTCAGAGTATTGAAGATCAATGGGACATGGTAAAACATTCGATAAACCAAACGCCATAATTTAAACTATATTAACATATTAAAAACACTGTCTGTCTTGATAAAGGCTTTTTGGTCGAAACATCGATTTGTGTGTGTCATTATGTGTGTTATCAAGTATTAGCAAAACTTTATTACCCTTTTCCCGGATCTACCTGTTGGAGTTCAGTTTTGCACAGTAAGTACAATTTTTAGATTTTCCGCCATTGTTATACTGCAACCTCGTGCTTCGTTCATTGTGTTATTCGCATCACCGATCTGTATCCATAGTTTCTGTTTGTTTCGTGTCACATGTTTGTTGTCATTTTTTGTATTTTCCTTGTCCGGTGTCATTTCGCCTCTTCCGGTCAATCCATATCAATGTGACCTTCGATGTTATTACTGTTCGCTTTCTGTTATATGTTTAAATTTTTTGTCAATTGTCTGTCTTAATAAAGGCCTTTTGGTCTAACGTCGATTTGTGTGTATCATTATGTGTGTTATCAAGTATTAGCAATAATTTAAACTACAGTTTTCCATTGTTCCCGCCATTCAGGCATATTGGAGAATGCGAAATTTGGCCTGTATTTTAAATTGACCTGGCATACCTGGGATGAAGTGATCAGCGTCAAGATTGTCGCCTTTCCTTTCCAGAAAATCTGGAACCCATTTTTCTTAGGTTGTGTCGACATAGGATTGGTTCGTGATTTAAAACTATTTCTAGTTGTACTTCGGATCACCCAAACAGGAAGCCGGTTCACAATCAACTGAGCTACGGCAGCCACCATAGCATTAATGTTTTATTACATAGGTAAATATCTTTTCTCAATCACCTGCACAACTTTATATATTACGTTAGCAAAACTATAACTGAGTAATTTGTATAGTTATGCTAAAATAGAACCAAATATGAATAGTTTATGTCTGAGTGAATAAGCACTTGCATGAACGAAGATTGAGAACAAAACTGTTTTAGCTTTCATCTTCCAAACTGGCCACACTAGAATGGATGACCAACTTAGGAAGAGAAGGCAGCTGAGTGTATCTTAAATCTATCAACAAACATAACAAGCCAGGCTTATCAAATATGTATTGATTTTCGAACTCTTAAGAAATAAATTACTGGAGATAGACCTAGAATTTTGTTATAGGAAGCCGAGAAGAGAAGATAATAAAATAGTTTCGTTAGCGAAGGAGATTGAAGTTCCTCTTTGGTATGTTTGCACACGTCGAAAACTCCTTAGCAGGCAGAAATAAGTGCGTCATTATAGATATTAGATGGCACATGGCGGTTGATTAGAACAATATTTGAAGCAATCTAAAGTTACCGTGCGGGAGCAAAGTAATTGTGTTTATTGTCTGTAAGAAAGTGTTTGTTACATTAATGTCAACAAAAAACGATGTCTGACAGTCAGATTAGATCATTTTTATTACCAGAGTACGTGGTCGGATTTCTCTGAATCTCGAGATGCAAGTATAAGTCAATACAACAGATGGCGTCTATCATATTATAACGTACTAAAGAAAAAGGATAATAAAATGACAAATAACGTTTTGGGTCGCATGGGTGTCAGAATGAGACATAAGCACAGAAAGCTCTGCAAACATTACTGTCCTCTCCAATTCGAAGGAGTACAGAAAGATCATGTCCAGACAATACCTTGATGTTATAAATTCAGGATTTTCTTTGTCCGCATCTTCTTCTTCCATCATCAACTTTTCCTTGCAAACTAATAAAGTTAGTTTTATGAAGTGATAAATACTAAATTAAGTATACAGGTTACTGTAGATAGCTATAAATATAAAATAATCGCCCGTGTGTTGCCGGGGCCCGAAGGGGAGGAAAGAATAGCAACACTGTTTACCTTTCACGCATGTCATAAAAGGCGACTAAGGAGGTTATGGGATGGAGTTGGCTGTCCCATCCCATATAGGGTCAGTGACCCAAAGCCATGCTGAAGCCGGATGTGTCAGGCCGAAAGGCGCAGATATCGCAGCAATGCTGTAAACCATGACACAACGCATTCCGTTCTCTGTACTACATCCTGCTAATCTGCAGGAGTTTGAGAACGAAGAAGAAGAATATAAAATAATAAGCAATAATAATAAAACAAAGACAATTATCGACTTGTCGGTCCTATTGGGACATTTATCAAGAAACAAAAACAACACAACTATAACAAAAATCAGCCAAAAATACTGGAACAATGGTTTCCTTACAAAAAAACAAACTATTGCCCAAGTCAAGGATAATATTGATAGTTAGTTATCTACAGTAGCCTGTATACTTAATTTAGTATTTACCTAATATTTGTCTGGTTACTGCTGTACTTTTCCTTTTCTCGGACATCCTCCGTTATTTAGGTTATTTACTTGTATTAATTGAGTCATGTTTCTTTACATGTCCAAACCAAAATGTTTAAGCCGTTTCACTACTGCAACAAAAGGGTTTTTGATAACCAGTAAATTTGTTTATTTGCTGATGGACGAACAGATTTGTCTTGTGTTCTATGTAACTAATTCTTAACAAACTTCTGTAACACATCATATTCAAAATTTAATCCTTCTTTCCGTGTCTGCATCGAGTGTCGAGCTTTCACATCCGTATAATAAGTATACTTTGCACTAGAAATCGGAATAGATCTACCTTTATGGTAATATGTATCTTACTTTTCAAAATCATATTCAACCTTGCCGAGGCAACCATCACCATCTCGAGTCTTGACTTAATATCATTTCGCGAGTTGCCGTCATCACATCTTTGGAGATATCTAAAGGTGGTAGCTTCTTCAAGATTGTTTCCGTTTAACAGGATATTCGTGGGATCTTGCTTAATAACACTAGACACCAATATCTTTCTCTCCTATTTATCTATTCGCTAAACCCTTTTTTGCTTTTCAGCATCAAGGGTAGAAGAGTTCTCTGAAGATGGTCATATGTGTGTGCTGATTATATTGTGGAATTTGTCGCCTTTTTCAAAAATTTCGGTGGTCAATCATTTTCGAGGTCGGCATATAGGTCTGCCTTCACTATATCTGTGTAGCATATCTTGCTGTGGTATTCTGTCTGGTGGTTGTTTGCTGATGTGTGCAAACCATTTGATCTGTTGGCTCTTAATTTACTCCAAGATTGGGGCGGTGCTGGTTATTTGTCTAATGTCTTCATTTCTCACTCTGTCTCTTATCGATATTCCTAAGATTCTTCGAAAGCATGACATTTCAGATGTCACTAGTTTACGTTTGTCTTCTGCTGTCATCAATGCTAATTTCTATGCAATATTTCTGACTAACGTCTTCCAACTTGAAGGATTCCTGTATTTCATATTCAGAGACAGCGAAGCGATTGACACCATCGACATAGCGTAAGTTACAAAGAAGTCTACCACCACTAGTTCTTAATGTCTGGTGATCGTGTAATTCCTCTTGCATTATATATTCAAGATAAATGTTAAAACGCACTGGCTGAAAGTATGCAACCCTGACGCACTCCTATATCCGCCTTGAAAAATTCACGAATGTCATTATTTATGAATATAAGATGGTTACTTTAGCATGGATACCTCAAAATTTGCATACAGAGCTATATATACCCAATATAAATGCCCCAGATGTTGGCAATCTCATAGGGGATTATACGCGCTTGATGCTTCCAGTCACGAGACGTATGGGGTATTTCAATGGAAATATCAGTGTCACCTGATATCCCACCCCGTTCTGGTAGGCAGCATCGCCAGTTTGTCCGCGACTGCTTATTCGTCTAGCGCTATGGCTTATGTCGCAGCAGACTACCAGATATGGAGAGGGTAGCTACACTCCGTATTTCTAAGTCGTTCCACTATCCGCAGCCTGTGGACGCGCTTGGTAAGGGATGTCGGCCCCCTCCCCCAGGATTCAGGTATATATCAACTGCTGCACTATCATCTTGTGGTCTCACAACATTTGTCAAGTTTTTTCTCGCGGTGGTTATTTGTATCCTTTAACATCTCCCTGTCATCCAAACATTTCTAGCTTGATGCAGCGTATTTTTATGTTGCTTAAAGATCGATGCCAATGGTAATGATTATTGATTGAAATAATAAAGTGTTCTTTCACTTATGATATATGATGTCTTGTCATGACGTTAATTATATCTAGACGTATGGCAGTAATGGGTTAATTTCTGGTGCACCCTAGAACTATCCTCATTGCCTCATTCTCGACTTACTAGAGTCTATGAGCCAGTGTTTGCAATAGTGTGGGTATTCCTAAACTATAGTCTACCAGAGTAATAGTCCATCTTTGAAAAAACAAACCATGATTGGCTGTTTCATCTTTGCTGATGGCATGACTTAAAATTGAATTGAAGCCCTTTTTAGCTAAGTGGACCTGTCAACATGTTATGCAAACACGAGACTTCTATCGAAAGTAATTCCTAGAAATTTCACCGTCTGCTCCTGTCAATGTTGGTACCCATGCAGTGCAAGCTGACTAGCAGGCTGTTTAATTGGAACCAGACGATCTTCGCAATGGTGAGATTAATGAGTGAATTTTAGTTTTAGCTGAATCGTTAGAAAATTGTTCTAGTTTATTCTGCATAACCCTCTGTAATTTCAGAATGGTCTATGTAAAAATTATACAATAAGAGATAATAAGCATATGTGAAATTCTACCTGGTCTAACCGCCTGCACCTGTGCAATTTTACAGGTGGTAATATTATAAAATGCATGCGACAATGGGTATCTCAGAGACAATCCTCCTCAAGCAATAGTTATAATGTCAAGATCCAGGATTTTATCTTCAAAGCAACTGATCTAAACATGGGAATCAATGTTATTTATCGAATGATTCATGTGTCCATGTTGGGGTCAAGCAAGTTCACTAGATCACCGATACTAACAATACTCATCTTTAAGATCTGTCACGTGGTTACTGTTCCATCTTCCAGATGTGTCACGAGGTTACTGTTCCATCTTCCAGATATGTCACGAGGTTACTGTTTCATCTTCCAGATATGTCACGAGGTTACTGTTTCATCTTCCAGATATGTCAAGTGGCTACTGTTCTATCTTCCAGATATGTCACGCGACTACTGTTATATCTTCCAGATATGTCACGTGACTAGTGTTCCATCTTCCAGATATGTCACTCGGATACTATTTCTTCCTTTGTCTTAAAGCCCTCGCAAATGTGCGAGAATTTCAACGTTGGTGTTCATGTCTCTATCAGATCTGCTAGTTTAGTGTTTATGTTTCTAATATGTTCATCTCTTACAGCCTTAGGACGGGAGCACAACGGGAGACCAGGCAAGATACTGCAAGACAGAAGCGGGCACGTAGAAAACACATCCCAACGTCCCATAGACACACTCTACAGTTGTCAATTCTGTAGAAGAACATTTTGTGCGCGCATTGGACTTGTTAGTCATTTAAAAACGCACTATTAACTTTATTATTTTTTTATCACTTATTGTTATTATTATTATGGTTGAATTTTTCGTCATCGTCGATTACGACGGACACACATCATCATCATCATCATCATCATGTTAATCTCTATGACATGATCGGTTTGTTTATATTGAAAATTGACACATTCAACTAAGATATTTCAACATTACTTTTCTTATTATTTCTATTTGTATTTAAAATGTTTAAATTGTCTTTGTATACTGCATTTTCTTGACATGCAACTTCGAATATGTTCCTTGTATCCTTCTATTTTACTCTTTTATTCAAATATCTGCCAGTTTCCATTAAATAATTCTATGTAGTATTCTGGTTATTCTGTTGTTTCTTTCTTTTGTTTGTTAGATCCAATCTTGATAATGACCATATCGTCGAAACAGTGATTCTCTGTAATTGTTCAACCTGATACTCTTATTTAACCAATTTATCTTTATTTATAATTATTTATCATAGTTTTACTTCAGTCTCTTGTTCATTGAATTTCAGGCTTTGAATTGATCTTGCCCTGCTCACCAGCCACCCACTATTTGTGCCCCTCTTAAACTATCTTTCTCTCTTAAGCTGTTGCTCTCTTTTGATCTCGCTTCCTCTCTCTCTCTCTATATATATATATCCTTTGAAAGCGTACTCTACAAAATAAGTGAAATGTACACACAGAAGAATAATGCTTTGTCTTACACAAGTCAATGTTCAGTCGTGACCCTCGGAGATCTAATTGGCATGTGGGAGAAAACAAGCTAAAATAACTAATTGGACAATCCCCTTGATTTTCATTAGCTGTCACACAAAGCATATTCATAATCACCAACAAAAATCGCGGAAATAGTCAATTGCGTCATTAAAAAGACTTGTTCCCCCAATAGCCAGTAGGTCTGATATCGACAATGATAACGGTCCAGCTGCCCTCTACTTGCCCCACTTACCAGCACAGAAAGCCGGGTGATTAGTACCTCGACAAAATGTGCTGAAAGTGACATAGACAAAGTACATAAGATTATTTCAAGCTTAGTGCATTTAGCGTAGACAAATAAAGGACATTTTGGGAATTCGGTGGGGGGGGGGGTTGTTGGGGGGGGGGGGGCTCTAATTTATTTCTAATTTTTTATCTCTACTGGCAGAGAGAGTTCTAATCTAAGTTCCTTTTTGTTAAAACTGCCATTATAACTAAAAATCTTCAAAGGTGCTCCTCTCCGGTTCTAGGTAGAAAAGGGCTTATATTAATTCTCTGGTTCTAGGTTGAAAGGGGCTTACATTACATTTCCGGCTCTAGGTTGAAGGGGCTTATATTATGTCTCTGGTTCTCGGTTGGAAGGGCTTATATTACATTTCCGGCTCTAGGTTGAAGGGGCTTATTTTATTTCTCCGGTTCTAGGTTGGAAGGGGCTTATATTATTGTTCCGGTTCTAGGTTGGAAGGGGCTATATTATTTCTCCGGTTCTTGGTTAAAGAGGTCTTACATTACTTCTCCGGTTCTAGGTTGAAGGGATATTATCTTATTTCATTTTTCTGCTTTGTCTCACACTCCCGATTGATCTATACAGTAGTAGGACAATGGTCCTTGTAGTAGGACAATAGTCCAACTAGATTTTCAACACGATATAAACTCAAAGAATGGAGATACGTTGTATCAACGATTTATTGACGCCAGTGACCTGACATATCAGACTGTGACAGGCTATTTCCTTTTAAACGTGTGATAGTTAGCAATGATTGATTTCTTAAATATATTTATAGTTCAGACGGAAGCATATGGAATGTTTTATGGTCAGACGTTGTGAGACGAGAACTATCTATATAATATATGTAATAAGTAATAAGACGCGTAACGAGTCAAGGTAGTAGGGGTGCCATATTGAGACCTCCGCGCAAAACATCCTCCCAAACATCTCTGTCAAAGCTATTCGAACGAATGTAGATACATTATGCCTGGACCATTCCTTGATGTTGTCATTTCATGATTTTCTCTCAGCGCCTCTTCTCCTTTCCTCCTCAGCTGTTCTTAACAGAACAGTATTCGGAAGTCAGTTGTGTCTCGTTATATATCCAAAGGAAAAAAGTATACGCCATTTCACCACTGTCAAAACTGGTTCTTGATAACCTGAATGTTTTTTTTCCTTTATTAGCTGCCGGGTAAAAATATATTTGTCGTATGTTCTACATAACTAATTTGTATAGTTGTGTTCACGAGAATGATCGCTTTGAGTACTGAAGATATAACATATCTTGAGTGAGAAGCTAGTGATAATTTCACTGAACTAATGGTAACGTTAACACTGAACTAATGGTAACGTTAACACTGAACTAATGGTAACGTAAACGTGTAAGAATTTTGAGACTAGTGTTTTTACCAGCCGGTCACTAAAAAGTATAACGACACTATTAATAAAAACAGCAGCATTGAAGAAGTATAAGGTTATAAAAACAGTGAAATTGCAGGAAAAAAAACTATCATAGAAAATATATAAGCAGCGCAGAAGAGACTTAATAAAAAGTGTAGAGAATTGTTCACAAAAACAAAGACAAGGTATCAGAAATTGTTTAAAAAATACAACGAAACAGTAAAACAAATTTATTAAAAACAACGAAATAATAGAATACGTTGTTCATAAAAACAGCTATACAGTAGAATAAACTGTTCATAAAAATAATCGTCGAAGATACAGTAAACTGAGGCAAAAACTACAAAACAATAAGAGAAAAATAAAGTAATGAAAACAGTGAAAGTCAGTATACGATAACAATCATTAAAAATTGCTATACAGTAAAAGAAACGGTGTTCCATGTTTGGAACGCGAGCCTACCTACATTTTTTCATTTGATTATTTCACTTGTCTATGTTTGTCAGTTTATGTTTATCCACCATGTATTCAAATATTACTTAATATAGGGTTACGGTTAGTTATTTAAAACACAACTATCCTAACCATAAACCTAACCTTAACCCTAAAAAGAAATTACTATTTAAATTATTAAATTTTTCACATATCACAACCAAGGGAAATAACAAATTGATTTAAAAAAAGTTGGTAGGCTCGCGTTTCGAAACAAGGATCGAAAAGGTGCTTAGAAACAACGTTGCCGTAAAGGACTGCTAAGATATTTCATTAGAGGAAATAATGTACAGAAACATTAACAAACAACAGCAGTTACCAGTAACAAATTTATCAATTGTACAGCTTCAAAAAATATGTTCAACTTCCATAAAACGCACTGATTTGTGTGTACCCATCACTGCTATCAATGTCAGGCATGATCAGCAAGTACAATGATTCGGTCAGTTCATGAAAATGAAACAAACCACAAAATAATATCCTGATATAAAGCCAAAGGTAGACCACGAAAACGGTGCATAAAAAATATTAAGATACACTTGCAGAAACATGGATTCAACGCAATCAAGGCGACACATCTGGTATTAGAACGAAAACTAAGCCTCCAACCCCTACGTTTATGGCAGGTGTGGAAAATGTAAGCCATAATTCTTCCGAAGAAAGACAATAGACAATAACTATTTCAGAAAATTGAAACTCAAAAGTGATAGTGATGTCAGCCAAAAGCGTGCGTCTATTGAAAATAGAAATTATATTTTCTCTATCAATATTCTTTCAATGTTCAATTTCATAAATTTTGATCATTCACGGGTTTGAATTCATCCTTGCTTTCTTGTATTTGAAGTTAATTGAATAATGTTTGTGCAGAAGTTAAGAAGATGTAATGTTTCCTGCCGGGGCGTCACGTAACTATTAAGAAGGCAACAGAAATTTGTTAACAAAACCTGCATTGGAAGACGTAGTGCAGAAATATAATGAAACACGTGACATGCTGAAATGTATTTCACACTATGGGCTAGGCATCAATATAAGCAATGTACGTATTGTGTGCACAAAATTGATTATATATCTTAAAATATAACAAAATATAGTATACAATCATATCAATCTATAGTAATTGTAAATGCGTATACATCTTGTCAATGTTAATATTTGAGTAATAACTCGAAACCGTGTGATGGAAAGATGGGGGGTAGGGGGAGAAAGAAAGAGAAAAGAAAACGTATTTCTTCTATGACATTTTTGTATTTTGTAAGCAGATCTTCATTGGTTTTTAACAGTAATACAATTTATGCTTTGCTTTCTTCATGCAGTAGAGATTTACAATGTGTAATATATAATTATATTTTTGATTGTATTAATAATATATATTTATAATGGGTTGTAAGTGAGTCAAAAATTGTTCATAGGTACTCTCAATTTGAAAGACGTCCACACTTAGTTTTATAATTTGCCAACATGTTCTCTTGATGGTCTCGCCCTATGTGTACTTGCATGTATCCAAAGAATGTTGGGGAGTCAGCTAATATTATCAATATCTTTTAAAGAGCTTTAAAGAGAAAAGTGATAATAACAAGGATTTTTCCATCAGCTTTACCTCTTGCTTTACGGCATGGGTAGATGAGTTCTTTGGAGACGGCCTTTTTGTGTTTCTTGTTACTTGTTTGTTTCCTTGGCTTCTTTTATTTCTGTAATCCATGATAGGTCTCTGACTCGGTATCCATTGTGTCTGTATAGCATTGCTTTTTTGGGGAATGCTATCGGACAGCAGTCTTTGTTGTGTGCAAACCATTTAATATGTTGTTTTCTGTTGTAATCCGAACTGGTATTGTGTTAGACTCCTGATGTTTTCATTTCTCATTATGTCACTTAATATAGCAATGATACTCTATTACATGATAATAGTAATACAAATTGTAATAAATATAAATGTTAAAAAAGAAAACGGAAACGTCGACGTTGCGGACAATGGACCTGTATCAATAAACGAACACAACCAACAACGAATATGTACAGATATATATATATATAAGAAGCTCGCCCCATTCCTCAGAATGTTGCAACCATACATGGTCTATCTCACCTTGTTAATTGTAGCAAACATTTAAAATAAATTTTGATTGCTAATTACTCTCAGAAAATGAATCACACGCATTCGTCAGTTTGTTGCTCGACCAATGTGTCTGTTATTACTTTCTGCATGACTTATTGAGTACACGCAGAATTGACTAAGGAAAAACAAACATTGCTAACTTTGATATTAACGATGGGTTTTATCCAAGGAAGAGGCACTCTGAAAAATGTAGTTACTCAAGTGACATTCACTTGAAAGAATATCCACATTTTTCAGAAGAATAGTAGCTTCATAAATCTCATTCATGGTCTTCTTGGCTATTGACTATTTTTATTCACGGCTCGTGATCTCTCTTATCACTCTGAGAATCAAGTTCTCAATATCTGATTTTTTTTTTTCATCTTCTATATTACGTAGTTCCCGTTCTCTGGTGACGGGGCACAGTGTGAGTCTGTGACGGCCAGGGTATCGGTTTCGAATCCTGCCACACACAATTGTGCAATCCGGATCGTTGAGAAAGCAATGACAAACTACTGAACGTATTTATATTGCCTAGGAGATCATTACAATCGAATAATGCTGTGTACTGCTGATCGCTTGCTGCTGAATAGTACATGCGTCCAAGTTGTATTACACAATTCACATTTATAATTTTAAAATTTTCCACTTACTTTCAATATAATCCTCATTTTTTGTTTTCTTATTCTCTTTATCATTAACTCTTGAACTATTCACACAGAAACGACATTTAGATCTTTGTAATCAAGAAACATTTAAGGGCAGACAGAGAAGAGGTGAAAATAAAATTCTGAATTGACAACATCAAGGAATGGCCTGGACATACTTTTCTTTACTTGTCCGAATGACTGATACAGAGGTACTTGGAGAAGTTATTGTGCTGCTGTTTCCAATGTGGTACCCCTACGACCAAGATGGATTTCCAGTTTTATTATTATTATATTTGTTTTTATATATTGAGTTTGAAATCCTCGAATACAGTGGCAGCACTGTAAAATCATTATCTCGTATACAGTGGCAGCACTGATAAATCATTAATCACCCTAAATATGTATAATGACTTCTAAATACAATACGGCAAGATAGAAAAATCTTATGCAGAGAAAGAGTTCAAGAAATAAAGGTAATATATTGTCGCATGGGCACTGTCGGGAGAGATATTTTTTGGCAGTCTCTTGAATGTGAATTTAAATTTAAACTAATGAATGTTTCCAGTATTGTTTGAGAAACTTCTAATTAAATTTTAATCCGTTCAATATGTCTTTTCCTAAAAGTGTTACTAATGCACGAATATCTAACCACTCATCTGTATAACTGTTGTACTCATTGCATAGAATATTTTCATCACAAGTTAGCATGGTCTCGATTTTTCAATACTTTTGATGGTTTCTGCTAAAGTTATTGAATATAATATGTGTGAGATCCAGAGTTAGATCCCCAGTAAGGACTGGGTTTTTTTCCCCTGTCTAAGCTAAGTTTTGAACAAACACATCCTTTTGTGTGGCCACATGACGTGGCGACAAAAAGGGCATGCAGCCATTATCACAATGAACACTCGAAACATTCCCGCAAACTCGAAACTGTGACGTCTTAACGGGAAAATTCAGTATTGAAAGTATTATTTGCTATAATTTGCAAAATGAAGGTGACAATTGTAACACAGGAAGTGCAGAAGTAAGTTATAGTTATAATAGTAAATAATGTACATTTTTGAACTTCTAAAAAAATCTGACAATATTTCTTATTTCCTGTTAGGGTGTTGCAGGGAGGTTGAGTGTTGCTTGTGTTATAAAAGCCGCATTCCCTTTCTGTCGCCTTGTCATGTACAGGGAGCATCATTCCCTTGCTGTAGTCACATCATGTACAGAGATCCGCATTCCATTGCTGTCGCCACATCATGTACAGAGATCCGCATTCCATTGCTGTCGCCACATCATGTACAGAGATCCGCATTCCATTGCTGTCGCCACATCATGTACGAGGAGCCGCATTTCCTTGCCGTCGCTACGTCATGTACGAGGAGCCGCATTTCCTTGCCGTCGCTACGTCATGTACAGGGAGCCGCATTCCCTTGCACACGGAAAGTTTTTTAATTTATCCTCCGACAGAATAAAACCGAGACCCTCGGCAGTTAAGACCTCTGTACAAGTCTTCATTCGTTACTTTTTTTTATTATTGTCGTACTTTTCGATGGTGAATATTTATATACTTGGAGTCGCATGCTAACAAAAGTCAATTCCGATCAACTAAATCCACAGAAATAATAGGAAAAGGTCATATTTTTATATCTGTACACAAGTCTTTACCGGTGAGCGTTTATATTTTTTTTTTTACACATGTCTTTACGGAGCCCGGTCATATAAAAACACTGTCCATACCGAAAGTCGAATCCTGGACCCCATGTTTTTTAGATCAGCGATATAACCTCTTGACCATGAATCACTCATTCACCCTTTAGACAAAGAACATTTTTCGTACAGTAATTAGAATTTTGTTTGTGGTTAAAACGAGGCTCTAGTACCCTTGAGGTCCCAGGTTCATTCCACAGTTGGACAGGATTTTTACTTTTATAGGTACAATTAAAACACTTCCTGTACATGTAGCGGCGTCTGCTTATGACAAAGATAATTCTAAATGTAATAATAATGTTCTTGTTAATCCAGTCTCCACAGCAAGAAATGTTCTTTATAATCTGATCTCAACAACACGCAATGTTCTTGGTAATCTAGTCTCAACAACAAGCAATGTTTTTGATAATCTGGTCTCACGAACAAGCAAATTCTTGGTAATCTGATCTCAACAAAACCAATATTTTTGGAAATTTGGTCTCAACAAAAAGGAATGTTGTGTTAATCTGGTCTCAACAACAAGCAATGTTTTTTGTAATCTGGTTTCAACAACAAGCAATGTTCTTTGTAATCGGGTCTTAGCAAACAAGCAATGTTTTTGGTAATCTGTTCTCAACAGCAAGCAATGTTCTTGATAATCTTGTCTCACCAACAAGCAATGTTGTTGGTAATTTGGTCTCACGAGCAATCACAGTTCGTGGTAATCGGATCTCACCAACTAGCAATGTTCGTGGTAATCTGATCGTAACAGAATGCCATGTTCTTGGTAATCTGTTCTCACGAACACACTTTGTTCTCGGCAATCCGGTCTCACGAGAAAGCAATGTTCTCGGCAATCTGGTCTCACGAGCAAGCAATGTTCTTGGAAATCTGACCTCACGAGTAAGCAATGTTCTTGGAAAAATTGTTTCTCAGGTAATTGCTGTCGCAACACAATCATGAAACATAATGCAACTTTATCTTTAAGATGCAATTATTATAATTCTAGCGTATAATTTCCCTTCAGTTAATTCAAGGTCTTCCCTTGTTTTAAGCAGTTTAAAAAAACCCATTTAGGGATTTGATAGTTTCTTGACCATTTTTGCAGAAAGTTTGGCAACAAACAAGTGCAGTTATATGGCAACCATGGTTCAGTTTTGTCATTGTTATCCACGAGATGATATCAATAATATAACGAAACGGGACTTAAACGCAACACTTTCCACAATAACATACGTGGATTTAAGTCACTATCTACGACACAATTTGTAACCCGAATGTAAAGGCTGTGTGATGACATTTTCTGCACTTGAATTCTGTATTTCAGTAGTAACGAAAATGTTAACCCAAGATGCTGACACAAAACTCAATTTTATAAATTCTTAACGAGTTGCTGTTAGCTCTCTTCACTCATTTTCAGAGTCTTCCTAATATTCCAGATTACTTAAATTGCTCTGTGAGGTAATTAACATAAAGTAATCAATTCACATAATTATTTCAGAAATATAAATACACAGAACACAAACACACAATACACTCGCAAAACACAGACACATCACATACACACATTCACGCAAGCACACACATTTTAAAATAGGGATTGCAAAATACGACTCGCATGCCACATTCGGCCCATTAAGTCATTTTTACTTGTCTGCAAGGCTGATTAACATTTCTATATGTGCTGTTCCCCCGGACTCACAAAGCACTACATGGAGCTACAATTATTATATAAGAAGCTGTCTTACCCCGTCTTTTTTTTTTACAATAATCTCCGAACTTGACCTGCTCACCCAAGAAGGTTGCCCATTTTTGATTTAGAGTGGCGTAACAGAAAATTACGCTGTGTCCATATCTGTAGCGGATTGGTACAGACCACATCTATGACGGGTTAGAAAACCCGCTGTAGGCAATTATGCATCTATACCGTTGTGAAAGCAATGACAAACTATTGAACGTAAACACATTCAATAAAATCACTAATGCCAAAAGAATGCCGTGTTCATGGCTATATCCTGAATAAGATGTGGTACCTTTTTTTTAAAACAGAAAGTACAGAGATAATATTACTTGTTGGAAACGGTACCCATATGACGTCTGATATGATATAAATGATCGTAGTTTTAAAATAAATTTGTCTGGTATATTTCACGATTAAGTTCATTGATCAGATATTCCCCAGTGCTCAGCGGATTAGCAGGGACGTGCCTCAGGCTAAGAGAACAAAACCCTACACAAAATCTGGAGGGGAGACATTAAGGCAGTTGAAGGTGTATTACACCATCGTCTGGTATCTCCTGAAATTCTGCATGTTCCCAAGAGGGTTTTCTTTGCCTTTATATTAGAACACATCAACAGGCAGAGCCGAAAGGTGGTTAGTGGAAATGAGCAAGGCACATTCTCCATAAAACCTGCCTGAACAAATAATCGTATTCAAAATGTAGGGACTATGTGTCACGCAATTTATTTGAGGGCGTTATATTTCACTTACAGTTCTACATTGGCCTGCTTCCTACCATCTGCAAAGGCGCAAAATTCCACCATCATTTTGATAAGCTATAATTATTCTTACAATTAATTGGACACTACATTACATTTTGAAGTTTAATTAACTTCATAAGAAGTTCATAAGAATTCTCGGAGCAACAATAAGAGACAGAATCAGAAATGAAAACATCAGAAGACTAACAAACAGGATGTCAATCCTGAATTACATCAGACGACAATATATTAATTAGTTTTCATATGCTTTCAGACTACCCATTATATAGTATCCCTCAAAAAGCATTGTTATACAGACACGATGGATAAAAAGCCAGGGGCATATCCACGCAAAAAATGGATTATAGAAATAAAAATAATCAACTAAAACAGACATATATGAAGCATACAAAAGGGCAGTCTCCAGAGAACTCTTCAACTCCCTGTCGCTTCAAGACATAAATGGGTATACAGTCATTCCTCAGTTATCGCGGTTAATAGGAACCAGAACCGGCCGCGATAAGTGAAAAACCGCGAAGTAGTGTCATCCTCTCATTTTTAACACACGCACATTTTTTGTGTATGTATAATATCAATAAGTGTATATGAAACCATATAAGTGCATATGTTATCATTAGAACATTAAAGAATAGTGTCAAACATGTAAAAAAAATGTTAATAGTATAAATAACATACATAAAATAATGTATAAATAATATAAATATGATACGTGTATGTGTGTGTGTGTGTGTGTGTGTGTGTGTGTGTGTAACATAAGTAAATGTAACTCAAGTGTACATACTGTAAATATGTTTTTAGAAATCTTTTATTCTTATAATAACTTTTTTTTATAGGGGAAGTGGTGTTGGGGGGGGGGAAGGAACTCCACTTGGACCTCGTCATGATGGAGACTGTATGCATGTCCTCATGAACAGTTCATGAAGAGGACGACCTTCTGCGATGTACTACAACTTCCGCGAACGATCCGCGATGTACTGAAGCCGCGATAGATGAACCGCGAAGTCGCGAGGGATGACTGTAATGCGAAAAGAAAGAAAAGATTAAAATATCATCTGAACAATACAACTGAAATAAATATCTTAGATGTGGGAGCCCCTTAATTTACTTCGGGTAAGTGCGAAATTCCATCTATTTAATAAATCTTCATGAGAGAAAGACAGATTAAAAATACACTAGCGCTGAAGAACTAACATGAAGGGAGATAAACAGAGCGAGAGTGGCAGAGACAGAGAGATAAACATCATCTTAACATGTTCACTGAAGCATAATTAATCGTAGCCACCCAATAAACATATACACAAACAAAATCGATATCCCTTCGGCTACTATAAAAGATATACGTTGCAGCTATTAACAAAAAGCACTCACACTGTTACGTTCCTACTACAAAATATACAAACTGTAACTTTAACACACACACAAACACTTGACTACCACAAAATATACGTACAGATTACTCACACACACAAACACTTAGGTACCACACAATCTACGTAGTGTTACCCACACACAAACACTTGACTACTACAAAATATACGTAGTTCTACAGTCAAAAACACTTGACTACCACACAATATAAGTAGTTTTACTCACACACACAAACTCTTGACTACCACTTTACGTTTCTTCTGGTCCATGAATAAACGGGCAAAAAAAGAACGAATACGAAGTTCATATGATGCTGATGTCACAGCCGAGGTCTGTTGTGTCGGACCAACAGAGCAAACCAAACAACGAAACAACGCATTTCCGTTCTCTGAATGACATCCTGCTGCAAATCAATAGTAAGAATACCTTGCAACAAGGGATAATCGGTGGGAGTTTGAGAACGAAAGACAAAATATCATGCTGAGGATGATGATGAGGATATAACCCCGAGTTAGTGCGAGTATTTTACTCTTATTTCCTATGCCACTCTTTTTTCCAATGTCCTATATCACTCTTTTTCCAATGTCCTGTGTTACTCTTGTTGCCTATGTCACTCTTGTTTTCTATGTCCTATATCAATCTTTTCTATGTCCTATGTCATTCTTGTTTTCTATGTCCTATATCAATCTTTTATATGTCCTATGTCATTCTTGTTTTCTATGTCCTATATCAATCTTTTCAATTCTATGTCCTATGTCACTCTTGTTTCCTATGTCCTATGCCACTCTTGTTATCTATATCCTATATCACTCTTGTTTTCTATGTCCCATGTCACTTTTGTTTTCTATGAACTATGTCACTTCTTTTCCTATTTCATGCAGTGAAGTATCAGTTTATGATACATATTCTAATTTTTCTTTACATTCGACTTTATGGGGATGTTGTACAGAAGAAGTTTTGCGGGTTTCAGATGACTGTGGATGCATCAATGTCGCTTTGGATTACTCAATGTGGCTGTGGATGACTCAATGTGACTGTGGATTACTCAATGTTGCTGTAGATTACTCATTGTGACTGTAGGATGTAGTGACAATAGCTGGACAGTCTTCTATTCTTGAATATAATTATGTGTGAGTTGTTTTCTAGATAAAGGTGTTGTGAGGTGTTATCCAGATAAAAAAGGTTGAATCACAACTCACAACTGTTAATGCATGAGTCTTCGGATGTAGGTGGAGATTATGTAATGGGGTAGGCAATCAAAAGACCAGCTTCCTAAGTGTGATGGAGTAAGCAATCACATGCCCAATTTCGTAAGTGTGATGGAGTAGGCAATCACAATCCTACCTTCCTAAGTGTGATGGAATAGGGCTACTCCATCAGAGTAGGCTATCACATGCCCAACTTCCTAAGTGTGATGGAGTAGGGCTACTCCATCAGAGTAGGCAATTACACGCCCAACTTCCTAAGTGTGATGGAGTAAGCAATCACATGCCCAATTTCGTAAGTGTGATGGAGTAGGCGATCACAAGCCCAACATCCTATGTGTGATGTAGTAGGCAATCACACGCCCAACTTCCTATGTGTGATGTAGTAGGCAATCACACGCCCAACTTCCTAAGTGTGATGGGGTAAGCAATCTTATGCCCAACTTCCTATGTGTGATGGAGTAGGCAATCCCACGCCCAACCTTCTAAGCTCCCTTATACGACCTGCATGACGGGCAGCATTGTTCCTACTTTTTGTTCCCTTGTCATCGTGCTGGAAAAGTTCAACGACTATCTGTCACGAACCGATAATAATAATTTTTTTCAGTTTGTGAGTCGCAAGGCGTTGGTACTCGTGGCTGTGTGATAAAGGACGCATGCTACCGCTTTTAGGGAATTGCAGAAAGGTAGTACTTGACTTGTGGCTAGGTGATAAAGGGCGCATTCCAATGCTGTTATGTAGTTGCACGGATGTGGTACTTGTACTTTCGAGATAAAGGGTGGAGGCCAACCCTGTTGTCACGTCATGTTTTCTAAATATACAATTCGACAGAAAAAAAACACATTTCGTATCGGGAATTTGAATCCAAGATTTCACAGATATGAAACCAACGCGACAACTCTCAGCCATGCATTACACACGACCAACTATGTTCCAAAAAAGTAAGCACTCATGTATAACTCCGAAGCAATCACACAAAAATGCAACTAGAAAAGTTCAAAACAAATAATTTAAAATAAATTCGCCGGTGTGTTTGCGTGGTCCGAATAACAAAGCAAAGAAAAGCAAGACTGCGACCTGTCATACATATCGTCGGAGGTGACTAATGATGCTGTCATGAGTGGAAATGGCTGTCCCACTCCCATAGAGGATCAAATGTGAACCAATATTTAGATTGAAATCGGATGTGTCAGACCGAAGGTGCGCGCTATCGCAGATAATGTGTAAACCGTGACATAAAGCATACCTCTCGTCGTATTGCGTTCTGTCAACCTGTAGGAATATGAGAACTAACGACGAATAAATCAATAACATATAACTTTAAGCAATTACACAGAAACCTACAACGAAAAATGGTTCAACAAAATTTCTCACAAATGAAAGAAACAAGCAACATACACGTTCCAAGCAATCATACAAGTCATACACACACAAAAAAGTTCAAAACAAATATTTTCCAATAAATCATACACTTCTCAAATAATCATACATACACGTTCTCTCCCAACCAGCAGATCAGGCAGACAATAATCTCAAACCATCCAGACATCCATATTACTTCTTAAAGTAGTCTGTGCATGGTTTATATCAATTGCCTGTCCTCCATAAACTGTTATTTACAACTCTCAAGCGATGTTCTTCTATTTCGCTTGTCATATTTGATTATTATCTATCCACGGCATACATTACTATATTCACTAGCACTATCACAGCTTTCAGAACACTGTTGATGTGTACTGTGTATTTTTCTGCTACTTGTATATAGTCCCTTACACTCCCTATGGAGCATAGGTCATCAACACATCTCTTTCATTATGTGATTACTTTAGTTATTGCTTCCATGCTCTTCCATGTTTTACTCATCGTTTTAGTTTAAAATTTTGAAAAAGGTATAGATGACTGACTTCATTGTAACCAGATTACTTCATAAGTGCCCAGTGCCAGTCAACAACGCGGTGCCTCCCTTGGCAACAGTACGGAAAGTACATCGTATAACACGTAACTCCGTAGTTTCAAGCCATAATCCCTTGTGATCATCGAAAAAAATACACTTTGTAAACAAGACATGATTCTTCTTCTTCTTCGCATTCATTCTCAAACTCCCACTGCAACTCTCTTGTAGCAGGACAATGAGCCTACTACATTACCAGTAGGAGGCAGTCCAGAGAATGGCAATGTGTTCTGCCGTCATTTTATTTGTACCAATGGCCAGACACATTCGCCTTCTATGGGAGACCGTATTTTAACTCGCGACTACTTGAGCACAAAAAGAGATGCTTAACCACTACGTCAAGGATATCATCCTATCTATATCAGTATATAACTATTTTCACCATGTATGTTGTGTTCTTTTTCTATTTCGATTTTGGTGTCTAACAATACGTGCCTTGAAATGCTTTATGCTGGTATTAGTATATATGGCCTATGCACCTTCGGTGTGTCTCTTGTGTTCTATCTATATTTTTGTCTGTTTACTTCAGCAGTGGGTAACCGTAACATTCTACTGTGCACTTTTATAACATTATTAAATAATATCATCATCAAGTGACATATTCTTTCCAGAACGTAGTCTTCCCTGTGGATCTTTTGAATTTTCCGCGGTCTTCAGCAAGTTGTCCTACGTCTTTTAGTGACATGCAAAAGGCATTCTTGAACGTCTTTTGACCAACGGCGTCTCGGGCGGCCTTTGTCGCTGTTGTCTTCTATCCTCGCCTCCAGTAACATCGTCTCTATGCCGGCCGTCGTGTCTTTTAATGTGACCTAAAAAAACTAGATTTTTCTTTAAGATAGTGCTCAGAAGCCAGTATTCCTGTACGTTAATTATTTTTAACACCTTCTGGTTTGTTTTACTTATTGTTCATGGTATTCTCATAACTCTTTTATAGCACTTTAATTCAAATAAGGTTATTTCATAATAGAACAAGCATATTTCCAATAGCAATGTATGGCGGTGAAACATCGACACTTAATAAATCATTGGTAAAGTGAATAGCTGCACTCGAAATGAAACGCTACAGAAAGATTCTGAACACAACACGTACTGCCAATAAGACAAATCAAGAAGTGATGGAATATAACGTATTGAACAAGGCTGACTCTTAAGCAATATACTAATAATAAAGGTGAGCACTTTGGCACATAAAGAGTCATAACAGCATGGAAAAAATAGTAATGTTAGGTATGGTTGCTGGTAGTAGGGGTATGGGCCGCCCAAGATTTCGATGTATAGGAGATATCTCATATTTTTTGATAATGTCCCTTTGTTTGCTGCAGGTCAACACACCCAGAAGAATGAGAAATCCAGAAGCCTTATAAAGAAGGTTATCTATCTATCTAGTTAGACCTGGTCTGCCACAGGGATCGTCTCTATCTCCTGTGCTTTTCAATGTATACACAGTACATATCAATAGCAATCAAATCACAGGTGTTGGCAGAACGATGTCGTATGCCGATGACATCCTGGTGTATAGGCAGGGTAGAAATCCAGAAGAGTGGAACTACAGAAGAAGCTGGACAGACTGAAGAATTGATGTAGAGATACGGGAGCAGTGGTAAATCCTTCTAAGGCTTTCGTGACATGATTTTCCTTGAACAGTCACATGCTCAGGACGCAGGTGAAACGATCGGAGAGGAGAGTTGGGCCTCTGCTGTTACTACGAGTAGCATGACCATGGAGATTATGGCGATAACCAGGCCATTTAAGTGGGTAGGCACACATAAGGTAACGCCGGTCTGCATCTTGAGTAACTCTATGAGTATTATTAGGAAGGTACAAGTGGATCTTATTCGCGAACAGTGGATTGAGGCCTTCAGAAAGGCGAGGCTGAAAGTGGTTACATTTATGTTTGTGCTGGGGCATATGGGTGTTCGAAGCAATGAAAGGGAAGATTAACTGGCGTCATGCGCGATTGTGGCACAGGGCGATGGGGCAATGGATCGAGCTGACGTTTTGAGCTCCTTAAGTGATATAGCACGCGAGAGTGAGACTAATGTGAATGATGATTCATTTTCAATTGCCAGTATTAAAGATCAGGGATTGAAATGCGTGTTGCAAGAAGTGAACATTTTGGAGGGCACAGAAGAATGATGGTCAACCTCATAGGACCGATACTGTCAGCAGAAGTGTAATGGCGGATACATTCATGGAGAGATCGGAGCAACTATGGACGTGTCCAGTTTGCAGTGATGCTGATCCGATGACTAACTAACTTAGACATCTCATTTTACGCAGTAAACTTTCTCTCTTGTTTTGTTATTATCCATGTCTGACATTGTTAACACAATGTTGGTATGAAGACTACGTTCTGGAAAGAATGTTACTCGAAGAAGAGAAAATCACGCTTAGCATGCTATTATCAATTTAAAAATTAAATTACTTATCAATATTTTATGAACCATTATTCAATCAACATATTTAACCATATTTAGTCTCCACTATTGTGATATCTGGAACTGATTATCTTTGGTGAAGCGTGTGGTGTTTGATGGTATTCATGATATTTTTTCATCAGCTGATGTTTTCATATTTTAGTATTTCAGTCTGAAGTGCAGTCGACTCCTTGCACATATTTCTGTAGACATCGTTCTTGTTGTACATTCTCAACCAGCTTTAACAAAGCTACAAAATTATGACAGACTCTTATCTTTAGAAATAAACTCTTATCTTTGCATGACACATCTACTTGTTCTAAATTCAATAGTGTGAGATTGCCATCAAACACAGCTATGTACTTTCTTTGTCTTCTGATGTCGTTCTCAGATTCCTGAAAATTGCAGGATGTAATCCAGAGAACGGAATGTGTTGCATCATGATTTACAACTTGACTGTGATAGTTGTGCCTTTCGTCCTGACACATTCGATTTCAACGTGGCTTCTGGGTACCCTTGAGCTTGTACGACATGGGACAGACATTGTCACAGCTTCTGGGTACCGTTGAGCTTGTACGTCATGGGACAGACATTGCCACGGCAAAAATCTTATGATTACATTAAACTGGTGACCTCACAATCAGACAGTAGTGTCCCATTTATGTAGTCATTAACTATTCATATATTAGAATTATCAGGAGATTATATTTTATTACTGATTTTTCAAAACGTTAAAAATTCGTAGAGGATTGACTTCACTGTACTCGGTTTACCATATGTACTCCATCACTCTCAACGAAGCTGTATGCCGCCTGTCGAGAGTACCACTCATAGCACGTAAATCCATAACTTCAAGTTGTAATCCACAGGGATCTCCGAAAAACTCCACCATGTTAACAAGACAATACGAGCCGACACTACGCTAGGGAGATCCCAGATTCTCATTTTATTTAAAACTCAGGACTAAATGAAAATGAATGATCTGCAGGAAACACAGTTCTATACATCTGCTCGCTGATCTACTTTATAGTTTCTTCAAAGGAAGAGTTGCAACTCTCGGTTAGAAAGTTTTGTGAGAATTTTTGAAACCCATTGCTTAGCGGCAAGTCACTCTTTATTTGAAATAATTTAAAAATACGTATGGCTTCGTCTTAGTTTACAGCATGGCGAAGGATTTTGAGTTGTTCTCTATGACAATAAGCATCACAAAAACTGTGGCAAACTAATGTTAGCACTGACTCAGCTGCTAAACAAGTTCCTCTTTAATATTTCACACACTAAAACAGTGCTAAATTATACTGAAATCGAAAGCTTTACGTATCACATGGTCTTTTAATTAATGGCAACAGTTTCATATCTTTAATAATTACCACACTACCGCATTTAAGAAGAATAATATACATTTTCCTACGACAGAACATCCAATATTACTTTCTATCTTGTATATGACCGATAATATTCTACCTGCTTCCATTTGTTAAAAAAACGATTTTGATGCTTGTATGATGTCACTAGTGATGAGGAGCCCATCATCGAAGGATATTATGACTTAAAATGGAACTTTTCATTGAGAGAATACTTTTCCTTTTTTATTAAGACTTCTTTATCTCGTGCAAATTACACACAAAATATATTTACTTCACTTACATGATGAACTGAGACTCGCGTAGTCGTACTACTAATAAAATGACTGCACGCCACTGCCAGCCACTACAATCTCACAGAGTCAAATTTAATCATTATAAGACTGATAAAAAAAAAGATATAAACATTTATTTTAAATTTCATATTGGATTTTAAAAACAGAAATTTCCAAATAATTTTGAAAAGAAAAAAACGTTTTTGCTTCTGTATTAGTTTTGATGTGTAATCTGTGGTACAGATCGATATAGCCTGTTATATCTGTGGTACAGATCGATATAGCCTGTTATATTACGAACATCTGTAAGAAATCCTATAACCCGATATATCTAACACAGTGTCCAGATTGATCGCTTTCTACAATGCACAAAGGTAATGCTTTTAATAATGCTAGGAAGTGTGATTAAAATGCCGAAAGAATTATTTGAAAAAGTGTTAATTTTTTATACATAGGAGAGAAAGATGAACGCAAAATAGCTATTTCATTTTTTCTTGTTCTCAATATCGTGGACCCTTGAACCGGAGATAATCTCCTTCGAATGAGATGAATGGGAAGTGCTTGCGAGCTAGGAAACCTGCTTCTCATCGCTAGTTCCTGAATTCATAACGACCTGGAACAAATACTTCAACGCCTAGCGTGATCTTAGAGGAATAGAAAAACAGATACGGTTCGTCAGAAAGTCATGCAGGAGATATTTGCATTCAAAACGCTTCGTGTGCTAGTAAAAATGAGCAAAAATATTTACAGCTGCAATAGTTGTTACTAACATAGTTGATCAGTGTGGCAACCGAGAACTGGGCTTCTAGTTCAGTGTACACGGAATAGTGCCACTGTATCCTTTAGTATGTTTACCTTTAGGTTTGTCGTAGGAGGCGCTTAACCGAAGTTGGGGAATGGGTTGAAAGCGTGTCAAACAATGATGAGAAGCCCATATAAGCAATTTAAGCAATTCTTACACATTAGAATCTTATTACAGTTCTTACAAAGCAAAATATGTAGTGTAACACATTATGTAAGTCTGTAAGCATTGTAAAAGCGTATAAATCTTGTCAATATTAATATTTGAGCAATACAATCAATGTAAATCAATATCGTAAGAAAAATTACGGACAAAGACATTTCTTTCTGTGACTAGTTATCTTAATTTGTAAGCATCATCTTCAGCTGCTTATAACTTGCATTTTACGATGTATTGGTTGTGGTTTCTTAAAAGAAGAGTTACAACACTCTGTCAGGAAACGTTGTAAGCATTTCTGAAAACCATTACATAGGGGTAAGTCACTCTTTATTTGACAGCTTTTATAAATACGTCTGATGTTGCCTTCATTTAATTACAGCATGGCTATGGCGTGTAGGTTTTTCTCTATGACAATAAGTATCACAAAAGCTGTCAATGATCTACATTACCAACAAACATATTAAACAGCAATTATATAAAACAAGTTGAAAAGTTGTGTTATCTAAGATCTATAATTACATCTACCCTTTACCTAGAGAATCAAATAATCGAAAAAGATGGAAAGCAGGTGCCACTTTTGGCGGACTGTCAAACTGCGATTGGAAAAATATAAAGCTAAATTTACCAACAGAAATACAGATTTAATAAATACGAAGTTAATTATAAAGGTTACTGACTATAACTATCAATGTAAATAAATCAGAAATAACAATAAAACAAAGAACAAAGATAATTTTCGACGTGTCTTATTCAGTAACCTGTATAATTAACTTCGTATTTACCTCTTATGTGTCTGGTTACTGTGGCACTTTCCATTTTGTCGGACATCCTCCGATATTTTGGTTATTAGATTTAACAAAAATGCGCGATGATCACACTATATTGTGGATCCGAAACATAGACTCCCTACGGTAGACCAATGCCGAAGTACAAAGCCATATGTAAGTTCACAATGGAACGATTTCTTCATAGACCCAAAATCTGATAAAAAAGGAACAAAACTCTATCTCAGGGAGAAAGGGGAGGAATTAATATACCAGCCTTGTTTAATGTTCGGTGGGATGACAGACAATCTTTCCTTTAATCTTTCACTCATGAATAGATAAATACGGTCTAGTGTTTTTGTGTTGTCATTGTAATTGGCAGGTATGTAGCACCTGCAGAAGTAATGCAGGGAGCTATTGTTCGGTTGGTCGCTGTAATTATGACAAGGCGATTACTTGTCTAGACAATTGGGAACCATCTATTTGGAGTCCAGGCGGTGACATTCGCATCAGCGTAAATATTTATCTATATCGCCATAAAGCAAGAAGCAGACTTTATCTGTTAAAAGTACTATTTGACCAATAGGAGACCGAAAATAATTTACCATAGAAAGATATTACATTGTTTAAGTTTATACATAGGGACGGAGGAAATTGGCTGACACCTACTTAAGTGATTGTTACATCGAGGTGTTGATCCTGTGAAGTACCTTAGAAATGACCAGTGGCATTTATTCTTATTTACTTGTATTTACTCGTATATTGACATCATATATGACGCCATTTTATTGCAGGTCCTTAGTTCGACTACGTCAAAGTCAATATTTTATTATAGTTATTATTTAGAGTCGGAGACGTTGAATGTCAGACGTGTGAAAAACTGGAAAGGAAAATATTGTGAATAAATGTAATTGTATAAAGTGTGAGGTCTGGAATTAAATGCGATCACGTGCATTAGCTTAGGAACAGGTATAAATGGGGGGGGGGGGGGGGGCATATTCAGATCAAGAAAGCGGAATTCGGATTCGGTTGGTCGACAGTCAGGCAGTGATTCAGGAGGATTCTGCCTGGAGCTGCCCAGGGAGACAGTTGGTAGAAGAGCTGCCAAATTACTAAAGTCAAATAGATAGATTTTAAATGTCGAAAAAACTTCTCGGATTCTAAGTGTAACGATTAGTTAATAGTGTTTTCGGATAGTGAATCTGAGGTAATAAATACGGCGAAGTTAAAGTCGAATAGCAGACAAGTGAGTAGGAAATTAAATTTC